>JAIOJX010000005.1:97447700-99847700 GCA_022376925.1 Tragulus kanchil | reverse complement strand
TTTCTCAAGAGACAGATAAAGTGATCTGTTTCTCCCATCTCTTTAAGAATTTTCCTCAGTTTGTTGTGATCCACATAGTCAAAGGCTTTAGGATAGTCAGTGAAGCATATTTTTTTTGAAATTCCCTTCCTTTCTCTATAATCCAAGTATTGGGAATTTTGATCTCTCTAGTTCCTCTGCCTTTTTTTTTTTTTCTTTTTTTCCTCTTCTGCCTTTTCTAAGCTCAGCTTATACATCTGGAAATTCTCGGTTCACATATTGATGAAGCCTAGCTTGACGGATTTTGAGCATTACCTTACTAATGTGAAATGAGTGCAATTGTAGGGTGCTTTAAACATTTTTTTGGCATTACTCTTCTTTGGAATTGGATAAAAACTCCAGTCCAGTGGCCGCAGCTGAGTTTTTCAGATTTGCTGATGTATTGAGTGCAGCACTTTAACAGCATCATCTTTTAGGATTGTAAATAGCTCAGCTGGAATTCCATCACCTCCATTAGCTTTGTTTGTAGTGATGCTTCCTAAGGCCCACTTGACTTCACACTCCAGGATGTTTGGCTCTAGGTGAGTGACCATCGTGGTTATCTGGATTTTTTTTGTATAGTTCTCTCTCTTTTTTTTTAAGCTTTTATTTTACTTTTAAATATTAAAGAGTTTTGTTGTTTACAGATATGTATGTTCCCAGATTAGACATATGTATATCCCACCCCTCCAGACCATCACACAGCACCCCTGCATGATCCCCTTTTCTCACAGAGCAATGATTATAGCTATTTTCTTCACATAGGATGGTACAGGCCTTCATGCTACTTCCTTTACGCCTCCCACCCACCGTTCCTTCCCCACAATGTCCATATGTCCACTGTCCATGTCTGTTTCTCCATCGCTTGAGTACGTGTGCCATCATCACCATCCTACTAGATTCCATATATGTGTGTTTGTATATTGTACTTGTCCTTCTCTTTTTGTATAGTTCTTTTTATGTATTCTTACTACCTCTTCTTAATCTCTTCTGGTTCTGTTAGATCCTTAGCATTTCTGTCCTTTATTGTGCCTATCTTTGCTGGAAAAGTTCCCTTGATGTCATCTCCAGTATTTTTGAGGGTGATTTCTAGTCTCTCCTAATGTATCGTTTTCCTTCATTTCTTCACACTGTTCATTTAAGAAAACCTTATCTCTCCTTGCTATTTGCTGAAACTCTGCATTTAGTTGGATATATCTTTTATTTTCTGCCTTGTCTTTCACCCCTCTTCTTTCCTCAGCTATTTGTAAAGCCTCTTCATATAACCACTTTGCCTTATTGATATATCTTTTTCTTTGGGATTATCTTGGTCATTGCCTCCTGTACAATGTTAGAAACCTCCATGCATAGTTCTTTAGGCATTCTTGTATATCAGATCTAATCCCTTGAATCTATTCATCACCTCGACTATATAATCATAAGGGGTTTGATTTAAGTCATACCTGAATGGCCTAGTGGTTTTCCCTACTTTCTTCAATTTAAGTCCAAGTTTTGCAGTAAGAAGCTGAGTATCTGAGACACAGTCAGCTCCAGGTCTTGTTTTTGCTGACTCTATCTTGTTTTTGCTTCTCCATCTTTGGGTGCAAAGAACATAATCTGATTTCATATTGACCATTTGGTGATGTCCATGTGTAGACTCATCTCTTGTGGTATTGGAAGAAGTTATATGCTATGAGCACTGTATTCTCTTAGCAAAGCTCTGTTAGTCTTTGCCCTGTTTCATTATGTACTCCAGGGCCAAACTTACCTGTTACTGCAGGTATCTGTTGACTTCTTATTTTTTGCATTCTAATCCCCTTTGATGGTTTTAGGTTTTGGTGTTAGTTCTAGAAGGTCTTATAGGTCTTCATAGAACCATTTGACTTCAGCTTCTTTGGCATTAGTGATTGGGGCGAGACTTGGATTACTGTGATGTTTAATGGTTTGCCTGGGAAATGAACTGAGATCATTCTGTTATTTTTGAAATTGCACCCAAGTACTGCATTTCAGCCTGGAGAAGGGATTGGCAGCCCACTCCAATATTCTTGCCTGGAACTTTCCATGGACAGAGAAGCTTGGTGAGCTATAGTCCATGGGGTCGCAAAGAGTCTGACATGACTTAGTGACTAGCAAACACACCTTGCATTTTGGACTCTTTTGGTGATTATGAGGGCTACTCTGTTTGCTCGAAGGAATTCTTGCCCACTGTAGTAGATATAATGGTTGTATGAATTAAAATTGCCCACTTCCATCCATTTCAGTGTACTGATGCCTAAGATGTCGGCGTTCATTGGTTATCTCTTCCTTCACTATGTCCAATTTACTTTGATTCATGGACCTAATATTTTAGGTTCCTATGCAGTATTATTCTTTATACCATTGGTCTTCACTTTCACCTTCAGACATAGCCACAACTGAGAGTCATTTCTGCTTTGGCCCAGCGGCTCCATTCATTTCTGAATCACTTAGTTATTTCCACCCGCTCTCTCGCAGTATCACATTGGGCACCTTCCGACCTGGAGGAATTATTTTACAGTGTCGTATCTTTTGTCTTTTGCTAACCTACCACACAGCCTCCAGTGAGGAATGTGCCCTGTGAAGCCTGCCCCCACACTCCCAGATTGTCCATGGTTATGTGTCCTTAGTGGTCTCAGGATGTGGTGATGTTTTCAGTCTCTGAGTAGGAAAATGAAGACTTGGCGTCAAACTGGGCAGATCTTTTTGCTTTTTTCCCATCTTTGGGTGCAAAGAACATAATCTGATTTCATATTGACCATTTGGTGATGTCCATGTGTAGACTCATCTCTTGTGGTATTGGAAGAAGTTATATGCTATGAGCACTGTATTCTCTTAGCAAAGCTCTGTTAGTCTTTGCCCTGTTTCATTATGTACTCCAGGGCCAAACTTACCTGTTACTGCAGGTATCTGTTGACTTCTTATTTTTTGCATTCTAATCCCCTTTGATGGTTTTAGGTTTTGGTGTTAGTTCTAGAAGGTCTTATAGGTCTTCATAGAACCATTTGACTTCAGCTTCTTTGGCATTAGTGATTGGGGCGTAGACTTGGATTACTGTGATGTTTAATGGTTTGCCTGGGAAATGAACTGAGATCATTCTGTTATTTTTGAAATTGCACCCAAGTACTGCATTTCAGCCTGGAGAAGGGATTGGCAGCCCACTCCAATATTCTTGCCTGGAACTTTCCATGGACAGAGAAGCTTGGTGAGCTATAGTCCATGGGGTCGCAAAGAGTCTGACATGACTTAGTGACTAGCAAACACACCTTGCATTTTGGACTCTTTTGGTGATTATGAGGGCTACTCTGTTTGCTCGAAGGAATTCTTGCCCACTGTAGTAGATATAATGGTTGTATGAATTAAAATTGCCCACTTCCATCCATTTCAGTGTACTGATGCCTAAGATGTCGGCGTTCATTGGTTATCTCTTCCTTCACTATGTCCAATTTACTTTGATTCATGGACCTAATATTTTAGGTTCCTATGCAGTATTATTCTTTATACCATTGGTCTTCACTTTCACCTTCAGACATAGCCACAACTGAGAGTCATTTCTGCTTTGGCCCAGCGGCTCCATTCATTTCTGAATCACTTAGTTATTTCCACCCGCTCTCTCGCAGTATCACATTGGGCACCTTCCGACCTGGAGGAATTATTTTACAGTGTCGTATCTTTTTGTCTTTTTGCTAACCTACCACACAGCCTCCAGTGAGGGAATGTGCCCTGTGAAGCCTGCCCCCACACTCCCAGATTGTCCATGGTTATGTGTCCTTAGTGGTCTCAGGATGTGGTGATGTTTTCAGTCTCTGAGTAGGAAAATGAAGACTTGGCGTCAAACTGGGCAGATCTGGGATTTGCCCTGAAGTGCTGATGGGCGTGGACTTAGTGTTTGAATTTCTCCCCTTGGAATAAGCATCTCCTTTTTTGGTTGTGTCTCCTAGTTACAGTCATGCCTGAACATCTGGATATTGAAATAGATATTATTTTATTATAAACTATTTTTCTATTTTTTCAGTGAAATAGGCATTTTTTAGTTGACTTTGAAATCCTTTATGGGTGGGTAATTCCATATCAGGTTGTTTTGGGGGCATTGTAAAAGGGTGCATTGGCTCTGATGTGAGGGATAACTACTGATTTAGACTAAAGGAATGACCTTTTTCTTTATAATAGTTAATTCTGATGTTAGTTCGGACATGGCTTCAACTAGTAAAGATTTATCAGTATCTTAGAATCTCTAAATCAGAGAGAACAGATTATACCTCATGTATTTGTTCTTTTTAAAGATTTATTTATTTATTTATTTTGGAGGGGTGGGGAGGGAGGGGAGCAGGCGGGCTACTTCTATTGGTCTTTTTTTTTTTTTTTTTTTTTTAAACCTTTATTTTACTTTTAACTTTTACAGAGTTTTGTTGTTCACAGACATGCATGTTCTCAGATTAGTCACATGTATATCCCCCCCTTCCCTCCCCTCCCGACCATCACACAGCACCCCTGAAGGATCCCCTTTTCTCACAGAGCAATGACTAGAGCTATTTTCTTCACTTATGATAGTACAGGCCTTCATGCTACTTCCCTTACGCCTCTCACCCACTGTTCCTTCCCCAAAATGTCCATATGTCCACTGTCCATGTCTGTCTTTCTGTCGCTTCACTGCATGTGCCATCATCACCATCCTACTAGATTCCATATATATGTGTTAATATACTGTATTTGTCCTTCTCTTTCTGACTGACTTCACTTTTGATGATACGTTCTAGATCCAGCCACCTCATGAGGGCTGATTCTTCTGCATTTCTCTTTACAGCTGTGTAGTATTCCATTGTATATATGTACCAGAGCTTTTGGATCCATTCGTTCGTCGATGGGCATCTAGGTTCCTTCCATGTTCTAGCTATTGTATAGAGAGCTGCAATGAACATTGGGGTACAGGTGCTTCTTTCAGTTTTGATTTCATCAGGGTATAAGCCTAAGAGTGGGATTGCTGGGTCATATGGTGCTTCTATTTTAGTTTTTAAGAAATCTCCAGACTGTCTTCCATAGAGGCTGTATCAATTTACACTCCCACCAGCAATGCAGGAGTGTTCTCTTTTCTCCGCAGCCTCTCCAGCATTTATTGTCTGTCGATTTGTGGATGATGGCCATTCTGACGGGTGTGAGGTGATATCTCATTGTAGTTTTGATTTGCATTTCTCTAATTATTAGTGAAGTTGAGCATCGTTTCATGTGTTTTTGGGCCATCTGTATGTCATCGTTGGAGAGGTGTCTGTTTAGGTCCTTTTCCCATTTTTTGATTGGGTTGTTCGTTTTTCCAGTGCTGAGTTGACTGAGTTGCTTGTAGATTTTGGAGATTAATTCTTTGTCTGTTGTTTCATTTGCTATGATTTTCTCCCACTCTGTGGGCTGTCTGTTCAGCTTTTTTGTAATTTCTTTAGCTGTACAAAAGCTTTTAAGTTTCATTAGGTCCCACATGTTCATTTGTCTTTTTAGTTCCACTATTCTAGTAGGTGGGTCAGAGAAGATCTTGCTTTGATTGATGTCCTTGAGGGTTTTGCCTATATTCTCCTCTTAAGAGTTTGATGGTTTCTGGCCTTACATTTAAGTCTTTAATCCATTTTGAGTTGATCTTTGTGTATGGTGTCAGGGTATGTTCCAACTTCATTTTCTTGCATGTAGCTGTCCAATTTTCCCAGCACCATTTGTTGAAGAGGCTGTCTTTGTCCCATTTTATATGTTCGCCTCCTTTGTCAAAAATAAGGTACCCATAGGTGCGTGGCTTTATCTCTGGGTTCTCGATCTTGTTCCATTGGTCGATATTTCTGTTTTTGTGCCAGTACCATATTGTCTTGATGACTGTTGGCTTTGTAGTAGAGTCTGAAGTTGGGGAGGCTGATCCCTCCAGCTCCATTCTTCTTCCTGAGGATTGCTTTGGCTATTCGAGGTCTTTTGTGTTTCCATATGAACTGTGTTGTTCGTTGGTCTAGTTCTGTGAAGAATGTTATTGGAAGTTTGATAGGGATCGCATTGAATCTATAGA
The DNA here is from genome assembly GCA_022376925.1 of Tragulus kanchil. NCBI lineage: Eukaryota > Metazoa > Chordata > Mammalia > Artiodactyla > Tragulidae > Tragulus > Tragulus kanchil. The sequence continues at coordinate 99,841,654 of JAIOJX010000005.1, read as the reverse complement.
TGACATTTGGTAGTATGGTCATTTTCACAATATTGATTCTCCCGACCCAGGAACACGGAATATTTCTCCATCTGTTTAACTCTTCTTTAATGTCTCTCATGAGTGTCTTGTAATTTTCTGTGTACAGTTCTTTTGTTTCTTTGGGTAGGTTTATTCCTAGATATTTGATTCTTTTGGTTGCGATGGTGAAGGGGATTGCCTCTTTGATTTCCTTTTCTGATTTTTCATTGTTTGTGTATAGGAATGCCAGTGATTTCTGTATATTGATTTTGTATCCTGCAACTTTGCTGAATTCGCTGATTAACTCTAGTAGTTTTGTAATAGTGTCTTTGGGATTTTCTATGTATAATATCATGTCATCTGCAAATAGAGAGAGTTTGACTTCTTCTTTTCCAATCTGGATTCCTTTGATTTCTTTCTCTTCTCTTATTGCTATTGCTAGAACTTCCAGGACTATGTTGAATAGTAGTGGTGAAAGTGGACACCCTTGTCTTGTTCCTGATCTTAGAGGGAATGCTTTGAGTTTTTCACCATTTAGGATAATGTTCGCTGTGGGCTTCTCATATATGGCTTTCACTATGTTAAGATAAGTTCCTTCTATGCCCATTTTTTGAAGAGTTTTTATCATAAATGGATGCTGTACTTTGTCAAAGGCTTTTTCTGCATCTATTGAGATGATCATGTGATTTTTGTCTTTCAATTTGTTGATATGGTGTATCACATTGATTGATTTGCAGATGTTGAAGAATCCTTGCATGCCTGGGATGAACCCAACTTGATCGTGATGAATGAGCTTTTTGATGTGTCATTGAATTCTGTTTGCTAGGATTTTGTTGAGTATTTTGGCATCTAGATTCATCAGTGAAATTGGCCTATAATTTTCTTTTTTTGTGATGTCTTTGCCTGGCTTTGGTATCAGGGTGATGGTGGCCTCGTAGAATGTGTTTGGAAGTGTTCCTTCCTGGGCAATTTTTTGGAAGAGTTTTAGAAGGACAGGCATTAGCTCTTCTTTAAATGTTTGGTAGAATTCACTTGTGAAACCATCTGGCCCTTGGCTTTTATTTTTGGGTAGATTTTTGATCACAAGGTCGATTTCTGAGCTTGTGATTGGCTTGTTCATAGTTTCTATTTCTTCCTGGTTGAGTCTTGGGAGATTAATCTTCTCTAAGAAACTGTCCATTTCTTCCAGGTTGTCCAGTTTGTTGCCATAGAGTTGTTCATAATAGTCTCTTATAATCCTTTGGATTTCTGCATTGTCCGTTGTAATCTCTCCTTTTTCATTTTTGATTTTGGTGATCTGGTTCTTCTCTCTCTTTTTCTTAATGAGTCTGGCCAGTGGTGTGTCGATTTTATTGACTTTTTCGAAGAACCAGCTTTTTGTTTTATTTATCTTCACTATTGTTTCTTTTGTTTCTTTTTCATTTATTTCTGCTCTGATCTTTATGATTTCCCTTCTTCTGCTGGCTTTGGGGTGTTTTTGTTCTTCTTTCTCCAGTTGTTTTAAGCGTAAGGTAAGGTCGTCTGTTTGAGATTTTCCTAGTTTCTTGAGGTGGGATTGTAATGCTATAAACTTCCTTCTTAGAACTGCTTTTGCAGTATCCCATAGGTTTTGCACTGTCGTGTGTTCATTGTCATTTTCTTCTAGGAATTTTTTTATTTCTCCTTTGATTTCCTCAATGATCAGTTGGTTTTTTAGGTATGTGTTGTTTAATCTCCATGTGTTTGTGTTTTTAGCGGTTTTTTTCCTGTAGTTGATCTCTAGTCTCACTGCATTGTGGTCCGAGAAGATGGTTGATAGAATTTCAGTTTTCTTGAATTGACTGAGGATTGATTTGTGGCCCAAGATGTGGTCTATCCTGGAGAATGTTCCGTGAGCACTTGAGAAGAAAGTGTATTCTTCTGCTTTTGGATGGAAAGTCCTAAAGATATCAATGAGGCCCATTTCTTCTAGTGTGGCATTTAAGGCTTGTGTTTCTTTATTAATTTTCTGTTTGGATGATCTGTCCATTGGTGTGAGAGGAGTGTTAAAGTTTCCTACTATGATTGTGTTGCTGTCAATGTCTTCTTTTATGTCTGAAAGTGTTTGTCTTATGTATTGGGGTGCTCCTGTGTTGGGAGCATAGATATTTATGATTGTTATGTCTTCTTCTTGGATGAATCCCTTAATCATGATGTAGTGACCTGCCTTGTCTCTTAGAATCTTCTTTACTTTAAAATCTATTTTATCTGATATGAGGATTGCTACTCCAGCTTTCTTTTGATTTCCATTTGCATGGAATATCTTTTTCCAGCCTCTCACTTTCAGTCTATGAGTGTCTCTAGGTCTGAAATGAGTTTCCTGGAGGCAGCATATGTATGGGTCGTGTTTTTGGATCCATTCAGCCACTCTGTGTCTTTTGGTTGGGGCGTTTAGTCCATTGACATTCAAAGTAATTATTGATACAAATGATCCTATTGTCATCTTCTTAGATGTTATGATGGGTTTGTTTCGTGGATCTTCTCCTTTTATACTTGTTGTCTATATAAGTCCCTTTAACATTTGTTGTAAGGCTGGTTTGGTGTGACTAAATTCTTTTAATTTTTGCTTGTCTGTAAAGCTTTTGATTTCTCCATCAATTTTGAAGGAGATCCTGGCAGGGTAGAGGATTCTTGGTTGCAGATTATTCTCTTTCAGCCGTTTAAATGTGTCCTGCCATTCCCTTCTGGCCTGCAGAGTTTCTGTTGAAAGATCAGCTGTTAAACGGATGGACTTTCCCTTGTATGTCACTAGTTGCTTTTCCCTTGCTGCTTTGAGAATTCTATCTTTGTGTTTAATTTGTGTTAACTTCATTAATATGTGTCTTGGTGTGTTTCTTCTCGGATTGATTCTGTTAGGTACCCTTTGTGCTTCTTGGACTTGATTGACTATTTCTTTTCCCATGTTGGGGAAATTTTCAACTATAATCTCTTCAAAAATTTTCTCATAGCCTTTCTTTTTTTCTTCTTCTTCTGGAACCCCTATAATTCGAATATTGGTGCATTTGATATTATCCCAGAGGTCTCTGAGGCTGTCCTCTGCTCTTTTCATTCTTTGAGCTAGAGTCTGTTTTTCAGTAGTTACTTCCACCATTTTATCTTCCAGCTCACTTATCCGGTCTTCTGTCTCTGATACTCTGCTCTTGATTCCTTCTACAGTGTTTTTCAGTTCAGCAATTGAGTTGTTTGTCTCTGTTACTTTTTTGGTAAGTTCTTGTATTTCTTTATTCAGTGTGTTAGTTGTATCTTGCAATTTCTCTGAAATTCTGTTTTCAGTGTCTTTGATCATCTTTACTATCATTCTTCTGAAATCACTTTCAGAAAGTTTGTCCAAATTCTCTTCATTAATTTGATCTTGTGCGTTTGTTGATTGTTCCTTCGCTTGTGTGGTATTTCTCTGCCGTTTCATTGTTATTATTAATTTTTTAAAACTGATTCTGTTTGGGATTTCCTTTTCCCAGACTTTGAGTTACGTCTGTTGGTGTTTGTTGTTTGGATGGGGCTTCTATTCTGGGTGATGCTGGTGATTGGGTGATGTCAGGACTTGTATACAAGTGATTACCTTTGCTGGCGTTCTCACTTGTATACTGCTCTTTAGTGTTATGCGGTCTCTTGTGTTGTAGTTTTGGAGTCAGTGCACCTCAAAACCCCGGGCTTGTTGCCTGACCAGGGAATGAAGATTTCACGGCTGGTTTGTTATGGCATTAAATGATATTAAAACATATATATGCAAATGAGAAACAGAAGGTATACCTTTGACAAATGGCAATTTAAAAATTATGCAAGTACTATCTAGCAGATTAAATGAAAATCTCATTTTTTGTTTCTATTTCCAGCCGTTTAAATGTGTCCTGCCATTCCCTTCTGGCCTGCAGAGTTTCTGTTGAAAGATCAGCTGTTAAACGGATGGACTTTCCCTTGTATGTCACTAGTTGCTTTTCCCTTGCTGCTTTGAGAATTCTATCTTTGTGTTTAATTTGTGTTAACTTCATTAATATGTGTCTTGGTGTGTTTCTTCTCGGATTGATTCTGTTAGGTACCCTTTGTGCTTCTTGGACTTGATTGACTATTTCTTTTCCCATGTTGGGGAAATTTTCAACTATAATCTCTTCAAAAATTTTCTCATAGCCTTTCTTTTTTTCTTCTTCTTCTGGAACCCCTATAATTCGAATATTGGTGCATTTGATATTATCCCAGAGGTCTCTGAGGCTGTCCTCTGCTCTTTTCATTCTTTGAGCTAGAGTCTGTTTTTCAGTAGTTACTTCCACCATTTTATCTTCCAGCTCACTTATCCGGTCTTCTGTCTCTGATACTCTGCTCTTGATTCCTTCTACAGTGTTTTTCAGTTCAGCAATTGAGTTGTTTGTCTCTGTTACTTTTTTGGTAAGTTCTTGTATTTCTTTATTCAGTGTGTTAGTTGTATCTTGCAATTTCTCTGAAATTCTGTTTTCAGTGTCTTTGATCATCTTTACTATCATTCTTCTGAAATCACTTTCAGAAAGTTTGTCCAAATTCTCTTCATTAATTTGATCTTGTGCGTTTGTTGATTGTTCCTTCGCTTGTGTGGTATTTCTCTGCCGTTTCATTGTTATTATTAATTTTTTAAAACTGATTCTGTTTGGGATTTCCTTTTCCCAGACTTTGAGTTACGTCTGTTGGTGTTTGTTGTTTGGATGGGGCTTCTATTCTGGGTGATGCTGGTGATTGGGTGATGTCAGGACTTGTATACAAGTGATTACCTTTGCTGGCGTTCTCACTTGTATACTGCTCTTTAGTGTTATCGTTCTCTAGTATTGTAGTTTTGGAGTCAGTGCACCTCAAAACCCCGGGCTTGTTGCCTGACCAGGGAATGAAGATTTCACGGCTGGTTTGTTATGGCATTAAATGATATTAAAACATATATATGCAAATGAGAAACAGAAGGTATACCTTTGACAAATGGCAATTTAAAAATTATGCAAGTACTATCTAGCGTATTGAATTATACACATGAAAATATACAGCTATAACATAACCCAAGCATTCCAGTCAAAAATACAGTACAATACGTTAGCACGGCGAATAGAGAAATCCAAGAATGATATCCACAAGTTAATAAGCAAACTAAGTAGAGTACCAATTGGAGAATAATGCTAGAGCAGGATCCCCGTTGGGGATAAGGCAATGAGGACAGAACAGACTAAGAAATATAGTGGGGAAAGGGAAAAAGAGAAAGGGAGGATAGAAGAGAAATATAGAATAATATTGCAAAGTTAAATATAGGGAGATAAAGATTTGTATGTATTAGAATTTAGTGCTATAGGAAAGGAGCTTCAGAGAAAGCAAAGAATTATAGAGGAGGTAGTAGTACAAATGAAAAATTATTAAAAATTAAAATATCTAAATTTTATAGAAAAAAATAGAAAAACAAAGCAAAAATAAGAAAAACAAACAAAAACCCCACAGAACCTTAAAAGGCCAATGGGAAACCAGAAGTTTATACCAAAATAAAATGTGTGGTTTAAAAGGAAAAAGAAAAAAAATTTATGTAAACTTGAATATATTCAGTCTTACTGATAAGATTAGTAGCTTCAATAGAATTCAGTGAAGGAAATGAACACACCCACTCTCTCTCTCACATACACCCCCAAGAAAAGAAAAAAAAAAAGCGGTGGGTGCACTGAGTGGGTTTGGAAAAAAGAGAAAAAAAAAATTGAAACAAAGTAATACAATACAAAAAATGAAATTTTAAAGTCCAGCAGTAACTCCAGCTTCAGACAAAACATGAAAATAGTGTTTATGTTCTTCTGTCTCTTGCTGACTGTTCAGGAATTATCAGTCTTTTTCTTGCCTCTGGCAGTGGTTGGATCTGAAGACCTCTTTGACTGCTTGTTTTGGCCTATTCCAGAATTAAAGGCCCGCCCAGGCTGGCCCTGGGAGTTTCTTAATCCAAATCCCTTTTCCTTGCTGGGTGGAGCTAAGTTCCTCCTGTAGCTTGACCAGCAGCCCTGCAGTTTGACCAGCACCCAAACTACAGTAGGGAGAATGGCGTCTGTCTCACAGAGGATTTATTCCCACACGCTCTATGGGAAGCACTTCCACATGAAAATATACAGCTATAACATAACCCAAGCACTCCAATCACAAATCCACTAGAATACGTTAGCCCGGCGAATAGAAATCCAAGAATGATATCCACAAGTTAATAAGCAAACTAAGTAGAGTACCAATTGGAGAATAATGCTAGAGCAGAGTCCCCATTGGGGATAAGGCAATGAGGACAGAACAGACTAAGAAATATGGTGGGAAGAGAGAAAAAGAGAAAGGGAGGATAGAAGAAAAATATAGAATACTATTGCAAAGTTAAATATAGGGAGATAAAGATTTGTATGTATTAGAATTTAGTGCTATAGGAAAGGAGCTTCAGAGAAAGCAAAGAATTAAAGAGGAGGTAGTAGTACAAATGAAAAAATTATTAAAAATTAAAAGATCTAAATTTTATAGAAAACATAGAAAAACAAAGCAAAAATAATAACAACAAACAAAACCCCCACAGAACCTTAAAAGGCCAATGGGGAACCAGAAGTTTATACCAAAATAAAATGTGTGGTTTAAAAGGAAAAAGAAAAAAAATTTATGTAAACTTGAATATATTCAGTCTTACTGATAAGATTAGTAGCTTCAATAGAATTCAGTGAAGGAAATGAACACACCCACTCTCTCTCTCACATACACCCCCAAGAAAAGAAAAAAAAAAAAGCGGTGGGTGCACTGAGTGGGTTTGGAAAAAAGAGAAAAAAAAAATTGAAACAAAGTAATACAATACAAAAAATGAAATTTTAAAGTCCAGCAGTAACTCCAGCTTCAGACAAAACATGAAAATAGTGTTTATGTTCTTCTGTCTCTTGCTGACTGTTCAGGAATTATCAGTCTTTTTCTTGCCTCTGGCAGTGGTTGGATCTGAAGACCTCTTTGACTGCTTGTTTTGGCCTATTCCAGAATTAAAAGGCCCGCCCAGGCTGGCCCTGGGAGTTTCTTAATCCAAATCCCTTTTCCTTGCTGGGTGGAGCTAAGTTCCCTCCCTGTAGCTTGACCAGCAGCCCTGCAGTTTGACCAGCACCCAAACTACAGTAGGGAGAATGGCGTCTGTCTCACAGAGGATTTATTCCCACACGCTCTATGGGAAGCACTTCCACAGTGCCCCCGACCCTGCTGCAGGCCACCGTCGACCCCCGCCACCGCGGGAGACGTCAGGTTACTCAGAGGTGAGTCTGGCTCAGTCTCATGCGGGATCGCTATTCCTCTCTCCCGGATCACAGTGCGCAGAGACTTTCCAGTCCTCTTGGCGACTCTGTGATCGGGTTAATGGTAACCTCCTCCAAAGGGAACTGAGTGCCGCCCTTCTGAGGCCTGCTGAAGGGCACTTCTAGCTCAAGGGGCACCTGGACCCTCCAAAGCAGGTCTGGCTCAGTCCCTTGTGGGTGTTAGTGCTCCTCACCGGGTTTTGATCTGCAACAGGCTTTGCGGCTTTGGCCCGCCCAGCCTCTCCGGCGGGTATGAGGTTTGACTTTTAAAAGTGCGATTGCACCCCTCCTACCGTCTTGATGCGGCTTCTCCTTTGTTCTTCGATGTGGGGTGTCCTCTCTGTGATCAGATCCAACCTCCTTTCGTGGATGGTTTCCCAGGAACTCGTCGCAATTCAGGCGATTTTGCAGGAGAGATGAGTGCACGTCCTTCTACGCCGCCATCTTAGCTCCACCCTCCTCTATTGGTCTTTCATTTGTCTATTTTCATCCATCTTTGTTCTTTGGCCTGTGTGGGCCTCCCATCGCTGTGGCGTCTGTTGTTGCAGGGCACCGGCTCTGGGCGCACGCGCTCCAGAGCTCCGGCTCAGTAATTGGACACATGGGTCTAGCTGCTCCGCGGCACATGGGATCTTCCCAGGCCAGGGACCGAACCAGCGCCCCTTGCACTGCAAGGCGGTGTCCTTACCCACTGGACCACCAGGGAAGCCATGTTCTTAAGTTAATTCAGATCTCTAACTTTATTGGAGCCTTCTTTCATATTTCAAATCTTACTTGGAAAGCTGTTTTTACCACAGTAAACAACATTGTTTAATGCTTTGATGCTGTTTTCATAAAGCCAGAGTAGTTCGAAATTAATCCAAATCCTTTTCCTTGCTGGGTGGAGCTAAGTTCCTCCCTGTAGCTTGACCAGCAGCCCTGCAGTTTGACCAGCACCCAAACTACAGTAGGGAGAATGGCGTCTGTCTCACAGAGGATTTATTCCCACACGCTCTATGGGAAGCACTTCCACAGTGCCCCCGACCCTGCTGCAGGCCACCGTCGACCCCCGCCACCGCGGGAGACGTCAGGTTACTCAGAGGTGAGTCTGGCTCAGTCTCATGCGGGATCGCTATTCCTCTCTCCCGGATCACAGTGCGCAGAGACTTTCCAGTCCTCTTCGGCGACTCTGTGATCGGGTTAATGGTAACCTCCTCCAAAGGGAACTGAGTGCCGCCCTTCTGAGGCCTGCTGAAGGGCACTTCTAGCTCAAGGGGCACCTGGACCCTCCAAAGCAGGTCTGGCTCAGTCCCTTGTGGGTGTTAGTGCTCCTCACCGGGTTTTGATCTGCAACAGGCTTTGCGGCTTTGGCCCGCCCAGCCTCTCCGGGCGGGTATGAGGTTTGACTTTTAAAGTGCGATTGCACCCCTCCTACCGTCTTGATGCGGCTTCTCCTTTGTTCTTCGATGTGGGGTGTCCTCTCTGTGATCAGATCCAACCTCCTTTCGTGGATGGTTTCCCAGGAACTCGTCGCAATTCAGGCGATTTTGCAGGAGAGATGAGTGCACGTCCTTCTACGCCGCCATCTTAGCTCCACCCTCCTCTATTGGTCTTTCATTTGTCTATTTTCATCCATCTTTGTTCTTTGGCCTGTGTGGGCCTCCCATCGCTGTGGCGTCTGTTGTTGCAGGGCACCGGCTCTGGGCGCACGCGCTCCAGAGCTCCGGCTCAGTAATTGGACACATGGGTCTAGCTGCTCCGCGGCACATGGGATCTTCCCAGGCCAGGGACCGAACCAGCGCCCCTTGCACTGCAAGGCGGTGTCCTTACCCACTGGACCACCAGGGAAGCCATGTTCTTAAGTTAATTCAGATCTCTAACTTTATTGGAGCCTTCTTTCATATTTCAAATCTTACTTGGAAAGCTGTTTTTTTTACCACAGTAAACAACATTGTTTAATGCTTTGATGCTGTTTTCATAAAGCCAGAGTAGTTCGAAATTGCCAGACAATAGATATTCTCATTTTAGACTTGTGAAATACGTAAATGACAAAAAGGCTGGTATACCCATTTTAAGAATTGAGGCGAGTGAGTCAGAAGTTGCCATATTGATAGCAGAACTCACATCTCCATCTCTTCAGAAGCATGTGTTAAAAATCAAGTGGTCAGGAGTATGTTAGACATGGTATAACATTGCAGTTATATGCTGTGTCATGCACGTCTTGTGAAGGTTAGTTTACTGTCGTCTTGTGTTGTAAGTAGGATATCAGGGTATGCTGAGCTGGGAGTTTAAGAGAGGCCCTTTCTTGAATCTCCCTAGCATTTCAGGCTGCTGGGGTGGCACCCTGCTGCTCTGAGTTAGGTCCGCCTGCTGGAGGACAGAACTTGGGAACAGACAGGGTGGTTTTTAAGGCCCAGCTCAGGGCATACGTTCTTCCCTGTGTATCCACCCACCTCCTACCAAGTTGATCAGCTCCACTGATCTCATGAGCCTCTAATTTATAATAGAATAATATTTGCAAAGGTCTAATTTCTGTCTTTTAACAGTTACCTGAAGAAGAATATAAGATGGGCTTTCAGATAAGAAGCATTGTCACAGTTAGCTTTCAGTGTTTCTGTGCTATCACACTTACCCTTTACTCTCTCTAAGATGGTTATGACCACTATCGATGACAAAGTGTGTTATGAACAGAGCATGAAAAAGTGGAGTCAAGCTCAGATCCTGGCAATGAATGAAATCCTCTTTAGTGTTTTTGTTGTTCAGTCGCTCATTTGTGTCTGACTCTTTGTGACTCCATGGGCAGCCACACGCCAAGCTTCCCTGTCCTTCACCATCTCCTGGAGTTTCCTCAAACTCATGTCCATTGAGTGACTGCAGTATTGGAGTTTCAGCTTCAGCATCAGTCCTTCCATGAATATTCAAAGTTGACTTCCTTAAGGATTAACTGATTTGATCTCCTTGCAGTGCAAGGGACTCTCAAGAGTCTTTTCCAGTACCACAGTGGGAAAGCATCAGTTCTTCAGTGCTCAGGCTTCTTTATGGTCCAACTCTCAGATCCATACATGACTACTGGAAAAGCCATAACTTTGATTATATGGACCTTTGTTGGCAAAGCAATGTCTTTGCTATTTAATACACTGTCTAATTTCATGGCTGCAGTCACTGTCTGCAGTGATTTTGGAGTCCAAGAAATAAAGACTATTCACTATTTCTATTTTTTCCCCACCTATTTGCCATGAAGTGATTGGACTGGATGTCACGATCTTAGTTTTTTGAGTTTTAAGCCAGCACTTGCATTCTTTTCTCTTTTGTCAAGAGACTCTCTAGTTCCTCTTTGCTTTCTGCCATTAGATTGGTATCATCTCCATATCTAAAATTGTTATTTTTCCCAGCACTTTTTTTTTTTTAAGAAATGCATTTTATTTATTTATTTTTGGCTATTCTGGGTTTTTACTGCCGCCACAGACTCTTCTCTAGTTGAGGTGAGCAGGCTTTTTGTTGCAGTGACTTCTCTTGTTGTGGAACTCGGACTCTAGGGCACACGGTTCAGTAGTTATGGCACATGGGCTCAATAGTTGTGGCTTCTAGGCTCTAGAGCACAGGCTCCATAGTTGGACTCACAGGCTTAGTTGCTCTGCAGCATGTGGGATCTTCCTGGATCAGGGATTGAACCCGTGTCTCCTGCGTTGGCAGGCAAATTCTTTACCACTGAGCTATCAGGGAAGCCCTCTCAGCATTCTCAATTCCAGCTTGTGATTCATTCAGCCTGGCATTGTGTGTGATATACTCTGCATATAAGTTAAATAAGCAGGATGACAATATGCAACCTCGATGTACACATTTCCCACTCCGTTGTTCCATGTCTGGTTCTAACTGTTGCTTCTTGACCTGCTTACAGGTTTCTCAGGAGGCAGGTAAGCAGGTAAGGTGATCTGATATTCCTATCTCCAAGAATTTTCCATGGTTTGTTGTGATCCACATAGTCAAAGGCTTTAGCACAGGCAGTGCAGCAGATGTTTTTCTGGAATTCTCTTGCTCTTTCTGTGATCCAGCAGATGTTGGCAATTTGATCTCTGGTTCCTCTGCCTTTTCTACATCCAGCTTATACATCTGAAACTTCTCGGTTCACGTACTACTGAAGCCTGGCTTAAAGGATTTTGAGCATTAGTTTGCTAGCATGTGAAATGAGTGCAGTTATGTGGTAGTTTGAACATTCTTTGCCGTTGCTCTTCTTTGAAATTGGAGTGAAAATGGACCTTTTCCAATCCTGTGGCCACTGCTGAGTTTTACAAATTTGCCTTTTAGCTTTCTCATTTTTGAGGAGTTTGTAGTCACGATCTTAGTTTTTTGAGTTTTAAGCCAGCACTTGCATTCTTTTCTCTTTTGTCAAGAGACTCTCTAGTTCCTCTTTGCTTTCTGCCATTAGATTGGTATCATCTCCATATCTAAAATTGTTATTTTTCCCAGCACTTTTTTTTTTTTAAGAAATGCATTTTATTTATTTATTTTTGGCTATTCTGGGTTTTTACTGCCGCCACAGACTCTTCTCTAGTTGAGGTGAGCAGGCTTTTTGTTGCAGTGACTTCTCTTGTTGTGGAACTCGGACTCTAGGGCACACGGTTCAGTAGTTATGGCACATGGGCTCAATAGTTGTGGCTTCTAGGCTCTAGAGCACAGGCTCCATAGTTGGACTCACAGGCTTAGTTGCTCTGCAGCATGTGGGATCTTCCTGGATCAGGGATTGAACCCGTGTCTCCTGCGTTGGCAGGCAAATTCTTTACCACTGAGCTATCAGGGAAGCCCTCTCAGCATTCTCAATTCCAGCTTGTGATTCATTCAGCCTGGCATTGTGTGTGATATACTCTGCATATAAGTTAAATAAGCAGGATGACAATATGCAACCTCGATGTACACATTTCCCACTCCGTTGTTCCATGTCTGGTTCTAACTGTTGCTTCTTGACCTGCTTACAGGTTTCTCAGGAGGCAGGTAAGCAGGTAAGGTGATCTGATATTCCTATCTCCAAGAATTTTCCATGGTTTGTTGTGATCCACATAGTCAAAGGCTTTAGCACAGGCAGTGCAGCAGATGTTTTTCTGGAATTCTCTTGCTCTTTCTGTGATCCAGCAGATGTTGGCAATTTGATCTCTGGTTCCTCTGCCTTTTCTACATCCAGCTTATACATCTGAAACTTCTCGGTTCACGTACTACTGAAGCCTGGCTTAAAGGATTTTGAGCATTAGTTTGCTAGCATGTGAAATGAGTGCAGTTATGTGGTAGTTTGAACATTCTTTGCCGTTGCTCTTCTTTGAAATTGGAGTGAAAATGGACCTTTTCCAATCCTGTGGCCACTGCTGAGTTTTACAAATTTGCTGGCATATTGAGTGCAGCACTTTAACAGCATCATTTTTGAGGAGTTTAAGTAGCTCTTCTGGAATCCCATCACCTTCCCTAGCTTTGTTTGTAGTAATGCTTCCTAAGGCCCACTTGACTTCACACTCCAGGATGTGTGGCTCTAGGTGAGTGACCACACCATTGTGGTTATCTGGGTCATTAAGATCTTCCTTTAGAGAAGATCTCTCTTTAGTGACAGTCTCTCTTTAGTGTAGATCTCTAAGAATGGGGTAGATTTTTTTCTTGAATAGTTGGTGTGACGTTGTCAGAAGAGGTTTAGGATGTGGCCCGGATAACCTTTCAGACCCCCTCTGAACATGGGTGCTGGTGTTTGAATGTCACTCTTCAGTGTCAGTTTGATTTCCATATGACCTAAGGTACATGTGTCGTTCTCTTATTTACACTATTGATTGCCCATAATTAGTATTTGTGACCCTGTCAGTGTACAGTAGTCGTACACAGGTTTCTCCCAGGTGTATGGCGGTGAACCAGTGTTCAGTGTCTCAGGTGCTTGTTTTCTCTGTCTCTTGTCTCTCGAGGTGCTGAGAGGTTCAGTTAAAGTAGTGAAGCTTTTGAAGTTCTCTGTGTACCTTGTCCCTAGATTTCTAGTGCTTTTTTCTCAACCTAAACGACCTATACTAATTCTTAGAACAGTTTGGGTCAGTATTTTACCCTCAGCTGTTACTGAAAATATTCTCTTCCTGAGTAGTTATGATTTCTCTTTTCTGGTGAGCAAGAAACTTTTAAAATGTTTTCTTCAGCACCATGAATAGAACTTAATACTTGGCTGCAGAGAGGGCATGCTGTCCCAAAGTTTGTCCATGACCATGGCTAGCTTAACCAGTGGAAGTCCCTTGATTTATTGTTTATGTCCTAAGATTGTTGTGCAGTATTTTGAAATTCTTGAATGAGCATTAATAGATCAGCATGAAATTTTCTCCCTGGGGGTGGGATGAATTGGGAGATAGGGATTGATATATACACTATTGAAATTGTGTATAAAATAGATAACTAATGAGAACTGACTATGTACACTGTAAAGCAACTATACTCCAATAATAATTAAAAAATAAGTAAAATATTCTTCTGGTACAGTATAAAGCGCTTCTCAGATGGTGCTAGTGGTATAAGAACCCACCTGACAATGCAGGAGATGTAAGAGACTTGGACTCGATCACTGGGTCGGGAAGATCCCCTGGGCAACCCACTGCGATGTTCTTGCCTGGAGAATCCCATGGACAGAGGAGCCTGGCACACTACAGCCTGTGTTACTGCACAGTTGGACGTGACCGAGCAACTACTCACATGGTATAAAGTGATAGAAGAATTTTTTTAAAAAATCACTAAATGTGCTGATAGGTTGCAGGCAGGGTGAATCTCTGCAGCAGGTGAAGAAAGAGATTTCATTTTGGGAAGCTTTCCATGAATCAGGGCAAAACAGAAATTGTGACATTCAGAAGAAATGTGCAAAAAGATGCCTATTTCCTGGCTTTTTTTCTGTTGGGAAAATGAGTTTACCGGGTCAGTGTTCTCAGAGTACAGTAAATGTGAATAGTTCTCTCAACTTGAATGGTTAGTTATTCAATCTTGCTGAAAAGGCTCTGTGCAAGCCCGTAACAAGCAGGGAATCAAGATCAACGACATTTATCAGATTCTTCCCAGGGACCCAGTCTTTCCCAGCACCCAGCATTTAAACCAGCCCCAGTTAAAAACATTTTTTACTACGGGACTTTGGGCTTTGTTGGTCGCCTTTACCTTTGAGTAGTGTAGCCGGATTCACTAAATAAAAATTGGCTCTTCAGCAAAACCCTTGAGTAGTTATGATTTCTCTTTTCTGGTGAGCAAGAAACTTTTAAAATGTTTTCTTCAGCACCATGAATAGAACTTAATACTTGGCTGCAGAGAGGGCATGCTGTCCCAAAGTTTGTCCATGACCATGGCTAGCTTAACCAGTGGAAGTCCCTTGATTTATTGTTTATGTCCTAAGATTGTTGTGCAGTATTTTGAAATTCTTGAATGAGCATTAATAGATCAGCATGAAATTTTCTCCCTGGGGGTGGGATGAATTGGGAGATAGGGATTGATATATACACTATTGAAATTGTGTATAAAATAGATAACTAATGAGAACTGACTATGTACACTGTAAAGCAACTATACTCCAATAATAATTAAAAAATAAGTAAAATATTCTTCTGGTACAGTATAAAGCGCTTCTCAGATGGTGCTAGTGGTATAAGAACCCACCTGACAATGCAGGAGATGTAAGAGACTTGGACTCGATCACTGGGTCGGGAAGATCCCCTGGGCAACCCACTGCGATGTTCTTGCCTGGAGAATCCCATGGACAGAGGAGCCTGGCACACTACAGCCTGTGTTACTGCACAGTTGGACGTGACCGAGCAACTACTCACATGGTATAAAGTGATAGAAGAATTTTTTTAAAAAATCACTAAATGTGCTGATAGGTTGCAGGCAGGGTGAATCTCTGCAGCAGGTGAAGAAAGAGATTTCATTTTGGGAAGCTTTCCATGAATCAGGGCAAAACAGAAATTGTGACATTCAGAAGAAATGTGCAAAAAGATGCCTATTTCCTGGCTTTTTTTCTGTTGGGAAAATGAGTTTACCGGGTCAGTGTTCTCAGAGTACAGTAAATGTGAATAGTTCTCTCAACTTGAATGGTTAGTTATTCAATCTTGCTGAAAAGGCTCTGTGCAAGCCCGTAACAAGCAGGGAATCAAGATCAACGACATTTATCAGATTCTTCCCAGGGACCCAGTCTTTCCCAGCACCCAGCATTTAAACCAGCCCCAGTTAAAAACATTTTTTTTACTACGGGACTTTGGGCTTTGTTGGTCGCCCTTTACCTTTGAGTAGTGTAGCCGGATTCACTAAATAAAAATGCATGGTGAAATTTGGATTTCAGATAGGCAGTAGTCATTTTTTAGTATAAGAATTGGACATGCATTGTACATACCTATATTGAAAAACGGTTTTTCATCTGAAATCTAGATTTAACTGGGCACCTGAATTTTACCTGACAACTCTGTTGGGGAGCTTGAATCTTCATTACAGTGCTTGGTGAGAGCCTTCCATTTCTGCAAGGGCCATGGTTGAGATGTGAATTTGCTAGCTACATCTATAGTTAGTGGGCAGAAGGAGGCAGGAGCCTGAACATGTTGAGTGCTTATCAGAGAAAAACTCTTGTACTCTTCTCCTTGACTCCCTCCTCTCCACTCCCCAGTTTTTTCTCTTAGACAGGGTTTGGGATTTCAGTGTTAAGGTGCAATATCTTGATAGTTA
The DNA here is from genome assembly GCA_022376925.1 of Tragulus kanchil. Lineage (NCBI taxonomy): Eukaryota > Metazoa > Chordata > Mammalia > Artiodactyla > Tragulidae > Tragulus > Tragulus kanchil. The sequence goes on along the minus strand of JAIOJX010000005.1, from coordinate 99,825,680 downwards.
TCTATCTCAGTGGAATCTTGGTGAGTTTCTTGGTTCCCTTTGAAGATTTATGGTTATTGAGGGCCATTCATTCAGCTAACATTTTTTATTATTTGCTGGGCTGTTTTGTTTTCTGAGAAACCTGCCAGGAATGTTGCAGAGGAGACTGATCTTGGATGTTATCCTTTGATCTGTAAAGGGCACAGAATCTGTTTTGTACCCCCGACACCATTCCTGACTCCTTTCCTTTGCTTGCAGCCAAACTAATCTCTGATAAAGGTCTCTTGTTCATTACTACCGTTTTAAAAAGTATAAATTTAGGGCAGAAATGAATTTGTTTTGCATTGTTTTCTCATCGAGTATAAATGCGCTTGTTTTAAAATTTGTGTTTTCATACTGTTTTCATTTAAATTATATAATATTTGAATGATAGATTTTCCTATTTCTGCTTCTACCTGTTCCCATGTTACTTCTTCAATGAAAAGTGATACTGTTTCATAAATTTCACAGTGCCATTTGACTACAGTTTCAGATTTCACTATTTCATAAATCAAAATGTAGTTCATGAACGCGAGACTTCCAGAATAGTCTCTTTGTTTTTTTTTTTTTTTAATTTTTGGCCACTTTTATTGGTCTTTCATTTATTTATTTTCATTCAGGGGGAATTTGAGTAGTGTAGGATTCACTAAATAAAAATGCATGGTGAAATTTGGATTTCAGATAGGCAGTAGTCATTTTTTAGTATAAGAATTGGACATGCATTGTACATACCTATATTGAAAAACGGTTTTTCATCTGAAATCTAGATTTAACTGGGCACCTGAATTTTACCTGACAACTCTGTTGGGGAGCTTGAATCTTCATTACAGTGCTTGGTGAGAGCCTTCCATTTCTGCAAGGGCCATGGTTGAGATGTGAATTTGCTAGCTACATCTATAGTTAGTGGGCAGAAGGAGGCAGGAGCCTGAACATGTTGAGTGCTTATCAGAGAAAAACTCTTGTACTCTTCTCCTTGACTCCCTCCTCTCCACTCCCCAGTTTTTTCTCTTAGACAGGGTTTGGGATTTCAGTGTTAAGGTGCAATATCTTGATAGTTATCTATCTCAGTGGAATCTTGGTGAGTTTCTTGGTTCCCTTTGAAGATTTATGGTTATTGAGGGCCATTCATTCAGCTAACATTTTTTATTATTTGCTGGGCTGTTTTGTTTTCTGAGAAACCTGCCAGGAATGTTGCAGAGGAGACTGATCTTGGATGTTATCCTTTGATCTGTAAAGGGCACAGAATCTGTTTTGTACCCCCGACACCATTCCTGACTCCTTTCCTTTGCTTGCAGCCAAACTAATCTCTGATAAAGGTCTCTTGTTCATTACTACCGTTTTAAAAGTATAAATTTAGGGCAGAAATGAATTTGTTTTGCATTGTTTTCTCATCGAGTATAAATGCGCTTGTTTTAAAATTTGTGTTTTCATACTGTTTTCATTTAAATTATATAATATTTGAATGATAGATTTTCCTATTTCTGCTTCTACCTGTTCCCATGTTACTTCTTCAATGAAAAGTGATACTGTTTCATAAATTTCACAGTGCCATTTGACTACAGTTTCAGATTTCACTATTTCATAAATCAAAATGTAGTTCATGAACGCGAGACTTCCAGAATAGTCTCTTTGTTTTTTTTTTTTTTTAATTTTTGGCCACTTTTATTGGTCTTTCATTTATTTATTTTCATTCATCTTTGTTCTTTGGCCTGTGTGGGCCTCCCATCGCAGTGGCCTCTCCTGTAGCAGAGCACCATCTCTGGGTGCATGCGCTCCAGAGCGCTGGCTTGTAATTAGACACACTGGTCCAGCCACTCCGCAGCATGTGGGATCTTTCCATGCCAGGGATCAAACTGGCGCCCCTTGCAGTGCAAGGCAGACTCTTTACCCACTGGACCACCAGGGAAGCCCCAGAATAGTCTCTTACATGAAGAACTCATTTGTTTGCATATATGCATACATGTAAGACTGAGATATATAAACTAGTGTCCTTAGGTTTTCTTGAATTATTTTCCCAACATGCCTTGGGATTTTGTTTGACTTTGTACATGTAAAGTGCTTAGCATTTATGATTTTAAGTTGTCAGTAAACACAAGATTGGCTTGTGTGCTATCATAATGAAAAATTAAGCAAGATAGCCCAAAAGTGATCTTTGTCATTTACTTCATATGAAGCACCTTAATTTTATTTTTATTGAAGTATAGTTGATCTACAGTGTTGGGTTAGTTTCAAATGTAAAACAACGTGATTGATTTATATATATGTGTGTATCTATGTATATATATATATACACACACATTCTTTTTCATATGTTTCACCTTATAGGTTAATACAGAATATTGCATAGTTCCCTGTGTGACACATACATATATACACACATTCTTTTTCATATGTTTCCCCTTATAGGTTAATACAGAATATTGCATAGTTCCCTGTCTTTGTTGATTATTGTATATATAGTGGTGTGTATTGCACTTCTCATTTACCTCTCCTCCCTTTTACCTTTGGTAGCCATGTTTGTTTTCTGTATCTGTGTATCTTTTTTTTTTTTTTTTTTTTTGTTTTTGAAGTAAGTTCATTGTATCATTTTTTAAGATTCCACATATAAGCGATATCATGTGATAATTTGTCTTTCTCTGCGAACTTCTCTTAGTATGATACACTCTTAAGTCCCTACATATTGCTGCAAATGGCATTATTTCATTCTTTTTTTATGAGTGAGTAGTGTTCTGGTGTGTATATATATATATATATATATATATATATATATATATATATATACACCACACCTTTATTCATTCATCTGTTATTTAGGACATTCATGGACATTTAGGTTGCTTCCATGTCTTGCCTATTGTAAATTGTGCTGCTTTGAACATGGAGTCAAGGAACTTTCTTTAGACCATAGAATTTTATTTAAAATGCTATAGTTCTAGAAATGTTTTGATTGCAGTAGTACTGCTTTTGCTGGGCTTTCTCTATTTTCATAAGGATTTTCATGTAGGATCCTGTTTGACGCTTATTGTAAGGCAAAAATACCACCACTTTTTCATCAATCTTCTCTTCATGTTTCAAGGTCCAACATAGATTCTCCTTCTGTATGGAATATACATTAGACCAGGACTCTTTTTCTGTTGGGTATCCGTTTGGGAGGCATAACATATTTTTTAAACACAAGATTGGCTTGTGTGCTATCATAATGAAAATTAAGCAAGATAGCCCAAAAGTGATCTTTGTCATTTACTTCATATGAAGCACCTTAATTTTATTTTTATTGAAGTATAGTTGATCTACAGTGTTGGGTTAGTTTCAAATGTAAAACAACGTGATTGATTTATATATATGTGTGTATCTATGTATATATATATATACACACACATTCTTTTTCATATGTTTCACCTTATAGGTTAATACAGAATATTGCATAGTTCCCTGTGTGACACATACATATATACACACATTCTTTTTCATATGTTTCCCCTTATAGGTTAATACAGAATATTGCATAGTTCCCTGTCTTTGTTGATTATTGTATATATAGTGGTGTGTATTGCACTTCTCATTTACCTCTCCTCCCTTTTACCTTTGGTAGCCATGTTTGTTTTCTGTATCTGTGTATCTTTTTTTTTTTTATTATTTTGTTTTTGAAGTAAGTTCATTGTATCATTTTTTAAGATTCCACATATAAGCGATATCATGTGATAATTTGTCTTTCTCTGCGAACTTCTCTTAGTATGATACACTCTTAAGTCCCTACATATTGCTGCAAATGGCATTATTTCATTCTTTTTTTATGAGTGAGTAGTGTTCTGGTGTGTATATATATATATATATATATATATATATATATATATATATATACACCACACCTTTATTCATTCATCTGTTATTTAGGACATTCATGGACATTTAGGTTGCTTCCATGTCTTGCCTATTGTAAATTGTGCTGCTTTGAACATGGAGTCAAGGAACTTTCTTTAGACCATAGAATTTTATTTAAAATGCTATAGTTCTAGAAATGTTTTGATTGCAGTAGTACTGCTTTTGCTGGGCTTTCTCTATTTTCATAAGGATTTTCATGTAGGATCCTGTTTGACGCTTATTGTAAGGCAAAAATACCACCACTTTTTCATCAATCTTCTCTTCATGTTTCAAGGTCCAACATAGATTCTCCTTCTGTATGGAATATACATTAGACCAGGACTCTTTTTCTGTTGGGTATCCTTTTGGGAGGCATAACATATATTTTAAAAAACAGGAAGGAGATTTCTCTGGTGGCACAGTGAGTAAGAATCTACCTGCCAGTGCAGGGGGCATGGGTTTGATCCTTGCTCCAGGAAGATTCCATGTACCATGGGGCAGCTAAGCCTGTGCTCCACAACTAGTGAGAGCCCGTGTGCCTAGAACCTGTCCTTTGCAACAAGAGAATCCATTTCAAGGAGAAGCTCATGCATGACAGTGAGGAGTAGCTCCCACTCGCCACAGCTCAAGAAAGCCCATGGAAGCAAAGAAGACCCTGTGGTGGGGTGCTGTGAGACGGCCTTGAGGGGTGGGATGGGGGGGATATACATATGACTAATCTGGGATCATACATATCTGTAAAAGTAAAAAGTCAAATAAAAATTAAAAAAAAAAAAAGAAGAAGAAAAGAAGACCCTGTGGAACCAAAATCAAAAAACAGGAAAAAATACATTGCATAAGAGAGGAAATTTAGTCACAGTAAAGTAATCAAATATACTTTAAAACTGTGATCTAATTAGACATGTATTTCTTAAGAGAAGTGAAAGTTGCTTAGTTGTGTCCAACTCTTTGCAACCCCATGGACATACTGGAGTGGGTAGCCCTTCCCTTCTTCAGGGAATCTTCCCAACCCAGGAATTGAACCCAGGTTTGTTGCAGGCAGACTCTTTACCATCTGAGCCACCAGGGAAGCCCATATTTCTTTACTAAATAACATTAAATAATAATATCTACTGATAGATCTGCTAATGACTAAAATTTGTTGTAGTGAGGAGAATACAGACAGACACAGGAAAGGAGAGCACACTAGTCATGAGGACTCCATGGTTTTGGTCTTGGCTGTGTACCTCTGTGGAAGATCCCTGGAGGCAGGTATAGCTACCTCCTCCAGTATTCTTACCTGAAGAATCCCAAGGACAGAGGAGCCTGGCAGGGCTACAGTCCATGGGGTCGCAAAGAGTTGGACACGACTAAAGTGACTTAACACGAGCACAGCACGTGGACCTCTGTGTGGGTGACCCTGGTATCTCCAACTGAAGCGGAGTTGGATTAGGATGAGAGTTTCTTAAGGTGGGACCTGAGGTCCCCCTGCATCAGAATCCCCTGTCCCCAGCTCAATCCCATTGAGTGTACATCCTGTGTCGGTTCTGATAAGCTCTCCATGCAGGGGCATGGGTTTGATCCTTGCTCCAGGAAGATTCCATGTACCATGGGGCAGCTAAGCCTGTGCTCCACAACTAGTGAGAGCCCGTGTGCCTAGAACCTGTCCTTTGCAACAAGAGAATCCATTTCAAGGAGAAGCTCATGCATGACAGTGAGGAGTAGCTCCCACTCGCCACAGCTCAAGAAAGCCCATGGAAGCAAAGAAGACCCTGTGGTGGGGTGCTGTGAGACGGCCTTGAGGGGTGGGATGGGGGGGATATACATATGACTAATCTGGGATCATACATATCTGTAAAAGTAAAAAGTCAAATAAAAATTAAAAAAAAAAAAAGAAGAAAAGAAGACCCTGTGGAACCAAAATCAAAAAACAGGAAAAAATACATTGCATAAGAGAGGAAATTTAGTCACAGTAAAGTAATCAAATATACTTTAAAACTGTGATCTAATTAGACATGTATTTCTTAAGAGAAGTGAAAGTTGCTTAGTTGTGTCCAACTCTTTGCAACCCCATGGACATACTGGAGTGGGTAGCCCTTCCCTTCTTCAGGGAATCTTCCCAACCCAGGAATTGAACCCAGGTTTGTTGCAGGCAGACTCTTTACCATCTGAGCCACCAGGGAAGCCCATATTTCTTTACTAAATAACATTAAATAATAATATCTACTGATAGATCTGCTAATGACTAAAATTTGTTGTAGTGAGGAGAATACAGACAGACACAGGAAAGGAGAGCACACTAGTCATGAGGACTCCATGGTTTTGGTCTTGGCTGTGTACCTCTGTGGAAGATCCCTGGAGGCAGGTATAGCTACCTCCTCCAGTATTCTTACCTGAAGAATCCCAAGGACAGAGGAGCCTGGCAGGGCTACAGTCCATGGGGTCGCAAAGAGTTGGACACGACTAAAGTGACTTAACACGAGCACAGCACGTGGACCTCTGTGTGGGTGACCCTGGTATCTCCAACTGAAGCGGAGTTGGATTAGGATGAGAGTTTCTTAAGGTGGGACCTGAGGTCCCCCTGCATCAGAATCCCCTGTCCCCAGCTCAATCCCATTGAGTGTACATCCTGGTGTCGGTTCTGATAAGCTCTCCAGGTGACTGACTGTTTAGGCTGAGTTACAGGAGTCCTCCGCTAGATCGTCTCTTAGGTAGATCCCTTTGAACCTTTATAAAATGAGGCTAGCTACATTTAATCTCTGTAGCTGAGTTATAGAAATGTGTTTTATTAAAATAGAACTGTGTTCTTTATAGTTAAAACAGTACATTTTCTGCATTCCAATCTATATTAGGTGCATTACTGTTTAATTTTACTTATACGAGGTACCTAGAATAGTCAAATTCGTAGAGTCATTGGTAAATGCTAAGGGCTGGAAGGGAAGGGGTGGGGAGCTAGTTTTTAATGGACAGAGAATCAGTTTAGGAAGGTAAAAAATTCAGAAGATGTGGGCTTCTCTGGTGGTCCAGTGGACAGAGAGTCCACCTTGCAGTGCAAGGGGCACCGGTTCGATCCCTGGCCTGGGAAGATCACACATGCCGTGGAGCGACTGGACCAGTGTGTCCAGTTACCAGCCAGAGCTCTGAAGCGCATGCTCCTGGAGCTGGTGTTCTGCAGCAAGAAAGGCCACTGCAGTGGGAGGCCCACAGGCCCAAGAATAAAGATGGATGGGAAAAAGAACAATAAAAAGAGGCCACAAAAACAAATTTAGGCCCAAGAATAATAATATCTACTGATAGATCTGAATGACTAAAATTTGTTGTAGTGAGGAGAATACAGACAGACACAGGAAAGGAGAGCACACTAGTCATGAGGACTCCATGGTTTTGGTCTTGGCTGTGTACCTCTGTGGAAGATCCCTGGAGGCAGGTATAGCTACCTCCTCCAGTATTCTTACCTGAAGAATCCCAAGGACAGAGGAGCCTGGCAGGGCTACAGTCCATGGGGTCGCAAAGAGTTGGACACGACTAAAGTGACTTAACACGAGCACAGCACGTGGACCTCTGTGTGGGTGACCCTGGTATCTCCAACTGAAGCGGAGTTGGATTAGGATGAGAGTTTCTTAAGGTGGGACCTGAGGTCCCCCTGCATCAGAATCCCCTGTCCCCAGCTCAATCCCATTGAGTGTACATCCTGGTGTCGGTTCTGATAAGCTCTCCAGGTGACTGACTGTTTAGGCTGAGTTACAGGAGTCCTCCGCTAGATCGTCTCTTAGGTAGATCCCTTTGAACCTTTATAAAATGAGGCTAGCTACATTTAATCTCTGTAGCTGAGTTATAGAAATGTGTTTTATTAAAATAGAACTGTGTTCTTTATAGTTAAAACAGTACATTTTCTGCATTCCAATCTATATTAGGTGCATTACTGTTTAATTTTACTTATACGAGGTACCTAGAATAGTCAAATTCGTAGAGTCATTGGTAAATGCTAAGGGCTGGAAGGGAAGGGGTGGGGAGCTAGTTTTTAATGGACAGAGAATCAGTTTAGGAAGGTAAAAAATTCAGAAGATGTGGGCTTCTCTGGTGGTCCAGTGGACAGAGAGTCCACCTTGCAGTGCAAGGGGCACCGGTTCGATCCCTGGCCTGGGAAGATCACACATGCCGTGGAGCGACTGGACCAGTGTGTCCAGTTACCAGCCAGAGCTCTGAAGCGCATGCTCCTGGAGCTGGTGTTCTGCAGCAAGAAAGGCCACTGCAGTGGGAGGCCCACACAGGCCCAAGAATAAAGATGGATGGGAAAAAAAGAACAATAAAAAGAGGCCAAAATTTAAAAAAAAAATTCATATAAAAAAAAGTTCAGAAGATGGTTGGTGGTGAGAGCTGTACAACACTGAATGTTGTGCCACTGCACTGTATAAGTAAACATGACTAAATAATATATGTTTTATCATGTGACCTCTACCACAGTAAAAAACATGGGAACATGAAACCCCAGTTATTTTCTAGGCAGCTTTTGGTAGCCGGAGATTGTTTGATACCACAGCAGACTACACAGATTCGGAACATGATATTGCTGCAACAGAATTTAATTTCCTGCATCAACAGTTTCGCCCTCTCCGTAGGGCTTTCTTCATCAACATACACGTTTCCTGGGGCTTCCCTGGTGGTCCGGTGGGTAAGGACACCTCCTTACAGTGCAAGGGGCGCCAGTTCGTTCCCTGGCCTGGGAAGATCCCACGTGCCGCAGAGCGGCTGGACCGACGTGTCCAATCACCGAGCCGGAGCTCTGGAGCGCATGCGCCCAGAGCTGGCGCTCTGCAACGACAGATGCCACCGCGATGGGAGGCCCACACGGGCCAAAGAACAAAAATGGATGAAAATGGACAAATGAAAGACCAATAGAAGTGGCCCACCTGCTCCCCTCCCTCCCCACCCCACCCCCATCAAAATAAATAAATAAATAAATCTTAAAAAAAAAATACACGTTTCCTACCTTGTCCTGTCTTTTAAAACACCGCCCCTTTCCAGTAAAGCTCCTCAGGGTGAGAGTAGTGTTTGCCCAGGCTCCTCTCACTGTTTGGAACTCTCCCCACGGCCCCACCCCAGCTGTCTGTACCAGGGCCACTTTCCAGCGCTAGAATCTGTGGCCCCAAGCCCTAGACACGATTGTCCACTGCCTTTACTGCCCTCCAGGACACCGTGCTCTCTCGAGGTTCTCACCACCTCTGGACCACTGCTTTTTGCCTCAGGGCGTCACTTCTGACTTTCGGGGTTACAAGTTCCTCTTACAGTCTGGTAATCTTGCTAGAGCCACCTTCTAGAAAAAAATGTATGTGTGTTTATATTGACAAAATCTATTATCAGTAGTATATTCATCCTCTTTAATTATGGTGACTTCTGGGAAGTTTGATTTCTTTGAGAGTTAAAGGTTGTAAGTCAAAATAGTGTTATACAATTTCTGGCCACTCATGTATTTCATCATTCATTCTCTAATGCGATCAAATGACATTACCATTTACAGCTGTTAAGGAAGCATAGCTAGATTTCCCTGAAAGTAAGATCTTGTTGCCATGATCCAGTGCTGATGCTGAAGTGTAATGTGCCTGAAGGTCTGTTTTGAAGCTCATGGAATGCCTGACAGCAGTCATTACATACAGCAATATGATGAATACTTTTATTAAATTCGTCTAGAGATTATTGCTAAAATTTGCTGTAAAACCTAAATATAAATTGTGGTAAAATATTCTATATTACTGTAGAATTCTTCCCACAAGCTCTATTTTACCCCGTATGTGAATTTCCATTTAGTTTAAATTATAATTTTAAAAGATTTTGCACATAATCCTGTTATCCACAGATGTTTTCACTTCTTTGTGTCCTTATTCAGTCTGTTTCTACCCATAGATAAGATTCCTCTGTAGTTGTGTCATGTACAATTTGGATCAGTTTTAGAAACCTCAACATTATTCTCGTAATTAAGTTAGCTTAGCTGCATGAGACCCCAACGACAGATGCCATCGATGGGAGGCCCACACGGGCCAAAGAACAAAGATAGATGAAAATAGACAAATTAAAGACCAATAGAAGTGGCCCACCCTACCCCCATCAAAATAAATAAATAAATAAATCTTAAAAAAAAAATACACGTTTCCTACCTTGTCCTGTCTTTTAAAACACCGCCCCTTTCCAGTAAAGCTCCTCAGGGTGAGAGTAGTGTTTGCCCAGGCTCCTCTCACTGTTTGGAACTCTCCCCACGGCCCCACCCCAGCTGTCTGTACCAGGGCCACTTTCCAGCGCTAGAATCTGTGGCCCCAAGCCCTAGACACGATTGTCCACTGCCTTTACTGCCCTCCAGGACACCGTGCTCTCTCGAGGTTCTCACCACCTCTGGACCACTGCTTTTTGCCTCAGGGCGTCACTTCTGACTTTCGGGGTTACAAGTTCCTCTTACAGTCTGGTAATCTTGCTAGAGCCACCTTCTAGAAAAAAATGTATGTGTGTTTATATTGACAAAATCTATTATCAGTAGTATATTCATCCTCTTTAATTATGGTGACTTCTGGGAAGTTTGATTTCTTTGAGAGTTAAAGGTTGTAAGTCAAAATAGTGTTATACAATTTCTGGCCACTCATGTATTTCATCATTCATTCTCTAATGCGATCAAATGACATTACCATTTACAGCTGTTAAGGAAGCATAGCTAGATTTCCCTGAAAGTAAGATCTTGTTGCCATGATCCAGTGCTGATGCTGAAGTGTAATGTGCCTGAAGGTCTGTTTTGAAGCTCATGGAATGCCTGACAGCAGTCATTACATACAGCAATATGATGAATACTTTTATTAAATTCGTCTAGAGATTATTGCTAAAATTTGCTGTAAAACCTAAATATAAATTGTGGTAAAATATTCTATATTACTGTAGAATTCTTCCCACAAGCTCTATTTTACCCCGTATGTGAATTTCCATTTAGTTTAAATTATAATTTTAAAAGATTTTGCACATAATCCTGTTATCCACAGATGTTTTCACTTCTTTGTGTCCTTATTCAGTCTGTTTCTACCCATAGATAAGATTCCTCTGTAGTTGTGTCATGTACAATTTGGATCAGTTTTTAGAAACCTCAACATTATTCTCTAAGTAATTTTATTAAGTATTACAGCTAGAATAGTTGAATGGCTACATCTCACGGGTTTACTTAATAGTTCTTGTCCAGCTGGCTTTTTTTTTTTTTTGGCTGCATTGAGTCTTTACTGCTGTGCATAGATTTTCTCTAGTTGTGGTGAGTGGAAACTAGTCTTCATTGTGGTGCTAGGTCTTTCCGTTGCCGTGACTTCTCTTGTCGCAGAGCACAGGCTCTGGGTGCCGTTGCTTTGTGGCATGTGTGATCTTCCCAGACCAAGGATCGAACTCATGTCCCCTGCGTTGGCAGGTGGATTCTTAACCACTGGACCACCAGGGAAGCCTCCAGCTGGGCATTTTTATGGTTTCCAGAATTCCACAATTATTTTTTTAAAAAATGTTTTCATATAGAATCTTAATTAATGCAGTTTTGTTTTTATTTTTGAATTATTGCCTGCTGACAAATTCCAAGGAGTATAATTATACAATCAAATACTAACCTAGCCTTGCAGTCTTTGAATGTTAGGGGTTTAATTTTTGCCAGTTTTGTTGAAAATAGTTTCATTATTTGAATTTTCGTTTTTTAAAAATTTATTTTTGGCTGTGCTTGTCTTTGTTGCTGTGTGAGCTTTTTCTCTAGTGGTGGTGAGCAGGGCCTACTCTCTAGTTGTAGTACATGGGCTTCTCATTTTGCGGAGCACGGGTTCTAGGCATGCAGGCTTTAGTAGCTGTGGTATGTGGTAAGCTCAGCAGTTGTGGCTGGTAGGCTCTAAGTACACAGGCTCAGTAGTTGTGGAACACAGGCTTTGTTGCTCTGCACCATCTAGGGTCTTCCCAGAGCAGGGATTGAACTTGTGTCTTCCCTGGTTTCTTTACCACTGAGCCATCAGGGAAGCATTTTTTAATCTTTAGCAAGGTGAAATTTTCCCCGTGGTTTTAATACTCTTTCTTATTTTAAGAATTATCTGTTCTATATTTTTTGTCTGTTTATCTCTTTGGATTTTATTTGCTTGCATAAGCTCTCAATCCTTTATGATCAGTTGTATCAGTTCGAAAGTAAAATTTTTTTATTGTATATTCTCCTTTATGGTGATTTTGCTTGTTTAGAATACAGAAAAATTTGAAAACTTACAGAATGTTGCCTTATGGTCATTTTTGGTAGATGACTCTTTCTCCTTTTTAAAAATTTGTCTGCATTTATATGTTAATATATTTGTAAATACAGACATTTTACATTTGTGGCAGACTGACAGTTTATAAAGGATTTTTGTGCTTATGATCTTATTTAAATGTCCCCACGGATAATATCTTCTTTGTTCTGTTTCTATTTCTAGGCACCCAACAGGTGGATCCTTTATTCGTCCAAACAAAGTAGATTTTGGAGTGGATTCTTAACCACTGGACCACCAGGGAAGCCTCCAGCTGGGCATTTTTATGGTTTCCAGAATTCCACAATTATTTTTTTAAAAAATGTTTTCATATAGAATCTTAATTAATGCAGTTTTGTTTTTATTTTTGAATTATTGCCTGCTGACAAATTCCAAGGAGTATAATTATACAATCAAATACTAACCTAGCCTTGCAGTCTTTGAATGTTAGGGGTTTAATTTTTGCCAGTTTTGTTGAAAATAGTTTCATTATTTGAATTTTCGTTTTTTAAAAATTTATTTTTGGCTGTGCTTGTCTTTGTTGCTGTGTGAGCTTTTTCTCTAGTGGTGGTGAGCAGGGCCTACTCTCTAGTTGTAGTACATGGGCTTCTCATTTTGCGGAGCACGGGTTCTAGGCATGCAGGCTTTAGTAGCTGTGGTATGTGGTAAGCTCAGCAGTTGTGGCTGGTAGGCTCTAAGTACACAGGCTCAGTAGTTGTGGAACACAGGCTTTGTTGCTCTGCACCATCTAGGGTCTTCCCAGAGCAGGGATTGAACTTGTGTCTTCCCTGGTTTCTTTACCACTGAGCCATCAGGGAAGCATTTTTTAATCTTTAGCAAGGTGAAATTTTCCCCGTGGTTTTAATACTCTTTCTTATTTTAAGAATTATCTGTTCTATATTTTTTGTCTGTTTATCTCTTTGGATTTTATTTGCTTGCATAAGCTCTCAATCCTTTATGATCAGTTGTATCAGTTACACATTTTTTTTTTTTTTTTAGTATATTCTCCTTTATGGTGATTTTGCTTGTTTAGAATACAGAAAAATTTGAAAACTTACAGAATGTTGCCTTATGGTCATTTTTGGTAGATGACTCTTTCTCCTTTTTAAAAATTTGTCTGCATTTATATGTTAATATATTTGTAAATACAGACATTTTACATTTGTGGCAGACTGACAGTTTATAAAGGATTTTTGTGCTTATGATCTTATTTAAATGTCCCCACGGATAATATCTTCTTTGTTCTGTTTCTATTTCTAGGCACCCAACAGGTGGATCCTTTATTCGTCCAAACAAAGTAAATTTTGGAGTAGACTTTCTCACTGCAATTAAGAACCGCTATGTACTAGAAGATGAACCAAAGGAAGAGGAAAGAGAGCAAATTGTTATAATTGGAAACAAACCTGTAGAAACCATTGGTTTTGATTCTGTTGTAAAACAGCAAAGGTAAGGAAACTGATAATGGTAGAAATGCCTTTTACAGTTTCATCCAACCTCAGGATTTAAGTTCACTTGCCTGTATGTCTGTGCTGAGAACTTTGCTCCCATACTGATCTGTTTTCTCTGCGAAACACCAAATTGTAATCAGAGGAATCCAGGGGTTGAGTATTTTGGGAAATTAAAGTTTTTATTTTAACACAGGACTTTTCTAGATTGGAAATAACACGTTTATTTGCTCATTATTAATATTTATACCATACTCTACTGTGTTGATGAACTGTTAAGGAACTAAGGTAGACATTTGACTGCTAAGTCAGGAATGGAAACAAGTCGACATTGTTAGCTGAGCCATGTAGCATGGCAGCACTTTCTAGAACCCTGGAGTTCCCATCTCCAGCTGCACACCCTCATCATGTGGGCTGCCTTTGAAACATGCAGAATCTTGGGTCCCATCCCAGACCTACTGGATCCGAAAACCATGGGCTCTTGTTTTTAGATGGACCCCTCAGTGACTGTGTCTGAGGCGCACTAAATGCATTTTGAAGCTCATGTGTTTGAACCTTCTCTATACATTCAGACGCTCTGAACACAGGGATGCTGTACAGAGCCTCATTTCTTGTTCTATGCACCCTGTGAACCAGAGTGGACGCTAATACTCACACAAAACCACACACCACTGCACGCGGACCTCCCAGGTCACGCTTTTTTAGTGACGGTCAGTGGTGGTGTGTGACCCTTACCTGCATGAGGCATCCTGGTCGTGACCCCTGGTGGCCACTCTGGAGAGCAGGTTTGTTGCTGTTAATACTTGGCGTAGGCCTGCCATCCTTTTACACCTTCAGTCTCTAAGAGACTGAAACTGTGATTTTGTTCAGAATTAAATTCTTTGCCATCTTTTTATTGCTCTTGTTGTTACTGTTGTTACTGTTATTAAGATCTAATGTAATACAGAATTTAAGTACACACGAGCACAGTGTTGAAGAGTAAATACATTTCCTTTTTTCAGATTAATTGGTTTTGTTTTTTGTTTTTAATTTTGGCTATGCTGTGTGGCTTGCAGGATCTAAGTTCTCTGAGCAGGGATTGAATCTGGTCCATGACAGTCAGAGCACAGAGTCCTAACCACTAGACCATGGAGGAACTCCTAGTAATTCGTTTCTTGATACCTCTGCTTTTTAGCATTAAACACACACACACACACAAAATAAATCAAGATTTTTGAAAAAGCAATAGCTTGACTGTTAATTACGAATAATATACATTCATTGTTGAGAATTTAGAAAATATAAATTGAATAAGAGACTCAAGACTGGTGCACTGCTAGGAGACAGCTAACGTGAATGGTTTTTGCTGCTGATTTATAGAACTATAGGACTTCCCTGTACTTCCCTGGTGGCTCAGATGGTAAAGAATCTGCCTGCAGTGCAGGAGACCCAGGTTCAATCTCTGTGTCAGGAAGATCCCCTGCAGAAGGGAATGGCTACGTGCTCCTGTGTTCCATGAACAGAGGAACCTGGTGGGCTACAGTCCACGGAATCATAGTGTCAGATATGACTAGTGACTAACACTTTGCTTTATAGGGTTAAGAGTTCTTTGCTTTATTTTTTCCATTTTAAATACAAATATTTAAATATTTGTTATCCCAGAAGAGGTACTTTTTTTCCTCCCTATGGATTGATCTCTTCCAGAGAACACCATGGGCACTGTGAATACTAACCAGTTCCTGGCAGATTTCCCTCCTCTGGTTTACGAGCGGTTGTGTAACTTGTGAAGTTTCTGGTGAGTGATTCCTGCTCGAGTGTCAGTGGGTTCAGTAATTAGCTGGTGTCTTTCCGGAATGGCCCGGTGTTGGAATCAACCAGGCTGGGTTCATATGTCAGCTGAGCCACATTCTCATCCTGGCACCAGTTAGAGCTGCTTTGTTTTGAAGCTTCATTTTTCTCATTTCCAAAATAACACCTGAGCTGTTAGAACTCTCAGGAGTAACAATGAGATCCTGACGGCAAGCATCACTATCTGAGTGATGCCTGCTTTTTTTTACTTGGCCATACTGTGGCTCATGCGGGATCCTCTGTGGGATCAAACCCGTACCCCTGCATTGGGAATATGGAGTCTTAACCATGGGACCTCCAGGAAAGCCCCAGAAATTTCTACCTCAAGCCATTGCATTATCTCCTTAGTAATTCCAGCTGATCAGCTTTGAGTTTGCAGCACTGAGAAAATATCTATAATTTTGAGGGAATCAAAACCAAATGAAAACCACTGTTTATGGTTTCTCTTTGGCTGTGGCTCTGGTCTGCTGTCTGATTTGAGACCTGGGTCCCTAGGCTGTGTTCCAGGGTTTTCAGAGCTCTGCAGGGAACTCCGTGGGCACAGCAGGATCGTTTCCATTTTCGAGGAAACAGTGACGCCTGTTGGACACAGTGAGAACTACTAGTTGGAGGTAGTTGAGTTAAATGATACTGCTGCTGTTCTCTCCATAGTGTCATACCCCTGCACAGCTGGGTTTGCGGCTATTCTTGTGCTGAAAGAAAAGCGTGTACTGTATCTCCTGAAAATCATACAGAACAGGGAGATGGAGAGGGTGGGTCCAGTCAGGTTCCAGAGTTTGAGAAGTTGAGCAGTGCCCAGCAGGCACTAGCTTGACAGGGTGTGAAAGTGGAAAGTGTCAGTCGCTCAGTTGTGTCTGACTCTTTGTGACCCTATGGACTGTAGCCCACCAGGCTCCTCTGTCCATGGGGTTTCTCAGGCAGTAATGCTGGAGTGGATTGCCGTTTCCTTCTCCAGGGGATCTTCAGGGGTGGAATCCAGATCTCCTGTGCTGCAGGCAGATTTTTTACCATCTGGCCCACCGGGGAAGCTCCGTAAGTAATTATTAAGTTGTTTGGCCCTAACTGCTTATTAAATGGAACTGTGAGGTGTTGCGTTTGGAGACTGTGGAAAATAACTGAAATGCTAAGGGCCCCATAAACTGAAAAAGTCTGGGAGCCTCCACCCTGGCACCAGTTAGAGCTGCTTTGTTTTGAAGCTTCATTTTCTCATTTCCAAAATAACACCTGAGCTGTTAGAACTCTCAGGAGTAACAATGAGATCCTGACGGCAAGCATCACTATCTGAGTGATGCCTGCTTTTTTTTACTTGGCCATACTGTGGCTCATGCGGGATCCTCTGTGGGATCAAACCCGTACCCCTGCATTGGGAATATGGAGTCTTAACCATGGGACCTCCAGGAAAGCCCCAGAAATTTCTACCTCAAGCCATTGCATTATCTCCTTAGTAATTCCAGCTGATCAGCTTTGAGTTTGCAGCACTGAGAAAATATCTATAATTTTGAGGGAATCAAAACCAAATGAAACCCACTGTTTATGGTTTCTCTTTGGCTGTGGCTCTGGTCTGCTGTCTGATTTGAGACCTGGGTCCCTAGGCTGTGTTCCAGGGTTTTCAGAGCTCTGCAGGGAACTCCGTGGGCACAGCAGGATCGTTTCCATTTTCGAGGAAACAGTGACGCCTGTTGGACACAGTGAGAACTACTAGTTGGAGGTAGTTGAGTTAAATGATACTGCTGCTGTTCTCTCCATAGTGTCATACCCCTGCACAGCTGGGTTTGCGGCTATTCTTGTGCTGAAAGAAAAGCGTGTACTGTATCTCCTGAAAATCATACAGAACAGGGAGATGAAGGGGGTGGGTCCAGTCAGGTTCCAGAGTTTGAGAAGTTGAGCAGTGCCCAGCAGGCACTAGCTTGACAGGGTGTGAAAGTGGAAAGTGTCAGTCGCTCAGTTGTGTCTGACTCTTTGTGACCCTATGGACTGTAGCCCACCAGGCTCCTCTGTCCATGGGGTTTCTCAGGCAGTAATGCTGGAGTGGATTGCCGTTTCCTTCTCCAGGGGATCTTCAGGGGTGGAATCCAGATCTCCTGTGCTGCAGGCAGATTTTTTACCATCTGGCCCACCGGGGAAGCTCCGTAAGTAATTATTAAGTTGTTTGGCCCTAACTGCTTATTAAATGGAACTGTGAGGTGTTGCGTTTGGAAACTGTGGAAAATAACTGAAATGCTAAGGGCCCCATAAACTGAAAAAAGTCTGGGAGCCTCCACCCTGGGACTTGGCTGCTGCCTTTCCCCAGAGTCTCTGGTGAGTGTAATAGCTCATGCCTGTAGGCTGGTCTTAGTATCCCCAGAGGTTGTCAGCTTTATGTTTATTTTTATAAGTACTTATGAAATGATTTACCATGTATCATATGATATTCTGAGTTTTCACAAATACTGGCCTACTAAATTATGATAGCATTTAGAAGTTGTAAAATATACATAAAATGTACCATCTTAACCATTTTTAAAATTTGGCTGTGTTCTTAGTGGCAGCATGTGGGGCCTCTCATTCCAGCTTGCAGACTCTAGTTGTGGTACATAAACTTAGTTGCTCAGAGGCAGGTGGGATCTTATTCCCAGACCAGGGATCTGAACCTGCACCCTCAGCATTACAAGGTGGATTCTTAACCACTGGATCACCAGGGAAGTCCCCACCTTAGCCATCTTTAAGTGTGTAGTTGAGTAGCACTATGTGCGTTTCTGCTGTGGTGCAGCCAACAGCACTGTCCATCTTCTGAACCCGCCCCTCTTTGCCATATTGAAACCCCTAACAGCAGCTCTGGCAGCCACCATCTCCTTCTGTCTCTGCGAGGTTGGCTCTCACCTAGGTACCTCACGCAAATGTAGTCAAGTCGTAGTTGTCCTTTTGTGACTGGCCTATATCCCATAGCACAAGGCCTCCCAGGTTCACAGATGCTGTAGTGGGTATAAGAATTTCTTTCCATTCTAAGGCTAATAATAGTCCAGTGTATGGATTGACCGCACTTTGTTCATCGGTCAGTGGACACCTGGTGTGCTTACATATAGCAGTTGTGAATAGTGCCACCACGATCATGGACGTGTTTATGTGGAATTGGGCACAGAGATGTTAACTCATCCAAGGCCAGAGGAGGGGTGGAGTCAGGACTTGAGCCCAGGCAGTCTGGTTCCAGATCTTGTGCTGTAAACACTCTCTGGTACTCTAACACATGGGCTCTTTGAATGAATAGAACACAGATTCTCTACACTTAAAAAGTGGCTCCTGAGAGTATCTAAGAAAAGCTAAAGATACGCACATACGCTTTTAGACGGTATCCTAGACTTTCCCACGTGAGTGGGAAAAGTATGCAGTAGTGTCCTTCAGCTCTATAGGGAGTAATCTCCCAGTCACCAGAGAAGCAACTAAATCAGCTGTGGTCTCTCTATAGTAACACAGGGTGTGAACACGCGTGTTCTGGAGCACATGCCCACGTAGCTCCATCTCACTGCTGAACATGTGTCATTGAGGGAGAAAATAGGTTGTAGGAGAATATATGCAGTATCTTCCCACTTATGTCACATTTTTTTTTATGTTCAAAACTGCAGTAATTGTTTAGGAACATGGGAACACAGTATAAGTATTAGGAGAGTGAAATAGCAAACTATAAAAAAATAGTGAAACTGTTAAGAAGTGCTGCAGATTACACAAACACTGAGTGCAGTGCCCTGGGTCCCTGTGGGGAGTGGAGGAGGAGACAGAGGGGCGATGGAAAATGACTCGGGGACTTCAGTTTTGTGTGTAATGTTTGTAACACTTTCTTTTTCCTTTTTGTTTCCAGTAATGCTTTATTTCTTAAGTTGGGTGGTGGGTACTGTTATTTTTGGTGCCTTTTTATGTGTCTAAAACGCTTTTTAATTTTTTAAAGGGCCGGTGGATAGCGTACATGTTTATATCTGCATGTGAACTATGTGTTTTTCATACAGTCAGCTGAGCAAGTTGCAAGAAGTTTCTTTGAGGAACTGCGAGTAAATGGTGCTGGTGACAAAGGAGAGCAAGCTTGCCCCCAAAAAGTTCTGACAGTTAGTTTTTTAAGGCTAATAATAGTCCAGTGTATGGATTGACCGCACTTTGTTCATCGGTCAGTGGACACCTGGTGTGCTTACATATAGCAGTTGTGAATAGTGCCACCACGATCATGGACGTGTTTATGTGGAATTGGGCACAGAGATGTTAACTCATCCAAGGCCAGAGGAGGGGTGGAGTCAGGACTTGAGCCCAGGCAGTCTGGTTCCAGATCTTGTGCTGTAAACACTCTCTGGTACTCTAACACATGGGCTCTTTGAATGAATAGAACACAGATTCTCTACACTTAAAAAGTGGCTCCTGAGAGTATCTAAGAAAAGCTAAAGATACGCACATACGCTTTTAGACGGTATCCTAGACTTTCCCACGTGAGTGGGAAAAGTATGCAGTAGTGTCCTTCAGCTCTATAGGGAGTAATCTCCCAGTCACCAGAGAAGCAACTAAATCAGCTGTGGTCTCTCTATAGTAACACAGGGTGTGAACACGCGTGTTCTGGAGCACATGCCCACGTAGCTCCATCTCACTGCTGAACATGTGTCATTGAGGGAGAAAATAGGTTGTAGGAGAATATATGCAGTATCTTCCCACTTATGTCACATTTTTTTTTATGTTCAAAACTGCAGTAATTGTTTAGGAACATGGGAACACAGTATAAGTATTAGGAGAGTGAAATAGCAAACTATAAAAAAATAGTGAAACTGTTAAGAAGTGCTGCAGATTACACAAACACTGAGTGCAGTGCCCTGGGTCCCTGTGGGGAGTGGAGGAGGAGACAGAGGGGCGATGGAAAATGACTCGGGGACTTCAGTTTTGTGTGTAATGTTTGTAACACTTTCTTTTTCCTTTTTGTTTCCAGTAATGCTTTATTTCTTAAGTTGGGTGGTGGGTACTGTTATTTTTGGTGCCTTTTTATGTGTCTAAAACGCTTTTTAATTTTTTAAAGGGCCGGTGGATAGCGTACATGTTTATATCTGCATGTGAACTATGTGTTTTTCATACAGTCAGCTGAGCAAGTTGCAAGAAGTTTCTTTGAGGAACTGCGCAGTAAATGGTGCTGGTGACAAAGGAGGAATTGCCAGAGCTTGTCCTAATATCCTTTCCAGTGAGAACTCGTCACTGGGGTCTGGCTGGATTTGACACTTGAGCCAGACCCCCTGGTTCCCTGCCTCATGTCCGTTCTCCTAACGAGGACTCGGTTTCACCTGGGGTTGTCACTGCCCGAGTGAATGATTGCCTTCCTAGACCCTTTGCTTTCAGGTGAGGCATATGACGCACCCTGACCAGGGAGAGGTAAAGTAGAGGTTTCTGGACAGGGTGCCTTCAAGGGGGACACAAGTGGCTGGACCAGCTTTTGTCCGTTGCCTTCTGCTGCTCCCCGCCCCGCTTCCTCCCTGTTCTTTGAGCACAGAGGCCCGGGGCCCGGCAGCCAGCCTGAGCCAAGAGAGCATCCAGGCTGGACTGGAAAGGAAGGGATGGAGGTGGGCTGGCATCCTGGCAGGCTGGCCAGGTCCTCTGCTCTAGCCCCTGCTGCCTTCCTGAGGGAGAGGTCAACTCTTTCCTTTATTAAGTTCCTGCCTGTGTAGCAATGCAGTCTCTTTTAGGTCTTTTTAAGGGATTTCTGTGTATTAATATTATATCATGCAACTTTACTATATTCATTGATTAGCTCTAGTAATTTTCTGGTGGTATCTTTAGAATTTTCTAATTAGAGGATCATGTCATCTGTGAACAGTGAGAGTTGTACTTACTTTTCAATCTGGATTCCTTTCATTTATTTTCTTCTCTAATTGCTATGGCTAGGACTTATGAAACTATGTTGAATAAAGATGGTGGGAGTGAAAAAAAAAATGGTGGGAGTGGACACCCTTTTCTTGTTCCTGATTTTAGAGGAATGCTTTCAGTTTTTCACCATTGAGGATAATGTTTGTTGTGGGTTTGTCATGTATAGCTTTTATTATGTTGAAATATATTCCTTCTGTGCCTACTTTCTGGAGAGTATTTGTCAAAATGGGTGTTGATTTTGTCAAAGCCTTTCTCTGCATCTGTTGAGATAATTGCAACGCAGTCTTGAAATAATACCTTAAAAACAAGCTTTTCCAAATTTGTCATCTTTTTTTTTTAAATTTTGACCTCATTTATTAGTTTTTTATTTATGTATCTTCATCCATCTTTATTCTTTTATTCTTTCTCCCGTTGCAGTGGCCTGTCTCATTGCAGAGCACTGGCCCTGGACACACGTGCTCCAGAGCGCTGGCTTGTAATTGGACACTGGTCTAGCTTCCCCGTAGCACATAGGATATTCCCGGGCCAGGGATCGAACCGGTGCCCCCTGCACTGCAGGGTGGACTCTTTACCCACTGGACCACCAGGGGAGCGCCCCCCTTTTTGAGTTGTGTTTTTTTAAATAACAATTTTGTCATCTCATATCTCTTGTATGTTCTTTGTTTTTTGCCCTGTGTTACTCTTATGCCCACAACTGAAAATATAGGAGGTCTGTCCCAAAAAATACGTAATAAGCTTGCACAATTTTGTAGTCTGCTTTTACACAATTCAGGTGCTGCTTGGATCTGCTACAATCCTAACAAACGCCAAAGAAATGCATTTTTTGGTATTTAAAAACAAGAAAAAAAAAAACCATAGTGGCAAATCAAATACACTTTCTCTAACTTTAAAAGGTCTTCTCCCAATTCCTTAAGTCTGCCTAGTCTCTGCAGAACAGTTTATGCAAAGACAGCAGCTTATAATCAGGTTTCCTGACTGATGAGATGGCAGATGAGCTTTCTTTAGCAGAATACTTCTAATCACCCTGACAGTACCTATCTTGGGGTGACAGGAATTGGAGCAAAGCCCCCCAGGCCTGTGTGTCAGAGTGCAGTCCACTCAGCATTGGGGATCCACTGTGACTTGGGACCATGGGTCATTTCTGTCCATGAGTAGCACCCCTTCCTGCCCCCCACTTTGGGCCCAGATGTGGTAGTTACCTCTGCAAGTTGGGCAGAGAGCAGGTTAGTTGAGGTGTTGAGGTGGGTGTGGAATGAGCTGGGTAAGGAGTGAAACCTGGTCTGTAATCTGCCTGGCCTTCTCCTAAGTGGTTTTGAAGACTGGGGATTGGGCAGTTCCGGGCTCATTTTCGGCCCTCAGAAAAGCTCTGGTGAACAAAGGGGTTTTGGGGTGTGGATTGTTTGGTTGATTGGAGTTGTCAGCAGTGTGCTGGGGAATCAGCATCTTGCTTGCTCATACTGCTCTCTCCTGGGTAATAATGTCCCCCAAGATGTGAGGCAAGGAGGTTTGCTGAGATAGTCAAGTGATGGTCTGTATTTGCAGACCCAGTGATGAATGCCTTGCACTCGCTGATTGAATTCTCGCCCGAAGTTGAAGGATTGCCTGGTATGTTTAATCCAGTCATTGTCTTTAGGCTGATCCCTCTCTGAGATCATTCACTGAGCCTCGATGCAAGGTGGTGGGGGCGCGTCAGGTCTGAGAGCTCGCTGGGAAGAGATGCCCCACCCGCTGTCTCTGAACGTGGGGAGGAGCCCCCGCCCACAGGAGCTGTGTGTGTGCGCGCGTGCACGCACCATGTGCATGGGCATGGGGCCACTGCATTCACCACTGTTAGACTGTGCTCTGTATAGACTAGTAGAAATACATAGAAATTCTAGCTACACAGTGGAAAGCACGAGTGAATGGAGAATGATTGGACTTGAACCTTTTCCAGCCAGCCTGATGGCCCAGAGTTAGCAGGGCTGGTGAGAATGAAGGGCAGTGGGAGTTTAACCATCAGGCACAAAAAGTGCCCAGCTCAACCATCTCACAAAGGTCCACGTCGAGGATAGAGCAGCTCTGGGGACACGGAGTGTGAGGTGCAGGAGGAAGGGCCCACGTTGGGGTCAGTCCCACTGCCCTGCAGCGACTTGGAGACCCTCAGAGGGAGCAGGTGATTAGACATCGAGGATGCTCTGTATCTAGCTGGTGTCCAGAGGCCCAGGCTTGTTGCTCTTTTTCCTTCTGTATGGATTGATGCCGTCAGGTGGCATTGTTCTGCTGGTGGCAGAAGCCCAGCTTTTCTCTGCTCTTTCTCCAGAGAACTCCACTCTGCCGGCACCACGCCCCAGAGCTTGGGTGAGTGCTGTGCTGCCCTGTGTCCCGTCATCAGGGCATGAGAATCCTGCCCCCAGTGTTCTGGGTGGTTTTTTCCAAATCCTTCCTGTACTCTGTGTTCTTCTAGATCTCCTTAGGTCAGAGGCTGCCAGGCTGTCCCCCGAAGAGCCAGAGAATGAATACCTTTGGCCTGCGGCCAACCAGCAGACTCGAGGGTATTATGTGGATGCTTACATGACTGCCTAAAATTAGGTTTTAGGTTTAGTTGCTAAGTCGTGTTCAAATCTTGTGATACCATGGACTATAGTCTGCCAGCCTCCTCTGTCCGTGAAATTTCTCAGGCAGGAATTGTCAGTCCAGCCGACAGTCGAACAGGTCCAGAGAGGGAGAGAGTCACGGCTAAGAAAGAAAGATTATAGAAAAGATGGGGTCGAGAGGGCCAGCAACACGACAGAACACTCTGTTAGCCGCTGACAAACTTTATTCTTTCAAGCAAGGAATATATAGTAAAAGCTTCATAAAATAATACATTTCCCAGGACACGCATTCTGTTACTATGTTTTGTCCAAGGTTACATGCTTTTCCCAAGGTTACATTATTATGCTTTGCCCAAGGTTACAGAGCCTGGGAACACAGGTGCTCTTTACGATATTTTGGCTATGTCTCCACAATACATGGGGTGGTGGGACAGAGAGCTATGCTGTTATCAGCCCCTGTTGCCAGGGCAGCTCCCAGGGCTATGTTTCCTTAAAGGGAAACCCCTTGAAACAGGGCAGCTCCCCACAAGGAATACTGGAGTGGGTTGCTATTTGCTTCTTCAGGAGATCTTCTTGGCCCAGGAATCGAACCCAGGTCTCCTGTGTCGCAGGCGTTTTCTTTACTAACTGAACTGTGAGGGAAAACACCGTCCTGAGCTCTCTGGCCCCACTATACCCGCAGCAGCTGGAGCCAGGCACAAGCTCTGGTTTGTCGGCCTGAGTGGGTTCATCCCCTTCTGGGCTTTTCACAAGCTGCCTTCCTGACTCCTTGTGGAACTTCTGCATTGGCACCTGCCCAAAAGTCTTTCCTCTCCAACCAAGCCTGTTGATGGATGCCACTATTTGTATTAAAAGTGACTTGCTCCATGTTTTTCTTTGGAGGGGGTGGGGTTGGGGGGCGGGTTGGGGAGGGAGGGGGCAGGCGGTCCCCTTCTATTGGTCTTTCATTTATCGATTTTTCATCCATCTTTGTTCTTTGGCTCCTGTGGGCCTCCCATCGCGGTGGCCTCTGTTGTTGCAGAGCACCGGCTCTGGGCGCAGGCGCTCTAGAGCTCCGGCTCAGTAATTGGACACATTGATCCAGCCGCTCCGTGGCACGTGGGATCTTCCCAGGCCAGGGATGGAACCGGCACCCCTTACACTGCAAGGCGGTGTCCTTACCCACTGGACCACCAGGGAAGCCTTGCTGCATGTTTTACCGGCAAAGATGCCCTGTTGCGTTGAGAACTATAAGAAAATGGGTGTGGGGCTCAGGGTGATTAGGATTTAAATTCACGTCCTTTGGTTCATACCAGGCAGCACAGTTACTGACTGCCCGGTGTCTGTTCTGTGAAAAGGGAAGATGCTGCCTCCATCCAGTGGAGCACCTGGGCCACAGGCAGTTGTTCTTTGATCCTGGTTCTCTTTCTCTCCCTCTGCTCCTCCTGTCTCTCTAGCAGAGGTCAGTGTGCCCCAGGCTCAGAGGTTTGACCCTTGGCCTCTTTGTTTCTCTTCCTGAGGAGAGGCGTCCAGCTTGCAGAGAACGGGCTCCAGCATTCTGGCCTCTACCCAGACCCGTCTGCCGACTGTGTATCTGCTCCCTCTGGGGGTTGGTCTCATGGTCATCTCCCAGTGAATGCTCCAGCTCTCTCCTCTGCGGTCTCAGTAAAGGGCACCAGGTCCAAACCCTTGGACCAGTGGCACCAGGTCCAAACCCTTGGGATTAATGTACTCTCTCTCTCTTTTTTTTTTTCAAATCTCATCTGAATCCATCAACAGGTGCTATCAGCTCCTTCCTTCTGCTGCCTCTCTGGTTCAGGAACCTCCCCTTTCTGCTCTGCCCTTTGTTTCCCTGCAGTCTGTCGCTTAGTACCGCAGCAGCAGGACCTTTTGAAAGGCCTGGGTCAGCCCACACCAGGAGCTCCCCTTGGAGGCACAGACTACCACAGACTCAGCCCTTTGTGATCTGGCCTCCAGGGCCTCCCTCTCAGTGCCTCCACACGTTTCTCCCCGGGAAGATGGGAGCTTGCTGTCACCTCGCCTTAGGCCAAACCCTCTTCAACCTCAGCGCCTTTGCTCATGTGGCCCCCTCTACACTGAAGCTCTTCTCCAGGGTGGTATATTCCCTCATTCCTTTAGCTCTGTGTTCACAGTCACCTTCTCAAGAAAGTGGTCTTCCACAAGCACCGAGTATAAATCCCCCCTACAAGCTCCTTCACTGCAGGCCCAGTCCTGTTACTGAGAATGTCTGTAGGTGGCACATGCACATGCTTTCTGATCAGTGTGTTCATTGCTAGACACCTGGTCTCCAATTGGTACTTGCAGAATAGAGGAAGTTTCCACAGTGAAGTAGTGTGTACAGTCCTCCTTGAGCTGGCCCAGTCCTTCAGGCTTCTCTTCTGCCTTTCTGCCTGGGGGCTTGGCTGCCTGATGGCGTGCACTGCCACCATCCCCTGGGGTGCCTTTCTGTTCTGCCGGGTCGCCCCCTCTGGATTCCTGCACCCGGGATGGTGAATGTCACACTAACTGCGTCCAGTCTACAGGAGACCCTCAGAATTTCAGGGCATTCTTAGCCCTTTTGAACGTGTGTCCAGACTCACTGCTGTTGACCCCCTGGAGGTGCCTCTCCTCCTTTGGGGTTCCTGGGGTGCAGAGTTCAGTACACCCTAGGGGGAGACTCGTGCGGTTGCTGTGAGGCTGCCTCGGCTCTGCAGCACCGAGGGCAAGACCTGTGGGTGCACCATGGGCATCGGGTAAGTCAAAGCTACCATCACTGCGGGTTTTGTTTTTCCTCTCTTTTTGGTGGGGGTAATGCTAGAATGGTTTAGCTTTATGACATTTGGTTCTCTCTTGATTGTGCCTGTCTTGGTTGTGCAGTATGTGACAACAAGCAGTTTAGCTCCTCGATGAATGGTTGGGTGATTAAAAAGGGTAAAAGTAATACGTGCTCATGAAAAAATTCCAAGCAAACTAGAAAGTATAAAGTGAAAAGATAAAAATTCCACGTTCCAGAATTGAGGTAACTGCTGTCCTGTTATACATCTTTCTGTACTGCTGTTTCTTAACGTGCATTTAGATATCCGAAGCATCGATTTGTCAAAAAACCTGTTGTCTTCGTGGGATGAGGTCATAGATATTGCTCATCAGCTCAAGCACCTGGAAGTCCTTAACCTCAGGTATGAACTTGTGGTTGTCTGCACATGATGTGAAGTCCTAACCTCCCCTGCTCCCTCACAGCATCTCTGTGGAGTTAGGTGGGGAGGATGGCTTGGTTGAATTTATCTGAATTTAATATTCTTTGATTCTAGTTTTTAAATGGTCATATGAGGTGATGCATTACTAGAGAAAGTGTTTCACTTTTGATTGGGGGAAGGCTAGGTTACCACATCGAGCTTGGCAGCCTTCATGTGTCTTATAAGCCTAACTGTGGAAGATGGGCCATCTGGGATCTTGATATTTAACTGGGGAGAAGGAGATGTGATTAGAAGTGGAGGTCCATTCCGAACCCTCCAGCCTTTGGTTGCTTTAGGAGTGAGTCATTTCATTGGGAGTGCCAATTCACTGCTGATAAGGGCTTTTCATTGAGCTCTGTGTTTTACTCATGTTACAGTTTGCCAAGCCTTCCTGAGTATGCCGTTAGTTTTAATCTCAGGACCTGACTTTCCAAGGGCTCAACCAGGTTCCCCCTTTCACACCCGAGCCAGCTTCACATCTGTAGGGCAGCTGTTCCTGGTTCAGGTGGGTTCAGCAGAGCAGATGGACAGGCCTCAATTAGGTATCCAAATAGGGTCCTTTGATCCATGGTATCACCGCTTCTAGAAATAAGGGTTAATGTACTTTATTTAATGGTATCTTCCTTTGGAATGACTCAAGATACAGGGTACCTTGTAAAAAAAGATGTGGGGTACCTTCTGTGATTAGGATCTTGAGAGAGAACTTAAAGGGCAGGAGTTTATTTCATCCATCTTGACACAGGCTCTGTTTAGAAGCAGAACTCTAGCCCACAGTCTAACACATCAGTAAGCCACTGGAGAGTGGGACTGAATTTACAGCATCCGAAACAACAGCTGACCTCACAGGTTGATGCCTGAACCTCTCCTGGCGGCCCTAACCCTGTGAACACACCTTTGATGTCAGATACCAGTGAGGTGTGTTGTAACTATTAAAAGTTAGGTGGTCTTGACTCACTTTGTTAATATAATTGTATTTCAAGGTTGAAAGAAACCAGACTCCTCATACTGAATCCCAAACTGTTGCCTCTGATGCCAATCTCATTTGGGCATCCTCTGTTACAACAATAAAGCTCACTTGTGTCTCTTTTTTCTACACAGTGAAAATAAACTAACATTTCCCTTGGATTCACCATCTCCAACCGGAACATTTTCTATGCTGAAGGTTCTGGTCCTTAACCGGACAGGAGTAACATGGGCGGAGGTAATCATGTTTCTTTGGTTTACTACCCAGTAATAAGTAATTTTAAATTCTTGGTTCAGTGGGGGAGTGAAGCCCAGCAGTGGCTTCATTTTAATCATCCCATTACCCAGATTAAAATAAAAGTCTTTAAAGGGGCTTACAGAAAGGGGTTACGACATCCTCATAGTAGAATTTTCTCTTGGGATCTGTCCTCTCTCTTTTGGCTCCTTTGATTAGTTCTGGTGTCTCCTGAGCAGTGCACTGCTGGTGGTCTGCACCAAGTGCATTCCGAGCTTTGAAAAGCCTTAGAGTTCGCTCTGGATCGCGCTTTCAGCTGCTGGAGTTATCCTAAGATTGTTCTTAGGGCCGAGGTCAAGCCGCAGAAAGGTTCTCACAGCCTCTTATTGTTCGCGGTTCAGCTCCTAGAAGCCCCAGCTCACGTACGCAGCTGGGTTTGAATGCGGATTCGTGGGCCCTGGGCTTGCAGCCTCTGGAAGTTCGATCTGGGACAACTCAGCTGTCAGAGGCAGGCTGACTTCACACATCCAGAACACACCACTTTCAAGCCAAGTGTCGACGAGTGCACGCCAGCCACTGTGCACCTATGAAGTCCTGCCAAGCTGCCTCCCGGAGAGACAAGAGGCCTTGCATAACTTCTTCCTTGAGAGCTGCTCCCTGCAGATCAGGAAGGCAGGCCACAGTGGAGGTGGCAGTCATGGCCCAGTGAGAAAATGGAGAAATCGTTGTTGAGAAAGTTTGTCCTGTTAGTACATTATATCTCTAAACCCAGTGTGGTGTCGAGAAGTGAGGAAAGGTGTTGAGCATCAGTTTCCTTCTGTTGCTTCAACAAGCTGTACCCAATAATGAGAATGTGCTGAGTTGCCCTCTCCAGTTCCGATCTGTACAGGTCAGGATGCGCCTGGATGACGGGCTGACGCCTGCACTGGTTGGCTCCAGGCGCCGCAAGTATGCGGTCCCATGTGATTAAAACTCGGCCCCTTGACACCCTAGTTTTCTCAGCTGTCCACCAGCACTCTTGGCCTGAGATAAGTGTATAGTAAAATGTCCAAAGGCATTTATTTCTAAAATAGGAGCCGAACTGAATTCATGTGGAGGTTCTAGCAACACACGGGGGAAATGGCTGAGGCCGCGTCACCCTGACTAGAGTTTCCCCCAGGTGCTCCGCTGTGCCTCTGGCTGGCCTGTCCTTGAGAAACTGTACCTCGAGTCTAACAATGTCGTCATTTCAGAAAGGTAACTGGGATTTAAATGAATGCATCTGTCACTATTTAGTCATTTTTTTTTAGTTCAAAGCATTTATATTTTTTGAAATACTAGTTTTTCCAAACATTAAGGGTAAATAGATGTAATCGTATTCTCTGTCACGTAGATGCGTATTATTTAGTCATTCTGAGTAAACAGTCCTAATTATTATTATTATTTTTTAAAGATTTATTTATTTATTTATTTTGGTGGGGGTTGGGTGGGGAGGGAGGAGAGCAGGCAGACCACTTCTATTGGTCTTTCATTTGTCTATTTTCATCCATCTTTGTTCTTTGGCCAGTGTGGGCCTCCCATCGCGGTGGCCGCTGTTGTCGCAGAGCACCAGCTCTGGGCGCATGCGCTCCAGAGCTCCAGCTCGGTAGTTGGACACATCGGTCCAGCCGCTCCGCAACATATGGGATCTTCCCAGGCCAGGGATCGAACCGGCGCCCCTTGCACTGCAAGGCGGTGTCCTTACCCACTGGACCACCAGGAAAGCCCAACGGTCCTAATTATACCTAACAATAGTTTTTAGAAGAATTTTCAAATAGAAAAACATTTATTATTCACAAATTACAGTGTCAGTTCAAGGGCTTCCCTGGTGGTCCAGTGGGTAAGGACACTGCCTTGCAGTGCAAGGAGTGCTGGTTCGATTGGGAGGATCCCACGTGCTGTAGAGCAGCTGGACCAATGTGTCCAGCTACCGAGCCAGAGCTCTGGAGCGCATGCACCCAGAGCAGGTGCTCTGCGATGAGCGAGGCCACTGCGATGGGAGGCCCACACGGGCCAAAGAACAAAGATGGATGAAAATAGACAAATGAAAGATCAATAGAAGTGCTCCCCCGCCCAAAATGTCAGATCAAACGTCACGAAGAGATTCTGACTGAGGAAATCCCATCAGAGTGTAAGTTTGGAGGTATGTCATTTTGAAGCAATGATTAGTTTTCCTGAATCATTTACGGCCCTTGACACCCTAGTTTTCTCAGCTGTCCACCAGCACTCTTGGCCTGAGATAAGTGTATAGTAAAATGTCCAAAGGCATTTATTTCTAAAATAGGAGCCGAACTGAATTCATGTGGAGGTTCTAGCAACACACGGGGGAAATGGCTGAGGCCCACCCTGACTAGAGTTTCCCCCAGGTGCTCCGCTGTGCCTCTGGCTGGCCTGTCCTTGAGAAACTGTACCTCGAGTCTAACAATGTCGTCATTTCAGAAAGGTAACTGGGATTTAAATGAATGCATCTGTCACTATTTAGTCATTTTTTTTTAGTTCAAAGCATTTATATTTTTTGAAATACTAGTTTTTCCAAACATTAAGGGTAAATAGATGTAATCGTATTCTCTGTCACGTAGATGCGTATTATTTAGTCATTCTGAGTAAACAGTCCTAATTATTATTATTATTTTTTAAAGATTTATTTATTTATTTATTTTGGTGGGGGTTGGGTGGGGAGGGAGGAGAGCAGGCAGACCACTTCTATTGGTCTTTCATTTGTCTATTTTCATCCATCTTTGTTCTTTGGCCAGTGTGGGCCTCCCATCGCGGTGGCCGCTGTTGTCGCAGAGCACCAGCTCTGGGCGCATGCGCTCCAGAGCTCCAGCTCGGTAGTTGGACACATCGGTCCAGCCGCTCCGCAACATATGGGATCTTCCCAGGCCAGGGATCGAACCGGCGCCCCTTGCACTGCAAGGCGGTGTCCTTACCCACTGGACCACCAGGAAAGCCCAACGGTCCTAATTATACCTAACAATAGTTTTTAGAAGAATTTTCAAATAGAAAAACATTTATTATTCACAAATTACAGTGTCAGTTCAAGGGCTTCCCTGGTGGTCCAGTGGGTAAGGACACTGCCTTGCAGTGCAAGGAGTGCTGGTTCGATTGGGAGGATCCCACGTGCTGTAGAGCAGCTGGACCAATGTGTCCAGCTACCGAGCCAGAGCTCTGGAGCGCATGCACCCAGAGCAGGTGCTCTGCGATGAGCGAGGCCACTGCGATGGGAGGCCCACACGGGCCAAAGAACAAAGATGGATGAAAATAGACAAATGAAAGATCAATAGAAGTGCTCCCCACCCGCCCCCAAAATGTCAGATCAAACGTCACGAAGAGATTCTGACTGAGGAAATCCCATCAGAGTGTAAGTTTGGAGGTATGTCATTTTGAAGCTATGAATTGTATTAGTTTTACCTGAATCTATTTAACTTCTGTTAAGGATTAAATAATGGATTTTAAATTAGCATTATCTGTTCAATGTGAGTGTACCAACATACAGCCCTCTATATCCCTGGTTATGCATCTACAGATCCAGCCAACCAACTGCAGATTAAAAGTATTCAGGAAAAAAAATTCCAGAAAGTTCCTTAAAAGCAAAACTTGAATTTGCTGTGCATTGGAACTGTTTACATGGTATTAGGTGTTGTAAGTACTCTACGGATGATTTAAAATACATGGTGGAGACCTGTAGGTTATATGGAAGACTGTCGTTTTACTTAAGGGACTAGCCTCCTCAGGTTGTGGTGTCTGGAGGGGGTTCAGGAACGAACCCCACAGACACCTAGGGATGACTGAGTGTGGAACGCTTGTCTCCTACATAAATTAGACATGTTGTCGCCTAATCCTTCTCTCTTATGGATATCATTAAATTAGTATGTAAAATAAACATGGACAGAAAGCAAATTCTCAAGGGATTCAAATTAATGAATCACTGTTCAGAGTGATTCTATTTATTATTCAGGCAAATGCAGTTTTTTTTAGTTAAACTTTTAACGCAGGTAATTTTAGGTTCACATACAGTTATGAGAATCAGTAGCCAAGATCACCTGTACCCATTACCCAGTGTCCCCCGGGGACATCTTGCAGAGCTAGGGTCAGCATCCCAGCTGGGACACTGGTCCAGTCGAGATAAGAACATTCCAATCACCACTAGGATCCTTTATGGTGCCCTTTACAGTCATATCATACGCTTGCCTCCCACACACGACCTCTCCTTAACACCAGAGGGCTGTATCTTTGAAACAAATTTATGTCGAAAAGCTTTCCTCTTCCATACAGGCCGACTGCTGTTCTGCAAACGCTCAGGTTGTTAGACCTGTCCTCCAATCGATCAATTGATGAGAACCAGCTCTTCCTGATAGCGTATCTACCCAGGTAACTTGCTCCTAACACGTGTATTACAGTAGCATTTAGTAAACTGTTAGTGACTGGATCCTGTGCTATGTATAGCTTCTCTGTGGAAGTACTATCGCGATGATGGAATACTCAAATCGAGTACTTCCCTTTGGGACATTTTGGTTTGAATTCCTGTAGAGAACTGACTTGTGACCCAGGTACACTGTAGTCTGTGTCTATACTAGATACTTAAAGATCACAAGCCCCCGTGTCTCTTTCCTGAGACCCTCTAGCACAGCTGTAGGCTCTAGGAATTGTTGGATGACTCAGAATCACCAGTGTGGCACAGAGAGTCCGCTTTGCAGGTCCTGAATTGGACTAGATGGTTTATCTAAGCATTTTATATTTCCTAAGGTGTAGGAAAAATGATTTAAAATACATGGTGGAGACCTGTAGGTTATATGGAAGACTGTCGTTTTACTTAAGGGACTAGCCTCCTCAGGTTGTGGTGTCTGGAGGGGGTTCAGGAACGAACCCCACAGACACCTAGGGATGACTGAGTGTGGAACGCTTGTCTCCTACATAAATTAGACATGTTGTCGCCTAATCCTTCTCTCTTATGGATATCATTAAATTAGTATGTAAAATAAACATGGACAGAAAGCAAATTCTCAAGGGATTCAAATTAATGAATCACTGTTCAGAGTGATTCTATTTATTATTCAGGCAAATGCAGTTTTTTTTAGTTAAACTTTTAACGCAGGTAATTTTAGGTTCACATACAGTTATGAGAATCAGTAGCCAAGATCACCTGTACCCATTACCCAGTGTCCCCCGGGGACATCTTGCAGAGCTAGGGTCAGCATCCCAGCTGGGACACTGGTCCAGTCGAGATAAGAACATTCCAATCACCACTAGGATCCTTTATGGTGCCCTTTACAGTCATATCATACGCTTGCCTCCCACACACGACCTCTCCTTAACACCAGAGGGCTGTATCTTTGAAACAAATTTATGTCGAAAAGCTTTCCTCTTCCATACAGGCCGACTGCTGTTCTGCAAACGCTCAGGTTGTTAGACCTGTCCTCCAATCGATCAATTGATGAGAACCAGCTCTTCCTGATAGCGTATCTACCCAGGTAACTTGCTCCTAACACGTGTATTACAGTAGCATTTAGTAAACTGTTAGTGACTGGATCCTGTGCTATGTATAGCTTCTCTGTGGAAGTACTATCGCGATGATGGAATACTCAAATCGAGTACTTCCCTTTGGGACATTTTGGTTTGAATTCCTGTAGAGAACTGACTTGTGACCCAGGTACACTGTAGTCTGTGTCTATACTAGATACTTAAAGATCACAAGCCCCCGTGTCTCTTTCCTGAGACCCTCTAGCACAGCTGTAGGCTCTAGGAATTGTTGGATGACTCAGAATCACCAGTGTGGCACAGAGAGTCCGCTTTGCAGGTCCTGAATTGGACTAGATGGTTTATCTAAGCATTTTATATTTCCTAAGGTGTAGGAAAAAATGTACAGCTCTGGTCTGATCGATGGCCTGTGGTATTTTCTATTCTTTGTAACCAAATTTAACATTTTACATTTCAGATTAGAACAACTAATCCTCTCTGACATTGGAATTTCTTCTATACATTTTCCGGACGCTGGAATTGGTACCTAAGATGATTTAGTCATCCCCTCCCCCGGCTCCCCATGCTTCAGCTTTCTTTCCCTTCTGCTGTGTAACTTATTTCTCTTTCTTTTAGGGTGCAAAACGTCCATGTTTCCTTCCTTGCAGTACCTTGTACTGAATGACAATCAGATATCACAGGTAAGAGCTTCTTCAGGATGTGTGGACTCTGCCGTCACTCCACTCATGATGGGGTTCGCGGGGTCCTGCTACTAAAGAGTATTGTAAGTTGAAAGAGAAATGCTTCCTCAGAGTGAAACTCCTCATATAAACCCCCAAATTTTAAGACAGAAATTAGGTTCACTTAAGCAGTCCATACGTCAGTTTCCATGGCACATTATAAAGTATGTGGTCTTCCTCAAATTCCTTTCTCTGAGGGAATCAGAGACTTTTGCTTTTCTGCTACTAGTTCCCATAATCTGAAAGGTTAGCTTGAAATATGTTTATTCTCATGTTTTGGGTTTCAGTGGTCCTTTATCAATGAGCTGGATAAACTGCAGAGTCTGCATGCCCTGTCCTGCACCAGAAACCCCTTGACCGAAGGCAGCAAAGACGCCCAGACCACGAGGCAGTTCATCATCGCCCGGATCGGTCAGTTGAGGACCCTGAACAAGTGTGTGGTGAGTGCCAGTGTCCTAACAAGGCACTCACCGTTTATTTTTCCTGACAAGGTATTTCTTAAACTGAAAACCAAAGGTCCAGCATAAAGAGAAGTTAGAGCTGAGGATCATAAAGGGAATCAGGTATTGTTCCCTCCAAATGGCAGTATCTGTGTGCATTTGAACTGTCTCGGTTCTTTGCAGCCTAGCAGGTGGGATTACACTCTGACGCGTGCAGGGAAGACCAGTGTTCAGCTGCCCCGGCCCAGGTTATAGGCACTAAAGGGGGAGGAGGGTCTCCGCAAGCCAGACCTCCAGGCCAGCGACCTCAGGCTGTGACCTTGGGTCACAGGCACAGCCCGAAACTGGTTCGTTGGCAAGTAGTCAGGAAGGTTAAAACTGAAATCCATTTGTCTTAGTGAATAAACTCCTGGATCTGTGAATGTTAAAAAAGGTAGAAATTTATTGTCTTATTCCCCTCAGTTTGAGTATTCTCTCCAGGTAGGCAGTGGAGGACAGGGTGTCAGACACACACGTTAGAAAAATGCTCAACACACTCGAATTGATCTCACACCCCTGTAGGTTGAACCAGAGGAGAGGCGTGGAGCTGAGCTCGATTACCGAAAAGCATTTGGAAATGAATGGAAAAAGGCTGGTGGACATCAGGACCCAGAGAAAAACAGGCCAAACGAGGAGTTTCTTGCGGCCCATCCTAGATACCTGTCCCTCTGCCTCAGTACGTACTGTGCGCCAGGGCCCTCGCTGAGGGGGGCTCCCCTGGGTGTCAGAGGACGTCCTGGGCCATGGCTCTTCTCCACTGGGCTTTCTTATGCTTATACAAAGGGACACGATGGGGCTCCCGCAGCATGTCAGCAGGAGAGGGGAGCAGCTCTTAACCAGATGCTCCTCTGTCTTTGCATTACTCACCCAGATTCCTATTTCGGGAGGTGGGTACCACTTCCTCCTTCAGGAAGGGTGGGAGGGACTCCTGGTCATCTCAACGCTTGCTCTGTCCTAGGGAATGTTTTAAATGAAGAGCGTTTACTGTGGAACTGAGGCATTGGTGTGCACGGCATTTCCTCACCGGCTCCAGCCTGGCTTCTCGGACACAGACTCAGGGCTGTTTGTCCCTGATGTACTTTCCATTTTGTTTTCACTTCACTTTTATCCTAAATTTCACTTGCGTGCCAATTTTCTCTTATATGTTTCCTCATGTGAACTCACTGCCTGAACACTTCAGGCTGGAACATTATCTCTGAGGAAGAAAATCTGCCTGTGAGAACTGCTTTCAAATTACTCCATTAGCTGGCCCAATTCCTGGCCACTTGAGGTGAATCCTAAATCACTTGGGGGCAGGGAAGCGGAGGATCTAAGGCCGCCCTGCAGGTACGGCTCAGCAGCTCAGCATCTCCCCACTAAGAACGGAGAAGACAAAGCAGACACTTGCAGGGTATTTATAGACATTTGTCTCCTGCGGGGGGCTTGGCCCAAGTTAGAGCAGGAGAAAGGACAGTCCTCCTGCCTTAGGTAGAGACTGCTTGGTGGGCACCTGGTTTACAGTGGTGTTTCTGAGCACCCAGGCCAGCCCTGCTCATACTGAAACCTGGGGACCGTGTCCGTGAGTGGCGTTTTTCTCAGGATTCAGAAGGAAAGGAACTGTGACCAAAGCTGAAGGTCTGCATCCAAGTTCTAAGTATCTGCAGGCACAGCCTCACCTCGCCAGTCTGTCAGGATGGTGCCTCCCAGGGTCAGTGAGGTGATTCACAGACGACACGAGGTTCCCAGCTTGGACGTGGTTGCTGTCGTCCTTCCATCCAGAAATACACTAAACAAGTAACCAGATACAAGGAAGCAGATCCCAGGTTCACATCCCAGCCACTGCCAGCTTCATCATGGAAAGACAAGGCTAGCTTGAGGCCTGTACATTTCTTTTTCCCTACAGCGGCCTTTTGGTTTATCATTCATCCTTTTTTATTTTTCAACAGAATATGGCGCTCCTGAAGATGGGGAACTCAAAACACAACAACCATTTTTGCTCAAAAATCAGCTATTAAGTAAGACCCACACATTCAAAGATGCCTTGTTTGTTTTTTGTTGAGTGACCTAATAGGGACTGTTTCTTTCTTAAGAGCTTATGTGGCTGAGGGGGCACGGCATTTCCTCACCGGCTCCAGCCTGGCTTCTCGGACACAGACTCAGGGCTGTTTGTCCCTGATGTACTTTCCATTTTGTTTTCACTTCACTTTTATCCTAAATTTCACTTGCGTGCCAATTTTCTCTTATATGTTTCCTCATGTGAACTCACTGCCTGAACACTTCAGGCTGGAACATTATCTCTGAGGAAGAAAATCTGCCTGTGAGAACTGCTTTCAAATTACTCCATTAGCTGGCCCAATTCCTGGCCACTTGAGGTGAATCCTAAATCACTTGGGGGCAGGGAAGCGGAGGATCTAAGGCCGCCCTGCAGGTACGGCTCAGCAGCTCAGCATCTCCCCACTAAGAACGGAGAAGACAAAGCAGACACTTGCAGGGTATTTATAGACATTTGTCTCCTGCGGGGGGCTTGGCCCAAGTTAGAGCAGGAGAAAGGACAGTCCTCCTGCCTTAGGTAGAGACTGCTTGGTGGGCACCTGGTTTACAGTGGTGTTTCTGAGCACCCAGGCCAGCCCTGCTCATACTGAAACCTGGGGACCGTGTCCGTGAGTGGCGTTTTTCTCAGGATTCAGAAGGAAAGGAACTGTGACCAAAGCTGAAGGTCTGCATCCAAGTTCTAAGTATCTGCAGGCACAGCCTCACCTCGCCAGTCTGTCAGGATGGTGCCTCCCAGGGTCAGTGAGGTGATTCACAGACGACACGAGGTTCCCAGCTTGGACGTGGTTGCTGTCGTCCTTCCATCCAGAAATACACTAAACAAGTAACCAGATACAAGGAAGCAGATCCCAGGTTCACATCCCAGCCACTGCCAGCTTCATCATGGAAAGACAAGGCTAGCTTGAGGCCTGTACATTTCTTTTTCCCTACAGCGGCCTTTTGGTTTATCATTCATCCTTTTTTATTTTTCAACAGAATATGGCGCTCCTGAAGATGGGGAACTCAAAACACAACAACCATTTTTGCTCAAAAATCAGCTATTAAGTAAGACCCACACATTCAAAGATGCCTTGTTTGTATTTGAGTCCTTAGATGCTGAAACAAGATAGTAATGACCTAATAGGGACTGTTTCTCTTAAGTAAATACCTAGATGAGCACCTCAGTTTTTAAAGAAATGATGAATCTCAAGTATGTCCAAAATCCAAAATGTGATGCCGAACACGGTAGCAGTCTGCATGCTTTACGCTTACTTCACAGTATTACACAAATGTGGGAAGTACTAAAAAGTGAGTTGAACTGTGATTTGGAATTCATGACTTTTCTTACCCTTAAAAACCTAGGTAACTGTCAGGAAAGAAGCCGTAAGGGGCAAAGGGAAAACTGTTTCTGTTGTTAGTAGTTCAGTGAAATAGTAATAAAAATTTTAAACATCAGTAAGCCCTGTTCCTTTAGTGGAATTTGACTTGCATTCTTTGGCCACTGCTGTTAATGTACATATGATTTAAACCCTTCGTTCCAGCAGAGCTCCATTAATTTCTTTCCTTTTTTCTTTCAAGCACTGAAGATAAGAAATCCTAATCAGCTTGATCAGAAAGTCATAGAGAAACAACTGCCAGGTAAGAACGAGCATCTCTCTCCCCTCTTTCTGCTTCTACATTGCTGGCCCTCATGCCAAGCAGCTGGAAACAGAACAGTTCATTCACTTCTGAAAACGAGGGCTTTTACAGCTTACAGGTGTTCACTAGTCCTCTTCATTCGATCATGCTATCAGCACTCCCCCGAAAGTTCAAGTCAGCTGTAACTTCTCGGCTTGTCTAGGAAACAGTTCTGTTAGAATCAGGAGCCCCTGTGTGTGATTTCCTTTTTAGCCAGAGGCAGGAGCGTGTGCGCACTCACCCTCAGGGGCCACCCATGGACCCTCTGCTGGTTAGTTCTCACAAGGTTATTCTGGGCGGCGCTGGGTTGAGTGCTTTCTTCTCCTTACCAGCCAGGAGCCCCTGCAGAGACAGCTCATGGACACTGCTGAATGGACGCACTAGTTTTCTTTGAAAAA
This sequence comes from Tragulus kanchil, assembly GCA_022376925.1. NCBI lineage: Eukaryota > Metazoa > Chordata > Mammalia > Artiodactyla > Tragulidae > Tragulus > Tragulus kanchil. The sequence goes on along the minus strand of JAIOJX010000005.1, from coordinate 99,786,665 downwards.
ATCTACTCAGAACCTAAAGCTTGATGCTCCTGGAACTAAGTTCATATTATTTGGAAAATACTTCCATGTTAACAAATTAAATCAGTGTAACTTACCTTAAACTTTTGCTCCAAAGAAAAATCACAGTCTAAATCTCAAGATTAAACCTGATTCACAGTTAAATACTAAAATATAAAAAGCCTAAATTTGGCGCAGTGAGGATTTGAAGAAGTAAAATATCATACATGACTAGTGAGACACGTTTCTATTTGCCTGTCAGCGCAATGAATTCACATTGATTTTTTAACTCATTTTTATCAACTAAGACAAGGTTATTGCAGTATTACTACTAATGGAAGGCTTTGGTTGTACCCAAAGTAGTACCTTAATGACTGTATCAATTTGCCAGTATTTCTCCATTTTTCCTTATTAAAAACCCAATTTCTATTCCTGTGACATGTAATTTTGCTACTGTTACATAATGCTGAATTAAAATTAGTGGTTCCTCCTTTCATTTTTCAAACTTAAATACTTCCAGTTAGGACACTTGTGGAAGAGGACCAGAGCTTTGTTGACTTTGGACACAGTTTGCATTTTCCTTCTCCTGTTACGTGAAATCAGCTTGTGGGAGTGCTCAGGAATGCTCTCATTAGCTCTGTGTTCCTCTCACTGGGTCCATCCTTCCCCCGGGAACAAACCACCATGTTCATGGGCTGAGCTTTACTGTAGAAAGTAGCAGAGATTATTCTGATCTGGAGAAACGGTATGTGCACTATAAGCTATTCTGAATCTGCACCCTATGTTCTTTAAACTCAGCAGAGTTACTCTGAAGCAGGAAAGCCAGTCCACCTAAACTCTTTGAAAGGTTAAGTGTCAACACATTCACAAATCAAAAAGCAAACTATGTTAATTGATATTATGAATGTCTAGCTAATGTCTGTATTCAAAACATAAACAAGAAAAGGCCAATTCTTATTCTAAAATAAAGATAACATTTATTATCACAAGTTGCATAAAATCAGCTTTTACAAAAATCATTTTTGATAGAAAAATATTTTTCTGAATGGACGCACTAGTTTTCTTTGAAAAAATCTACTCAGAACCTAAAGCTTGATGCTCCTGGAACTAAGTTCATATTATTTGGAAAATACTTCCATGTTAACAAATTAAATCAGTGTAACTTACCTTAAACTTTTGCTCCAAAGAAAAATCACAGTCTAAATCTCAAGATTAAACCTGATTCACAGTTAAATACTAAAATATAAAAAGCCTAAATTTGGCGCAGTGAGGATTTGAAGAAGTAAAATATCATACATGACTAGTGAGACACGTTTCTATTTGCCTGTCAGCGCAATGAATTCACATTGATTTTTTAACTCATTTTTATCAACTAAGACAAGGTTATTGCAGTATTACTACTAATGGAAGGCTTTGGTTGTACCCAAAGTAGTACCTTAATGACTGTATCAATTTGCCAGTATTTCTCCATTTTTCCTTATTAAAAACCCAATTTCTATTCCTGTGACATGTAATTTTGCTACTGTTACATAATGCTGAATTAAAATTAGTGGTTCCTCCTTTCATTTTTCAAACTTAAATACTTCCAGTTAGGACACTTGTGGAAGAGGACCAGAGCTTTGTTGACTTTGGACACAGTTTGCATTTTCCTTCTCCTGTTACGTGAAATCAGCTTGTGGGAGTGCTCAGGAATGCTCTCATTAGCTCTGTGTTCCTCTCACTGGGTCCATCCTTCCCCCGGGAACAAACCACCATGTTCATGGGCTGAGCTTTACTGTAGAAAGTAGCAGAGATTATTCTGATCTGGAGAAACGGTATGTGCACTATAAGCTATTCTGAATCTGCACCCTATGTTCTTTAAACTCAGCAGAGTTACTCTGAAGCAGGAAAGCCAGTCCACCTAAACTCTTTGAAAGGTTAAGTGTCAACACATTCACAAATCAAAAAGCAAACTATGTTAATTGATATTATGAATGTCTAGCTAATGTCTGTATTCAAAACATAAACAAGAAAAGGCCAATTCTTATTCTAAAATAAAGATAACATTTATTATCACAAGTTGCATAAAATCAGCTTTTACAAAAATCATTTTTGATAGAAAAATATTTTTCTGAATACATGTGATATTTGTAGGAACACCACACTATTGCTGTACCTCTCTCTAAAGCTTCAGTAAAAATTTCTCATAATCAAAATACCCAGTATTTACCACATCCCATCTTTGGAAAGAAGTTCATAGTGTTTTCTGAATAAACCAAAGCATTTCCTCATTCAGTTACACCCCGATGCCCGGCGGTCCCCTGTGTGAGTCACACACATCATACACCACGGTGGTTACAGACCAGGAGCACTGGAAGGGGGCTTGTGGGTCGTCAGTCCGGCCTCTCGCTTTAGAGGAAACTACGGCCAGGGAGACAGACAAGTCCTCACTGCGCCCAAGCCTGATGCCAGCATCCTTTCAGTCATTTACAACTTAATAATTTCACTCACATTTCTCTGTGCTGAGAATGAGTTCTGGTTTATTCAGAGTAAGGAGGAAATACTATACACCACTGAAATGGTATGAGAACTCATCATCAAAGGGCACTTAGGTCAGACGTGAGCGCCATTTTCCCCCAGCTTCCCAGATGACCCTAAGTGGTGTGACACGGTGATCTGGTGTCATTCCCTGGTCATTTCCTTAGGTGAATGGAGAGTGGGGGATGACAGTGACAGCTGTCATTACCGTGTGGTCTTGTCACATGAGCTCGTCCCACAGGCAGCTGCCACTTGAGAGAACTGACGGTTTTCTTTTCCTTGATAGAATCCATGACAGTTCAGAAGGTGAAAGGCTTGCTGTCACGTCTGCTCAAGGTTCCTGCGTCGGAACTTCTGTTGTCCTACGAAAGTCCCAAAGTAAGTTGCCCGGCAGAACACAAAGTCAAGCTGAGTTCCCCACAGAGTGACGTACAGTAACATGGTTTGACTCTAAATGGAAACCATGCATTTTATTGCGGGGGGGAGGGTATATATGTTTTATCTGTCTTAATCACCCCATCTCTTTGTTCTAATTTTAGATGCCAGGCAGAGAGATTGAACTAGAAAATGACCTACAGTCGTTACAGTTTTATTCTGTGGAAAATGGAGACTGTCTGTTAGTGCGATGGTAACAGCCAACTAAGAAATCAGAGGTCAGACCATTTATCATGACTGGGTCTCACTGAACATAGATGACTCATTGGGACAACTCTGTCAAAAAAAAGAAGTTTACAACTTGCCCTAAGTAGAAAACAGCTGTATTTTTCATAAGGAAAAAACCATTTCTAGGCATGTATAGAAAACAGCAATAATAAAGGCTTTGAACCTACTAATGATTTTCAGATTTTATTTCATAGTTCATGACTGAATTTCATTATGAGAAGATTTAAGTACTAAATGGAACCTCGCTATTTAAACCTGAATGGTGAGTTAATAATGTCTTCATAAGACCAGTTTTACTTGAATCCTCTCAAGACTACTGCTTTAGAAGGTTACTAAAATGACTTAGTTGATTTGGGAAGATACCCTTTAACTCTGGGTATATGCTCTCTTTATTTATAATGCTTTTAGAGTACTTACCAAAATGACATTTATACCCCAAAATGAACATACTTTCTTCTACAGATTACCAGCTCTGATTGAAATTCATTTATATTAACATTTTACAATGGAAGAAAGCAAAATTAATTCTTTCAGTGCCAACTCTTTAGAAATATTCTTTCCTGTGGCACTAAAACCCTGAGAGATATTTGATTTAACTTTTATATTCACAAAACTTAAGTGGAATTTAGACCACTTAATAAATGAATTTAAAACCAAGGTCCAGGAAAAAAAAAAAAACCTAAGGTCCAGAATTGAATTACAGGCGTTTCCTTTGCAGGCTGCCCACTTCATTCAGGCCCCTTGAAAGGCTTGCTGTCACGTCTGCTCAAGGTTCCGGCGGAACTTCTGTTGTCCCACGAAGTCCCAAAGTAAGTTGCCCGGCAGAACACAAAGTCAAGCTGAGTTCCCCACAGAGTGATACAGTAACATGGTTTGACTCTAAATGGAAACCATGCATTTTATTGCGGGGGGGAGGGTATATATGTTTTATCTGTCTTAATCACCCCATCTCTTTGTTCTAATTTTAGATGCCAGGCAGAGAGATTGAACTAGAAAATGACCTACAGTCGTTACAGTTTTATTCTGTGGAAAATGGAGACTGTCTGTTAGTGCGATGGTAACAGCCAACTAAGAAATCAGAGGTCAGACCATTTATCATGACTGGGTCTCACTGAACATAGATGACTCATTGGGACAACTCTGTCAAAAAAAAGAAGTTTACAACTTGCCCTAAGTAGAAAACAGCTGTATTTTTCATAAGGAAAAAACCATTTCTAGGCATGTATAGAAAACAGCAATAATAAAGGCTTTGAACCTACTAATGATTTTCAGATTTTATTTCATAGTTCATGACTGAATTTCATTATGAGAAGATTTAAGTACTAAATGGAACCTCGCTATTTAAACCTGAATGGTGAGTTAATAATGTCTTCATAAGACCAGTTTTACTTGAATCCTCTCAAGACTACTGCTTTAGAAGGTTACTAAAATGACTTAGTTGATTTGGGAAGATACCCTTTAACTCTGGGTATATGCTCTCTTTATTTATAATGCTTTTAGAGTACTTACCAAAATGACATTTATACCCCAAAATGAACATACTTTCTTCTACAGATTACCAGCTCTGATTGAAATTCATTTATATTAACATTTTACAATGGAAGAAAGCAAAATTAATTCTTTCAGTGCCAACTCTTTAGAAATATTCTTTCCTGTGGCACTAAAACCCTGAGAGATATTTGATTTAACTTTTATATTCACAAAACTTAAGTGGAATTTAGACCACTTAATAAATGAATTTAAAACCAAGGTCCAGGAAAAAAAAAAAACCCAAGGTCCAGAATTGAATTACAGGCGTTTCCTTTGCAGGCTGCCCACTTCATTCAGGGAGTCACAAACTCTGATTTCCAGAAACCCCAGACTTTGGTGACCACAGGTCACACCACATGAGTTCTTTCTGGCCCTTATTTATCCAACTTATCTATCCAGGCTGAAATTTCACACTTCCAGTTACTACTCAAGATTTCTGAACTAGGCCAAGTTTTAACCAAAATGATAGGTAATAAATTACAAGCTAAAAATGATGCAGCAGGACTTCCAAGTATTTTCCTTTTACAGTTTGGTGTTTTTCAAATCACCTTCCAATATTTAAATTTTTCTTATACTACAGTATCTGTTGTTTTTTAAAAAGGAAATTTTGTGCAACTGTTAAGAAATACCACACTGATGACAAGTCAGAGTGCCAGGCGAGAATTATCATGCGGGACCATGTGATCTGCGGCCAGACCTTGGGCCTCCTGAGACTCCGCTCAGCGTGCCAGTGCCCGCCCTGACCTCAGCACGGTGGACGGCCCTCCTCATCCTCCGGGCTCACACCGACAAGGGTCACCGCACAGCTCCTTCAGGTGCCACAGCTGCGCTAGCTCCTGCGGAGAGTACTGTGGGGAAGACAGCATTCCTGGTTCACAGGTCTTCTCACAAAGCCACAGGCTGTCCTGTAGAAACACGAAGCGCAAGCTGACCCGAGAGCCCTAAACCCCTGCAGCGGGCGGACAGAAAGCATGCACACGGCCGCTTCCAGAGCCCAGAGAGGTGGCAGGCATTTCAAAGACAAGCGCTATGGGAACCCACTTGGTTTGTGGGGTGCACACACCCGGGGGCCCCAAGACTCTAGAATAAAGAAACTGGTATGTTCATGAAGCGTCTGCAAATGGAGTTCTATGAAGAGAGAGTGGGAACCACAGTGCTACAGGAAGAAAGCTCGCCAGACAGCCCTGAGAACAGCAGCAAGAACTCTTTAGAAATATTCTTTCCTGTGGCACTAAAACCCTGAGAGATATTTGATTTAACTTTTATATTCACAAAACTTAAGTGGAATTTAGACCACTTAATAAATGAATTTAAAACCAAGGTCCAGGAAAAAAAAAAACCCAAGGTCCAGAATTGAATTACAGGCGTTTCCTTTGCAGGCTGCCCACTTCATTCAGGGAGTCACAAACTCTGATTTCCAGAAACCCCAGACTTTGGTGACCACAGGTCACACCACATGAGTTCTTTCTGGCCCTTATTTATCCAACTTATCTATCCAGGCTGAAATTTCACACTTCCAGTTACTACTCAAGATTTCTGAACTAGGCCAAGTTTTAACCAAAATGATAGGTAATAAATTACAAGCTAAAAATGATGCAGCAGGACTTCCAAGTATTTTCCTTTTACAGTTTGGTGTTTTTCAAATCACCTTCCAATATTTAAATTTTTCTTATACTACAGTATCTGTTGTTTTTTAAAAAGGAAATTTTGTGCAACTGTTAAGAAATACCACACTGATGACAAGTCAGAGTGCCAGGCGAGAATTATCATGCGGGACCATGTGATCTGCGGCCAGACCTTGGGCCTCCTGAGACTCCGCTCAGCGTGCCAGTGCCCGCCCTGACCTCAGCACGGTGGACGGCCCTCCTCATCCTCCGGGCTCACACCGACAAGGGTCACCGCACAGCTCCTTCAGGTGCCACAGCTGCGCTAGCTCCTGCGGAGAGTACTGTGGGGAAGACAGCATTCCTGGTTCACAGGTCTTCTCACAAAGCCACAGGCTGTCCTGTAGAAACACGAAGCGCAAGCTGACCCGAGAGCCCTAAACCCCTGCAGCGGGCGGACAGAAAGCATGCACACGGCCGCTTCCAGAGCCCAGAGAGGTGGCAGGCATTTCAAAGACAAGCGCTATGGGAACCCACTTGGTTTGTGGGGTGCACACACCGGTGGCCCCAAGACTCTAGAATAAAGAAACTGGTATGTTCATGAAGCGTCTGCAAATGGAGTTCTATGAAGAGAGAGTGGGAACCACAGTGCTACAGGAAGAAAGCTCGCCAGACAGCCCTGAGAACAGCAGCAAGTATTCTGAGGGAACAGTTACAGTATTCGGGGAGACAATACCAAGTGCTTTATAAATATTATCCAAGTTTAATTCTCACAATAACCTGTGAGCTAGAAATTACTTCCTTGTTATGCATGACAAACTGAGAGTGAGGAAACTTGCTCCAGGTCACAGTGCTGGTTGGCAGGATTAAAACGGAATCTTGTCAGACTCCAGAGCCCGAGTTCTCACCCACCAGCCTCCTTCCCAGCACCATCGATTGGCTTCTGTTTCCAGCAATATAGCAGAGTACAGATCTCATTCAATCGAAACAATAACCAGACTCCTTCCGACAGACAGCTGTGCCCCTGAGACATTAAATGAGTATCAAAGCGGGGACTGACTCTGCCCTGTGGGTGGGTGGATTGGGGAGGGGGAGGGGGTCCTCTTCCTTAAGCATGTGGAGCTGCAGCCCACACTTAGGTGGGCATGTGGCTGGAGTCACATTTTGTGGAGCCATCTCAGGGCCAGCATCTGAAGTCAGCTAATTCTTGTAAGTTTTAAAGCTCCAAAGAATTTGTTGAAATGTATACAAATTTCTTTCTTGATGGGTAGGAAACTATGCATTTAAAACACTTCCTTTTGGTTCAGGAGACCTCAGCGGATTGTTGTGAATTAGATCAGGAGCACAGTTACGACGCTAGAAGACCTTCCAGTTAGTTTCTGCCCAAGGTTTGGCAGGAGAACCTCACTCACCTCTTGCGAGCCCAGCCCCGCCCAGGTGTGCTCACCTGGTGTCTCTTAGGTCCTATGGCCGCCATCCAGATGCCCATGCTTACGTCTTCCCCCTGCCCGCGCCCCAGAAAGGGCAAAAGGTAAACATTTCAATGCCTTCACCACACCCCTCCCACAGGCACTCTCTCTGCTTCTTCCTTCTGTAACTACTCTAACATGAAATGCCGAGCGTCTGTTAACACTGGCCATTAAGATGAAGCGCACCACAATGGAGTGAGCCTACATCAGCCGGCATCCAGCCCCTCTTCCCAGAGACCTTACACACTTCCAGCACCAACTATGAAAGATACAGTGGATCTAAGGACCAGGCAGAGCTGTTTTATGGGCACTGTCACCAGAAGCAGCAGAAAGGAAAGCATGGTCTCAACTTGCTTAGTCTTCCTTCTTGTGAATATAAATCTTTACACACCTCCAGGAGCTACGTGTTTAAACACAGGCTGAAAACATAACACGTAGGTTCAAAGACTTGGGAATATAATTCTGAGCTACGGTTTAAGGGAAAGAAGTGCATCCCTAACCTCAAGAGGGCTGATTCCCATACAGAAGAAATGGCATGTGGCTTCCCAAGGGAAGCTGGCTCTGCCTGCAGTGATGAAAATACTGGGTCAGATCAAACTGGCTTGCGGAGTGCACTCTCAGGTCACAAGTCCTTAATTACCTGGTAGGTCTTTAATCTCCCGAGTTGCCGGCCAGCCAGTGGACAATGTCCAAATCCCGACAGGTCACAAGTCCTTATTCCTTAAGCATGTGGAGCTGCAGCCCACACTTAGGTGGGCATGTGGCTGGAGTCACATTTTGTGGAGCCATCTCAGGGCCAGCATCTGAAGTCAGCTAATTCTTGTAAGTTTTAAAGCTCCAAAGAATTTGTTGAAATGTATACAAATTTCTTTCTTGATGGGTAGGAAACTATGCATTTAAAACACTTCCTTTTGGTTCAGGAGACCTCAGCGGATTGTTGTGAATTAGATCAGGAGCACAGTTACGACGCTAGAAGACCTTCCAGTTAGTTTCTGCCCAAGGTTTGGCAGGAGAACCTCACTCACCTCTTGCGAGCCCAGCCCCGCCCAGGTGTGCTCACCTGGTGTCTCTTAGGTCCTATGGCCGCCATCCAGATGCCCATGCTTACGTCTTCCCCCTGCCCGCGCCCCAGAAAGGGCAAAAGGTAAACATTTCAATGCCTTCACCACACCCCTCCCACAGGCACTCTCTCTGCTTCTTCCTTCTGTAACTACTCTAACATGAAATGCCGAGCGTCTGTTAACACTGGCCATTAAGATGAAGCGCACCACAATGGAGTGAGCCTACATCAGCCGGCATCCAGCCCCTCTTCCCAGAGACCTTACACACTTCCAGCACCAACTATGAAAGATACAGTGGATCTAAGGACCAGGCAGAGCTGTTTTATGGGCACTGTCACCAGAAGCAGCAGAAAGGAAAGCATGGTCTCAACTTGCTTAGTCTTCCTTCTTGTGAATATAAATCTTTACACACCTCCAGGAGCTACGTGTTTAAACACAGGCTGAAAACATAACACGTAGGTTCAAAGACTTGGGAATATAATTCTGAGCTACGGTTTAAGGGAAAGAAGTGCATCCCTAACCTCAAGAGGGCTGATTCCCATACAGAAGAAATGGCATGTGGCTTCCCAAGGGAAGCTGGCTCTGCCTGCAGTGATGAAAATACTGGGTCAGATCAAACTGGCTTGAGGAGTGCACTCTCAGGTCACAAGTCCTTAATTACCTGGTAGGTCTTTAATCTCCCGGAGTTGCCGGCCAGCCAGTGGACAATGTCCCTTGAGATGACATACCCTGACCCACAAGCAAAGGCAGGGTATGCAGGACTGGGGTACTCCAACTCCTGCCACTTCCCGGTCCGGTCAACTGCCCAGTTCAGTCTGAAACTGAGATTCAAAGTGAGTCAGCTTCTCTGCTGTTCTGACACACATCCTACCCACTAGTTAAGCTTGAGTCCTTAATTACCACTACCAAGGAAGAAGCCAGAGAAGCAAGGAAAGAAGGATGAGAGATTATTTTTCAGTCTAAAGAAAGGGATTATCTAGTGGTATTTTTTATATAAAAGACTGGTATGTTAAATTTTTTCAAAGTTGTATTTATGGAGTTCCTGAATTGTCTTGCATAGATGTATTAAAAAGTGAATGAAAAATAAATCATTAATCAACCAACAGCACTTACTGCTAAGTACTCTGAACAGCACTTCCTTGTAGGGCACAGTGTTAAAAGCACATCATTTTCCCTCTTTCACTACATGAGCCTGAGGTTTTCCATTTAAGTTTTTTCCCCTTTAGTTGCAAATGAATCAAACATAGTAACCCAGGAGCCTGACAGAGAAATTCCCTATCTGAACCACAGTTTTCTTAATGAAAAATGACTTGCACATTTCATTCTAAATTAACCACACGTGCTCAGTACCTGAAATGAACAGATGGGCTGACAATGTGTAACTTACTTTCCCCACCAAAAATTAGGCCCGTCCAGATTCTTGAGGGCAATTCTATTAAAAACAGCTTCCAAGTTGATGTAACAGTCATCATCCGTCTTTAGCAACAAGTCAAAGCTGGTTGTTTGCACAGTCCTGTGGGTGAGAAGGGGGAAAGGATGTCAGGACGTCCCTCCAACGTCAGGAGGGTCTGCCCCGAGAGAACACTGCTGCTGCCAGCTAGAGTCCTCACTGGACATCAGCACAGGGGCACAAAGACAGGTGCGAGCCGATCTGAGAAGGTATTAAGGAAAAAGAACACAATGGGAAAAAAGATTTGGCTTAACGTGGAACGTACCAATCAAATGCTTCTTAGGCTTTGCACAGGTCAGGCCAGCTGTTAAGCATCCAAACACTGCCCCTTGCATTCCTATGAGAGGCCAGGGTGAGGGGACAGGTGCCTCCCAGGGACGTGACGTACAAGGGAATGTGTTCTGTGCTGCTGTCTATAGTATAGTCGGGTGTTTTATGGTGTTTAAAAAGCTGAGTTAAAACACTGAACTACATTTTCCCTCAGACATGATATTCAGTAATTCAGCTATCACAAATGACCGGGAAGGTACAAGAGGGTGATTTCATTTATCTAGACTTTAGAAAGTATATTATGCCACCTACAGACAAAACTGACTCTTCACCTTCACCCTGCCAACCCCTGTGCCTCTTTGTTAAGAAACCCAAAGTCTTGCTAAGTTAAGAACCAGTAAGATGACAGAAATTTGGAGAAAGTTTCATTAGATCACAAAATGGTGAATTTTAACAAAGGATCCACAACCAGAAGCATAACCCTATGTTTCTAGTTTTCAGTTAACAGCATAGGCTATACATAATATTTACTTGAGAATCAGAAATCAACTTCTGTGATAAAAGATCCTGAAGTCACGGATGGGTCCGTGTATAGAGATGAATAAACAATGAAGAGGTCATTTACAGTGTGGACAGTACACAGGGGGTGGACCAATGAGGAGTCTGATCCACAGCCTGTTAGGAGGTCCCTGCAGCGTCCCAGCGGATGTGAGAGCCCAGAAGAGACGCTGGCAGGGAGACTAAGATCATAGAGATGTGCAAGCAGAAGAGACAAAAGCTGAAGGTAGTAATTAGACTAAATTGAACTTTCACAGCTGGGAGTCAGCTCCCCATAGAAAGCCCTGGAACTCTGCAGTCCTCTTAACCACCTGGATCTCCATCCCCCACTCTTCACCTCTTATGTCCTCACCTTGGCCCCACCCACAGCAGGAACCCCCATCAGTGGCCTGGAGCTAAGAGATTTTTCTTATTACCACTCTCAAACTGAGTCCTAGTATTCTGGGCATACCCACATTTCCACCTCTAATTTATATCTGCCCTCTTCCCACAGGATGACTCTGAAGTTATACTGACTTACCCACCAGCTATTACACTACATAAATGAATCAACTGTCCCTTGGGATCAGGGAACTATATCCATAAAGGACTTAGTAATTTCCTCTTCTGCTCAGGTCAACAGAGAAGAAGAGAAGGAATAGACCCTGAGGCTCATCAAGCAACAAGCTGAGAAAGTTTAAAAAATAAAGACTTAAGGTGTGAATCTGGGGTTTCTCTAGACGGAGAGTTAGAAGGTTTTACTTCTACAGTCAAGGTAGACAGTATCAGGCCTGGCAGAAAATTAGGGAACCCTAGAGTAAGGTAGTAACGTAACAATTACCTGTATTAAATTAATAAGTTACTATTCTTATGTTATTGTTGTTGGTAACTTAATAAAAGGAGTTACAACCAAGACCCGAGCAGTCCCGGAGGGTCTGGGAAGTGACAGTGGCAGGCTCTAAGTAGTGCCGAATTACAGGGCTTTGGAGCTGGGGCAGGCAGTTTTTATTTTTATTTTATTATTTTTTTAAACATTTATTTTATTTATTTATCTTTTTGGGGAGTGGAGTGGGGAGGGAGGGGGATGGGCGGGCCACTTCTATTGGTGTTTCATTTCTCTATTTTCATCCGTCTTTGTTCTTTGGCTCCTGTGGGCCTCCCATCGCAGTGGCCTCTCTCGTCCCAGAGCACCGGCTCTGGGCGCATGCGCTCCAGAGTTCCGGCTCGGTGATTGGACACATCAGTCCAGCATGTGGAGAGCCCAGAAGAGACGCTGGCAGGGAGACTAAGATCATAGAGATGTGCAAGCAGAAGAGACAAAAGCTGAAGGTAGTAATTAGACTAAATTGAACTTTCACAGCTGGGAGTCAGCTCCCCATAGAAAGCCCTGGAACTCTGCAGTCCTCTTAACCACCTGGATCTCCATCCCCCACTCTTCACCTCTTATGTCCTCACCTTGGCCCCACCCACAGCAGGAACCCCCATCAGTGGCCTGGAGCTAAGAGATTTTTCTTATTACCACTCTCAAACTGAGTCCTAGTATTCTGGGCATACCCACATTTCCACCTCTAATTTATATCTGCCCTCTTCCCACAGGATGACTCTGAAGTTATACTGACTTACCCACCAGCTATTACACTACATAAATGAATCAACTGTCCCTTGGGATCAGGGAACTATATCCATAAAGGACTTAGTAATTTCCTCTTCTGCTCAGGTCAACAGAGAAGAAGAGAAGGAATAGACCCTGAGGCTCATCAAGCAACAAGCTGAGAAAGTTTAAAAAATAAAGACTTAAGGTGTGAATATGGGTTTTCTCTAGACGGAGAGTTAGAAGGTTTTACTTCTACAGTCAAGGTAGACAGTATCAGGCCTGGCAGAAAATTAGGGAACCCTAGAGTAAGGTAGTAACGTAACAATTACCTGTATTAAATTAATAAGTTACTATTCTTATGTTATTGTTGTTGGTAACTTAATAAAAGGAGTTACAACCAAGACCCGAGCAGTCCCGGAGGGTCTGGGAAGTGACAGTGGCAGGCTCTAAGTAGTGCCGAATTACAGGGCTTTGGAGCTGGGGCAGGCAGTTTTTATTTTTATTTTATTATTTTTTTAAACATTTATTTTATTTATTTATCTTTTTGGGGAGTGGAGTGGGGAGGGAGGGGGATGGGCGGGCCACTTCTATTGGTGTTTCATTTCTCTATTTTCATCCGTCTTTGTTCTTTGGCTCCTGTGGGCCTCCCATCGCAGTGGCCTCTCTCGTCCCAGAGCACCGGCTCTGGGCGCATGCGCTCCAGAGTTCCGGCTCGGTGATTGGACACATCAGTCCAGCTGCTCCGCGGCACGTGGGATCGTCCCAGGCCAGGGATGGAACTGGCGCCCCTTGCATTGCAAGGCGGTGTCCTTACCCACTGGACCACCAGGGAAGCCCCAGGCAGTTTTTAAATGGGTGGAAGAGAACAGAAATGCAATGTGGATGTTCAGCTCAACACAACTCAAACCAGTAACCTGTGTGGGAATGGCTATAAATGGGGGATGTTGGGAGGGTGGGTGTGAAAACAGGCCATTTTTAGACTCACTGACTTCATCTAACATTGGCCCTAGACCCAATGGGAAGTGGGAGCGACTTTTACCTTGCTTGTTTTGGACAGATTGATAGCATTCCTGTATGGATCTGCTAACAGAAATAAGAAAGCGGCAGCAGTTGGGAAGGTCAGTCCTCCCAAAGAACTGGATACAACAGATCATAGCCAGTGCTCAGGGCTCTTAGGTTTGTTTTCTTTTAAAAAAAATCTCAGTGGTTTGATTTGATAAATTGTTTCTACATCAAAAAAAAAATAAAACACAACATTTTTACAACATACCATCTATAGAAGTCGAGTAATTTTGCAGGAACATTTCGGTAAGTGTCGACAACGTCCACAAACACAATGTCATCATAGAGGCTGCTCTCCTCCTTCAGTAAGGCATCTTCCTCGTGGAGACGGCTTATATGCTCAAGAAGTCTTTGAGGGCGAGAATGGAGATTTTTTAAGAGAGCATCACCTTCTAAAAAGGAAGAGAGAGTTGGAGGAAAAAGTTACTGCAAGCTTAAGACCCAGAACTTGTGACATTACACGAACACTCCCCCAAGGCAGCCTAACAGGAAACAGGAATTGGGAATTTTGTCAGGAATTTTGAGGGAGGGAGACGGGAGCTCCCACACACTGTGGGTGGGTGGGGAGACAAGCCCACAGGCTCACTGCGGGAAGCAGTTCACCAGTCTGGTTTCGCTGAAGGTGTGTGACTTGCTAAGTTCACTTGTAGATACATCACGAGAGACACCGTTTTACACATTCACAAGGGTATTCACAACGGCAGGCAGCACTGTTTGTGGCAGTGAAAAACTGGAAGCAGCCTAAATGTCTACCAGTAAGAGAATGGTGAAATTGTGGTATATACACATGATGGAATACAGGAGTTAAAAAAACCTGCACAGCAGCACTCTTCACAACAGCCAAGACCTAACAGTCCATCGACAGGTGAATGGGTAAAGATGATGTGGTACATATATTCAATGTAATACTTCTCAGCCACAAAAAAGAATGATGTAATGCCATTTGCAGCAACACTAGAGATGATTATACTAATGAAGTAAAGTCAGAAAGCAAAAGAAAAATTCCACAAGGTGTCATTTCTATGACTCTAAAGAAACAGTACAAAGGAAGTTATTTACAAAACAACTATTTGCTGACATAGAAAACACACTTGTGGTTGCCAGGAGGGCAAGGGGGAGGGAGTGGGATAGCCTTGAGTTGGGGATTAGCAGATGCAGGATGAACAAACAACAGGTCCGGGAACTGTATTCAATATCCTGTAATAAACCATAATGAAAAGGAATGTGAATAAGAAGATATATATCTGAATCACTGTGCTGTACAGCAGAGACTAGCACAACATTGTAAATCAGCTATACTTCAGTAAAATAATTTTTAAAAATATCAACTTGATCCTGGATGTTAAGAGGAATGGTACTGAAAAATTATGCTAAGTGAAGAAAAGTACTTTGCCCACTGATGTATATACAATGATACCATAGGTACAAATTATGAAATACTTTGATCAGAACTATGTTCTTAGGAGTTCTGTACATGTGTAGTGGAAAGTAGGACAGAGGGGTGCACGTGTGCTTTAGGACGTGAGAAGCAGGCATAGGAAGCACTAGGAGGGAGGGGCTTCAACCATCTCTGAAATGCTTTATTTCTCCAAAAAAAAATGAAGCAGGTATGACAAAATGCAAACATCTGTTAGTTCTGAGCAACAAGTACATGGATGTTTCTTACAGCACTCTATTTTTGGGTTATTTATGCTATTTCATAATAAAAATGATTACCAATGTACTTAAAAGACATTCTCACTACCACCTCACAAACTAATGAATCATTTGTCTCATCTGTGCACGGACTGTCCTCAAGGTGGCAGTTCTTTCACTAGTGCAGGATTTTCTAAACTGTCTCAAATTAGAAAAGTTCTGAAAAATAACAAATGAGTGGGTGAGGGGAGGAGGAAGGAAACCTAGAGGTAATTTAGCACTCCACTCTTTGTAACCGCACACAGAAAGACTGGGGTGGGGGTGAGAACCAGTATCTGCTTTCCACCTTGGCCACTGTCTGTGGGACGCCGGACAAGCTGCACATCTCCGGGCCTCAGCACTCCCATCTGTGAAAGGGGGCTCTCAGGAATGCTCGTACTGGAATACAGATGTCTGAACCCCAAGCCTGGAGATCCAGTGGGGTGGGGGTGGGGCCCAGGAATCTGGGTTTCTAACCTGTGACTTGTTTCCCTCGTGGCTCAGAGGATAAAGAAGCCACCTACAATGCGGAAGACCTGGGTTCAATCCCTGGGTTGGGAAGATCCCCTGGAGAAGGGAACAGCTCCCACCCCAGTATTGCCTGGAGAGTCCCATGGCTCCCATGGGGTCACAAAGTGTTGGACACTACTTTCCTGTAACTTTAATGTACAAGACCGCAAACAACCCTTTGAGAAACACAGGCCTAAGTGATCCTGGGTCCCTTTCAATTCTCCCTGGAACACTCTGTTCCTTTAAAGGAAAGGATAAATATGCACAATTTAACACCTGAAGGAAAGTGGAGGAACTGTAAAATTATGGCAACACGAAAATGGTGACGAGGGCAGAAATTAAATGCAGGCTTTTTCATTAACGGACTAATTCTGTGGATAAGAGACCTAAATGTTAGACCGCGCATGATAAAACTCTTCATAGGCAGAACACTCTCTGACAACCACGGCAAAATCTTTTTTAATACATCTCCCAGAATAATGGAAACAAAAGCAAAAATAAATGGGACCTATTTAAACTCAAAAGCTTTTTCACAGCAAAGAAAACAATAAACAAAAAGATAACCCACAGACTGGGAGAAAATATTTGCAAATGATGTGGCTGATAAGGGATTAGTCTCCAAAATCTACAAAACAGCTTATGACACTCAATAGCATCGAGACAAACAATGTGCTCAGAAAGTGGGCAGAAGACCTGAATAGACATGTCTCTAAAGAGGACAATGCAGATGGCCAACAGGCGCATGAAAACATGTTCAAAATCGCTAGTTACTAGAGAAATGCAAATTAAAACTACAATGAGACCACCTCACCAGTCAGGACTGCTATCAGAAAATCCACAAGCAACAAATGCTGGAGAGGGTGCGGAGAGAAGGGATCCCTTCTGCACTGTTGGTGGGAATGTAAATTGGTACAGCCACTATGGAGAACTGTGTGGAATTTCCCTAAAAAACTAAACATACAGTTGCCATATGACCCTGTAATCCTGCTCCTGGGCATATATCCAGGGAAAACCATGGCTCGAAGAGATACATGCTCCCCAGTACTCATTGCAGCACTGTTCACAATAGCCAAGGCATGGAAACAACCGAGGAATGGATAAAAGATGGGAGGGTGGAGTGTGTCTGTGTGTCTCATGGAATATTACTCGGCCATTAAAAAGAATGAAATAAGACCATTTGCAGCAACATGGATGGACCTAGAGAGTGTCATACTGAGTGAAGTAAGTCAGAGAAAGAGAAATATCACATGACATCCCTTTAATGTGGATTCTAAAAAGAATGATACAAATGAACTTATCTACAAAACAGAGACTCACAGACTGAGAAGATGAACTTATGGTCGCAGGGGGATGGGGACTCTGGGAAAGTCATACACACTGCCAAGTTTGAAATGGATAACCAACAAAAAATCTATTGCATAGCATATGGAACTCCTCAATGTTGTGTACTAGCCTGGATGGCAGGGGGTTTGGGGAAGGATAGATACATGTATATGTATGACCGAGCCCCTTCACTGTTCACCTGAAACTATCATAAAATTATTAATTGGCTGTACCCCAATAAAATGTTTGGTGTTAATTAAAAAATAGAAAAAAAAAAGACTACATTTTAGTTTATGGTGTATACATCTGAAAAATATGAGTATAATATCTCTGTATGTTAAATATGACAATCTGTCTAGGTGCTATTTACAAGAATCATACAGTTTAACAGCCTCTTGTTAAAACACAGGTGTCTGAGCTCTAACCCTGAAGTGGCATCATCATCTAGTGCTCAGAAAGTGGGCAGAAGACCTGAATAGACATGTCTCTAAAGAGGACAATGCAGATGGCCAACAGGCGCATGAAAACATGTTCAAAATCGCTAGTTACTAGAGAAATGCAAATTAAAACTACAATGAGACCACCTCACCAGTCAGGACTGCTATCAGAAAATCCACAAGCAACAAATGCTGGAGAGGGTGCGGAGAAGGGATCCCTTCTGCACTGTTGGTGGGAATGTAAATTGGTACAGCCACTATGGAGAACTGTGTGGAATTTCCCTAAAAAACTAAACATACAGTTGCCATATGACCCTGTAATCCTGCTCCTGGGCATATATCCAGGGAAAACCATGGCTCGAAGAGATACATGCTCCCCAGTACTCATTGCAGCACTGTTCACAATAGCCAAGGCATGGAAACAACCGAGGAATGGATAAAAGATGGGAGGGTGGAGTGTGTCTGTGTGTCTCATGGAATATTACTCGGCCATTAAAAAGAATGAAATAAGACCATTTGCAGCAACATGGATGGACCTAGAGAGTGTCATACTGAGTGAAGTAAGTCAGAGAAAGAGAAATATCACATGACATCCCTTTAATGTGGATTCTAAAAAGAATGATACAAATGAACTTATCTACAAAACAGAGACTCACAGACTGAGAAGATGAACTTATGGTCGCAGGGGGATGGGGACTCTGGGAAAGTCATACACACTGCCAAGTTTGAAATGGATAACCAACAAAAAATCTATTGCATAGCATATGGAACTCCTCAATGTTGTGTACTAGCCTGGATGGCAGGGGGTTTGGGGAAGGATAGATACATGTATATGTATGACCGAGCCCCTTCACTGTTCACCTGAAACTATCATAAAATTATTAATTGGCTGTACCCCAATAAAATGTTTGGTGTTAATTAAAAAATAGAAAAAAAAAAGACTACATTTTAGTTTATGGTGTATACATCTGAAAAATATGAGTATAATATCTCTGTATGTTAAATATGACAATCTGTCTAGGTGCTATTTACAAGAATCATACAGTTTACAGCCTCAAATTTTGGTGGCATCGAATCCATCTAGCAGGCTTGTTAAAACACAGGTGTCTGAGCTCTAACCCTGAAGATTTTAAACTCTGCAGCCTGAACTAGGACGAACACCCAACAAAGCTTGAGAATTTGTGTACCACTCTCTTCTAAACAGCACGTGGATCCTCAGATTTAAAAGAAAAAAATTATAGTCAGATTTCCAGATCTATCTAGCACATGAGAAGTAAAATCTATTCATTTTCTTTAGTTCTCTAAAGAAATAGAAAACAATCTCAAGATAATTCTCTCTTGTCTCAAAGGACTTTTCCTCACCGAAACCTTAATCCTTTAGCCTCAGAAAGAAAATTTAAGACAAACAGCTGTTCAAGGCACAGTAGCCACTTCCGTCTGTTCACTGCCAGACGTCTCAAGGAACCCTCGAGTTTTTAAAGACTCCGGATGGTGCATTGTAACCGGCCCAGGAAGCTGCTAGACAGCACGAGGTGTGTGCACCTGTACCCGGCCCCAGGTGTGAGCTGTTTGATGAAGCTGGCCTCCTGACCTGAGTTTTCCATAGCTGACCTGTTAGCTATCCTCTGGTGAGCTCAACTGATACCACCCCTGGCAGAGGGTTCTCATACTTTTATCAAAAATCTTTGGACTAAAATTAAGCTTCCCTAAATTTTAAGTCTTGATGTTTAATGGCAAGTTGGTGGTCAAAACTATGTACCTGTTCCAGCCTTCCCGTAGCAGTGATGCAGGAATAGAAACACTTCTGTGAGGAAAACTGTGTACTTAAAGATGCTAGGAATTTAACAACATTTCACATCTTCACATCTTCAAACTACACACAGTGACCTCCAACAGCAGGTTCTGTCCCGTCCTCAGCCTTGCACAATTTAAGGGAGGCGCCCTGAAGACCTGCCTCTCAGAATATGGCCCCTGCTTTCCTCAGTCACCGTGAGCCTTCAGGGGAGGTGGGTCCTAATCCTTTCACAGCAATCCCTCATCTGTAGAGCTCTGAGAAACCAGACAGAAGTACGACTGGGCACCTTCATTCCCTAAAAGATGATCAGGACAAGTGACCCCCAGTAACTCCATCAACAATAGCTTTTCTTAGAGATCCCTGACTCAGAGTTCTCAGGAGTTCACAGGCGTGGGTAGGTTCAGGAGCCTCACTCGGGACAGACACTGCCACATCTTCCGGGGGTGATGGGCATGGTCTGGAATTAGGGGAGAGGATCGCAGAACACAGAATATACTAAAAGGCATGGAATCGGACACTTGAAAGGGATAAATTACATGGTATATGAATTATGTATCAACAAAACTATTATTTTTAATGAACCCCCCAAATGACCTTTCATGTCTAAAGTATGAAGATGAGGTAGGTGAGATTCAGGGTGCTTTTCAACTTTAAACCAGCTGACTTACCCTGAATAGTATAAATAAAACCACCGGCAACTCCCTCCACACCTTCCATGAATTCATGAGGCAAGGTACCTTCCCCAGCCTGAAAGAAATGAGAATGTTGTTCTGTTTCATTACTAAAAATACACTGCTTGTATCTGAAAGCTGATTTGGCAAAATTCATAATGTGACTCCACGGCACGTGAGTTCATCTAAGAAGCTGATGCACTAGACATGCCATCAGGACATCAGGATTCTGCTTTTGTTGTCTAATTATTAGTATCCAAGTACCAGGTACACACTGTAATCTATGGATTGATGTTCAGAATTCCAGCTTAATAGAATCATGTATCCTTGACCTTGGTACCAACACTATTACCAAAACCAATTTTGTTTTATATCCCAACTCTGCCACTTAAAAAAAGTATTACCACATTTTGGGGCTTCCCTGGTGGTCCAGTGGGTAAAGAGTCTGCCTTGCAGTGCAAGGGGCACTGGTTCAATCCTTGACCTGGGAAAAGCACACGTGCTGCACAGCGGCTGGACCGGTGTGTCTGATTACAAGCCAGCGCTCTAGAGCGCATGTGCCCAGAGCCAGTGCTCTGCAACGAGAGGCCACTGCGATGGGAGGCCCACACAGGCCGAAGAATAAAGATGGATGAAAAATAAATAAATTTTTAAAAATCAGTTTAAAAAAATGCTTAACAAGCAGTGCAGTGCTACACTTAAAAAAAAAAAATTATTACCACATTTGATTTCTTGGCGATTGCCTGTGAGTCCAAATGCACTAAGCACATTTTAAAGTGACTGCTACCATGCAGGGAAGAGCGCACTAAGCAAACAGTTCAACGGGAGGAACCTACTGACTACCCATGCTGCTGAAGGTGTCAGCAAGTCACCAACAGTCCTGTCTACCTCTCAGGTTTGGAGGAGCTTTTGTTTCTAGAGATTTACCTCTTTTCACCTCACAGGTAACTCAAGGCCCTTACCTGGAGTGAGAGGCTGAGAGTTTCAGCCTAACTTAACACGTCTACCAGCTGCTCCAGCTGCTGCGGCTGGATCAGACTGTCCGTTGCGCCTCAGCACGTTTACAGCATTTCTTCTATATACTCATCCGATCGAGAGGGCTTACTGCCTGCCTAGCCCTCTTTTGAACAGATCCTTCTAGCAGAGCTGTACTGTAGAAAGTCATGTTTTAAGGCCAGTGGAGAGATAAGTATTCTGGGGTGACTGTAGTGAATCACCATTTCATTCAGAATGTGATTTGTAGCTGAATGTGGAGAAAATTTCTAGAGGTGAATGCTACAGATTCCAACCTTCTAATTCTACAGAAGGCTGCACAGTCTGTTTTTTCTTTTTTGGCGTGTGTGTGGGTGTGTGTGCTTCCTTCTTTTTAGAAACTGTCCACTCTATATTTCAGCTGGTTGAGAACTTGACAGTACTTTGTGCTTGTTAACTTCTATCTAAAAGGTCACATCTTGGCTTTCATTTTGTTTCTGAAATTTTTCTGAGTTATTACCTCCTGGCAAGGGAGGAAGACTTAGGAAAACTTCCAGCTCTGGGCATTCATGATGAAAACCTTTATTTGGATCTTTATTCTATGGGTTCCTTACAAGAAGCTCCTAAATTATCTGACTTTTTTTTTTCCAGTTAGCTGAGTGTTTAAGCCACCTACCGTCAGCCCTCCACAGAGCTTCCTGGTGGCTCAGATGGCAAACAATCTGCCTGCACTGCAGGAGACTAGGTTCGATCCCTGGGTCAGGAGGATCCCCTGGAGAAGGGAATGGGAACCCACTCCAGTGTTCTTGGTTGGAGAATCCCATGGACAGAGGCAGTGCTACACTTAAAAAAAAATTATTACCACATTTGATTTCTTGGCGATTGCCTGTGAGTCCAAATGCACTAAGCACATTTTAAAGTGACTGCTACCATGCAGGGAAGAGCGCACTAAGCAAACAGTTCAACGGGAGGAACCTACTGACTACCCATGCTGCTGAAGGTGTCAGCAAGTCACCAACAGTCCTGTCTACCTCTCAGGTTTGGAGGAGCTTTTGTTTCTAGAGATTTACCTCTTTTCACCTCACAGGTAACTCAAGGCCCTTACCTGGAGTGAGAGGCTGAGAGTTTCAGCCTAACTTAACACGTCTACCAGCTGCTCCAGCTGCTGCGGCTGGATCAGACTGTCCGTTGCGCCTCAGCACGTTTACAGCATTTCTTCTATATACTCATCCGATCGAGAGGGCTTACTGCCTGCCTAGCCCTCTTTTGAACAGATCCTTCTAGCAGAGCTGTACTGTAGAAAGTCATGTTTTAAGGCCAGTGGAGAGATAAGTATTCTGGGGTGACTGTAGTGAATCACCATTTCATTCAGAATGTGATTTGTAGCTGAATGTGGAGAAAATTTCTAGAGGTGAATGCTACAGATTCCAACCTTCTAATTCTACAGAAGGCTGCACAGTCTGTTTTTTCTTTTTTGGCGTGTGTGTGGGTGTGTGTGCTTCCTTCTTTTTAGAAACTGTCCACTCTATATTTCAGCTGGTTGAGAACTTGACAGTACTTTGTGCTTGTTAACTTCTATCTAAAAGGTCACATCTTGGCTTTCATTTTGTTTCTGAAATTTTTCTGAGTTATTACCTCCTGGCAAGGGAGGAAGACTTAGGAAAACTTCCAGCTCTGGGCATTCATGATGAAAACCTTTATTTGGATCTTTATTCTATGGGTTCCTTACAAGAAGCTCCTAAATTATCTGACTTTTTTTTTTCCAGTTAGCTGAGTGTTTAAGCCACCTACCGTCAGCCCTCCACAGAGCTTCCTGGTGGCTCAGATGGCAAACAATCTGCCTGCACTGCAGGAGACTAGGTTCGATCCCTGGGTCAGGAGGATCCCCTGGAGAAGGGAATGGGAACCCACTCCAGTGTTCTTGGTTGGAGATTTCCACGGACAGAGGCAGACTACAGTCCATGGGGTCACAAAGAATCAGACACGACTAAAGGACTAACACTTTCACAGCCCTCCACAACCATATTTCTTCCCAAAGCACATCGCTGGGAGGTTTTACTTTAAATCTAGCCCTAAACTCAGAAGGGAACTGATTTTCTTTTGTGGAATCAACTGAACAGTATAGAATTCTAGCATGTTTTGCATATTTAAGTTTCATACACAGAAAGGGAGGTAAGATATTCCAGGCACTTGCGTTGGAAATACGGAAAACCACCTAGAAATCCATAGAACCCTGTATATTTTCATCGTCAAGGATGAAATCCTAAACACGGCCTACAAGGCTAAGGCTGCAATTACACGTGAATGTGTGAGTCTACTTCTCCGGTGTATTTCTTCCTCACTGGACTTTAAACTCCACTACAGGACAGTAGAGCGGGTCTCCCACGATTCCGCCTGCCTCACGAGTGTGCAATAAATGTTTTCTGAATGTATAATAACCCTCAGAATCTTCATCTCAAATTCAAGGATTAGTTTATGTGAGTAAGGTTAATATTTAATGACGCCTGTGAATTTAAATGCCAAGTGCTTTCCTAATCATTAGGCCAGAACTCAGAACAATTCTATGACCCCAGTCACCCGACACTTTCTCGTGAGAAATTTACCTGTTCTAAATTTTAAGAAAATTTGGTAAGTGAAAAAATCACAAATCCCAGCAATATCTGTTTTTCTTGGTCAATTTGCTGGAGACTGAAGATTTTTTAAAAGGTCACATCTTGGCTTTCATTTTGTTTCTGAAATTTTTCTGAGTTATTACCTCCTGGCAAGGGAGGAAGACTTAGGAAAACTTCCAGCTCTGGGCATTCATGATGAAAACCTTTATTTGGATCTTTATTCTATGGGTTCCTTACAAGAAGCTCCTAAATTATCTGACTTTTTTTTTTCCAGTTAGCTGAGTGTTTAAGCCACCTACCGTCAGCCCTCCACAGAGCTTCCTGGTGGCTCAGATGGCAAACAATCTGCCTGCACTGCAGGAGACTAGGTTCGATCCCTGGGTCAGGAGGATCCCCTGGAGAAGGGAATGGGAACCCACTCCAGTGTTCTTGGTTGGAGATTTCCACGGACAGAGGCAGACTACAGTCCATGGGGTCACAAAGAATCAGACACGACTAAAGGACTAACACTTTCACAGCCCTCCACAACCATATTTCTTCCCAAAGCACATCGCTGGGAGGTTTTACTTTAAATCTAGCCCTAAACTCAGAAGGGAACTGATTTTCTTTTGTGGAATCAACTGAACAGTATAGAATTCTAGCATGTTTTGCATATTTAAGTTTCATACACAGAAAGGGAGGTAAGATATTCCAGGCACTTGCGTTGGAAATACGGAAAACCACCTAGAAATCCATAGAACCCTGTATATTTTCATCGTCAAGGATGAAATCCTAAACACGGCCTACAAGGCTAAGGCTGCAATTACACGTGAATGTGTGAGTCTACTTCTCCGGTGTATTTCTTCCTCACTGGACTTTAAACTCCACTACAGGACAGTAGAGCGGGTCTCCCACGATTCCGCCTGCCTCACGAGTGTGCAATAAATGTTTTCTGAATGTATAATAACCCTCAGAATCTTCATCTCAAATTCAAGGATTAGTTTATGTGAGTAAGGTTAATATTTAATGACGCCTGTGAATTTAAATGCCAAGTGCTTTCCTAATCATTAGGCCAGAACTCAGAACAATTCTATGACCCCAGCAGACACCTCTGTATCACCCGACACTTTCTCGTGAGAAATTTACCTGTTCTAAATTTTAAGAAAATTTGGTAAGTGAAAAAAAAAATCACAAATCCCAGCAATATAAATGGAAGTGAATATTCAGTCTTACTTTCTAATACTCTTACATCTAGTATTGTAACTGACTGTCAAAGTAAGATTGTGAATAATCTTTTACTATTAAGTGAACTTAAAAAGTCATTAACTTAAAAAACTATGGAGAAGTAAAACATCACCCTTTCTAAAATGTGCTTACGGCGAACTGGGTATTTATGAAGGCTGAAGCTATAAAATTATAAGTTGACTTTTTCATCTTTACTATGGTAAGTCAACAACACTTTCTAGTACATATGTTCTAAAACACATACGATTCACTGTTCCGTATGAGTTGGTGTAAAAATAAACTTAGAAACACTTTTCGATACTAAAAAAAAAATGCTTACGTGTGCTAAACAACCTAAAAAGGCCCGGCAGGACTCACCGTGACGACTCTGAGGACTCCTCCTCCATCACTGACGGTCACTTTGTGGAGATTTCTTGACACGAGGCCTTGGAGGTCTTGGCTCTCCCACACGATTGTGCCTTCAAAGCTCTTTTGTGGAAAGATGAACAGAGAGGCAGTGTCTATATTGTTGTCGTTTAGGTCTTAAGTAAGTTCCTAGAGAAGAAATTGTTTTTTCTAAGACACATGATTAATAAAACTTTTACTGCACGCTCTCACACACCAATGCGAACATTTTGGGGTATATTCTGCTGGCTGACTCATACTGATGGATGGCAGAAACCATCACAATATTGTAAATAATTATCTTCCAATTAAATATAAAAAATTAAATTCCCAAAGATGAAGCTAGTGGGACAGGAAGAGAGATTTTATATGCATTGTGGCCCACACTGCCAAACTGCTGGTCCTCAGCAATGTATGAGAATGCCTGGCTGCAGCGTCCTTTTCCCAGTATGGCATATTAGTAAAGAAGAGGGGTTTAAGCTAGTTTAGTAGATTTAAAAGAAATAATTTTTCATTAAACTGGCATTTCTTTTTTTTTTTTTTTGTGGGAGGACATGGCATGTGGGGTCTTAGTCCCTGACCAGGATTTTGAACCTGTGCCCCTGCAATGGAAGCATGAAGTCTTAACGACTGGACCGCCAGGGAAGTTCCTGTTCCATTTAATTTCTAAGGATGATTTCCATCTCTTCTGGGAACTGTGTAGTCCTGCTTCTTTGCCATTTAACTACTGAATTTTATATATTTCTTATTAATCTGTATAAGCCGGTAATAAATTAACCTAATCCAGTATATTTTATATACTAAGAATATTTATATTTTACATACTAAGAATATTTTTCCAGAATTGTTAGCAACTTAATAGTATAGGTTGCTTTGTTGTTGTTGTTGTTTTTCTTTCTCTGGCCATGCCACAGGCTTGGGGGATCTCAGTTCCCTGACCCAGGGTTGAACCTGGGCTGCCGTGGTGAAAGTGCCAAGTCCTAACCACTGAACTGCCAGGGAATTCCCAGGGAATTTATTTTTGAATAAAATCTGTAACTCTTATCCTCTCAAACCCAACAAGCTTTTCCTTTGTAATGATTACTATTAAATTTGGAGCTTAGGAAGGTACGCTCCTGTCTTCCGTTTGAATTCGAATGTCTGCTAATTTCTCCAGGGTTCCTGTTTTTAGTATCTGTGCTTGGCTGGCTCCTCAGGACTGCCCAGGTCCCAGCTCCACAGTCACCTCCTCAGGGCGGCTTTCTCCAGAGACTGAAGAGAATACAGCCAACTCCCAATTCCCATCACATCACCCTGTCTTAATTTCTTTAAGTGTTTGTTTGGATGTACTGGGTCTTAAGCAATTACTGCACTCTCACACACCAATGCGAACATTTACGGGTATATTCTGCTGGCTGACTCATACTGATGGATGGCAGAAACCATCACAATATTGTAAATAATTATCTTCCAATTAAATATAAAAAATTAAATTCCCAAAGATGAAGCTAGTGGGACAGGAAGAGAGATTTTATATGCATTGTGGCCCACACTGCCAAACTGCTGGTCCTCAGCAATGTATGAGAATGCCTGGCTGCAGCGTCCTTTTCCCAGTATGGCATATTAGTAAAGAAGAGGGGTTTAAGCTAGTTTAGTAGATTTAAAAGAAATAATTTTTCATTAAACTGGCATTTCTTTTTTTTTTTTTTGGTGGGAGGACATGGCATGTGGGGTCTTAGTCCCTGACCAGGGATTTTGAACCTGTGCCCCTGCAATGGAAGCATGAAGTCTTAACGACTGGACCGCCAGGGAAGTTCCTGTTCCATTTAATTTCTAAGGATGATTTCCATCTCTTCTGGGAACTGTGTAGTCCTGCTTCTTTGCCATTTAACTACTGAATTTTATATATTTCTTATTAATCTGTATAAGCCGGTAATAAATTAACCTAATCCAGTATATTTTATATACTAAGAATATTTATATTTTACATACTAAGAATATTTTTCCAGAATTGTTAGCAACTTAATAGTATAGGTTGCTTTGTTGTTGTTGTTGTTTTTCTTTCTCTGGCCATGCCACAGGCTTGGGGGATCTCAGTTCCCTGACCCAGGGTTGAACCTGGGCTGCCGTGGTGAAAGTGCCAAGTCCTAACCACTGAACTGCCAGGGAATTCCCAGGGAATTTATTTTTGAATAAAATCTGTAACTCTTATCCTCTCAAACCCAACAAGCTTTTCCTTTGTAATGATTACTATTAAATTTGGAGCTTAGGAAGGTACGCTCCTGTCTTCCGTTTGAATTCGAATGTCTGCTAATTTCTCCAGGGTTCCTGTTTTTAGTATCTGTGCTTGGCTGGCTCCTCAGGACTGCCCAGGTCCCAGCTCCACAGTCACCTCCTCAGGGCGGCTTTCTCCAGAGACTGAAGAGAATACAGCCAACTCCCAATTCCCATCACATCACCCTGTCTTAATTTCTTTAAGTGTTTGTTTGGATGTACTGGGTCTTACTGATGGCATGTGAACTCTTAGCTGCGACACGTGGGAATCTAGTTCCCTGACCAGGGATCGAACCCAGGCCCCTGCATGAAGACTGTGGTCCAGTCTTCACTATTGACAAGTCCCCAGCCTGTCTTATGTTCTTTTTCTTTTTTTGACCACTTCTATTGATCTTTAATTCACTTATTTTTTTTTGTTCTTTGGCCTGTGTGGGCTTCCCATCGCAGCGGCCTCTCTGGCTGCAGAGCACCGGCTCTGGGCGCATGCGCTCCAGAGCTCCGGCTCGGTAATTGGACACATCAGTCCAGCTGCTCCGTGGCACGTGGGATCTTCCCAGGCCAGGGATTGAACTGGCGTCCCTTGCACTGCAAGGCGGTGTCCTTACCCACTGGACCACCAGGGAAGCCCCTGTCTTATGTTCTTAAAGCCACTTCCCACTCTTGGCAGTTAGTTCTCTATCGCCCACCTGAATACTCCCACCAGACCCCAGGCAGCAGGACAGCAATGACACCGTCTGCCCTGTCCACCAGCACCTGGAATGTCTGATTCAACAGACACTACTCAAGTACGTGACTCACAACACTGGACTCAAAATCAAGTAGAATTCACTCTAGTACACAGCAGGACATAAAAGATACAGTTTTAACATTCTAAAAACACTTCATGCATTAAAATGAAAAGATAAAGGACTTCACAGTAATGTTTCATTCAGCCAGCATGATAAAGAAACTAGAACAGAATTGAATTATTTTTTTTTCATTTTTTCTTGGGGGGGTGTGGGAAGGGAGCGGGGCCCGCGGGCCACTTCTAATCGTCTTTCATTTGTCTATTTTCATCCATCTTTGTTCTTTGGCCCGTGTGGGCCTCCCATGGCCATGGCCTCTCTCGGCACAGAGCACTGGGTCTGGGCGCATGCGCTCCAGAGCTCCGGCTCGGTAGTTGGACACATCGGTCCAGCCGCTCCGCGGCACGTGGGATCTTCCCAGGCCAGGGAACGAACCGGCGCCCCTTGCACTGCAAGGTGGTGTCCTTATCCACTGGACCACCAGGGAAGCCCCAAAAGCATCTGGATTCCTCAGGCAGTGTGTCGTTTTATATTTTGTGAAATGTACCCTTAAATTTCATTATCTGTGGAACTCCTGATGTGCGCTGCAGAGCCCCAGAGCTCCTCAGAGCAGACCCTGCAGACATAACCTGAGCCGGCACTTTCCAGCCTTTACAGAGACAACCAGGCCTTCCCCAAAGGGCTGTCTGAGGATCAGTGATAAAGCATGTAGCCCAGTGTCTCTGCTCAGCTAATACAGCCTTAGTACCACTAGACGGAGCACAGAAAGCAAAGTGCCCCTCTTTAAAGGACTCCATTTGCTGATCTTTGAAACAGGTCCTGCTCACATTTACATTTCCCTGGAGGACCTTAGTAGTAGCAGCGTTAGTTGCTCAGTCGTGTCCGACTCTCTGCAACCCCGTGGACTGTAGCCGCCACGCCCTCTGCCCTCTGTCCATTGAATTCTCTAGGCCTCAGCTCTTTAATAAACCTGATGTTCATTAACTTCAATTCATTTTGTAAAAACAAAAAAAACAACGTTCTCACAAATCAACATGTACACAGAAGCAATTTAAAAAGACTAGGAAGGGGACTTCCCTGGTAGCCCACTTGTTAAGCATCTGCTTCCCAGGGCAGAGGCTACGGGCTCGACCTCTGTTTGAGGAACCAAGATCCCCCAAGTCTCGGAGCAACTAAGCCCGCACACTCCCAACTACTGAGGCCCAGGTGCTCGAGAGCCTGCATGCCTAAGACCCTTGGTGGCCAAAAGCATAAAAGACCGGAGAGAAACACACCAACTACGTTAATTAGACAGACAACAGATGGGTGACATCTTTTTCTTTTAATTTTCTATACTTTTGTCAAGCTTTCAACAGTGAACATGTATTACCTTCACACATTTTCAATCAGAACAATCTTTTTCTAACTAAATGTGTATATACAACTAAGTAATTTTGGGGTCAATCTTCTTTCAGACAAGAGCCATCATTTAAACTTTAGAGTGTCTACTATGTACCAGGCTGTAGGCTGTGTATTTGAAGATTAAAAGAAAAAAAGAAATAGCCTCATCTTTGAGTAAGCATGATTAGGCTCCATAACAAAGGAAAGTCACTGCCTGGGGAGGTCGGACAGAATTTAAACGGCTATGAGAGCAAAGCTACAGCTTAAAGGAATCTGAGTCAGAAAAAAACAGAAAGGAGGCAGATAGAGTAACACACGAGGGCAGCCTTTCTCAGAACAATGTGAATTAGTGCAGTACTGCTGAAGCACAGGCTGAGGAAAGAGACTGAAAGACAGGCTAGGGTCAGAGCCTTCTGCTACAAGAGTCTGCTCCTTACCCTGACGGCACAGAAAGTTACAAGCACAAGAGTGAAACAAGCATGTCTGTAGTTTTAGAAAGGTCACGCCAACCCCAGAGAGGCCACAGAGTGAAGGCAGGGAGGGTGGTAACTGGGCTATGTCAAAAGTCCACGAGAGAAGACACAAGCACTTATCTTAGCAATGAGGACTACCGTCTGAAAAACTGATATAGTCACAAGTATATGGGCAGGCATTCCATGATCATGGATTGGAAGGACTAAAAGTTGCTAAACTGTCCATACTGTACAAAGCAATCTACAGATTCAGTGCAATCCCTATCAAAATCCCAGTAGCATTTGTCACAGAGATAGAACAAACATTCCTAAAGCTTGTATGGACTCGTGAAAGACCTTGAACAGTCAAAACAATCTAGACAAAGAACACAAAGTTACAGGTATCATGCTTCCTGATTCCAGACTATATTATAAAGATACAGTAATCAAAATAGTATGGTACTGGCATTAAAAACAAACACATAGCTCAGTGGAATAGAACAGAGCTCAGAAATAAGCCTAGGCATACACAGTCAATTAATTCACAACAAAGGGACCAACAATGTACAATGGGGAAAGGACAGTCTTTTTTTTGGAGTGGGGGTTAAACATCAAACATTTATTTCTCACAATTCAGGAGGCTGGAAAGTCCAAAATCAAGCCACAAGCACATTCAGTTGTCTGCTAAGAGCCAGCTTCCTGTTCCTAGGCAGCTAGGACAGTCAAAAAGAATGTGCCATGCAGCAGGCAGGCTCTTAGTTTCCTGACAAGAGCCATCATTTAAACTTTAGGCTATGTACCAGGCTGTATTTGAAGATTAAAAGAAAAAAAGAAATAGCCTCATCTTTGAGTAAGCATGATTAGGCTCCATAACAAAGGAAAGTCACTGCCTGGGGAGGTCGGACAGAATTTAAACGGCTATGAGAGCAAAGCTACAGCTTAAAGGAATCTGAGTCAGAAAAAAACAGAAAGGAGGCAGATAGAGTAACACACGAGGGCAGCCTTTCTCAGAACAATGTGAATTAGTGCAGTACTGCTGAAGCACAGGCTGAGGAAAGAGACTGAAAGACAGGCTAGGGTCAGAGCCTTCTGCTACAAGAGTCTGCTCCTTACCCTGACGGCACAGAAAGTTACAAGCACAAGAGTGAAACAAGCATGTCTGTAGTTTTAGAAAGGTCACGCCAACCCCAGAGAGGCCACAGAGTGAAGGCAGGGAGGGTGGTAACTGGGCTATGTCAAAAGTCCACGAGAGAAGACACAAGCACTTATCTTAGCAATGAGGACTACCGTCTGAAAAACTGATATAGTCACAAGTATATGGGCAGGCATTCCATGATCATGGATTGGAAGGACTAAAGTTGCTAAACTGTCCATACTGTACAAAGCAATCTACAGATTCAGTGCAATCCCTATCAAAATCCCAGTAGCATTTGTCACAGAGATAGAACAAACATTCCTAAAGCTTGTATGGACTCGTGAAAGACCTTGAACAGTCAAAACAATCTAGACAAAGAACACAAAGTTACAGGTATCATGCTTCCTGATTCCAGACTATATTATAAAGATACAGTAATCAAAATAGTATGGTACTGGCATTAAAAACAAACACATAGCTCAGTGGAATAGAACAGAGCTCAGAAATAAGCCTAGGCATACACAGTCAATTAATTCACAACAAAGGGACCAACAATGTACAATGGGGAAAGGACAGTCTTTTTGGAGTGGGGGTTAAACATCAAACATTTATTTCTCACAATTCAGGAGGCTGGAAAGTCCAAAATCAAGCCACAAGCACATTCAGTTGTCTGCTAAGAGCCAGCTTCCTGTTCCTAGGCAGCTAGGACAGTCAAAAAGAATGTGCCATGCAGCAGGCAGGCTCTTAGTTTCCTGACAAGGATCACACCCATGCTCCCAAGTGCAGTGTAGAGCCTTAACCACTCCCAACTTGGGGAGTGTCAAAAGAACAGTCTTTTAAATAAAGGGTATTGGGAAAATGGGACCACGCACTTTACGCCATACACAAAAATCAACTCAAAAGGGATTAAAAACTTGAACCTAAGCCCTGACACCATGAAACTCCACTCTAATGTGCTAACGCCCAGTAACCATGAATCAACAGACATTCTGGTTTATACCCTCTGCAAGGTCAGCATTAGGACCTGAAAGCTAACTCCTAAACTCCTGCCTATATGAGGCTGTTTTGGGTTAATCATGTGACTTTCTTCTGGACACAACCGCCTCTTCTCCTTAGGATACTTCACTTCCTTTTAAAACTTTTAACAGTGATAAAGTTTGGAAGGACTGTTAGCAAATATATTTAGGAGGAAGAATTGATAGGACTTCATGAGTGCTTGGATATGAGAGTTGAGGATAAATCCCACGATTCTGGTTTGGGTACCTGAGAAAAAGGAGATACTATGACCCAAGACTGAACACACAGGGGAAGTGAGAGGGAGACGGAGGGTGGAGGGTGGGATGGAGACGCTATCACCACTAGAATGCCCATGGGACCTTCCGAGTGGATGAGCTCAACAGGCAGCTACAGGGCACATGGACATTGTAAGAAATGTGGGCTGTAGCTACACTGAACAGCAACTAGTAAACAGGTATAAAATAAACAGAATGTGGGCTGGGCAGTCAAAACAATCTAGACAAAGAACACAAAGTTACAGGTATCATGCTTCCTGATTCCAGACTATATTATAAAGATACAGTAATCAAAATAGTATGGTACTGGCATTAAAAACAAACACATAGCTCAGTGGAATAGAACAGAGCTCAGAAATAAGCCTAGGCATACACAGTCAATTAATTCACAACAAAGGGACCAACAATGTACAATGGGGAAAGGACAGTCTTTTTTTTGGAGTGGGGGTTAAACATCAAACATTTATTTCTCACAATTCAGGAGGCTGGAAAGTCCAAAATCAAGCCACAAGCACATTCAGTTGTCTGCTAAGAGCCAGCTTCCTGTTCCTAGGCAGCTAGGACAGTCAAAAAGAATGTGCCATGCAGCAGGCAGGCTCTTAGTTTCCTGACAAGGATCACACCCATGCTCCCAAGTGCAGTGTAGAGCCTTAACCACTCCCAACTTGGGGAGTGTCAAAAGAACAGTCTTTTAAATAAAGGGTATTGGGAAAATGGGACCACGCACTTTACGCCATACACAAAAATCAACTCAAAAGGGATTAAAAACTTGAACCTAAGCCCTGACACCATGAAACTCCACTCTAATGTGCTAACGCCCAGTAACCATGAATCAACAGACATTCTGGTTTATACCCTCTGCAAGGTCAGCATTAGGACCTGAAAGCTAACTCCTAAACTCCTGCCTATATGAGGCTGTTTTGGGTTAATCATGTGACTTTCTTCTGGACACAACCGCCTCTTCTCCTTAGGATACTTCACTTCCTTTTAAAACTTTTAACAGTGATAAAGTTTGGAAGGACTGTTAGCAAATATATTTAGGAGGAAGAATTGATAGGACTTCATGAGTGCTTGGATATGAGAGTTGAGGATAAATCCCACGATTCTGGTTTGGGTACCTGAGAAAAAGGAGATACTATGACCCAAGACTGAACACACAGGGGAAGTGAGAGGGAGACGGAGGGTGGAGGGTGGGATGGAGACGCTATCACCACTAGAATGCCCATGGGACCTTCCGAGTGGATGAGCTCAACAGGCAGCTACAGGGCACATGGACATTGTAAGAAATGTGGGCTGTAGCTACACTGAACAGCAACTAGTAAACAGGTATAAAATAAACAGAAGGCTGGCTATCAGATTCTAATGATTAATGTTTCAGATGAAAGCAAAAGAGGAATAAGGAAGAAGGACTGGGTCAGATTAAGCAGAACTAGAAGAATGCATGTCATACTGAGTTAGTTAAAAAGTTTGCTGGGGTGTTTCCAAAAGATGTCATGGGAAAAAAAAAAAAAAACCAATGAGCTTTTTGGCCAACCCAACATAAGTGAAGAGAAAATGACAATCAACTAAGGTAAGGACTCAGAGTGTCCCCTGGAGGTGGCAGTTAAGTCACCAGTAATCTTTATGATTTTAGTTTCAAATGAACCACACCCAAGTAAAAGTACGGTGACTCCCCCAAAAGCTTCACCTGAAATTACAAATCTGGCAAATACGATGACTAAGCAAGTAATTTTCTGTCCAGTCCACTCAACCGACACTTGGCACCCGACTGCTGTGTCTCCTGCCTGGACCCAGCTCCCTTTCCCTCGACTGGGAATAACACCAGTAATATCAACTAGGGACTTCCCCGGTGGTCCAGTGGCTATGGCCCAGTGCTCCTGAGGCAGGGAACTTGGGGTAAATCTCTGGTCAGGGAATCAGATCCCGCATGTCTCAACGAGAGTTCAGATGCCACAACTAAAGACCCTGCCTGCTGCAAGTAAGACCTGATGCAGCCAAATCAATAAATATTAAAAAAAAAAAAAAAAAAACCATAAAAACAATGTTAACTAAACTGAGTAATTACCAGAAACGTTCATGGGCTCAAACAGTGATCCTGTTTTTTTCACTCAATTTATACAACCCGCTGGTCATTCTGTTATGAGAGGAGGGAGGAAGCTTTACCTTCTCCACCCCTCCTGTAACCTGCTCCATGTCACTGCTGCATTTTTAGCCCCCACTTCTCTCAAATGCTTTACAAGACTGAACACACAGGGGAAGTGAGAGGGAGACGGAGGGTGGAGGGTGGGATGGAGACGCTATCACCACTAGAATGCCCATGGGACCTTCCGAGTGGATGAGCTCAACAGGCAGCTACAGGGCACATGGACATTGTAAGAAATGTGGGCTGTAGCTACACTGAACAGCAACTAGTAAACAGGTATAAAATAAACAGAAGGCTGGCTATCAGATTCTAATGATTAATGTTTCAGATGAAAGCAAAAGAGGAATAAGGAAGAAGGACTGGGTCAGATTAAGCAGAACTAGAAGAATGCATGTCATACTGAGTTAGTTAAAAAGTTTGCTGGGGTGTTTCCAAAAGATGTCATGGGAAAAAAAAAAAAAAACCAATGAGCTTTTTGGCCAACCCAACATAAGTGAAGAGAAAATGACAATCAACTAAGGTAAGGACTCAGAGTGTCCCCTGGAGGTGGCAGTTAAGTCACCAGTAATCTTTATGATTTTAGTTTCAAATGAACCACACCCAAGTAAAAGTACGGTGACTCCCCCAAAAGCTTCACCTGAAATTACAAATCTGGCAAATACGATGACTAAGCAAGTAATTTTCTGTCCAGTCCACTCAACCGACACTTGGCACCCGACTGCTGTGTCTCCTGCCTGGACCCAGCTCCCTTTCCCTCGACTGGGAATAACACCAGTAATATCAACTAGGGACTTCCCCGGTGGTCCAGTGGCTATGGCCCAGTGCTCCTGAGGCAGGGAACTTGGGGTAAATCTCTGGTCAGGGAATCAGATCCCGCATGTCTCAACGAGAGTTCAGATGCCACAACTAAAGACCCTGCCTGCTGCAAGTAAGACCTGATGCAGCCAAATCAATAAATATTAAAAAAAAAAAAAAAAAACCATAAAAACAATGTTAACTAAACTGAGTAATTACCAGAAACGTTCATGGGCTCAAACAGTGATCCTGTTTTTTTCACTCAATTTATACAACCCGCTGGTCATTCTGTTATGAGAGGAGGGAGGAAGCTTTACCTTCTCCACCCCTCCTGTAACCTGCTCCATGTCACTGCTGCATTTTTAGCCCCCACTTCTCTCAAATGCTGACTTTGTACTCTCTGACACAAAGTAGTCACAAAGCTAGGAACCTCTGCAGATGCGGAACAACCTGTTCATGACAATTCCCTACTAAGACCATAAAACTAAAGTAGAAGGTAAGGGGACTTCCCTGGTGGTCAGTGGTTAAGATTCTGTGTCCCCCGTGCAGGAGACCCATAGGTTTGATCCCTGGTCAGGAAATTAAGATCCTACATGCTGCATGGCGTAGCCCAAAACAACAACAAATATGCCCTGAAGGCACACATAAAATATGTAATTGTCCCTGGAAACAAAACACAAAGAATTACAAAAGTAAAAGGTAGGAAAGAGCAGAATGATATACGTTGGAAAAATGAGCTCTCGTAAGTCCCCTCACCCATAATGTAAGTGAGCTCTCGGCAACACCTGCAGCCCATTCTTTCATGTCCCATAGAGACACGAGAGCAGACACAAGAGTCTCATCAAGCCAAAAGAGGTAGCTTGAACACGTATGGTACTTTCATGCCTGTAACCATTAAGCAATGCGGGAGACCTGGGTTTGATCCCTGGGCTGGGAAGATCGCCTGGAGGAGGAAATGGCAACCCATCCAGTATTCTCGCCTGGAGAATCCCCAAGGACAGAGGAGCCCGAGGGGCTACAGTGCATGAGGTCTCAAAGAGTCGGGCATGACTGAGTGACTGAGCACAACCATTAAGAATTTCTTGTGGGCTGGAGAGATGACTACCATGAAAGAATTACAGCGTCCATAAAAAAATCAGTATATAAGTACCCATGATGCTAACAACACTGTCTCTAGTGACTGATTGAATGAAAAGTCTTTTTATCGAAATTAGTCTCAGGATTCAGGTGCACTATTAAGAGAAATAAGAAATTAGAAAACTATTTTAGGAGAAACACACAGCAGTCTCCATTTAAATGTGCCCCCTTCCCCCACTGAGATGTCTCCTTTAGTGAGTCACACAAGCAGAACACTGAGAGCCCTGCTCACCAGCTGACCAGCCCCACTGCTGACGTGTTACTCCAGCAGACTATGAAGGGTGGAGGGAGGAAGATGACGAACAAACCATCCCCTTCTCCCTCGCAGCTGGGATCAGCGACCTGTTTTTCTTCAATCATTCTCTGCTGACATCAGGCAGGCAAACCCATTCGTCACTATCACTTTTTTCTGTGCAAATAAGCCCAGTGACGGCTTGATGCAGCAAAAATGATTATCTATGTAAAATTAAACAAGCTTTCAACAAAAATAGGATTTTGTGTAAAAGGGAAGAATATTTTATTTTTAAAAGTTTCTTTTTCCTTTTTTTTTTTTTTTTTTAAGATTTATTTATTTATTTATTTTGGGCGGGGGTCGGGTTGGGGAGGTGGGGAGCGGGCGGGCCACTTCTATTGGTCTTTCATTTCTCTGTTTTCATCCGTCTTTGTTCTTTGGCTCCTGCGGGCCTCCCATCGCGGTGGCGTCTGTTGTCGCAGAGCGCCGGCTCTGGGCGCATGCGCTCCAGAGCTCCGGCTCGGTGACTGGACACATTGGTCCAGCCGCTCCACGGCACGTGGGATCCTCCCAGGCCAGGGATCGAACCGGCGCCCCTTGCACTGCAAGGCGGTGTCCCCATCCACTGGACCACCAGGGGAAGCCCCTCTTTTTCCTTTTAATAAGGTTAATATATATTTATTTCAGAACATTTGGAAAAGAAACACACAGAAAGAAAAGTGTCCATAATTCTACTCCCTCAGATATAGACACTATGAAATAACCATGTTTATAAAAGGAAAAAAGATGGCTCAGGACGTGATGAAAAATCAAAAGCCAATTTAGCTTAGCGCTTCAAGGGAAATAAAGATCACATGGCTGGGACTTTCCTGGTGTTCCAGCAGTTAGGACTCTCTGCTTCCACTGCAGGGGGCACGAGTTCCACCCCTGGTTGGGGAACTAAGATCTCATATGTCATATGGCACAAAAATAAAATAAGAATAAATAAATAAAATCTCAATTGAAAAAAAAAGCACAAGGCTTTAGCCAGTGAAAGTCTTAATAACTGAAATGGCCACTCCCTGATTTGGCTGAGTGCTTCCCATCCTGAGTACCTTCTGCCATTTACACATCCTGAACACTGGCAAGGCACACAGCCCCTGCCCCAGTCCAATTTTTATTCTGAAAAACTTCAAACCTACAGAAAAGTTGAAACTAACACCCATATCCTCTAGACTCAACAACTGCCAATGTTTGGCCACATGTGCCTTTTTAAAAAAAAAACTTTTGGCCGTGCCGCACCATCAGTTACCTTTGCAGGATCAGCGACCTGTTTTTCTTCAATCATTCTCTGCTGACATCAGGCAGGCAACCCATTGTTTCTTTTGTGCAAATAAGCCCAGTGACGGCTTGATGCAGCAAAATGATTATCTATGTAAAATTAAACAAGCTTTCAACAAAAATAGGATTTTGTGTAAAAGGGAAGAATATTTTATTTTTAAAAGTTTCTTTTCCTTTTTTTTTTTTTTTTTAAAGATTTATTTTTTTATTTATTTTGGGCGGGGGTCGGGTTGGGGAGGTGGGGAGCGGGCGGGCCACTTCTATTGGTCTTTCATTTCTCTGTTTTCATCCGTCTTTGTTCTTTGGCTCCTGCGGGCCTCCCATCGCGGTGGCGTCTGTTGTCGCAGAGCGCCGGCTCTGGGCGCATGCGCTCCAGAGCTCCGGCTCGGTGACTGGACACATTGGTCCAGCCGCTCCACGGCACGTGGGATCCTCCCAGGCCAGGGATCGAACCGGCGCCCCTTGCACTGCAAGGCGGTGTCCCCATCCACTGGACCACCAGGGGAAGCCCCTCTTTTTCCTTTTAATAAGGTTAATATATATTTATTTCAGAACATTTGGAAAAGAAACACACAGAAAGAAAAGTGTCCATAATTCTACTCCCTCAGATATAGACACTATGAAATAACCATGTTTATAAAAGGAAAAAAGATGGCTCAGACGTGATGAAAAATCAAAAGCCAATTTAGCTTAGCGCTTCAAGGGAAATAAAGATCACATGGCTGGGACTTTCCTGGTGTTCCAGCAGTTAGGACTCTCTGCTTCCACTGCAGGGGGCACGAGTTCCACCCCTGGTTGGGGAACTAAGATCTCATATGTCATATGGCACAAAAAATAAAATAAGAATAAATAAATAAAATCTCAATTGAAAAAAAAAGCACAAGGCTTTAGCCAGTGAAAGTCTTAATAACTGAAATGGCCACTCCCTGATTTGGCTGAGTGCTTCCCATCCTGAGTACCTTCTGCCATTTACACATCCTGAACACTGGCAAGGCACACAGCCCCTGCCCCAGTCCAATTTTTATTCTGAAAAACTTCAAACCTACAGAAAAGTTGAAACTAACACCCATATCCTCTAGACTCAACAACTGCCAATGTTTGGCCACATGTGCCTTTTTAAAAAAAAAACTTTTGGCCGTGCCGCACAGCACTCAGGATCTTAGTTCCTTGACCAGGATCAAACCTGCACCCCTTTAGTGGAAGCCGAGAGTCTCAGGCGCTGAACCGCCTGGCCAGCCCGTGGCCCCAGGCGCTTTATCTCTGTCTACACACACACATACTTTTCTGCTGTTCTCTGCTGCTGAATCACTTAAAAGTAAAAGGCATTCCACTTTGACTTCAGCATGTGTTTCCTAAGGACAAAGACATCTTAGGGGGACGTTTTATTTTGGTTAGTGGACGAACCAAAAACTGTAATTCTTCCTATGAGGTGGTTAAGATAAGGCGAGTAGACCCACGACTGCGATTAGCCTGAAGTTAATACTAAAGCCTATTTCCTTCCTCTTGGAGTTTCTCAACCTGGGCACCACTGACATTTGAGGCCAGACAATCCTGTGCCGTGGGGACCATCCTGTTCAGAGCAGGGTGTTGGGCAGCATCCCCGGTCTCTGCCCACAAGATGCCAGCACTGCTCCACACCTGGCTGTAGCAACAAAAAGCACCTCCAGGTGTTGCTAAGGGTCCCCAGTTGCCCCGGAGGAGAGATGCAGCTCTTGAGGAATAAGACTCACAAATCCACACGAAGACCAGAAATTAACAGGACAGCACACGTGGATCTACTGTGTGTGTGAAGCGTGTGTGTATATGTGCTCAATCGAGTCTGACGTTTTGCAACCCTACAGATACATCCCATCAGGCTCCTCCGTCCATGGGCTTCTCCAGGCAAGAATACTGAGCGGGTACCCACTTCCTGTTCCAGGGGATCCTCCTGACCCAGGGATCCTCCTGACGCAGGGATCATCTCTTGTGGCTGCTGCACTGGCGGACAGATTCTTTACCACTGCACCACCCCGGGGAAACCCCAGGAAACCGTTTATGCCCCAGAACAACCCGCTGAAGCGGGTTACCTCACAGAGGAGGGAAGAGACACAAGAGCTTCTGCCAGGTCACAGAGCCACCAGTGGCAGCGCGGGACTCAAGCCCACCCGCAGGTACCCCCTCAAGACACCTGCGCCCACTGTGCCCCCTCAGACCTTCTCACTCCAGGGATGGCAGTTCACCCTTTCCTACTCACGCCAATCCTCCTGAGTTGTTGGTGAAAATTGACCTTCCCGCCGGCTCAAGGCCTTTCTGCTCAGCACCTGACACAATCTGAGTCGCCTGGCCCCGAAATCATTTTGGGGATCACACGTGAGTTCCCCGGCCGGGGCCCCAGGCGCTTTATCTCTGTCTACACACACACATACTTTTCTGCTGTTCTCTGCTGCTGAATCACTTAAAAGTAAAGGCATTCCACTTTGACTTCAGCATGTGTTTCCTAAGGACAAAGACATCTTAGGGGGACGTTTTATTTTGGTTAGTGGACGAACCAAAAACTGTAATTCTTCCTATGAGGTGGTTAAGATAAGGCGAGTAGACCCACGACTGCGATTAGCCTGAAGTTAATACTAAAGCCTATTTCCTTCCTCTTGGAGTTTCTCAAC
Organism: Tragulus kanchil; assembly: GCA_022376925.1. Classification (NCBI taxonomy): domain Eukaryota; kingdom Metazoa; phylum Chordata; class Mammalia; order Artiodactyla; family Tragulidae; genus Tragulus; species Tragulus kanchil. Next base: position 99,745,743 of record JAIOJX010000005.1, on the reverse strand, counting down.
CTGGGCACCACTGACATTTGAGGCCAGACAATCCTGTGCCGTGGGGACCATCCTGTTCAGAGCAGGGTGTTGGGCAGCATCCCCGGTCTCTGCCCACAAGATGCCAGCACTGCTCCACACCTGGCTGTAGCAACAAAAAGCACCTCCAGGTGTTGCTAAGGGTCCCCAGTTGCCCCGGAGGAGAGATGCAGCTCTTGAGGAATAAGACTCACAAATCCACACGAAGACCAGAAATTAACAGGACAGCACACGTGGATCTACTGTGTGTGTGAAGCGTGTGTGTATATGTGCTCAATCGAGTCTGACGTTTTGCAACCCTACAGATACATCCCATCAGGCTCCTCCGTCCATGGGCTTCTCCAGGCAAGAATACTGAGCGGGTACCCACTTCCTGTTCCAGGGGATCCTCCTGACCCAGGGATCCTCCTGACGCAGGGATCATCTCTTGTGGCTGCTGCACTGGCGGACAGATTCTTTACCACTGCACCACCCGGGAAGCCCCAGGAAACCGTTTATGCCCCAGAACAACCCGCTGAAGCGGGTTACCTCACAGAGGAGGGAAGAGACACAAGAGCTTCTGCCAGGTCACAGAGCCACCAGTGGCAGCGCGGGACTCAAGCCCACCCGCAGGTACCCCCTCAAGACACCTGCGCCCACTGTGCCCCCTCAGACCTTCTCACTCCAGGGATGGCAGTTCACCCTTTCCTACTCACGCCAATCCTCCTGAGTTGTTGGTGAAAATTGACCTTCCCGCCGGCTGAAGGCCTTTCTGCGCAGCACCTGACACAGTACGAGTGCGCCTGGCCCCCGCAGAATCACTGTCCTCTCCCTTGGGAATCACACACGTGAGTTCTGCCCAGGCTGGGCTCTGAGTAGAAAAGAAGGACTCTCACGGATTGCTTGCTTCAATCCTAGAAGAGCTCACCAACAAGCCAGTGTAGGAAGTCTGCTTACAGCTCCGCCCAGGACGAGCGCAAGGTAAGCAGGAGATTACTGGTAGCTCTTCTATCCTCACTAGCTGGCGTGGTGCCTCAGGAGTAAAGAATCTGCCTGCCAACGTAGGAGACCCAGGCTCCACCCCTGGGTCGGGAAGACCCCCTGGAGAAGGAAATGGCAATCCACTCCAGTATTTCTGCCTGGAAAGTCCCGTGGACAGAGGAGCCTGGCAGGTTACAGATCTGCAACAGTCAGACAAGATTTAGAGACTAAACAACAACAACAATCCTCTTGAGGACATAAGCTGCTTTATGGGCAGCGATCGTTATACTATGTCCTCATGTAGCCCTAGTTCTCAGCATATATTAAGTTCTCAAGAAATATTTTCTGAGTGAATGAGCTAACTAATCGAAGAATGACTTCAATCAAAAACTGAGATCCAGGACTCCCCTGGCGGTCTGGGGGCTGAGTCCACAGTTTCAATGCAAAGGATGTGGGCTTGATTCCTGGTCAGAGAGTTAAGATCCCACATGTTGCAGAGCAGATAAACCTGTATGCTGCAACTACTGAGGCCGTGTGTCAGAACGACAGAGTCCTTGCACCTCAATGAGAGATCCTGCTCGATGCAACGGGGGCCTCGCGTGCTCAATTAAGACTGATGCAAACAAACAAAAGTATTTTAAAAAATTAGAAGAAATAAAGTTCTTGGTGAAAATGAAAAAAAGGTGTCTTTAAAAAACAAAAACTGAGACCCAACACTTGGCCAATACTACTTAGTTGAACCACTGTTCTTAATTAAAAGAGATAACTTTGATGGCACACATTCCTTTAACTAGGAAAAAAGTTCATATATGAAATTTAAAAAGGACATACAGGTCAACAAGTTCTCTCATCTAATGCCGATGACTGTTCAAATGGAAACAAACTGCTAAGTAGTTTTGAGAAAGAAATCACACGCCTCCAAACGGTGTAGAAATGTGAACCAACAAACTCATCCCCAGAAAACAACCAGCTGGGTACACAGAAGTGAATGTAAGGATGTTCACGACAATCTTGTTTATAACACTGAGATTTTAGTTCTGTTTTCTTCTTTACATGTTTTTCAATGTAAAGAAGTTCACCTATGGGTGAAATAAAGGAGCTCGCTCTGACGGTCGTGGAATGGACATACACAGTCTGTGCTCAGCTCAAAGACCACAGCACACTTTGGGGTCAAGGTGGGGGGGAAAGTTTCCTGGTGAGCCAGCAGGGCTGCTCACTCACCCACATTGAGCTCAGGCAGTAGGCTGCGAAAATTTCCCCCCGGGGGCCCTGGGGGAAGACCCCTGGAGAAGGAAATGGCAATCCACTCCAGTATTTCTGCCTGGAAAGTCCCGTGGACAGAGGAGCCTGGCAGGTTACAGATCTGCAACAGTCAGACAAGATTTAGAGACTAAACAACAACAACAATCCTCTTGAGGACATAAGCTGCTTTATGGGCAGCGATCGTTATACTATGTCCTCATGTAGCCCTAGTTCTCAGCATATATTAAGTTCTCAAGAAATATTTTCTGAGTGAATGAGCTAACTAATCGAAGAATGACTTCAATCAAAAACTGAGATCCAGGACTCCCCTGGCGGTCTGGGGGCTGAGTCCACAGTTTCAATGCAAAGGATGTGGGCTTGATTCCTGGTCAGAGAGTTAAGATCCCACATGTTGCAGAGCAGATAAACCTGTATGCTGCAACTACTGAGGCCGTGTGTCAGAACGACAGAGTCCTTGCACCTCAATGAGAGATCCTGCTCGATGCAACGGGGGCCTCGCGTGCTCAATTAAGACTGATGCAAACAAACAAAAGTATTTTAAAAAATTAGAAGAAATAAAGTTCTTGGTGAAAATGAAAAAAATGTGTCTTTAAAAAACAAAAACTGAGACCCAACACTTGGCCAATACTACTTAGTTGAACCACTGTTCTTAATTAAAAGAGATAACTTTGATGGCACACATTCCTTTAACTAGGAAAAAAGTTCATATATGAAATTTAAAAAGGACATACAGGTCAACAAGTTCTCTCATCTAATGCCGATGACTGTTCAAATGGAAACAAACTGCTAAGTAGTTTTGAGAAAGAAATCACACGCCTCCAAACGGTGTAGAAATGTGAACCAACAAACTCATCCCCAGAAAACAACCAGCTGGGTACACAGAAGTGAATGTAAGGATGTTCACGACAATCTTGTTTATAACACTGAGATTTTAGTTCTGTTTTCTTCTTTACATGTTTTTCAATGTAAAGAAGTTCACCTATGGGTGAAATAAAGGAGCTCGCTCTGACGGTCGTGGAATGGACATACACAGTCTGTGCTCAGCTCCAAAGACCCACAGCACACTGTAAGGTGTGTGACTCAGCTGCTGTGTAAGTGGGAACCTCGCCCACGGGACCGGCGGCAGGAAGACGTTTCCTGGTGAGCCAGCAGGGCTGCTCACTCACCCACATCTCAGCTCAGCTCTGGGGTCACGGGCTGAACGCTAGAGCTGATCGAAAGTCACTGCCGAGGGGACTGGGAAGCTCACCCCGGCCCTGTGGTTCCAAAGCGCTCTACTCAGAAAGGCCCTCAGACGAGCGTGAAACAGCCCGGAAAGGCTGAGGCTGATGGATGAACGATCTGCTCGCGTCCAGCCGCGTCACACACGGTGCGCATGGCGGTGGACACTGTGCCGCAACCGCACACGGGGTTAGCTCCAGGGCTGAGGAGGCTCTTGGCAGCTGAGGTGGCCTCTGCCTCACAGGAACAGCTATGTTTTCAAACATCTTCCATAATGTGGAGAAGTTTTATTTGTGTAGGAATGTGACCCATCTCTCTGCCATTACCCTGTCGGCACCTCCCTCCACCTCCCCATTCTCTAGATAAGCGAACTATTTACTCAAAAGGTACCTGTGTCTGGTCTCTCTAACAACCACATCTATTGCTAACTTTTGTCACTAAAGTCATCTAGCAGTTCTCTACTCCACTGAGCAAACCATGGTAACACGCACTGCTTTTCAAAGAGGATTTGGAACCTTTGGGGCACGATGAAGCTCTCTGGAGGGAGGCAGGCGGAGGGCCACGGCTCAGTGCACCCCACGGCAGTGTCTGCCACTCTGGAGAGCTGTTCCAACAGGGAAGATCAAGTGTCCGCCTCCAGAAGAACATCCCCAAGCCAGCAACGGCCCACACTGGGACCAGTCGCCTTCTTACCACCGTACCTCGGGTAAGATGAACTGCTCCACGGGCTTGTAACAGCTTGTTCACGACAATCTTGTTTATAACACTGAGATTTTAGTTCTGTTTTCTTCTTTACATGTTTTTCAATGTAAAGAAGTTCACCTATGGGTGAAATAAAGGAGCTCGCTCTGACGGTCGTGGAATGGACATACACAGTCTGTGCTCAGCCCCAAAGACCCACAGCACACTGTAAGGTGTGTGACTCAGCTGCTGTGTAAGTGGGAACCTCGCCCACGGGACCGGCGGCAGGAAGACGTTTCCTGGTGAGCCAGCAGGGCTGCTCACTCACCCACATCTCAGCTCAGCTCTGGGGTCACGGGCTGAACGCTAGAGCTGATCGAAAGTCACTGCCGAGGGGACTGGGAAGCTCACCCCGGCCCTGTGGTTCCAAAGCGCTCTACTCAGAAAGGCCCTCAGACGAGCGTGAAACAGCCCGGAAAGGCTGAGGCTGATGGATGAACGATCTGCTCGCGTCCAGCCGCGTCACACACGGTGCGCATGGCGGTGGACACTGTGCCGCAACCGCACACGGGGTTAGCTCCAGGGCTGAGGAGGCTCTTGGCAGCTGAGGTGGCCTCTGCCTCACAGGAACAGCTATGTTTTCAAACATCTTCCATAATGTGGAGAAGTTTTATTTGTGTAGGAATGTGACCCATCTCTCTGCCATTACCCTGTCGGCACCTCCCTCCACCTCCCCATTCTCTAGATAAGCGAACTATTTACTCAAAAGGTACCTGTGTCTGGTCTCTCTAACAACCACATCTATTGCTAACTTTTGTCACTAAAGTCATCTAGCAGTTCTCTACTCCACTGAGCAAACCATGGTAACACGCACTGCTTTTCAAAGAGGGATTTGGAACCTTTGGGGCACGATGAAGCTCTCTGGAGGGAGGCAGGCGGAGGGCCACGGCTCAGTGCACCCCCACGGCGGCAGTGTCTGCCACTCTGGAGAGCTGTTCCAACAGGGGAAGATCAAGTGTCCGCCTCCAGAAGAACATCCCCAAGCCAGCAACGGCCCACACTGGGACCAGTCGCCTTCTTACCACCGTACCTCGGGTAAGATGAACTGCTCCACGGGCTTGTACCACAGCTTGTTCACCTGCACACCACAGCTCGGAGGACTGAAGCGAGCAACGAAGAGCGCCTCCTACAGATTGGGGTGCAGGGAAAGACAAAAATAAGTACTCCAGGCAGCAAGTGTTCAAACAGCTGACATCATGGTCAGCTAAATCCTCAATGGCCCCAACCACGGCCACTAACATTGTTCTACTGTGGCTTAGGCATCATTTGGGCTTTCTAGTGCAGTCGTGGTTACTCAGTAAAGCTATTTAGAAATACCAAAGGAGGGGGCTTCCCTGGTCGGTCAGTGGCAAAGAATCTGCCTATCAATGCAGAAAACACAGGTTTGACCCCTGATCTGGGAAGATCCCACAGGTTGAGGAGCAACTAACACAATGCACCACAACGACTGAACCTGTGCTTAAGTCAGGCAGCCACAATTACGGAGCCCAAGTACTGCAACTTCTGAAGTCCTCGCACTCTAGAGCCTGTGCTCCAAAAAAAGAGAAGCTCTTGCAATGAGAAGCCCATACACCATAACTAGAGACCCGCTCTCCAAAACTAGAGAAAAGTCTGCGTGGCAATGAAGGCCCAGCACAGACAGAAATAAAATTAGGAAAAAATAAATAAATAAAAACACCAAAGTTGTCATGAAGTTCTGAAACACTAAATATAATTCACATAACCTAAAAAAAAAAAAAAAAAAGATACTTAAAATGAGAAGCATTAGGTGGCGCTAGTGGTAAAGCACCTGCCAGTGAATGCCGGAGAAATAAGAGACACAGGTTCCATCCCTGGGCCGGGAAGATCCCCTGGAAGAGGGCGTGGCGACCCCCTCCAGCACTCTTGCCTGGAGAATCCCATGGACAGAGGAGCCTGGTGGGCTACAGTCCATAGGGAATGTAAGGTGTTAAGCCAACTTACTAAGCTTAACCCCAAAGGGTTAAGAATAAACTGAAAGATCACAGATTTCTACATAGAACAAAGGTATTCAGGAATCTCCCTTCAAAAAGAATCTTTCGAAGAACAAACAAAAACAAAAAAAAGGGAACATAAAAGAGAACTGATTCTCAGTCGCTCTACACCGTAAACCTCGGGTAAGATGAACTGCTCCACGGGCTTGTACCACAGCTTGTTCACCTGCACACCACAGCTCGGAGGACTGAAGCGAGCAACGAAGAGCGCCTCCTACAGATTGGGGTGCAGGGAAAGACAAAAATAAGTACTCCAGGCAGCAAGTGTTCAAACAGCTGACATCATGGTCAGCTAAATCCTCAATGGCCCCAACCACGGCCACTAACATTGTTCTACTGTGGCTTAGGCATCATTTGGGCTTTCTAGTGCAGTCGTGGTTACTCAGTAAAGCTATTTAGAAATACCAAAGGAGGGGGCTTCCCTGGTCGGTCAGTGGCAAAGAATCTGCCTATCAATGCAGAAAACACAGGTTTGACCCCTGATCTGGGAAGATCCCACAGGTTGAGGAGCAACTAACACAATGCACCACAACGACTGAACCTGTGCTTAAGTCAGGCAGCCACAATTACGGAGCCCAAGTACTGCAACTTCTGAAGTCCTCGCACTCTAGAGCCTGTGCTCCAAAAAAAGAGAAGCTCTTGCAATGAGAAGCCCATACACCATAACTAGAGACCCGCTCTCCAAAACTAGAGAAAAGTCTGCGTGGCAATGAAGGCCCAGCACAGACAGAAATAAAATTAGGAAAAAATAAATAAATAAAAACACCAAAGTTGTCATGAAGTTCTGAAACACTAAATATAATTCACATAACCTAAAAAAAAAAAAAAAAAAGATACTTAAAATGAGAAGCATTAGGTGGCGCTAGTGGTAAAGCACCTGCCAGTGAATGCCGGAGAAATAAGAGACACAGGTTCCATCCCTGGGCCGGGAAGATCCCCTGGAAGAGGGCGTGGCGACCCCCTCCAGCACTCTTGCCTGGAGAATCCCATGGACAGAGGAGCCTGGTGGGCTACAGTCCATAGGGAATGTAAGGTGTTAAGCCAACTTACTAAGCTTAACCCCAAAGGGTTAAGAATAAACTGAAAGATCACAGATTTCTACATAGAACAAAGGTATTCAGGAATCTCCCTTCAAAAAGAATCTTTCGAAGAACAAACAAAAACAAAAAAAAGGGAACATAAAAGAGAACTGATTCTCATTATGTCTGCTGTTTTCTTTGGGTCCTCCCTTTTTGTTTTAGGCCAGAACATTTCCTTATTCTCATACCTATTCTTAGATACCAATTTGCTATAGGAAATGCTTCTGTTAAAGCTACTGAGATCATGCAGAAGTTCAAAAAGGAAGGGGGTTTTAAGGAATTATGCATATTTCTTTCACTAACACCAGTTCTTGGCAGTGCTGTGATAATACTTTTTACATTGTGACTGCCTGCAAACCCACTGCAGTCCACCCGAGATTGGACCTTCCTTGAGGACAGCGGTTAACCTCTCCTTGGGAAAAATACGGCAACTAAAAGTTAAGTGGACATGATGAAAACATGGTGTATCTGAATCAAACCACTTGGCTGACACCTCAGAGAGGCTCCAGGGGCTTCCCCGGAGGAGTGGCCCAGGGTCCAAGCTTCCAACGCAGGGCCAGGATCAGGTCCTGGCACGGAGCCAATTCCACAGGCTGCAACTGAAGACCCTGCATCCTGCAGCTAAGACCTGGTGCAGCCAAATAAATAAGACATAAAAGAAGGGCTTCCCCTGGTGGTCCAGTGGGTAAGGACACCGCCTTGCAGTGCAAGGGGCACCAGTTCGATCCCTGGCCTGGGAGGATCCTGTGTGCTGCCGAGCGGCTGGACTGATGTGTCCAATTACTGAGCCGGAGCTCTGGAGCGCATGCGCCCAGAGCCGGCGCTCAGCAACGACAGACGCCACCGCGACGGGAGGCCCACACGGGCCAAAGAACAAAGATGGATGAAAATAGACAAATGAAAGACCAATAGAAGTGGCCGGCCCGCCCTCCCCTCTCCCTCCCCACCCTCCAAAAGATAAATAAATAAAATTTTTTTAAAAAGACATAAAAGAAGCTTAGAAAAATAACTATATATACACTAAGACAGTTAATCATGAAAAAAATTCAAGACTGATCCCGATTCCTAGATAAGGTTGACAGAGGAATTCAGAGTACTGCTACTCCAGTTAGTTTTGTATCAATGAAACCTTTCCCCACAATAATATATACACACCTTTACCTGAATAATAAAGCTTTTCTCATTCGAATGATAACTGCTGGAATCATCACCCATATGTGCTCCCTCTCTTACATCTGTATTTATGTCACTAAGTACATTTACAAACTACACAAGTTCCTTAGAGGATGAAAGGACAGGACAAACAGGAAATTTAACCTTAAATTGTGTGTTTATTGGTGACTGACATTGTATCTGTTAGTGACCATCATCAGTGACAATAATACAAAGACATTTTTAAGGATGCCTAAAAAACTGAAAAGGGTTCTGCTCCTACTGCCATGACACCAAGTCTCCTGTAGGTAACAATTATGAGCAGGAGACAGAACACTAAAAGCAAAGATTCAATCCTACCTCAAGAAACTAGGAAAATCTCAAACAGACGACCTAACCCTATGTTTAAAACAACTGGAGAAAGAAGAACGAAAACACCCCAAAGTCAGCAGAAGAAGAGAAATCATAAAGATCAGAGCAGAAATAAATGAAAAAGAAATGAAAGAAACAATAGTAAAGATAAATAAAACAAAAAGCTGGTTCTTTGAAAAGGTCATTAATAAAATCGACACAACACTGGCCAAACTCATCAAGAAAAAAAGAGACAAGAACCAGATCACCAAAATCAAAAATGAAAAAGGAGAGATTACAACAGATAATGCAGAAATCCAAAGGATTATAAGAGACTATTATGAACAACTCTATGGCAACAAACTGGACAACCTGGAAGAAATGGACAGTTTCTTAAGCCTGAGCGGCTGGACTGATGTGCCCTCTGGAGCGGCATGCGCCCAGAGCCGCGCTCAGCAACGACAGACGCCACGCGATAGGAGGCCCACATGGACCAAAGAACAAAAATGGATGAAAATGGGCAAATGACAGACCAATAGAAGTGGCCCACCTGCTCCCCTCCTTCCCCACCCTCCAAAAGATAAATAAATAAAATTTTTTTAAAAAGACATAAAAGAAGCTTAGAAAAATAACTATATATACACTAAGACAGTTAATCATGAAAAAAATTCAAGACTGATCCCGATTCCTAGATAAGGTTGACAGAGGAATTCAGAGTACTGCTACTCCAGTTAGTTTTGTATCAATGAAACCTTTCCCCACAATAATATATACACACCTTTACCTGAATAATAAAGCTTTTCTCATTCGAATGATAACTGCTGGAATCATCACCCATATGTGCTCCCTCTCTTACATCTGTATTTATGTCACTAAGTACATTTACAAACTACACAAGTTCCTTAGAGGATGAAAGGACAGGACAAACAGGAAATTTAACCTTAAATTGTGTGTTTATTGGTGACTGACATTGTATCTGTTAGTGACCATCATCAGTGACAATAATACAAAGACATTTTTAAGGATGCCTAAAAAACTGAAAAGGGTTCTGCTCCTACTGCCATGACACCAAGTCTCCTGTAGGTAACAATTATGAGCAGGAGACAGAACACTAAAAGCAAAGATTCAATCCTACCTCAAGAAACTAGGAAAATCTCAAACAGACGACCTAACCCTATGTTTAAAACAACTGGAGAAAGAAGAACGAAAACACCCCAAAGTCAGCAGAAGAAGAGAAATCATAAAGATCAGAGCAGAAATAAATGAAAAAGAAATGAAAGAAACAATAGTAAAGATAAATAAAACAAAAAGCTGGTTCTTTGAAAAGGTCATTAATAAAATCGACACAACACTGGCCAAACTCATCAAGAAAAAAAGAGACAAGAACCAGATCACCAAAATCAAAAATGAAAAAGGAGAGATTACAACAGATAATGCAGAAATCCAAAGGATTATAAGAGACTATTATGAACAACTCTATGGCAACAAACTGGACAACCTGGAAGAAATGGACAGTTTCTTAGAGAAGATTAATCTCCCAAGACTCAACCAGGAAGAAATAGAAACTATGAACAAGCCAATCACAAGCTCAGAAATCGACGTTGTGATCAAAAATCTAGCCCAAAACAAAAGCCCAGGGCCAGATGGCTTCACAGGCGAATTCTACCAAGAATTTAAAGAAGAGCTAATGCCTGTCCTTCTAAAACTCTTCCAAAACATTGCACAGGAAGGAATACTTTCAAACACATTCTATGAGGCTGCCATCACCCTGATACAAAAGCCAGGCAAAGACAACACAAAAAAAGAAAATTATAGGCCAATTTCACTGATGAATTTAGATGCCAAAATACTCAACAAAATCCTAGCAAACAGAATTCAGCAACACATCAAAAAACTCAGACATCATGATCAAGTCGGGTTCATCCCAGGCATGCAAGGATTCTTCAATATCCGCAAATCAATCAATGTGATATACCATATCAACAAATTGAGAGACAAAAATCACATGATCATCTCAATAGATGCAGAAAAAGCCTTTGACAAAGTACAGCATCCATTTATGATAAAAACTCTTCAAAAAATGGGCATAGAAGGAACCTATCTCAACATAGTGAAAGCCATCTATGAGAAGCCCACAGCGAACATTATCCTCAATGGTGAAAAACTGAAAGCATTCCCTCTAAGATCAGGAACAAGACAAGGGTGTCCACTTTCACCACTCTTATTCAACATAGTCCTGGAAGTTCTAGCAACAGCAATAAGAGAAGAGAAAGAAATCAAAGGAATCCAGATTGGAAAGGAAGAAGTCAAACTCTCTCTATTCATAGATGACACGATATTATACATAGAAAATCCCAAAGACACTATTACAAAACTACTAGAGCTAATCAGTGAATTCAGCAAAGTCACAGGATACAAAACCAATACACAGAAATCACTGGCATTCCTATACACAAACAATGAAAAATCAGAAAATGAAATCAAAGAGGCAATCCCCTTCACCACTGCCACCAAAAGCATAAAATATCTAGGAACAAACCTACTCAAAGAAACAAAAGAACTGTACACTGAAAATTACAAGACACTCATGAGAGAAATTAAAGAAGACTTAAACAGATGGAGACATATTCCATGTTCCTGGGTCGGAAGAATCAATATAGTGAAAATGACCATATTCCCAAATGTCATCTATAGATTCTAGCCCAAAACAAAAGCCCAGGGCCAGATGGCTTCACAGGCGAATTCTACCAAGAATTTAAAGAAGAGCTAATGCCTGTCCTTCTAAAACTCTTCCAAAACATTGCACAGGAAGGAATACTTTCAAACACATTCTATGAGGCTGCCATCACCCTGATACAAAAGCCAGGCAAAGACAACACAAAAAAAGAAAATTATAGGCCAATTTCACTGATGAATTTAGATGCCAAAATACTCAACAAAATCCTAGCAAACAGAATTCAGCAACACATCAAAAAACTCAGACATCATGATCAAGTCGGGTTCATCCCAGGCATGCAAGGATTCTTCAATATCCGCAAATCAATCAATGTGATATACCATATCAACAAATTGAGAGACAAAAATCACATGATCATCTCAATAGATGCAGAAAAAGCCTTTGACAAAGTACAGCATCCATTTATGATAAAAACTCTTCAAAAAATGGGCATAGAAGGAACCTATCTCAACATAGTGAAAGCCATCTATGAGAAGCCCACAGCGAACATTATCCTCAATGGTGAAAAACTGAAAGCATTCCCTCTAAGATCAGGAACAAGACAAGGGTGTCCACTTTCACCACTCTTATTCAACATAGTCCTGGAAGTTCTAGCAACAGCAATAAGAGAAGAGAAAGAAATCAAAGGAATCCAGATTGGAAAGGAAGAAGTCAAACTCTCTCTATTCATAGATGACACGATATTATACATAGAAAATCCCAAAGACACTATTACAAAACTACTAGAGCTAATCAGTGAATTCAGCAAAGTCACAGGATACAAAACCAATACACAGAAATCACTGGCATTCCTATACACAAACAATGAAAAATCAGAAAATGAAATCAAAGAGGCAATCCCCTTCACCACTGCCACCAAAAGCATAAAATATCTAGGAACAAACCTACTCAAAGAAACAAAAGAACTGTACACTGAAAATTACAAGACACTCATGAGAGAAATTAAAGAAGACTTAAACAGATGGAGACATATTCCATGTTCCTGGGTCGGAAGAATCAATATAGTGAAAATGACCATATTCCCAAATGTCATCTATAGATTCAATGCGATCCCTATCAAACTACCAATGACATTCATCACAGAACTAGACCAACGAACAACACAGTTCATATGGAAACACAAAAGACCTCGAATAGCCAAAGCAATCCTCAGGAAGAAGAATGGAGCTGGAGGGATCAGCCTCCCCAACTTCAGACTCTACTACAAAGCAACAGTCATCAAGACAGTATGGTACTGGCACAAAAACAGAAATATAGATAAATGGAACAAGACAGAGAACCCAGAGATAAAGCCACGCACCTATGGGTACCTTATTTTTGACAAAGGAGAAGAACATATAAAATGGGACAAAGACAGCCTCTTCAACAAATGGTGCTGAGAAAACTGGACAGCTACATGCAATAAAATGAAGTTGGAACATTCCCTGACACCATACACAAAGATCAACTCAAAATGGATTAAAGACCTAAATGTAAGGCCAGAAACCATCAAACTCTTAGAGGAGAATATAGGCAAAACACTCAAGGACATAAACCAAAGCAAGATCTTCTCTGACCCACATACTAGAATAGAGGAACTCAAAAGACAAATCATATGCTATGATTTTCTCCCATTCTTTGGGCTGTCTGTTCAGCTTTTTTGTAATTTCTTTTGCTGTACAGAAGCTTTTATGTTTCATGAGGTCCCACATGTTCATTTGTGTTTTTAGTTCTGCTATCATAGCATATGAAACAACAGACAAAGAATTAATCTCCAAAATCTACAAGCAACTCAGACAACTCAGTACTGGAAAAATGAACAACCCAATCAAACAATGGGAAAAGGACCTAAACAGACACCTCTCCAAAGAGGACACACAGATGGCCCAAAAACACACAAAACGATGCTCAACTTCGCTTATAATTAGAGAAACGCAAATCAAAACTACAATGAGATATCACCCCACACCCTCAGAATGGCCATCATCCACAAATCGACAGACAATAAATGCTGGAGAGGGTGCGGAGAAAAGGGAACACTCCTGCATTGCTGGTGGGAATGTAAATTGATACAGCCGCTATGGAAGACAGTATGGAGATTCCTTAAAAAACTAAAAATAGAAGCACCATACAACCCAGCAATCCCACTCTTAGGCTTATACGCTGATGAAATCAAATCTGAAAGAGGCACCTGTACCCCAATGTTCACTGCAGCTCTCTATACAATAGCTAGAACATGGAAGGAACCTAGATGCCCATTGACGAATGAATGGATCCAAAAACTCTGGTCCATATATACAATGGAATACTACACAGCTGTAAAGAGAAATGCAGAAGAATCAGCCCTAATGAGGTGGCTGGATCTAGAACCTATCATACAAAGTGAAGTCAGTCAGAAAGAGAAGGACAAATACAGTATATTAACACATATCTATGGAATCTAGTAGGATGGTGATGATGGCACATGCAGTGAAGCGACGGAAAGACAGACATGGACAGTGGACATATGGACATTTTGGGGAAGGAACAGTGGGTGAGAGGCGTAAAGGAAGTAGCATGAAGGCCTGTACTATCATAAGTGAAGAAAATAGCTCTAGTCATTGCTCTGTGAGAAAAGGGGATCCTTCAGGGGTGCTGTGTGATGGTTGGGAGGGGTGGGAAGGGGGGGATATACATATGACTAATCTGAGAACATACATATCTGTAAACAACTAAACTTTGTAAAACTTAAAAGTAAAATAAAAGTTTTTTTTTTTTTAAATCTCAACTGTAAAGTCAAGGAAAAATCTTTGGTTCTAAATCTGCTTGTGGGTGAAAAATCAGAATAAAGTTGTCTGAAAGGATGAAAAAAAAAAAAAACAAAGATGTGAAGGCACTGGAATGTACACAAAGCAGGCAGAGACTGGAGGAAAAGGAATTCCAAGAAGATGAGGAAGTCACTGTGTATGCTTCTCCCGTTTTTTGGTTTGTTTGTTTTTTATGGCTCTTTATCTGTGGCATACCTTAGGGGGCAACTAAAATTCTAAAATAAAACCTGCAGTCTTTCTGGTTACAAATTAGATGGCAAACACATTGAAAGCAAACACATTGGCTAGCAAATGAGGAAGAAAACCCCAGAAAGGAAAGGCTCATGGAAAGAGTTCTCAATCCTTCCCAGGAGTTCTGGCCTCAACTGGGAATGGCAGGAAATACACATTCAAGGAAGAATCTGAGCAGCCCCCCTAAGTCCAAGAGAGCAGACTAGCAATGTCAGTTGCTGCTCGCTGCAAGGGAGCCAGGGTTCAGGGTCTGTGCCCACCTAATTTAGCTGATGGCTAAAAGGAACTGGCCTGGGGCTTCCCTGGTGGTCCAGTGGGTAAGGACACCTCCTTACAGTGCAAAGGGCACTGGTTCGACCCCTGGCCTGGGAAGATCCCACGTGCCACAGAGCGGCTGCATCGATGTGTCCAACTACCGAGCCGGAGCTCTGCAATGAGAGAGGCCATGGCGATGGGAGGCCCACACAGGCCAAAGAACAAAGATGGATGAAAAAAAATAAATGAAAGACCAATAGAAGTGGCCAAAAAGAAAAAAAAAGAGAGAGAAAAAAAATGTTACTGTCAGCAAGAAAAGAGATGAAAATCAATAAAGACAGGCCAAGATGACTCAAATTTAGAACAGCAGACAGGATTTTAAATCTGTCATTATAATCACAGTCAAGGCCATAAAGAAAATATACCAAATGAATTTAGAAAAATAGCAAACTTAGGAAAAAATGGGAAGTTCTAGAGAAATAGAAACCATAAAAGAGAACTGAGCAGAAATTCCTGAACTAGAGTACACTATCTACAAAAAACAATACACTGACTATGCTTAACAAATTAGAGATAACAGAAGAGTCAATAAATCTGAATATAAATAAACAAAAGTTATCAAACTTGAAAAACTGAACAAAGAAAAAAAGAACAGTCCTGGGATCTGTGGGATAATACCAAAGGTCTAACACATATGTAACTGAAATCCCACAAAGAATGGACAAGAATGCGACTGGGAAAAAAAATTCCTGAAGAAATAACAGCTGGAAAGTTCCCTAAATTTGTTAAAATACATAAACTTACAGGTTTAAGAAACTTGGCAAACCTTGAGCACAACACACAAAGAAAAACCACACAAAGACATAACAACCATACAGCTTATAACAAAGTATGTATAAAGATAAAATCTTTAAAGTGGCCAAGAAAGAACAAAACCCACACTACATATATCATATACGGGAACAACAATCTGAAGGAAGGTTGACTTCTTACCAGAAGAAAATGAAGCCCAGAAAACACTGGAATGACACTTAAAATACTGAAAAGAACAAAGTCAATCCAGATTCCTAATGTCCAGAAAACATCTCACAAGAATAAAGCAGGGGAAGAGGGCTTCCCCTGGTGGTCCAGTGGGTAAGGACACCGCCTGGCAGTGCAAGGGGCGCCAGTTCGATCCCTGGCCTGGGAAGATCCCACGTGTCGCGGAGCGGCTGGACCGATGTGTCCAATTACCGAGCTGGAGCTCTGGCACGCGTGTGCCCAGAGCCGGTGCTCTGCAACGACAGTGGCCACCGCGATGGGAGGCCCACAGGAGCCAAAGAACAAAGACGGATGAAAATGGAGAAATGAAAGACCAGTGGAAGTGGCCCGCCCATCCCCCTCCCTCCCCACCCCATCCTCCAAAAGATAAATAAATAAAATTAAAAAAAAAAAAAAAAGAAATAAAGGAGGGGAAGAATGAAGGCAAAAAAAACATTTTCAGAAAAATGAAAACTAAGCAAATTTATCACCAGTAAACTTGCATTATAAGAACAGGTAAGGGAAAAAAAAAAGAATTGGTAAAGGTTATGATTTGAGCTGAAAGAGGAGACATCTGACATTCGGGAGGACTGAAGAGCACTGATAAATAAGTGACCTAATATAAAAGATTTTTTCCTCTAAATTACTTTAATATACAGTTAGCTATTGAAAGCAAAACTTGTAACACTGTGCTGTGAGACTTACAGCGCACAGCGATATAAGCCATATGGCAACTAGAGCAAAACAGAGGAGGAGTGATAAGTGGAATTAGAGTTGCAAGGTTCTTACATTTTACAGGAAGGAGTCCAATATTGTGAAAGAAGACTGAGAAGGTCCGGACATACCTGTAATCCTTATGTTGACCAGACTGACATAAAATAATAGTACAAAGAGCTGTGGCTAAAAGGACAACAGAAAAATTAAAATAGAATTCTAAAAAAGACTTACAGGTTTAAGAAACTTGGCAAACCTTGAGCACAACACACAAAGAAAAACCACACAAAGACATAACAACCATACAGCTTATAACAAAGTATGTATAAAGATAAAATCTTTAAAGTGGCCAAGAAAGAACAAAACCCACACTACATATATCATATACGGGAACAACAATCTGAAGGAAGGTTGACTTCTTACCAGAAGAAAATGAAGCCCAGAAAACACTGGAATGACACTTAAAATACTGAAAAGAACAAAGTCAATCCAGATTCCTAATGTCCAGAAAACATCTCACAAGAATAAAGCAGGGGAAGAGGGCTTCCCCTGGTGGTCCAGTGGGTAAGGACACCGCCTGGCAGTGCAAGGGGCGCCAGTTCGATCCCTGGCCTGGGAAGATCCCACGTGTCGCGGAGCGGCTGGACCGATGTGTCCAATTACCGAGCTGGAGCTCTGGCACGCGTGTGCCCAGAGCCGGTGCTCTGCAACGACAGTGGCCACCGCGATGGGAGGCCCACAGGAGCCAAAGAACAAAGACGGATGAAAATGGAGAAATGAAAGACCAGTGGAAGTGGCCCGCCCATCCCCTCCCTCCCACCCCATCCTCCAAAAGATAAATAAATAAAATTAAAAAAAAAAAAAAAAGAAATAAAGGAGGGGAAGAATGAAGGCAAAAAAAACATTTTCAGAAAAATGAAAACTAAGCAAATTTATCACCAGTAAACTTGCATTATAAGAACAGGTAAGGGAAAAAAAAAAGAATTGGTAAAGGTTATGATTTGAGCTGAAAGAGGAGACATCTGACATTCGGGAGGACTGAAGAGCACTGATAAATAAGTGACCTAATATAAAAGATTTTTTCCTCTAAATTACTTTAATATACAGTTAGCTATTGAAAGCAAAACTTGTAACACTGTGCTGTGAGACTTACAGCGCACAGCGATATAAGCCATATGGCAACTAGAGCAAAACAGAGGAGGAGTGATAAGTGGAATTAGAGTTGCAAGGTTCTTACATTTTACAGGAAGGAGTCCAATATTGTGAAAGAAGACTGAGAAGGTCCGGACATACCTGTAATCCTTATGTTGACCAGACTGACATAAAATAATAGTACAAAGAGCTGTGGCTAAAAGGACAACAGAAAAATTAAAATAGAATTCTAAAAAAGACTTAATGAACCCAAAGAGAGGTAGGAAAGGAAGAAAAGAGAAACAAAAGACATAGGATACCAGAAAAACAGCAAAAAGAAAAACTGAAATCCAACCACTTTAATAATGGCCTTAAGTGTAAAATGGAATTATCACCCCATGTAAATAGCAGAGATTCTCAGACTGGATAAAAAGGAATATCCAACTATATGCTGCAATTTCCAGCAATATATAAAAAGAACGAATACATCATGATCAAGAGGAATAGGAAGTTGCTTTAAAAAGTTAGTAAGTGTAACTTAGCACCATAAAAGAATAAAGGAGAAAAACCCTGGCAACATCCAGTTGTCCATCAACAGAACAGGTAAACATCATATATTATTGGAATACAACTTAGTAATTAAAAGAAGGAAAAAGGAAAGTTTTGCTGATACATACAGTAACATGGATGAGTTTCAAAAACGTTGAGTGAAAGAAGCCAGACTCAGGAGAGCGCTTAGCATATGCTTCTATTTATATGTGAAGTCCTACAAAAGGCAAAACCAGTCCATGGTTAAAAAAAAGGGTGTGTGTGTGGGGGGTAAGTGACCGCCTCTAGGGAATGGGGCAGGGTGAGAAGAGCTTGGATTACACGGGTTTACATACTTTATGTACATTACACTGTGAGATTTTTTTAAAGCCGTAAGCAAATACTAAAGTCTAGTTGATGGCATGCACACTGAAGTGTCTATGGCTGAAGTACACCAATGCCTGAGAGTTAATCTAAACACATTTGTTTTATTTTTTTGGCTGCACCATGCAGTATGCAGGATCTTAGTTCCCCAACCCAGGACAGAACCTATGCATCCTGCATTAGGAGCACAGAGTCTTAAACGACTGGTCCACCAGGGAAATCCCTAAAACACTTTTTTTTTTTTTAATATATTGATGAATGACTGCAGATGTCATAAAGCAAATACAGCAAAATGTTAACTATTGTAGAATTTACTTGGTAGATACATGATACATGCTCACTGTATAATTCTTTCAAGATCTCTATCGTTTAAAATCCAAGGACAGGTCATTTCAAATACAGTTCCTTGCTACACGCCTTCAGATACACTCTGAACAAATCAGGTTTCCTCAATTATGAGAAACAGTAACCCCAACTGTTCTAAACTTTTATTTCCTCTATGCTCTTACTATAATAAAGATCTGAAGCAGCTGTCAGCCTCTGTTGGAGTGACAGGCGTTTAGGGCTGGAAGAAAGAGGCGATTGTACTTGCTTATACCTACGAGTGTCAAACTTGTAATACTCATCAAACTTGTTACACCTTTGAAATCCCTTAGGCTTTCAGGGAGTTTAGGTTGGAAACTTCTAATATGATCCAACTCCTCCTTTCCTAGGTATAACATGTTTATTCATTGGTATTCTGTTCTCAAACCAGCATTATAATACATTACATGAGAATGTGTCTAATCATAAGGGAAGAAAGATGGAAGTCTCCTAAACTTCTCACTGCCATGAGGAGAAAGCTGATAAGTTTGAAAAAGAAAAATGGAGAAAAGTGTGCACGAAGCAGCGCCTACCTCCTGTTCTGCTTGATAAAGCTTGACGGTGATGTTCCTCTGGAAACCCACATCACTGGCCTCGTAAAACACCCCGAGACTGGTAATAACGATTGGATAGAGAACCCGGAAGCTCACGCTGACAACTCGGTCCTCAGAGAGTTCTGACGAAGCGTCTTCTGAAAGACTGAACGCCTCAATCTCCTGATTCAGAACTGAGGACGCAATAATGAGACAAGGAGTTTTACACAATCCAACGAAAACAATCTCTCATTTTACTAATATACAGTGGACTTGATAGGAAAATCTAGATTTGTTATATAATTCTTTCACAAATTGCAATGCATTTTTTTTGTTGTTTTGGGTTTTTTTTTATTTTTTATTATTTATTTATTTATTTATTTATTTATTTATTTTTGTACATGTATGTTCCCAGATCAATCAGATGCATATCCCTTGGCCCTCCCCCCACCCAGGTTCCCCCATCCCTCCAGACCATTGCTCCAAGTGGTTGTAGGTACTCCTATTCCCCTAGCACAATGACAATAGCTATCTTTTCTACACATGACAGTATAGGTTCCCATGTTACTCCCTCCCATTGTTCGGTCTCCACAATGTCTTTATGTCTATTCTGTTTTTTCATGAGTTCACTGTGTGTGTTATCATGACCATCTTACTAGATCCCATATATATGAGTTAGTATACTATACTTGTCTTTCTCTTTTTGACTTACGCAATGCATTTTTAAAGTGCTTCAGAAATATGGCTGCCTGGCAGGGTGGGGACTATTTTTTAAGAACAAAGTTTTCAGCCACATCTAAGTAAAATATTATTAGAAGTGCTTTAACAAACTTGTGCATATATATGTGTGCATCTGAATGTGTAGACACTATGGGGGAATATTAAACTTTAAGGCATCTATTAGGAATGGCTGGATAAACAGGGATATGGGCTTTCCTGGTGGCTCAGATGGTAAAGAATCTGCCTGCAGTGCGGAGACCTGGGTTCCATCCCGGGGCTGGAAAGATCCCCTGGAAGAGGGCATGGCAGCCCACACCAGTGTTCTTGCCTGGAGCGCCCCATGGCCAGAGGAGCCTGGCAGGCTGCAGTCCATGGGGTCTCACAGAGTCCGCCATACCTGAGCAACTAAGCACAGCACAGCTGCAGTCTAAACAATGAGTAAATTTCGTCTTGCTCTGCAAATTCCAAAAATCCTACTTCTTGCTGAACAATATTTGTGATGTCGAACAATTACTGCTGTACAAAAGTAACTGAAATCATTTCAAGTAACACTGAATAACTCTAGTCATACAGTATTGATAAAGATAAGCACATTAAATACAGTCAGTGCTTCTGACCACCTGCTGTGTGCCACGTCCCATCAGGTTTAATCCTTATAACTATCCTCTGTGGTTGTGACATGATCTCCAGTTTACAGATTTGAGAAAATGAGCCTTAGAGATGTATTTGATTAAGGTCACAGAAAGTGACAGAGCCAGGACCCACACCCAGATCTAATTCAGCCCTCCTTCTATTCCCTCTGAGCTGACTAATCAATGACAAAAGCAGTCCTCTGGGGATAACTTTCTCAGCTACCATACATGAATCAGGATCGACTACACGAGGCAGTCAATATGGCTGAGAATATCAATGCCACCTTGAGAAATACAAGAACTTACTTTAAAAGATTTTTCTGAGTTCTTTGTACTCTTTAGAGCCATGGTTTTCCAACTTTGCAGATCACACAGTCCCATCAAACACCTGACACATACTCATAAAATATACACATACTGTCAATATATCCAGTATTAGTAAAGATTACATTTTATTTTCAGATAAGCAGAAATTCTGTTTTCTTCTCATGCTCCAGCAGATCATTTGGATCCCCTACCTTAGAGCTCCTACTCTGCTATTTTACGCTTAGTAGATGCTCAATAAAAGATGACTAAATGGAACTGACGGCTCCTACCCAGTTACACACATGAGCGGAGGGAGAAAAGGAGAATACACGTTTTGTATAAAGAAAACAGAATTTTTCTTCCCACACTCATCCAACCAAATGAGCCTCAGGAGTGTGGGAAGAAGACAATTTCTGTTTATCTGAAAATGTCATCTTTATTAATATTACTGTTTACTGACAATATGTGTGTATTTTATAAACAGGAGTATGTACAAATAAAAATAACATAACTACCTACTGAAAACAAATGAATCTTGAATTTCAAGCCACCTGGACACAAAAGAGCCTGCTATCCTGATAATGCTATTAATCAAACTTCCATACATCCAGGGTATCAAGATGATTAATGTTTATGATGACCTTAAAGTACTGATACAAATCTAAATGCCATTTAAATCATCAAAGAGATAAAATCAGGTTCAATGCTAATGTAGTTAAAACTATTTTTAAAAGTTGGTAGCCTAGGTATTTTATATATATATATATATATATATATACACATACATATATACACACACATATATATATATATGAAAATTTTCTATTAATGAGAATCTCCACTCCTTTAGCAAAATGAATAATAGCACTTAAAATCATAGAAAGTCTGGTTAAAGGTTTCTTTAAATTTGGCTTGGCATGGATCTGAATTTCAAACATAATCTGTTCTCTTGCATGATCAATAATGCAACATTGTATCAGGCTCACCACCCCCCTGGGACACCTGTGAAAGCTAAAGGGCCCTCTCCCCAGAGGAACAGTTGTCCACAAAACTTGGCTCACAGTGTTAGCTAAATGCATAGACACCCTAAGTTAGAAACCTCTCCTTTACAATACTAATCTGAAAATACGGTCCAATTTATTTAAAAAGCTGACTGCAATCCAATTTTATAAAAAGGCAGGTTCTTTAACCGTATTATGGAGTAGGAAATGGCAACCCACTCCAGTATTCTTGCCTGGAGAATCCTTGGGCAGAGGAGGTAACATTACACAATGCTATATGTCAATTATATCTCAATAAAGCTGGAGGAAAAAAAAAAAACCACAGTATTAAACACTGAGCCTGTCCAGGGAGATAAATACTTCACACATATCAGCTTACCTCATCGCCATGTCAGTCCCTATGGGGTTAGCATAATACTTTTGCCCCCAGCTTACAGATGACGAAATTGAGGCATGTAGTAAATGACTTTTTGAAGGTCCTACACATGTAGGAAATGGCACAGCCTAGATTTAAAACCAGGAAGCCTGACTCCAGACCCTGTGCTTCTAACCACTACTCTACTGCTGTTTACACAGACCAGGCCCCCATAATTATACCCATGTGACAGACCTTAAGACACCTGAAGTCACAATCAATACTTTCAAGATCTGGGGAAGTTTAAGCTTGCTTAGAACCACAGCTGAATATCATTACTAGGAAACGGTAATAAATGCAGACAGACAAGTATAAAGCGACCACCTTCCAGACTGGTTGCCAGGTTGGTCCCCTGGCAACACACAGAGTCTACTTAGGATCACCTGTCTTCATCCTCATCAGAGTTAACAAATTTTTAATTCTATGGAATAAAAAAAAAATTACCTGTGCTTTCTTTCTTTTTTTTTTTTTTTTTTACTGTTTGTTTCTTTTGTAGAAGCTTAAGGCAATAATTCTTACTCACTTTTTTTTGTATCAAGGCTATGATAAAGCAAAAGGCTGGTAAAATGAGCAGTTTTCCATAAATTTAAACTTCAGTAACTCAGGATTTACCTATGAACAAGGAATTTCCAGATATGTGGGAAACATACTGAAGAATACACTCTCTTGGATCCTAAAAGCATATGTGTGTTTGTATGTACATAAAGAATTTTCACAGAAAAAAAAAAAAAAAAGAATCTTCACAGACACCCAAAGTGGTTGGTCAGAAAGGATGAAAGATAAATTTTGATGATAGTTTGATTTTAGTGTGCCAAAAAACAAAGCACCATATTCAACTTAACAACTCTTCCTTAATATGAAACTTGTATAGTAGTTCCCCCTGCCCCTTAACTGCTGTTTTGCTTTTCTAGGTTTTCAGTTTTCCACTGTTAACTACGATTCAAAAACATTAAATGGAAAATTCCAGAAACACTTCATAAGTTTTAGACTGTGGGCTGTCCTGAGCAGCACGGTGAAATTTTAAGCATCTAGCTCCATCCCGCCTGGTACGTGTCAGTCCCTATGGGGTTAGCATAATACTTTTGCCCCCAGCTTACAGATGACGAAATTGAGGCATGTAGTAAATGACTTTTTGAAGGTCCTACACATGTAGGAAATGGCACAGCCTAGATTTAAAACCAGGAAGCCTGACTCCAGACCCTGTGCTTCTAACCACTACTCTACTGCTGTTTACACAGACCAGGCCCCCATAATTATACCCATGTGACAGACCTTAAGACACCTGAAGTCACAATCAATCCTCCCAAGATCTCAGGAAGTTTAAGCTTGCTTAGAACCACAGCTGAATATCATTACTAGGAAACGGTAATAAATGCAGACAGACAAGTATAAAGCGACCACCTTCCAGACTGGTTGCCAGGTTGGTCCCCTGGCAACACACAGAGTCTACTTAGGATCACCTGTCTTCATCCTCATCAGAGTTAACAAATTTTTAATTCTATGGAATAAAAAAAAAATTACCTGTGCTTTCTTTCTTTTTTTTTTTTTTTTTTACTGTTTGTTTCTTTTGTAGAAGCTTAAGGCAATAATTCTTACTCACTTTTTTTTGTATCAAGGCTATGATAAAGCAAAAGGCTGGTAAAATGAGCAGTTTTCCATAAATTTAAACTTCAGTAACTCAGGATTTACCTATGAACAAGGAATTTCCAGATATGTGGGAAACATACTGAAGAATACACTCTCTTGGATCCTAAAAGCATATGTGTGTTTGTATGTACATAAAGAATTTTCACAGAAAAAAAAAAAAAAAAGAATCTTCACAGACACCCAAAGTGGTTGGTCAGAAAGGATGAAAGATAAATTTTGATGATAGTTTGATTTTAGTGTGCCAAAAAACAAAGCACCATATTCAACTTAACAACTCTTCCTTAATATGAAACTTGTATAGTAGTTCCCCCTGCCCCTTAACTGCTGTTTTGCTTTTCTAGGTTTTCAGTTTTCCACTGTTAACTACGATTCAAAAACATTAAATGGAAAATTCCAGAAACACTTCATAAGTTTTAGACTGTGGGCTGTCCTGAGCAGCACGGTGAAATTTTAAGCATCTAGCTCCATCCCGCCTGGTACGTGTCTCATTCCTTTGTCCAGTGCATCCCACTCACGAGTGACTTAGCAGCCCTCTCGGCTATCCGCCTGACCATCCAGGCACTGCCGCGCTCATGTTCGAGTGTCCTTATTTTACATAGGTAAGGCCTCAAGGGCAAGAGCGGTGATGCTGCCATCTCAGACACGCCAAACAGAAGCCAGAAAACGCTTCCTTTAAGTGAAAAGGTGAAAGCTCTCCACTGAGTAATGAAGGAAACACAGTTGAAGTTGCTAAGATCTACTGGAAGAACAGTATCCTATCTGTGAAACTGTGTTAAAGGAAAAAAAAAAATCTGTGTTAGCTCTGCTGTCACACTTCAACCTGCCAAAGTTATGGCCATGTACATGGTAAGTGCTTAGTTAAATGGAAAAAGCATTAAATTCGCATGATGTTTTGAGAGATAGATCATTTTCAAGTAACTTTTACTCTGTATGTTGTTACAAGTGTTTTATTATAACTTACTGCTGTTAACCTCTTACTGAGTCTAATTTATCAATTAAACTGTATCACAGGTACAAATGAATGGGGAAAAGCACAGTATACACAAGGTTTGGTTTTATGCAGGATTTCAGGCACCCGTGGGGAGTGGTGACCTTGGAATGTCCCCCCCCCCCCCCCCCCGGGTAAGGGAGGGCCCTTGTATATGGCGGTGGTAGGCGGAGGAACAAGACTCACCTGGATCGGTGATGTTGAGCAGTCTGCAGGAGTAAGGATCCTCCCTGTCCTCCACAGGCACTTCGCAGCCATGAGCACCTATTATGAACTTCACAAGCACACTGAGAGGTGTGTTGGCATTAACATCAGTAACTGACCCTCGTTCTGCACGTGCACGTTTCCTCATGCCCATTTCAGAGCTTTTACTTTGAGATGACTATTCATTAGGATTAATTCTAACTGTATCCTTTTCCTCTAGCAAAAAGGGGGAACAGGCAAATTACAAGTTGCTAACTCCCAAGTGCTAACTCCCATCACTGCAGGGCTGCGCCCTTGGATCAATTCTCACTCATGTCGCTCTTCTCCCTCACTCTCCTTGGACATTTTTGTTTGGCCTCACCACACAGCATTCTGGATCTTAATTCCCCAACCACTGATCAAACCCAGGGCCTCTGCAGTAGAATCATAGAGTCTTAACCAAGACTGAACTGCCAAGGAAGTCCCTCCCTGGACAATTTTTATTCCCAAGGCTTCAGCTAGCCTGGAATAATTCCTGAATCAGCATCTCTAGCTTGGACCCATCTTCTAGATGATCCACAAATTCATCATACAGCTTCATCCAGACGGCCCACAGAGAGCTGTGTGCTGCAGCCTGGTCCCACCTGGCCATGAGGGCTGACTGTAACATTGTCAAGACTTGGGGGAGCTGGTTATTAAGCACAGATTTTATTAAAAATTACATAAACTTACAATTAAACACATTCTATTAAGAACAAAGGAAACAAAGCGCTCAAGTTCATCACATCAGTTACTTGGCTCTCCTCTCTGCCCCTGAGGCTATGTGAACCTATCCATCGTGGGCGGAAGGTGTAATGCTGCCACTGCTTACCTCCCCAAGTCTGTGCTCAGAGATCAGTTAAATGGCCACAGTGGCTCCCCCACTACATCTGCCCCTGAGGCTATGTGAACCTAGGGTACAAATGAATGGGGAAAAGCACAGTATACACAAGGTTTGGTTTTATGCAGGATTTCAGGCACCCGTGGGGAGTGGTGACCTTGAATGTACCCTCCCGGGTAAGGGAGGGCCCTTGTATATGGCGGTGGTAGGCGGAGGAACAAGACTCACCTGGATCGGTGATGTTGAGCAGTCTGCAGGAGTAAGGATCCTCCCTGTCCTCCACAGGCACTTCGCAGCCATGAGCACCTATTATGAACTTCACAAGCACACTGAGAGGTGTGTTGGCATTAACATCAGTAACTGACCCTCGTTCTGCACGTGCACGTTTCCTCATGCCCATTTCAGAGCTTTTACTTTGAGATGACTATTCATTAGGATTAATTCTAACTGTATCCTTTTCCTCTAGCAAAAAGGGGGAACAGGCAAATTACAAGTTGCTAACTCCCAAGTGCTAACTCCCATCACTGCAGGGCTGCGCCCTTGGATCAATTCTCACTCATGTCGCTCTTCTCCCTCACTCTCCTTGGACATTTTTGTTTGGCCTCACCACACAGCATTCTGGATCTTAATTCCCCAACCACTGATCAAACCCAGGGCCTCTGCAGTAGAATCATAGAGTCTTAACCAAGACTGAACTGCCAAGGAAGTCCCTCCCTGGACAATTTTTATTCCCAAGGCTTCAGCTAGCCTGGAATAATTCCTGAATCAGCATCTCTAGCTTGGACCCATCTTCTAGATGATCCACAAATTCATCATACAGCTTCATCCAGACGGCCCACAGAGAGCTGTGTGCTGCAGCCTGGTCCCACCTGGCCATGAGGGCTGACTGTAACATTGTCAAGACTTGGGGGAGCTGGTTATTAAGCACAGATTTTATTAAAAATTACATAAACTTACAATTAAACACATTCTATTAAGAACAAAGGAAACAAAGCGCTCAAGTTCATCACATCAGTTACTTGGCTCTCCTCTCTGCCCCTGAGGCTATGTGAACCTATCCATCGTGGGGCGGGGAAGGTGTAATGCTGCCACTGCTTACCTCCCCAAGTCTGTGCTCAGAGACTTGCATGAGTTGCTTGAAACTGGCCACAGTGGTAACACTGACACCACGGAAACTAGCAAGAACTACGAGTAAAGGTTTGATTTATTGTTCTGTTGACTGTCCAGACTTAAAGTGATGGAGAAAATGCCAGTAATGCAAATTAAGCTTAAAACTCGTGGTTATATGTATAACTGATTCATTTTGCTGTACAGCAGAAAGTAATACAATCACTTATACACAATCACAATAATATAATCTCTTACAGCTGTAAATCCACTATACGCCAATAAAAATTAAGACAAAATAAAAAATAACCTCTGCTCTCCAGCCTCACAGAACTACACAGAACTGTCTGGAATTTCCCAAACACTCCAAGCTGTTTTACATGTTTTTATACCACAGCACATATAAGATTTTATTATACTATTACATCTATTTCCTTCTACTAAACTCCAAGCCCCCATAAAGACTCAGGCTGTACTGTATTTATCTGTACACAGCACACTGCCTGCATAGAGAAGATAAAAAGCACTTGAGAATTTGACAACTTATAGCTTCACCACAAAGGCTTTTAATTAAATAGGGTCCTTGAAATGTACGCAGAGTCTGGCTTCTGCAATGAAATGCAGGACTTGAAAGGAAGCCATAACCACAGAAATGCAAATGCTTTCTTTTCCTCTTGGCCAATTAACGAAGAATACCTTTTACAAACAACTAGAAAATAGCTGTTTTGAATAAAAGTATAAACAGAAATGA
Organism: Tragulus kanchil; assembly: GCA_022376925.1. Taxonomy (NCBI): domain Eukaryota; kingdom Metazoa; phylum Chordata; class Mammalia; order Artiodactyla; family Tragulidae; genus Tragulus; species Tragulus kanchil. Next base: position 99,717,634 of record JAIOJX010000005.1, on the reverse strand, counting down.
ATAAATGTGCTAAATAACTGCAGATATTTAGTGCACTTGTTTTAAGCTATGTTAGTGCTACTACATCCACAAAATGACTCTGCCCCAGGAAGAAGTACTCAGCTAATATCTACTTTTATGTAGATATTCCATTATTTTGATAAAACAGATCATCAAGCTTAAAACACTAATGCAATGACAACAAATAAATTACTGGTTAGTGGCTGAATGTTAATTCTATTCTTTATATTTAACTCTCAGTCATCCCTCCACAGTTGTTGAGTGCCTCACTCTGTGCCAAGTTAGGTTCTAAGTCCCAGAAATGCACCAGTGAAAAAAGTTGAAGCCTGTATGCTCATAAAGCATCGCCTGGTGGGGAAAGCAGTAACCTGTATACAGAGACTTGCATGAGTTGCTTGAAACTGGCCACAGTGGTAACACTGACACCACGGAAACTAGCAAGAACTACGAGTAAAGGTTTGATTTATTGTTCTGTTGACTGTCCAGACTTAAAGTGATGGAGAAAATGCCAGTAATGCAAATTAAGCTTAAAACTCGTGGTTATATGTATAACTGATTCATTTTGCTGTACAGCAGAAAGTAATACAATCACTTATACACAATCACAATAATATAATCTCTTACAGCTGTAAATCCACTATACGCCAATAAAAATTAAGACAAAATAAAAAATAACCTCTGCTCTCCAGCCTCACAGAACTACACAGAACTGTCTGGAATTTCCCAAACACTCCAAGCTGTTTTACATGTTTTTATACCACAGCACATATAAGATTTTATTATACTATTACATCTATTTCCTTCTACTAAACTCCAAGCCCCCATAAAGACTCAGGCTGTACTGTATTTATCTGTACACAGCACACTGCCTGCATAGAGAAGATAAAAAGCACTTGAGAATTTGACAACTTATAGCTTCACCACAAAGGCTTTTAATTAAATAGGGTCCTTGAAATGTACGCAGAGTCTGGCTTCTGCAATGAAATGCAGGACTTGAAAGGAAGCCATAACCACAGAAATGCAAATGCTTTCTTTTCCTCTTGGCCAATTAACGAAGAATACCTTTTACAAACAACTAGAAAATAGCTGTTTTGAATAAAAGTATAAACAGAAATGAATAAATGTGCTAAATAACTGCAGATATTTAGTGCACTTGTTTTAAGCTATGTTAGTGCTACTACATCCACAAAATGACTCTGCCCCAGGAAGAAGTACTCAGCTAATATCTACTTTTATGTAGATATTCCATTATTTTGATAAAACAGATCATCAAGCTTAAAACACTAATGCAATGACAACAAATAAATTACTGGTTAGTGGCTGAATGTTAATTCTATTCTTTATATTTAACTCTCAGTCATCCCTCCACAGTTGTTGAGTGCCTCACTCTGTGCCAAGTTAGGTTCTAAGTCCCAGAAATGCACCAGTGAAAAAAGTTGAAGCCTGTATGCTCATAAAGCATCGCCTGGTGGGGAAAGACAAAATTTATAAATACACAACTTAGCATAAATAAACATGCTGGTTTGTGATATGTATTATATATATAAAAAAATTCCAGTAAGTGAAGACAAGGTTGGAATGGTACTATTTAACATGCTGGTGCCTGCTATAGTGATTATCTAAGCAGAGACCTGAAAACAGTAAGCAAGTGAGGACACGCAATGGAAGAGTGGTAGAGGCAGGGAGAATGCCAAGTGCAAAGGCCCTGAGGCGGGAGCACATTTAAGGCACTGAAGGCAGCAGGCGGCCAGTGCAGGGGCAGTAGATGTAGATAAGGCCAAAGGCCACAATAAACCCCTGGGATTTCACTCTCAGTGAGAAGTCAGTGGAGGGGTATGAACAGAAAACTGGCCTAATATGACTATTTTTAAAAGGATCACTCTGGCTCCTGCATGGAAAGTAAGACATAAGGGATCAAAGGTGGAAGCAGAAAATTCAGACACGGAGGCTTCTACAATAATTCAGATGAGGGGTAACAGTGGCCCAGCCCAGGGTGGTGGTTCCGACGGCAGTGGAGCAGATGGTGAGAGGCTGGATTCTGGATTTGATGTAATGGAAACCCGAGAAGATACGCTAGTGGACTGGATGTAGATCAAGATAACACTGTACTGTAAAGTGTAAAAACCTATTCTTCTGATGCGTCGACAGTCCCACCAACAGGCCGCGAGCATCTTGCTCGGATGACCAGGTGCACTTGGGTGACAAGGCTGGTCCTCCCACAAACTGACCTTCCTGCTGCCCCTACTCCAATGGCGACTTCGTGCCATTCAAACACAGCAGTGAAATGCCCTCACGCCTTCTGCTTGTACCCTCCACCCTGACCCTAAAGAAAGACACCTGCTGTGGGGTCTTCCCTCTCTCCCAACTCCCCATCTGCTTGGGTGACTCCATTCTCTGGATGCCCCTCCCACTTGGCCCCCTGCACGAGGTGCCGGACCGCCCTCTCTAGGACCTGTGAGCGTAACAAATCCTTTAACTTCCTATGCCTCTCCCAGTGTCATTTCCACTGCTGTGCTGGAATGCACCTTGAAGACCCCACAAGGGGTACTTACTCCTCCGTTCACAACACAAACGTCTGAGCAAGCAGCAGAGATGGGCATTATTTTCTGAGCTGAGAAAGGCTACCAGAAGTGTAGGTTTTCCCGGTGGTTTCGACAGCAGTGATGATTCCAAGGCCCTTCTATTATCATTTTGCTCATGAACTAGAGAAACTTGTCTTGAAAACGAATGGAAGTTACTATGAGGATGATAGGAAATCTATAAATCTTCACTACTGCTAATGAGAAAATGCACAACTGCAATTCCCTTGTATAATTACTCAGCCACAAGCAATCCTGAGAAGCTTCTCAGTGACCATGCATAAGCACAGAGAAATCGTCCTATAACTAGAAGTCCAGACTTCTCGGCTTCTCTTCCACTAGCCTCTCCCTATAATCTTCAGAGGCTGCTTTCCCTGAGAAGACAAAGGCCTGGGGCTCCTAAAATGACTGCGCCATCTAATGCCAACACAGGACATGCTGAGACTTCCCTGATGGTCCAGAGGTTAAGAATCTCCCTTGAATTGGAAGGCACTTGGGTTTGATCCCTGGTTGGGGAACTAAGACTGCATACCTCATGAGGCAACTAAGCCTGCATGCCACAGCTAGAGAACCCCGCCCACCGCCGCAAAAGATCCTGTGTGAGGCAATTAAGACCCAACAGCCAAATAAATAAATATTTAAAAAATAGACCGATCAACTGTACTCCAATATAAAATAAAATAAAGTAAACCATAACATGTGATGTGCTATTAAAGCTCAGGTCTGGAAGGGTGGTTGGGGAAAAAGAACACGGTCCACCTCACAAACCACAGACCACACACAACTAGCCACCAACACAGAAAGAAAAAAACTAAGTGTATCTCCACGAAGTCAGTCAAAAACATATTTAGATACCAACTCGTCTAACAGAAAACTACTCTGGAACAGAATCTTTTAAGGAATGTTATTCTAAATCAAAGCAAACAACTCCAAAAGCCAAGAAACAAAAAAGCAAACAAACCAAACTAGCTTTCTATAAAAACGAGGTACATGAACCTCTGACTATGGAATATACCCCTCTCCAATTATCTTTTGGTTTAAAATCTTGGTTAAATATACTTTTGGAAAAAAAAAAATATATATATAATATATATATACCTTTGGGGTTCAACTACATGGAGGAAAAGCAAAAGCAGATAGTTCTCTTTCCCAGGAAAGAGAGGCCACATATCTGAATTAACATCTCTGACTATCCAAGAAAAGGTTTTTCAGAACTCATTCGTCAGGCAGGGTGTGAACTCAAGAAACCTACCGTTGACTTAATACTGGATGTTGTATTAAATGCTTCAGCCACGTGCTTCTTATCACATTGCGAAGTTCGTGGTTATTGCGGGCTGACAGCACACCAACTACCACAGCATAGTGATTCGATTGCCACTGAGGAAGTAAGGCCAACTGATCTAGAAACAAACAATAAATTGAAATGTCATGTTTCAATTACCATTAAGCCCAACATGTAACATACAAATGTTTATTACAAAATAATATCAATATGTTGATGCTTCCAGAAAATACAAATAAATCAAAGAAAAAAATTTTAAAGCACTTGTAAACTCACCAGAGATACCCACTAACATTTTCGTGTAGTGTCTTTTTGTTTCCATACCTATATATGTATTTATGCTCACACAGTATGGATTTCCTGGTGGCCCAGATGGTAAAGAATCCACCTACAATGCAGGAACCTGGGCTCAGTCCCTGGGTTGGGAAGATCCCCTGGCGAAGGGTATGACAATCCACTCTAGTATTCTTGCCTGGAGAATTCCATGGACAGAGGAGCCTGGTGGGCTACAGTTCATAGGGTCACAAAAAGTCAGAAAAGACTGAGCGACTTTCAGTATGCATGTAAATTCTTTTTGAAGTGTTGGGGAGGGGTTGGAGAGGGAGGAGGGTGGGCTGGCCACTTCTATTGGTCTTTCATCTATTTGCATGCATCTTTGTTCTCTGGCCCGTGTGGGCCTCCCATCGCGGTGGCCTCTGTTGTCGCAGAGCACCGGCTCTGGGCGCATGCGCTCTGGAGCTCCGGCTCGGTAATTGGACACATGGGTCCAGCTGCTCCGTGGCACGTGGGATCTTCCCAGGCCAGGGATCGAACAGGCACCCCTTGCACTGCAAGGCGGTGTCGGTACTCACTGGACCACCAGGGAAGCCCCTGCATGTAAATTCTTAAAGGCAAGAATTCTTTTAAATTCATTAGGCTTCTCTCATTAGAAACCTAATGAGAATCAGTTCAGAAGGTCAATGTGGTATAAACCATACAACAGTAGTAGGCAGTAAGAGTCAATTAGGCTATAGTCAGAATCCTGGCTCTCGGGGCTTCCCCTGGTGGTCCAGTGGGTAAGGACACCGCCTTGTAGTGCAAGGGGCGCCATTTCCATCCCTGGCCTGGGAAGATCCCACGTGCCGCAGAGCGGCTGGACCCATGTGTCCAATTACCGAGCCGGAGCTCTGGAGCGCATGCGCCTAAAGCCAGTGCTCTGCGACAACAGAGGCCACTGCAATGGGAGGCCCACAAGGGCCAAAGAACAAATACGGATGAAAACAGATAAATGAAGACCAACAGAAGTGGCCCATCGGCCCCGTTCCCTCCCCAAACCCCACCCCCCAAAATAAATAAATTCTTAAAAAAAAAAAAGAATCCTGGCTCTTCAAATTAGCTATAAAAATTATTTAACATCTTGAGCTTTAGTTTCCTTAAGTAGAAATGGGTGTAATAACATTTCTCATGAGTTGTGAAACTCAAATGAGATAATGTGTATAAGGGGGACGCCAGGCACCCAAGTATTTATGCTCACACAGTATGGATTTCCTGGTGGCCCAGATGGTAAAGAATCCACCTACAATGCAGGAACCTGGGCTCAGTCCCTGGGTTGGGAAGATCCCCTGGCGAAGGGTATGACAATCCACTCTAGTATTCTTGCCTGGAGAATTCCATGGACAGAGGAGCCTGGTGGGCTACAGTTCATAGGGTCACAAAAAGTCAGAAAAGACTGAGCGACTTTCAGTATGCATGTAAATTCTTTTTGAAGTGTTGGGGAGGGGGGGTTGGAGAGGGAGGAGGGTGGGCTGGCCACTTCTATTGGTCTTTCATCTATTTGCATGCATCTTTGTTCTCTGGCCCGTGTGGGCCTCCCATCGCGGTGGCCTCTGTTGTCGCAGAGCACCGGCTCTGGGCGCATGCGCTCTGGAGCTCCGGCTCGGTAATTGGACACATGGGTCCAGCTGCTCCGTGGCACGTGGGATCTTCCCAGGCCAGGGATCGAACAGGCACCCCTTGCACTGCAAGGCGGTGTCGGTACTCACTGGACCACCAGGGAAGCCCCTGCATGTAAATTCTTAAAGGCAAGAATTCTTTTAAATTCATTAGGCTTCTCTCATTAGAAACCTAATGAGAATCAGTTCAGAAGGTCAATGTGGTATAAACCATACAACAGTAGTAGGCAGTAAGAGTCAATTAGGCTATAGTCAGAATCCTGGCTCTCGGGGCTTCCCCTGGTGGTCCAGTGGGTAAGGACACCGCCTTGTAGTGCAAGGGGCGCCATTTCCATCCCTGGCCTGGGAAGATCCCACGTGCCGCAGAGCGGCTGGACCCATGTGTCCAATTACCGAGCCGGAGCTCTGGAGCGCATGCGCCTAAAGCCAGTGCTCTGCGACAACAGAGGCCACTGCAATGGGAGGCCCACAAGGGCCAAAGAACAAATACGGATGAAAACAGATAAATGAAGACCAACAGAAGTGGCCCATCGGCCCCGTTCCCTCCCCAAACCCCACCCCCCAAAATAAATAAATTCTTAAAAAAAAAAAAGAATCCTGGCTCTTCAAATTAGCTATAAAAATTATTTAACATCTTGAGCTTTAGTTTCCTTAAGTAGAAATGGGTGTAATAACATTTCTCATGAGTTGTGAAACTCAAATGAGATAATGTGTATAAAGGTCCTGGTTTGGTACCAGGCGAACAGCAGGCAATCAAATAACTAACAACAACAACAAATGTGCTTTCAAAAGTGAAACTACTGGTTACTAAGTTAGGGAGATAAAGTTGAAGGACTACCATGCTGGGAAGAATCAGAACCCTTATTTATGCCAATAAATCCTATAGCTAGCAAACATTTCTCTCTTAAACAGTCTAAAGAATGAAGAAGGGGAAATACCATTTTTTTCTTTTTACTTTTTGGCTGCACCACAGAGCATATGGTATCTTCTCTGACCAGGGACTGAACCCACGGCCCCCTCATCAAAAGTGTGGAGTCCTAGCTACTGGACTTCCAGGGAAGTCCCTAAAACAACATTTCTAGTTACAAAAAAAAAAAAATCAAGTGACAAGTCATTTTTTAGTGTCATATTAATGACATTTTTTTACTGTCATATTTAATGGAGAATATTACATTTTAAAAATCAGTCTTCACAAAAAGACAGAGGGAAAGACTCTGTCCCTCTTTATCTTCACAGTTTCAAAGCTTGTGAGCTACAAACCTATATATAGCTTTGATTAGAGGTCCCATTTCATCTTTCTCCAGGGGTGAAAGCAGATCCAAACCGTTTCCAAAAATAATCGAAGGCCAGAGAGCTTTACTACTTTAAATGCAATGTTTTTATACCCCACAGGATCTAGTTATTCAAAAAAACAACAAAAACATGTTGGCATCTCAAGGGAGAATCATTTAAATGCTTATGTAAAACTAACAGTGACAACTCATTCTCGCCTACTTTTTCACAGTGAAACGTTAGTAGTTAGTACATTTTATCGACAGGGGTGAGGTAAATGCACTAAGTCCAGACATATCTGACATTGATTCTGTGGGTCATGCTGCACAGTACCAGTAAGAAGTTGCTGAAATCCTTATGCCTTTGTTTCCTAATCAGAGAAAATTGACGTCAAGAAGTCTTTAGACGCTCTATCTCATCTGTTTCAAAATGTCTTCTCAGAAGATTAAAAAGCTTTAAAAGATTAGAGAAAAGATTCAGTGTATCCCAAATGCCTCATTTATTGACATCAGAGAAAACAAATCTGCTGCAGCACTGCAAAATTTCCAAATAACTGAAACAGCTCTTTAAATGCCAAACACCACTACCTTATTTTGGATGGGTAATCAAAATAAATGTTTCAGAGATGGATTACATGAGACATACGTAATCCAACCTTCCTTGATGATAAAATCTCAGAATTTTTCTCAGATCTCTCATTCTCAACATTAACTCTAGCCACAGCTTCAATTCAGTTTCTTATCTTTCACTTGGACCTACAAGAGTATCCTAATGGTTTCTCCCAGACCGCTCTGTGAGATTTTTCTAAAAATACGTAAGTAAACAGACATGAAGAGAACCATGTAGCACATGAAAATCTCATGGTTTATTGCGGTCAAGTACTTTTTGATCTTAGTCCTCCTCTGCCACTGCCAATCCTCTCTGCTTCTGATCCATGTCTAAGCTGCTTCTACTAAAGTGTGTTAACTTCACATGCATTTCTCTTTTTCTTGGAAGAGGAGTACATGGCAGATTCTGGCCTTTGAGAGAACTACTTTCAGATATACTGAAAAATAGGTTTCTAAAGACTCAACCAAAAAACTGTTAGGACAAATAAATTCAGTAAAATTACAGGATACAAAATCAATATAAACAACTCAGCTCTATTTCTATACAATAACAAACCATCAGAAGGAGAAATTAAGAAAACGATTCCATTTTAACTGCATCAAAAAGAGTAAAATACCCAGGAATACATTTAACCAAGAGGCAAAAAGATCTTTACACTGAAGATTACATGATATTGATGAAATACTCTGAAAAACAGAGACAAAAGATACGCCATGCTAATGGATCAGAAGCAGTAATATTGTTAAAATGCCCACATTAGCTAAAGCAAGCTATAGACTCAGTGCAATCTCTATCAAAATTCCAAGGACATTTTTCACAGAAACAGAAAAATAAAATCCTAAAATTTGTATGGAACCACAAAGACCTTGAATAACCAAAGCAATCTAGAGAAAGAACAAAGCTAGAAACACTGTACTGCCTGGTTTCAAACCATGTTATAAAGCTGTAACAATCAAAATAATATAGAACTGCATAAAAACAGACACATAAATCAACAAGAAAGAATAGAGAGCCCAGAAATAAGCCCATGCATATATGGTCAATTCAGTTACAACAAAGGAGCCAAGGAGATATATATATATATATATATATATATATAATGAGGAAAGGACAATCTTAAACAAATGATGTTGGAAAACTGGACAGTCACGTGCAAAACAAAACTGATCCACTAACTTAAACTACACACAAAAATCAACTCAAAATGGATTAAAAACTTGAGTGCAAGCCCTGACACCATAAAACTCCTACAAGAAAACAAAGGCTTATAAGCGCCGTGAAAGTGGTCTTTACAATGACTTTTTCAGGTTTGACACTAAAAGCAAAGGCAACAAAAGCAAAAGAGACTACATCAAACCAAAACGCTTCCACACAGCAAAGGACACCATCAACAAAATGAATACACAACCTATGGTTTATTGCGGTCAAGTACTTTTGATCTTAGTCCTCCTCTGCCACTGCCAATCCTCTCTGCTTCTGATCCATGTCTAAGCTGCTTCTACTAAAGTGTGTTAACTTCACATGCATTTCTCTTTTTCTTGGAAGAGGAGTACATGGCAGATTCTGGCCTTTGAGAGAACTACTTTCAGATATACTGAAAAATAGGTTTCTAAAGACTCAACCAAAAAACTGTTAGGACAAATAAATTCAGTAAAATTACAGGATACAAAATCAATATAAACAACTCAGCTCTATTTCTATACAATAACAAACCATCAGAAGGAGAAATTAAGAAAACGATTCCATTTTAACTGCATCAAAAAGAGTAAAATACCCAGGAATACATTTAACCAAGAGGCAAAAAGATCTTTACACTGAAGATTACATGATATTGATGAAATACTCTGAAAAACAGAGACAAAAGATACGCCATGCTAATGGATCAGAAGCAGTAATATTGTTAAAATGCCCACATTAGCTAAAGCAAGCTATAGACTCAGTGCAATCTCTATCAAAATTCCAAGGACATTTTTCACAGAAACAGAAAAATAAAATCCTAAAATTTGTATGGAACCACAAAGACCTTGAATAACCAAAGCAATCTAGAGAAAGAACAAAGCTAGAAACACTGTACTGCCTGGTTTCAAACCATGTTATAAAGCTGTAACAATCAAAATAATATAGAACTGCATAAAAACAGACACATAAATCAACAAGAAAGAATAGAGAGCCCAGAAATAAGCCCATGCATATATGGTCAATTCAGTTACAACAAAGGAGCCAAGGAGATATATATATATATATATATATATATATAATGAGGAAAGGACAATCTTAAACAAATGATGTTGGAAAACTGGACAGTCACGTGCAAAACAAAACTGATCCACTAACTTAAACTACACACAAAAATCAACTCAAAATGGATTAAAAACTTGAGTGCAAGCCCTGACACCATAAAACTCCTACAAGAAAACAAAGGCTTATAAGCGCCGTGAAAGTGGTCTTTACAATGACTTTTTCAGGTTTGACACTAAAAGCAAAGGCAACAAAAGCAAAAGAGACTACATCAAACCAAAACGCTTCCACACAGCAAAGGACACCATCAACAAAATGAATACACAACCTATTGAACAGAAGATATTTATAAATCATATCTGATTGATATCCAAAACACATGAAGAACGCACATAACTCAATAACAAAATAAACAAAGAATCCTAGTTAAAAATGAGCAGACACTTTTCCAAAGAAGACATACAGACTGCTATCAGGTTCGTGAAAAGGTGCTCAAAGTCACTAATCATCATGGAAATGTAAATCAAAAACCACTATGCAAATATCACCATGCCTCTTAGAATGGCTATTATCAAAACGATTAAGGAATAACAAGTGTTGGTGAGGATGTGGATGCGGGAAAAGGGAACTCTCAGGCACTGTTGCAGGGAATGTAAATTGATGCAGCCACCATGAAAAACAATATGGTGGGTCCTCAAAAATTTAAAAACAGAACAAACAACACAATTGAGCAAAACCACTTCTGGATACTTATTTGAAGGAAATGAAAACTTCCCCTAGAAAAAATATACTGAATGGAGATTATGCACGATAGTGAATGTGTGGATGGCCACTGCAGTGTTGTTTTCAATAGTCAAGACATGGAAGCAACCTTAGAGTCCACTGATGGACGGATGAATAAACAAAACGTATTCTCTATACAAGACTGAGTTATTATTCAGCCATAAAAAAAGGAAGGAAATCTTTCCATTTGCAACAACATGCAAGACTCTGGGACACTATACTAAGTGAAGTAAGTCAGACAAAGTCAAGACTAATACTCTATGATCTCATTCATAAGTAGAATCTAAAACAAAACACCAAACTCCTAGAAACAGACTAGTGTCTGCGACGGATGCAATGGGTAAAAGGTACAACCGGGATTTCCTCTAGAAAACTGGACAGTCACGTGCAAAACAAAACTGATCCACTAACTTAAACTACACACAAAAATCAACTCAAAATGGATTAAAAACTTGAGTGCAAGCCCTGACACCATAAAACTCCTACAAGAAAACAAAGGCTTATAAGCGCCGTGAAAGTGGTCTTTACAATGACTTTTTCAGGTTTGACACTAAAAGCAAAGGCAACAAAAGCAAAAGAGACTACATCAAACCAAAACGCTTCCACACAGCAAAGGACACCATCAACAAAATGAATACACAACCTATTGAACAGAAGATATTTATAAATCATATCTGATTGATATCCAAAACACATGAAGAACGCACATAACTCAATAACAAAATAAACAAAGAATCCTAGTTAAAAATGAGCAGACACTTTTCCAAAGAAGACATACAGACTGCTATCAGGTTCGTGAAAAGGTGCTCAAAGTCACTAATCATCATGGAAATGTAAATCAAAAACCACTATGCAAATATCACCATGCCTCTTAGAATGGCTATTATCAAAACGATTAAGGAATAACAAGTGTTGGTGAGGATGTGGATGCGGGAAAAGGGAACTCTCAGGCACTGTTGCAGGGAATGTAAATTGATGCAGCCACCATGAAAAACAATATGGTGGGTCCTCAAAAATTTAAAAACAGAACAAACAACACAATTGAGCAAAACCACTTCTGGATACTTATTTGAAGGAAATGAAAACTTCCCCTAGAAAAAATATACTGAATGGAGATTATGCACGATAGTGAATGTGTGGATGGCCACTGCAGTGTTGTTTTCAATAGTCAAGACATGGAAGCAACCTTAGAGTCCACTGATGGACGGATGAATAAACAAAACGTATTCTCTATACAAGACTGAGTTATTATTCAGCCATAAAAAAAGGAAGGAAATCTTTCCATTTGCAACAACATGCAAGACTCTGGGACACTATACTAAGTGAAGTAAGTCAGACAAAGTCAAGACTAATACTCTATGATCTCATTCATAAGTAGAATCTAAAACAAAACACCAAACTCCTAGAAACAGACTAGTGTCTGCCAGAGGCTGGGAGTAGGCACAATGGGTAAAAGGTACAAACTCTCAGTTATAAAATAGGTAGTCCTGGTGGTCGTAAAGGACAGCCTGGTGACAATAGTTATTCTGTCTTGTTGGGAGTTGCCTAGTGGCCTAGTGGTTAGTATTCCAGGCTTTCACTGCCATGGCCTGCATTCTATCCCTGGTCAGGAAACTGAGATTCCACAAGGGCAGTACTGCCTCCCCAGACAAAACTGTATTGTATTTAAATGTTGCTAAAGATAGTAGGTCTTCAAAGTTCTCATCAAAGGAAAAAAAAATTGTAACTAAGCCTGGTGAGATGTGAGATGCTAACTATACATATTGTGGTGATCATACACGTTTAACAAATATATATATACACACACATATGTCAAACAATATATACAAATGTGTCAAATCTTATGCTGCATTACCCAAAACTAAGGTAGTTTGTCAATTATATCTCAAATTTGAAAAATACTGATTTCTCCTGGCATATACCATCAATGTAAATCAGTCCAACAGACCTGTGAGCACTGTGTCATACCGTATAAACTCAAAATGGGGAATTCCCTGGTGGCCTAGTGGTTGGGATTTGGCATTTTTACTGCCATGTCTGGCATTTGAACCCTGGTCAGAGAACCCAGATACTGCAAGGTAAGAGGTGCAAGCAAGATTGAAACAAACAAACCCCTCAGAGTGGATACTGTGTAAGAATGCAGCCCAACTTTTCCTTTATACATTCATCCCCTTCTACTCAATGTTGCAAGTACAGTGTTCCTTGTTTGATTCTGGTGTCTGAAAACTGGGGAAAAAAAAAACTAAGAAGTAAACATGAGGCTAAAAAAGATAATTCACAGAAATGCAAATAGCTGACAAACTTATATGAAAAACAGTTCAACTTCACTGGAAGTCGAGTCTGAATGAGACCAATACATCACCAGTTTTCTCCAATATTCACACTGACAAATACCTTAAGTGATAATACCCTAATGATTGATATTTTGATACAGGCAGTTATTTCCAGGAAATACTTTCCTATGCTGCTGAGTGCACTCTGATATAAGCTTCGTTTGAACACTCCTTTTTCATTGACTTTTTTTTTTTTTTAAATTTTGGCCACTTTTATTGGTCTTTCATTTATTTATTTTCATCCATCTTTGTTCTTTGGCCTTTGTGGGCCTCCCATCGCAGTGGACTCTCTCATCACAGAGCACTGGCCCTGGGCGCATGTGCTCCGGAGCTCCGGCTCAGTAGTTGGACACATCGGTCCAGCCGCTCTGTGGCAGGTGGGATCTTCCCAGGCCAGGGATTGAACCGGCACCTTTTGCACTGCAAGGCAGTGTCCTTAACACTAGACCACAAGGCAAGCCCTGCATTGGTCTTTAATAAGCCTTTGAAGGTCCACTTTCAGTGCAGAGGCTAAGATTCTCAGGATACTACACATGAAAAAGGAGAAATGGTCTCTGCTTTCAGGGAGCTCGAGAGCAGTTTAAATGACTCCCGACTCTATGAAGGTTTGTTTACTGCTATGTATTTGCTATATAAAGCAGTGAATGCTGAATGCTGAATGCACTCTGGTATAGTATCTGCAGAAAATTTTGCCACTATGCACCAAACACCTCAGAAGTGTGCAACTTTTGTCCTTGGCTAAGAATAGTATTATAAGGTAATAATCAGTGATGCATTAAAAGATCTCTAGTCATTACAGAGTTGTTTTTTAATAGTGAAAACTGCAAATGACATGAATGATCGAATAAGGCATGAATTAAATAAATTATGGTGTATTGGGCTTCCCTGGTGGTCCAGTGGGTAAAGAGTTCGCCTTGCAGTACCAGAGGCACTGGTTTGATCCCTGGCCTGGGAAGATCCCACATGCCGCAGAGTGGCTGGACCGGTGTGTCCAATTATGGGCCAGTACTCCAGAGTGCATGTGCCCAGAGCCGGTCCTCTGCAACGAGAGAAGCCACTGCAGTGGGAGGCCCACACAGGTCAAAGAATAAAGATGTATGAAAATAATAAATAGCTAAGAAAGAGCTCGCGGCATGAAGTTAAAAAAAAAATTATGGTGTATCTATATGCTTGGAGAAGGAAATGGCAACCCACTCTAGTATTCTTGCCTGGGCAATCCTATGGACACAGGAGCCTAGCAGGCTACAATCATGGGGTCACAAAGAGTCAGACACAACTGAGTGACTAACACTTTCACTATTAAATGTCACAATACTGCACAGCCATTAACATTAAGTTTTAATCATTAAATGTTCTATATCTTATTAAGATAAGCAGGCTATAAGAACTATGTACATACTGTATGTTCCATTCCAACTATGCATATAGTCTGTAGTTCCATTTATATAAGGCACAAAAGCAGGCAAATCTCTGCATTAAAGATCAGGATCCTGATTGCCCATCTTGGCAGTGGTGAGAAGGGAGCACTAAGGAAGCATAAAGGTGTTGGCAGTTTTCATGTCTTTAATTCGGGTGCTGATTTATTCAGTTTGTGAACTACATCAAGTTCACATTTATGTGCACTTTTATGAATGTACACTATACATAAAAAATTTTGATACTAAATAATTCCTCCAAACATGTCTTATATGTGTACATTCAAAAACTGCCCAGGGTAGATCATTTTTCTTTCCTTTTTTTTAAAAAAATAATTTTGAAATGTTCTCTACGAAACTCATTTTATAAGAAAAATAATTCGAATCAAGAATGTGAACAGCCTTTCCACGAAGATGGCGCCGAAGGCGAAGAAGGAAGCCCCTGCCCCTCCTAAAGCCGAAGCCAAAGCAAAGGCTTTGAAGGCCAAGAAAGCAGTATTGAAAGGCATCCACAGCCACAAAAAAAAGAAGATCCGGACGTCACCCACCTTCCGGCGGCCCAAAACATTGCGGCTCAGGCGACAGCCCAAATACCCTCGGAAGAGCGCCCCTAGGAGAAACAAGCTTGACCACTATGCCATCATCAAGTTCCCCCTCACCACCGAGTCAGCCATGAAGAAGATAGAAGACAACAACACACTGGTGTTCATTGTGGATGTCAAGGCCAACAAGCACCAGATAAAGCAGGCTGTGAAGAAGCTCTATGACATTGACGTGGCTAAGGTCAATACCCTGATCAGGCCCGACGGAGAGAAGGCATACGTTCGACTGGCACCTGACTACGATGCCTTGGATGTTGCCAACAAAATTGGGATCATCTAAACTGAGTCCTCCTGGCTAATTCCAAATACAAAAGTTTTCACTCTAAAAAAAAAAAAAAAAAAAAGAATGTGAACAGATGATCTATGCATGACAAACTCATTCATACTTTCCCAGTTCTATCCTCTTGATCCATTGCTTCAAATTACTGAGCATGTCCTACGTTCACTGATTTAGATGGCAAACATACAGCTGTCGCGGGCACTGTGCTGCAGCTTACTCTGATTCCTATTCTTATTAGTTCTCACTAAGAGGCACTATCTTAAATAGATCAGAGACCTTTTACAGTCACAGTGTAGTCCCCTCAGAGTCCTGAGTCTTGGACTTGGACAATAAAGTGTCGTGGTCTCGAGTATTGTCAAACCAAGAGTAGTTTTATTAATCATAAAACATATAATAATCAGAATCAAGACTCCATTAATCAGGATTCAAATAAAGGCAAGCACAAATAATCAGAGCTCAATCAAATGCAAGCAGACGTTCTTAACTCCAGAGCTGGTGAGTCTCATCTCACATTGAGCGAGCCTCCCGCACAATCTTACTTTACCCTTTTTACATTTTTTTCAACTAGAAATCTCAAGTTAATTAATAATCATAAAGAAGCTTTTTTGTTTCTCTAGAGATGCAAAAGAGGTCATCACCAGAGCCCTTTGCTCCCCTACCAACACCTTTGCTCTCGAGGGGATAAGTTACAAAGGGAAATGTTACATTATCATAAAAAGGGGCCAAGAGGAAGAACCTTTGTGCTCTGTATTAGCACCTATTCATCTTCAGAAGAGGTCTCAGAGAGGCAAGGCTTGCAGGTGGAGCTTAAGTTTAGCGTGAGGAGACATCTGCCTGCTCAGCCCAGGTATATTTTCTTAATCTTTCCTGTGAGAAGAGAATATGCCTTCACTTGCCCATGACACAGCAATAAACAAACCTTCATAATGTCAGGAATCACTGAAACTGCACTTGAGCTCCCTGAAGGCAAGGACCATTTCTTCTCTTTCATACGTAGTGTCCTGAGAGTCTGGCAACTGGCTAGCCTCTGCACTGAAAGTGGACCTCCAAAGGCTTATTATAGACCAATGGAGGTGGCCTTCAAAAAGGAGTGCTTAAACAAAACCCAAAGATCCTTAAAACTTAGACTAAAATTTCCACTCTTATGTGCATGCTCTCAGATGACATCAACCACAAGCAGGCAGAAACCTTGAAAATGAAGAAAACATATGAGTTCACCACAGATCTATTGATTAGGACAATCATAAGCTCTACCAGCACGCTCTCACCAATTTCACATACCCCCTGCCCACCAACACACCTCCCCAGCACAGGAACTAGCCTTCACCACACTACCAGTCCTCTCTTACACTCACGGAGTGTTCACCTGAATGAGACGCTGTTCTGGGTGTTTTATTAACTGAATCTTCACAATAACCTTATGAGGTCATCATTTTATAAATAAGGAAACTGAAGTGCCGAACAAGATTAGCACACAGGGATCATTTTGGACGAGTCAGCCCTAGGCGAAACTGCTAAGCAAGCTCAATTTGTTTTTGACCTTCTACTCGGCCCCTGTCGGTTTCCATTTAACAAACTGGGAACACCTTGAGAGCAGGGACTAAAGACTCAGTGCTATAAGCATTTGTTGAATGGCTATGCATCTTTCCTTTCTCTTTGGTTTCCTTCTCCCCAAATATCCTAGAAAGAGTTTGTCACATCACTTCTCTAACTCTTAAATGATTCCTGCTAAGGTATAACCCCAGAGCAGTATGTTATAATCAAGATATCCTCTATCATATTCTCTAGCTCAAATGGCTATGTCTCTGTGGTCCTCTCCACACTCCAGGTGTGCAGGGCTTCACAACAGAAGACCTCCTCACTCTTCATCACCTGTTCTCCCTGACTGGGTTTCACCTGTTCAAGGTGTGGACACTTCAACTGTGTGCATGCAGGCTAAGTTGCTGCAGTCCTGTCTAGCTCTCTGCCACCCTATGGACTGGAGCCCACCAGGCTCCTCCGTCCACCGGATTCTCCAGGCAAGAAAACTGTAGTGGGTTGTTCTGTCCCACTCCAGGGAATCTTCCCAACCCAGGGACTGAACCCGCAGCCCTCACTCTCCTGCATTAGCAGGCAGGCTCTATACCACTAGCACCACCTGGGAAACGCCACATGAGAACAGCACCGGGTACTAACCTGACGCACTTCACTCAGGCTCCTGCCCAACTGTGACCTCTTCAGAGCGACCTCCCCTGACCTATTTAAAACAGTGGCACACCATTCTCTGTCCTCTTACACTGCTTTACCTTTGTCACCAACCGTACCACTCTCTCCTATGATATTTAATAATTATTTTCTTATGTTTGGTCATCCCTTCACAATTGTAAACTGCCAGAGGTCAGGGACTTTTCCTTGATTACTACTGAAACCCCACACCTGCAGCAGGAGTCGGCACTGAGGAGGCTCTCAAATATTTGTACAGTCAACTGCAAAACAGAAAGCTGTTTTTAATATTCAGGGAAGATAAACCTTCCTTTTGAAAAATACTGCCATGACTTAATGAGACTGAAGACAAAGAGGCAGACAAGAAATGAGAACAAAAGCAAAATTTAAGATGTATTTATGCAAGGGAAGAACACTGAACAAACTCTTGGGCTTTCTCACTTCAGGCTTGAGGGATAAAGGCTGAAATGTAAAAATCCTTGAATGTTTCAGTTGGAACTGGTGAGAACACAAAGAGAAAAGGATTTGTGGGGATGCTTCTATTGCTCTTGGTTTCCTTCTCCCCAAATATCCTAGAAAGAGTTTGTCACATCACTTCTCTAACTCTTAAATGATTCCTGCTAAGGTATAACCCCAGAGCAGTATGTTATAATCAAGATATCCTCTATCATATTCTCTAGCTCAAATGGCTATGTCTCTGTGGTCCTCTCCACACTCCAGGTGTGCAGGGCTTCACAACAGAAGACCTCCTCACTCTTCATCACCTGTTCTCCCTGACTGGGTTTCACCTGTTCAAGGTGTGGACACTTCAACTGTGTGCATGCAGGCTAAGTTGCTGCAGTCCTGTCTAGCTCTCTGCCACCCTATGGACTGGAGCCCACCAGGCTCCTCCGTCCACCGGATTCTCCAGGCAAGAAAACTGTAGTGGGTTGTTCTGTCCCACTCCAGGGAATCTTCCCAACCCAGGGACTGAACCCGCAGCCCTCACTCTCCTGCATTAGCAGGCAGGCTCTATACCACTAGCACCACCTGGGAAACGCCACATGAGAACAGCACCGGGTACTAACCTGACGCACTTCACTCAGGCTCCTGCCCAACTGTGACCTCTTCAGAGCGACCTCCCCTGACCTATTTAAAACAGTGGCACACCATTCTCTGTCCTCTTACACTGCTTTACCTTTGTCACCAACCGTACCACTCTCTCCTATGATATTTAATAATTATTTTCTTATGTTTGGTCATCCCTTCACAATTGTAAACTGCCAGAGGTCAGGGACTTTTCCTTGATTACTACTGAAACCCCACACCTGCAGCAGGAGTCGGCACTGAGGAGGCTCTCAAATATTTGTACAGTCAACTGCAAAACAGAAAGCTGTTTTTAATATTCAGGGAAGATAAACCTTCCTTTTGAAAAATACTGCCATGACTTAATGAGACTGAAGACAAAGAGGCAGACAAGAAATGAGAACAAAAGCAAAATTTAAGATGTATTTATGCAAGGGAAGAACACTGAACAAACTCTTGGGCTTTCTCACTTCAGGCTTGAGGGATAAAGGCTGAAATGTAAAAATCCTTGAATGTTTCAGTTGGAACTGGTGAGAACACAAAGAGAAAAGGATTTGTGGGGATGCTTCTATTGCTTTTAGTTCTAGAAGTACCAAAAGTGCAAAAGGGTACTAGAACTCTGCAAAGTATCACTCAGATTAAAATACTCAAATTTAGGGCTTCCCTGGCGGTCCAGTGGGTGAAGAGTCCACCTTGCAGTGCAGGGGGCACCAGGTCTATCCTTGGCCTGGGAGGACCCCATGTTCGGCAGAGCAGCTGTGCCAGTGTGTTGGTATGTCCAATCACGAGCCAGTGCTCTGGAGCGCATGTGCCCAGAGCCAGAGCTCTGCAGTGAGAGGGGCTGCTGCGATGGAAGGTCCACACAGGCAAAAGAGTGAAGATGGATGAAAACAAATGGATAAAGGATCCATAAAAGAGGCAAAAAAAAACCAGTTTAAAAGAAAATACTCACATTTAGCATCTGACTACATGCACAACACCCATCTAAAGTCAAAGTCAACTTACACAATTAGTACTGACCCCCTCGCTGAGAGCTCTGTCTCTTTCCAAGGTCTGCTTCCCGGTTTGCTTAATCTAGCCTGGGCTCACAGGACGGTAGATAAGGCATCATCAAAACACTTATTTTTTACAAAGTTACTTTTAATACTTTTAACACATGAATAATAAGTAAAAACAAAAAAGACAAGGACACAGCAATCCCCTTAACCCCAAGTGTGGCCCAGGGGAGGACTGGCTACTTGAGGATGCATGAGAGAGACTCAGCACAGACTCAGGGCAAAGGGCATGCAGCTGGGAGCACTGTGAGAAATTGTGAGCGTGGTGGGGCTGGCTCCAAGAACAAAGGCAAGGGCCCAAGGGCTTGGACACAAAGCTGTAAAGCCTACAGAACTAGAGCAAATATTTTTAAATATGCTCAGAAACACAAAAGAGCCTAAAGAGCCAAAACAATCTTGAGAAGAACAGAGCTAGAGGAATCAGGCTCCCTGACTTCAGGCTATACTATAAGGCTACAGTCATCAAAATAGAATGGTTGTAGCACAAAAACAGACACACATATCAATGGAATAGAATAGAGAGCCCAGACATAAACTTACACTTTTGGTCCAATAATCTATATGACTAAGGACACTTCAGGCTTGAGGGATAAAGGCTGAAATGTAAAAATCCTTGAATGTTTCAGTTGGAACTGGTGAGAACACAAAGAGAAAAGGATTTGTGGGGATGCTTCTATTGCTTTTAGTTCTAGAAGTACCAAAAGTGCAAAAGGGTACTAGAACTCTGCAAAGTATCACTCAGATTAAAATACTCAAATTTAGGGCTTCCCTGGCGGTCCAGTGGGTGAAGAGTCCACCTTGCAGTGCAGGGGGCACCAGGTCTATCCTTGGCCTGGGAGGACCCCATGTTCGGCAGAGCAGCTGTGCCAGTGTGTTGGTATGTCCAATCACGAGCCAGTGCTCTGGAGCGCATGTGCCCAGAGCCAGAGCTCTGCAGTGAGAGGGGCTGCTGCGATGGAAGGTCCACACAGGCAAAAGAGTGAAGATGGATGAAAACAAATGGATAAAGGATCCATAAAAGAGGCAAAAAAAAACCAGTTTAAAAGAAAATACTCACATTTAGCATCTGACTACATGCACAACACCCATCTAAAGTCAAAGTCAACTTACACAATTAGTACTGACCTCCTCGCTGAGAGCTCTGTCTCTTTCCAAGGTCTGCTTCCCGGTTTGCTTAATCTAGCCTGGGCTCACAGGACGGTAGATAAGGCATCATCAAAACACTTATTTTTTACAAAGTTACTTTTAATACTTTTAACACATGAATAATAAGTAAAAACAAAAAAGACAAGGACACAGCAATCCCCTTAACCCCAAGTGTGGCCCAGGGGAGGACTGGCTACTTGAGGATGCATGAGAGAGACTCAGCACAGACTCAGGGCAAAGGGCATGCAGCTGGGAGCACTGTGAGAAATTGTGAGCGTGGTGGGGCTGGCTCCAAGAACAAAGGCAAGGGCCCAAGGGCTTGGACACAAAGCTGTAAAGCCTACAGAACTAGAGCAAATATTTTTAAATATGCTCAGAAACACAAAAGAGCCTAAAGAGCCAAAACAATCTTGAGAAGAACAGAGCTAGAGGAATCAGGCTCCCTGACTTCAGGCTATACTATAAGGCTACAGTCATCAAAATAGAATGGTTGTAGCACAAAAACAGACACACATATCAATGGAATAGAATAGAGAGCCCAGACATAAACTTACACTTTTGGTCCAATAATCTATATGACTAAGGAGGCAAGACTAGACAATGGGAAGAAGTCTTTTCAGTAAGTGTTGCTGGGAAAATTGCACAGCACATGTAAAAGGACAAAACTAGAACATTCTCTAACACCACATACAAAAATAAACTCAGAATGGATGAAAGACCTAATGTAAGACTGGATACTACAAAATTCATTTAGGAAAAAATAGGCAGACTACTCTTTGACATAA
This sequence comes from Tragulus kanchil, assembly GCA_022376925.1. Lineage (NCBI taxonomy): Eukaryota > Metazoa > Chordata > Mammalia > Artiodactyla > Tragulidae > Tragulus > Tragulus kanchil. Next base: position 99,696,057 of record JAIOJX010000005.1, on the reverse strand, counting down.
ATCACAGTAATAAGTTTTTCAATTCATCTCCTGAATAAAAGCAGAAATAAACAAATGGGATCTAATTAAACTTAAACGTTTTTCCACAGCAAAGAAAACCATTGACCTAAACAAAAAGACAACCTACAGAATAGGAGGAAATATTTGCAAATGATATGACCAGTGAGCAACTGACATCCAACATATATAAACAGCTCATACAACTCAACATCAAAAAACAAACCACCCAATTAAAAAAAATGGGAAGAACTTAAGAGACACTTTTCCGAAGAGGGAATGTAGATGGCCAACAGGCACACAAAAAGATGCTCAACATTCCTAATCATCAGGGAACTACAAATCAAAATCACAATGAGATATCACTTCATACCTGTTAGAATGGCCATCATCAGAAAGAATACAGGGATTCAGTCCAGTGATTAAGAATCCGCCTTGCAATGCAAGGGACAGGGATCCTATCCTGGTGGGGGAACTTCGATCCCACACGCCATGGAACAGCTGAGCCCAAGCACTGCAACTAGAAAGCCTGTGCTACAATAATGAAGACCTGTGCTGCAATTAAGACCCAACGCAGCCAAATAAATGTTAAAACAAAGAACACTAAGAAACACTGGGAGGATGTGGAGAAAAGGGAACCCTTGTATACCATTGGTGAGAATGTAAACTGGCACAGTCACTGTGGAAAATAGTATGAAGATGTTTCAAAAAACTAAAAACAGAACTACCACATGCCCCAGCAACTCTAAATTCTACTCTTGGCTTGTATCTGGGAGAAAAAAAATCCAAAAACCCCACTAATTCAAAAAGATACACGCACCCCACAGATCTTACAAAGCATCCAGCAACTCTAAATTCTACTCTTGGCTTGTATCTGGGAGAAAAAAAATCCAAAAACCCCACTAATTCAAAAAGATACACGCACCCCACAGATCTTACAAAGCATTATATGTGTGTGTGTGTACATGTGTATATATTAATATATATGTGTGTGTGTATATATATACATATACGTATATATATATACACACACACATATATATATGGGTTTCCCTGGTGGCTCAGAGGGTAAAGAATCTGACTGCAATGTGGGAGACCCAGGTTCGATCCCTAGGTCAGGAAGATATATATATATAGATAGATAGAGATATATATAGCACTCTTTCCTCAGCTCCAATTACAGAACTCTAAAACAAAACAAATTAAAAAATCCTAACCAGTTAAGTTAAATGCCCTGTAATGTTGCACCTTCATTAAATCACTTAAATAGTATCTTAATTCTATTCAGGTCACATAAATAGCCTTTTCAAAGAGCTTGTAACTTGTCTAATAGAAAAGGATTTTAAGAGGTTGTTACCAGAATAAATGAACTCCAATTATAACAATGAGACTGCTTTGAGGACTGCCAAATTAGTTTCTATACTTTCTACTTCTAAGTTAAGCACAGAGCCATCTCAGAATTGCAAATACTCAATTCTAATCCTTAAAAATACTGCATAAGAAAACAACTGTCTTGGGAAGAAGTAAGGAAAAAAAAACCCAATGTAGTTAAAAATCAAAACGACTATAACTTCATCTTCAAAACAGCTTTCTAGGCTTCTTTATACAGTATGTCCTAGGGCAAGCCCTTAAAAAAATAAAGCCAAGAAACAAGAAAAAGAAAAGAAACCTTAAGAAGTCTTAGGAGCGGTGACACTCATTAACGGTAAATCCACTGGGCTGTGGGCAAAGCGTTCTATTTATCAGGCTGTGCAGCGAACATGAACAAGGGTTTCTTTCCCACTAGAGAATAACTTTTAGAGCAAATGGTAACATAGTTAAAGAACTCGATATGTTCGTGTACATTTCATTAGCCGGCTTTGTAAACCAAACTCCCAGGAAAAACTACACTCGCAGCCATGCCCTACTTCACGCCTAAATATGTTCAACCGACTTACATGAGAGTTTTCAAAGAATATAAAGTCCAGTAAAATTTTAAAGCAAACTTATTCCTTAAAAGCAAAACCCAGCCACCTTTTAAAACATGCGCAAGCATGAGCCATGGCCTTAACACCTCAAAGTCTTGACCGAGTAAGACCAACAACTTGAGGAAGAAAAAAGCAACCTGGTAGCCCGTCCCCAGGCGGAGCAACTGCTGCTCGGGGCTGAAGGACACACTGGGCTTTTCTCCCCGGGCAGGCGCCGGGCGACCCAGGCCAGGCCTGGGGACAGCTGGAGGACTTGCAGTCGCGGGCACCGGCTTGGTAACCACTGAGAAATGCGGGAAGATGAGAAGCGTCCTCAACTTTGCCAGATGTTAACGCCCCGGGAATAAAAAGGGTTATTTGTTTCATCTGCGGACCTTCGCGTCGGGCCCGTTTCTGCCCGCCCGGGACTCCCTGCGGAGCTCCGCGGAGGAAGCCGCCGGGAGGTTTGAAGCCGGCCTCCTCCACCCGCGGCCGCACGGCCCAGCCCCAGGTCCTCACCTGCCGAGCCGGACCCCGAGGCGCGGGCGGGCGGCGGGGAGCGCAGCCGCAGCCAGAGGTGCAGCGCGGCCCCCAGCACACACGGGCACAGCAGCACTAGCCAGTTTCGCATTGGCCGCCCCCGCCGGCTCCACCTCGCGCCCCCTTCGCGCGCCGGGCTCTGCCGCGTCCCGGTGGAGAGAGAGAGAGAGGACCTGCAAGCCGGGAAGCCCAGGGGCAGCGGCCGACTCCCGCACGAGCACTCCGGGGAGGCCCGCCCTCGTGCCAGCCGCTGTCCAGGTTCCTCTCGGCTCCCGGGCCCGCGACTCACGTTCCTCCTACCGCGGGCGGCGGTGGCTCAGCCGGCTGGAGCCCCGCCCCCTCCGCTGGGCCTTCCCCCAGCTCCGCCCACCTTTTCCTCTCACTTGCCCGCCCCTTCTCTTGCGTCCCCGCCCGCTCCTTCCGGCTATAGCCGGGAGTCGAAGTCCCACCGTGGGCTCAAGTAGGAGTGCACCAATCATCCGGCATAGTTAGCCGGCTTTGTAAACCAAACTCCCAGGAAAAACTACACTCGCAGCCATGCCCTACTTCACGCCTAAATATGTTCAACCGACTTACATGAGAGTTTTCAAAGAATATAAAGTCCAGTAAAATTTTAAAGCAAACTTATTCCTTAAAAGCAAAACCCAGCCACCTTTTAAAACATGCGCAAGCATGAGCCATGGCCTTAACACCTCAAAGTCTTGACCGAGTAAGACCAACAACTTGAGGAAGAAAAAAGCAACCTGGTAGCCCGTCCCCAGGCGGAGCAACTGCTGCTCGGGGCTGAAGGACACACTGGGCTTTTCTCCCCGGGCAGGCGCCGGGCGACCCAGGCCAGGCCTGGGGACAGCTGGAGGACTTGCAGTCGCGGGCACCGGCTTGGTAACCACTGAGAAATGCGGGAAGATGAGAAGCGTCCTCAACTTTGCCAGATGTTAACGCCCCGGGAATAAAAAGGGTTATTTGTTTCATCTGCGGACCTTCGCGTCGGGCCCGTTTCTGCCCGCCCTGGACTCCCTGCGGAGCTCCGCGGAGGAAGCCGCCGGGAGGTTTGAAGCCGGCCTCCTCCACCCGCGGCCGCACGGCCCAGCCCCAGGTCCTCACCTGCCGAGCCGGACCCCGAGGCGCGGGCGGGCGGCGGGGAGCGCAGCCGCAGCCAGAGGTGCAGCGCGGCCCCCAGCACACACGGGCACAGCAGCACTAGCCAGTTTCGCATTGGCCGCCCCCGCCGGCTCCACCTCGCGCCCCCTTCGCGCGCCGGGCTCTGCCGCGTCCCGGTGGAGAGAGAGAGAGAGGACCTGCAAGCCGGGAAGCCCAGGGGCAGCGGCCGACTCCCGCACGAGCACTCCGGGGAGGCCCGCCCTCGTGCCAGCCGCTGTCCAGGTTCCTCTCGGCTCCCGGGCCCGCGACTCACGTTCCTCCTACCGCGGGCGGCGGTGGCTCAGCCGGCTGGAGCCCCGCCCCCTCCGCTGGGCCTTCCCCCAGCTCCGCCCACCTTTTCCTCTCACTTGCCCCGCCCCCTTCTCTTGCGTCCCCGCCCGCTCCTTCCGGCTATAGCCGGGAGTCGAAGTCCCACCGTGGGCTCAAGTAGGGAGTGCACCAATCATCCGGCAACTGAGAAAACATACTTCCCATAATCCCAAGTGCTCGATTCCGTCACTCAGCAGTAGCGGAGGCAAAGTGCTAGGCCCCATATGGAGCATGCGCAATTCTTTCCGAGGCCTACTGCCCTCCGGTGGCCGGAGGTAGTGCTGGGCGAGCCCAGACTCGGGCTGCGCACAGCCCGCGAGGTGAAGTGTGCTGAACATCAAGGATGTAAAGACGATGGAAAGAAAAACTCTTGTTTTAAATCACACAGAGCTTTCTCATTCCGCATGCTAGCCTTGAGTGGGCGATGGGATCTTGCTGACGTCCCCTTGGCCGGAGATCAGGGCGACGCAGCCCAGTTTACTTTCAGCTGTGTTTCACCAAGTATTAGTTCTGGTGCAACGTGTACCCGGCTTTTTGCCCCGTCCTGTCCTCTAGAAAAACAGAGTTCAGCTGTGGAGTACGACAGCGAGAGTCCAATCAAGGGTAAAATTCTATGTGCCCCGGTCTCCAACTGGCGCTGAGAAGTTGCGAGTAGGACGAGGTGCACGCGCACCTGCTACAGAACGTGAGCCGGGAGAAGGTGGGCTCCAAGGCACCTGTGGGCAGGACCCTTGTGGCGCTCCTTCGGGGTGCAGTGCTGCCCTACGGTCCGAGGACTTGGCCCTCCAGCTCGCCTCTCGTCAAAGGCACGAGTACCGTGGTTGAGGCAGTGAGAAGAAGCGAGATGGTCAGGGTACCAGTGTTAAGGAGGAGAGGATGAAAATGAGCGCCTGGCTGATGGTGTTCCGTTTGGTTTTTAGGTTTCCCAAACTGTGGAAACAGAAGATGACTATTGGGTTGACTAGAAAGTTCGTTCGGTTTTAAGTAAAAATAAAAGACACATTTTTCACTTTTACCAAGAACTCTTATTAAACATATTCCCTAACCGAAGGAACGTTTTTGGCCAACCCAATATATTGTTGGAAAAAGCCTTGGTTGAAAGCCACAGAAAATCCACTCAGCAGGCTTAAAGGACAAAGGGTAGTTTATTCAAGTCACTGAAAATCTAGGAAGAGCGATCTTAAGCACTGTCACTACCATGGTCTCATTGACTGGCGATTTAATTTCAGCAATTAAAATTGCTTTTTATTTGATTGTTCTGTAATATGGTCTGTATTATATTTAAAATTTGTTTTAACTGTTTTATAAAAGTGATAAGCCTAAGGAATTTATACTGTAGGTTTGCAAAGGGATTACTATTACAGGCAGAGAGGCTGACCTGGGCTGTGGTCATCTGAAAGCTTGACTGGTGCTGGAGAATCCGCTTCCTGGGTGGCTCACTTCCATGCCTCCTTTGACCTTTCAAAGTAGGTCTTTCCAATGAGCTGCTTTAGACTCCCCACATAACGGTGCCTTGCTTTCCCAAGAGTTGGAGACCCAAGAGACCAGTGTAGATGGCAGTGCCTTTCACGATAAGTGCTTGGAAGACACGCACTGTCACTTTTGCAGGATTCTATTGGTCACACAGACCAGCCTTGATTCGCTGTGGGAGGGACCACACACGAGTGTGAAGATCAAGAGGCAAGGATGATTGAGGGTCACCTATGTTGTTGTTGTTTTTTCAGTCCCTAAGTCATATCTAACTTTTTGTGACCCCAGGGACTGCAACACGCCAGGCTTCTGTGTCCTTCACTGTCTCCCGGACTTTGCTCAAACTTACATCCATTGAATCGATGATACTGTCCAACCATCTCCTCCTCTGTTGCCCCCTTCTCCTCTTGCTCTCAATCTTTCCTAGCACCAGGGTCATTTCCAATGAGTCAGCTCTTTGAATCAGGTGGCCAAAGTATTGGAGCTTCAGCATCAGCCCTTCCAGTGAATAGTCAGGGTTGATTTCCTTTAGGATAGGTTTGATCTCCTTGCTGTCTAAAGAACTCTCAAGCATCTTCTCCAGCACCATTAGTTTGAAATCATCAGTTCTCTGGCACTCAGCCTTCTTTATGGTCTAACTCTGACATCCATATATGACTACTCAAAAAACCCAAGCAGGCATGTGTGTACTATATGGGCCTTTATTGGCAAAGTGATGTCTCTGATTTTTGATTTGCTCTCTAGATTTGTCATAGCTTTTCTTCCAAGGAGCAAGTGACTTTTAATTTTGTGGCTGCTTTCACTGTCTGCAATGATTCTGGAGACCAAAAAATAAAATCTGTCAATGTTTCTACTTTTTCCCCCATCTCTTTGCCATGAAGTAATGAGATGGGAATGCCATGATCTTCGTTTTCTGAATGTTGAGTTTTAGGTCAGCTTTTTCACTCTCCTCTTTCAAGATGTTCTTTTTATTTTTTTAATACTGTAAAATTTTTTTTGGCCTCTCTATTGATTTTTTTCATTTGTTTGTTTTTCATCCATCGTTATTCTTCAGCCTGTGTGGGCCTCCTATTGCAGTGGCCTCTCTTGCTGCAGAACACAAGTGCTCCAGAGTGCTAGCTTGTAACTAGACACACTGGTCCAGCCGCTTCACAGAACATGGGATTTTCCCGGGCCAGGGATTGAACTGGTGCCCCTTGCACTGCCAGGCAGACTCTTTACCCACTGGACCACCAGGGTAACCTCTCAAGATGCTCTTTAGTTCCTCTTTGCTTTCTGCCATTAGGGTGGTATCATTGGCGTATCTGAGGTTGTTGATATATCTCCTGGCAATCTTGATTCCACCTTGTGAATCGTCCTGCTCAGCATTTTACATTATGTACTTTATATATAAGTTAAATAAGCAGAATGGCAATATACAACCTTGACATACTCCTTTCCCAATTTTGAACCAGTCTGTTGTTTTACGTCCGATTCTAATAGTTACTTCTTGTCCTGCATACAGATTTCTCAGGAGACAGGTAAGGTGGTCTGGTATTCCCCTCTCTTGTTTTCCACAGGTCACTTTAGAGGTGGACTGCTGCAGTTTATTAGGCAAATTTGAGAAACACTACTGTTTCTAACGTGGTGCCATGGCAAATAGTCTTCCTGCTAGTGCAGGAGATGCAAGAGACATGGGTTTGATCCCTGGGTCAGGAAGATTCCCTAGAGGAGGAAATGGCAACGGAATCCACATTCTTGCCTGGAAAATTCCATGGACAGAGGAGCTTGACATGTTACAGTCCATGGAGTTGCAAATGAATCAGAGACACTGAACATACACACACACACACACACACATACACATATATACAGTTTTGAAACAGTCTGGGGAGTCTTTAGGGCCCTAACATATTCTCCATGGCCCCTGAATACCCTAAAGACAAGAAAGAACAATTTGTCATCATTGTGAAAAAACATGGAATTAGTAGGCTGTGATCATTGTGTCTCCCGGACATATGTCACCAAGATCTGTACTTGCAATAAATTTATGAACAAAGGTCCCTGTCCCTGGTAGGGGTAGAAGACAGACGACAGATTATAGATATAATCAAGAAATAGATTTTACCAGCATGTGCTACAGAGAATATGAAAAGTAGAGCAGGGAAGGGAAATCAGAAATGTGGGATTGAAAAGGGGAAGACTGCAGTATTAGATAGCAGTATTTAAACAGCTGTTCAGAATTACAGTGAGCACTAAAGAGAGGAATAAACCACACCATCCTAATATATTAACTAATTACCATGTTCCTTCCAATTACCAGGATGTTTTAAACTACAGAGGAAACGTCATTAGTGTCTGGCAGGCCTATGACAGAGTTATGAATGACTTCTTAGCATCTTTCCAACCCAAGGATGGAACCCGCCTCTCTCATGTCTCCTGCATTCCTGCAGGCAAGTTCTTTAGCACTAGGGCCACCTGGGAAGCCCAAATCAACTATACTTTAATTAAAAAAACAAAACTGGAAGAAAGGGCTTCTTTGTCAGTCCATTGGTTAAGAATCCACCTTGCAGTGCAGGGGACCCCGGTTTGATACCACTTACTGCAGGGCAGCTAAGCCTATGAGCTGCAACTACTGGGCCCATGCGCAGCAGCTCCTGAAGCCCGAGTGTCCTAGACCTTGCAGTTCACCACAGGAGCAGCCAGCACAACGAGAAGCCCGTGCACCACAACCAAAGAGTAGCCCCACTGCTGCAGCTAGAGAAAGCCCCTCACAGCAACAAAGACCCAGGGCAGCCAAAAATAAATATTTTTAAAAAATTTAAAAAAGGTTTGATCCTGGCAGGAAGATTCCCTAGAGGAGGAAATGGCAAGGAGATGCAAGAGACATGGGTTTGATCCCTGGGTCAGGAAGATTCCCTAGAGGAGGAAATGGCAACGGAATCCACATTCTTGCCTGGAAAATTCCATGGACAGAGGAGCTTGACATGTTACAGTCCATGGAGTTGCAAATGAATCAGAGACACTGAACATACACACACACACACACACACACATACACATATATACAGTTTTGAAACAGTCTGGGGAGTCTTTAGGGCCCTAACATATTCTCCATGGCCCCTGAATACCCTAAAGACAAGAAAGAACAATTTGTCATCATTGTGAAAAAACATGGAATTAGTAGGCTGTGATCATTGTGTCTCCCGGACATATGTCACCAAGATCTGTACTTGCAATAAATTTATGAACAAAGGTCCCTGTCCCTGGTAGGGGTAGAAGACAGACGACAGATTATAGATATAATCAAGAAATAGATTTTACCAGCATGTGCTACAGAGAATATGAAAAGTAGAGCAGGGAAGGGAAATCAGAAATGTGGGATTGAAAAGGGGAAGACTGCAGTATTAGATAGCAGTATTTAAACAGCTGTTCAGAATTACAGTGAGCACTAAAGAGAGGAATAAACCACACCATCCTAATATATTAACTAATTACCATGTTCCTTCCAATTACCAGGATGTTTTAAACTACAGAGGAAACGTCATTAGTGTCTGGCAGGCCTATGACAGAGTTATGAATGACTTCTTAGCATCTTTCCAACCCAAGGATGGAACCCGCCTCTCTCATGTCTCCTGCATTCCTGCAGGCAAGTTCTTTAGCACTAGGGCCACCTGGGAAGCCCAAATCAACTATACTTTAATTAAAAAAACAAAACTGGAAGAAAGGGCTTCTTTGTCAGTCCATTGGTTAAGAATCCACCTTGCAGTGCAGGGGACCCCGGTTTGATACCACTTACTGCAGGGCAGCTAAGCCTATGAGCTGCAACTACTGGGCCCATGCGCAGCAGCTCCTGAAGCCCGAGTGTCCTAGACCTTGCAGTTCACCACAGGAGCAGCCAGCACAACGAGAAGCCCGTGCACCACAACCAAAGAGTAGCCCCCACTCGCTGCAGCTAGAGAAAGCCCCCTCACAGCAACAAAGACCCAGGGCAGCCAAAAATAAATATTTTTAAAAATTGAAAAAAATTTTGGTTAAGAAAAAAGATCATAGAGAGATAATCTGTATATCGAGAAGAATAAAAAATATCAAATGCAGTGATAATATGAACAGTCTATGGAGTCAAGGAACTCCTAGTCTGAGATGTGAATAAGATAACAGAGAATTAGCATGAGGGAGAGGCAAACCAAGGGTGCTCGCACACTCTGATAGTAATTCAGTATGAGAAGTGCTAGGAGAAAGAAATCACAGACTAACAAAGGAAGAAGCACCGATGGACGATGGACGGACCCCAAGGTGCCCTGGAGGGGAGCTATCCCTGGAAAACACAGTGCTGGGGCTTGAAGAGGCCACTTAGCAAGGCCAGAGGGTTAGAGGGCATTCAAGAGCATCCTGGGCAAAAATAAATAAAACAGCCCTGAGACAGTGATGACATGGCAATTAGGGAAACACAAGCAATTTGGTGGACCTAGGAAAGTTAGGACTGGGGAAGGTGAGAAAGGGAAGAGAAGGCCAAGGCCAGATCACGACCACATGCTATGCTAAGGAATTTGGATTTTATCCTCAAGGCTCTGAGGAAGATTTATTTTTCTAACTACAAAAATTACACAAAATTATAAAAGGGAATTTGGAAAATACAGAAAAATAAAAAGAAGAAATTCTTTCATAGGCCGCACCAGGAGGCATGCAGGATTTTAGTTTCCCCACCAGGGATGGAACCCCTGCCCCCTGCAGTGGAAGCATGGAGTCTTTATCACTGGTTAAAGGAAGTCCCTCTTTTCTATTTTTCTACTTTTTTTTTAGTGTTATTTATTTATTTGCCTGCATGACGTCAGAGTTTTGGCTGGAGGGCTCAATTGCTCTGGGGCACGTGGGATCTTCGTTCCCCAACCAGGGATAGAACCCATGTCCCCTGCAGTGCAAGGCGGATTCTCAACCACTGGACTACCAGGGAAGCCCCTATTTTTCTTTTTTATTTTATTTTATTTTATTTATTTATTTATTTTTTGGGCGGGGGTCTGGTTGGGGAGGGAGGGGAGTGGGCGGACCACTTCTATTGGTCTTTCATTTCTCCACTTTCATCCATCTTTGCTCTTTGTCTCCTGCAGGCCTCCCATCGCGGTGGCATCTGTCGTCGCAGAGCACCGGCTCTGGCCTCATGACCCCCAGAGCTCCAGCTCGGCAATTGGACACATCAGTCTAGCCGCTCCGCGGCACGTGGGATCTTCCCAGGCCAGGGATCAAACCGGCGCCCCTTGCACTGCAAGGCGGTGTCCTTACCCACTGGACCACCAGGGGAAGCCCAATCCCTATTTTTCTACTTGTTTTAAGAGAAGAAATTATATCACACCAAATTCAAATCACATAGTGCTTTTTCCTATTAAAAATTTTGCTATCAATCATACTGTAAAATAACAAATTTATATCCATTTATTTTCACCTAACAGATAAACATTTTCACATTTAATTAGTAGTCTTAGAAAACATAACTTAATTGAGTAATCATTTTTCTCTACTACCATTTATTACCTGGTCCCCTATTATTGGACATATAGGTTGTTTCCACTTTTCTCCTATAATAAATGATATACACACTTCTGTGCATAATAGTTTACCCATATTTTGCATGATTTCCTTTTTAAATATTATTTAAGGCTCTTCATTCATACTGGCATTGTATCGACATGAGTGTTTTTCTCTAACAAGTACATTTCTCTCTCATTCGACCTACATTAGCATTAAAAAATTCTAAAACAGTGAGCAAAGCAGTTTTTCATTAATGAGATTAAATATTTTTATCTTTACTAGGTGCTTCTATTTCTTGTTTTATAAATTATCTGTGTATTTTGCCTTTTATCTATTAGTAAGAGCCCTTTATATATTAAGGATATTAACCCTTTATATTTGTTGAAAATAGTTTCCTTATTTTCTTGTCTTTTAATTTTAGGACTTCTGAGATATAAAATGTTGAAAATTTTTATGAATTCAAATCATCAGTATTTTCATTTCCTCATATTTTAGGACATTTCTCACCATAAGATCAATATAGGCATATCTCGGGGATGCTGTAAGTTCTGTTCCAGACTGCTGAGTGTTGTAATAAAGCAAGATGTACAAATTCCTTAGTTTCTCAGTACATATAAACTATGTGCATCTGTGTTTGTCTTATGTATTGGGGTGCTCCTGCGTTGGGAGCATAGATATTTATGATTGTTATGTCTTCTTCTTGGATGGATCCCTTAATCATGATGTAGTGACCTGCTTGTCTCTTAGAATCTTCTTTACTTTAAAGTCTATTTTGTCTGATATGAGGATTGCTACTCCAGCTTTCTTTTGATTTCCATTTGCATGGAATATTTTTTTCCAGCCTTTCACTTTCAGTCTATGAGTGTCTCTAGGTCTGAAGTGGGTCTCTTGTAAACAGCATATATATGGGTCTTGCTTCTGGATCCATTCAGCCAGCCTGTGTCGTTTGGTTGGAGCATTTAGTCCATTTACGTTCAAAGTAATTATTGATACAAATGTTCCTATTGTCATCTTCTTAGAAATTTGGGGTTTGATTTGTAAGGCTTCTCCTACTCTATTTATTGGCTATATCAGGCCCTTTAACACTTGTTGTAGGGCTAGTTTTGTGGTACAGAATTCTTTTAGTTTTTGCTTGTCTGTGAAGCTTTTGACTTCACCATCGATTCTGAATGAGATTCTTGCTGGGTAGAGAATTCTTGGTTGGAGGTTATTCTCTCTTAGCTGTTTAAATGTTTCTTGCCATTCTCTTCTGGCCTGCAGGGTTTCTGTTGAAAGATCTGCAGTTAGACATATGGGGTTTCCTTTATATGTTATTTGTTGTTTGCTCCGAGCTGCTTTTAGTAATCTGTCTTTATATTTAGTCTGCGTTAGTTTGATTAGAATGTGCCTTGGTGTATTTCTTCTGGAGTTTATCCTGTATGGAACTCTTTGTGCTTCTTGGACTTGGTTGACTATTTCCTTTCCCATGTTGGGGAAGTTTTCAACTATAACCTCTTCAAGAATTTTTTCGTAACCTTTCTTCCCCTCTTCTTCCTCTGGAACTCCTATAATTCTAATGTTGGTGCGTTTGATATTGTCCCAGAGGTCTTTGAGGCTATCCTCAGTTCTTTTAATTCTTTCAGCTTTGTTCTGTTCTTCAGCACTTATTTCCACCATTCTGTCTTCCAGCTCACTTATCCATTCTTCAGCCTCTGATACTCTACTGTTGAGACCTTCTATAGTATTTTTGAGTTCAGCAATTGAGTTGGTTGTCTCCGTTTGCTTATTTTTCATTTCTTGCATGTCTCTTCTCAATGCACTAATTTCCTCTTACATTCTGTTTTCGGTCTTTTGCATCCTCATTAGTATAGCTTTTCTGAATTCTCTTTCAGATAGTTTGTCTATCTCCTCCTCTATCATTTGAAGCAGTGTTTCTCTAGCTTGGTCCTTCATTTGTGCAGTGTTTCTCTGACGTTTCATTATTAGGTTAATTTTTGTTTCTTTGTGTGTGTCTGTGTGTATGGAGTTCTTTTTCCCTCTATAGGCTTCCTGGTTGAATTCTCCCTTCCTTTGGATTTCTGTCCTTGTAGAAGGGTTCAGTGGTCTGTGACTTGGGTGGTGTTAAGTCTTGTTTACAGGTGAATAATCTCTAGTGTTGTATGTTCTTTGATAGTGTGGGGTGTTGGAATCAGGGCTTCCGCTCCGAGGATCCTTGGTTTGATGATTGGTCAGGGCGTGTAGGCTCTATGTCTGGTTTGCTGTGGTGTTCCGTGATATTAGTTCACATACTAGCATCCGCGGCGCGGCGCTTCCCTCTCCGTTCAGCAAGCCCTCCAGTTGGAGTGGTTGAACTTACCCGTGCCGCGGCACTTCTCGCGGTGCCGGGGCTTCTCGCTCCCGGCAGGTCGATTCTTTACCACTGAGCCACCTGGGAAGCCCATGCTAATACCTGGGAAACCTTTAAAATCAATCAGAAATTCTTTTCAAGGGTTTCAAGACTAACTAGGCAGACTTTGCCTAGGGCACACACTGCTCAAGACGTGTACTATTTAAATAATTCTTTTTAGAATCTCCTTTTTTTTTTTTTTTTAACTTAGCCAATCGTTGAATTCTTTTAAATTAAGAATTAGCTTAAGTGATAATAAACAATCAGGTAATCTTTGCAGAAGATCACCTTTTTAATACCACCAGATGGAATTCTTAACATTTCAGTCTGAGGCATCTTGACTCTTGTGTTTTGATTTTCCTACTTGTTTAGGGCTTCTCGAAGATGAATAGGGAAACAGATTCTGCCAAATTGTCTTACAAAATGTGTTCAAGGAAGAGGAAGAAGGCTGGGGTAATGGGAACAGAATGAATAAGGAAGAAGAGAACAAGGGATGAGATTAGAGATGGAGTCTCCAGCAAGAATGTGATATAAATCACAGACGGGATGCTCACTTTCACTCAGAAATGGAGAGCAGTTACCTGATGGTTAAGTATTGTGAATGCACTGTGGGACTAAGGGATCTTTCATGGGGTCTATGCAACAGCCTGGAGGGGTGGGATGGGGGGTACTGGGAAGGGACACAGGTGGGAGGGGTCAGGGATATACCTATAGCTGATCTGGGATTATATATATCTGTAAACAGCAAAACTCTGTTAAAGCAAAATAAAAATAATTATATATATATATGAAGAGCAGTACATGATCTGACCTGTGCTGCAGCAGAATCACTCACATTGCCGTGTTGAGGATGGGGGAGGGGTGGGTATCTACCATCCCTTGTGTACAACAGGTTCATTCTTATCTTCGGATCTTTGAACTGTCCATTCCTTCGGCTCGTTCTCCAGATTCCTTCCTAACTCTTTCTCCTCCTTCAAAAACCTGCCCCTAACTCGTAATCTCACTGTTCTCTTCTGCTTCACTTACCACCGTCTAATATCCTGTCCAATCTACTTATTTTAGTTTTCCCACACAATACAGGAACTTACCTTCTCTGTTATGGTTGCTGCCACATTCCAAGACATACACTCTGTAGGTGTTCCATAAGTATTTCTGAATGAAAGGCTGAACTGGATGAATTTAAAACTCTTTACCAAGTGGACTGTAGTAGAACCCACGGTGTGTGGTTACCTTGGGCTACTGTAACCGAGACACAAGGTTTCAGATATAAGCAGAGGAAGAGGAATTACAAAGGACACTGAAAGGAAGTCAGAACACAGGTGGAGAGAAGGAGACAGTGTCCCAGAAGATAAGGGTGAGGTGGGGAGGGAGGACAAGCAACTGAGAACAGTGCTGTCAGTATATGAAGCAACGTGAAGACTCACAGACCTGGGACTTCTCCAGTGGTCCAGTGGCTAAGACTCTGAGTTCCTAATGCAGGGGCCCTGGGTTCAATCCTCGGTCAGGGAACTAGACCCCACATGATGCAACTAAGAGTCCACATGTGGCAACTAAAAGGCCCTGCATGCTGCAAAGAAGATAGAAGATGTCACGTGCCGCAACTAAGGCCTAACATAGCCATGTAAATCAATATTCAAAAGAGAGACTTATAGGCAGAATGTGTCCCCCACATTCACATACTGAAATCTAACTCCCAACAGTGATGGCACTTGGAGGTGGGAGGTAGTAAGGTCATGAGGGTGGAGACCTCATGGCAAGATTAGTGTTCTTGAGACTTGAGAGCTAGGTCATTCCCTTTTACCAATTTCTACACAAGAAGTTGGCAGCCTGCAACCCAGAAGAGGACTCTCATCAAAATCCAACCTTGAGGGCTTCCCTGGCGGTCCAGTGGGTAAAGCGTCTGCCTTGCAGTGCAAGGGGCACTGGTTGGATCCCTGGCCCGGGAAGATCCTACTTGTCACAGTGTGGCTGGACCTGTGTGTCCAATTACGATACAAGCCAGTGCTCTGGAGCGCATGCACTCAGAGTTGGTGCTCTGCAATCAGAGAGGCCACTGCAATAGGAGGCCCACACATACCAAAGAATAAAGATGGATGAAAATAAATTTAAAAAATAACTTTTTTTAAATCCAGCTTTGATTTTGGACTTCTATTGTTTGTAAGCCGCCCGACCTATGACACTTCGTTAAAGCCGCGGGCACTAAGACAAAGACAGAAGGGTGCCTACTGATTTGATACTGTAGCTAACTAGCAATTTTGAGCTATTCAGGGCAGAAGGGAGTGTCCTATAAGTTGAGGGAAGAATAAGATGTAATGAAGTAGAGAAATGGTATACGGATTACTTTTTCAAAAAATTTGGGTGTGAAGACAGGAAAGAGAAGAACTGGAACTAGAAGGAGACAGTGTCCCAGAAGATAAGGGTGAGGTGGGGAGGGAGGACAAGCAACTGAGAACAGTGCTGTCAGTATATGAAGCAACGTGAAGACTCACAGACCTGGGACTTCTCCAGTGGTCCAGTGGCTAAGACTCTGAGTTCCTAATGCAGGGGCCCTGGGTTCAATCCTCGGTCAGGGAACTAGACCCCACATGATGCAACTAAGAGTCCACATGTGGCAACTAAAAGGCCCTGCATGCTGCAAAGAAGATAGAAGATGTCACGTGCCGCAACTAAGGCCTAACATAGCCATGTAAATCAATATTCAAAAGAGAGACTTATAGGCAGAATGTGTCCCCCACATTCACATACTGAAATCTAACTCCCAACAGTGATGGCACTTGGAGGTGGGAGGTAGTAAGGTCATGAGGGTGGAGACCTCATGGCAAGATTAGTGTTCTTGAGACTTGAGAGCTAGGTCATTCCCTTTTACCAATTTCTACACAAGAAGTTGGCAGCCTGCAACCCAGAAGAGGACTCTCATCAAAATCCAACCTTGAGGGCTTCCCTGGCGGTCCAGTGGGTAAAGCGTCTGCCTTGCAGTGCAAGGGGCACTGGTTGGATCCCTGGCCCGGGAAGATCCTACTTGTCACAGTGTGGCTGGACCTGTGTGTCCAATTACGATACAAGCCAGTGCTCTGGAGCGCATGCACTCAGAGTTGGTGCTCTGCAATCAGAGAGGCCACTGCAATAGGAGGCCCACACATACCAAAGAATAAAGATGGATGAAAATAAATTTAAAAAATAACTTTTTTTAAATCCAGCTTTGATTTTGGACTTCTATTGTTTGTAAGCCGCCCGACCTATGACACTTCGTTAAAGCCGCGGGCACTAAGACAAAGACAGAAGGGTGCCTACTGATTTGATACTGTAGCTAACTAGCAATTTTGAGCTATTCAGGGCAGAAGGGAGTGTCCTATAAGTTGAGGGAAGAATAAGATGTAATGAAGTAGAGAAATGGTATACGGATTACTTTTTCAAAAAATTTGGGTGTGAAGACAGGAAAGAGAAGAACTGGAACTAGAAGGAGGGCTCAGATTAAAGACGTGTGAGGGCACTTAGGTGGGAGATCAGATCGAATATCTTATATGATATACAGAAAGAGCCAGTGATAACCACTTCATCCACTTCAGAGTTCTGAGAGTAAAAGGCGACAGGACAAGTGTTGATTGGATAGATGCCAGGACACCAGGGACTCTCTGTAAACAGCCCTTTTATTCTCCGTTAAAGTCACTCCTCTGTGCACTTGGTAGACGACTGGATTTTCTACCGGTAGGTGGCAGTAAAAACCTTGCCTCCAAGGAGAAAAAAAAAATTTTTTTTTTTGAAGAGGCAACCAAGTATTGGTGAAAGTTGGTTTAGACCCAGGAGCATGTGCTCCAAGTGGGCTTCCCTGGCGGCTCATAGGGTAATGGCAATCTGCCTGATGGAGACCTGCATTCGATCCTTGGGTTGGGAAGATACCCTGGAGAAGGATATGGCAACCCACTACAGTACTCTTGCCTGGAGAATCCCACAGACAAAGGAGCCTGGTGGGCTACAGTCCATAGGGTCGCAAAGAGTCAGACAAGACTGAGGCGACTGAGCACAGCACACATATGCTCCAAACAGGAGATTTCAAACTGGGTTTTACTTTGGAAAAGTTGATTTTGTACCTTTTTATGAAAAGAAACATCTCTACCAGCTCTCAAAGAGGAAATAATATTTAAGCAATTATAAAGTATGTTAGTTGTGTTTTCTTAGTGAGTCATATGACCTTGAAAATATGAACTTCTCTCTTTCTCCTAATATAGAGTCATTTCTATTAAGGTCACCAATTCCATTCAGTACATGCATTGCTATATGAATACATTTCTTATTTGTATACATAAATTTTTAGTCAAGTCCAATCTCGATAGATCTTGGGGTTCCTGGCTATTGAGAGATTATAAATAGTCTAAAATGATTACACATGATATCAAAATTATTTTTATCAAATATAAAACAAGAGACGGCCAAAGATTAAAACATTTTAGAAGTTGACAATTATAAGTAGTCTAGATTTTGAGCGGAATTTTTTTTCTTTTTTCAAAAAATTTGGGTGTGAAGACAGGAAAGAGAAGAACTGGAACTAGAAGGAGGGCTCAGATTAAAGACGTGTGAGGGCACTTAGGTGGGAGATCAGATCGAATATCTTATATGATATACAGAAAGAGCCAGTGATAACCACTTCATCCACTTCAGAGTTCTGAGAGTAAAAGGCGACAGGACAAGTGTTGATTGGATAGATGCCAGGACACCAGGGACTCTCTGTAAACAGCCCTTTTATTCTCCGTTAAAGTCACTCCTCTGTGCACTTGGTAGACGACTGGATTTTCTACCGGTAGGTGGCAGTAAAAACCTTGCCTCCAAGGAGAAAAAAAAAATTTTTTTTTGAAGAGGCAACCATGTATTGGTGAAAGTTGGTTTAGACCCAGGAGCATGTGCTCCAAGTGGGCTTCCCTGGCGGCTCATAGGGTAATGGCAATCTGCCTGATGGAGACCTGCATTCGATCCTTGGGTTGGGAAGATACCCTGGAGAAGGAAATGGCAACCCACTCCAGTACTCTTGCCTGGAGAATCCCACAGACAAAGGAGCCTGGCAGGCTACAGTCCATAGGGTCGCAAAGAGTCAGACAAGACTGAGGCGACTGAGCACAGCACACATATGCTCCAAACAGGAGATTTCAAACTGGGTTTTACTTTGGAAAAGTTGATTTTGTACCTTTTTATGAAAAGAAACATCTCTACCAGCTCTCAAAGAGGAAATAATATTTAAGCAATTATAAAGTATGTTAGTTGTGTTTTCTTAGTGAGTCATATGACCTTGAAAATATGAACTTCTCTCTTTCTCCTAATATAGAGTCATTTCTATTAAGGTCACCAATTCCATTCAGTACATGCATTGCTATATGAATACATTTCTTATTTGTATACATAAATTTTTAGTCAAGTCCAATCTCGATAGATCTTGGGGTTCCTGGCTATTGAGAGATTATAAATAGTCTAAAATGATTACACATGATATCAAAATTATTTTTATCAAATATAAAACAAGAGACGGCCAAAGATTAAAACATTTTTAGAAGTTGACAATTATAAAGTGAAAGAGCACACATTATTCAGGTCATCTCGGTGGGATCTAAGACTTAAAACTCAGAAAAGGGCTTCCCCGGTGGTCCAGTGGGTAAGAACACCACCTTGCAGTGCAAGGGGCGCTGGTTTGATCCCTGGTCTGGGAAGATCCCACGTGCCCCTGAGCGGCTGGACCAATGTGTCCAATTACTGAGCCGGAGCTCTGGAGTGCATGCACCCAGAGCCCGTGCTCTGCGACAACAGTGGCCACCGTGATGGGAGGCCCACAAGAGCCAAAGAACAAAGACAGATGAAAATAGAGAAATGAAAGACCAATAGAAGTGGCCCGCCCGTCCCCACCACCCAAAAAATAAATAAATAAATAAATGTTTTAAAAAACACACAAAAACTCAGAAAATTTTGTAAAAGAGGAAAAAACAGAATTAGAATACTCTCTGCAGGCCCATCAGAGCTGAGTTCAAAACCCAGATTTGCATTTATGAGTTATGTGACCTTGAGCAAGGAAAAGACATAATCTCTTCAGCTCTCAGATTCCTGATCTGTGAAATGAGAATCATGGGACATACTTCAGTGAGTTGTTTTGAACATGAAGTAAGAAAACACGGGTGGACTTTCCTGGTGGTAAAGTGGATAAGAATCTGCCTGCCAATGCAGAAGACATGGATTCCAATCCTGGTCTGGGAAGATTCCACAGGCTGCAGGGCAACTAAGCCCGGGAGCCACGACTACTGAAGCCCGTGCACTTAGAGCCTGTGCTCTGCAACGAGAGAAGCCATGGCAAAGAGAAGTTCATGCCCCACAACTAGAGAGCAGCCCCCACTTGCTGCAACTAGAGAAAGCCCTCACACGACAGCAAAGATCCAATGCATCAAAATATAATAAACTACATAATTAACAAAAAATAAAACATATGGACAAAGTTGTGAAGATTAAGAAAATGAAATTCCAACAGCTGTCTTAAAATAAGCAAACAAACAATAATCCCCCCAAAAGGATTGGACATAACTTAGTTTTTTTTCAACTTTACAACTTAATCCCAATTATCTAGGGAGAAGTTTCCCTGCAAGGGGAATCTGGGGACCACAAATTGCGATGTTTGTATTACGGCCAGAATTCAAACACCTAGTGGTGAGACTTCTGCCTTTTTGAAATTTAATGAACTGTACTGGTCTTTCATGTCCTCCTTTCTTCGGCTTCCTGTAAACGCTAAGCAGCATCCACAGTATCAATCGTATTGAATTCGCGGGCTGTGGTCTCAAGGAGTCTACCCCACATCAATGCCCTGCTACGTTAGAGGCTATGGCTGTTGAGATATAGCCTTCGGCCAGTCTGGAATCTGCAAAGCCAGAATTCCTAACAACTCTGACAATGAACAAGAAGTGTTCTCTGGTTCTGTAAGACTCCCTGAAGTGCCCTTATTCTAAGGAAATCCTTTCGCTCACTTCATCACATCACACAGGCATTTTATCATCTCACATCATCACAAGAAGAAGAATGGTGAGTCCAGTACAACAAGATATATTGAGGAGACTTCCCTGGTGGTCCAGTAGCTAAGATTCCATGCTCCCAATGCAGGGGCCTGGGGTTCAATCCCTGATCAGAAAACTAGATCCCACATGTTGCAACTAAGAGTTCACATGCTGCAACTAAAGATTCAGCATGCCCTAGTGAAGATCGAAGATTCTGAATGCCATAGTCAAACAAATAAAAATATTTTTTAACAAAGATATTTTGACAGAGAGACCACATTTCCACAACTTTTATGATAGTATATTGTTATAATCAGTCTATTTTATATTGGTCATTTTTGTTAACTTCTTACTGTGTCTAAGATGCAAATTAAACTTCACCATAAGTATATATGTATAGGAAAAGAATACAGTATATATAAGATCTGGTTCTAACCAGATCTGTGGCTTCAAGCTGCTGAAATTGGGGGTATTGGAACATAATCTCCTGTGGATAAGGGGACCACTGTACACATTTCTCAAAATTTCGTAACTTACTACCCTTAGAGTGATGTGGGTTTATGCACAAAAGAAGAGATTCATTGGTACCCTTCTCTGCCCTGATTTTTTTCATCTTGTTCCTCCCTCCTTGTTCATTGGGTACCTTGAGATATGTGAGGAATCTTGCTTTTAGGAGATCAAAGAAAAAGAAAAACAAGTTTTTCTCCTACATCTTTCTGTTTTGGTTATTAACATTGTTTTTATACTGGCTTAAGATGCACCCTTAAATTACTTCACAGCTTCTTGACCAAAATCTGTAAAACAGATGAAGAATGCATTTTTATGTTCTTCGGTTTTCCTTTATGTCCTCCTTTCTTCGGCTTCCTGTAAACGCTAAGCAGCATCCACAGTATCAATCGTATTGAATTCGGGCTGTGGTCTCAAGGAGTCTACCCCACATCAATGCCCTGCTACGTTAGAGGCTATGGCTGTTGAGATATAGCCTTCGGCCAGTCTGGAATCTGCAAAGCCAGAATTCCTAACAACTCTGACAATGAACAAGAAGTGTTCTCTGGTTCTGTAAGACTCCCTGAAGTGCCCTTATTCTAAGGAAATCCTTTCGCTCACTTCATCACATCACACAGGCATTTTATCATCTCACATCATCACAAGAAGAAGAATGGTGAGTCCAGTACAACAAGATATATTGAGGAGACTTCCCTGGTGGTCCAGTAGCTAAGATTCCATGCTCCCAATGCAGGGGCCTGGGGTTCAATCCCTGATCAGAAAACTAGATCCCACATGTTGCAACTAAGAGTTCACATGCTGCAACTAAAGATTCAGCATGCCCTAGTGAAGATCGAAGATTCTGAATGCCATAGTCAAACAAATAAAAATATTTTTTAACAAAGATATTTTGACAGAGAGACCACATTTCCACAACTTTTATGATAGTATATTGTTATAATCAGTCTATTTTATATTGGTCATTTTTGTTAACTTCTTACTGTGTCTAAGATGCAAATTAAACTTCACCATAAGTATATATGTATAGGAAAAGAATACAGTATATATAAGATCTGGTTCTAACCAGATCTGTGGCTTCAAGCTGCTGAAATTGGGGGTATTGGAACATAATCTCCTGTGGATAAGGGGACCACTGTACACATTTCTCAAAATTTCGTAACTTACTACCCTTAGAGTGATGTGGGTTTATGCACAAAAGAAGAGATTCATTGGTACCCTTCTCTGCCCTGATTTTTTTCATCTTGTTCCTCCCTCCTTGTTCATTGGGTACCTTGAGATATGTGAGGAATCTTGCTTTTAGGAGATCAAAGAAAAAGAAAAACAAGTTTTTCTCCTACATCTTTCTGTTTTGGTTATTAACATTGTTTTTATACTGGCTTAAGATGCACCCTTAAAATTACTTCACAGCTTCTTGACCAAAATCTGTACAGAGAAGCCTTATGATGAATGGCAGAGTGATCATTTTGTAAGAAATGAATTTCAAATCTAGCCGGGAGGATAGTACTGGGTTTCCAAAATGACAGACATTACATTAATTCATTAAGCATATCTTAGAGGCATTCTGAGTCAGAGGACAGGATGATATTTTGATCTCAAAAGATATAAGGATACTTCCAAGTAGCTAATTATGCATGGGGGTTCATTATCTGCATTGACATGAGTATTAGGTTGAATTTCCTCTGCGACCGGGCTGCCAGATCCCATCTTACACACAGTTAAACAGTGTTTCCTGCTGGTTTGTACACAATGTGGTGAATATCTCTTTCCCTGCTGAAGCAGTGCCGGGATACAAAACCTATAATTACCTTCCATGGAGACGGCAATTAGATGCTCCAGCAACCTCATCTGATCTCTGTAAAGGACCCAGTGGAGCAAGTGAGGTTTCTATGAAGTCAGAAGACCTGGCTTGGAATCCTAATTCTGTCACTTACTAAAATTATAACTTCGGATGAGTTACTTCATTCTCTGGGCCTCAGGTGCCTTATCTCTAAATCTTGATGAAGAATGCCTACTTCATAGCACTGTTGAAAAGCAAGTATTATATTGTATGTGAAAATACTTGGTAAGAGCCTAGAAAATGTTAGTCTTCTTTCATCTATGAGGCTAGAGGAACACAGATGGTAGACAGCTGTATCAGGCAGCGACTGCTGCGTAAGAAACCACAGCAAAATCAAATCAGATGGTAAGGGGACCACTGTACACATTTCTCAAAATTTCGTAACTTACTACCCTTAGAGTGATGTGGGTTTATGCACAAAAGAAGAGATTCATTGGTACCCTTCTCTGCCCTGATTTTTTTCATCTTGTTCCTCCCTCCTTGTTCATTGGGTACCTTGAGATATGTGAGGAATCTTGCTTTTAGGAGATCAAAGAAAAAGAAAAACAAGTTTTTCTCCTACATCTTTCTGTTTTGGTTATTAACATTGTTTTTATACTGGCTTAAGATGCACCCTTAAAATTACTTCACAGCTTCTTGACCAAAATCTGTACAGAGAAGCCTTATGATGAATGGCAGAGTGATCATTTTGTAAGAAATGAATTTCAAATCTAGCCGGGAGGATAGTACTGGGTTTCCAAAATGACAGACATTACATTAATTCATTAAGCATATCTTAGAGGCATTCTGAGTCAGAGGACAGGATGATATTTTGATCTCAAAAGATATAAGGATACTTCCAAGTAGCTAATTATGCATGGGGGTTCATTATCTGCATTGACATGAGTATTAGGTTGAATTTCCTCTGCGACCGGGCTGCCAGATCCCATCTTACACACAGTTAAACAGTTTTTCCTTCTGGTTTGTACACAATGTGGTGAATATCTCTTTCCCCTGCTGAAGCAGTGCCGGGATACAAAACCTATAATTACCTTCCATGGAGACGGCAATCAGATGCTCCAGCAACCTCATCTGATCTCTGTAAAGGACCCAGTGGAGCAAGTGAGGTTTCTATGAAGTCAGAAGACCTGGCTTGGAATCCTAATTCTGTCACTTACTAAAATTATAACTTCGGATGAGTTACTTCATTCTCTGGGCCTCAGGTGCCTTATCTCTAAATCTTGATGAAGAATGCCTACTTCATAGCACTGTTGAAAAAGCAAGTATTATATTGTATGTGAAAATACTTGGTAAGAGCCTAGAAAAATGTTAGTCTTCTTTCATCTATGAGGCTAGAGGAACACAGATGGTAGACAGCTGTATCAGGCAGCCACTGCTGCGTAAGAAACCACAGCAAAGCTCAGTGTTCCTTCTTGTTCACGTATCTGCAAGTCAGATTAAGATCCAGTTATCAAATGACATTGACAAAGAGGTTGATGGTGACTATTGGCTTCCTGGGTTAATTACACACACAGATTCTCTTCTCTTTGATCTGGCCTCCCTTGACCCCTCACTTTACACTCCAGGAGGAACTCTGATATGATTCAAGGGAAAATGGCAGCTTCAGGAGGACATGTGCCAGGATGCTCTAGGGGCAGGCGGAGCGTTGGGTGGAGAAGGGAGAGAGCCACTGTTCTCTTCCTTTCCTTGGACTTGTCTTGAGCTTCCCACGAGTTTGAAGGGACAAAGTTGGGTTGGGGTGTCTTCTGGTCAGGAGAGGGTGGACCTCTGAAGGTAAACAGGATCATAGTGAAGCCCAAGAGGAGTAAGGTTTAATGCCTAGGTCTGCCTCTGCTCCTTCCTCCACAAACACTGACCTAACCATCTGCCATCTAGCAGAGGCAGTGAGTGACTCCATGGTTCCAGTGCAGGGGGCCCAGGCTCAGTCCCTGGTGGGCAAACTAGATCCCACATATTGCAGCTAAGAGTTTGTATGCCACAACTAAGAGATCCCATATGCAGCAACTAAGACCTGGTGCAGCCCAATGAGTAAACAACTCAAACAAACAAACAACAATTACAAAATAATGTGATCAGCACCACAGGTACAAGGAAACCCAGGTGCTTAGAATACACCAATCTTGGGAAGGTGAAGAAAGGCCTTAGAGAAGAAATGTGTTTCCTGGAATCAGCATGAGAGTTCAGTCCCTGTTTTAGGTCATAAGAAGAGATGCTCCTTCCTGTGTTGTGTGAGGTTTTCTGTTGTCAACTACAAATTGACTCTTACCAATTTGGTTGCCAATGACTGGACAACAAGGACATGTGCCCTCTGCCTCTGCAGAGACCTGAGCCTGTGCTGTTGAGAGCTGCTGACCTTCAATACCCCTTGATGCAGATAGGGTAAGGTAGAGGCACCCTGTGCTCCAAGGTGGGGCAGGTCTTTATATAGGTGGATGCCTTTTTAGGAACAACCTTTATTATCTCAATCCTTGCATCTCCTCACATCTAGAAAAGCACTAAATTCCTTCATGATGAAATTAGATCCTAATGATTAACTGAAACCCTTTGTAAAATGACTGTTTAATGATATTAAACTCCCTCTTCTCAAAATCTTATATATTGGACTTCCTCCTGCTGCCTTTTTGGAGCAGTCTCTCAGAGCTATCTGGTGTGCTGTCTCCCGGGCTGCAGTCCTAATTATGGCCCAAGTAAAACTTAACCCACAATTCTCAAGTTGTTCATCTGTTTTAGTCAACAGAAGGAAAAGAAAGGACTGTGTGGGTGGGAGGAAGTGAGGGGTCTGTGTGCTGGAGGCCTCAGGGGAGGGGAGAGGAGGGGTGAATACGGCTGTGAGTGAGGGACAAGCCAGAAGGACGTGAGACTGTGGTGGGAATGCACTATTCGAATGCGTGCCCTGTGTTTATGCCCTGTGCTGACATGATGAGTATTTGTGGTTCAGAACTGCCCCAATGGTACCTCCATCATCTTGGCATGTAGTTCTCAACCCTTGATTCTGTGTCTCTATAATGACTGGAAACCCACCGTGCTAAGAAATCCTCATCATTTTGACCACACCCCTCCTCAGCTGATTAACCCATCGCACAGCTAACTCTGAGCTTTCAGTGTAAGTTATCTTTCTACTTCACAACACTACATGCTTATAAATGTCTCAGCATTCGAATGGTTTAAACATTTTACGTTATGTTTTCTTTTATATATATATAGAGAGAGAGAGAGAGAGAGAAAGAGAGAGAGAGAGAGCGCGTATGGACAAAATAAGATCCTACTGTGGAGCACAGGGAACTATTTCACAGGGGAATACCTGGTGATAACCATAATGGAAAAGAATATTACAAAATAATATGTATGTGTATATATATATACACATATATAACTGACATTTTACAAAAAAATTAAAAACTGATAGACACGCAGTTGTGTCTGACTATACTTCAGTAAGAAATAATAAAACACAAATGTCCTTTTACAACAAAAATTGTAAATCAACTACCTTCAATACCCCTTGATGCAGATAGGGTAAGGTAGAGGCACCCTGTGCTCCAAGGTGGGGCAGGTCTTTATATAGGTGGATGCCTTTTTAGGAACAACCTTTATTATCTCAATCCTTGCATCTCCTCACATCTAGAAAAGCACTAAATTCCTTCATGATGAAATTAGATCCTAATGATTAACTGAAACCCTTTGTAAAATGACTGTTTAATGATATTAAACTCCCTCTTCTCAAAATCTTATATATTGGACTTCCTCCTGCTGCCTTTTTGGAGCAGTCTCTCAGAGCTATCTGGTGTGCTGTCTCCCGGGCTGCAGTCCTAATTATGGCCCAAGTAAAACTTAACCCACAATTCTCAAGTTGTTCATCTGTTTTAGTCAACAGAAGGAAAAGAAAGGACTGTGTGGGTGGGAGGAAGTGAGGGGTCTGTGTGCTGGAGGCCTCAGGGGAGGGGAGAGGAGGGGTGAATACGGCTGTGAGTGAGGGACAAGCCAGAAGGACGTGAGACTGTGGTGGGAATGCACTATTCGAATGCGTGCCCTGTGTTTATGCCCTGTGCTGACATGATGAGTATTTGTGGTTCAGAACTGCCCCAATGGTACCTCCATCATCTTGGCATGTAGTTCTCAACCCTTGATTCTGTGTCTCTATAATGACTGGAAACCCACCGTGCTAAGAAATCCTCATCATTTTGACCACACCCCTCCTCAGCTGATTAACCCATCGCACAGCTAACTCTGAGCTTTCAGTGTAAGTTATCTTTCTACTTCACAACACTACATGCTTATAAATGTCTCAGCATTCGAATGGTTTAAACATTTTACGTTATGTTTTCTTTTATATATATATAGAGAGAGAGAGAGAGAAAGAGAGAGAGAGAGAGCGCGTATGGACAAAATAAGATCCTACTGTGGAGCACAGGGAACTATTTCACAGGGGAATACCTGGTGATAACCATAATGGAAAAGAATATTACAAAATAATATGTATGTGTATATATATATACACATACATATATAACTGAATCACTTTGCTGTACAGCAGAAATTAACACAACATTGTAAATCAACTATCAGTTCACTTCAGACACGCAGTTGTGTCTGACTATACTTCAGTAAGAAATAATAAAACACAAATGTCCTTTTTTAAAATTTAATTCAACAAATGAAAGTAGCTGATGAGAGTCAGACATGGAGGCAGGCCCTGGGGTCTAATGGTGAGGAGAAACACAATGCAGGGTGCTTAGGCAGCGATCTTGAGGGTTGGGACCTCAAGGGACATGCAAATAGATCTGAAACAGCAGGGAAGGGGGCAGGGCACAACTTTTGAAAGACTGACATAACCCAAGGGCAAACAGAAACTGCTTAGAAACGAATGTGTCAAGATAGCAGACAAGTCAACTTGATTAGACCTTGATTCTCACTAATCCGGCAGCAAGCTAAACGACATACCCAGAGGCGCTATGACAGTTACAAGGTCCACCGTCAAAGGCCAAAAAGTGGGCAGTGGGCCAACCCCTGAAAATCCCTGCTCCTTTCCCAAAATAGTTGGACTAATCCTCCCACTCATTAGCCTATGAAATTACCCAGACCATAAAGGCTAACCACACCACACCACACCTCAAGGTTACCACACTCAAACTCTGCAACGGCCCACACTGTTTGTGGAGTGTGTTTCTCTGAATAAAATCCACTTTTTACCTATTACTTTGTCTCTCACTGCATTCTTTCTGCGATGAGATACAAAGAACCTGAGCCTCAGTAAGTCCAGATACCAGGTGAGTGATTCTAATTAAAAGATTGTGGGTCAGAATCCCAAGCAGGGTTTTGTCTGCATTTCAATCCCAGCACATGGGTTCAAGTCCCAGTCTGAGGTAAATAGTTTCACATACAGTAGACTCAGGACCACCTCCAAAGAAGCCCATTCACCTACACAAGTTTGAAAACTTCTGTCCCAATGGATGCTAACTTTGTTAGAGGCAGAACTGAAGTTTCTTTTCATTTTTTTGGCTCCTCTCCATGGCTTGTAGGAATCTTACTTAGTTCCCTGACCAGGGATTGAACCCTTGCCCTCTCCAGTGGAAGTGTGCACTGTTCCGTGGACCTCCAGGAAAGTACCAGAGTTGAAGTTTTTTTGGTCCTTTTGTAAGGGTAAGGAGGGAAAGGGGCAGGGCACAATTTTTGAAAAGAATGACAGTCCAAGGACACAGCCTAAACCCATTAGAATCAAATGGGTCCAAGATGGCAGACCAGACCTTGATCCTCAGTCAGCAAGCTAAATGACACACCCAGAGGCGCCATGACAGTTCCACCCCTCCCTAAAAGAGCTGGAATAATCCTCCCACTCATTAGCATATGGAATTACCCAGCCTATAAAAGATAAGAACACCATGCTTTCAGGGCCACTGGATTTGCTCTGCCATGGCCCACACTCTGTCTGTGGAGTGTGCTTTCTCTGAATCTGAATAAATCCATTTCTTACCTATCACTTTGTCTCTTGCTGAATTCTTCTCTGCAAAGAGACATGAACAATCTGAACCTCAGTGGGTCCAGACATTGGGTGAGTGATTTTAATTAACAGGGTTTAGGCTGGGTTCGAGTCCCAAACAGGGTCTAGGCTGGGTTCAAGTCCTGGCTAAAGTCCCAACAGGGTTTAGGCTGGGTTCGAGTCCAGGCCGCATGGGTTCAAGTCCCAAACAGGTTTGATTAAGTCTGGGCCCTGGGTTTAAGTCTCAAATTGAGGTTGAACACTTTCACTTTCTCAGAGTTATCCAACATAGTGCATTTGGGAAACAACCTATGGTTCACTTCTTTTTTTTTTTTTTTTTTTTAATATTTATTTATTTGTGCTGGGTCTTCGTTGTTGCACTCAGGCATTCTGTAATTGTGCATGGGCTTATGTGCTCCCAGGCATGTGGGATCTTTCTAGACCTGGAATGAAACTCATGTCCCTTGTATTGCAAGGCAGATTCTTAATCACTAGAGCACCAGGTAAGCCCTGGTCCACGTTTTTGCACTTTAGCTATGTCTCTGTGTGTGTCTATCAAAATATGTCACATCATTCGCTTTTCAAATTCACCAAAAGAGCATATTTTAATTATTCTATAACTTGCTCTTCTCACTCAACATTCTATGTTCAAGACCTTATTTGATATATGTGGACCTAATTCATTCTTTTTGGCTGCTGTTTACTATGAAATTGCGTGACTGAATGACTATGTCACAGTTTAATTTGGCATTTCCCCATAGGATGGGGACATATGCATAAGATTCACAATCTGCTAGGCACAGTTCTAAGTGCTACAAATTCTCATTCATGTATCCTCATAGGTTGTATCATTACCATCCTCATCTTACAAATGAGGAAACTGAGACACAGACAGGCTAAGGATTCCATTCAAGGTTACACAGAGGACAAGTGGTAGGACTAGGATTCAAACACAGATTTATCTGTCACATTCGGGTGTTTGTACTAACTCCTGAGCTGTGCTGCCACTTTAAGAGTTTCCCCGTAGGATTGCAAAGAGCTGAATATGAGGGAGGCCACACTAGACTGAGGAATAAAGCATCAGAAGAGCAATTCTGAGGCTTTGACAGAATTCAGAGCAGTTACATAGTTCTTCGATGTTCTATCCAGCTCTTAACCACAGGCTCTTTTCTGTCCCTATCATCATCTGACAGGAGGTTAATTGACTACCAGATACTTTGAGAGAAGACAGTGGCCCACATCAAATCGGCAACTCTTCCAAACTGCTTTCTTCTCGTCACAAATGCCCTTTTTCACAACTGTATGTTGCTGTGCTCTCTAGCTAGGAACTGAACATTTCCTCTGTACAATTTCAGTCCATAAATTCCACTAACTAGCCTGCTAAAGCACTTAGGGGATTACGTATTACTCTATATATCCCTCTATACATTGGCCTAAACCAACGATTTTGAACACATTTTTGCAATATTACTACTGTAAGAACAGAATAGCTTTTGGTTTTATAAACGGCCAGTACAGCTGGTGTAAGTCTTTGAGGATGTCTCTCTTCCTGCTGTCTCCTTCTCATCTGGGGACAAACTACAGCAGGCGTGTCTGAAAAGGACCAACACACGTATTGCTGTCGTAACCAAGGGCTCATGAAATTCAACAAACATAGTTGTCTTACAGATGAGAGGTCCCCAGCGAGCTCAGACATCAAATGGAAATAGAATTAGGAGCTTTTTGTTAACCTTTTCCAAAGTCTTCTTGCTTTGGCTAAGTCTGAAATTTTGGCATTTTTCCCATAAGGATTTGGTGGACATATCTTTGGCTGCTGTTTACTATGAAATTGCGTGACTGAATGACTATGTCACAGTTTAATTTGGCATTTCCATAGGATGGGGACATATGCATAAGATTCACAATCTGCTAGGCACAGTTCTAAGTGCTACAAATTCTCATTCATGTATCCTCATAGGTTGTATCATTACCATCCTCATCTTACAAATGAGGAAACTGAGACACAGACAGGCTAAGGATTCCATTCAAGGTTACACAGAGGACAAGTGGTAGGACTAGGATTCAAACACAGATTTATCTGTCACATTCGGGTGTTTGTACTAACTCCTGAGCTGTGCTGCCACTTTAAGAGTTTCCCCGTAGGATTGCAAAGAGCTGAATATGAGGGAGGCCACACTAGACTGAGGAATAAAGCATCAGAAGAGCAATTCTGAGGCTTTGACAGAATTCAGAGCAGTTACATAGTTCTTCGATGTTCTATCCAGCTCTTAACCACAGGCTCTTTTCTGTCCCTATCATCATCTGACAGGAGGTTAATTGACTACCAGATACTTTGAGAGAAGACAGTGGCCCACATCAAATCGGCAACTCTTCCAAACTGCTTTCTTCTCGTCACAAATGCCCTTTTTCACAACTGTATGTTGCTGTGCTCTCTAGCTAGGAACTGAACATTTCCTCTGTACAATTTCAGTCCATAAATTCCACTAACTAGCCTGCTAAAGCACTTAGGGGATTACGTATTACTCTATATATCCCTCTATACATTGGCCTAAACCAACGATTTTGAACACATTTTTGCAATATTACTACTGTAAGAACAGAATAGCTTTTGGTTTTATAAACGGCCAGTACAGCTGGTGTAAGTCTTTGAGGATGTCTCTCTTCCTGCTGTCTCCTTCTCATCTGGGGACAAACTACAGCAGGCGTGTCTGAAAAGGACCAACACACGTATTGCTGTCGTAACCAAGGGCGCTCATGAAATTCAACAAACATAGTTGTCTTACAGATGAGAGGTCCCCAGCGAGCTCAGACATCAAATGGAAATAGAATTAGGAGCTTTTTGTTAACCTTTTCCAAAGTCTTCTTGCTTTGGCTAAGTCTGAAATAGCAAATGTACAGAGTATGGCATGCATCTCAGAAACGGTGAGGTCCAAGTTTGACACCTCTTCTTATTCGGTCCATTTTAGGACCGTATCACCAGGGGATGTGCCAAGAACCAACTTGTGAGTCTGATTCTGATACATCCTGACTCCACGGGCTTGTGTTTGAGGGCTAGCTCTCAGCTCACCAGTATCGTATCCTGACACAAGCTGGCACCTAAAACCTGGGACCCTTAGCCACCTGGACAAACATCTCCTTGAGTAACAAAATATAAAGAAACTATAAGGGACTAAAAATAGCTGCATGCATGCCCAGTTGGAGCCAGTTACGAATAAGAAGACACAAAAAGGCCAAAAACTCAAGTGCTACTTCTCAGGACTCTGGAGTGAAAGCGTGACCTCTGGACACAGCACCACCATTGGGTGGGCGGAGCACTTAAGCCACACCTCCAGCCCCATCCCTGGACCCGCCCCCACCCCCATTTAAGGAATCAAGCTGCTCCCTCTCCCTGCTAGAGTCAGGGTTCCTGTTATTTGTTTCACACCCTCATCCTGCAGCCCAGGTACCCATAAAGCCTCACCTGAATTCCTCTAATGGCTTGTTATCAATTTCTATTGATTAAAGAGTCCAAGAATCTGGGTCAGTAATAATCACTTAGTCTCTGCAAACTTTCTAATTTATAAAATGGACCTAATACCATTTCATCATTTAACTAGCGAATTCCTGTATCAATTCAACATTTACTGAGTTCAACTTAGCGACTAAGCAACAACAAAATGCACAAAAGGAGTCTCTGCTCTAAGGTTCCCCATGTTGGGTTCGAGCAGTTCTTACCTTCCAGTTACGCCCACTTATCCGCTTTCAAGGTCCTTTGGATCTTTTTTGGCATCTCCGCTGAGTCCTTTGAGACACTCCTCTCGCTCCACTCCAGGGTTTGTCTCTGATTGGCCAGACCTCCACTCCGTAAAACCTGCAGAAGCCTCTTGGCCTCCCTGGCCCGGGTGAAGTTCCCCTGCCACGCTGGCAGGAAATAGCATTGCAGAGGCCCTGCGCACGCACATCCCTTATCTTAGCCGCAGTACTGACTTGACCACACATGCTGGCCCCAGCCTCACCCCACCCCTCCCCAAACATGGAAAACACCTGAAGAAGGTCCCCGGCACTTTGCTTTCTCTTTCCACTTTCCACCCACCTGCTTCCTCCTGGTAAGAGGATTCTCAACTCCTTGAGGATATGTGAGCATAGGGCCACCTGGAAGTTCACGTGGTCCAGGGTGGCTCCCATGTGCCTGGCTCTGAGGGTACTCAGCTGCTGTGCTAATGAAGATCAACTTAAGTGAGGGTAGAGGAAATGGACGTCAGGGCAAGGGGAATACTCACAGGATTTTCAGTCCGTTCCCCTTACTGTGGTGGCTGGGAGGGTCCAAAATGCAAATCACATCGGCTTCATACCCCTTCCCCCAATTCTCTGTGGCTCTCTGTTGCCCTCAGCACAAAGCTGACACCTCCTTTTATCAGGTTAATCAGGCCCTTCTTCACCGCCCTCCCTCCCTCAGCTCCCTGTTGATCATTTCCTTACTTGTAACTCCACCAGGGCTCCCAAAATGCCTGCCAGGACTTCCTGGTGGTCCGGTGACTGACCAGTGGCTGAGCCTTCATTATATTATGTTGATACTGTCTTTTTTCCTTTCCTTTTCTTCCTTAAGTCTCCAGTTAGAGCCATCAGACACTTATTCCCAATTGTGTCCCTGGCTCAAGTGTAGCTCTGGGACAGTAGGGTCCTTCTCCTGTCCTCTTTTTACACTGGTGAATTATTCTTTCTAAAACAGGCCAACATAGTGGTTGAGAATACAGTCAGAAGTCCGACTTCCTGGGTTCGAATCACAGCTCTTCCATTTATGGATTGTGTTCTCTGATCTCGAGCAAGTGACTTGATTGACTGAGGGCATCCAATTGTTAAATTTTCAGAAATATTGCAAGCCTGTTGATATCATATTGGTAACTTGACATCAGCCTTGATAGGAGTATTTACACCGTGAAAATTGGGAGTAGCTGTAAATCCATACCTGCCCCCTTCCCTTAACCTGTTTATCACCATTTACACACATTCATGCACACACTCCTGCTCAGTTTCCTCGTCTGTAAACCAGGAGTAATAACAGTGACTACATCATGGAGCATCCTGGGAGAGTTGAGTGAAATATGCATACTTGTGTGTGGAAATTACTCCGTAATTGTGAGATGCTCTGGGTGTCTCAGAGCCTTTCTGCCATTACTTCAGACTCACTGTCAAATACACTGGTAATTAAATTAAACTAAAAAACAACTAGTGCCTTAAAACAAGTAGCTCATAATTGATAGGAAATGTGTGATCTAATGTTTATGATGATTAAAATTATAATTTTTCTAAGTCTAGCACTGATTGCCTTTTTTAAATTTATTTTTAATTGGAGGATAATTGATTTACAATGTTGTGTTGGTTTCTGCCATACATCAACATGAATCAGTGATAGGTATACCATGTCCCCTCCCCCCTTGACCTTTCCCACCTCCGCCCCCTCCCACCCCTCTGGGCTGTCAGAGAGCACCAGGTTGAGCGGCCTGTGTCACACAGCAGCTCCCCACTAACTGTCTGTTTCACACATGGTCGATTACTTTCATTATGTTCATTTCCTTTGGCTAGCTGTTAGAATTTCTTCTTTGGAGTATCTACTTTTTCTTCTCCCAAGTAAATCAAAGGCTACAAAGATGGTTTATCCTATCCTTTGGTAGCTTAGTAAATACATATGTTTTAAAAAACTGAAATAGCTGCGCTGAGCTAAAAGATGTGCTGATAATTCATGCTAATTTTATATGTTAGTCAAGACTTTGGTGGGCAAATAAAGTCTTGGTAATGTGTTGTTATCTGAGTGCTAAAAATATAATATGTCATAAATATCTGACTCATTCTGATCATTAATGAATTAATCACATACATGTATTTAAATATAAATATTCTACTGGCAAAGCTTAAGTTTAGTATTTTGTTAAATGAGTCTCTCATTTATCCTCAATAGATTTAGGGGGTCTTATTTTCTCTGAGTCTTTTTTAAAAACTTTTGTTCATTTAAGGTTCAGCCTTGATAGGAGTATTTACACCGTGAAAATTGGGAGTAGCTGTAAATCCATACCTGCCCCCTTCCCTTAACCTGTTTATCACCATTTACACACATTCATGCACACACTCCTGCTCAGTTTCCTCGTCTGTAAACCAGGAGTAATAACAGTGACTACATCATGGAGCATCCTGGGAGAGTTGAGTGAAATATGCATACTTGTGTGTGGAAATTACTCCGTAATTGTGAGATGCTCTGGGTGTCTCAGAGCCTTTCTGCCATTACTTCAGACTCACTGTCAAATACACTGGTAATTAAATTAAACTAAAAAACAACTAGTGCCTTAAAACAAGTAGCTCATAATTGATAGGAAATGTGTGATCTAATGTTTATGATGATTAAAATTATAATTTTTCTAAGTCTAGCACTGATTGCCTTTTTTAAATTTATTTTTAATTGGAGGATAATTGATTTACAATGTTGTGTTGGTTTCTGCCATACATCAACATGAATCAGTGATAGGTATACCATGTCCCCTCCCCCTTGGACCTTTCTCCCACCCCCGCCCCCTACCACCCCTCTGGGCTGTCAGAGAGCACCAGGTTGAGCGGCCTGTGTCACACAGCAGCTCCCCACTAACTGTCTGTTTCACACATGGTCGATTACTTTCATTATGTTCATTTCCTTTGGCTAGCTGTTAGAATTTCTTCTTTGGAGTATCTACTTTTTCTTCTCCCAAGTAAATCAAAGGCTACAAAGATGGTTTATCCTATCCTTTGGTAGCTTAGTAAATACATATGTTTTAAAAAACTGAAATAGCTGCGCTGAGCTAAAAGATGTGCTGATAATTCATGCTAATTTTATATGTTAGTCAAGACTTTGGTGGGCAAATAAAGTCTTGGTAATGTGTTGTTATCTGAGTGCTAAAAATATAATATGTCATAAATATCTGACTCATTCTGATCATTAATGAATTAATCACATACATGTATTT
Organism: Tragulus kanchil; assembly: GCA_022376925.1. NCBI lineage: Eukaryota > Metazoa > Chordata > Mammalia > Artiodactyla > Tragulidae > Tragulus > Tragulus kanchil. The sequence goes on along the minus strand of JAIOJX010000005.1, from coordinate 99,660,459 downwards.
AAATATAAATATTCTACTGGCAAAGCTTAAGTTTAGTATTTTGTTAAATGAGTCTCTCATTTATCCTCAATAGATTTAGGGGGACTTATTTTCTCTGAGTCTTCATGATTAGTGGATATTTATATCTTAACTTTATCAGTGTTTACATTATAGGAGTGTAGTAGTTGCTCAGAAATGTCTGACTCTTTGCAACTCCATGGACTGTAGCCTACCAGGGTCCTCTGTTCGTGGGATTTCTCAGGCAAGAATAATGGAGTGGGTTGCCATTTCCTTCTCCAGGGGATCTTCCCAACCAGGTATTGAACCTGGGTCTCCCACCTTACAGGCAGATTCTTTACCATCTAAGCCACCAGGGAACCCCAAGGAAAGTGTTATTAATGCATGGTTGATCGTCATAGAATCACTATAGATTCTGCACTCAGGATGCTTTATATTACAGAATTCTTCAACCAAGATGTTTAGAAGTTCATCTCTTCAAATAATTCCCCTCTTCAGAAAGAAAATATAGACTTCTTATGATGTTTACAAAATACCAGATGTCCACATGGGACAAGCTAACAGCATTGGAGGACGTGGGATCCTGCTTCCTCCTCTTACACGATGCTCTGGCGTCAACTTTGTTTTCTCCTGTGAATCCTCTCTCCCATGGCAGTACATTTTTCCAAGCCTTTCTCTCTTAGTGGAGCTGAGTCTGGCCTCAGTGCTAAGTTTTTGGACAATTAATGTAAGTAGGTGACACCTCCATAGCAGACAAGGACATTCACCGAGGATGTTGGTCACCCCCTGGAAAAGTTTTTCTCCTACTTTCTCCTCCTTCTCCTGGTTTTTCTGGTGGCCAGAGTTGGGCTTCCTGAGTCCCACACAGCCTCACCCCCATCGGTCGAGTTGTGTTTCCATCCCTTGCTGGGGAGGCTGACTTGGCAAACAGGACCTGTCACCTGGCTGAAAAATGTGATGCTCTTCTGGTTATGTCCACCATCTCTTCCACTCATGAGGCCTCTGCCCTGGAATGCCCAGGCCTGAGCTCTGCCTCTGGTGTGTCCCAGTCTGAAGGATCAGGCTTCTCCTGTGGTCTCCACCAGTCTAGACTAAAACAGCTCTTCCTCCATGCCCTGCGACCTGGTTCCATTCCCATGGGGTCTTGGGCCTCTAAATTCTCTCAAGTTTTTAGTATTTTGTTAAATGAGTCTCTCATTTATCCTCAATAGATTTAGGGGGACTTATTTTCTCTGAGTCTTCATGATTAGTGGATATTTATATCTTAACTTTATCAGTGTTTACATTATAGGAGTGTAGTAGTTGCTCAGAAATGTCTGACTCTTTGCAACTCCATGGACTGTAGCCTACCAGGGTCCTCTGTTCGTGGGATTTCTCAGGCAAGAATAATGGAGTGGGTTGCCATTTCCTTCTCCAGGGGATCTTCCCAACCAGGTATTGAACCTGGGTCTCCCACCTTACAGGCAGATTCTTTACCATCTAAGCCACCAGGGAACCCCAAGGAAAGTGTTATTAATGCATGGTTGATCGTCATAGAATCACTATAGATTCTGCACTCAGGATGCTTTATATTACAGAATTCTTCAACCAAGATGTTTAGAAGTTCATCTCTTCAAATAATTCCCCTCTTCAGAAAGAAAATATAGACTTCTTATGATGTTTACAAAATACCAGATGTCCACATGGGACAAGCTAACAGCATTGGAGGACGTGGGATCCTGCTTCCTCCTCTTACACGATGCTCTGGCGTCAACTTTGTTTTCTCCTGTGAATCCTCTCTCCCATGGCAGTACATTTTTCCAAGCCTTTCTCTCTTAGTGGAGCTGAGTCTGGCCTCAGTGCTAAGTTTTTGGACAATTAATGTAAGTAGGTGACACCTCCATAGCAGACAAGGACATTCACCGAGGATGTTGGTCACCCCCTGGAAAAGTTTTCTCCTACTTTCTCCTCCTTCTCCTGGTTTTTCTGGTGGCCAGAGTTGGGCTTCCTGAGTCCCACACAGCCTCACCCCCATCGGTCGAGTTGTGTTTCCATCCCTTGCTGGGGAGGCTGACTTGGCAAACAGGACCTGTCACCTGGCTGAAAAATGTGATGCTCTTCTGGTTATGTCCACCATCTCTTCCACTCATGAGGCCTCTGCCCTGGAATGCCCAGGCCTGAGCTCTGCCTCTGGTGTGTCCCAGTCTGAAGGATCAGGCTTCTCCTGTGGTCTCCACCAGTCTAGACTAAAACAGCTCTTCCTCCATGCCCTGCACGACCTGGCATCTCAAGCAGGTGTCCAGACATTGGGGTCTTGGTCCAGTGTGTATGCATTCAAAATTGTCTGAAGCAGGCTTCCCTGGTGGCTCAGTGGTTGAGTCTGCCTTCCAATTCATGGGATGGGGGTTCCATCCCTGGTCGAAGAACGAGTATCCTGCAGGCTGCAGGGCAGCTAAGCCTGCCTGGCATAACTTGAGAAGCCCAAGTGCCACAACTAAGACCCGGCACAGTCAAATAAATGAATACTAAAAAGAAGAAAGAAACTGTCAAAGTGAAAACCAGGAGAAGAGAGAACACTCAGCTCAGCCAACACAAAGACAGCACTGCCTGGTCAGTTAGAAAGTTCCAGCCATTAGAGAGAGATCCTTAAAGATTTACTTCCTCAGACCCTTCAGAGACCCTCTAGGTTTTACCAGACAAATGCTTTGCCCTCCTTCAAATAAGTATTATTACCATTTTTAAAAATAGAAATGCTGAAGTTTGCAAATTTACAATGCACGAGCCTGACCACTGCCTCTGTTGGTCATGATTGCCAGGGCTTACTTCCCTGTCTAGCATAAAGCCTCTTCTCCGCAAGGCTGTGCCTGGCATGTGAGCTTTCTACATTGGATTCGTATTTAAAAAGCCTATAACTTTGATGTGTCAAGGTACTGGACTATGTGGCTGCTCAGCTACTGGCTGCTAAGTTTTACCTTCTCTCCTTCCTTTGGTGCCTCTTTGGTGAATGACTGTTTCTGGTAAAAAAAATCTCTTTTTTTCTTCTATTTTTAGGCATGTGAGATCTTAGTTTCCTGCCCAAAGATAGAACCTGTGCCCTCCTGCAATGGAAGCATGATGTTTTAACCACTGGACTGTGAGGGAAGTCCTAACAATTTTTATTTTAAATGAGACGCTGGTTTTGTTTTGTCAATAAGCAGACAGAGTCTTAAATTCTGAAACTGGGCGGTTGCCGCCTCCTCTGCCGCCACTGGATTTTTCAGATCGCAACCCCTATCGAGCGTGGAGCGCCTTGCCGTCGGAGAAAACCTTCAAACAGCACCGAACCTTTGAACAAAGAGTAGAAGATGCCCGACTTATTCGAGAGCAGCATCCTACCAAAATCCCTGTAATAATAGAACAATACAAAGGTGAGAAGCAGCTTCAGGTCCTGAATAAAACAAAGTTCTGGGTGACTGATCATGTCAACATAAGTGAGCTCATCAAGATAATAAAGAAGGCGCTTACAGGTCAACGCCAGTCAAGCCTTCTTCCTGTTAGTGAACGGACATAGCATGGTGAGTGTGTTCACTTCAATCTGTGAAGTGTATGAAAGCGAGAAGGACAAAGATGGGTTCCTCTATATGGTGTACCCCTCTCAGGAGACCTTTGGAATGAAGTTATCTGTATAAGACTAAACAAATGTACCCATTCTAGCATTTTTGAAACTCTTACCAAGGAATAAAAAAGGGACATTACCGGGCTTCCCTGGTGGTCCAGTGGGTAAGGACACTGCCTTGCAGTGCAAGGGGTGCCAGTTCAATCCCTGGCCTGGGAAGATCCCACATGCTGTGGAGATGCTGGACCGATAAGTACAACTACCGAGCAGGAGCTCTGGAGCGTATACACCCAGAATCCGTGCTCTGTGATGAGAAACGCCACTGCAATAGGAGGCCCACGCAGGCCAAAGAACAAAGATGGATGAAAATAAATGAAAGACCAATAGAAGTGGCAAAAAAAAAAAAGAGAAACAAATAAACTTAAAAAAAAAAATAAAAGGGATGTTACCGACTGAGATTGATCAGTTTGTATAATCACCGATCAAAACAGTAATATTACTGCCTAGGAGTTTTAGGGAGTTGTTTTTTTGTACTTGAAGCAGAAAACTGAGCTCCAGATGAGCACATTCAACTTTGGGAAACTTTATTATTTAACCTGTCTTGTCTTCAAATTTAGATGTTTAAAAATAAAATACTTTGCATTATAAGTTGCCAATAAATCTTCAAGTTAAAAATTCTGAAGCTGGTTTGGTTTTCACTATAATGAAGCAGAAAAACTGAGCCCTCCAGGGTTGAGCAACAGCGCTTGCCGCCCCGGAGAAAACAACCCCTATCGAGTGGAGCGCCTTGCCGTCGGAGAAAACCTTCAAACAGCACCGAACCTTTGAACAAAGAGTAGAAGATGCCCGACTTATTCGAGAGCAGCATCCTACCAAAATCCCTGTAATAATAGAACAATACAAAGGTGAGAAGCAGCTTCAGGTCCTGAATAAAACAAAGTTCTGGGTGACTGATCATGTCAACATAAGTGAGCTCATCAAGATAATAAAGAAGGCGCTTACAGGTCAACGCCAGTCAAGCCTTCTTCCTGTTAGTGAACGGACATAGCATGGTGAGTGTGTTCACTTCAATCTGTGAAGTGTATGAAAGCGAGAAGGACAAAGATGGGTTCCTCTATATGGTGTACCCCTCTCAGGAGACCTTTGGAATGAAGTTATCTGTATAAGACTAAACAAATGTACCCATTCTAGCATTTTTGAAACTCTTACCAAGGAATAAAAAAGGGACATTACCGGGCTTCCCTGGTGGTCCAGTGGGTAAGGACACTGCCTTGCAGTGCAAGGGGTGCCAGTTCAATCCCTGGCCTGGGAAGATCCCACATGCTGTGGAGATGCTGGACCGATAAGTACAACTACCGAGCAGGAGCTCTGGAGCGTATACACCCAGAATCCGTGCTCTGTGATGAGAAACGCCACTGCAATAGGAGGCCCACGCAGGCCAAAGAACAAAGATGGATGAAAATAAATGAAAGACCAATAGAAGTGGCAAAAAAAAAAAAGAGAAACAAATAAACTTAAAAAAAAAAATAAAAGGGATGTTACCGACTGAGATTGATCAGTTTGTATAATCACCGATCAAAACAGTAATATTACTGCCTAGGAGTTTTAGGGAGTTGTTTTTTTGTACTTGAAGCAGAAAAACTGAGCTCCAGATGAGCACATTCAACTTTGGGAAACTTTATTATTTAACCTGTCTTGTCTTCAAATTTAGATGTTTAAAAATAAAATACTTTGCATTATAAGTTGCCAATAAATCTTCAAGTTAAAAAAAAATTCTGAAGCTGGTTTGGTTTCCACTATAATAAAAGATACATATGGTGGTGGTTTAGTCGCTAAGCCATGTATGACTCTTTGCAACCTCATGGACAGCCTCCTCTGTCCATGGGATTTCCCAGGCAAGAATACTGGAGTGAGTTGCCATTTCCTTTTCCAGGGGATCTTCCCAGCCCAGGACTTGAACCCATGTCTCCTGCAGTGCAGGAAGATTTTTTTGCAGACTAAGCCACCAGGGAAGCCCTCAAAGATACATATAGTCAGTCCCTATTTATTAAGCATGTGTTATGTCCCAGTCAAAGCTAAATACCTTATTCCATTGAATTCATCTGAAATAGGTGCTGCTGTCCTCACTTTGCAAGATGAAGTCATGAAAGTTCAGAGCAGTGGCCGAGCTGATAAATGGCAGGGGCAGGTTTTAAGCTGAGTCCCTCTGACTCCAAGACCCAGGCTCCTTAGCACTCTGTTTTTTGGTCTCTCAAATACCTCTAGGCTCAATCATCACATGTCGACCCAGAAGGGCCTCTTCTTTCCTCTTGTGTCTTCTTGTTCCCATGTAATTTTCACTGGAGCAAGATGTGCCGATGAGGATCTGTACTTCTGAATCTAAGAGAGCAGGCAGAGCTAAGATGAAACAATAAATTATTTGATCGGAAAACAGGTGTTATACAAGCAGCATCAGTTAGGGAGGGCTGACCTCATCAGGAGCCATAGTTTCCTCCGTTCTTCCTGGGGATTAGTTTCTATTTAAAATTGAGTTAAATGAAGTTTACTTTAAAAATAGAAAAGAAAATGTGACAAAAAACTCATAAAGGCCCCAAGTAAATGATAAGAATTTTCCAAATGATTGGGAAGGAAAAGTCAGAGAATTAGTACTTATGTGCACACCTGTCCATGGTAATAATGAGTCACTTTTGTCACAGAAACACTTCAATACCCCCTACTCCAACAATAGGCAGTTAGGCATGAACTGAACTGGCTAATGTTCCCTTCATGCTTCGAGGAACAATGCGTCTTTTCTCTCCCAGCTGTTCTTTCATCGTTTACCCAGGAACCGCCCTCCCCGGGCCTGAATTACTGCAATTAAACCAGCATTCAGCCACACAGTGTGAAGGTGAGTTTAGAGCATGCAGGTGGCGTATGGTTTTTTAATGCCCAGAAAGCAAAATCACTCTGTAAAGGAGCGGTCCCCAACCTTTTTGGCGCCAGGGACCAATCTTGTGGAAGACAATTTTCCAGGGACTGGGGAGGCTGCGTGGTTTGGATGAGTCAAGCATGACATTTATTGTGCACTTGACTTCCATTATTAGGACATCGGTGCCACCTCAGATCACCATCCCAGAGGCTGTGGACCTCTACTGTAAAGTAAAGAGGGTCTGGGACTGCCCTGTGGTTCAGGGGTGAGGACTCCGTGTTTCCACTGCACTCGGAGCAGGTGTGATCTCTGGTTGGGGAACGAAGATCCCACATCTGTAGGCGCATAGCATGGCCAAAAAAAAGAGGCACAACCAAAATGGAAAAGCAAGCAGAAATCTGAAATTCAGTTAAAGTTGGAAAGACAAATAGAATTATCCTTAAAGTTAAAAAAGAGCATTCTCGGGGCTTCCCTGGTGGTCCAGTGGATAAGGACACCACCTTGCAGTGCAAGAGGCTCTGGTTTGAGCCCTGGCCTGGGAAGATCCCATGTACCGTGGAGTGGCTAGACTGGTGTGTCCAATTACGAGCCAGTGCTCTGTTGCAGGAGAGACCACTGCAATGAGAGGCTCACACAGGCCAAAGAATAAAAAAAGATGGATGAAAAATAAATATAAATAAAACAAGAGGCATGATGGGGAAAAAAAGAAAAAAGAATGTGAACTCCTTGGCTGAACACTTTTTCTTTCTCTGCCCAAAATGATGCACTCTATAAACAGCGGTTTCCCTCCTTCCCCTTGCTTATTTCAATGTCTTCTGAGGGCTCATTCGCACTGGTCTGCAGCTTACGAGAACCTCTAAGGAGAAGCCGTGAGGGTCAGAAAAGGCCTGGTAGTGACAGCCACTCATTCATTGGGATCATACTTACCAGGTGCGCATCATGTGCCAGGTAATGTCAGGGGCCGGGGATAAAACCTTATCCCAGAGAGGCAGGTGGACACTGAGTGACCACATGCACAAATGTAAAATTTCAGCAATGGTAGACTGCTTCAGAGCACAGGAAGACCCTATTAGAAACAGATCTCACTTGGCCAGAGGCTTCAGGGAAGGCTTGCACCTTTGGAGTTGAGATCTGAAAAATAAGACCAAGAGAAGTCCTAGGCTGAGGAAGCAGCAGGTGCAAGGACCCCGTGGCAGCGGGGACCACTGCCAGTGAGGTGGGCTTGAATAACGGCCAGTGTGAGTAGAACACAGTGTGGGGAGTGAGGTGTGAACCTGACTTTGGAGAATAAGTGGGGCCTAAGGGGCCATTCTGGCTTCCCGGTGGCCCAGCGGTAAAGACTGCCTGGCAATGCAGAAGACTTGGGTTCGATCCCTGGGTCGGGAAGATCCCCTGGAGGAGGTCCTGGCAACCCACTCCAGTATTCTTGCCTGGGAAATCCCATGGGCACTGGAGCCTGGCAAGGTATAGCCTATGGGGTTGCAAAGAGTCAGACACGACTGAGCGTATACAAACACACAAGAGACCATGCTATGTCACTGGGAAATCTTTTCTCTATTATTTTATTGACGTGTAACTGATTTACCCTGCTAATTTCTGCTGTAAAGGAAAGCAACTCAGTTATATACATATATATGCACCACACCTTCTATTTCATATTCTTCTCCATTATGATTTATCACAGGATATTGAATATAGTTCCTTGTGCTACACAGTAAGACCTTGTTGTTTATCCATTTTCAAGGTAAGTGATCACAATTACTCCAGTATTTAGTAAACTACCACGCAGGAACCTGAACATCTTGTAAGTCAGTAGCTTATTTACAGCTCACACAGGATCAAATGGAAGGGTTTTATCAGAAATTGGAGGGGATGTCAGGTTCTGACCAGTGGGAGCTGACACCAGCCTATTCACACGTATCTCCAGGAACTCTGAAACTGGGCAGACCCCAGCTTATCCCCTACTCTTGCTGCTCTGGCTGTGCCTCCTGGGGAGGGCAGGGTGGTGTGCCCCCTGGGAGCTGGAGCTGGGGCCTGGGGCTGAGTGGAGAAACTGCCTGCGACCTGGCGTCTTCCTGCCATGCTGAAGAGCTGAAGGAGATGAGGCACAGATGAAATCGGTCCATGACTAAAGCCCATCTTCTTCTCAAGTCAAAAAGACTAGTTGTTTTTCGCTTTGTTTTGATCTTAGCCACAGTACACAACTTGCAGGATCTCTAGTTCCCCAACCAGGGATTGAACCCTAGCCCCCTGCCTTGAAAGTGTGGAGTTTTAACCACTGGACCACCAGGGAAGTCCCCAAACACTAGTTGTTGTCATTATTTCCAGTCAAATCAGCACAGTCATCAGAACAAAATTCCTTCCAGCCTTTGGTTTGTTCTCCCACAACTCCCTTGCCGGGAGGCTACTGACGATTCAGACTCATTGCTGAGTTCCGTGGGGCCTGGCGCTCAGGACCAAAGGTAACACCTGTGGATTCATGTAGCCAGAGTCCCAGCACGAGGTGACTCTGTGATCACCCTGGGATGTGATGTGTCAGAGCCGCACGAAGAAGAATGGCCAGGCCACCTGGGAGCCAAGAGACAAGGAGACAGCCCTGTGGGACCTCAGAATCAATCAGCGATTTGGAAGGGGGCCCAGCACTCCTGTGCGTGGGAGTGGAGTCGCGCGTCGGGCTGCCTGGGAGGCTGAGTTGCATTCAGAAGCTGACTCACTGCAAAGCCAGCTGGTGCCGCTAGAAGCTCCTTCCTCCAGAGGTGGTGTCTGGTAGCAGGGTTTGGTGGCTGGCCCTCCCCTCCATTCATCCCAGAGGCCAGAAGGCAGGAGGGGCCGAGAGGTCATCGGCTTCACTGACAGAGGGGCTGAGCCACGTGAGGAATCCCAGGAGGACTCCTCACAGTTCTCCCCAACAACACGGATTCCACACAAGACCCCATTCACAGGCAACCATCTGCATTGCTCTGCGAGCTGGTCTTCGTCCAGAGAACTGTGGATTACAAGTATTTTCTGTTTCAGAATGTTGTCAAATACTTAAACGCCCCACTAATGATGTTACACACCTAAAGAGGAGTCAAAGGGGTAAAGTGTCAAAAGAAAAATGTGTAAAAAATAACCATAGGATTCTCGATTGCTAGGCACACTTTTTATTGAAGTATAACATACTTACAGAAAAGGGCGGAGACCACAAGTGTACAACAGCTCTAAGAATTTTCACAAAATAGACACGCCCAGGTGACCAGCAACCCCATCGCGGAACAGACGATTGGAGAAGCTCCCGCTGTGCCCCGCTGGTTTCCATGCCCCCAAGAGTAACTCATACCTCTGCTTGCAACAGCAGAGGTGAGCTCTGTCTGGTTTCACACTTGACGTAAATGGAGCCATCCAGTAAGGACTTGTCTCCTCCTGTGAGACTCACACAGTGCCGTGTGTGTGGTTGCAGGAGCATCCCTTCTCCTTGCTGTGGGCTTCACTGTGTGAAGATCCCATAACTTGTTTATCCATTCAACACGGGGACGTGGGTACTTTCCAGTTTGGGGTTATTATGAATAGTGCCTCCGTGCACATTCTAGTACATTTCTTTTGGCGAGTATACACATTTCTGTGGGTAGACACCTAGGAATGGAGTTTTTAGGTCGTATGATAAGCACATTCAATCCAGGGTATTTCACAAAAAATGAGGAATTTATTGGATGAAGCTTGGAAGTTCATGGAATGGACAGGAAGCTAGAAAGGAAACCTGGGAAGATAGGTGGGGGCTAAGACACCTCTGTGGAGCCAAAAACAAAGCTGAAACAGTCTACTAAGGACTCTGCCATCCCTGGACATAACCACCAGTGGACACACGACCCCTGCAGCCTGCTAGGCTCGGACATCTTCCTGCTGGACCACTGCAACCCCTGGACCCCCGCAGCTCCCATGAAATGAATCTCAGCGTCCCTTAACTTCTGTGTCACTTGCACTGAGCTCATAGTCCCAAGCATGGGAGTTCAAGGAGTTCACCCTAGGTCACTGGTCACTGTCTGGCCAGTCTGGTGCTGGAAAAGGGAGTGCACCTGAGACAGGGAAGATGTCCCCATTTCAGCCTCCATGGTGCTGGGGCCACTGCATTCCACTACCTGTACACATATATGGGGTAATTTCATGGTTTCCCCTTTCAGGAAAGGGGTCAGGTGCCCTCCCATGTTACACACCTAAAGAGGAGTCAAAGGTAAAGTGTCAAAAGAAAATGTGTAAAAATAACCATAGGATTCTCGATTGCTAGGCACACTTTTTATTGAAGTATAACATACTTACAGAAAAGGCGGAGACCACAAGTGTACAACAGCTCTAAGAATTTTCACAAAATAGACACGCCCAGGTGACCAGCAACCCCATCGCGGAACAGACGATTGGAGAAGCTCCCGCTGTGCCCCGCTGGTTTCCATGCCCCCAAGAGTAACTCATACCTCTGCTTGCAACAGCAGAGGTGAGCTCTGTCTGGTTTCACACTTGACGTAAATGGAGCCATCCAGTAAGGACTTGTCTCCTCCTGTGAGACTCACACAGTGCCGTGTGTGTGGTTGCAGGAGCATCCCTTCTCCTTGCTGTGGGCTTCACTGTGTGAAGATCCCATAACTTGTTTATCCATTCAACACGGGGACGTGGGTACTTTCCAGTTTGGGGTTATTATGAATAGTGCCTCCGTGCACATTCTAGTACATTTCTTTTGGCGAGTATACACATTTCTGTGGGTAGACACCTAGGAATGGAGTTTTTAGGTCGTATGATAAGCACATTCAATCCAGGGTATTTCACAAAAAATGAGGAATTTATTGGATGAAGCTTGGAAGTTCATGGAATGGACAGGAAGCTAGAAAGGAAACCTGGGAAGATAGGTGGGGGCTAAGACACCTCTGTGGAGCCAAAAACAAAGCTGAAACAGTCTACTAAGGACTCTGCCATCCCTGGACATAACCACCAGTGGACACACGACCCCTGCAGCCTGCTAGGCTCGGACATCTTCCTGCTGGACCACTGCAACCCCTGGACCCCCGCAGCTCCCATGAAATGAATCTCAGCGTCCCTTAACTTCTGTGTCACTTGCACTGAGCTCATAGTCCCAAGCATGGGAGTTCAAGGAGTTCACCCTAGGTCACTGGTCACTGTCTGGCCAGTCTGGTGCTGGAAAAGGGAGTGCACCTGAGACAGGGAAGATGTCCCCATTTCAGCCTCCATGGTGCTGGGGGCCACTGCATTCCACTACCTGTACACATATATGGGGTAATTTCATGGTTTCCCCTTTCAGGAAAGGAGTCAGGTGCTAGACGCCCAAGCTGGAAAACACCACATGACGACTATCCACCACCGGCAGCTTCATCAGATCCTGGCAACTGCTGGGGGGAGGGACTCATCCACACGTTTGCATGTCTCACAGACAGTGTGCGTGAACTTGCCTTTAAGGGCGGCACGGAGTTCAGGAATACGTGAGAAGGAGCAAGCCACACAAAAGGCAGTGGGTACGGGAGGAAAAGGACAAAAAGCATCTCATGGAGGGATGCAAGGCAGAGAGGAGAGACAGAAGAAGAGGGAAGGAGGGAGGCAGAGTATGGAGGGACGGTGAAAGAGAAAACCAAGGGGAGAGAGTCTGGTGAAGACGAGGAGCATTTTTTCTTGTCTTGTTTTAACTGGTCTCTGTGGTGTCCCACCTTCCCAGCTTCTCTGATGTGCTTTTACGGATTGTGCTTTGCTTGATCAGGTTAATGATGTTGACATGGACCAGAGAATAAAGAGATCCTGGTCATAAATCAAAACAGAGGAGGACTTGGAGCCATATGATCACAGACAGCACACAATTATGCTACAGTGTAAGCACACCACTTCCTAGCAACACTGGTATTATCAGGGAGCTTTCATGAACTGAAGAATGGATTTCAACACAAGAAACAAAGAATAAAAATGTACTAAAACCTTTTTATAAGGGTAGTCAGTCACTAATTGATCTGAAAATTATATTTGTCTTTTTTTGCAGGTGATTTTACATGATTTCTCCAGCTGAAGCATGGATCTCTGAAGTCACGCATTTTTCCCTAAATTATATCCTGGATTTAGTAGATTCATTTGCTTTAAATGATAATCAGAGTTTTGTCTATGTAGTGCCTCTGTCCTAAAACAAAGACAGGAGTAACTACTATGAGCCACAGTGTTGGAATGTTCCCGGCATACAAGGGCTTCCTTGCATCACACAGGAAGCTGCTGCCAGAGCCAAGGAGGGAGGCTGTTTCCAAACAAAGGGAACAGGACAAACTTGGACAGAACACTCTCTGCTCCTATGGTTTAGTCCCTTCCTTCATCAGGGTTGGTCAGAGCTCGTTTTAGGTGGGGCCTGCAAGTTTTGTCTCAGAAACATCAAGAGCTGTCCAGCCTTCCATGGGGCAGCTGAGTATCATCTTCCATAAGCTTCCAGAATACGGGACTGACACGGCTGCTCCCAGCGAAGGTGAGAAGATAAGTGCGCTGTTGAGTGAACCCCAGCGATGGTTCTTTGCGACAGGTGGCTCAGGTTGTTTGCAGTTCTACCTACCTGCCTGCAAACAGGTAGGGCTGGAAGACAGCAGAACACAGAGGCTCAGGAGCCAGACTGTCTGGACTTGGGTCCCAGCCTTTTGGTTTACAGTCTACAACCTGGGGAAACTACACGGTCTTTCTGTGCCTCCGTTTTCCTCTCTTTAGCACAGAGGTCCTCTTACGGCATTTACTGCTTGTTGGAGGACTAAACAAGTGGAGACGTGTGAGTGCTTTGATCAGAGGATGCTTCGTGGTGAGCTGCTGGCCCTGACTCACTCCTCTGGGGCAGGGGCCACCCTGATGAAACCCTGCAGGGCCCAGAGCTGTGCCCAGACCAGGCACTTATTAACACAGCCCAGGCAGGGCAGGAACCAGAGAGCAGGAAGCAGAATGAGGTGGTATTTGGAGAGAGGAAATGTGCCCCTGGCCTGCCTGGCTGCAGCAGGTAAACAGAAAGAATTTACATTTACAATTAAGCTCACTCCAATATCCACCTAACACCCACATTTGTAGAAGGACCACCTACAAAGGGATCAGTGACAAGCAGTGGGAAACAGAGGACTGGACCCTCCATCAGGAGCTTAGCCACAAGGCCCCTGGATGACCCACATTTAGAAAACCATCCAATAATGTGAATTATTTCCTTTTTCATAGGAAGATAGAAAAGCAGGAAATCGAAAACTTCCACAACTGCTTTTTCCAGGAAGAGAGACAGAAACCTTACTGGCAGACTTCAGTTGGTCAAAATGCTCTAATTTGACACTGACGGATGGTGAATGGGGGATTGTTGAATACCTTTTAAAGTAAATTATTCACTGAAATGTATTTATAAACTCAATGTATGTAAACTTGGGGACTGACGTTTAAAAAATGTAAGCCCTTACACTCATACTTATTTTCACTTGGCACGTTTGTTATTTGGCTATAAAAATGTGTATTTTCTTTTCTAATAACGAAAATAATAGGAACATGAAAAGAAAAGGTGAAACTGAAGGCAATGAAGAAAATTAATGAAACGGCAGGCTTCAGCAGTGTTGGTTAGGCAGGGGTAGGTGTGGGTGGAGCTCCCCAAAGCTAAGAGCATGCGCAGTCTCTACCAGGGATTTTACAGACAGAGAAGGAGACATTTCGTAACAAATGGAGTCAGAGGATGGTACAAAAGAACTTCTTCTCTCTGAAGGGGTTTTCTGACGCAGGCACTGGCATGATGAGAGGGTCCTCCCGCACGTGAGCTTCACAGTAGGCCAGGAGGTCCGCCGCTGCCTGGGAGACCTGGGGTGGGGGACATAGCACAGGCGCAGGGTTAGAGGCCAGTTCACGGTGGGCCCAAGGCCGAGGCGGAGGTGTCCATTTGGAGAGTGGACAAACCTGAGGACAGGCTGTGTTGCGTGCATCACCAATGACACGGCCATTCCAAGGCCTGGAGAGAGGGCTTGTGCAGACCCAAAGAAGACGGTTTTGAGGGCTTTCCCTGGTGGTCCAGTGGATAAGGACACCGCCTTGCAGTGCAAGGGGCGCTGATTCGATCCCTGGCCTGGGAAGATCCCACGTGCCGCAGAGCGGCTGGACTGATGTGTCCAATTACCGAGCCGGAGCTCTGGAGCGCATGCGCCCAGAGCCGGTGCTCTGCAGCGACAGACGCCACCGCGATGGGAGGCCCACAGGAGCCAAAGAACAAAGACGGATGAAAATAGAGAAATGAAAGACCAGTAGAAGTGGCCCGCCCGCTCCCCTCCCTCCCCAACCCGACCCTGCCCAAAAAATAAATAAATAAATAAATCTTTATATAAAAAAAGACGGTTTTGAAAGCTGCCTCTGAGGAAATGTAGTAGAGAAGAACAAGCCTGACTCCCTATTAGGTCTACTCCTTCAGCTCTAACTCTTGGGCTCTGTTGTCTGTGCTTTGTCATACAAAAGATGCATCGTTTACAAAAGAATGTTGCCTAGAGCCTGAAATACACGGGTAAGCCCATGCTCAAAGCTCTGACCTTTACAAGTACAATACTTTTTCATTCACACAGAGATAAAAACACAACAGAGACTAGCATTTTTTCTTCTTGGAAGTTTATAGGAATCTTGTGACCAGATCTATGCTGATAGGTGCAAGAATAATGGATTCCAACACCAAGAAGTTTGCCACAAACGGCCATGCTTTTTCCTCCTTTACTATAAAAGAAACCAGAATTCTAATTCAGGGAAGACAGTTCTTTGGGACACCAGTCCACCTTCTCCTTCTGCTGGCTTTTTGAATAAAGTTGTTCTTCCTTACCCCAACAGCTTGTCTCTTGACCTAGTAGCCTGTCATGCGTCAAGCAGCATGAGCTTGAATGAGGTGAAAGAAGGAGATGTTGCCTGGTAGTAGGGTAGATCAATATCTAGAGAGGAATGAGGAGCCAGCAGGAAGGTCCAGACATGCTTGTGCTACTCTCCACTGAGCGACGCGTGGAGACGCCAGGCCAGTAGCCTCCGAATTACTCTGAAAACCATCTCTGGACAGACAGGGTCAACTGCTGGCCCTGGCAAGCCAGCGTGACTGTAGTTACCATTATCATTGTTACTGTTTTACTGCAATCCACTCTCATGACCAACCCAGACACTTTATCCTCCCCAAGAGAACACAAACCATAGCACATTATACAGAACCATGTATAAGCCATACGCAACAAGCACACACAACTTGGAATGCCCACTCCCCGGAGAAGAGAGTTGCTCCTGACCAGAAACCTCTTTCCAGTTTTCTCACAGGCTTCTCTGAAGCCTGCTGACACCCGGCAACTGTGGATCAAATTATCTTCCAGGCCACCTCTGGGAGCTTCAGGGGAGCACCAGGTGGGAGAAGGCAAGGCGCCGAGAAGCATTCGCTATGAGGAAGAGAACGTGACCAGTTCATTCGGCCTGGTCTATGCCACATGTCTGGCAATGAGTGGCCTGTGTCTTAACTCATTCTGCCAATTAGCTTGTTCTGCCTGTAAGTGCTTCCTACAGGCTACTGGCCGGAGTAAGTATACAGCAGTCAAAAGATATCCTTTTCATGCAACTGATGTCTAAATCTCCACCAGAATGATAAAAAACACACTGAATGAAAAATGTTTGAAAGCTCCTAATAAACAGGGCATACACCTTCCATCCACGTTTTAAAAATTAGCCCTTGAGACTTCCTTGGTGATTCAGTGACTAAGATTCTCTGCACCCAATGCAGGGGACCTGAGTTCAATCCCTGGTCAGGGCAATGGTCCCACATGCTGCAACTAAGAGTTTCTGTGCTGCAACTAAGATCTGGCACAGCAAAATACATAAATGTTAAAAGCAAATCAAAACAAAACAAAAAACAATGCCACCAAGGCTCAAAAACCTTAAGAAAACATTGGCCCATCTTCCAAAATTTTCCAGAAATTCTTCTGATTTCCAGCCTTACCTGTTTTAGCAGTGGCTAGAATCCCACAAATAATTCCAGTAGAGATATATGATGCATCTTTCCTCCTAATGAAACAACTAAAAGTTGAGCCAATGAGTCAATCTACATTCTGACAAAGTCTGCATTTTTGGGAATGTGGAATGGAGCATCAGGCTTCCATGTCCACCTCTTCCCTCAAGATGGCTGTGTGAGCTTAGGTAAGTCACTCAAGCTGAGTTTTATCTGCCTCATTTGTAACATTGGGAGAGTTGGCTATCTCCAAAGTCCTGACCACTCTAAACAGCTTGTAGTTCTAGCTCTAACAGCACCATGGCAGTATTTTAAGGCCTAAATAATATGACTGTTGGGCTGGATGAGGTGAAGTGTACAGGGGTTTACAGCACACCCACAGAGCAGTCTCCCAGGGGAGGGGAGGCCTGCAGGGCCTGTGGAGCCACCCGAGGGACCAGAGAACAGGAGCGGTTGAGGCCTGAAAAAACCCAGTTCAATTCCCGGCCATTGGGAGCTTCAGGGAGCACCAGGTGGAGAAGGCAAGGCGCCGAGAAGCATTCGCTATGAGGAAGAGAACGTGACCAGTTCATTCGGCCTGGTCTATGCCACATGTCTGGCAATGAGTGGCCTGTGTCTTAACTCATTCTGCCAATTAGCTTGTTCTGCCTGTAAGTGCTTCCTACAGGCTACTGGCCGGAGTAAGTATACAGCAGTCAAAAGATATCCTTTTCATGCAACTGATGTCTAAATCTCCACCAGAATGATAAAAAACACACTGAATGAAAAATGTTTGAAAGCTCCTAATAAACAGGGCATACACCTTCCATCCACGTTTTAAAAATTAGCCCTTGAGACTTCCTTGGTGATTCAGTGACTAAGATTCTCTGCACCCAATGCAGGGGACCTGAGTTCAATCCCTGGTCAGGGCAATGGTCCCACATGCTGCAACTAAGAGTTTCTGTGCTGCAACTAAGATCTGGCACAGCAAAATACATAAATGTTAAAAGCAAATCAAAACAAAACAAAAAACAATGCCACCAAGGCTCAAAAACCTTAAGAAAACATTGGCCCATCTTCCAAAATTTTCCAGAAATTCTTCTGATTTCCAGCCTTACCTGTTTTAGCAGTGGCTAGAATCCCACAAATAATTCCAGTAGAGATATATGATGCATCTTTCCTCCTAATGAAACAACTAAAAGTTGAGCCAATGAGTCAATCTACATTCTGACAAAGTCTGCATTTTTGGGAATGTGGAATGGAGCATCAGGCTTCCATGTCCACCTCTTCCCTCAAGATGGCTGTGTGAGCTTAGGTAAGTCACTCAAGCTGAGTTTTATCTGCCTCATTTGTAACATTGGGAGAGTTGGCTATCTCCAAAGTCCTGACCACTCTAAACAGCTTGTAGTTCTAGCTCTAACAGCACCATGGCAGTATTTTAAGGCCTAAATAATATGACTGTTGGGCTGGATGAGGTGAAGTGTACAGGGGTTTACAGCACACCCACAGAGCAGTCTCCCAGGGGAGGGGAGGCCTGCAGGGCCTGTGGAGCCACCCCGAGGGACCAGAGAACAGGAGCAGGTATGCGGACGCAGATGCCCACGGAGGTGTGATGGGTGACTTCCCGGGTGGTCCAGTGGCTGGGATCCCAGGCTCCAGGGCAGGGTCCTCGGTTGGATTCCTGGTCAGGGAACTTGATCCCCCGTGCTGCCACCATGATTAGAGGTCCCAGGCTGCAACTACAAGATCCCATATGCGGCAACTAAGACCTGGTGCAACCAAATAAGAAAATATGTTTTTCAAAAAGCTCTTGATGGACACACACAAAACCAGAACCACACAGTGAGTGCTTGGGTGTGGCGGCTGAGCCTGGCATGCAGCATGCTTGCCACCGCTTTCTGAACCAAAGCCAAGGGCTCTCCCCTGACGGCCTGCATCACGACCCCCTCCTCTCCACTCCAGGCTTCTCCTCTAGCCCACAAAGGCAAGGGGTCTTCTCCAGGGCCACTGTGCTAGGATGGCCACTGAATTCATCCAGTGGCTCCTCCCACACCCATGAGAACTGGTCTCCATTGCTGCCCAGGCCCGTGTGCAGAAGACGGCGGCAATGTTCAACCAACCACCTTCCTCTCCTAAGAGCCACCTGTCGTCTCAGCTCTGACTTCAGAGAGCTCTTCCAGATGCTTCATTTTAGAATGTTTTGGGATTTCCCTGCTGGTCCAGTGGCTACGATGCCACACTCCCAATGCAGGGGGCCCAGGTTCGATCCCTGGCCAGGGAACTAGACCCCACATGCTGAAACTGAGTGCTTGAATGCCCCAACCAAAGCTCCTTCATGCTGCAACTAAGATCCAGCTCAGTCAAAGAAAAATAAATAAATCAAATACTAAAAAAGAATGTCTCATCATCATCCTCTATCTCTAGTTTTCATTTTTGCCATCTATTTCACTTTTGGGTATGTACTACATAGCAGTCATTTCACATTGGGGCAGATACCCTGATAAACCTACTCCCTTTATCCAGAGGCTGGTTCCAGCCAGCTGAACCCACGATTTTCTGGCATGCCAAGAATGACTCATCTCTTGTGAAGTGTACAGGGGTTTACAGCACACCCACAGAGCAGTCTCCCAGGGAGGGAGGCCTGCAGGGCCTGTGGAGCCACCCGAGGGACCAGAGAACAGGAGCAGGTATGCGGACGCAGATGCCCACGGAGGTGTGATGGGTGACTTCCGGGTGGTCCAGTGGCTGGGATCCCAGGCTCCAGGGCAGGGTCCTCGGTTGGATTCCTGGTCAGGGAACTTGATCCCCCGTGCTGCCACCATGATTAGAGGTCCCAGGCTGCAACTACAAGATCCCATATGCAACTAAGACCTGGTGCAACCAAATAAGAAAATATGTTTTTCAAAAAGCTCTTGATGGACACACACAAAACCAGAACCACACAGTGAGTGCTTGGGTGTGGCGGCTGAGCCTGGCATGCAGCATGCTTGCCACCGCTTTCTGAACCAAAGCCAAGGGCTCTCCCCTGACGGCCTGCATCACGACCCCCTCCTCTCCACTCCAGGCTTCTCCTCTAGCCCACAAAGGCAAGGGGTCTTCTCCAGGGCCACTGTGCTAGGATGGCCACTGAATTCATCCAGTGGCTCCTCCCACACCCATGAGAACTGGTCTCCATTGCTGCCCAGGCCCGTGTGCAGAAGACGGCGGCAATGTTCAACCAACCACCTTCCTCTCCTAAGAGCCACCTGTCGTCTCAGCTCTGACTTCAGAGAGCTCTTCCAGATGCTTCATTTTAGAATGTTTTGGGATTTCCCTGCTGGTCCAGTGGCTACGATGCCACACTCCCAATGCAGGGGGCCCAGGTTCGATCCCTGGCCAGGGAACTAGACCCCACATGCTGAAACTGAGTGCTTGAATGCCCCAACCAAAGCTCCTTCATGCTGCAACTAAGATCCAGCTCAGTCAAAGAAAAATAAATAAATCAAATACTAAAAAAGAATGTCTCATCATCATCCTCTATCTCTAGTTTTCATTTTTGCCATCTATTTCACTTTTGGGTATGTACTACATAGCAGTCATTTCACATTGGGGCAGATACCCTGATAAACCTACTCCCTTTATCCAGAGGCTGGTTCCAGCCAGCTGAACCCACGATTTTCTGGCATGCCAAGAATGACTCATCTCTTGTGGAAGATCCATATTAAACAAGCTCAAGAGACAACTGTATAAAACCATTAATAAAAATAATGGCTGATGTGTACTGAGTGCTAGTAAGCACCAGGTGCTGGGCTAAATATACCATCATATGTCTGACCTCATTTAATTCTTCTAAGTACTATTATTTTTTTCTAACCTTTTACTTGCATTGGGATATAGCTGATTAACAATGTTGTGATCATTTCAGGTGAACAGAGAAGGGACACAGCCATTCACATGTATCCATTCTCCCAGAGTTCCATGTACCGTACAGTAGGTCCTTGTTGATTACCCATTTTAAATATAACAATGTGTACATGACCATCCCTAGCTCCCTACCTAACCCTTCTCTCTGGCAGCCATCAGTTTGTTTTCTGTCCATGATTCTTTCTATTTTGTAAGTTCATTGATATCACTTCTTCTTTGATTCCACATATAAATAATATCAAAGGATATTTCTCCTTCTCTAAGAACTATTCTTAAAATCACTTGACAGATGAGGAAACTGAGGCACAAAAGTTAAGAAATTTTGCCAAGGTCATGCAACGGGTAAGAGAAGGACCAGAATTTAAACCTAAGCCGTCTGACTTCAGAAGTTAAATGCTACAGCCGCTGCCTGATTAACTGTTCATGAACACTGCAACTGGAAGGTAGCCTGGAAAGTTCTTGTCTGCTGGTGAGCACATTTTCCTTACAAACCGTCCACCTAGGAACTCATGTGGCCAGGAGGAGAAGTCCTGCAATTAAAGTTTCTTAAGTCATTTGTTTAACTCGGGGACATTAAAAAAAAAAAACAAAACAAAACTTCTGGCCATGCCCCATGGCATGTCGAATCTTAGTTCTCTGAAGAGGGATTGAACCTGCACCTGTCTTACTGGCAGCATGGAATCTTAAGCACTGGACCACCAGGGAAGTCCCCAGGGACAGTCTTGCCAAAAAAACCCCTAATATGTGAGTGTCTGAAGCTAGAACTGGCTTCCTCTTTCTATGCCCTGGGGAGCCCATGGATGGATGCTCCAATGTTGCTCTGAGACTCTTTCCTCTAGATTGTGGCCTGCACGTTATTAGTGTATTAAACAAGGGTGCTATTACACTGAGTTGGCTCTAATTCTTCAGTAGCAGTCTTTTTAGGTGGTGCTAGTGGTCAAGAGTCTGCTTGCTAAGGCAGGAGATGCCAGAGACTCAGGTTTGATCCCTGGGTCGAGAAGATCCCCTGGAGGAGGAAAATGGTGATCCACTTCGGTATTCTTCCTTGCATAATCCTATGGACAAGAAGAGCCTGGTGGGCTACAGCCCACGGGGCTGCAAAGAATTAGACAGGACTGAGCACAGCACAGCCACTTTAAACTAAAGTCTAAGCCAGAGAATTTGAGAAAGTGAAGCTTAAGACCACCCAATCACAAACAGCTAGCTAGGCTCTCCCACCGAAGGCAAGCACTTAGTGCTTTGCTCCGGCATATTCTCTAAACACCTTGCCCACCTTGTCAGTGGACTGCTGCTACTTACCTCTGGTTTGGCATTGTCAGGTTCAACTCTACCTATTCCCAAATTATCTCCAAACATTTTAATGTTCCTAGTTTACCTATTAACAATAGGATCCAGCTGGTCTGAAGTTGGTTTTTTAAATATCATTACAGTTTCCTTTTCCTTGATCAGTTCGTCAGATGCTTGTCAATCAACAATCATCCTTCAGGGGCAGATTTGACTAGTATTATTTCCAGAGAGAAACCACAAGGGGTCGCTGCACTGTCACCCATCAGGCCAGACCGTGGGAGGAAGGGCTCAAAAATTGGGGCTTTGGAGGACTCCCTGAGGCGAGATAGGACTGTTTGGGTCTCACAGTTGTTTATCTGCTCCCCTGGCTTGCGACTGGCCTCGTTAGTTCTAAGTGGGTCTAATCTAGGGCTTTTTCTATCACCTCCAAAGGTGATACTGCACCAAATGCCACATTTTTTTTTTTTTTTCAAGAAAACAACATATTCTTCGATTGCCTCCTTTTGTTGCTGTTGTTTTAGGGTCACAGATGTGTTTGCTTAGTTGTAACTGTGTGTCTCTGGACCGAAGAGTGCATCTGGTGCATCTGTACTACACAAGTGAAACCAGAATGACGTTAGTATTGGTGCCAAGTAATTAGTGCCCAGTTTTTGTGGATCTGGGTTGGCTCCACACAATATTAAGTTTCCCAGATGCACTCAGACTATTGAGAACACTGCACAGCATGGTCTATGAGCACGTTAAGTCATTTTACAGCAAAAGGGAATTTTCCACCTTTTTCCACTTTTGCTATCATCTTTATTTCATGTAGTGTCCAAGGTTCCTTTATTCTTGTGTAACTAAGGCATCCTGGATAACCCCTGGAGCTTACTGTAATGGAATATGAAAAGATACACACATGCAATAACAACATCTTAATGAGCCTTTTACACAAAAGGTGACATCCTAACACACAGTTTAGTATCCAGGCATTAATTAACCTAAGAACCCACTCCTTAGATGGAAAGGGAGCTTTTTCTTAATCAGTCCTAGATTGATTTTTATGGTTCAAAGTTTTCTTCAGTACATAGAAGATATGCAGACTTTACCACATCCCAGAAACATCTGCCATCTTTGAAACATACAATAGATAATTTGCCTTCAAAGAGAAAATTTTATTCTGAAATTCAAAATTGATGCTTTCTCATCAACCCAAAGTTGGCTTGGCCATTAGGGCCTTGGTTATGAAGTGCCCAGAGCCTCTCTACCTCCTCTCCTTAGTACTGAAGTGTTAAGAGTTACAAGGTAACAGATGTCAAAAAGAGACAAGATGGGAACCAGGGAACAACTGTGGAATTTTACCATTACATTTCAGAGTAAAAGAGGTGATTAAAACAGCCCAAGTTAGCACTTAATCCCCTTTGTTGCACTCTAATTACAAGCTTCAATGATGGAGAGAAAATGTGGCAATTACTAAGTCACATTCCAGGACAAGACAGATGCCATAATTACTATGCTGGCTGTGACACCCACTGCATTTATCCTTTGTATCTAAAGCAGAGCGACTCATACCTATTTATCAGCAATCCTGGTCTATTTAACAATACTACTTGAAATACATCACAAATCTCCTTGATGGCTCTGCCTGTCTGTCCCTCCACCCCAAGAAAACAAAGCAGGATTAAAATCAAGAGCACAGCCAGTTTGCAGCCTCCACTCTGCAATGATATCTTTCACAATGTCAAACCTGGTGCACGCGACAAAAGAAGAAATCATATGCCATTTATCCCTAGTAAACCCCTGAAGATCTCAGGTCCCTGCCTCGCCTCTGATTTTGAACAGCAAAGGGAATTAGTTTCCAAAGGGAATTTTCCACCTTTTCCACTTTTGCTATCATCTTTATTTCATGTAGTGTCCAAGGTTCCTTTATTCTTGTGTAACTAAGGCATCCTGGATAACCCCTGGAGCTTACTGTAATGGAATATGAAAAGATACACACATGCAATAACAACATCTTAATGAGCCTTTTACACAAAAGGTGACATCCTAACACACAGTTTAGTATCCAGGCATTAATTAACCTAAGAACCCACTCCTTAGATGGAAAGGGAGCTTTTTCTTAATCAGTCCTAGATTGATTTTTATGGTTCAAAGTTTTCTTCAGTACATAGAAGATATGCAGACTTTACCACATCCCAGAAACATCTGCCATCTTTGAAACATACAATAGATAATTTGCCTTCAAAGAGAAAATTTTATTCTGAAATTCAAAATTGATGCTTTCTCATCAACCCAAAGTTGGCTTGGCCATTAGGGCCTTGGTTATGAAGTGCCCAGAGCCTCTCTACCTCCTCTCCTTAGTACTGAAGTGTTAAGAGTTACAAGGTAACAGATGTCAAAAAGAGACAAGATGGGAACCAGGGAACAACTGTGGAATTTTACCATTACATTTCAGAGTAAAAGAGGTGATTAAAACAGCCCAAGTTAGCACTTAATCCCCTTTGTTGCACTCTAATTACAAGCTTCAATGATGGAGAGAAAATGTGGCAATTACTAAGTCACATTCCAGGACAAGACAGATGCCATAATTACTATGCTGGCTGTGACACCCACTGCATTTATCCTTTGTATCTAAAGCAGAGCGACTCATACCTATTTATCAGCAATCCTGGTCTATTTAACAATACTACTTGAAATACATCACAAATCTCCTTGATGGCTCTGCCTGTCTGTCCCTCCACCCCAAGAAAACAAAGCAGGATTAAAATCAAGAGCACAGCCAGTTTGCAGCCTCCACTCTGCAATGATATCTTTCACAATGTCAAACCTGGTGCACGCGACAAAAGAAGAAATCATATGCCATTTATCCCTAGTAAACCCCTGAAGATCTCAGGTCCCTGCCTCGCCTCTGAATTCTGAGCTAAAGCCACAGGGCGAATCTTTGTGAGGTTTATTTTTCTTCTAACGTTGGATATTATTTGAGATTAATACACCAGTTTTCTGCTTGTAACGTGGGAGACCCAGGTTCAATCCCTGGGTCAAGAAGATCCCCTAAAGAAGGAAATGGCAGCCCACTCAAGTATTCTTGCCTGGAGAATCCCATGGATAGAGGAGCCTGGCAGACTACGGTCCATGGGGCACAAAGAGTCAGACAGGACTGAGTGACTAACACTTATTATTTTTAAAGACTTCATTGAATTTGTTACAATATTGCTAGGGTTTCCTTTTTATTTTGTGGCCCTGGGGCATAATATAGGATATTAGTTCCCTGACCAGGGATGAAAGGGATTGAACCTGGACCCCCTGCACTGGAAGCATAGAATCTTAACCACTGGACTGCCAGAGAAGTCCTAACACCAGCTTTTAAGGGCATTCTCAAGATATTTCCAAATTATTATGCTACAGGCTAAGTGTGTGTGTCTTCCTCCCATGCCCTAAGTTCTTATGTTGAAGCCTAAATCTCCAGTGCCATGGTATTTGGCAGTGGGAACTTTGACAGGTAATTAGGTCATGAGGGTTGAACTTTCATGAATGGGACTGAGACAGGCTGGGACCTGGGCTCTTTGCTGCAATATTTGCAGCTGGACAAACGTCTCCTTGAACAACTAGGTATATAAGAGACCAGAAATTACTGCATTACAATGTGCAGTTGGGATAAATTATTGGCAACAAGATACGAAAAGGCCAAAAATCCAACTGCCACTTCTGAAGAGCGGGGAGCAAAAACAGGGTTTGGGGAGCAAAAGCAGGGTGCTGTGCATGTCCCCTGCACACAAGAGCACCAAAGGATGGGCAAACCACCCAGACCCAGGGAGCCCCCTCGGGGAGGAAACAGGCAAGGGAACCCAGTACTTGTCCCCGCCCCCTCCCGCCCCGCCGCTCCACTGGCCTCTCCAGCTATAGCAGCGGCCCCAATAAAGCCTCGCCTGAACTTCTTGTCTGGCCTCTGATCAATTTCTATCGATCAGGGAGGCTAATAGGCCCTGGTAGGTAACGGGATTAGTGCTCTCACAAAAGACATGAGAGATAGTCTCTCTCTCCCTGTCATGTGCGGTCACGGCAAGAAGGTGGCCATCTGTAGGCCTAGAAGAGCCCTCACCAGAACTTGACCATGCTGGCACCCTGGTCTCAGTCTTCCTAGGTTACAAAGCTGTGAAAAAGGAATTTCTACTGTATAAGCCACTGAGCCTCTGGCATTCTGTTACAGCAGGCATTTGGCCTCCAGTGGGTCCCAGCCACTGTTGTGTACTGACCCAGATCAACACACAGCTCTCCATCATTGGGTCCTCCCACAGCACCTAGTTGGGAGTAAGGTTGTTTCTGGCGGAAACCAGAAGGGGATGGGAGATACATGTGAATATATGATAACATAACAGAGAGTCCTTCTCTGAATTCTGAAGTCAAGTGTCCAGAATAATGAGTTAGCTGCTGTTTACTATCACTATCACCAGCATACAGGTTTCTTTTTTTTTTCACATCAAAAGTTGACTGCACATTTGTAGCAACATGGATAGACCTGCAGATGATCATACTAAGTGAAAGCAAGTCAGAGAAAGACAAATGTCATATGATACTGCTTATATGTGAATCTAACAGAATGACACAAATGAACTTATGAAACAGATTCACAGACTTGGAGAACGAATTTATGGTTACCATGGGGGAAGAATGGGTGGGAGGGATAGATAAGGGATGTAGGATTGACATGCACATAATTCTATATTTAATACAGATAACCAACAAGGATCCACTGTAAAAAAAATTGTTGATTACACATTAAGAGGTAATTCTATGATACAAGAAAGAGAGTTTTAATATCGCCAAGTTAATCTAAGTAAGATCTTATTATTATGTGGCTTTCACCACCAAAACTGAAAAGCTCTCAGCTCATTTAGAATAACTGACCCAGGTCCACCCAGGATCTTAATTAACCAAACCCTTTCAACAGGCTGGTATATGTCCTATATGTCTGACCACCATTCAGCTTTGATATATCAAACTTTTCCACTAAGGAAACTGTAATTCAGTCATTTTGCAATTTTACCCAAAGAGTAATTTAGTTGGTGACAGAAACTCGTGAGTCACTCAAGAGGTTCCTGGGGCTGATGTGGGAGTGAAAGATGAACGCAACAGGTGGGTTCTAGCCCCAGTGATTCTAGAAAGTCAGCAGCAACTCAGAGAGGAAGCACAAGGTGGTGAGTCGGAACACAACCTCCCTGACAGAGCTGCATGTGGCACTGTGGAGCCGTGCCATGTGGCACTCAGCTTCCGCGCCTGTAAGCAGGGATAGCCATAGGCCTGGCGGTTTGCGGCTAAATGATAGAATAGATGCTATTATACATTCAGTGTATGATTATTTCATTATTCATTTGGCTCCTTTTCGGTAGGGTGGGAGGGGTGTTGATCCACAGACATGAACTTGTTGTTGGTCAGTCACTAAGCTGTGTCTGACTCTTTGTGACCCCACAACTGAGGCACACCAGGCTCCCCTCTCTTTCACTCTCTCCTGGAGTTCACTCAAATTCATGTGCACTGAGTCGGTGATGCCGTCCAACCATCTCATCCCCTGTGGCCCCCTTCTCCTGCTGCAGGAAGTAATTTCTCAGAAATGACCAGGGCAATTTGATCCCTGAGGTGCCCCCACCCAAAATGTACCCTTAAAGTGGGAGGCATGTTTCATCCATTTGTTCTCCTTGTCACATTCTACTCTCTGATTTAATTCAAAGACTTCTCTCCTTTGATCTGATACCTGTTCTGGAAGTGCTCATTCGCATTCCCTCTTTCTTAATTTTCTTTCTAAATCTGATTGCAGAACTTTATGATCCAAATCGTTCCGTTTCTAAAGGTCTGGGGGTGGGCTCTAAATGTCTCTGGCAGAGAAAGGGGCAATGAAGAAAAAGGTTAAACCTCAATTTCTAACCTAGTATAAGCTGAAATAACAAAGGATTGCTACAGAGTACAGAAGAGACAGATCAAAAAAGTAAACATCTACAAGCACTGCCTCTAGACTTTGGGCTAGATCATATGACATAATTTGTATTTATTTTCTTTTAGAAATGCCATTCTTTCTACCATAATATAACATCATCTTTCATCTTCATTTACGTATTTATTTGGCTGAGTGGCATGCAAACTCTCAGTTGCAGCATGTGGGATCTAATTCCCTGACTAGGGATTGAACCCAGGCCACCTGCGTAGGCGGTACAGTCTTAGCCACTTGACCCCGAGGGAAATCCCTATCATCTTAATCACAACCCTTTCCTGGACTTCATCAGATCCTTCAAATCATCCATCAACCCCTATCAGAACGTGAAGATCTCCTTCACTGGCTTTCTTTCACTTGTTCACAGGGAACACCATGATATTTAAGCCTCACTTTTCTTTTGTTTTAACAGCTACTGACTTTGGCTTCAAAATTTTCTGTTTTGGCTTTGGAAATTTAATAGTACATGTTTTATCTTCTGGGAAAATAAAACACGTTTTGTTCTTTCCAAAGAATGCACAAACTGGCAGCACTGCTACAACTCTTAGGAAGTGCTATAAAAAATAAGGATAACATGTTCGGGTGTGAGAACTGGACCATAAGGGAGGCTGAGCATCGAAGAATTGATGCTTTCTAGCTGTGGTGCTGGAGAAGACTCCTGAGAGTCCTTTGGCCAGCAAGGAGACAAACCAGTCAATCCTAAAGGAGGTGAATACTGAATATTCATTGGAAGGACTGCTGCTGAAACTCCAGTACTTTGGCCCTCTGATACGAAGAGATGAATCATTGGAAAAGACCACTAATGCTGGGAAAGATTGAGAGCAGGAGAAGGAGACAACAGGAGGAGATGGTTGGATGGCATCACCGACTCAATGGACGTGAGTTTGAGTGAACTCTGGGAGACAGTGAAGGACAGGGAAGTCTGGCGTGCTGCAGTCCATGGCGTCACAGAGTCGGACATGACTTAGTCACTGAACGACATGTTAAAGACATATCTGCTAGAACAATTATGAGGAACAACACTCTGGTTCACATACAAATGTGAAACAAGAATCACCATGTTGATGCCCAAAGGTCTATATCAGAAAACTGGACATTTGACTCCCGCTCAGGATTAACCAGGCTGTTGGAGGCAAAAATTTCTAACCTAGTATAACTAATAACAAAGGATTGCTACAGAGTACAGAAGAGACAGATCAAAAAGTAAACATTCATTTAGACTTTGGGCTAGATCATATGACATAATTTGTATTTATTTTCTTTTAGAAATGCCATTCTTTCTACCATAATATAACATCATCTTTCATCTTCATTTACGTATTTATTTGGCTGAGTGGCATGCAAACTCTCAGTTGCAGCATGTGGGATCTAATTCCCTGACTAGGGATTGAACCCAGGCCACCTCGTAGGCGGTACAGTCTTAGCCACTTGACCCCGAGGGAAATCCCTATCATCTTAATCACAACCCTTTCCTGGACTTCATCAGATCCTTCAAATCATCCATCAACCCCTATCAGAACGTGAAGATCTCCTTCACTGGCTTTCTTTCACTTGTTCACAGGGAACACCATGATATTTAAGCCTCACTTTTCTTTTGTTTTAACAGCTACTGACTTTGGCTTCAAAATTTTCTGTTTTGGCTTTGGAAATTTAATAGTACATGTTTTATCTTCTGGGAAAATAAAACACGTTTTGTTCTTTCCAAAGAATGCACAAACTGGCAGCACTGCTACAACTCTTAGGAAGTGCTATAAAAAATAAGGATAACATGTTCGGGTGTGAGAACTGGACCATAAGGGAGGCTGAGCATCGAAGAATTGATGCTTTCTAGCTGTGGTGCTGGAGAAGACTCCTGAGAGTCCTTTGGCCAGCAAGGAGACAAACCAGTCAATCCTAAAGGAGGTGAATACTGAATATTCATTGGAAGGACTGCTGCTGAAACTCCAGTACTTTGGCCCTCTGATACGAAGAGATGAATCATTGGAAAAGACCACTAATGCTGGGAAAGATTGAGAGCAGGAGAAGGAGACAACAGGAGGAGATGGTTGGATGGCATCACCGACTCAATGGACGTGAGTTTGAGTGAACTCTGGGAGACAGTGAAGGACAGGGAAGTCTGGCGTGCTGCAGTCCATGGCGTCACAGAGTCGGACATGACTTAGTCACTGAACGACATGTTAAAGACATATCTGCTAGAACAATTATGAGGAACAACACTCTGGTTCACATACAAATGTGAAACAAGAATCACCATGTTGATGCCCAAAGGTCTATATCAGAAAACTGGACATTTGACTCCCCCAAACTGCTCAGGATTAACCAGGCTGTTGGAGGAAACCATTAGTATAAAGACAATCCCAACCAAATTTACAGTTAAATGTGGAATATAATTTATGATTTCTATGCAGTGTGTTTATCATAAAAATATGGTCATATTTTGCACTGGGCTATTCACACTCAAGATACAGGAAGACACAGATTTTATACAACGAGAATAATGCACATGCAAATAATTAAATTGTTTAACTGAATTGACAGTAGTCAAAAACCACTTGTCGGTTTGAAATACAAGTGGTTTAGGCTGATGGTGTAGTGATGAGATCCTGCATGGAAAGAACAGAAGAGTCCCCTTTGCCATTTCCTGCCCTGTGTGGTCACCTCATGTGGCACCTTCCTCTTCCTTCAGAGGCCCTGATACCTTACAGAAAAGAAATGCAGAGGAGGGACTTCCCTGGTAGTCCAATGGTTAAGAATCTGCTTTGCAATGCGGGGATGAGAGTTAGATTCCTAGTCAGGGAACTAAGACCCCACATGCCTAGGAGCAACTAAGTCCACATGCCACAACTTGAGAGCCCATGCACCAAAACCAAATATCCCACATGATACAACAAAGATCCTGCGTGCTGCAACTAAGACCCAAAACAGACAAACAAATAACTATTATGAAAAGAAGTTCAGAGAGAGAGTGAGTAATTGAGTCCTGCAGGAGGTGGCACTTCTGTGGGGAGTGATTCCCCGGGGCATGCAGACTAATAACCCTTATTTGTTTGTAAACCCCATCGAAGATGAATCATTGGAAAAGACCACTAATGCTGGGAAAGATTGAGAGCAGGAGAAGGAGACAACAGGAGGAGATGGTTGGATGGCATCACCGACTCAATGGACGTGAGTTTGAGTGAACTCTGGGAGACAGTGAAGGACAGGGAAGTCTGGCGTGCTGCAGTCCATGGCGTCACAGAGTCGGACATGACTTAGTCACTGAACGACATGTTAAAGACATATCTGCTAGAACAATTATGAGGAACAACACTCTGGTTCACATACAAATGTGAAACAAGAATCACCATGTTGATGCCCAAAGGTCTATATCAGAAAACTGGACATTTGACTCCCCCAAACTGCTCAGGATTAACCAGGCTGTTGGAGGAAACCATTAGTATAAAGACAATCCCAACCAAATTTACAGTTAAATGTGGAATATAATTTATGATTTCTATGCAGTGTGTTTATCATAAAAATATGGTCATATTTTGCACTGGGCTATTCACACTCAAGATACAGGAAGACACAGATTTTATACAACGAGAATAATGCACATGCAAATAATTAAATTGTTTAACTGAATTGACAGTAGTCAAAAACCACTTGTCGGTTTGAAATACAAGTGGTTTAGGCTGATGGTGTAGTGATGAGATCCTGCATGGAAAGAACAGAAGAGTCCCCTTTGCCATTTCCTGCCCTGTGTGGTCACCTCATGTGGCACCTTCCTCTTCCTTCAGAGGCCCTGATACCTTACAGAAAAGAAATGCAGAGGAGGGACTTCCCTGGTAGTCCAATGGTTAAGAATCTGCTTTGCAATGCGGGGATGAGAGTTAGATTCCTAGTCAGGGAACTAAGACCCCACATGCCTAGGAGCAACTAAGTCCACATGCCACAACTTGAGAGCCCATGCACCAAAACCAAATATCCCACATGATACAACAAAGATCCTGCGTGCTGCAACTAAGACCCAAAACAGACAAACAAATAACTATTATGAAAAGAAGTTCAGAGGAGAGAGTGAGTAATTGAGTCCTGCAGGAGGTGGCACTTCTGTGGGGGAGTGATTCCCAGGAGGAACTTGACTTCTGGAATTGCTTTAATTGCCTTTATGACAATAATAACCCTTATTTGTTTGTAAAATCATCCCAAAAGTATAAAGATGGAAGTAAAACTCAATGGAAACACTGCCATTTGGAGAGAACATTTGGTGAACATTTCTGCAGACATCTTTCTAACCATCTTTGTACATACAGTTTCACAGGCTGATCTGCAATATGCTTTTTTATCACTCAGTGCTCACAGATGTACATCATTTAATGATGATATAGTGTAACACTGTCTGTATATAACTTAGATGAAATAAAATTCATAGATTATAGTAAGACAAGAAGAACTTCAACATAACAAATTTTCTCTGCCACTTGGCTGTCTCTGTCCCCCACTGTGCATGTGTGTGTGCATCAGGCACCGCACGAACCTCCCCTTAATCAGAAGTACCTGCTCAGCCATCAAGTGCAACATTCCCCTAGCATCAATAACATAACTCCTTAAAGACGACGTTCCTTCTTGATCTTATAGGGGTCACATGACCCACCGCCGTGTACTTGCAGACCCAGATTATGTAAACTGTCGATAATACAGTATTTGATGTACAGCCTTCTGTTTCAAAAAACTTACGTAACACTGCTCTGACTTCTAATGGGAGAAAGGTTCTCAGAGCTTTCTGAGATGCTCTTCTTGCATTATAATCCTCAATTCGGTTTCAATAAAATCATCCCTTTCTGATTAATCTTTCATTGACACTATTTAACCAATCTGTGTGTATGCTTTTCTCCTTTGCCTTTCACTCTGCTTCTTTTCTCAGCTATTTGTATGGCCTCCTCAGACAATCATTTTGCCTTTTTGCATTTCTTTTTCTTGAGGATGGTTTTGATCACTGCCTTCTGTACAATGTTATGAACCTCCATCCATAGTTCTTCAGGCATGCTGTGGATAAAATCTAATCCCTTGAATCTATGTGTCACTTCCACTGTATAATCGTAAGGATTGGATTTAAGTCATACCTGAATGGTCTAGTGGTTTTCCCTACTTTCTTCGGTTTAAGTATGTATTTTGCAATAAGGAGTTCATGATACGTTCCACAGTCAGCTCCAGTCTTGTTTTTTTTTTTTAATTTTTTTTAAACCTTTATTTTACTTTTAACTTTTACAGAGTTTTGTTGTTTACAGATATGCATGTTCCCAGATTAGTCATATGTATATCCCCCCTCCCCACCCCTCCCTACCATCACACAGCACCCCTGAAGGATCCCCTCTTCTCACAGAGCAATGACTAGAGCTATTTTCTTCACTTATGATAGTACAGGCCTTCATGCTACTTCCTTTACGCCTCTCACCCACTGTTCCTTCCCCACAATGTCCATATGTCCACTGTCCATGTCTGTCTTTCTGTCGCTTCACTGCGTGTGCCATCATCACCATCCTACTAGATTCCATATATATGTGTTAATATACTGTATTTGTCCTTCTCTTTCTGACTGACTTCACTTTTGATGATACGTTCTAGATCCAGCCACCTCATTAGGGTTGATTCTTCTGCATTTCTCTTTACAGCTGTGTAGTATTCCATTGTATATATTTACCAGAGCTTTTGGATCCATTCGTTCATCAATGGGCATCTAGGTTCCTTCCATGTTCTAGCTATTGTATAGAGAGCTGCAATGAACATCGGGGTACAGGTGCTTCTTTCAGTTTTGATTTCGTCAGGGTATAAGCCTAAGAGTGGGATTGCTGGGTCATATGGTGCTTCTATTTTTAGTTTTTTAAGAAATCTCCAGACTGTCTTCCATAGAGGCTGTATCAATTTACACTCCCACCAGCAATGCAGGAGTGTTCCCTTTTCTCCGCACCCTCTCCAGCATTTATTGTCTGTCGATTTGTGGATGATGGCCATTCTGACAGGTGTGAGGTGATGTCTCATTGTAGTTTTGATTTGCATTTCTCTAATTATTAGTGAAGTTGAGCATCATTTTATGTGTTTTTGGGCCATCTGTATGTCATCGTTGGAGAGGTGTCTGTTTAGGTCCTTTTCCCATTTTTTGATTGGGTTGTTCGTTTTTCCAGAGCTGAGCTGTCTGAGTTGCTTGTAGATTTTGGAGATTAATTTTTTAAACCTTTATTTTACTTTTAACTTTTACAGAGTTTTGTTGTTTACAGATATGCATGTTCCCAGATTAGTCATATGTATATCCCCTCCCTCCCCTCCCTACCATCACACAGCACCCTGAAGGATCCCCTTTTCTCACAGAGCAATGACTAGAGCTATTTTCTTCACTTATGATAGTACAGGCCTTCATGCTACTTCCTTTACGCCTCTCACCCACTGTTCCTTCCCCACAATGTCCATATGTCCACTGTCCATGTCTGTCTTTCTGTCGCTTCACTGCGTGTGCCATCATCACCATCCTACTAGATTCCATATATATGTGTTAATATACTGTATTTGTCCTTCTCTTTCTGACTGACTTCACTTTTGATGATACGTTCTAGATCCAGCCACCTCATTAGGGTTGATTCTTCTGCATTTCTCTTTACAGCTGTGTAGTATTCCATTGTATATATTTACCAGAGCTTTTGGATCCATTCGTTCATCAATGGGCATCTAGGTTCCTTCCATGTTCTAGCTATTGTATAGAGAGCTGCAATGAACATCGGGGTACAGGTGCTTCTTTCAGTTTTGATTTCGTCAGGGTATAAGCCTAAGAGTGGGATTGCTGGGTCATATGGTGCTTCTATTTTTAGTTTTTTAAGAAATCTCCAGACTGTCTTCCATAGAGGCTGTATCAATTTACACTCCCACCAGCAATGCAGGAGTGTTCCCTTTTCTCCGCACCCTCTCCAGCATTTATTGTCTGTCGATTTGTGGATGATGGCCATTCTGACAGGTGTGAGGTGATGTCTCATTGTAGTTTTGATTTGCATTTCTCTAATTATTAGTGAAGTTGAGCATCATTTTATGTGTTTTTGGGCCATCTGTATGTCATCGTTGGAGAGGTGTCTGTTTAGGTCCTTTTCCCATTTTTTGATTGGGTTGTTCGTTTTTCCAGAGCTGAGCTGTCTGAGTTGCTTGTAGATTTTGGAGATTAATTCTTTGTCTGTTGTTTCATTTGCTATGATTTTCTCCCACTCTGTGGGGTGTCTGTTGAGCTTTTTTGTAATTTCTTTTGCTGTACAAAAGCTTTTATGTTTCATGAGGTCCCACATGTTCATTTGTCTTTTGAGTTCCACTATTCTAGTAGGTGGGTCAGAGAAGATCTTGCTTTGATTGATGTCCTTGAGGGTTTTGCCTATATTCTCCTCTAAGAGTTTGATGGTTTCTGGCCTTACATTTAAGTCTTTAATCCATTTTGAGTTGATCTTTGTGTATGGTGTCAAGGTATGTTCCAACTTCATGTTTTTGCATGTAGCTGTCCAATTTTCCCAGCACCATTTGTTGAAGAGGCTGTCTTTGTCCCATTTTATAGGTTCACCTCCTTTGTCAAAAATAAGGTACCCATAGGTGTGTGGCTTTATCT
Organism: Tragulus kanchil; assembly: GCA_022376925.1. Taxonomy (NCBI): domain Eukaryota; kingdom Metazoa; phylum Chordata; class Mammalia; order Artiodactyla; family Tragulidae; genus Tragulus; species Tragulus kanchil. The sequence goes on along the minus strand of JAIOJX010000005.1, from coordinate 99,625,267 downwards.
CTGTGTTCTCGATCTTGTTCCATTGGTCGATATTTCTGTTTTTGTGCCAGTACCATACTGTCTTGATGACTGTTGCTTTGTAGTAGAGTCTGAAGTTGGGGAGGCTGATCCCTCCAGCTCCATTCTTCTTCCTCAGGATTGCTTTGGCTATTCGAGGTCTTTTGTGTTTCCATATGAACTGTGTGATTCTTTGGTCTAGTTCTGTGAAGAATGTTATTGGAAGTTTGATAGGGATCGCATTGAATCTATAGATGACATTTGGTAGTATGGTCATTTTCACAATATTGATTCTTCCAACCCAGGAACATGGAATATTTCTCCATCTGTTTAACTCTTCTTTAATGTCTCTCATGAGTGTCTTGTAATTTTCTGTGTACAGTTCTTTTGTTTCTTTGGGTAGGTTTATTCCTAGATATTTGATTCTTTTGGTTGCAGTGGTGAAGGGGATTGCCTCTTTGATTTCCTTTTCTGATTTTTCATTGTTTGTGTATAGGAATGCCAGTGATTTCTGTATATTGATTTTGTATCCCGCGACTTTGCTGAATTCATTGATTAACTCTAGTAGTTTTGTAATAGTGTCTTTGGGATTTTCTATGTATAATATCATGTCATCTGCGAATAGGGAGAGTTTGACTTCTTCTTTTCCAATCTGGATTCCTTTGATTTCTTTCTCTTCTCTTATTGCTGTTGCTAGAACTTCCAGGACTATGTTGAATAAGAGTGGTGAAAGTGGACACCCTTGTCTTGTTCCTGATCTTAGAAGGAATGCTTTCAGTTTTTCACCATTGAGGATAATGTTCGCTGTGGGCTTCTCATAGATGGCTTTCACTATGTTAAGATAAGTTCCTCCTATGCCCATTTTTTGAAGAGTTTGCCTCAGAGACCTCTGGGATAATATCAAACGCACCAATATTCGAATTATAGGGGTTCCAGAAGAAGAAGAAAAAAAGAAAGGCTATGAGAAAATTTTTGAAGAGATTATAGTTGAAAATTTCCCCAATATGGGAAAAGAAAAGAAATAGTCAATCAAGTCCAAGAAGCACAAAGAGTACCATACAGAATCAATCCGAGAAGAAACACACCAAGACACATATTAATGAAGCTAACACAAATTAAACACAAAGATAGAATTCTCAAAGCAGCAAGGGAAAAGCAACTAGTGACATACAAGGGAAAGCCCATCCGTTTAACAGTTGATCTTTCAACAGAAACTCTGCAGGCCAGAAGGGAATGGCAGGACACATTTAAACGGCTGAAAGAGAATAATCTGCAACCAAGAATCCTCTACCCTGCAAGGATCTCCTTCAAAATTGATGGAGAAATCAAAAGCTTTACAGACAAGCAAAAATTAAAAGAATTTAGTCACACCAAACCACCCTTACAACAAGTGTTAAAGGGACTTATATAGAAAACAAGTATAAAAGGAGAAGATCCATGAAACAAACCCATCATAACATCTAAGAAGATGACAATAGGATCATTTGTATCAATAATTACTTTGAATGTCAATGGACTAAATGCCCCAACCAAAAGACACAGAGTGGCTGAATGGATCCAAAAACACGACCCATACATATGCTGCCTCCAGGAAACTCATTTCAGACCTAGAGACATAGACTGAAAGTGAGAGGCTGGAAAAAGATATTCCATGCAAATGGAAATCAAAAGAAAGCTGGAGTAGCAATCCTCATATCAGACAAAATAGATTTTAAAGTAAAGAAGATTCTAAGAGACAAGGCAGGTCACTACATCATGATTAAGGGATCCATCCAAGAAGAAGACATAACAATCATAAATATCTATGCTCCCAACGTAGGAGCACCCCAATACATAAGACAAACACTTTCAGACATAAAAGAAGACATTGACAGCAACACAATCATAGTAGGAGACTTTAGCACTCCTCTCACTCCAATGGACAGATCATCCAAACAGAAAATTAATAAAGAAACACAAGCCTTAAATGCCACACTAGAAGAAATGGACCTCATTGATATCTTTAGGACGTTCCATCCAAAAGCAGAAGAATACACTTTCTTCTCAAGTGCTCACGGAACATTCTCCAGGATAGACCACATCTTGGGCCACAAATCAATCCTCAGTCAATTCAAGAAAACTGAAATTCTATCAACTATCTTCTCGGACCACAATGCAGTGAGACTAGAGATCAACTACAGGAAAAAAAACGCTAAAAACACAAACACATGGAGATTAAACAACATGTACCTAAAAAACCAACTGATCATTGAGGAAATCAAAGGAGAAATAAAACAATTCCTAGAAGAAAATGACAATGAACACACGACAGTGCAAAACCTATGGGATACTGCAAAAGCAGTTCTAAGAGGGAAGTTTATAGCCATTCAATCCCACCTCAAGAAACTAGGAAAAATCTCAGACGACCTTACCTTATGCTTAAAACAACTGGAGAAAGAAGAACAAAAACACCCCAAAGCCAGCAGAAGAAGAGAAATCATAAAGATCAGAGCAGAAATAAATGAAAAAGAAATAAAAGAAACAATAGTAAAGATAAATAAAACAAAAAGCTGGTTCTTCGAAAAAGTCAATAAAATCAACACACCACTGGCAAGACTCATCAAGAAAAAGAGAGAGAAGAACCAGATCACCAAAATCAAAAATGAAAAAGGAGAGATTACAACGGACAATGCAGAAATCCAAAGGATTATAAGAGACTATTATGAACAACTCTATGGCAACAAACTGGACAACCTGGAAGAAATGGACAGTTTCTTAGAGAAGATTAATCTCCCAAGACTCAACCAGGAAGAAACAGAAGCCTTGAACAAGCCAATCACAAGCTCAGAAATCGACCTTGTGATCAAAAATCTACCCCAAAATAAAAGCCCAGGGCCAGATGGTTTCACAAGTGAATTCTACCAAACATTTAAAGAAGAGCTAATGCCTGTCCTTCTAAAACTCTTCCAAAAAATTGCCCAGGAAGGAACACTTCCAAACACATTCTACGAGGCCACCATCAGCCTGATACCAAAGCCAGGCAAAGACATCACAAAAAAAGAAAATTATAGGCCAGTTTCACTGATGAATCCAGATGCCAAAATCCTCAACAAAATCCTAGCAAACAGAATTCAATGACACATCAAAAAGCTCATTCATCACGATCAAGTTGGGTTCATCCCAGGCATGCAAGGATTCTTCAACATCTGCAAATCAATCAATGTGATACACCATATCAACAAATTGAAAGACAAAAATCACATGATCATCTCAATAGATGCAGAAAAAGCCTTTGACAAAGTACAGTCTTGTTTTTAATTTTTTTTTCAATTTTTTGGGTGGGGACCAGGTTGGGGAGGGAGGGGGGCTGATGGGTCACTTTTATTGGTCTTTCATTTATTCAGTTTCATCCATCTTTGTTCTCTGGCCTGTGTGGGCCTCCCATTGCAGTGGCGTCTGTTGTCGCAGAGCGCCGGCTCTGGGCGCATGAGCTCCAGAGCTCCGGTTTGGTAATTGGACACATGGGTCCAGCCGCTCCACGGCACGTGGGATCTTCCCAGGCCAGGGATTGAACCGGCGCCCCTTGCACTGTAAGGCGGTGTCCTTACCCACTGGACCACCAGGGAAGCCCTCCAGTCTTGTTTTTGCTGACTGTATAGAGCTTTTCCATCTTCAGCCACAAAGAATATAATCCATCTGATTCTGGTATTGACCATCTGGTGATGTCCATATGTAGAGTCATCTCTTGTGTTGTTTTTTTATCTTATTGATTTTTCAGAGAAATCAAACTGAAGGAAATTAACCTTTTATTACTCAGGTAGCAAGTGTTTTTCTTAATTTTTGGATTGAAAGATTTTTACCATATAGAATTTGAAAAATGCAACTAAAACCTTTACTGAATGGACTGTGGATTTTGTAATATGCTTGCCCTTCCCAGTCTCAAATTATGAAAAATATTTGCTCCTATTTCATTAGTATATTTATGGTTTTATTTGTTATATTTAAATCTGATTGTATGGACTGAAATTTGTTTCCTCGAAGTCATGCTGAAGCCACAATCCCTGCAAACATTAATAAAGGAGATTCTCCAGGCAAGGATACTGGAATGGGCTGCCATGCCCTTCACCGGGGGATCTTCCTGACCCAGGGATCAAACCCACGTCTCTAAATGTCTCCAGGTAGGTTATTTACCAGCCTCATTAAAATGGAGTAAGGAGGCCAGAAGGGGGAGTTCTCACTCAGTACTTCTCAAGTCAATTATAGGAAGCACCCTCAATTTCAACCAGCAGAAGAATCCTCAACAGGAAAGAATCATCAATCACAAGCGCCAACAAGAGAAGATATACATGGAATCTCCTACAGGAAATCCACTATCCCAGCAACCCAGGCAATGAGAAACCACCATCAACCTGAATTCTCACTTTTCTCAGATGGGTTTTCATTCAAAACCACCCCTCCCCAGTTTTCCTTTTCTTTCTCTGTAACATTCTTCTCCTTTGTTTGTTGGACTTGCCTATAGTTTTTTCTGGAGAATGCTCAACCTGAATCTCAAATCTCTGCTATTTCCAAATAAATTCATCTTTGCTGATAAAATGGCTGACTTTTTTTTCTCTTTTCTTTTTTTAAGGTTAGCACCCCTAGTCTAACTGTATTTGGAGGTAAGGCCTCCATGAAGATATCTGGCCCTTGGTATTCATGGGTTTTGTATCAGCAGATTCAAACAGCCATGCATAAAAAATGTTTGAAAAAGACGTTCCAAAAGCAAAACTTGAATTTGCAGCAACAAGAATATAATCCATCTGATTCTGGTATTGACCATCTGGTGATGTCCATATGTAGAGTCATCTCTTGTGTTGTTTTTATCTTATTGATTTTTCAGAGAAATCAAACTGAAGGAAATTAACCTTTTATTACTCAGGTAGCAAGTGTTTTTCTTAATTTTTGGATTGAAAGATTTTTACCATATAGAATTTGAAAAATGCAACTAAAACCTTTACTGAATGGACTGTGGATTTTGTAATATGCTTGCCCTTCCCAGTCTCAAATTATGAAAAATATTTGCTCCTATTTCATTAGTATATTTATGGTTTTATTTGTTATATTTAAATCTGATTGTATGGACTGAAATTTGTTTCCTCGAAGTCATGCTGAAGCCACAATCCCTGCAAACATTAATAAAGGAGATTCTCCAGGCAAGGATACTGGAATGGGCTGCCATGCCCTTCACCGGGGGATCTTCCTGACCCAGGGATCAAACCCACGTCTCTAAATGTCTCCAGGTAGGTTATTTACCAGCCTCATTAAAATGGAGTAAGGAGGCCAGAAGGGGGAGTTCTCACTCAGTACTTCTCAAGTCAATTATAGGAAGCACCCTCAATTTCAACCAGCAGAAGAATCCTCAACAGGAAAGAATCATCAATCACAAGCGCCAACAAGAGAAGATATACATGGAATCTCCTACAGGAAATCCACTATCCCAGCAACCCAGGCAATGAGAAACCACCATCAACCTGAATTCTCACTTTTCTCAGATGGGTTTTCATTCAAAACCACCCCTCCCCAGTTTTCCTTTTCTTTCTCTGTAACATTCTTCTCCTTTGTTTGTTGGACTTGCCTATAGTTTTTGCTGGAGAATGCTCAACCTGAATCTCAAATCTCTGCTATTTCCAAATAAATTCATCTTTGCTGATAAAATGGCTGACTTTTTTTTCTCTTTTCTTTTTTTAAGGTTAGCACCCCTAGTCTAACTGTATTTGGAGGTAAGGCCTCCATGAAGATATCTGGCCCTTGGTATTCATGGGTTTTGTATCAGCAGATTCAAACAGCCATGCATAAAAAATGTTTGAAAAAGACGTTCCAAAAAGCAAAACTTGAATTTGCAGCACACCAGCAAGTATTTATATAGCACTTATGTTGTATTTGGGCTTCCCCTGGTGGCTCAGTGGGTAAAGAATCTGCCTGCAATACAGGAGACTCGGGTTCGTGGATGGAGGAGCCAGGTCGGCTATAGTCCATAGGGCTGACAAGAGTTTGACTTAGCGATGAACACTTTCCTTTTTAACTTCAATCACATATCTTTCAGAATTGATCATTTTTAGTCCATTCTTTTCTGAAATATGATGAGCTGTCCGGATCTGCACATTCAAATCTTCCTTTCTTTCAATATTCTCTCCTCAGGACTATTTTCTATTTCATTGGTTCTCTCTGCTGGGGACATCAGCATTCAAATACAGGAATGCTGTTGCCAGTCTTCATTTTTGTCATCCTCTAACTGTTTTAATCAGTGTCTTTTTCTTCTACTTACTGTGGGAGGTTCTTAAACCTGTTCTCTGTGTCATTAATTTGATTTTCCGTAGCATGTGGTGTTATGCTTTGTTTCTTCCTTTCTTATTTTTTATTTTATTTTTATTGAAGTACATAGTTGATTTACAATGTTGTGTCAGTTTCAGGTGTATAGTACAGTGATTCAGTTATATATACATTTATATCCATTTTTTAAGGTTCTTTTTCCTTGTAGGTTATTACAAACTATTGAGTAGAATTTCCTGTGTTATACAGTAGGCCCCGGTTGGTTATCTATTTTATATGTAGTAATGCATCTCTCTGTTAAACCCAAACTCCTAATTTATCCCTCTCCTTCTCCTTTCTCTTTGGTAGTCATAAGTTTGTTTTCTATGTTTGTGGGCCTATTTCTGTATTGTATATAAATTTGTTTGTATTATTTTTAAGATGCAACAAATAAGTGATATTATAATTTGAAAAGATACATGCACCCCAATTTCACTGCAGCACTATTTACAATAGACAAGACATGGAAAGAACCCAAGTGCCCATCAACGGACAACTGGGCTTAAGAAGATGTGACGTGGGCTTCCCCTGGTGGCCCAGTGGGTAAGGACACCGCCTTGCAGTGCAAGGGGCGCCGGTTCAATCCCTGGCCTGGGAAGATCCCACGTGCTGCAGAGCGGCTGGACCTATGTGTCCAATTACCGAGCCGGAGCTCTGGAGCACATGCGCCCAGAGCCAGCGCTCTGCAACGACAGATGCCACTGCAATGGAGGCCCACAGGAGCCAAAGAACAAAGACGGATGAAAACAGAGAAATGAAAGACCAATAGAAGTGGCCCGCCCGCTCCCTCCCTCCCCAACCCGACCCCCGCCCAAAATAAATAAATAAATAAATCTTAAAAAAAAGAAGATGTGACGTGTGTGTGTGATGGAATATTACTTAGCCACTAAAAAGAATGAAATATTACCATTTACAGTAACATGGATGGACTTAGAGGATTTCACACTAAATGAAGTCAGTCAGGTAGAGAAAGACAAATATTACGATTTATATAAGATATCTACAAAATAATACAAATGACTTCGTATACAAAAACAACACAAATGGGGCTTCCCTGGTAACTCAGTGGTAAAGAGTTCGCCTGACAATGTAGGAGACATGAGTTCGATTCCTGATCTGGGAAGATCCGCCATGCTCTGAAGCAACTAAGCCTGTGAGCCACAACTATGGAGTCTGTGCTCTAGAGCTTCAGGGCTGCAACTGTTGAGCCCACGTGCCACAGCATTTTATTTTAAAAGGTGTATTAGTACAGTGATTCAGTTATATATACATTTATATCCATTTTTTAAGGTTCTTTTTCCTTGTAGGTTATTACAAACTATTGAGTAGAATTTCCTGTGTTATACAGTAGGCCCCGGTTGGTTATCTATTTTATATGTAGTAATGCATCTCTCTGTTAAACCCAAACTCCTAATTTATCCCTCTCCTTCTCCTTTCTCTTTGGTAGTCATAAGTTTGTTTTCTATGTTTGTGGGCCTATTTCTGTATTGTATATAAATTTGTTTGTATTATTTTTAAGATGCAACAAATAAGTGATATTATAATTTGAAAAGATACATGCACCCCAATTTCACTGCAGCACTATTTACAATAGACAAGACATGGAAAGAACCCAAGTGCCCATCAACGGACAACTGGGCTTAAGAAGATGTGACGTGGGCTTCCCCTGGTGGCCCAGTGGGTAAGGACACCGCCTTGCAGTGCAAGGGGCGCCGGTTCAATCCCTGGCCTGGGAAGATCCCACGTGCTGCAGAGCGGCTGGACCTATGTGTCCAATTACCGAGCCGGAGCTCTGGAGCACATGCGCCCAGAGCCAGCGCTCTGCAACGACAGATGCCACTGCAATGGAGGCCCACAGGAGCCAAAGAACAAAGACGGATGAAAACAGAGAAATGAAAGACCAATAGAAGTGGCCCGCCCGCTCCCTCCCTCCCCAACCCGACCCCCGCCCAAAATAAATAAATAAATAGATCTTAAAAAAAAGAAGATGTGACGTGTGTGTGTGATGGAATATTACTTAGCCACTAAAAAGAATGAAATATTACCATTTACAGTAACATGGATGGACTTAGAGGATTTCACACTAAATGAAGTCAGTCAGGTAGAGAAAGACAAATATTACGATTTATATAAGATATCTACAAAATAATACAAATGACTTCGTATACAAAAACAACACAAATGGGGCTTCCCTGGTAACTCAGTGGTAAAGAGTTCGCCTGACAATGTAGGAGACATGAGTTCGATTCCTGATCTGGGAAGATCCGCCATGCTCTGAAGCAACTAAGCCTGTGAGCCACAACTATGGAGTCTGTGCTCTAGAGCTTCAGGGCTGCAACTGTTGAGCCCATGTGCCACAGCTACTAAAGCCTGTGTGCCCTAGAGCCCAAGTTCCACAACAAGAAAAGTCACCACAATAAGAAGATTCCACATGCTGCAGAGCAACTAAGCCCATGAGCCACAACTATTGAGCCTGTGCTCCAGAGCCTCAGAGCCGAACCTACTGAAGCCCGTGAACCCCAGAGTCTGAGTTCTACAACAAGAAAAATCACTGCAACGAGAAGCCTGCTCACCTCAACTAGAGAGTAGCCTCTTCTCCCTGCAACTAGAGAAGAGTCTGTGTCAGCAGTGAAACCCGGAGCAGCAAAAAAAAAAAAATAATAATAATAAAAATAATAATACAAATTACTGTCTATACAAAGCAGAAATAGACTCACAGACAGAGTAAACAAACTCATGGTTACCAAAGGGGAAAAGGATTGGGGGGGGATTTAATTAAGGGCATGGGATTAACAGATACACACTACTATACATAAAATAGATAACAAGGATTTACTATGTAGCACAGGGAACTGCAGTCAATATCTTGTAATAACCTACAATGGAAAATCATCTGAAATTATATATACATAATTGAATCACTTTGTTATGTATCTGGAAATAAAACAATATTATAAATCAACCCTACTTCAATTGAAAAAAATAAAAGAAGCAATACCCAAAAAATAGAAAGAATGGAAATGCCCAAGGATAGGAGACCAGTTAAATAACTGCACATCAGATGATGAAGGTATTAAAGATGACATTTTAGGGGAGTATTCACTGACCTGGATATACAATCACAGCATACTGGTCAATGATAAATCTAATTGCAAAAAGTAATAAATTGATGAAATAAAATTTATATTTTAGAGCAAGATAAGAGAAATCAAACATAAAATTCTCTCTCTGGGCTCCTCCCTCCCTCCTTGCATAATGTGCACAGTGCATTTGCATTACACATTAACCAGAGTGCCTCAAAGATGGGAATGCCTGCTCAACTGTAAAGATCAATTATTTCCCCCTTTCTTCTGATGCTAGCAATAGAACTTCTTAAAAGAAGAGTGTTCTTTTCTAATGCTATAGAGACTCATGGGGACTTGCTACTCCCTTTCTATCTGTTCACCTGGACTCTGCATCCTTGGTGAACTTTATATAAAATATCAAGATTTTTGTCATTTTGATGTAGGATCCTTTGTCTTGAAAATATATGTAACTGTGTCTTCTTCTCTTAACAGGTGGAAAGGTTTTCAGAGCTCCTGAGAGTCTGTCTCCTGGGTTATCATCCTCAATTTGGCTCAAACAAAATTCCCGTTTTCTCTTAATTTGGTCGTTAATTGAACTTTTGTCAACAAAATGGACATGATAACCACAATTTTATAAGAAAAACAGGTAAACAGCTAGATGGACAAAAATGAAAAGGTAGTGGTTATAGTTTAAATTTTCTTCTTTACACTTTTCTGTATTTCCAAAATTTTCTAAAATAAATGCTATTTTCAGAAGCAGAAAAATCACATTATTTTCAAACCAAGATTTAACACCCCAGATTCAGACACCTACTTTCTCACGATCTCATTTTAAGACCTCCCTTTCTCCTCAAGGAGCCGTAAGTAGGCCTTGGGGCGTGTCTCATTCCCTCTTACTCATTTGTGGTTTACGGAAAGGTTCTAAATGGAATAAGCAGAGTATATGTAACCTCTTTCTTGAACACCCATAAATTCAGTTTTTGTATTCTTGTATTTCCTAACTAAAACAATTTTTTTGATCAAATAGCTGTTTTTCCTTTAAGTACCAAATGAGAAAACCTCCAAGACCAAAAGTAAAGGGGAATATTTCTTTCTCTAAAAGCTATCCCCGTTTTCCAATTGATTTTCACCAAAAGTTTCACACCTAAGATGAAAAAGGATGGTGAATAATTTTTGTGATTTCTTACAATAGTCTCTCTTCTTGTGTGTCAATACCTTCCTCCAGCACTAGTTTAACTACTGCTGCCATGTCTTTGGATGAATCTTGGCCTATTCATCACCTGCCACGCTTCCTGTCCTGCCCATTTTTCAATGGTCTATAGAATAGAGAATGTTGTGGACTTCCCTGGTGATCCAGTGGTTAAGAATCTGCCTGCCAAAGCAGAGGACACAGGTTCAATCCATGGCCCAGGAAGATTCCACAAGCTGAGGGGCAACTAAGCCCGTGCACCACAACTACTGAGCCATTGCTCTAGAGCCCGTGCTCCACAACCAGAGAAGCCACCACAAAGAGAAGCTCGTGCAGTACAACAAGAGTAGCCCATGCTCACCACAACTAAAAAAACCTTGTGTGCAGCAGCAAAGACCCAGCACAATCAAACATAAAAAAAATTTTAAAAAGAAGAGAGGTTGATATAGAACAGGGTGATCTGTTGGTCAACAATTAGCAAATCAAGTTGGGCTGACAACTTCATCTCAGCCTGAGGGCAACCTTTGTCTGAGCACTAACCTTAAACACCCGTGTTTGACTCGGCTCAGGCCTGGCATACCTTTCAGATCTTTTCATCACGCAATAGCTTGCCTCACTTGTTGGTTCTTTCCATGGGTCAAAGAAGTACAATCGAGATGAAGCATAAGTAATGAACATGACCAGATCTCTTCCCTAGCTTCCCCTTCAGGAATTTCAACAACAAAGTATGTGAATAAGACAGCATCTCAGGAAAGAGAACAGGAATCAACAAGCCTGCCCTCAAGCATACAGGCCACGAGGGATGGCTCTGCTTTCCCCTAGCTCGATGCACCAAACTTTAAAAATGTTCATGGCCGAATAGAATCTTCAGAGATTAGGTTTCTAGGGGACACCAAGTCCCACCATCTCCCCAGGTTTCCAGTATTCTGATAAAAGCATTTTTTCCCTTTACCAACATTTGTCTCTCTCTCTCCAGTACTGATTTCTGAACAGTGATCCGCTGGATCTGATTTGGTAACAGTAGGGAGGGTTAGGAAGGATGCTAAGGATGAGTGTGGGGAGGGTCTCTGAACGGTGTGGGGTTGGCGGGCTGGCTGGGGGGATACATGGGGAAGCCTCTGTTCTCTATCCTGCAAAATCTGCAATGAAGTCTTCTGCAGCCTATGGCACCAGTACTTCTGTGCAGATGCTGTTCGGGAGGGACAGCCAGGACCTGAAGATCAACGTGGATGTTTCTACATTTTTCCTCCACGAGCTGCCCAAACCTCTCTGAATTCACACTGATACTTTTTCTTACCTTTGCTACCCAAACAACTGCCTAATGCAGTAGTTTTTCCCTTCTCTCACCTTAACAGATCCCGCTTTATTCCCCTGAGCTCCAAACACCGCCTTTTCCTTCCTTCCCCACAGGTCGCTCTTCCAAGCAGAGCCAACTATGAAACCTGGGGGTAGGCTCTGCAGTTGGCAACACTCCATGTGAGCTTGGGGCTCCTCTCTGGTTTTCTACCCGATACGTGTCTTGCCCAGGCTGTCCTCTGGGTCCCCATCCGTCGTGCTTCCTCCTGGGAGCTGGCTCCATGGGACTCATCACGGCAATTATTTCTCCCACGGGGCCTCCAGCTGTTTCCCCTTGCTCATCCCTCTCTCCGGGCTCCGTGGACAGCACCGCACTCTGGGAAACACCTGGTGTTCCCCTCACTGTTTATATGAGGTCGGTGAATTCTAGGTCTGCTCCTCTCCTCCTCCCACATGGCTTCCCTCTGTCATTTACCGCTAGGCTCCCTTTCTCCTTCCTCATCTCCTGCACTGAACCTCACTCACCCTAGTGAGGTCACGTCTTCTTCCTAGTGACTCTTATTTCCTCCCTCCCCAAGGCACCTATCGACTTCCCTCGTGGCTCCGTGGTAAAGAATCTGCCTGGGGAGGCCAGCCTTTTGCAGGAGACTCAGGTTTGATCCCTGGGTTGGGAAGATCCCCTGGAGAATGAATGGCACCCCACTCTAGTATTCTTGCCTGGAGAATTCCATGGACAGTGGAGCCTGACAATTCATGGAGTTGTAAAGAGTTACAATCCATGGAGCTGCAAAGAGTGGGACATGACTTAGCGAGTAAACAACAACAATGTGTTTATCACGGTCAATTTGGAATGTCCTTGATGGATTCTCTTTCTTTACACATTCTGTTTATTGTCTGGCTAACTGATACCAATGTTGCACGTCTTTTTTTTTTTTTTTTGCCAAGTTGCATCAAGTAGATTTTTCCCTGAAGTCCTCCTGTGCCTTGAAGCAAGGGGTATCTAGTGCTTAAAATCAAGTGTGAGCTAAGCACTCATGAGAATGGGTATTATTTTTCAAAAGGAAAATAAAAATTGTGGGAGAGGATGGGGAGCACCTGGAACTCCTGTGCATTGTTGGGATGAGAGAGAGGTCTTAGTCACGCAGTGTGTCTGACTCTTTGTGACCCCATGGACTGTAGCCCGCCAGGCTCCTCTCTCCGTGGGATTCTCCAGGCAAGAATACTGGAGTGGGTAACCATTCCCTTCTTCAGGGGATCTTCCTGACCCAAGGGTAAGGATGAGGAGGATGTAAAAAGCTGTGATTATCAAGGAACCCAGTCTGGTGTTTCCTCAAAAAGTTGAACACAGAATTACTACATGACCAGCAATGCCCTTTCTGCATAAACACACACAAGAACTGAAAGTACTAGCCCAAATGCTTGCACACCCATGTTCACAGCAGCATTATTCACAAAAACCAATAGGTGGAAACAACCCAAATGTCCAACACACAAATAGGTAAATAAAATACAGTACTTGCATGTAATGAAATACTACTCAGCCTTATAAAGGAATGAAATTCAGACACATGCTACATGGCACAGAACTTGAAGGCATATGCCAAAGGAGAGAAGCCGTACACAAAATTCAGGCAAGTGTTGCATGATTCTAGTTATGTGAATGAGGTACCTTGAACAGCTAAATTCATAGAGACAGAAAGTAAAAGAGAGGTTGCCAGGGGCTGCGGAGGCAGGGGATGGGAGTTAAGAGTCTAATGAATGGAGTTTCTGTTTAGGATAATGATAAAGTTCTGGAAAGGACGGTTGCACAATATTGTGGATGTACTTAATGTTACTGGATTGGATATTTTAAAATGGTTAAAGTGGTCAATGATATGTTATGTGTATCTTATCCCCGAAATTAACGTTTAAGGCTGTGCGAGTCACAACAAAAAGTGACCTGCAACTCGGCAGGATGTGGCTTCTCACGCCACCTCTGTCCTCAGGCAGCCCAGTCACCTCTTCAGTGGCCAAACCCTGCCCACTCTTCACAGATCTGTCACGGGCCCTGCCACCACCACCGAGGCTGCGGGTGCCCCGGGAGGCCTCTCCTGAGATCAGGGAGCAGCAGTGCCATACCCGACACGGCAAGAACAGGCCTGCCCAGCCTCGACACCACGTGAGTGACAGAGTGGACTCTGAGCTGCCCTGTGATCTCCCCTCCTCCTTTTGGAGACTGCGCCTGTCCTTAAGCGACTCCTGAAGGGCCTTCCTCAGGGGGACATGCACTCCCCGCCACGAGCCTGGGGTGCTGATGGTCACGGGGGAGGATCTGGGACCACGGAGTGCATCTTCCTTGACAACTAGAACTCCTGCCATGACGACTGTCCTTGTGCCCACCATCTTCCCAGTCCTCTGGCCATGGACTTGACAGTCGGGGTCTAGCTTTCTCCCCTCTGGAGACTCCCACACCGACCCTCTAAGTTGTGCTGAGTTGCTGGTGCGCAGGTGTCTCTATCCCGCCTTTGCCCTCTGTCCACGCTCCACCCGCTCTCCTCCCCTCGTGGCTTCTCGGGTCACCTCTGCAGCTTCCGCTGCCCCCTGGCCTCGGACAACATTACTGACCGTTGTTAATTCATCCCACAGCCTCGGCTGCACACCAGTCATTTTCATGACCTGAACCTGTGCACACACGGCTGCCTTCCCAGCATATGCCAGAACTGAAGGCATATGCCAAAGGAGAGAAGCCGTACACAAAATTCAGGCAAGTGTTGCATGATTCTAGTTATGTGAATGAGGTACCTTGAACAGCTAAATTCATAGAGACAGAAAGTAAAAGAGAGGTTGCCAGGGGCTGGAGGCAGGGATGGGAGTTAAGAGTCTAATGAATGGAGTTTCTGTTTAGGATAATGATAAAGTTCTGGAAAGGACGGTTGCACAATATTGTGGATGTACTTAATGTTACTGGATTGGATATTTTAAAATGGTTAAAGTGGTCAATGATATGTTATGTGTATCTTATCCCCGAAATTAACGTTTAAGGCTGTGCGAGTCACAACAAAAAGTGACCTGCAACTCGGCAGGATGTGGCTTCTCACGCCACCTCTGTCCTCAGGCAGCCCAGTCACCTCTTCAGTGGCCAAACCCTGCCCACTCTTCACAGATCTGTCACGGGCCCTGCCACCACCACCGAGGCTGCGGGTGCCCCGGGAGGCCTCTCCTGAGATCAGGGAGCAGCAGTGCCATACCCGACACGGCAAGAACAGGCCTGCCCAGCCTCGACACCACGTGAGTGACAGAGTGGACTCTGAGCTGCCCTGTGATCTCCCCTCCTCCTTTTGGAGACTGCGCCTGTCCTTAAGCGACTCCTGAAGGGCCTTCCTCAGGGGGACATGCACTCCCCGCCACGAGCCTGGGGTGCTGATGGTCACGGGGGAGGATCTGGGACCACGGAGTGCATCTTCCTTGACAACTAGAACTCCTGCCATGACGACTGTCCTTGTGCCCACCATCTTCCCAGTCCTCTGGCCATGGACTTGACAGTCGGGGTCTAGCTTTCTCCCCTCTGGAGACTCCCACACCGACCCTCTAAGTTGTGCTGAGTTGCTGGTGCGCAGGTGTCTCTATCCCGCCTTTGCCCTCTGTCCACGCTCCACCCGCTCTCCTCCCCTCGTGGCTTCTCGGGTCACCTCTGCAGCTTCCGCTGCCCCCTGGCCTCGGACAACATTACTGACCGTTGTTAATTCATCCCACAGCCTCGGCTGCACACCAGTCATTTTCATGACCTGAACCTGTGCACACACACGGCTGCCTTCCCAGCACAACGACCAGCGTCTCTGTCAAGTCCAAGGGCTCGCCGTGAGCCACGGTCAGCACACACTCGCCTTCCCTCCTCCCCCACGGCCCCTCACAACCAGCCTCCCAGGAGTCTTCTCTGAGCAACGTGATGGGAACATTCCATTCGTGTTTCTAGTGCAGGACCATGCCGAGGGCAGAGCAGGTGCTCAGGCATCTTTGTCCAAAGAGTGAATCCCCCCCCATCCCTGTTCCTCTCAGCCAAAGTCTCTCCTATCTTTGAACCACTAGTGGCTGTGAGGCTCAGTCTTAAACCCATTTCTACACCACTGGGGCTCCTCATCTTTCAGAACTGTTTCTTTTCTCGCTCTCTCCTCTAGCCTAGGGATCAAAGACTGATGTTTAGTTTGTAGCTGGTATCAGTGTGTACAGATATGACCAGTCTGCCTCAGCCGATGTGTATCACCCTGCATCCTCCTCTTGTTTTGTATACACTTACTGGGTATGTTGCTGCCTCCTTGGATAGCTGGTACCCAGAGGTTCCTTGGGGAGGGAAGCCAATGGAGGCAAGAGCTGATGTTATCTGGTCATAGTTCTCGGGAGTGGGAGCTTGGGGGAGGGACTGCTTGCTCCACCAACGGAACCCACTGTGCCATGGATTCTGTCTTATTTGGGTTTCAGCCCTGGTCTTACGTCCCCAAAGGGCAGAGACGCACTGGACTCGTGTTTCCTGCTGTCAGATTTCTGACGTGCTTCCAGCGCTACTCAGTCAATGAACCTAAGCCTCATCTCAGAGGCACGCGCTCCACTTCCCTCCTGCTCCCTTTGAAGTGTCTCTGGGAAAGAGCTGGCTTGTCTCCCCCAGCGTAAAGGCATCTACGCTCCTCGGGGAAATGAACCCCACGGGAGGCGGCTGCACCCTCCCTCCCTTTTCCCCAGGGAGCATCTGACAAGTGTGTACATGGTCTGACACGACACTTCCAATGGCACCCCTGTCAACATACCTGACACTGTCTAATCTCCAAGTCACTGGACCCGGCAGGGAAACTATGATGGATCTCATGGTTCGACTCTCGCTTATTGGCATGACAACGGCGCTAAAGAGAGCTGAGATGCGTATGGGTCTATTTTTGGCGACTCCTTACGGAATTCACGCACACTGTGTATTTTGCATCCCTTGGTTCCTCAAGCACACTCGGAAGGCTGGAGCAAACACTTGTCTGTAAATGTTACGGCTGCCAGTGCTGTGAGATGCTCCACAGGGTGATGTGTTCACTCTCATGAGGCTGCTTTGTGCACGGAGGCGGGAGGACTGTTGTGAGCTGAGTGTTGGTTGGAGGGCAGGCCAGTCTGGGCGTGCTTACCTTCACCCGGTCCATGCCGGCCTCCATCTTCAGCTGCTCCACGGCCTTCCGGGCTTGGGAGATGCTGGCGGTACTGTTGTTGGACATGCCTTCCTTCATTCTGCTGCGCCTGCAACAGCCAGAGTACCAGGGGTTGGTTTGTTTGAAGGCAGAGGTGCCCTCCACTTTCTGCCCTTCCCATGCCCCCTGGCTTCTCTGTCCAGGCCGGCGAGCCATGGGAGCAGACCCTCCTGGGGTAGGAGAGCGGAGTCCTGCATCTGGGTGATGAGAGCAAGACATCAGGCTTCTGTTGTCAGACTTTCTCAGCCCTGGTGAGAGGGAGTGGATAACAGGTGGCCCTAGAGTTCCCTACCACCCCATGGCCACAAGGGAGACCCTGACATTCATATAGTGCTTTGTTAGTCCTGAGTCATCTTCACACACACTTGTTTGTTTGCTGGTCATGCTGTGCAGCATGTGGGATCTTAGTTTCCTGCTGTCACGTGCTTCCAGCGCTACTCAGTCAATGAACCTAAGCCTCATCTCAGAGGCACGCGCTCCACTTCCCTCCTGCTCCCTTTGAAGTGTCTCTGGGAAAGAGCTGGCTTGTCTCCCCCAGCGTAAAGGCATCTACGCTCCTCGGGGAAATGAACCCCACGGGAGGCGGCTGCACCCTCCCTCCCTTTTCCCCAGGGAGCATCTGACAAGTGTGTACATGGTCTGACACGACACTTCCAATGGCACCCCTGTCAACATACCTGACACTGTCTAATCTCCAAGTCACTGGACCCGGCAGGGAAACTATGATGGATCTCATGGTTCGACTCTCGCTTATTGGCATGACAACGGCGCTAAAGAGAGCTGAGATGCGTATGGGTCTATTTTTGGCGACTCCTTACGGAATTCACGCACACTGTGTATTTTGCATCCCTTGGTTCCTCAAGCACACTCGGAAGGCTGGAGCAAACACTTGTCTGTAAATGTTACGGCTGCCAGTGCTGTGAGATGCTCCACAGGGTGATGTGTTCACTCTCATGAGGCTGCTTTGTGCACGGAGGCGGGAGGACTGTTGTGAGCTGAGTGTTGGTTGGAGGGCAGGCCAGTCTGGGCGTGCTTACCTTCACCCGGTCCATGCCGGCCTCCATCTTCAGCTGCTCCACGGCCTTCCGGGCTTGGGAGATGCTGGCGGTACTGTTGTTGGACATGCCTTCCTTCATTCTGCTGCGCCTGCAACAGCCAGAGTACCAGGGGTTGGTTTGTTTGAAGGCAGAGGTGCCCTCCACTTTCTGCCCTTCCCATGCCCCGTGGCTTCTCTGTCCAGGCCGGGGAGCCATGGGAGCAGACCCTCCTGGGGTAGGAGAGCGGAGTCCTGCATCTGGGTGATGAGAGCAAGACATCAGGCTTCTGTTGTCAGACTTTCTCAGCCCTGGTGAGAGGGAGTGGATAACAGGTGGCCCTAGAGTTCCCTACCACCCCATGGCCACAAGGGAGACCCTGACATTCATATAGTGCTTTGTTAGTCCTGAGTCATCTTCACACACACTTGTTTGTTTGCTGGTCATGCTGTGCAGCATGTGGGATCTTAGTTCCCTGACTAGGGACTGAACCCGTGCCCCTTACGGTGGGAGTGCAGAGTCTTAGCCACCAGAGCACCAGGGAAGTCCAGCACTGACATACAGCTTTGTTCACTCATTCCTCCAGCAGCCCTGAAAGCTGGTGAAACAGACTTTTATCTTGCACATCAAGAAAGCGCAAAACTCAGAGCAATGAGGCCAAGAGCCAAGGTCCCACAGTCAAGACCTGTTGGCTCAGGACCCAAACGCACAGCACTGCAGCCTAGATCGGGTCTCCTTACACTCACAGGGCACCCATAGTGTCTCCAGTGCAAAGCACAGTGTCCCCTGAGTGAGCTTGCTTTCATTATTCATTTTAATTTGCCGTCACTTCAAAAAGCTTACAGACTTGATGTTAGGAGTTTGTTTTTAAATAAGAACATACACACACCCCCTTATCCCAAGCGTAAATTTGCTTTTCTAGAAGGGGAAGAAATTCTCCCTCACCTGACCTGTAATTCTGCTGGCAAACCCATGTGATGCTAACCCATGTTCTGCAGGAAAGCATCCCCCACAGGTTACTGTCACCCCACTGAATGAAAAACTACCCGGAGGAGATATAGTCAGTCAAGCCGGAGGGCTGGGGGTGGGCTGCACGGGTGACTGTGGCTCTGTGCAGTGCTCAGGCGGGCCGAGGGGGCCGGGCAGGTCCCCAGGTGTGTAGACCACCCTCTGGGGTTCCTTGCTCACGCACTGACTCTCTGGCCCAGATGAGGCTGGCAGCAGGCAGCCTCATTTGTTCCCAGGCAATGTTTGAAAATAAAAGCTTTGTTCTTGTGAGACATGGCAGCCACTCAAGTTAGAGTCTAACAGGGGTGTGTCTGTATCTCGGTTGGGAACTTTTATTCAACAAGAAGAGAAGAAGCATAGGCATTGGGGGTTTTGAAACTTGGGGGAGAAGCCACATCCCCTACTCTCCAGAGAGGTGCGTGTCTTTCTGCATGTGTGCTTGGGGCGGTGTCCCTGTGTGCAGTCACCCACCCCCTGACATTCATATAGTGCTTTGTTAGTCCTGAGTCATCTTCACACACACTTGTTTGTTTGCTGGTCATGCTGTGCAGCATGTGGGATCTTAGTTCCCTGACTAGGGACTGAACCCGTGCCCCTTACGGTGGGAGTGCAGAGTCTTAGCCACCAGAGCACCAGGGAAGTCCAGCACTGACATACAGCTTTGTTCACTCATTCCTCCAGCAGCCCTGAAAGCTGGTGAAACAGACTTTTATCTTGCACATCAAGAAAGCGCAAAACTCAGAGCAATGAGGCCAAGAGCCAAGGTCCCACAGTCAAGACCTGTTGGCTCAGGACCCAAACGCAAAGCACTGCAGCCTAGCTCGGGGCTCCTTCCTCTCACAGGGCACCCCTAGTGTCTCCAGTGCAAAGCACAGTTTCCCCTGAGTGAGCTTGCTTTCATTATTCATTTTAATTTGCCGTCACTTCAAAAAGCTTACAGACTTGATGTTAGGAGTTTGTTTTTAAATAAGAACATACACACACCCCCTTATCCCAAGCGTAAATTTGCTTTTCTAGAAGGGGAAGAAATTCTCCCTCACCTGACCTGTAATTCTGCTGGCAAACCCATGTGATGCTAACCCATGTTCTGCAGGAAAGCATCCCCCACAGGTTACTGTCACCCCACTGAATGAAAAACTACCCGGAGGAGATATAGTCAGTCAAGCCGGAGGGCTGGGGGTGGGCTGCACGGGTGACTGTGGCTCTGTGCAGTGCTCAGGCGGGCCGAGGGGGCCGGGCAGGTCCCCAGGTGTGTAGACCACCCTCTGGGGTTCCTTGCTCACGCACTGACTCTCTGGCCCAGATGAGGCTGGCAGCAGGCAGCCTCATTTGTTCCCAGGCAATGTTTGAAAATAAAAGCTTTGTTCTTGTGAGACATGGCAGCCACTCAAGTTAGAGTCTAACAGGGGTGTGTCTGTATCTCGGTTGGGAACTTTTATTCAACAAGAAGAGAAGAAGCATAGGCATTGGGGGTTTTGAAACTTGGGGGAGAAGCCACATCCCCTACTCTCCAGAGAGGTGCGTGTCTTTCTGCATGTGTGCTTGGGGCGGTGTCCCTGTGTGCCCACGAGCCTGGCGGGCATGCCCTCCGCCGGCCTGTGTGTGCGGCAGTCCCCCTGTGGCTCTGTGTGTTTGTGGATCCCAGTGTCCACACAAAAGGGGGGAGCGGAGTGGATGTCATCGTGTCTTTTCAGCCGCCCTCCCTAACACGGCTCATCTCCACAGGCCCTCGCGCAGTGCTGGCTGGCGGAGCTCTGCGGTCTGTCTCTCCGGGAAAGGCTTGAAAGACAGCGACGGCCTCTGGGTTGAAGGGACCAGGCAGCTGAGACGGCAGGGTGGGGTGGTGGGAGGGCAGGTGGACTCACACCCTCTTTGTCTCAGCAAGTAGCTGACCAAGGGTCAGCCTGAGCAGCGCCTCTCTTCCCAGGTGGGAAGAGCACAGCTTGACTTCCCAGCCAAGGCCGGCCACCCATGGAGACGGTTTGGCTCCTCCACACCCCCACTCAAGGGAGAGAAGAGGGGGAAACAGTTTCCATGAGGGGCTCTCCGTCTGGAACGGAATGAAGCGGTGGGGTGAGGACCTGGCCCCACAGCCCTCTCTCCCCGGCCCACGTGCACCACTGGCAGAGGGAGCCTGCGCTTGGGCAGGGCACGTTCCTTCCTCACCTGCTGAGAGATGGCACGGTGACAGGCCCGGGCGGGGACAGGCTGTCGGCAGGAGCAGCTGACCGTGGTCAGACGAGAGGCTGAGTCAGGGCCCTGCTGTGAAAGTCGCCTGGAAGCACAAACGTAGCTGGGTCACAGGTGCGGCAGGAGCCAGGTGCTCCCCAGACAGCCCCAGCTCCCTCGCTGCCCTGTCCTCACGCTCGGCAGCTGTCTCTCCTGCATCAGGCCCCAGGGGAGACGGGAGCCGGAGGCCGGAAGAGAAGCCCTGAAAGCACAAAGGGAACATCCGGAGGCCACCCGGGGCCTCCCCCAATCCCACTCGCTGTCCCCACTCCAGCCAGACCTCTGCCAAACAGAAACGGTTTGTATGTTTTTTTAAATTTTGAAAAGATGCATCCTTTGCAGAAAAATGTGAAGATGGAAAATATTACAGTGAAGAAAATAGAACCAGATTATATGCATTTTCCCAGAGATAACTAGAGTTAACAAGCTGATGTGTGTTGTCTTCACACACACTAGGACCTGATTCCAACCAAAGGACACTTAGAAGAGTGGATCTGATGAGACGGCCTGACCGCAGGGGACTCCCTGCAAAGACAGTGAGCCCTGCCCCCCGCTCCTCCAGTCCAGTCTGGCTTTGTTTTCACTTTGCTTCTGGGATCCTAAAGGAAATCAACCATGAATACTCATTGGAAGGACGGATGTTGAAGCTCCACTACAAAGAGCCAACTCATTGAAAAAGAGCCTCATCCTGGGAAAGACTGAGGGCAATAGGAGAAGGGGGCAACAGAGGAGGAGACGGTTGGATGGCATCGTCGACTCAATGGATATGACTTTGAGCAAGCTCCAGGAGACAGTGAAGGACGGAAGCCTGGCACGCTGCAGACACGGGGTCTCTAAGAGGCAGGCAGGGCGAAGCGACTGAGCAGCAGCACTGGGGTCCTGGGAGGGAAGAACACTGGGAGCTCCAGGGCTCACTGCCTCAGAGTCGGGATGACTGTCTTTGCAGGGAGACTTGTCTACAAAACAAACTGACGCACAGACACAGAGAACAGTCCTGTGGTTGGAAAGGGGAGGGGAGAAGGATAGACTGGGAGCTTGGGACTAACAGATGCAAATTATTATATACAGATGGATAAACAACAAGGTCCTGCTGTATACCACAGGAAACTATATTCAATATCCTGAGATAAGCCATGGTGGAAAAGAATCTGAAAAAACATGTATCTGAATGACTTTGCTGTATGGCAGAAATCAACCCAACGCTGTAAACCAACTATAGATTAATACATTTTTCAAAATGAAAACTTTTTGGCTGATTTTTTTCTCACCTTGCTAATAGTCCTCTCAAAACCCACTTTGGTCTCTTATTTTTTTATTTTTATTTTTATTTATTTATCTTTTTGGGGGGCGGTGTGGGGAGGGAGGGGGATGGATGGGCCACTTCTATTGGTCTTTCATTTCTCTATTTTCATCCGTCTTTGTTCTTTGGCTCCTGTGGGCCTCCCATCGCGGTGGCCTCTGTCACTACAGAGCGCTGGAGCTCTGGTTCGGTAATTGGACACATCAGTCCAGCCGCTCCGCGGCACGTGGAATCTTCCCAGGCCAGGGATCGAACCAGCACCCCTTGCACTGCAAGGCGGTGTCCTTACCCACTGGACCACCAGGGGAAGCCCCTGGTCTCTTATTTTCAAGTTCCAAATGGCATGGGATCTTGGCTGGTAGTTAGTCTTAGCCAACCGTGGGGGCCCAGAGGGGTCCTAACTGGAGAAGCCGAGGAGGGTCTGGCAGGTTCTCCACCAGGAATCCCCACCCCACCATCATCTTCTGAAGGGAGCCAGAGAGACAGACAGACATGGCCTGGAGACTACCCTGGCGTCCCAGGTGGCTCGGTGGTAAAGAATCCACCTGCCAATGCAGGAAACACCAGGTCAGGAAGATGACCCACAGAAGGAAATGATTCCAATGATTCCATGGATGGAGGAGCCTGGCAGGCTACGCAAAGTGGGTCTCAAAGAGTCGGACTCAACCGAGCGCACATGCCTCAGAGACTGTTCCGCAGGAGCAGAGCCTAAAATCACCCACTGGTAGGAGTCTCCCCTGCTCATCTTCCGGACAGACCTGGAGCCCTGGGATGGGGGCGGGAGAACAAATTAAACAGCTCCAGAGCCTCTCCTTCCCCTCCAGCTGCTGTCCCTCCAGCCTGACCAGAAGCGCCAGTCCCACCCAAACCCCTGTTCATGGTCTGACCTCTGCTTCCGTTAGCTAAGCTTCACTCTAAAATCAGTTGTGCTCAGGGAAACCTTCTTCCCTCTGTCCTCATCCTTAAAAGAAAGGCGGAAGTTCCTCTCCGTGGGTGTCCACATTCCAGTTCCCAGCAAAGGCCCTACAATAAATTCCGCCAGGGGCTTTCCTGGTGGTCCAGTGGGTAAGGACACCGCCTTGCAGTGCAAGGGGCGCCGGTTCGATCCCTGGCCTGGGAAGATCCCACGTGCCGCGAAGCAGCTGGACCGATGTGTCCAATCACCGAGCCGGAGCTCTGGAGCGCATACGCTCAGAGCCGGTGCTCTGCGACAACAGAGACCACTGCGATGGGAGGCCCACACGGGCCAAAGAACAAAGATGGATGAAAATAGAGAAATGAAAGACTAAGAGAAGTGGCCCGCCCGTCCGCTCCTCACAAACCCACTCCCCCCCGCCCCCCCCAAAATAATAAATTCCGCCAAGGAGAGGAGGCAAGCTGGGAGAGAAGCAGGAAGAGGCAGAGGTGATGGCGACATCTGCTCATTAAGTAGATTCAGTACTGTGCACCCAGATACACCGTGTCTGGGAAAGAGGTCCCAGGCTTTGTGCAACAAATCCTTTGCCAGCTTCATGAGAAAGCAACCCTGCTCATGGAAGTCTCAAGTATGGCCATTATCTGGCTCCTCGTCTGGAGGGTCGTGGTGCACACTGGCACGCTAACGATGCTGAGGAGTTCCTCTTGAATCTCTCTCCCACACCTCCTGTCCCACCCATCGAGGTCATCACAGAGCACCGAGCTGAACTCCCTGTGCTACACAGCAGCTTTCCACTAGCTATCTATGTTACACACGGCAAAAAACACTGCTTTTAATAGCACTAAATGTTACCATGATGCTTTCAAAAGCTTTTTTTCCCTGAAGAAAATATACTCACGTCTAAATGAAACGCTGTGGTCTCACTGTGAGGGCCTGGCAAGATACGACCCTGTGGCCACGGGTTGGCAGGACTCCCTGAGAGGTACATGGACGCTGGGTCCCCAGAGCCAACACAACCCATGTCCACACGGACGTGACTCTTGCCCAGGCAAGGGCAAACCTGGGCTTGGCATGCTCATTACCCACAGCCGCTGTTGTTTCCGGTTCTAAACGGACGGTAACAGCTTCCCAGGACCCTTGTTCATGGTCTGACCTCTGCTTCCGTTAGCTAAGCTTCACTCTAAAATCAGTTGTGCTCAGGGAAACCTTCTTCCCTCTGTCCTCATCCTTAAAAGAAAGGCGGAAGTTCCTCTCCGTGGGTGTCCACATTCCAGTTCCCAGCAAAGGCCCTACAATAAATTCCGCCAGGGGCTTTCCTGGTGGTCCAGTGGGTAAGGACACCGCCTTGCAGTGCAAGGGGCGCCGGTTCGATCCCTGGCCTGGGAAGATCCCACGTGCCGCGAAGCAGCTGGACCGATGTGTCCAATCACCGAGCCGGAGCTCTGGAGCGCATACGCTCAGAGCCGGTGCTCTGCGACAACAGAGACCACTGCGATGGGAGGCCCACACGGGCCAAAGAACAAAGATGGATGAAAATAGAGAAATGAAAGACTAAGAGAAGTGGCCCGCCCGCCCCCGCTCCCTCACAAACCCACTACCCCCCCCCCCCCCCCAAAAAATAAAATCCCCCCAGGGGAGGAGGCCCGCTGGGAGAGAAGCAGGAAGAGGCAGAGGTGATGGCGACATCTGCTCATTAAGTAGATTCAGTACTGTGCACCCAGATACACCGTGTCTGGGAAAGAGGTCCCAGGCTTTGTGCAACAAATCCTTTGCCAGCTTCATGAGAAAGCAACCCTGCTCATGGAAGTCTCAAGTATGGCCATTATCTGGCTCCTCGTCTGGAGGGTCGTGGTGCACACTGGCACGCTAACGATGCTGAGGAGTTCCTCTTGAATCTCTCTCCCACACCTCCTGTCCCACCCATCGAGGTCATCACAGAGCACCGAGCTGAACTCCCTGTGCTACACAGCAGCTTTCCACTAGCTATCTATGTTACACACGGCAAAAAACACTGCTTTTTAATAGCACTAAATGTTACCATGATGCTTTCAAAAGCTTTTTTTTTTCCCTGAAGAAAATATACTCATGTCTAAATGAAACGCTGTGGTCTCACTGTGAGGGCCTGGCAAGATACGACCCTGTGGCCACGGGTTGGCAGGACTCCCTGAGAGGTACATGGACGCTGGGTCCCCAGAGCCAACACAACCCATGTCCACACGGACGTGACTCTTGCCCAGGCAAGGGCAAACCTGGGCTTCAAAGCAGCAATGCTCATTACCCACAGCCGCTGTTGTTTCCGGTTCTAAACGGACCTAATTTAGCTCCTGGATGTGAAGCAGGGTAACCTAAAGTCACAAGCATTTGCCGATGGCATCGCTGGGCCTTGAGGACCAAGAATCACCGTCCCTGTGGGGGGTGTCACACGTGGTGCTAATAATCGGGCTGGTGGGTGTCTCCTTACACATGGCAGCGTGTGGGTCTAAGTGGATACAGCACCAGAAGACTTGACCTGGCCTGGAGCGTCGGTGTGGTGTCTAAGGAAGACCTTGAGGCCACGAGGTGGCAGGAGGCTTTCCTGGCCCCACGGAGCTCAGGGCTGTGGGAGAAAAACTAAATCATGGTCGTGGGTGAAAGGTGTATGCAGGACTGGGGGCCCAGCAGAATTCACTACCCCCTTTTCTCATAATAATATACCTGTAGCTGATAAAACCAATACTCACATACTGAGGTATGGGGACGTCATCCTGGCTTATATACATCACAAACTTGAATTTTAGACTAGTGAAAATAGTCTGTTTGTGGTTGATCAAACCTACAACATACAGCTACTTAAATATAAAGAGTTATAGTTTTCAAATATTTAAGTATCTACTTGCATTTTTTGCCCTCTTTATCTTTTAATGGCATTTGTGTTATTTTATTCTTTTATTTATTTATTTTTAGGCCTCACCCTGTGGCATGAAGGATCTTCCTTTCCTCACCAGGGATTAAACCTGTGACCCCTGCCTTAGGAGCTTGGAGTCTTAACCACTGGACCACCAGGAACATTCCTGAACATCTGCTGTGATTATTAAAGAATGGGCATATTGACCAGAAGGAAAGAATATCCACCTGAAAAATAAAGAGTAAATACCTCCTCTCTTGGGACATTAAGGCTGGGCCTCGTCTGATGACAAAGACTCCCTTCCCAGGTGCCAGGGTCACATTGCCTTGCTGTGTGCATGCTGGTATGGGTTCTTTTTGTTCAAGCTTGAAGGCATGCATCCCTGACTTGTTTGATGTTCTTTGTTCTGAAAAGTTATAAAACTGTGCTGAAAACCTTGCTTTACAGAGCAGTTCCTCAGTTACCCGAGAGGCTGTCTTTTGGGCTACCATCCTCAGTAGCCAATAAATTTATTTTTTATTTATTTTATTTTTACCAATAAAACTCTGTTCCAGGCTTCCCTGGTGGTCCAGTGGGTAAAGAGTCTTCCTTTCAGTGCAAGGGGCACCGGTTCAATCCCTGGCCTGGGAAGATCCCACATGCCACAGAGCAGCTGGACTGGTGTGTCCAATTATGAGCCAGCACTCTGGAGTGCATGCGCCCAGAGCTGGTGCTCTGCAACGAGAGAGGTCACTGCAATGGGAGGCCCACACAGGCCAAAGAATAAAGATGGATGAAAATAAATAAATAAACAATAAAAGAAGCCATAATATAAAACAAACAAACAAGCAAACAACAACAGCACACACACACACAAACCTCTCTTCCATTCCTATTTCAGATTGCTTATCATTTTCATTGATGGGACCATGAACTAGACTTTCTTCAGCATCCCGTGCAGGTAGGTGTGGCTTTATGAGTTTTCTCACCAGTGGAAAATGAGTGGAAATGCAGGTGCCTTTCACTTCCCCCCTGGGCCTTAACATTCTGTGTCTGTGCACCTGCACCTTCACACACCTTCCTGCTTCACAATCTGGGCTGAGCCTGTGTCTACAATCAGCCAGGGCAGCAAGGACAGGTCCCTGGCCAGTGGTTCCCCAAGCAAGATCCCTGGACCAGCAGCTTCAGCATCATCCTGGGAGCCTGTTGGGAATGCAAATTCTCAAGCCCTACTCAGGCCTGTTGAGTAGAAATGCTAGGAGAGGAAAGTGGTTTGACTAGCCCTTCAGGATGTTGGGTTGCTCAGGAGAGACCAAGAGCTATAGTCCTAGTGCAGGAGAGAGAAACAAAGCATAAGAAGCCTGTGTCTCTGAAATGTACTTGCAGCTCAGCTGCCCCATCCACCTAGGCTGCTCACCTCTGGCCTTGGAGGTGATGGAGGGAAACAGTTCTATGCATTTTATGTCGCTGTCTCTCTAGGGCTCTCTCAGCAGCTTTGCATCTCCCTAATGAATATAGTGTTTCAACAGAAGTCTACAGAACATGCTATGAAAACACTGTGTCCTTGAAAAGAGTTTTGAGTCTTGAGACAAAAGTCTAACTTAATGCTGAGAACTACACGTTAATAGAGGAAATTGAAGATGACTCAAAGAAATGGAAAGATGCCCCTGGATTGGAGGATTTAGTACTGTTAAAATGGCCACACTTCCCAATCTATAGATTCAACATGACCCCTATCACATTACCTGTGACATTTTTCACAGAACTAGAACAAACAATCCTAAAATTTATATGGAGCCTTTAATGACCCAGAATTCCCAAAGTGATCTTAAGGGAAAAGAACAAAGCTGGAGGCATAACCCTCCCAGTCTTCAGACAATAAAACAAAGCTACAGTAACCAAAACAGCATGGTATTGACACAAAAACAGACATAAGGATCAATGCAACAGCTTACAGAGACCAAGAAATGAACTTACACACCTGCAGTAAATTAATCTTTAATGAAGAAGCCAAGGATAAAATATACAGTGGAAAAAAGACAGTCCCTTCAGCAAGTGGTGGTGGAAAAGTTGGACAGCCACATGTAAATCCATGAAGCTAGAAAACATCCTCCCACCAAGCACAAAAATAAACTCAAAATAGATCAAAGTCTTAAATATAAGACATGACACTATAAAATTCCTAGAAGAGAAGAGAGACAAAAACATTCCCTGACATAAATCGTACTGTTTCTTAGGTCAGTCTCCCATGACAAGAAACAAAAGCAACAATAAACAAATGGGACCAAATCAACTTTTGCACAGCAAAGGAAACCATAAGAAAAATGAAAATACAACCTAAAGACTGGGAGAAAATACTTGCAAATAATGCCACTAATGGGGCTTTATTCCTTCCAATACATAAACAGCTCATACAACTCAACAACAACAGAAACCAAGCAACCTAATGGAAAAATGAGCAAAAGACCTAAGTAGACATTTCTTTAAAAAGACATACACACAACAACAACAAAAAGACATACAGATGACCAGTAGGCACGTGAAAAGATGCTCATCATGGTTAGTGATTAGAGAAATGCCTCACATGTCCCCAGGAAAGAATCAGATCACTGGAGTCAGAGCCCAACAATAACCCTGGACTAATAGCCACGTCTGGGGCTGGAACCATGATTTCCGGTCCTACATGGTGTCTTCACGTAGATTTGCTCTAACTTAATGCTGAAAGAGGGGGAAAAACTCAAAGAAATGGAAAGATGCCCCTGGATTGGAGGATTTAGTACTGTTAAAATGGCCACACTTCCCAATCTATAGATTCAACATGACCCCTATCACATTACCTGTGACATTTTTCACAGAACTAGAACAAACAATCCTAAAATTTATATGGAGCCTTTAATGACCCAGAATTCCCAAAGTGATCTTAAGGGAAAAGAACAAAGCTGGAGGCATAACCCTCCCAGTCTTCAGACAATAAAACAAAGCTACAGTAACCAAAACAGCATGGTATTGACACAAAAACAGACATAAGGATCAATGCAACAGCTTACAGAGACCAAGAAATGAACTTACACACCTGCAGTAAATTAATCTTTAATGAAGAAGCCAAGGATAAAATATACAGTGGAAAAAAGACAGTCCCTTCAGCAAGTGGTGGTGGAAAAGTTGGACAGCCACATGTAAATCCATGAAGCTAGAAAACATCCTCCCACCAAGCACAAAAATAAACTCAAAATAGATCAAAGTCTTAAATATAAGACATGACACTATAAAATTCCTAGAAGAGAAGAGAGACAAAAACATTCCCTGACATAAATCGTACTGTTTCTTAGGTCAGTCTCCCATGACAAGAAACAAAAGCAACAATAAACAAATGGGACCAAATCAACTTTTGCACAGCAAAGGAAACCATAAGAAAAATGAAAATACAACCTAAAGACTGGGAGAAAATACTTGCAAATAATGCCACTAATGGGGCTTTATTCCTTCCAATACATAAACAGCTCATACAACTCAACAACAACAGAAACCAAGCAACCTAATGGAAAAATGAGCAAAAGACCTAAGTAGACATTTCTTTAAAAAGACATACACACAACAACAACAAAAAGACATACAGATGACCAGTAGGCACGTGAAAAGATGCTCATCATGGTTAGTGATTAGAGAAATGCCTCACATGTCCCCAGGAAAGAATCAGATCACTGGAGTCAGAGCCCAACAATAACCCTGGACTAATAGCCACGTCTGGGGCTGGAACCATGATTTCCGGTCCTACATGGTGTCTTCACGTAGATTTGCTCTCTGGTCCAATCCCCATAGGTCAAAGGGGCTACATACAGAATGCAAGGAGGTCACTTTGTCACCCTGAGATCCTGTCTGATTCTTGACCGGCAGGTCACCCTGCTTCTGGCATGAAAACTGGGGAGAAGCTCTCCTGACATTCAGAGTCTTCATCCAGGAACCCTTCTCCCTAGCTTTCAGACAAGTTGATTCAGAACTGTCACCAACATTTCAAACACCAACTGTACATTTGGGAGTACCTCCCCCACAGTAAGGCAGGTCACGTTTGCTTCAAAACAAAGGGTCTGAAAGGGAGGGAGCTGCTAATTCATCCCAAGACTCCTAACTGCTATAGCAGCAGAGGGTGCGGACCTATTCATGTTCATACACACCGATGCACTAAGTGGTGCTTCCACCTCACATGACCACCTTTGCTCTTTCTCCGTCTTTCTGGGATGGAGATGGCCGTCTGGACCCTCGGAAGGCAGTGGCAGAGTCAGGGGCCATTGTTCGTACCACACGGACCATTTGAGCTCCGTGTCTGCCGTGGGAACACAGTTCCCTTGGTTCCCTGGGCAGGGGCAGGGCCATCCCTGCTCCTGCTTGAGCTACTTTGCAAATTAAATACAGCGACAGTCAAGCTTGATGCATTTTACAGTCTGGGTCTCAATTACTCAATTAACATCCTGACTGCCTGACAGCATATGCCTGATCCAATAACATCTAACCACACTGATGCTACCCAGGCTCAGGGGTAAGAAGCATTTGGCATGGTATACAGTGGAGGAGATGTGAAAAACAAAAGGACCTTAGGAGGAGCACACTGAGTCGGAACAATGCCCGAGCCTGCTGGTCACCAGTCCCCCGGGAACTGTCCTTCTTATCTGGCCCCTATAAAGGTCAAGAAGACTAGAGACGGCCAGCAGACCAGCTGTGATATTTAAGGGCAACTGACAAGTTGGCACAGAATAAACAAGAGATTCATATTCCCTGTGATCCTTCAGCCCAGACACTCCCTAAGTATTTCTTTGGCCCTTACAGATCGAGTCCAAAGTCTTATTCGACAGGAGCAAGCATTGAAAAGTCTAATAGAGGGGCTTCCCTGGTGGTCCAGTGGTTAAGGATTGCCTGCCAATGTAGAGGACGTGGGTTTGATTCCTGGTTCAGGAGGATCTCACGTGCCACGGAGCAACAAAGCCTGTGCACCACCACTGCTGAAGGCCACGCTCTAGGGCCCGCATTTGGCAACAAGAGAAACCACCACAATGAGAAACCCATGCACCGCAACTAGGGAGTAGCCTCCACTCATGCCAACTAGAGAAAGGCTGTGCACAGGAATGAAGACCCCATGAGGTCAAAAATAAAACAATAAATGAATACTTTAAAAAAAAATTCTCTGTTGTTTTTATTTTTTTAAAAGATTTATTTATTTATTTAGGGCCAGCGTTGGGTTGGGGAGGGAGGGGAGCGAGCGGGCCACTTCTATTGGTCTTTCATTTCTCCATTTTCATCCGTCTTTGTTCTCTGGCTCCTGTGGGCCTCCCATCGCGGTGGCGTCTGTCGCTGCAGAGCACCGGCTCTGGGCGCATGCACTCCAGAGCTCCGGCTCAGCAATTGGACTCATGGTTCTGGGCGCATGCACTCCAGAGCTCCGGCTCAGCAATTGGACACATCAGTCCAGCCGCTCTGCAGCACGTGGGATCCTCCCAGGCCTGGGATCGAACTGGCTCCCCCTGCACTGCAAGGCGGTGTCCCTACCCACTGGACCACCAGGGGAAGCCCCTCTGTTGTTTTTACATCATGGGCTTTCCTGGTGGCTCAGACAGTAAGAATCCGCCTGCAATGCAGGAGACCCAGGTTCAATCCCTGGATGGGGAAGATCCTCTGGAGGAGGAAATGGCAACCCACTCTAGTATTCTCAGCTGGAGAATCCAATGGACAGAAGAGCCTGACGGGCTACAGTCCATGGGGTCACAGAGAATCAGACCTGACTGAGTGACTAAGTATAGTTTTTACATCAGTCCTCACAGAGTATGAGGTCAACTCTTTTTCTGTCTGCTGGGCTACTTAATCCAAGTTGCTCAAACTGGACTGTGGTGCTGAAGGAGGCGAGAAAGTTGGTGTCATGGCCAGAGATCTGAAGACGCTACACTGCTGCCTGGCTCTGAAGATGGGAAGGGACCACACCTAAAGGAATGTGTGTAGCCTCTAGAGGCTGGAAAAGGCAAGAAAATGGGAGTTTTCATGGAGCCTTCAGGCAGGGTTGGTTTCTTCTGAGGACTCTCCCCATGGCCTGTAGATAGCTGCTTCTTGCTGTCTCCTCAGATGGTCTTCTCTCGGTGTATAACTGTCCTAATTTCTTCTTTTTAGAAAGACACCATATGACCCCATTAGTTATCTCTTTAAAGGCCTTTTCCAAACAAAGTCATTCTGGAATTTTGTGGGGGACACGATTCAGTTCATTACTCTCCACCCCCTGGGTCCCCCAAACTCATGTCCTTCTTACATGAAAATAAATTCAGCCCATCCCAACAGGCCAAAAGTCTTAATCTACTCCAGCGTCAACGTGAAGTCTCATCTAACTCTCATCAAGTGTAAGAACCTGAGCTATGATTCATCTGGAGGCAAAAATTCCTCTCCAGCTGTGAACCTGTGAAATCAGATGAGTTATCTGCCTCCAAAATACCACCGTGACAGGCATAAGACAGGCATCCCCTTTCTAAAAGGGAGAAGCCAGGAAGGAGAACAGGGGCATGGGCCCAGATACATCTTTAGAAAGAAAGACTGGTGTAGGTCAGACTGTGTCACCTCTCATTTTGACATGACATTATTTCAACAGAAAAGCTACTTTCCAAGTGGGAAGTGACTGTCAGAAGATGACGATGTTTTTGAGGTTTCCATGTAATTCCTGATTGAGAAAAGGATAAGTGCTGTCATATACCCGCTCCTCGCATTATTCTAGAGGAACGGATTTTCTGTAAGCCTTCTTAGGGTAAACCATTAATTTTCACATTTCTGGAGAATTCATCTTTTTAAACTAATAAGGTGATTTTGTTACAAAGCCTCAGAATTTTACTCTAGATTGTGTGTCAGTTGCTTCCAATAATTATCTGCCTCCTAGGAGACTTTTAGTCATAAAGCAGATCAAATAAGATTTCCTTGTTGCCTTTGGATCCATCACTGTTTCCTCTCAGCTCTGGCAGCCTGATATTGGTCTTGCTCAAGGGTACTATTTTCAAACAGGCTCCTGAACACCAGCACCAGAGACAAGGACTGGTAGTAAAACGCAGCTCTTAGGAAAATCTGGAACACATCGGTGACTGCTGAACCTGGGGAAGAACTGACCTTGAAAGTAGCTCCCAGGAGTGGTGTGGACAAGTGTACCATGACATGTATCCACCACCACAGAATCATAGAGAACAGTCTCACCACTGTAAAAATCTTTGGAGGATTTGTCCAAACCCATAGGATGATCCACACCAAGAATAAACCCAGAGGTCAACCGAGGGCTTTGGGTCATGAAGATGTTTCAATGCATGTTCATCATGTGTAGCCACTGTGCTGCATTTGGTGAGGATGTGGTAGTGGGGAGGCTGTACATATGTGGGGAACTCTGCACCTTGTGCTCAATTCTACTGTGAGCCTAAAATTCTAACAATAATCAATATAAAAAAATTCCTCAGTGCTCTGTCCAATCCCTGGCAACCACTTATTTTTTTTACTGACTCCATAATGTTGTGTTTTTCAGAACAGGCAACTGACGGAATATACAGATTGGCTTCTTTAACTTGGTAATACCTCTAGCTTCCCAGGCGGCGCTAGTGGTAAAGAATCCCCCTGCCAGTGCAGGAGGCATAAAAGATGTGGGTTCAATCTCTGGGTCAGGAAGACACCCTGCAGCAAGAAATGGCAACCCTGCTTCAGTATTTTTGCCTGGGAAATCCCATGGACAGAGAAGCCTGGTGGGCTACAATCCATAGAGTTGTAAAGAATGGGACACGACTGAAGAGACTTAGCACACATGCTTAGCAATATGCGTTTAAGACTCTTCCATGACTTACAGATGGCCAAAAGGCAAATGAAAAGATGTTCAACATTGCTAATTATTAGAGAAATGCAAACGAAAACTACAATGAGGTATGACCTCCCATCAGTCAAAATGGCCATCATTAAAGTCTACAAATAACAAAGGCTGGAGAAGGTGTGGAGAAAAGGGAACTCTCTCCATTGTTGGTGGAAATGTAAATTTCCACAGTGTGGTCACTGTGGAGCTATGGAAGTTTCTCAAAAAACTAATCGAAAAGTTAAGTGCATCACTATTTCATTGCTGACAGCAGCACTATTTACAAAAGCCAAGAGAGGGAAGCAATCTAAATGCCCATTGACAGATGAATAGATAAAGAAGATGGGGTACATATAGACAATGGAATACTACTCAGCCATAAACAACAACAAAATAATGTCATTTGTAACAACATGGATGCAACTAGAGATTATCATATTAGGTGAAGTTAAGTCAAAAGAGAAAGACAAATACCACACACTATCACTTATATGTGCAGTGTAACATATGCCACAGGTGAACTTATCGACAAAACAGAATCAAACTCATAGACACAGAGAGTAGACTTGTGGATGCTAAGGGAGAGGAAGGGAAGCGTAGGCAGACTGGGAGTTTGGGGTTAGTAGATCTGAACTGGACTCCCCGGGTGGCTCAGTGGTAAAGAATCCACCTGACCATGTGGGAGACACAACAGACATGGGTTCGATCCCTGGGTCAGGAAGATCCCCTGGAGGAGGAAATGGCAACCTGCTCTAGTATTCTTGCCAGGAAAATTCCAAGGACAGAGGAGCCTGGTGGGCTGTAGTCTGTGGGGTCGCAAAGAGTCAGACACAACTTATTGGCTAAACAAGAATGTCTTGATCTTGAAAAAAGAGAAACACAGTAATGGAGTTTTCCTTCTAGAGAAGGAGAATTTGTAAGACCAAATGACTACTCAAAGGCAGCTGTCCTTTTAGAGAGGAAGGAAAGGGACTTCCCTGGGGGTCCAGTGTTAAAGTCTTTACCTTCCAATGCAGGGGATGCGGGTTCACCTTCGTCAGGTAACTAAGATCCCACATATCTCTGGGGCAGCAAAGCCTATGTGCAACAACTAGGGAAGTCCATGTGCTGGAACAAAGACCAAGTGCACCCCAAATTTTAAAAATAATAATAAAGAGAAAGGAAGAACTGACACTGACTAACAGGGTCAATCCTTTGTCACGTGTAGTAACGGGATTTCTCCAAGGTGGTTACTCACATTTTGCAGATGGAATGTTTTGTGTGGCTCAAGTGAACTATGCATGAGGAGAAAATGTTATTAGCAGTGAAAAAAAAAAAAACACAACAAAGGCCACATTAAATAAGCCTGAAAATAATCTGGTTATTTTCTAAGAATAATGATGCAGTCTGACATGAGTTTTTCTTTAACATGTCAACAGCCTGCTGAAGATCCCAGGCAAGTGGAGGGTAGCCCCTAAGGGGAGGTGCCAGTGGCCATCAGCCAGGATGGGGCTGGAGGCAAGCAGAGAGAAATTCCCAGTTACCGGCAGCCAAAGAAGCCACAGACCCCAGGAGATGTTGAGCTGAGCTGACCTGTGCCAGCTCCCCTACTTGAAGCACTGGAGGAGAAAAAAGCTCCTCCTGTACCAGATGGTTGGGCCACACTGGGAAAGCTCTGAGGCATCTCTGAACAAGACAGTCGACCAGGAAGGTTGGCTCCGGCTATTTCTTTTTTGGATCAGACATCAATTGACTTGTTGTGAAGAGGCACCTGATGGGAACAGTCTAACTGAGAAGACTATGAAAAACAAGAAAACGGGGACCTACCTAGTGGTCCAGTGGTTAAGACTTTGCCTTCCTATGCAGGGGGTGTGGGTTCAACCCCTGGTCAGGGAACCAAGATCCCGCATGCCTTGTGGCCAAAAAACATAAAGCAGAAGCAATATTGTAACAAACTCAGTAAAGCAAGAAAACAGTACAAGTGGTCCAGCTCACATACGAAGTCTCTGTAAGTATATAGAGGATGCAAGGACCAGTCTCCTGTGAACAGCAAGAGACTCGGCCATACACATACATGTAGCCATTCTCCCCCAGTCTCTCCTTCGCTGCTCACCTGAAACTATTACAATTCTGTTAAGGACTATTGCATGCGTGCTCAGTCACATCAGTGGTGTCTGACTCTTTGTGATCCTATGGATCATAGACCACCAGGCTCCTCTGTCCATGGGATTCTCCAGGCAAGAATGTTGGAATGGGGCTTCCCTGGTGGTCCAATGGGTAAGGACACTGCCTTGCAGTGCAAGGGGCGCTGGTTCGATCCCTGGCCTGGGAAGATCCCACGTGCCACAGAGCGGCTGGACCCATGTGTCCAACTACCAAGATGGAGCTCTGGAGCGCATGTGCCCAGAGCCGGTGCTCTGAGACAACAGAGACCACCACGATGGGAGGCCCACACGGGCCAAAGAACAAAGATGGACGAAAATAGATGAATGAAAGACCAATAGAAGTGGCCCGCCCACCCCCGCTCCCTCCCCAACCCGCAACCCCCCCCCCAAAAAAGGATTAAAAAAAAATCCCCCCCGCCAAAAGAAAGAATATTGGAATGGGTTGCCATTCATTCCTCCAGGGAATATTCTCAACCCAGGGATCAAACGCTGGTCTACTGCATTACAGGCAGGTTTTTTTTTTTTTTTTTTTTTTTTAATCATCTGAGCCATCAGGAAAGTCCTTCATATTTAGAAAACTCACCTTAATGTGACATTTTAATGAATCAAAAAGTATTAGAAATGGAAGGGATTTTTCACATCATGGTTTCAGTGGTTTAAGCATAACGGTCCCTTCCAAAAAAATAATGCAAAATGCAGCTTTCCTTATGGCAGTACTTAAAGCATTTATTTATCTATTTGGCTGCATCAGGTCTTTGTTGTGGGATCTTCAGTGGCAGCACTCTATTTCCCTGACTGGGGTCCCCTGCTTTGGGAGTGTGGAGTCTTAGCCCCTGGACCACCAGGGAAGCCCCGCTATGGCAGTGTGCTTCGTAACTGACTCAGAAGACATAAAATGATCTAAAGAACTTAGGGATACACTTGGTTCATTGTTGCCTTTTTGACCCCAGAAGCGTCTATGCACATGTGCAGATTTGCAGTAGTAT
The DNA here is from genome assembly GCA_022376925.1 of Tragulus kanchil. Taxonomy (NCBI): domain Eukaryota; kingdom Metazoa; phylum Chordata; class Mammalia; order Artiodactyla; family Tragulidae; genus Tragulus; species Tragulus kanchil. The sequence goes on along the minus strand of JAIOJX010000005.1, from coordinate 99,587,872 downwards.
ACAAGCAAGGAGATCAAACCAGTCCATCCTAAAGAAAATCAACCCTGAATATTCACTGGAAGGACTGATGCTGAAGCTCCAATCCATTGGCTGCCTGATGTGAAGAGCCGACTCACTGGAAAAGACTCTGATGCCAGGAAAGATTGAAGGCAGCAGGAGAAGGGGACGACAGAGGATGGGATGGTTGGATGGCATCACTGACTCAACGGACATGAACCTGAGCAAACTCCGGGAGACAGTGAGGAACAGGGAAGCCTGGCATGTTGCAGCCCTCGGGGTCACAGAGTCGGCCACGACTGAGCGACTGAACACCACCCCCACAAAATCACAGCCTCCTGTGCTAGTCTCAGGGTTCCGGGTGGAGACATGGATTTGGAGATCTTTTGCAGTAATTCTGGGTACCACCCTGCAGAAGCTGAAGGCTGGCAGAGGGGAGGTAATTTAACCTCCTTAAGTTCCTTTAACCAGCCAGTTAGTGGGTGAGCAGCTGGCCTCACCACACTGCCCAGTAACAACCCGGGTAACAACCTTTTTTTCCACTGCCATCTGGCGGGCCCTGAGGGTCCTTGTTTTCCCTGAACAGGTGAGTCCAGGGTAGGGTGTGGAGAGAAAATATCCTGACGCTCTGGCCTGTGCTTTGCCTCCATGTTTCCTTGTACTTAACCTTTCTTGGCCAGAGGTAGCCACGTTGCCTGTACAGAGAGTGGAATTACTAAAGCGTGAAGAGAAAGACAAAGCTGTTTGGCCTTTTACTTCCAAAGGAGGTTCTGAGAGCCCTCCTCAGGAAGAAGTTTTGGGTGCCCAAACTTTTGATTTGTATGAGGGAGTTTCTCATCTGTCAGAGGACCCCTCAGGCACTTAGAAAGAGAACAGAGGAAAGCCAGGACCGACCTGTCTCTGGGGCCGCTGTGCTGGAAGAGGGGCTGTGAGCAGGATGAGACCGCCCAGGGGCCCGGGGCCACATGTCAGGAGAGCAGTCAGCAGTGAGGAGTGGACCTGCGCCCTCTGTCCTCATCGCCTGGGAACCCAGCTCTGCAGCAACCTGGGGCCACAGACCTGCTTCTCACAGTGGGTCCTGAGAAGGCACAGGGCACGCAGCAGCCTTCACATGCCTCATCAACAACCAAGAGTCCTTCCCGGCTCCACTGCAAGCCAGGGTGCTCAGGACCATGGGGTACTGCTGCCTGTGGGAAGGGGGTCTGGGGAGGGATGTCTGTATTCTGAGGTCAGCATGCTCTGTGCGGGGCAGGTCTTCAGGGCGAGGAGCGGACTTTCGCATCAAGGAGGCTCCCGTGAAACTGACGCATGCAGGCATCCTGGAAGGAAAACCTGGGCTCCCCCAGGTGGCGTCTGCTGGTGTCACATCTCCTGGTTCCAGGGAGGGTAGGGGTGGGGGTGGGGGATGGTGCCTAGGTTGGGGGAAAAGACTAGCTTGGGAAACGGGCCCCAGGATGCTTGGGCAGGTTGTGGGGTGATCAGATGCAAGGAAGGAAGACCCACAGTAACGGTTTCAGTGGTTTATAAAAGTGAAAACAATCCCAGGGGCTTCCCTGGTGGCTTAGGGGTAAAGAATTCACCTGCCAACCCAGGGGACACAGGTTTGATCTCTGATCTGGGAAGATCCCACAGGTTACAGAGCAAACAAGGTTATGCACCACAACTACTGAACCTGTGCTCTAGAGCTCAGGAATTGCAACAACTGAAGCCCACCTGACTCAGAGCCCGTGTTCCATCACAAAAGAAGCCATCTCAGTGAGAAGTCCCCTCACTGCAACTAGAGAGTAGCAACCCCTCCCCGCCCCGCTCACCACAACTAGAGAAAAGCCTGCACAGCAGTGAAGATCCAGCACGGCCATAAATAATTCAAACTATTAAGAAAACCCCACAATCCCAGGCTCTAGCCCAGAGCCGCTGAATCAAAATGTCCAGGGGAAAGGCAGGAGGCAGTATTTCTGAAAAGCATCCAAAGTTCTGCCCCCAGGAGGGGGCATTTTTTTCAGCGGGTGAGGAGCCCCTGTCTCTGGGGCCGCTGTGCTGAAACCAGGATGAGACCGCCCAGGGCCCGGGGCCACATGTCAGGAGAGCAGTCAGCAGTGAGGAGGACCTGCGCTCTGTCCTCATCGCCTGGGAACCCAGCTCTGCAGCAACCTGGGGCCACAGACCTGCTTCTCACAGTGGGTCCTGAGAAGGCACAGGGCACGCAGCAGCCTTCACATGCCTCATCAACAACCAAGAGTCCTTCCCGGCTCCACTGCAAGCCAGGGTGCTCAGGACCATGGGGTACTGCTGCCTGGGGGAAGGGGGTGTGGGGAGGGATGTCTGTATTCTGAGGTCAGCATGCTCTGTGCGGGGCAGGTCTTCAGGGCGAGGAGCGGACTTTCGCATCAAGGAGGCTCCCGTGAAACTGACGCATGCAGGCATCCTGGAAGGAAAACCTGGGCTCCCCCAGGTGGCGTCTGCTGGTGTCACATCTCCTGGTTCCAGTGAGGGTAGGGGTGGGGGTGGGGGATGGTGCCTAGGTTGGGGGAAAAGACTAGCTTGGGAAACGGGCCCCAGGATGCTTGGGCAGGTTGTGGGGTGATCAGATGCAAGGAAGGAAGACCCACAGTAACGGTTTCAGTGGTTTATAAAAGTGAAAACAATCCCAGGGGCTTCCCTGGTGGCTTAGGGGTAAAGAATTCACCTGCCAACCCAGGGGACACAGGTTTGATCTCTGATCTGGGAAGATCCCACAGGTTACAGAGCAAACAAGGTTATGCACCACAACTACTGAACCTGTGCTCTAGAGCTCAGGAATTGCAACAACTGAAGCCCACCTGACTCAGAGCCCGTGTTCCATCACAAAAGAAGCCATCTCAGTGAGAAGTCCCCTCACTGCAACTAGAGAGTAGCAACCCCTCCCCGCCCCGCTCACCACAACTAGAGAAAAGCCTGCACAGCAGTGAAGATCCAGCACGGCCATAAATAATTCAAACTATTAAGAAAACCCCACAATCCCAGGCTCTAGCCCAGAGCCGCTGAATCAAAATGTCCAGGGGAAAGGCAGGAGGCAGTATTTCTGAAAAGCATCCAAAGCAATTCTGTGATGCAGTCAGGTTTGGGAATCATGGACGGAGCTACCTGAATATCATAGACAGACTGTGCTCCCCAGGAACGGTTCCCCAGAGACAGCCAGGGCAAACTTACTGTGAACCAGCTGGGCCACGTCTCCAGAATACACAAACCCCTTCTTTCAGAGCTCCGTCTCCTAACCCATCCGGGGCCACAGGAGAGCGAGCCTGTGGGTGCTCTGTCTACTCTAGTGGGCCCCAGATCTTTAAGACGTGTGGCTTTGATCCAGCCTTTCCGCTGAACATGACTTGGTGACTAAGTCACCACTGCCGTGTAGGGTGATAGGCACAGGGTGAAGGGACAAAGTAGGTGATTAAAGAGCAAATCCCACTGGAGGTTAGTAGAAAAATCCAGGAGACTCCTCTATGCTAACGATCACTCAAGGAAGCAGGTTTGCATCACCACAAAACCATGCAACAGGAGCATAAGACATTCCCCCCAGTCCGTAACATCCTCCCCTGGAATTCTTTAATTCCCTTGTTTCATTTTTCTCCCAAGCACTGATGATACTGTTGAATGCTTCTTTCTTTTTTTTTTTTTTTTTTTTAAAGATTTATTTATTTATTTATTTTGGGCGGGGGTCGGGTTGGGGAGGGAGGGAAGCGGGCGGGCCACTTCTATTGGTCTTTCATTTATCTATTTTCATCCGTCTTTGTTCTTTGGCTCCTGTGGGCCTCCCATCGCGGTGGCGTCTGTCGCTGCAGAGCGCCGGCTCTGGGCGCATGCGCTCCAGAGCTCCGGCTCGGTGGCTGGACACATCGGTCCAGCCGCTCCGCGGCACGTGGGATCTTCCCAGGCCAGGGCTCAAACCGGCGCCCGTTGCACTGCAAGGCGGTGTCCCCACCCACAGGACCACCAGGGGAAGCCCGAATGCTTATTTCTAAATTTGCTTATTTAAATACTTTTGATTTTCTGGCTGCTTCTTACTGGTGTGAGGCCTCTACCGAAGCGCATACCAGGGCAGGGGTCTTTGTTTCCCACTCCACTGCCTGCCTCTTCCACTGCTGCACCCCTCACACTCAGAAGCTGCAGTGAGGAAACACCAGCAGAACAGATGGGTGAGGACTGCGGAAAAAAGCGACAGCAGACCCCATCAGGGGCATTTCACAGCTAGAACCAGAGGGAGCCAAGGCGGGCCTGGGGCCCTGGGCCCATCTGTGGGCGGCTTCAGTGAGTTGCCATGGTTACTTTGAAACGACCCAGGGTCTGGCTCTCCTGCCTGGGGCCACCAGAGCTTGGCGGTAAATAGAGGGTGACCAGGAGATTCTGGAAAAACAGAAAACAGAGACTCACCCTTGGGCAGAGACACGTTGTCACAGAAGGTTAACAGACTGTCACCCCCAGCAGATGTCAGCGAGTCGGGAGAGGCAGTGTGAGCTGCCTCGGATCAAATCTGTCCCATCAGGGGGACAAAGTAGGTGATTAAAGAGCAAATCCCACTGGAGGTTAGTAGAAAAATCCAGGAGACTCCTCTATGCTAACGATCACTCAAGGAAGCAGGTTTGCATCACCACAAAACCATGCAACAGGAGCATAAGACATTCCCCCCAGTCCGTAACATCCTCCCCTGGAATTCTTTAATTCCCTTGTTTCATTTTTCTCCCAAGCACTGATGATACTGTTGAATGCTTCTTTTTTTTTTTTTTTTTAATAAAGATTTATTTATTTATTTATTTTGGGCGGCGGTTGGGTTGGGGAGGGAGGGGAGCGGGCAGGCCGCTACTATTGGTCTTTCATTTATCTATTTTCATCCGTCTTTGTTCTTTGGCTCCTGTGGGCCTCCCATCGCGGTGGCGTCTGTCGCTGCAGAGCGCCGGCTCTGGGCGCATGCGCTCCAGAGCTCCGGCTCGGTGGCTGGACACATCGGTCCAGCCGCTCCGCGGCACGTGGGATCTTCCCAGGCCAGGGCTCAAACCGGCGCCCGTTGCACTGCAAGGCGGTGTCCCCACCCACAGGACCACCAGGGGAAGCCCGAATGCTTATTTCTAAATTTGCTTATTTAAATACTTTTGATTTTCTGGCTGCTTCTTACTGGTGTGAGGCCTCTACCGAAGCGCATACCAGGGCAGGGGTCTTTGTTTCCCACTCCACTGCCTGCCTCTTCCACTGCTGCACCCCTCACACTCAGAAGCTGCAGTGAGGAAACACCAGCAGAACAGATGGGTGAGGACTGCGGAAAAAAGCGACAGCAGACCCCATCAGGGGCATTTCACAGCTAGAACCAGAGGGAGCCAAGGCGGGCCTGGGGCCCTGGGCCCATCTGTGGGCGGCTTCAGTGAGTTGCCATGGTTACTTTGAAACGACCCAGGGTCTGGCTCTCCTGCCTGGGGCCACCAGAGCTTGGCGGTAAATAGAGGGTGACCAGGAGATTCTGGAAAAACAGAAAACAGAGACTCACCCTTGGGCAGAGACACGTTGTCACAGAAGGTTAACAGACTGTCACCCCCAGCAGATGTCAGCGAGTCGGGAGAGGCAGTGTGAGCTGCCTCGGATCAAATCTGTCCCATCAGGGGGACAAAGGAGTTGTAAACAAGGAGCAGGGCTGCATCTGCTCAACACAGGAGAATGAGTCATCCAGGGAAGCCGGTGGCGGTGGTTCGCTCCGGCTTCGCAGAGACTGGCGGCTGAGCAGCCTCAGGGACTGCTGGGCAGGGGAGGGGGATCTCTTTAAGGGACCTGAGAACTGGCATTAGAAAGAATATGCATGCTCTAGAAGCACTTTTGTTTCGCCCCACGCTTAATATCAGTTCTCTGAAGCTTCAGAGCTTGGTTTCCCCGGCACCCTCCAGGCGGGCAGTCTCACCCACCACCTGGCGCCACCTGGGTACCAGTAGCTCCGTCTCCAGCCTGACCTCCACTCACCTGCAGTGGCGATGGCAGCTCCGTCTCCTATCCTCTCTGCCCTCCATCTCCTACCCACTCCACACGGCAGGCACAGAGCGCCAAGGCTGGGCCTGGGCAAATCCTGCACCTGCTGAACACCCGCCCCGGGTCCCGCTCCTCCCAGAGAACAGTCTTCCTTCGATCGCTCATGAGTCTTCACATCCCGGCTCCACGCTACCTTCTCCCTCTCCTCGCGGCACTCTCCTAACTTGGAGCCTTCGCACAAGCTGGTCCCTCTTGCTTAGAAAGTCCTTTCTTGTTTGTGTGGGTTGAAAACTGTGACTCAGCTTTCCAGGGTCGGCTTAAGAGTTGAGCTTGTTGTCAGGCTCTTGCTGTGCCCGCAGTGGGGGGCTCCCAGGAGAAGTGATGCTCCCAGCTTCGCTGCTCCCACAGCACTTTAAATGGGGCTGTCAGAGCCTTAACCCGGGTGGGGGAACTGTTTGCACACACACATTTCTCTCTAGATTGTGAGTTCTTTGAAGGGCATGGCTGTGTCTTATTTATCTATAAATTGCTCGTGTCCAGAATAACTGGTGCATGGACTCAACTGCTTGTCGCATGTTGAGTAAATAAGCATCTTTTTAAAAAATTGTCTATTTCTTTGGCTGCACTGGGTCTTAGCTGTGACCTGTGGGATCAAGTTCCCTGACCAGGGATTGAACCCAGACCCCTGCATTGGGAGCATGGAGTCTTAGCCACTGGACCACCAGGGAAGTCCTCAGTAAACAAACATCTTGAAAGTGTAGGATTTACTAACAAGGCCCTGCTGTATAGCCTAGGGAAATATATTCGATATCCTATGAAAATCCATAATGGAAAAGGATATGAAAAAGAATATATACATATATACAGCTGAGTCACTTGTGTATAGTAGAAATTAACACAATACTGTAGATCAGTCATATTTCAATAAAGCATAAGATAAAATCTCAAGAAAAAAAGCCACATTTTTAAAGAGTTTCCTCCAGTGGAAAAAAATGAATGGTTTTCATATGGTCTATACACATTTACTGCTTTCAGGAAAATATATGCATTGAGAAAGGCATTCCCTGGTGTCCAGCAATTTGGATAAACGTGGTTTTCAGCAGAAAATGCAGAGAAAGGCAGGCCACCCTGGGAAGGCTGGTCATGGTGAGGATTGGCAGAACTCCTAGTGACAAATTTCCTGAAAAGAAAATGTGTCTGAGTCCAGGCCAGCAATCTGAGACACTGTTTCCTAAACAGGTTCCAGCACAAGGAGAGAAGGTGGGGAGTTCAGAGGAGTCTGACCCATGAGGGAGCCTGGTGAGCCTGGGGTTCATCCCCTGCCCCACATGGAGGACAGACTGTGGTTCTCGCCAACCTCCTCTTAACAGTTCTAAGAAGGCAGAGGCACGGCTGTGGTCACACCTGCTGGGCCTTAGGAGTTGAGCTTGTTGTCAGGCTCTTGCTGTGCCCGCAGTGGGGGGCTCCCAGGAGAAGTGATGCTCCCAGCTTCGCTGCTCCCACAGCACTTTAAATGGGGCTGTCAGAGCCTTAACCCGGGTGGGGGAACTGTTTGCACACACACATTTCTCTCTAGATTGTGAGTTCTTTGAAGGGCATGGCTGTGTCTTATTTATCTATAAATTGCTCGTGTCCAGAATAACTGGTGCATGGACTCAACTGCTTGTCGCATGTTGAGTAAATAAGCATCTTTTTAAAAAATTGTCTATTTCTTTGGCTGCACTGGGTCTTAGCTGTGACCTGTGGGATCAAGTTCCCTGACCAGGGATTGAACCCAGACCCCCTGCATTGGGAGCATGGAGTCTTAGCCACTGGACCACCAGGGAAGTCCTCAGTAAACAAACATCTTGAAAGTGTAGGATTTACTAACAAGGCCCTGCTGTATAGCCTAGGGAAATATATTCGATATCCTATGAAAATCCATAATGGAAAAGGATATGAAAAAGAATATATACATATATACAGCTGAGTCACTTGTGTATAGTAGAAATTAACACAATACTGTAGATCAGTCATATTTCAATAAAGCATAAGATAAAATCTCAAGAAAAAAAGCCACATTTTTAAAGAGTTTCCTCCAGTGGAAAAAAATGAATGGTTTTCATATGGTCTATACACATTTACTGCTTTCAGGAAAATATATGCATTGAGAAAGGCATTCCCTGGTGTCCAGCAATTTGGATAAACGTGGTTTTCAGCAGAAAATGCAGAGAAAGGCAGGCCACCCTGGGAAGGCTGGTCATGGTGAGGATTGGCAGAACTCCTAGTGACAAATTTCCTGAAAAGAAAATGTGTCTGAGTCCAGGCCAGCAATCTGAGACACTGTTTCCTAAACAGGTTCCAGCACAAGGAGAGAAGGTGGGGAGTTCAGAGGAGTCTGACCCATGAGGGAGCCTGGTGAGCCTGGGGTTCATCCCCTGCCCCACATGGAGGACAGACTGTGGTTCTCGCCAACCTCCTCTTAACAGTTCTAAGAAGGCAGAGGCACGGCTGTGGTCACACCTGCTGCTCTGTGGATGGACCAAGCATGAGGTCAGCCGGAAACAGAAAACAGCACAGTTCTACAAGATCAACCAAGTGGAGGAGAATGGAACTCAAACACCAAATCCCAACTGCAAGGGAGAGGAGGCAAAGCTCCTCAAAGACAGGGGTCGCAGGGTGCCCTGGGTACCCAAAGTCTAAGTCAGCCAAAGACTCCAGTGACCCTGCCCTATTAGGTAAAATTCAGAGAATACAGGAAGCTAATGAAGGTGGATTTATGTATCGAGGCCTCACCTTGTTCCTGAAAGAATCTGAAGGCTGACATCACTGTCAGCTTCCCTCCGTTATTTCGCTTGTGGTTCAACGCTTTGGAAATCTCTACTCAGGCTCCATCAGCCTTTCCTGGCCACACAGCCTTTAAAACTTCAGAAGCCTATCTTTATATCTTTGCACCATTGGCTCCTTCTGTGTCGATCCCTACAAACACACACGGACACACTTCAGTAATATGTCTCCTTAACCAAGAGGTGACCCTCCTTCATTAGCATGGCCCCAGGTGTCAGGGCTGAATGAGCTTCTAGCAACCACTGGAACCCCTGGGCTGTAAGTATGATCAACTGGGACACAGAGAGAACAGAGTGCTCCCAAGACTGAGAGACAGAAACTAAACGCAAAGAGAGATTAGTCATGCTGGTTTAGCACGCCACACTGGCTTTGGGCTCCAGACTTTGCTGAGGAAAGGTTCTGCTAGAAGTTCTGAGGGGAATCAGTGTGTTGCTGTTTAGTCGCTCAGCTGTGTCAGACTCTTGCAGCCCCATGGACTATAGCCCGCCAGGTTCCTCTATCAATGGAATTTTCCAAGCAAGACCACTGGAGTGGGTTGCCATTCCCTTTTCCAGGGCATCTTCCTGACCCAGGGATCGAACCTAGTCTCCTGCACTGACAGGCAGATTCTTTATTCCTGAGCCACCTGGGAAGCCCAGGATATGAATATACCACCCTGAAAGATGCCATCTTGGTATAAGGATTATTTTGAACCAAAGGCAATTAAAACAACAGCAGATGCAAGAAGAACTCTCTGGTCTACACTTTTCTACCTAAAACCATGGCATAAATTTCCTTTTGCGAAGGCGTTTTCCCCTCCCATCACCCAGGAGGAGGAAAACAACCAGTATTCCAGGAGAAGGACATCACTAAGACGGCCCTGCACAAGTAAACCTCACTAAAACAAGGCTTATCTGTCATTAGTTTTCACCACACATATACCTACCCCAAATTTAACGCCCCTAGAGGCTCAGACTCCCTCTTTTTGTTTTGTCACTTTCCCAAAATCCCTCTCCCTTTGTTAAAACCATATAAATGCTCTGTGGTGTATTCTTTGGATTTTCTCTTCTTTCCTGGGAAGGGTCGTGTACATACATAACAAACCTTTCCCTCTGTTAATCTAGTTGTTTTCTCTTGTATTCTCATCAGTCATCAGTTTAATTTACAGGCCTCAGGCACAGAACAGAAGAGGGTAGAGGAATGTGTTTTCCCTCTCTCACAGTTCCCATAAAGGGCATGCACAGCAGGGACTCCAGAGCAACAAGGCAGATGCCTCCCCAAACACTGGGAAACACTCCAGAGGACATCGATTCTTGGGTTTGCCCTGACCCTCATACAGATAAGGAGAGATGAGAAGGTGGAGGCCACTGTGAAAGTGGGTTCCACAGATAAAAAGGGGGTCTCTCCAGGTTTCGAGGGTCCTGATGTCACCTGCCATCTGCCATCCCTGTCTTTGCCCCTCCAACAGTGTCCAGACCTGAACCACAGAGCCTTAGGGGGCTTCATGGAAAACAGGGCACATCTGTTTTTCACGTTAACACATTTTGCTGTGGTTGTATGTTCTCATAAGAACTTTGCAAAAAATGCTTTCCCTCTTCCTATTGCTATGGCCCTGCCCCTCTTCCTGTGGTGGCATCCCTGGGGAGAGGCTGGAAGAGAAGGCCCCACAGCCGTAAGTTAGATATAAGCACTGACAGGGGGCACAGGGCCTAATGAGAAGAGCGAAAAGAGTAGTTACAGCCAGTTACTGGATCGCGGGCCATTCCTCTCCGTCATGCCTGCCTTCGATGGGGCAGAGAGAATAACTTGGGCCTCAGAGGGATGTTTAAAGCATCACTTCTATCTTCTGTCTCTTTGATCTACTTTGTGAGCCTCACAGTGCAAGTCCCATTACAGGGAGCCAAGCCAGCCACCCAGGGAGAAATGGTCTGAGAAGTCTAGAAAGCGCCGGAAACAAATCTTCGCCTTTGTGCAGGGAGCACATGCGCAGTCCCTGGAGGTGGGTCTCTTCCAAGCATTTCACTTGCTCACTTGCCAGTGGTAAATGCAGCTCCCCTTGTGCTCCAGTGGTAAAGAGTCTGCTTGCCAATGTAGGAGACACGGGTTCAACCCTTGGATTGGGAAGATCTTCCTGGAAAATGAAATGACAACCCACTCCAGTATTCTTGCCTGGGAAATCCCATGGACAGAGGAGACTGACAGGCTACAGTCCATGGGGTCGCAAAGAGTCAGACACGACTGAACATGCATGCACAGACACACACACACTGGTACATGCATTTCCTTGGTTAGCTGAAAAGCCATCACCCACAAACACTCAGCCAGAATAAGTCAAAGTGTACATGGGACTTTCCTTGGTTATGAAGCATCACAGCAGGGACTCCAGAGCAACAAGGCAGATGCCTCCCCAAACACTGGGAAACACTCCAGAGGACATCGATTCTTGGGTTTGCCCTGACCCTCATACAGATAAGGAGAGATGAGAAGGTGGAGGCCACTGTGAAAGTGGGTTCCACAGATAAAAAGGGGGTCTCTCCAGGTTTCGAGGGTCCTGATGTCACCTGCCATCTGCCATCCCTGTCTTTGCCCCTCCAACAGTGTCCAGACCTGAACCACAGAGCCTTAGGGGCTTCATGGAAAACAGGGCACATCTGTTTTCACGTTAACACATTTTGCTGTGGTTGTATGTTCTCATAAGAACTTTGCAAAAATGCTTTCCCTCTTCCTATTGCTATGGCCCTGCCCTCTTCCTGTGGTGGCATCCCTGGGAGAGGCTGGAAGAGAAGGCCCCACAGCCGTAAGTTAGATATAAGCACTGACAGGGGGCACAGGGCCTAATGAGAAGAGCGAAAAGAGTAGTTACAGCCAGTTACTGGATCGCGGGCCATTCCTCTCCGTCATGCCTGCCTTCGATGGGGCAGAGAGAATAACTTGGGCCTCAGAGGGATGTTTAAAGCATCACTTCTATCTTCTGTCTCTTTGATCTACTTTGTGAGCCTCACAGTGCAAGTCCCATTACAGGGAGCCAAGCCAGCCACCCAGGGAGAAATGGTCTGAGAAGTCTAGAAAGCGCCGGAAACAAATCTTCGCCTTTGTGCAGGGAGCACATGCGCAGTCCCTGGAGGTGGGTCTCTTCCAAGCATTTCACTTGCTCACTTGCCAGTGGTAAATGCAGCTCCCCTTGTGCTCCAGTGGTAAAGAGTCTGCTTGCCAATGTAGGAGACACGGGTTCAACCCTTGGATTGGGAAGATCTTCCTGGAAAATGAAATGACAACCCACTCCAGTATTCTTGCCTGGGAAATCCCATGGACAGAGGAGACTGACAGGCTACAGTCCATGGGGTCGCAAAGAGTCAGACACGACTGAACATGCATGCACAGACACACACACACTGGTACATGCATTTCCTTGGTTAGCTGAAAAAGCCATCACCCACAAACACTCAGCCAGAATAAGTCAAAGTGTTAGTTGCTCAGCTGGGTCTGAGTCTTTGTCACCCCGTGGACTGTAGCTTGCCAGGCTCCTCTCCCTATGGGATTCTCCAGGCAAGAATACTGGAGGGGATAGCCATTCCCTTCTCCAGGGGATCTTCCCGACCCAGGGATGGAACTTGCATCTCCTGCCTTGCAGGCAGATTCTTAATCTGCAAGGATACTCCTGGATAAAAAAGGACACTACGGACATAGCTTTTTTTTTTTTTTTTTTTTTGGCTTGCAGGTGTGCTGTGAGGATTAAATGAGATCGTCCACATGATGCACCCAGATGAAGCCTGGTCCTTCATCCCGTGCCCCGTGCTTCCTGTGCTGTATGGTCCTCCTAGGTTGAGGCACTGGCAACTTGCAGATACCTGGGAACCTCAGGGCTTCAGGGACAGAGTAGCTTACCCACGGTCTTTACTTCTGATGGGACACCCCGGGTCCCCTCCTCAAGCACTGTGTCCTCAACACACTTGCACTCACCCATCTGCACAGGACCTGCCATTCTGTCTGCCAAATTCCACCAGGAAGACTGACTGCAGACCAGCCACCATCTGAACTAACAAAAGCTCCTTGAGAAAGTGACTTGGAATGCTCCAGCTAGCTTGTTGAATAATCTCTTTTTAAGTACCCATTGTTTTCTCTGCAATATATATATATTTTTCTTTCAGCAGTATTTCTCACTTCTACTTCCTTCCCTAAATGGAAGTTTCATTTGCATGTCTTCACTTCTGATCATTTTTAAAGATTTTTGGTTTATTCTTCATAAGCTTTAACCAGCTACTTAAGACTTTTCAGTTGTTGTTTAGTCGCTAAGTTGTGTCCAACTCTGTGACCCCATGGACAACTGCAGCCTGCCAGGCTCCTCTGTCCATGGGATTTCCCAGGCAAGAATACTGCAGTGGGTTGTCATTTGCTTCTCCAGGGGATCTTCCTAACTCAGGGACTGAACTCATGTCTCCCTCATTGGCAGGCGGATTCTTTACTGCTGAGCCACCAGGGACCTTCCAATAGCATTATGCTAATTTCTATACTATAATTGTTTTTCTTTTCTGATGCTCAGCTTCTCTGATTTCCAATTAAAATTGCTTTGCTGCTTGTTGTTAAAAAAGATTTTATTTTTAGTAATTCTGGTGTATTAAAGAAGCTAAATTCCAGTTTCTGGATTAATACAATGGAACAATCTCTCTACCTGAATAATAAACTTCTTAATGTCTGAATATGTCCAGAGTAGGTAAAAATAAAAATGGAAAACTGTAAGATTAGATACTAGTAAATTTCTGAAAACAAATTAGGTAATAACTTCAAGATGTTTTTTTCAAAATTCCATTAAGAAAAAAGGGCAATCTACTAACATGCATTGCATTATTAGGCATTCTCCCCTCTTCAACTAGAACAAAAATGAGACAGGTAAGAAAAATGTGACAGTGAGACGTGGCTATAAATAAATGAGAATGATCTGTCTAGTAGACTTCAGTCTTTTCTCAGCCATTTGGCTGCCTTCCTCAGTAAGCAGTAGTTATGTGGTGAGTCAGCGTGTGCGTGCGTGTGTGTGTGTGTGTGTGTGTGTCAGAGAGAGAGAAAGAGACAGGCAACATTAAACACAATCACTCCTAAGCCCATCCTCATCCTCCCAAGACAGCTGCCAGGACTTGCTTCCCTGGGAACCCTGGGGACAAGAGGACAGTTGTCCAGTTCTCACTGAGGTTCCACCATTTCAAAGAAGGTAGAGAGTGAAGAGGGGGGGAGCTCCAGAGACTGTCGTTTGGACTACAGAAACTGCAACATGAAGATAGGAAAAGCTTTTTCCTCGTTTCTCCACCACTGACTTGCATAAGAAACGTGAAAGGCGACTGTCCGGCCAGTCATGGCACTACTGGGAATGAGCCTTTTGCAGTGCTTTTTTTCTTAGTTGGCCAAACGAGGCTTCTTCTGGGCAATTAGATGTTAAGGAGCCTGAGGACTGGAGCCATGTGTGGGTGGAGGAGAAAACAGGAAGCCTGTTGTCCTAAATAGTCATTTCAGTCTAATGACCCCAACGTGAGGCTACTCATTAACTAGGAAAGCATCACAATTAACCTTGCATTTACATGAACGAGTTATGACTCGCTATTCCATGTCTCATCACGACGGATAACTAAGCCAACCCCACTCTTCAGGAATCATTCACGAGGCGGATTCTTTACTGCTGAGCCACCAGGGACCTTCCAATAGCATTATGCTAATTTCTATACTATAATTGTTTTTCTTTTCTGATGCTCAGCTTCTCTGATTTCCAATTAAAATTGCTTTGCTGCTTGTTGTTAAAAAAGATTTTATTTTTAGTAATTCTGGTGTATTAAAGAAGCTAAATTCCAGTTTCTGGATTAATACAATGGAACAATCTCTCTACCTGAATAATAAACTTCTTAATGTCTGAATATGTCCAGAGTAGGTAAAAATAAAAATGGAAAACTGTAAGATTAGATACTAGTAAATTTCTGAAAACAAATTAGGTAATAACTTCAAGATGTTTTTTTCAAAATTCCATTAAGAAAAAAGGGCAATCTACTAACATGCATTGCATTATTAGGCATTCTCCCCTCTTCAACTAGAACAAAAATGAGACAGGTAAGAAAAATGTGACAGTGAGACGTGGCTATAAATAAATGAGAATGATCTGTCTAGTAGACTTCAGTCTTTTCTCAGCCATTTGGCTGCCTTCCTCAGTAAGCAGTAGTTATGTGGTGAGTCAGCGTGTGCGTGCGTGTGTGTGTGTGTGTGTGTGTGTGTCAGAGAGAGAGAGAAAGAGACAGGCAACATTAAACACAATCACTCCTAAGCCCATCCTCATCCTCCCAAGACAGCTGCCAGGACTTGCTTCCCTGGGAACCCTGGGGACAAGAGGACAGTTGTCCAGTTCTCACTGAGGTTCCACCATTTCAAAGAAGGTAGAGAGTGAAGAGGGGGGGAGCTCCAGAGACTGTCGTTTGGACTACAGAAACTGCAACATGAAGATAGGAAAAGCTTTTTCCTCGTTTCTCCACCACTGACTTGCATAAGAAACGTGAAAGGCGACTGTCCGGCCAGTCATGGCACTACTGGGAATGAGCCTTTTGCAGTGCTTTTTTTCTTAGTTGGCCAAACGAGGCTTCTTCTGGGCAATTAGATGTTAAGGAGCCTGAGGACTGGAGCCATGTGTGGGTGGAGGAGAAAACAGGAAGCCTGTTGTCCTAAATAGTCATTTCAGTCTAATGACCCCAACGTGAGGCTACTCATTAACTAGGAAAGCATCACAATTAACCTTGCATTTACATGAACGAGTTATGACTCGCTATTCCATGTCTCATCACGACGGATAACTAAGCCAACCCCACTCTTCAGGAATCATTCACAGTTTACGACATAGCCTGTCCTGTTTCTCAGGACTGAAACAGGTTTTCCATTTATCGCCTTGGTGGCTCCCTCCGGAGCCTCCAGCAGGGAACAGGGCAGATCAGACGGTGGGCGCCGCCTTACCTCCATACCATCCAAACAATCAGGAGAAGGACTTCCCCTCAAGAATCAAGAAGCCAGCCAGAGCACCGGAGTCCCCTCCCTGCCTCTTTGAGGCGTTTGCCACTGAATTTTTCTGTTGCACCACGAGAAGCGAGCACCACAGCGAGGTCTCGTGAGTAGACGAGGAGACTGGCGCGTTTTAATGGGAAACGTCAGCAGAGCCCGGCAGGCCCTCTGCTGTGACTGAACCAGCCGGCCCTGCGCCAGCCTTTTACAGTCCGGGGAGGTGACAGAAAGGGAAGAAAACCAGCTTCGGTGCGGAGCTAGGGAGAGGGTGGGAGAAGCAGTGTCTTGGATCCACTTTATCACTCGATCAAAGTTTAACATTTTTGCATTTCCTAAGACCCTAGGCCAAGACGCACAGAAATAAGCAAGTCCTCCGTGTTTTTAAATTTCGAAGCCTTCCCCAGTCACTCTTCTGTCCACCGCCCCATCCCACCCTCTTGTTCTTATCTCTAAGGTAATTTTGAACATTAAACCAAAGCTCCCCCAACGCCGCTGGGAGCGCGCGCTGCGAGCGCAGCCCATTTCAGCACCAGGCTGGAGGACAGACGCCCGAAGGGGCCCCGCGGTCCACTGACGCCGCCGGAACCGCTCCGGAGGCAGCGTCCCGGGTGACGGCGAAAGAAGAGGGCTTCTTCGGGCCCCAAGCATTTCCTCCAGTAAAATGACCAACTGGCCACTCCACCCCTTCTTCAACGGCGGACGTGTCTGCCGTGAAAAGAGCGAACGGCCGTGACCTACTTACGGAAACGGGGTCCCCAGTAGAGTCCCCTGCCTCAAACCGGACCAATGGGGCGACCGCGACCCCTAGGAGACCTTTTCAGCGTTCCGAGTTGTCTGTCTAAAGCTGCGCTCGGGCTTCCCAAGGGCTTGGCGGAGCGTCCCGGATTCCAGGGGCCCCCGCGGGGCGCCGATGCCCACCTGTGCGGGAGCCGCGAAGGCCGGGCTCGCGGCGCGCGGCCAAGAGGCTCACAGGTGTCCGTTTTCGCGAGCTTCGGCCGACAGCTGTAGGACGCCGCAGCCACCAGACCCGCCTCTCCAGCTCCAGGGACTGTCCCGCCCGAGTTCCCTTTTGTCTCCAGCTCGCCCCGAGCTCGCAGGAGCCAGGGCTGTGCCGCTCGCTCCCCACCGACACGGAGAAGGACTTCCCTCAAGAATCAAGAAGCCAGCCAGAGCACCGGAGTCCCTCCTGCCTCTTTGAGGCGTTTGCCACTGAATTTTCTGTTGCACCACGAGAAGCGAGCACCACAGCGAGGTCTCGTGAGTAGACGAGGAGACTGGCGCGTTTTAATGGGAAACGTCAGCAGAGCCCGGCAGGCCCTCTGCTGTGACTGAACCAGCCGGCCCTGCGCCAGCCTTTTACAGTCCGGGGAGGTGACAGAAAGGGAAGAAAACCAGCTTCGGTGCGGAGCTAGGGAGAGGGTGGGAGAAGCAGTGTCTTGGATCCACTTTATCACTCGATCAAAGTTTAACATTTTTGCATTTCCTAAGACCCTAGGCCAAGACGCACAGAAATAAGCAAGTCCTCCGTGTTTTTAAATTTCGAAGCCTTCCCCAGTCACTCTTCTGTCCACCGCCCCATCCCACCCTCTTGTTCTTATCTCTAAGGTAATTTTGAACATTAAACCAAAGCTCCCCCAACGCCGCTGGGAGCGCGCGCTGCGAGCGCAGCCCATTTCAGCACCAGGCTGGAGGACAGACGCCCGAAGGGGCCCCGCGGTCCACTGACGCCGCCGGAACCGCTCCGGAGGCAGCGTCCCGGGTGACGGCGAAAGAAGAGGGCTTCTTCGGGCCCCAAGCATTTCCTCCAGTAAAATGACCAACTGGCCACTCCACCCCTTCTTCAACGGCGGACGTGTCTGCCGTGAAAAGAGCGAACGGCCGTGACCTACTTACGGAAACGGGGTCCCCAGTAGAGTCCCCTGCCTCAAACCGGACCAATGGGGCGACCGCGACCCCTAGGAGACCTTTTCAGCGTTCCGAGTTGTCTGTCTAAAGCTGCGCTCGGGCTTCCCAAGGGCTTGGCGGAGCGTCCCGGATTCCAGGGGCCCCCGCGGGGCGCCGATGCCCACCTGTGCGGGAGCCGCGAAGGCCGGGCTCGCGGCGCGCGGCCAAGAGGCTCACAGGTGTCCGTTTTCGCGAGCTTCGGCCGACAGCTGTAGGACGCCGCAGCCACCAGACCCGCCTCTCCAGCTCCAGGGACTGTCCCGCCCGAGTTCCCTTTTTGTCTCCAGCTCGCCCCGAGCTCGCAGGAGCCAGGGCTGTGCCGCTCGCTCCCCACCGACACGCCCCGACCGACCCGCCGGCGGGCGCCCGCTTACCGGAGCCGAGGGCGCCGCTCACGCGCGGGCTTTGTCTCCGGAGCGGAGCACGCGGGGGGCGGCCAGACCGAGGGGCATCGCCCCTGAAACCGGGCACGGGGCTTGGCGGGCTCGGGCTCCGGCTCTGCGCCCGGACGCCCGCACCTCGACGCTGAGCGGCTCGCGGCAGAAACGCGCGCCTGGCGCCCCGGGCCGCGCCTCCTCCGCCGCGGGGTCTCCGCGCCGCGTCACCGGTCCCGCCCCGCCCGCGCCTCCCGGCCGGGGCCGGGAAACACCACGTCAGGCCGGGCGGGGCGCGGGGGGCCGAGCCCGGGCCCCGCTGCAGCGGGCAGCCACCCGGGCGCCAAGCGCTCGGTCTGCTCAGCCCCCAGGGCCGGGGCCGGGCGCGCGTCCAGGCCCGGCAGGTGCAGCGCGCACCCCCGCCCCCAGACCCCTCGCGTCCACGCTGGTCGCGCCCACTCCACCGCGGGCACTCGCCGGGCGCCCGGGAGGGGCCGGGAAATCCCGCCCGCCGCCGTCGACGTCACTGGTGCGTCACCGGGGCTCCCGCACCGGGGCTCCGCGCACTCCCTGCGCCCCTCACCTCCCCTTCGCGACCCCGCGCCCGGCTCCGCGCGCTCTCGGCTCGGCCCCGCGCCTGGCGCAGCTCTCCTCCAGGAGCGCGCGTCGCCCCGGGGCCCGGGGAGGGAGGTGAGGGTGGAGGTCGGGGCTTGGGGCCGTGGTCCTCCCCGGGTTTGGTGACTGAGCCTTTGGCCTCTTGATCCGTGCTTGGTCGTGATCCTTGGCTAGTTCCTGGGCCAACCGTGCTGGGCGCGGTCAGTAGCCATCCATTACCAAGAATACACAATGTACCCCACCCCACCTCCAACGGGGACAGCGAAAGGAGAAATGCTCAATACCCGTGAAGAGTCACGGCACTGTGTCCATTTACCAGGGTGTTGCTAAGTAACGGGAAAGGAAGGAACGGCCCGCCAGCCAGCGCTATGGGAGTGGGAACCAGCCCAGAGCTCTCCTCCCGGGCTGCAGCCAGTGTTGGTAGATAGCAGAAGCAGTTTCCGCGGGAAAATCCTTGGCGATACCCCATTCCTTCCGAACTGTAAGCGTTTTTACGATGGAGGCATTGTAAACCTCTCCGTGATTATCGTCCTGAGGGAAAAACCGCTTAAGCGCCGTGCATTTGCCAACACCTGATAAAATAATACAAAACCCTTGGAATAGGAAAGCTACACTACACTTCAAGCAATGTTAGCAATATTGGTAGGAAAAGGAAGCCGGTATTGCTTTATAAGAACAGCAGAAAGTCGCGGTGAACAATTAGGAAAGAGTTCTTGAAAACCTGCACTCGCCGTCCGCGTCCACCATCAGCAGCCATTCCTTGTGGTGCAGGGCAAGAGGTGCACTTGCTTCTTATCTCTAATCCGCGCTGACCTGACATTTGCCCCAGACAGATGTGCGCTTTCCAAGATGCCAAATGTCTGACAGAATGCAAACGAGGAGTCCAGAAAGGCCCACCTGGGGCCAGCAAACGTCTTACACACAGGTTTTTTTCACAGCTTGGAAGGGCCCATTTAAGGCCGAGTGGTAAAATGACTCAGCCACTGCACTGACCTTTTTTGAAAAACTGAGAAAGATATATGATTACTGCATTTAAAATTCAACATACCAAAATTGGACTCATTATGTCCGCCCCAGAATGGATTTCTCTTGTATTTCCTTGACTCAAAGGCACCACTCCCCAGGTGGTTGGCTAAACCGAATCCTCCCTTTCCTGAGTATCCCAACTCCCCTCTCAGTTAGTCCCAATTAGTGATTGTAAGCGTAATGAATATCCTCACTTTCAGATTCCTCAATCACTAGCTTCATCTAATTTATTACAACATCCCTTAAGGTAAATTGTCGATTTTAAAGAGAAAGAAGAGGGTCTGAGCCAGTGGCTCCCGAGGGAACCCCTGGACCAGCAGCATCAGCATCACCTGGGGCTTGTTAGAAATGCAAATTTTCAGGATCAATCCCAGCCCTGTGGAATCAGAAACTTCTGCATGGGGCCCAGCAATTGGTGTTGTCAGCGCTTCCCTCCAGGTGATTCTGATTCTGTCTCTGTCCATCAGCCAAGGCTGCTGCGTTCACTCAAATTCAATTAACAATCAAGCTAAAAGGAAGAAAGGGAATTTTATTTGATCCAAACTCAAGATTATAACCCAAGAGCCAGACTCTCAGAAAGCTCTGAGAACGGTTTCACCTGTTAGAAGTCAAAGGCACAGGCATATATGTTTTCAAGACAAAAGATTGCGTATCAAAATGACCTGTTGGTATTTTAAATAAGGTCCCCCAAGGATAGAGGATATTATAGTCTGGGTATGTCCATACATAACCCCCTACAGAGTTGAGAAAGAAGGCTATTCTTTTAAGAAGTTACACTGGTAAACTCAGAAGAGAAAGTGGAAAATGATCTACTTCTGGCAGGCCCTCTCACCTCTGAGAATGTCTGATTAAGGTGCAACAAGAACGCACACTGGACGTTAGGGAGAAAGGAGGTCCAAATGACAGAAAGAGACAATTTTGTGTTTAAATTTTCATTCCCTGCCGAAAAATGTAGATTTTATTTCATTAGCTGCAGTCACCTGCAACCTGGCTCCAGACCCTGGACGGCCACGTCCCTTCCCTTGCCCGAGGTCTGATGACTGAGTGATACGGACAGAGCCACAGCAGGTTTCTTACAATGGTGTTTGCATGATGTATCTTTTCTGTCTTTTCCATTTAACTTACCTGTATCTTTATTTTTTTTGACCTACAAAGGCAAACCACAATCCCCCAGGTTCTCTTGTATTTCCTTGACTCAAAGGCACCACTCCCCAGGTGGTTGGCTAAACCGAATCCTCCCTTTCCTGAGTATCCCAACTCCCCTCTCAGTTAGTCCCAATTAGTGATTGTAAGCGTAATGAATATCCTCACTTTCAGATTCCTCAATCACTAGCTTCATCTAATTTATTACAACATCCCTTAAGGTAAATTGTCGATTTTAAAGAGAAAGAAGAGGGTCTGAGCCAGTGGCTCCCGAGGGAACCCCTGGACCAGCAGCATCAGCATCACCTGGGGCTTGTTAGAAATGCAAATTTTCAGGATCAATCCCAGCCCTGTGGAATCAGAAACTTCTGCATGGGGCCCAGCAATTGGTGTTGTCAGCGCTTCCCTCCAGGTGATTCTGATTCTGTCTCTGTCCATCAGCCAAGGCTGCTGCGTTCACTCAAATTCAATTAACAATCAAGCTAAAAGGAAGAAAGGGAATTTTATTTGATCCAAACTCAAGATTATAACCCAAGAGCCAGACTCTCAGAAAGCTCTGAGAACGGTTTCACCTGTTAGAAGTCAAAGGCACAGGCATATATGTTTTCAAGACAAAAGATTGCGTATCAAAATGACCTGTTGGTATTTTAAATAAGGTCCCCCAAGGATAGAGGATATTATAGTCTGGGTATGTCCATACATAACCCCCTACAGAGTTGAGAAAGAAGGCTATTCTTTTAAGAAGTTACACTGGTAAACTCAGAAGAGAAAGTGGAAAATGATCTACTTCTGGCAGGCCCTCTCACCTCTGAGAATGTCTGATTAAGGTGCAACAAGAACGCACACTGGACGTTAGGGAGAAAGGAGGTCCAAATGACAGAAAGAGACAATTTTGTGTTTAAATTTTCATTCCCTGCCGAAAAATGTAGATTTTATTTCATTAGCTGCAGTCACCTGCAACCTGGCTCCAGACCCTGGACGGCCACGTCCCTTCCCTTGCCCGAGGTCTGATGACTGAGTGATACGGACAGAGCCACAGCAGGTTTCTTACAATGGTGTTTGCATGATGTATCTTTTCTGTCTTTTTCCATTTAACTTACCTGTATCTTTATTCTTAAAGGGGGTTTCTCTGTTCTTGTTGACAGCATGGAGTTGGAGCTTGCTTTTTTATTCAAGCCTGACAAACCTGGCCTTTTAATTGGAGTGTTTGGGTCATTTACTTAGATTGTTATGACATGCTTGGGTTTAAATCTACAGTCTTGCTATTTTTGTTTTCTCTTTGTCCTATTATTGTTCAGAAGTTTTCCTCTTTTTTTTAAATTGAAGTGTACTTGATTTATTAATATTATGATATATTAGTTTCAGGCATACAACACAGTGATTCAAAATTTTATAGGTTATACTCCATTTAAGTTTATTCTAAATATTGGCTATATTCCCTGTGCCATATGCCTTTGTAGCTTGTATCTCATAATCCCAAGCCTCTCTCTTGCCTCTCTCCCATTTCCTCTCTCCACGGGTAACCACTAGCTTGTTCTCTGTGTCTGTGAGTCTGTTTCTGTTTTGTAATATTCATTTTAAAAATTTTTTTAGATTCCACAAATAAGTGATAACATTCAATATTTGCCTTTCCCTATCTCATTTATCTCACTAGGTGCCCTCCAGGTTCCTCCATGTTATTGCAAATGGCAAAAATGCCCTACTTTTTCTGGTTGAGTAGTATTCCACTGTGTATACAGTTGTATATGCATGCCTTCTTTATCTAAATCCGTTCATGGACACTCAGGTTGCTTCCATATCTTGGCTATTGTAAATAATACTGCTATGAACATTGGCATGCTAGTGTCTTTTCAAATTAGTGTTTTCGCTTTCTTCAGATTTGTGCTCAGGAGTAGAGTTGCTGGATCATATAGCAGTTCTATTTTAAGTTTTTTGAGGACCCTACAAACTGTTTTCCATAGTGGCTGCGACAATTACATTCCTTCCAGCAGTGGAGGAGGGTGCACAGCCTCTCCAGCATGGATTAGGTGTAGACTTTTTGATGATGGCCATTCTGACAGATAGGAGGTGATATTTCATTGTGGTTTTGATTTTAATTTCTCTAATAATTAGAGATAAATGGAATTAGCAGTGTTGAGCATCTTTTTGTGTGCTTGTCAGACATCTGTATATCTTCTTTAGAGCAACGTCTATTTAGGTCTTCTGCTAGGTTTTTTTTTTTTTTTTTTTTTTTGGCCACTTTTATTGGTCTTTTATTTATCTATTTTCATCCATCTTTTGTTCTTTGGTCTGTGTGGGCCTCCCATTGCAGTGGCCTCTGTTGCTGCAGATCACCGGCTCTGGGCGCATGCGCTCCAGAGCTCCAGCTCAGTAGTTGGACACATGGGTCCAGCTGCTCCGCGGCACGTGGGATCTTCCTAGGCCAGGGATGGAACCGGCGCCCCTTGCACTGGAAGGCGGTGTCCTTACCCACTGGACCACCAGGGAAGCCCTCTGCCCGTTTTTTGATTGCACTGTTTGCTGTCAATTATATCTCAGTAAAACTGGAAAACATTTAAATCACATAAAATCCAAAATGTTCATTTCAGATATTGTATGTCTTTTTCTAGAAGTTCTATTTAGCTTTCCTGAATCTTTCATTTTTACTTATTTATTTATTTATTTATTTTTTTCTTAGTGGGGGGCGGGTTGGGGAGGGAGAGGGGCAGGTGGGCCACTTCTATTGGTCTTTCATTTATCTATTTTCATCCATCTTTGTTCTTTGGCCCGTGTGGGCCTCCCATCGCAGTGGCCTCTGTTGTCGCAGAGCACCGGCTCTGGGCGCATGCGCTCCAGAGCTTCCGCTCAGTAGTTGGACACATGGGTCCAGCAGCTCCGCGGCACGTGGGATCTTCCCAGGCCAGGGATCGAACCGGCGCGCCTTGCACTGGAAGGCGGTGTCCCCACCCTCTGGACCACCAGGGAAGCCCTCTGCCCGTTTTTTGATTGCACTGTTTGCTGTCAATTATATCTCAGTAAAACTGGAAAACATTTAAATCACATAAAATCCAAAATGTTCATTTCAGATATTGTATGTCTTTTTCTAGAAGTTCTATTTAGCTTTCCTGAATCTTTCATTTTTACTTATTTATTTATTTATTTATTTTTTTCTTAGTGGGGGGCGGGTTGGGGAGGGAGAGGGGCAGGTGGGCCACTTCTATTGGTCTTTCATTTATCTATTTTCATCCATCGTTGTTCTTTGGCCCGTGTGGGCCTCCCATCGCAGTGGCCTCTGTTGTTGCAGAGCACCGGCTCTGGGCGCATGTGCTCCAGAGCTCCGGCTCGGTAGTTGGACACATCGGTCCAGCCGCTCCGCGGCACGTGGGATCTTCCCAGGCCAGGGATCGAACCGACGCCCCTTGCACTGCAAGGCGGTGTCCTTACCCACTGGACCACCAGGGAAGCCCCGAATCTTTCATTTTTGTCATTAGATTTTTCTTTAAATACTTGAGCACACTGAGCATACTTTAATAGCTATGTTATCATACTTCTCTGCAAATTCCATTGTTTCTTTCCTTTCTTGGTCTGTTTCTATCATATGAGTTTTCTACTGTTTGGGGTCACATTTCCTCATTTCTTGTCATATCTAGTAGTTTTAAATTGGATGCTAAATGTTTTAAATATATGTTGTTGTATGCCTAGATTTTGTTGACTTAGAGTAGTACTTTGTCCTGGCAGGCTGTTAAATTCCTTACGGATCAGTTTGATACCTTGAATACTTATTTTAAGACTTCAGCCACTAGTCTAGGACTAGTTTAGCTTTCCTATTGCAGTATAACTTTTCTGAAGTATCAACTGGGTGCCTGTACGTTCAATAATAATCTTTCCCTCCGATGGGTTAGAACTCACATCTATCCCACCCTCCTGGGATCTCTAGGAATCTGTCAGTTTACGGCCTCCTGGAAATTCTTTGCTCAGTCCTGGTACATTTTATCTTGTGCACAAATGACTCAGCCTTCAGCCAGAGTCTCCAAGGGCTCCACAATCAGGAACCTGGTTCTGTCTGGGCAGCAACCTTCTGATGAACTCTGTGCCACAAATCCCAGTTTCTCACCCTACTCAAACTCTAATCTCTGACCCTCATCCCAAGACTTCTGTATTCTTCTCAGGAGCGCCTTCTGCACTGTGGCTTGTAAGTGCCCCCAGGCAGAAGGCCGAGGCAATGACGGGATTCACTTCGCTTGTAGCCTCTTTCTCACGGAGCACAGATCTGTGCTGCCCTGTTTCCCACTGTTTGGAAATCCTCATTTCACACGGTAGCTCTGGTTTCCAGTTGTTTATGGTGGCAGGGTGAGTTCATCCCAGTTTCCCCTGAGTGGACGGGAGCAGAAGTTCTTGGCCTGTCTTTTTAAGCCCTCCTCACTCCCTCACTTTCAACTTCGGGCCCTGACACGCTGACCACTTCCACTTTCTATTTTCTTACACCTTTGAATATGGGCAACGCTGGTTTCCTTCCACCCTGGTCCAAACCTAGTAAGTTTCTTTATCCTTCAAAATTTCTTATAAATATTTGTGTCCAGTATGTCTAACTCGTATCTAACAAGCAGTGCACACGAGTGGATTATACTTGGTTGTAATAAAACATTACATGTGCAATATTATCTATAGAAAACACATAGTGAAATTAGCTAAGTAACCATTTGTATTTAGGTTATATTAACAAGAATGAAAATTAATTTTGTCCTAAAATCTCAGAAAAGACAGTCTTCTTTCTTAACACTTGAAATAAGATTCTAATGATATTTAAAGCTCTTTTAACAAATTAGCATCTGAGAATGAAAGAATGACTTATTGTGATTAGCCTTCAGAAATTTTTAAAAGACCAGTTTAATTTACTTTGGAAATGAGCCAAACTTTGCCACAAAACACTCTTTTCTAAACTCATCTCTCATTAACTTTGTTCATGAAAGAAAAAAACAGCTCAGCACTTAGGCAAGGATACAGTAGCCCTGGCTCAAATGATCTTTTAGTCATTTCTGGTCTCAAAGGATACATCTATCCCACCCTCCTGGGATCTCTAGGAATCTGTCAGTTTACGGCCTCCTGGAAATTCTTTGCTCAGTCCTGGTACATTTTATCTTGTGCACAAATGACTCAGCCTTCAGCCAGAGTCTCCAAGGGCTCCACAATCAGGAACCTGGTTCTGTCTGGGCAGCAACCTTCTGATGAACTCTGTGCCACAAATCCCAGTTTCTCACCCTACTCAAACTCTAATCTCTGACCCTCATCCCAAGACTTCTGTATTCTTCTCAGGAGCGCCTTCTGCACTGTGGCTTGTAAGTGCCCCCAGGCAGAAGGCCGAGGCAATGACGGGATTCACTTCGCTTGTAGCCTCTTTCTCACGGAGCACAGATCTGTGCTGCCCTGTTTCCCACTGTTTGGAAATCCTCATTTCACACGGTAGCTCTGGTTTCCAGTTGTTTATGGTGGCAGGGTGAGTTCATCCCAGTTTCCCCTGAGTGGACGGGAGCAGAAGTTCTTGGCCTGTCTTTTAAGCCCTCCTCACTCCCTCACTTTCAACTTCGGGCCCTGACACGCTGACCACTTCCACTTTCTATTTTCTTACACCTTTGAATATGGGCAACGCTGGTTTCCTTCCACCCTGGTCCAAACCTAGTAAGTTTCTTTATCCTTCAAAATTTCTTATAAATATTTGTGTCCAGTATGTCTAACTCAGATCTAACAAGCAGTGCACACGAGTGGATTATACTTGGTTGTAATAAAACATTACATGTGCAATATTATCTATAGAAAACACATAGTGAAATTAGCTAAGTAACCATTTGTATTTAGGTTATATTAACAAGAATGAAAATTAATTTTGTCCTAAAATCTCAGAAAAGACAGTCTTCTTTCTTAACACTTGAAATAAGATTCTAATGATATTTAAAGCTCTTTTAACAAATTAGCATCTGAGAATGAAAGAATGACTTATTGTGATTAGCCTTCAGAAATTTTTAAAAGACCAGTTTAATTTACTTTGGAAATGAGCCAAACTTTGCCACAAAACACTCTTTTCTAAACTCATCTCTCATTAACTTTGTTCATGAAAGAAAAAAACAGCTCAGCACTTAGGCAAGGATACAGTAGCCCTGGCTCAAATGATCTTTTAGTCATTTCTGGTCTCAAAGGATACACTGTATGATTTAATTCCTCTGGAATAGCTGAGTTGCAACCCAGCATCCCCAAGTTGGCAGGGCGTATTTTTCTGTTCAGCTCAGGTAACACAATCAGTTGCCCCTCCTTCCTAGCTCAGTGCACAGTCTAGTGTATGTACGTTGTATCAACAGATGTAACTGCTTTTTAAATTGTGGAGTTTAAAACTGGACATGAC
The DNA here is from genome assembly GCA_022376925.1 of Tragulus kanchil. Lineage (NCBI taxonomy): Eukaryota > Metazoa > Chordata > Mammalia > Artiodactyla > Tragulidae > Tragulus > Tragulus kanchil. The sequence continues at coordinate 99,560,593 of JAIOJX010000005.1, read as the reverse complement.
CTGAGATGGGGCGAAGCTGATTAAGTGCCCTGTGTGCTGATACTCTTTGTGTGCCACTCCAAAATACCAGTTTGTGCTGAGCCTAAAACCTCTCTGCTTCCCTTTGACCTCAATCGTGAATGGTTATTTCCAATGGCCATTCTTTGTTCTATTCCCCACTCTTCTTCCCCACCCCAACTGCTCAGGCGCTGTTTCAAGCCTGTTGCCTTTTGAAATGCTTTGGTTTCATAAAGTATGGAGTGTTGTTAATTCTGTTAACAGAGTTTCCCAAGGAGCAGACAGTTTCTAAATCAATGGGGATATTTTGCCCCCAGTTTGGGACATGCTGGAAATAACTGAAGGATAATCAGTACAGGATAACATGGATAATTTAAACCTCCAACAGCTTCAATCTCTAAATGTTAAGCTATTGGATTTCTTTCCTCCCTACTCACTTTTCTAACCACTGCTTTGTAACCTTTCTTTCACTTTCAATGATTTAACTATAATGCATGTTGTTCTGGGTTCTTTTGGGTTCTTTGATTCGAAAGTCTGTTGGGCATTCTGGAGCTGAACCTCTGTGTTCTTCCTCAGATTAGGGAAGTTTCCAGCCATGATTTCTCCCAATAAGCCTTTTACCACCTGTTCTCTTCTCCTTCTGGGTACCCTGTCATGTGAACATTGATCTACTTGATGTTTTCCCACAAGTCCCTTAAGCTCTCTTCACTTTTTTCATTCCTTTTTCTCTCAGCTGCTCTGATTGGATGAGTTCCACTGCCCTCCCTGCCTTGGAGTTTACTAATCCTGCCTTGTGCTTCATTGAATCTACTGTTGAACTTCTTGATTGTATTTTTCAGTTCGTTCATTATATTTTTCAGCTCTGTGATTTCTGTTTGGTAGTTCCTTATATTTTCTTTCTGTTTAAAATCATGTTTTGTTCATGTATTGGTCTTACAAATAACTAAAAGCTATCGATAGTCAATCTGAGAAAGAAAGGGAAAGTTTGTGAGCCCAAGTGAGGACAATAGCCCAGGAGATGGTCTCTCAGAAAGCTTTGAGAACTGTTCCAAAGAGGCGGGGGTGGGGAGTGATTCTGTGTGATTTTGGTGATGAGTACGTGAGATCAGGTGGATATCTCAGAAGGTTGCTGCCAGCCATGATGAACAGGCATCTTAGTTAATAGGTTTAGTGCTTTTCCAAGTTGGAAAGATGCAAGAATCCAGGTTCATAAAAAATTTTCTCCTGAAAATATCTATCATAGGGCCAGTTCTGTCAGTTTTCCCAAAGCACAGAATGCTTCATCCTGATCTTTACCCTGAGTTTCTTTCAAAGTGTGTTGTAGGTCTGTGATTACAGTGGCTTGATTCTTGGAGAACTGGTTGGTAAGCAACATTCTTTATTGTGCAGTCCCTTCCCTTTTGGTCTTCATTTTGACCAAGGTTTGGGAAGCATTTCATCCCTCCGTGGTTGGAATGCTCATCCCCAGGCCAGGCAAGGATTTTGTTGATACTCCACTATGACTGATTAGGCTGCCTTAACAATAATCAAAATCCTCTGGAGCTTTGTAACCTTTCTTTCACTTTCAATGATTTAACTATAATGCATGTTGTTCTGGGTTCTTTTGGGTTCTTTGATTCGAAAGTCTGTTGGGCATTCTGGAGCTGAACCTCTGTGTTCTTCCTCAGATTAGGGAAGTTTCCAGCCATGATTTCTCCCAATAAGCCTTTTACCACCTGTTCTCTTCTCCTTCTGGGTACCCTGTCATGTGAACATTGATCTACTTGATGTTTTCCCACAAGTCCCTTAAGCTCTCTTCACTTTTTTCATTCCTTTTTCTCTCAGCTGCTCTGATTGGATGAGTTCCACTGCCCTCCCTGCCTTGGAGTTTACTAATCCTGCCTTGTGCTTCATTGAATCTACTGTTGAACTTCTTGATTGTATTTTTCAGTTCGTTCATTATATTTTTCAGCTCTGTGATTTCTGTTTGGTAGTTCCTTATATTTTCTTTCTGTTTAAAATCATGTTTTGTTCATGTATTGGTCTTACAAATAACTAAAAGCTATCGATAGTCAATCTGAGAAAGAAAGGGAAAGTTTGTGAGCCCAAGTGAGGACAATAGCCCAGGAGATGGTCTCTCAGAAAGCTTTGAGAACTGTTCCAAAGAGGCGGGGGTGGGGAGTGATTCTGTGTGATTTTGGTGATGAGTACGTGAGATCAGGTGGATATCTCAGAAGGTTGCTGCCAGCCATGATGAACAGGCATCTTAGTTAATAGGTTTAGTGCTTTTCCAAGTTGGAAAGATGCAAGAATCCAGGTTCATAAAAAATTTTCTCCTGAAAATATCTATCATAGGGCCAGTTCTGTCAGTTTTCCCAAAGCACAGAATGCTTCATCCTGATCTTTACCCTGAGTTTCTTTCAAAGTGTGTTGTAGGTCTGTGATTACAGTGGCTTGATTCTTGGAGAACTGGTTGGTAAGCAACATTCTTTATTGTGCAGTCCCTTCCCTTTTGGTCTTCATTTTGACCAAGGTTTGGGAAGCATTTCATCCCTCCGTGGTTGGAATGCTCATCCCCAGGCCAGGCAAGGATTTTGTTGATACTCCACTATGACTGATTAGGCTGCCTTAACAATAATCAAAATCCTCTGGACCGCCTGTCTTAACTAGTCTATCTTGGATCAGTTACCAGGAGCTGAATTGGGTTTAGCTCAGGTCTTTCCTCTTTCTTGCAGTAAGTTGCCTGCATGTCCCACGTTCCCCACTGGGGGCAGAGGGTGCTTACCTGTGAAATTTGCTTATTCTCTTCTCCTGGGTCCCCTGGGGTGGTCTGCAGAGTGACTACAAGCAAGGTCTCTTGCTTCTTCATCTTTTTCTCCTTTTGTCATATCTTGGTTGTTAAAACCCTTGTAAAGGCCGCCTCAACCAGTTGGGAGGTGGGGGTGCTGGGTCCTACTGTCATCTTCTAAAGTTTGTGGCGAGTATTGGGAACACTCAGAGCAAAGGGAACTCTCAAGGTCTTCAAGGGTTCCTCTATATAAGGGGAGTGAGGTATCCTTCCTTGAGTCAGACAGCTGAGCAGACCTAAGTCTGTATTTTTCCTTGAGTCCCTGCTCTGCTTAAAGGCCAGAAGCATTGCATGTAGGGAGTCTCACATCGTTTCTCTTCTCTCACAGAACAAGCCTAGTTGGAGCATGGTGCTATGACCTAATGAGTCATTCTCTAGCCACTTCTCCTGGTCACTTAGTTGGTATTGTGGCCAGACTGTTTTACAAAAGAAGAAAGTTGTTTTCATCACTGAAGTGGAGTCACTGTCTTCAGTGACTCAGAATGCATCCTAATGGGCTGGCCAAGAGGACTGAGGTCTGGTTGCCCATATCCTCAGCCCTCAGTTAAAGATCTGTCTGTAACTACCCACAGGTCTATAATAAGGGTCGGGAGAGACACAGATCCCACTGTCCTTAGCTCACTGAAATTTTCCTTGCCTGGACAGTTAGTTGGTCAGTAAGTTCTTACAATTGATAATTCAAAAGTGTTCACTTAGGTAGTTCTGGTATACCACCCTGGCACCCCTCTACAAATAATTCAAGTTACCAGTACCCTCTAACAGAAGTAAAACCCTCTCAAAGCATTTCATCCCTCCGTGGTTGGAATGCTCATCCCCAGGCCAGGCAAGGATTTTGTTGATACTCCACTATGACTGATTAGGCTGCCTTAACAATAATCAAAATCCTCTGGACCGCCTGTCTTAACTAGTCTATCTTGGATCAGTTACCAGGAGCTGAATTGGGTTTAGCTCAGGTCTTTCCTCTTTCTTGCAGTAAGTTGCCTGCATGTCCCACGTTCCCCACTGGGGGCAGAGGGTGCTTACCTGTGAAATTTGCTTATTCTCTTCTCCTGGGTCCCCGGGGGTGGTCTGCAGAGTGACTACAAGCAAGGTCTCTTGCTTCTTCATCTTTTTCTCCTTTTGTCATATCTTGGTTGTTAAAACCCTTGTAAAGGCCGCCTCAACCAGTTGGGAGGTGGGGGTGCTGGGTCCTACTGTCATCTTCTAAAGTTTGTGGCGAGTATTGGGAACACTCAGAGCAAAGGGAACTCTCAAGGTCTTCAAGGGTTCCTCTATATAAGGGGAGTGAGGTATCCTTCCTTGAGTCAGACAGCTGAGCAGACCTAAGTCTGTATTTTTCCTTGAGTCCCTGCTCTGCTTAAAGGCCAGAAGCATTGCATGTAGGGAGTCTCACATCGTTTCTCTTCTCTCACAGAACAAGCCTAGTTGGAGCATGGTGCTATGACCTAATGAGTCATTCTCTAGCCACTTCTCCTGGTCACTTAGTTGGTATTGTGGCCAGACTGTTTTACAAAAGAAGAAAGTTGTTTTTTCATCACTGAAGTGGAGTCACTGTCTTCAGTGACTCAGAATGCATCCTAATGGGCTGGCCAAGAGGACTGAGGTCTGGTTGCCCATATCCTCAGCCCTCAGTTAAAGATCTGTCTGTAACTACCCACAGGTCTATAATAAGGGTCGGGAGAGACACAGATCCCACTGTCCTTAGCTCACTGAAATTTTCCTTGCCTGGACAGTTAGTTGGTCAGTAAGTTCTTACAATTGATAATTCAAAAGTGTTCACTTAGGTAGTTCTGGTATACCACCCTGGCACCCCTCTACAAATAATTCAAGTTACCAGTACCCTCTAACAGAAGTCAAAAAACCAGAGTCCCTTCAGGTGGTCAAAGCCAGGACTCTCTAATGAGGGTCAAAACCAGGAAGAGAGACATAGATTATTTCCCTGAAGCCCTTAGTGATCAGGTCCAGGACTCAGGAAGACAAGGTGAAGTTAATATTTCCCATTTCGTCAAAAATGCAAGTACTTAGTACATACACACACAAATACAACACAGTTGCAAAGACAAAGATCAGATCAGTATAGCCTAACCATTCCATTTCCCCTCCCAGATGGAAACCTTGAGACCAGACTGGTGCTGCTCCCCAAAGAGAATGGTCCAGATTGGCTCATGTCCTGAAAGGGCATGAGCCCGGGTGGAGGAAGAGAATCCGCAGCCCGCACAAGCTTGAGCAACTTACCCCAAAATCAAATCAAAGGCTGATGGTGAGTCTGGATGCTTCTCCTCAGAGTTCCCTGGAGCAAAATGAGCCCTGACAGCTCCTGGGGTCCTGAGGAAGGGACTGCCCAAGCAGAGGGAGATCTGCCACAGGTACAGGCTCCTGGCCGGCTTGTCAGAAATTGTTGCTGAACCTAAGGCCGTGTGCCCAATGCATAGCAAGACCCAACAAACCTAAAGTCAGAGTTTGGATCAGAGAACGGTTTGTCACAGGGTCAAGCAAGAATGGGCAGCTTGTGCTCAGAGGACCTGAACCGCCTGATTTTAAAGAGTGCTAGGGGAGAGGGTCATAGGTGTGAGCAGCTCATGGACCTTCTCCTTCCCATTGGCTAGTGGTGACACAACAGGGTGATGTTCCCAGAATCTTACTTCTTGTTCCAACTTGTCTGGAGTCTACGTGCTTGTGGTCAGTGTGTAGTACCATCCTCTACTGGGTGGGGGCCTTAGCTTCTGTAGAACTCAAGAGGGCTGCATCAAATTGTGTATTTCACTTCAGGAGGAACGAGGAGTCCTGTGAGTCTACTGTTCTCAGCAGTAACTGCTTGAGTCTGCTCAGTGGAAGTTAGAGAGGGCCTGAGAGACGTCAGTAAGTTCTTACAATTGATAATTCAAAAGTGTTCACTTAGGTAGTTCTGGTATACCACCCTGGCACCCCTCTACAAATAATTCAAGTTACCAGTACCCTCTAACAGAAGTCAAAAAACCAGAGTCCCTTCAGGTGGTCAAAGCCAGGACTCTCTAATGAGGGTCAAAACCAGGAAGAGAGACATAGATTATTTCCCTGAAGCCCTTAGTGATCAGGTCCAGGACTCAGGAAGACAAGGTGAAGTTAATATTTCCCATTTCGTCAAAAATGCAAGTACTTAGTACATACACACACAAATACAACACAGTTGCAAAGACAAAGATCAGATCAGTATAGCCTAACCATTCCATTTCCCCTCCCAGATGGAAACCTTGAGACCAGACTGGTGCTGCTCCCCAAAGAGAATGGTCCAGATTGGCTCATGTCCTGAAAGGGCATGAGCCCGGGTGGAGGAAGAGAATCCGCAGCCCGCACAAGCTTGAGCAACTTACCCCAAAATCAAATCAAAGGCTGATGGTGAGTCTGGATGCTTCTCCTCAGAGTTCCCTGGAGCAAAATGAGCCCTGACAGCTCCTGGGGTCCTGAGGAAGGGACTGCCCAAGCAGAGGGAGATCTGCCACAGGTACAGGCTCCTGGCCGGCTTGTCAGAAATTGTTGCTGAACCTAAGGCCGTGTGCCCAATGCATAGCAAGACCCAACAAACCTAAAGTCAGAGTTTGGATCAGAGAACGGTTTGTCACAGGGTCAAGCAAGAATGGGCAGCTTGTGCTCAGAGGACCTGAACCGCCTGATTTTAAAGAGTGCTAGGGGAGAGGGTCATAGGTGTGAGCAGCTCATGGACCTTCTCCTTCCCATTGGCTAGTGGTGACACAACAGGGTGATGTTCCCAGAATCTTACTTCTTGTTCCAACTTGTCTGGAGTCTACGTGCTTGTGGTCAGTGTGTAGTACCATCCTCTACTGGGTGGGGGCCTTAGCTTCTGTAGAACTCAAGAGGGCTGCATCAAATTGTGTATTTCACTTCAGGAGGAACGAGGAGTCCTGTGAGTCTACTGTTCTCAGCAGTAACTGCTTGAGTCTGCTCAGTGGAAGTTAGAGAGGGCCTGAGAGACTAAAGGGTTTTTCTTTTCTTTTCCCTAATGGTATCAGCTTTTAAAGCACACTAGAAGACCTCTTTCTGGGGAAGACTGGGAGAGAGGCAGTGAGCCCTGGGGTGTAGTTGTTTCTTTGCTATCCTCCCACTGAACCTATGAACACAAGCCTCTCCTGCCACCAGAGCCAGGCTTTCAAGGGATATGGCCTCTGGGTGGCAATGCTAGAGATGTCACAAGCTCCTTTCTCTGGGACACTGGAGACCTGGGCAGGGCAGAGGGACCACACAAATGTGACACTCACTGGCCTTTCCACCTGTCTCTGGAGAGCACTGCAGTGGCCTCAGCTTGTGTGTTTAATCAGCACCCCTGCTCCTGCCCCACGGCTTTGAAGATAAGCTCACAGACCTCTCTCGTGGAAAGCCTGGAAGTCTGTCTGCTGCTTCTGTGCTGTGCCCGGGGTGGTAGCTGGTTGAGAACTGTTTCTCTGTTATAGTCCTGTGTGGCCCAGGAAGGTAAGCCTAGTTGGCCACCAGAGCCAGGTGATCAGGGGGACCCCCTGGACGTCAGACCCAGGTCTTCCTGGGAGGCCCTGGGAAAGGAGCCAGTGAGCATGAAGATGGTGCGGGCTGGTCCCGGCTGTCTTTGGGGAGTATTTCAGTGACCTCTAGAAGTGGGTTAAATGTCTGCCCCTCAGGCTGAAGCTTTTGAGTTACGCGACAGGCCTCTTACCCAGAAAGATAGGGCACGTTTCAGTTAGAGGCCTCTGTGCTGGGCCCTGGGGTGTTAGCCTGGTGAATCCGGGAGAGCCCCTGGAGACCTGTTTCTCAGATGCCCTTTTTGGACCTTCTCCTTCCCATTGGCTAGTGGTGACACAACAGGGTGATGTTCCCAGAATCTTACTTCTTGTTCCAACTTGTCTGGAGTCTACGTGCTTGTGGTCAGTGTGTAGTACCATCCTCTACTGGGTGGGGGCCTTAGCTTCTGTAGAACTCAAGAGGGCTGCATCAAATTGTGTATTTCACTTCAGGAGGAACGAGGAGTCCTGTGAGTCTACTGTTCTCAGCAGTAACTGCTTGAGTCTGCTCAGTGGAAGTTAGAGAGGGCCTGAGAGACTAAAGGGTTTTTCTTTTCTTTTCCCTAATGGTATCAGCTTTTAAAGCACACTAGAAGACCTCTTTCTGGGGAAGACTGGGAGAGAGGCAGTGAGCCCTGGGGTGTAGTTGTTTCTTTGCTATCCTCCCACTGAACCTATGAACACAAGCCTCTCCTGCCACCAGAGCCAGGCTTTCAAGGGATATGGCCTCTGGGTGGCAATGCTAGAGATGTCACAAGCTCCTTTCTCTGGGACACTGGAGACCTGGGCAGGGCAGAGGGACCACACAAATGTGACACTCACTGGCCTTTCCACCTGTCTCTGGAGAGCACTGCAGTGGCCTCAGCTTGTGTGTTTAATCAGCACCCCTGCTCCTGCCCCACGGCTTTGAAGATAAGCTCACAGACCTCTCTCGTGGAAAGCCTGGAAGTCTGTCTGCTGCTTCTGTGCTGTGCCCGGGGTGGTAGCTGGTTGAGAACTGTTTCTCTGTTATAGTCCTGTGTGGCCCAGGAAGGTAAGCCTAGTTGGCCACCAGAGCCAGGTGATCAGGGGGACCCCCTGGACGTCAGACCCAGGTCTTCCTGGGAGGCCCTGGGAAAGGAGCCAGTGAGCATGAAGATGGTGCGGGCTGGTCCCGGCTGTCTTTGGGGAGTATTTCAGTGACCTCTAGAAGTGGGTTAAATGTCTGCCCCTCAGGCTGAAGCTTTTGAGTTACGCGACAGGCCTCTTACCCAGAAAGATAGGGCACGTTTCAGTTAGAGGCCTCTGTGCTGGGCCCTGGGGTGTTAGCCTGGTGAATCCGGGAGAGCCCCTGGAGACCTGTTTCTCAGATGCTATAGCCTGTGGGTTTTGTGGACTTAGCCCCACTGGCTTTTAAAGCTAGAGGTTCATCTCTCAGATGCAGGATTTAAAAGCTGGGGTGCCGATGTGGGGTTCAAATCCTCCCCTCTGCAGGAAGCAGCTGGGAGCTGTTGGTCCCCAGTCCCGGCCCCTGACTGTGGGCAGCTGGGCAGGGAGTGGGGTTTATGGTGAGAGGGTGTCTCAGCCTCTCCTGCTTTTTTTTTTTTCTTCCCTTTTGCCCATTCTGATGTGGGTGCTATTCACCAGCTTCTCGAGGTTCCTTCTTGAGGTTTTGGGGTTCTTTCAGAGGGAATTGTTCTGTGTGGAGCCAGAGAGTCAGGGTGTCTGCGAGTGGGGGTGAGCTCAGGATCTTCCTATGTTACTGTCTTGAACAGGAACCCCCTTGCAGGTCTTCCTTGATTCAAAACATTAGCACGTCATCCAGACTGGTGAGGAACCGATCCCAAAGATGAGCTCTGAGGAGCTGGAGAGAATTCCCCACTGCCCCTCCTCTCCCCATCACTTAGCAGTGGGCTTCACATAGTCAGTGGATGCTGCTGAGCGGAAGCGTCCCATCTCAGATTTGCAGGTCAAGTGGGGACATCCAGTGGGCAGGCTCCCATCTAGAGGCTGCTCCTTTATTCTTTGGGGAACAGACGCTGAGAAGCTGGTGTGCTCTAGTCTTGAGAATCCTTCCAACACCACAGATGCAAAACAGGAACAGCAACTGATTAATTCTTGGCACGCTGGTGGCTGAAGTCACCCACTGTTTTGCAGGGTCCACCAGAGGAGCTGAGGCATTTCCTTCACAGGGCGTCTGCTCTCTCCTGGTCCTCAGTCCTTGACAGGTGCAGGGCCTGGAACAGGTCCGCTCGTATCATCACCTGTCAGGTTTCTATTCGTTGATTAGTCATCAACAGAGATTTGATGCTCCTGGGCCCCTTGATTGAGGCTGAATTCTTGGTTATGTCCTCTCAGGGATGCTCCTTCTCCTTCGCAGCACCAACAAGGTTCTGTTTACCATTTACCTTGTGTTACTGACACCAGGTTTCTCTACAAGTTCAGGCAACAACCATACCTTGGCATCTTAGTGTGGCCCTTGGCACACAGTAGGGGCTCAACACAGATGTGCTATGGGGGAAGCGGAGAGAGGGGAGGACAGATAATTCTTTAAAAATGAGTGGTGTGACCTCAGGACGTCTGTCTAAGCCCTACTTAAAGGTTAAAACATACAATTTCTGGGCTTCCCTGGTGGTTCAGTGGGTAAGGACACCACCTTGCAGTGCAAAGGGCGCCGGTTCGATCCCTGGCCTGGGAGGATCCCACGTGCCGCGGAGCGGCTGGACCGATGTGTCCAACTACCGAGCCAGAGCTCTGGAGCGCATGCGCCCAGAGCCGATGCTCTGCGACAACAGAGGTCACTGCGATGGGAGGCCCACACGGGCTGAAGAACAAAAATGGATGAAAATAGGGAAGTGAAAGACCAATAGAAGTGGCCCGCCCGCCCCTCTCCCTCCCCACCCCACCCCCCACCAAAATAAATAAATAAACAAATCTTTAAAAAAAAAAACAAAACATGCAATTTCTCACAAGGACCACAATTCAGAAAGGAAAGGAATCCTTTTGCAGTGACATAAACTTACAGGAGAGCTAAAGAGGGAAACTATATGGGTTACCAAAAAAAGCGACCAATTTGAAATGTGATCATAACATTTAAATTGTATTAAGAATAGGTCCTTAAATCTATTTTTATGAAATTTATTCCCAATTTGAAGTGGCAGTGTATACAAAGGTAACAGAGCCTGTGATAATTTATAGAAATATTTCCTATGACATGCACATTATGAAGTGTTTCAAACATATACATATTAAGTTTCATGCTGAATAAATAATCCCCCCAATTTATTTTTACATAAAAATATAATATTGCACTCTTAACAAGACCAGTTATTTTGCATATTTTCTCTTTAGATAAATGATGAAATTCAGCCTTAAAAAAAAAAAAAAGACTGAGTAGCAACCTTATTCTAATAAGGAACTAATTTAAAGTTCTTAGTAGAAAAATGAATGCTAGACAATAGCTGCGATTTTTTTTTTTTTTCAAAACAAAGCAAATCACTTCAACGTGAATAGGAATACTCTCATCTCTGCACCTATCTGGACCTCCGAATTCACAGCTGGTCTGTGCAAACCATGATCTGTGTGCAGCCGAGACGTGTTCTTGCCTACGTCTGCATCTGCAGGTGACAAGCCTTTCTCTCATGTTTATCTTGACAGCAGAGACTTTGGAATTGTATATTATACAGTTTTTAAGCAGAATGTTTTAGAAAGTCTGGAAATTACAAAAGTACTTCTGTAAACACCATATGAATTAAATTTCCATAACAGACACACAAAGTGGGAGTATGTCTTTTTATCTCATGGTAACATTACTGAGTGGCTTACTTTACAGTGTTTTCAAAGTCAGTGGAGCAGCACCCCAAGTGAAAACAGAGCTGGACTATCACAACAGAAACAGACTACTCAAGGATTTCATGAATTCTGTCTTTCTTGTGGATAGGTCTGCTATAGAGCACACAGACTTCTTTATTGTTCCTGGAATTCTCAAGTATAGGTTAACAGAAACCGTGGGGACTGCTTCCTAAGAGAACGATTCTGCCTCCTTGTTAAAACAAAGGAAGCTGTCTCCTTTTCTCTGTAATTCTGTTTTGGGGAAGAAAATTCCTCCAGCATCCTAGATTAAAAGTCTTATCTGGACTGCATTCTTAATACCTGTGCAAACTTCTTCTGTAGTGGAGGCTTTCTGTTGCAGACTGTTAAGCATTCAATGTTCTGTAAATGGCAGATATTAAAAGAATGATCATGGACTCAACTAAGGATACTCCTTATCTAGTGTTGTGGATTTTAAGTACAATTTTTATGAAGAAACAGAATGTGTCTTAAAATCAAATATAGCTGCATTGTCGTTGGTGGTCGTCAAAAATTCTGATTTGACCTTGAGCTAAGAAGGCAACAGGCAAAAACTATCTAACACTGAGATTCAAATATTCAGATATTCCCAAAAATGTTTGGTGTAGAGGCACCTGCTGAATCACATACTTCTCAAAAAGAAAGCAATTATCAAATCCTGAATTCTCCTTATCTTTCCTTTTTGCAGGGGAGTCGGGTGGGGGCGTTATCTTGGCAGAAAACTTTAAAAATATAATCTTTTAGAGCATTTTATATAAACAAATTAGCTAGCCAATTTAAATTCTACTTTTTTTGGAATAATAGAAAATAAAGAAAACATAAATATCGAGACACTAATCTTTTCTTTAGATTCCTCTATGGAAAAAAACTTTGGGGATATGACTTTAATTCACCGTGCCAGACTTCAACCATGTGGGTTAAGTGTGGATTGACAACCCTCCAGATTATCACTCAATTAGAACAAAACCTTCCTTTCAGGATTTGTGAGGCTGCAGAATTTGGGGCAGATGGACAGACTGTATCATTATTTGGACTTGTTTGGTCGTCCATTTCTTTAGGTTTGACCTCCTGAAGATGGCCAAGTTAGGAAATCTAGCTTGGAGTTAAAGTGCTGTGGAGAACGCAGAGTTCTCCTCACTTAGCCGGCGGCGTAGCTGCTGAGGAAGGAATAGAACATCGGGTGTTTCAAGCGCTGCTGGTCCTTCCGACACCAGCCGATCACGGTCCCATCACTGTTTGCTGTGTACAAATGGTGGCCATCACAGGAAAATGTAAGGCTGTAAAAGAAGAAAAAAGAAGTCCCATTTCTACGTAGTGTCTCTGAACAGTGGATCAGCGTGTTGGTGATCATACGGAAATTAGCATAAGGAAGTTAAGATTCCTTACTGGAACAGAGAGACAAAATACAACTCACTGGTTTGGGCTGTAATAAGGTAGTTTAATTGTTCTGATGCCAAGTTTGTGAAACTTGTTTTAACCAGGTGATATAGACCAAAACCAGGATCAAAAAGATCGACACATTCTGTTCCTTCTTTGCATGTTTTCTCTTCTGTTCTTATTTGGCTGTATTACTTAAAACAACAAATACACGGGTGTAGGAAACTTAAAAAAATGGAACAGTACTACATTTTGTCTCTAGAGAAATAAATGAGGATTATTTTATGAAGGTATTTTATTTCCCTGAAAGTGGAAAGGGTAAAAAATGTAATATTAATACATAATTTCATTTATTTACATTTAGGGATCAAATTTTAAAGAAAGCAATTATCAAATCCTGAATTCTCCTTATCTTTCCTTTTTGCAGGAGTCGGTGGGGCGTTATCTTGGGAAAACTTTAAAAATATAATCTTTTAGAGCATTTTATATAAACAAATTAGCTAGCCAATTTAAATTCTACTTTTTTTGGAATAATAGAAAATAAAGAAAACATAAATATCGAGACACTAATCTTTTCTTTAGATTCCTCTATGGAAAAAAACTTTGGGGATATGACTTTAATTCACCGTGCCAGACTTCAACCATGTGGGTTAAGTGTGGATTGACAACCCTCCAGATTATCACTCAATTAGAACAAAACCTTCCTTTCAGGATTTGTGAGGCTGCAGAATTTGGGGCAGATGGACAGACTGTATCATTATTTGGACTTGTTTGGTCGTCCATTTCTTTAGGTTTGACCTCCTGAAGATGGCCAAGTTAGGAAATCTAGCTTGGAGTTAAAGTGCTGTGGAGAACGCAGAGTTCTCCTCACTTAGCCGGCGGCGTAGCTGCTGAGGAAGGAATAGAACATCGGGTGTTTCAAGCGCTGCTGGTCCTTCCGACACCAGCCGATCACGGTCCCATCACTGTTTGCTGTGTACAAATGGTGGCCATCACAGGAAAATGTAAGGCTGTAAAAGAAGAAAAAAGAAGTCCCATTTCTACGTAGTGTCTCTGAACAGTGGATCAGCGTGTTGGTGATCATCGGAAATTAGCATAAGGAAGTTAAGATTCCTTACTGGAACAGAGAGACAAAATACAACTCACTGGTTTGGGCTGTAATAAGGTAGTTTAATTGTTCTGATGCCAAGTTTGTGAAACTTGTTTTAACCAGGTGATATAGACCAAAACCAGGATCAAAAAGATCGACACATTCTGTTCCTTCTTTGCATGTTTTCTCTTCTGTTCTTATTTGGCTGTATTACTTAAAACAACAAATACACGGGTGTAGGAAACTTAAAAAAATGGAACAGTACTACATTTTGTCTCTAGAGAAATAAATGAGGATTATTTTATGAAGGTATTTTATTTCCCTGAAAGTGGAAAGGGTAAAAAATGTAATATTAATACATAATTTCATTTATTTACATTTAGGGGATTAAAATTTTATTTTAATTAACTAGACTTTGAATCACTTACTCCAATTGAGGCTTTTTTTTTTTTTAAGATTTATTTATTTATTTATTTTTGGGGGGGTGGGGTGGGGAGGAGGGGAGCAGGCGGGCTACTTCTGTTGGTCTTTCATTTCTCTATTTTCATCCATCTTTGTTCTTTTTGGCTCCTGTGGGCCTCCCATCGCGGTGGCCTCTGTTGTCGCAGAGCACCGGCTCTGGGCGCATGCGCTCCAGAGCTCCGGCTCGGTAGTTGGACACATCGGTCCAGCCGCTCCACGGCACGTGGGATCTTCCCAGGCCAGGGATCAAACCGGTGCCCCTTGCACTGCAAGGCGGTGTCCTTACCCACTGGACCACCAGAGAAGCCCCAATTGAGGTTTTAAGGTCAAATTTTTTAGTGGAGCAAAAGGTAACTGGTTGTTTATCAGTCTTGTCAAGCCCACCTTGCAGCTATCACCATTATGCTATTTTCAGTAAGGAAAGCCACAGTTCAAGAGGCCTTCCTGGGCATGATCCCAGCATGTCCTTCTGTGAGGCTCTGGGCTCCTGACCCAGATTTTAAGTTCCACGAAGACAAGCACTTTTGCCTTCTCTTGCCACGAGGTCCCGGATACCCCTGCGTTGGATAAATGGCCGGCTGTTTATGACTCTCCTAATGAACTTTTTTTTTGGCCTCTTTTATTGTTTATTTATTTATTTATTTTCATCCATCTTTGTTCTTTGGCTTGTGTGGGCCTCCCATTGCAGTGGCCTCTCTCGTTGCAGAGCACCGGCTCTGGGTGCATGTGCTCCAGAGCACTGGCTCATAATTGGACACACTGGTTCAGCCACTTCATGGCACGTGGAATCTTCCTTGGCCAGGGATCAGAATGGTGTCTCCTGTACTACAAGGCGGACTCTTTACTGGGTCACCATGGAAGCTCTCCTAATGAACTTTTTTACTTCTGCGTGCTTTACTATCTTTCCAACAGAAACAGTCAGAGTATAGCAGGAAGCAGAGGAGGGAGGGGAGATTTTACCTTATGATGGGCTTGTTTGATTTAGGAAATGCGATTTCCCGCACAGGCTTTAGGTCCCACGTACTCCATAACCTAGGGGAAGGAAAAAGTCATCACTTCATTATGCAAACTCAAGTTTCCTTCACTGAAAACTTAACTTACCTGTTTATTTGTTAAAAATCGTCTAGAAGGAAACATAGTAAATGATTAACAGTAATTACTTCTGGGCAGCTTGCCCAGGTGGGTATGGGATTAAGAAACCTGTCTATTTTCATGCTGTTAATCTTTCATAGTTAGCAAATAATATAAAATTTCAAGAATGTATATGAATCGCTATTTAGAAATTAAACAGAAATAACAGAAGAACCTATATCCTAAATTGATTTTAAATCTCCAAATATTAAACATTATTACGTTTAGATAGTAGAAACCAATTATTGAAACTGCTCTGTCCTTATGAGCAAAAGTACACAAAGAAATCAAACTCCTCTTACCGTACAATTCCATTTTCTAATCCCCCAGCAATCACATTGATAGATACTCCCTCAGGCTGATTGGAGAAAGCCACGGAACAAATAATCTCTCTGCAGTGGACATGTCCAATGAGGTCCCCGTTCACTGTCCAGAGTCTGAGGTCGCTGCCTCCACCAGCTAAAACAGCACAGAACCCCACAGGTCATCAGAGGGTGGGTGGCACAGAGCCCCACACTAGGCCAGAGGGGCATCCCTGAGGGCCTCACTTGTTTGTTTGAGTGATGAAGGTTGGCCTCTTTTATTGTTTATTTATTTATTTATTTTCATCCATCTTTGTTCTTTGGCTTGTGTGGGCCTCCCATTGCAGTGGCCTCTCTCGTTGCAGAGCACCGGCTCTGGGTGCATGTGCTCCAGAGCACTGGCTCATAATTGGACACACTGGTTCAGCCACTTCATGGCACGTGGAATCTTCCTTGGCCAGGGATCAGAATGGTGTCTCCTGTACTACAAGGCGGACTCTTTACTGGGTCACCATGGAAGCTCTCCTAATGAACTTTTTTACTTCTGCGTGCTTTACTATCTTTCCAACAGAAACAGTCAGAGTATAGCAGGAAGCAGAGGAGGGAGGGGAGATTTTACCTTATGATGGGCTTGTTTGATTTAGGAAATGCGATTTCCCACAGGCTTTAGGTCCCACGTACTCCATAACCTAGGGAAGGAAAAAGTCATCACTTCATTATGCAAACTCAAGTTTCCTTCACTGAAAACTTAACTTACCTGTTTATTTGTTAAAAATCGTCTAGAAGGAAACATAGTAAATGATTAACAGTAATTACTTCTGGGCAGCTTGCCCAGGTGGGTATGGGATTAAGAAACCTGTCTATTTTCATGCTGTTAATCTTTCATAGTTAGCAAATAATATAAAATTTCAAGAATGTATATGAATCGCTATTTAGAAATTAAACAGAAATAACAGAAGAACCTATATCCTAAATTGATTTTAAATCTCCAAATATTAAACATTATTACGTTTAGATAGTAGAAACCAATTATTGAAACTGCTCTGTCCTTATGAGCAAAAGTACACAAAGAAATCAAACTCCTCTTACCGTACAATTCCATTTTCTAATCCCCCAGCAATCACATTGATAGATACTCCCTCAGGCTGATTGGAGAAAGCCACGGAACAAATAATCTCTCTGCAGTGGACATGTCCAATGAGGTCCCCGTTCACTGTCCAGAGTCTGAGGTCGCTGCCTCCACCAGCTAAAACAGCACAGAACCCCACAGGTCATCAGAGGGTGGGTGGCACAGAGCCCCCACACTAGGCCAGAGGGGCATCCCTGAGGGCCTCACTTGTTTGTTTGAGTGATGAAGTTTTTAGGCAACTCATGACTGGAGACTGTATAAATGAAATTACTACATAAGTCACACAGAGTTGGCATATTTATCCTAGAGATGATAACTAGTGAAAAAAAATAAAAATAAAACATTAACCTACAAGGTAGAGCAACAATGTAAATTAACCATGAATCTCTGTAGTTATAACATTTCAGCATATAAACTGCCAAATTTGAATTTGAAACTACCTAGAAAGTTAAGTAACCTCTAAAAAGAGGAGAAAATATTCTATGAAACTACAGTATCTTTAAGAAATGAGAAAGAAATAAATTACAGTAAAAGTTGAGTTAAAAACTAATTTTTTAAAAAAATTTTATGTGTGTATATTTTTTTTATTTTGTTTTTTTGCTTTTACAGAGCTTTGTTGTTTACAGATATGTATAATTCCAGATTAGTCATATGTATATCCTATCCCCATCATCCCACCCCTACAGGCTGTCACATAAGATTCCTTAGTCCCACAGAGCATTAACAATAATTATCTCTTTTACATATGGTAGTATAGGGTTTCATGTTGCTCTTTCCATATCTCTCACCTACTCTTCCCTCTCCCCAATGTCCATAAGTCTGTTCTCTATGACTGTTTTTCCATAAATTATCTCTGTGTCTTGATCAGTCGATCTTACTAGACTCCATATATATATATATACATGTTAGTATACTGTACTTGTCCTTCTCTTTTGACTTACTTCACTTTTTTGATTCATCCACCTCATTACGACTGATTTTCTCCATTTAACTGCTGGCTTCTGTCCTTATGAGCAAAAGTACACAAAGAAATCAAACTCCTCTTACCGTACAATTCCATTTTCTAATCCCCCAGCAATCACATTGATAGATACTCCCTCAGGCTGATTGGAGAAAGCCACGGAACAAATAATCTCTCTGCAGTGGACATGTCCAATGAGGTCCCCGTTCACTGTCCAGAGTCTGAGGTCGCTGCCTCCACCAGCTAAAACAGCACAGAACCCCACAGGTCATCAGAGGGTGGGTGGCACAGAGCCCCCACACTAGGCCAGAGGGGCATCCCTGAGGGCCTCACTTGTTTGTTTGAGTGATGAAGTTTTTAGGCAACTCATGACTGGAGACTGTATAAATGAAATTACTACATAAGTCACACAGAGTTGGCATATTTATCCTAGAGATGATAACTAGTGAAAAAAAATAAAAATAAAACATTAACCTACAAGGTAGAGCAACAATGTAAATTAACCATGAATCTCTGTAGTTATAACATTTCAGCATATAAACTGCCAAATTTGAATTTGAAACTACCTAGAAAGTTAAGTAACCTCTAAAAAGAGGAGAAAATATTCTATGAAACTACAGTATCTTTAAGAAATGAGAAAGAAATAAATTACAGTAAAAGTTGAGTTAAAAACTAATTTTTTAAAAAAATTTTATGTGTGTATATTTTTTTTATTTTGTTTTTTTGCTTTTACAGAGCTTTGTTGTTTACAGATATGTATAATTCCAGATTAGTCATATGTATATCCTATCCCCATCATCCCACCCCTACAGGCTGTCACATAAGATTCCTTAGTCCCACAGAGCATTAACAATAATTATCTCTTTTACATATGGTAGTATAGGGTTTCATGTTGCTCTTTCCATATCTCTCACCTACTCTTCCCTCTCCCCAATGTCCATAAGTCTGTTCTCTATGACTGTTTTTCCATAAATTATCTCTGTGTATTGATCAGTACGATCTTACTAGACTCCATATATATATATATATATGTTAGTATACTGTACTTGTCCTTCTCTTTTTGACTTACTTCACTTTGTAAATAGGTTCTAGATTCATCCACCTCATTACGACTGATTTTTCTGCATTTCTTTTTGCGGCTGAGAAGTATTCCATTGTATAAATGTACCATTGCTTTTTTATCCATTCATTTGTTGATGGACATCTAGGTTGCTTCCATGTTCTAGCTATTGTGTAGAGTGCTGCAGTGAACAATGAGGTACAGGTGTCTCTTTCAATTTTGATTTCATCAGGGTATAAGCCTAGTGGGATTGCTTCTGCTCTTAGAAGCAAATGGTGCTTCTGCTCTTAGTTTTCTGAGGAAGCTCCATACTGTCTTCCATAGTGGCTGTATCAATTTCCATTCCCATCAAAAATGCAAGAGTGTTCCCTTTTCTCTGCACCCTCTCCAGCATTTATTATCCGTAGATTTTTTTGATGATGGCCATTCTGACTGGTGTGAGGTGATATCTCATTATAGTTTTGATTTACATTTCTCTAATAACAAGCGACATTGAGCATCTTTTCATGTGTTTTTTGGCCATCTGTATGTCTTCTCTGGAGAGATGTCTGTTTAGGTCTGTGTCCCATTTTTTTAAAAATTTTGACCTCTTTGTTTTTTAATTAATTAATTAATTAATTAATTTTCATCCATCTTTATACTTTGGCCTGTGTGGGTCTCCCATTGCAGTGGCCTCTTTCATTGTAGAGCACCAGCTCTGGGTGCATGAGCTCCAGAGTGCCAGCTTATAATTGGACACACTGGTCCAGTCACTCCACGGCACATGGGATCTTTCCAGGCCAGGGATCAAACCAGTGCCCCTTGCACTGCAAGGTGGACTCTTTACCCACTGGACCACCAGGGAAGCCCTATTTTGGGGTAGATTTTTGATTACAGATTCGATTTCTGAGCTTGTAATTGAGTTGTGCATAATTTCTATTTCTTCCTGGTTCGGTCTTAGAAGATTGAACTTCTCTAAGAATCTGTCCATTTCTTCCAGGCTGTCCAGTTTGTTGCCATAGAGTTGTTCATAATAGTCTCTTATAATCCTCTGTATTTCTGTATTGTTTGTTATAACCTTTCCTTTTTTCATTTCTGATTTTGTTGATCTGGTTCTTTCTCTTTCTCTTGATGAATCTGGCTAACAGTTTGTTGATTTTGTTTATTTTTTCAAAGAAACAGGTTTTTGTTTTATTTATCTTTACTACTGTTTCTTTCATTTCTTTTTCATTTATTTCTGCTCTGATCTTTAAAACAAGGAAAGCTAATTCTTCAGAATGTCTTGAATCTTTTTAATCAATGTCTTATTAAATGATTTTTTTCTTTTCAAAGAACAGGAGTAATCAAACTTTTTGTAGTTTTCCAGGAGGTGAAAGAGACAGTAATTGCTTGCCAACCTCTATAAACTGGGGCTGGTAGTTTGGGGCCTCATGGTGATGTGTCAAGCCTTTTTTAGAGAAATATTCTTACACTGATAAAGAGAGAGGTTAACAGGCATGATAAAGTTTGGATGGCATAGTGTGTTAGCACACTTAACTGTATCTCTCCATTAGAACATGAAAGTAGAGAATTTATTTCTCTCCTTTATTAGGACAATGAAAAATTTTCATATTTTATAGCAAAGAAATAATCATTAGAAATACTTCTTTACCTAAGGATATGCTAATGACTGTCAAATACCACAAACCAAAATGCCAAGTGTGCTGCCATATTACTCACAATAGCCAAAAGGTGGAAACAACCCAGATGTTCATTAAGAGATAAATGTATAAACAAAATGTGGTATATCTAAACAATGGAATACTATTCAGCCATATAATAAATAAATAAATACTAGGTTATTTGTTAAAAAAAGGTAAAGAAGTTGTGACATATGCAACAACATGGATAAACCTTGAAAATGTTAGCACTGCAAGGTGGACTCTTTACCCACTGGACCACCAGGGAAGCCCTATTTTGGGGTAGATTTTTGATTACAGATTCGATTTCTGAGCTTGTAATTGAGTTGTGCATAATTTCTATTTCTTCCTGGTTCGGTCTTAGAAGATTGAACTTCTCTAAGAATCTGTCCATTTCTTCCAGGCTGTCCAGTTTGTTGCCATAGAGTTGTTCATAATAGTCTCTTATAATCCTCTGTATTTCTGTATTGTTTGTTATAACCTTTCCTTTTTTCATTTCTGATTTTGTTGATCTGGTTCTTTCTCTTTCTCTTGATGAATCTGGCTAACAGTTTGTTGATTTTGTTTATTTTTTCAAAGAAACAGGTTTTTGTTTTATTTATCTTTACTACTGTTTCTTTCATTTCTTTTTCATTTATTTCTGCTCTGATCTTTAAAACAAGGAAAGCTAATTCTTCAGAATGTCTTGAATCTTTTTAATCAATGTCTTATTAAATGATTTTTTTCTTTTCAAAGAACAGGAGTAATCAAACTTTTTGTAGTTTTCCAGGAGGTGAAAGAGACAGTAATTGCTTGCCAACCTCTATAAACTGGGGCTGGTAGTTTGGGGCCTCATGGTGATGTGTCAAGCCTTTTTTAGAGAAATATTCTTACACTGATAAAGAGAGAGGTTAACAGGCATGATAAAGTTTGGATGGCATAGTGTGTTAGCACACTTAACTGTATCTCTCCATTAGAACATGAAAGTAGAGAATTTATTTCTCTCCTTTATTAGGACAATGAAAAATTTTCATATTTTATAGCAAAGAAATAATCATTAGAAATACTTCTTTACCTAAGGATATGCTAATGACTGTCAAATACCACAAACCAAAATGCCAAGTGTGCTGCCATATTACTCACAATAGCCAAAAGGTGGAAACAACCCAGATGTTCATTAAGAGATAAATGTATAAACAAAATGTGGTATATCTAAACAATGGAATACTATTCAGCCATATAATAAATAAATAAATACTAGGTTATTTGTTAAAAAAAGGTAAAGAAGTTGTGACATATGCAACAACATGGATAAACCTTGAAAATGTTACGCTCAGTCAAGTAACCCAGACACAAAAGGACAAATATTGGATGATTCCACTTCATATAAAACACCTAGAATAGACAAATTCATCAAGATGGGAAGTAGAATAGAGGCTACCAGGATTGCTGGGGAGAGAGGAATGGGAGTTATGGTTACAGAGTTTCTGTTTGGGGTGATGAAAAAGTTTTTGAAGGAGACACTGGTGACAGTTACATAGCACAGTGAATATAATCATGCCACTGAACTGTATCCTTTAAGGTGGTTTAAATGGCAACTTTAATGCTAAATATTTATTTTTGTAAATATTTTAACATTTTATAATGTTAAATATATACACACAAACACAAAAAAGATTTAAAAATATCCATCGTAGAGTATTAGGGGAGACTATCCAAATAAAGCATCAAGATATAGGAGGCTCAATACACTAAAGAAATATAACTATAGATGATAAACTCATCTTTTATACTAGTAGATATATCACTCTTTCTTTTGAATTTAATATCTAATAAAAGCTTTTTAAAAATATATGAAGTGGGGCTTCCCTGGTGGTCCAGTGGGTAAGGACACTGCCTTGCAGTGCAAGGGGCGCCAGTTCAATTCCTGGCCTGGGAAGATCCCACGTGGAGCAGCTGGACCAATGTGTCCAACTACAGAGCTGGAGCTCTGGAGCGCATGTGCCCAGAACTGGTGCTCTGCAGGTGAGAGAGGCCACTGCGATGGGAGGCCCACATATGCCAAAGAACAAAGATAAGTAAATGAAAGATCAATAGAAGTGGCCAAGAAAAAAAAAGTTTAAAAAAAAAATATGAAGTGACTAGATGAGTACTAGTAAGGTTAGAAAGCTTACTAAAGTC
This sequence comes from Tragulus kanchil, assembly GCA_022376925.1. Taxonomy (NCBI): domain Eukaryota; kingdom Metazoa; phylum Chordata; class Mammalia; order Artiodactyla; family Tragulidae; genus Tragulus; species Tragulus kanchil. The sequence goes on along the minus strand of JAIOJX010000005.1, from coordinate 99,538,085 downwards.
ATTAGCTACATGCTCATAGAAAGGTATTGATGTAGTGGTTGGTAATTATAAGATACAGCTACTGTATGGCTTAGTCTTTCAAAATTAAAAAATCTAAATATGGTCTTGGGTTGTCTGAAGCATGGTATGGAACTTAGGCAAAGGATTAACCTAGCAGATAGCCTAGAAACTTGGTCTACCACAAAATGAAGTGACCATTCATCTGCCTAAGATTATAAATATATATTTAAAAAATAGAGGTCTTTACCCAATACCAGCTTGCGTTCATGTGTAACATAAACACAAACTAAAAGTCAGAAAGTTGGGCATTCCTGAGAACAAAAACTTTATTCTTCCTATATGTCATCATCAAAAGAGAAATAAAATGGAGAATTACCCCCTACACTGAATCTAAGAATATTATATTATATTAAGTTTATAGTACCACTGAGAACACAGGAAAAGACTATGAACTCTAGATGAAATGCATATATTTTGATATCGTGATAGAATGATTTTAAAAAATACATAAATCATCTACTATAATATTTGTATAGTTTAATAAAATTTATATCTTATCACTATAAAAACCACATCACATAAAAAGCCTTGGGAAGTCAGGATCAGGAAAGAATGAGTTTGCCAGTGTATCCTCAGCCTCAATACAGAAATTTTACTTTTGTGTATGTACATACATACATATATATTTCTCTTAAATTTTGACTGCAAAGTTACTTGGATGGTTCTTACTAGAGTCAAGATTTTTTGTAGGTTAAATCTAGCAGCTTTCTTCCCTTCCCGGACGATCAGAATAGGAGAATGAAATGTAATCACTAAACATAAATTTTTAAAAACCATTCTTTTTATCATGCCCTCTACCAAATGCTCTTTATGACTCCCCTTGTATATGTATGGAGAGGCCTTCAAACAAGTTGAGAAGGCCTTTTTGTTCAAAGTATTATTCTGTGTGTACTACCTAGGGACCTGATATCCTACTAGTGCACTGGTGAGTGTAAGCAAAAGTAATTTGGTTTCTTGTTCCCATATGAGTAGCTGATATAATATCACAGATATAAATCACTACTGGCAGCAGGAAAGTCATTAACTTTACAAAATTCAGCTCCCTCAGGATCAGTCCTAACTTCCAAATGTTGCCAAAACAAGGAAGCAGAGAAGTCAAGATAAGTAATCATTCTATTTCCCCTCAAGAGTCCCTCTTGATGTGATATACTAAAAGCCGCTCATGTACAAATCAAGGAAAAACAGTGACCAATGTCATCAATCACCTACCCACATGTATAATACCAAAGCCACCTATTAAAGATCTTTCCTTTTAGTTACGCTGACTGCGGAATAAAAATGTGTTCATGACATTACTTTATGACTGGGGGCTACACCTTGCAAACATTAATACTTCACATCTGAAATCTTGAAGTATGACTGGAGACAATACTTTACTTGACTATAAGAATGAATGTTTTGTAAAACCAGCAAAACTTCTACCTATAAAACAGTAAAGAAAAAAAAAATTGGGCCTTTCCCCAGATCCCTGGCAGAGAGCTCCTCAACTCTTGTTAGTTTACTGTCTTTTGTATGCTAAGGAGATGATTTTTGAGGAGGTTCTAGACAGTTTCAGGATGAGAGCTGGCCACCAGAGAAACCAACCTTATAGCACCTCCCACCTCTGGGGAGGCAAGAGAGGCTGATGGTTGAGTTCAGTTCCTAATAGCCAATGATGAATCTACCAGGCCTACATAATGCAACCTCAGAAAAACCCCTAAACAACAGAGGGAGGAGAGTTTCCAGGTTGATGAGTACATTCACAGGCCAGGAGAGTGGTGCCTTCTGACTCCACAAGCTTAGACCCTCTGGTCTTTACTCTGCCTACCTTGTCTTGTGGCTGTTCACTTTGTAATGAACTTCAGTAGCATGTACAGTGTTTTACTGAGTTTTGTGAGTTGTTTGAGAGAATTATCGAACTGATGGTGGGGAGGTCTTGGGACTTCCAAATTTGCTTCAACTAGTTACTGTCAAAACTGAATTGCATTGTTGGACATCCAGTTCTTGTCATAGAACTGTTTAGTGTCTGGAAAGACCAGACACTTGGTGTCAAGAAAGAAACAAACAATATAAAAATGCATACAAAGGATAAAAGACCACCCATTGTAGATATGTCAAAGATACCTATACAAAGTGGACAAAAAGAAACAGTTTTTCAAAGATTTTTTCAATTAATGGAAATACAAACAGAAGATTTATGAGCTTGTCAGCAGTTCTTACCTACTGGATGCAACAAGTTTTTTAACATGAAAATAAAACTGAAACAGTGGTTGAGAGGCGTAAGGGAAGTAGCATGAAGGCCTGTACTATCATAAGTGAAGAAAATAGCTCTAGTCATTGCTCTGTGAGAAAAGGGGATCCTTCAGGGGTGCTGTGTGATGGTCGGGAGGGGAGGGAAGGGGGGGATATACATGTGACTAATCTGAGAACATGCATGTCTGTGAACAACAAAACTCTGTAAAAGTTAAAAGTAAAATAAAGGTTTAAAAAAAAAAAAAAAGAAAATAAAACTGAAAGCCAGACCGGCTGATTAGGAGATATGTCTTTGTCATGTAAATGTGGGCACATTAGACCTCCACTGTTACTCTCTACTACCTCTTGCAGGAACTAGAAGACACAACACAAAGATGATCCTCTGCTGATGCTTTTCTTTTCTTTTTTTTTAAACCTTTATTTTACTTTTAACTTTTACAGAGTTTTTTTGTTTACAGATATATATGATGCTTTTCATTTAGTTGGGAGGAAGGTGGCAAAGTCAGCAGTTAAAAAGCAGAAGCAAAAAAGGTCAGAAAAACCAAACCAAGAGAATTCAGATAATTCCATAACAATAATTTGCTTAACATACATGTGTTCAAATGCGATTTTACCCACAGCAGGAGACTTTAATTATGGCAATGCTAACTTTGCACAGGTAGACACCTAAATTGGCTAAGTCCACCTTCAACTTTATAGTATTTTAATACACACGCATGCTATTACCTAAATATTTAGGTGTGGCAGGGACCAGAGACGTGTGACAGTTTAACCTATGACGTAACCAGTTGGCTGAGTGCACATGAGTACAACCACCCTGTGCTTCGGGTTTGGGACAACTCACCTGAGTCACACACGGTGGCAATGTCGCCTGTAGTCTCGCTGGCAGAGACGGCCGTCACTGGGCTTTTGTGTCCTGCTAGACTTTGTACGTAGCACAGCCTGAAAGGCCAAAGACATGAATTTGCATGTGAGCATTAAGTATAATTACATTCTCTTATATGTACAATTCTTTTTGTCACTATATTTGTACCTACTATTTATAAGGGATTCCTGACTCTATTCTTTACTGATCTTTTAATTCAATAAGATTACAAAATAAAGTCTTTATTTCATGCTTAAAAGTTATTATAATGTAGAGACACTATTTTAACACCTCTATTTTTCATGGTAAGAACTGAAAAAAACATTTTTAATTCAATAAGATTCAAAAGATCCTGGGTGCTGTGTGAGGGAAGGGGGGGATATACATGTGACTAATCTGAGAACATGCATGTCTGTGAACAACAAAACTCTGTAAAAGTTAAAAGTAAAATAAAGGTTTAAAAAAAAAAAAAAAGAAAATAAAACTGAAAGCCAGACCGGCTGATTAGGAGATATGTCTTTGTCATGTAAATGTGGGCACATTAGACCTCCACTGTTACTCTCTACTACCTCTTGCAGGAACTAGAAGACACAACACAAAGATGATCCTCTGCTGATGCTTTTCTTTTCTTTTTTTTTAAACCTTTATTTTACTTTTAACTTTTACAGAGTTTTTTTGTTTACAGATATATATGATGCTTTTCATTTAGTTGGGAGGAAGGTGGCAAAGTCAGCAGTTAAAAAGCAGAAGCAAAAAAGGTCAGAAAAACCAAACCAAGAGAATTCAGATAATTCCATAACAATAATTTGCTTAACATACATGTGTTCAAATGCGATTTTACCCACAGCAGGAGACTTTAATTATGGCAATGCTAACTTTGCACAGGTAGACACCTAAATTGGCTAAGTCCACCTTCAACTTTATAGTATTTTAATACACACGCATGCTATTACCTAAATATTTAGGTGTGGCAGGGACCAGAGACGTGTGACAGTTTAACCTATGACGTAACCAGTTGGCTGAGTGCACATGAGTACAACCACCCTGTGCTTCGGGTTTGGGACAACTCACCTGAGTCACACACGGTGGCAATGTCGCCTGTAGTCTCGCTGGCAGAGACGGCCGTCACTGGGCTTTTGTGTCCTGCTAGACTTTGTACGTAGCACAGCCTGAAAGGCCAAAGACATGAATTTGCATGTGAGCATTAAGTATAATTACATTCTCTTATATGTACAATTCTTTTTGTCACTATATTTGTACCTACTATTTATAAGGGATTCCTGACTCTATTCTTTACTGATCTTTTAATTCAATAAGATTACAAAAATAAAGTCTTTATTTCATGCTTAAAAGTTATTATAATGTAGAGACACTATTTTAACACCTCTATTTTTCATGGTAAGAACTGAAATATTAAAAACAGTTATTTTAGAGTTAGAGATCTTTTGTACCTGTTTAAATCCCATATGATGCAGGTTCCATCTCTGCTCACACTAATCATTATACTGTATGGTTTGCAGACAAATAAATTGGTTATCTCTTCTGTGTGCCCATAGAGATGTATCTGAGACTCCATTTCTATCTCTGAAGGCTAAATGTGAAAGACAAGTATAAGATAAAAACCATAACAAAAAGTATCTTTGTATTGTATCTCAATAATAACAACCCAAGTGACTTGAACATTCTTTTCAAATGTATCACTTTTTCAACCTGGTTCAACTTTTTCTTAAGAGTAAAACTAGTTAAACATTTTTAAAAAGTTTTAATTGACCATTAGAATCTCTTCAACTGATAAGCTTTTTTGTGTATTCTTTTTTTTTTTTAATTTTTATTTTACTTTTTACTTTTATAGGGTTTTGTTGTTTGCAGATATGTATGATCCCAGATTAGTCATATGTATATCCCCCCTCATGCCACCCCTCCAGGCCATCAAATAGCACCCCTGCAGGATCACCTTTTCTCACAGTGCAATGACAATAGCTATTTTTTTCTCATATTATAGTATAAGTTTTCATGCTACTTCCTTTACGCCTCCCACCCACTGTTTATTCCAGTCTGGCCAAATATACATATAGTTTAATAGCTGTGATTATCTCCACACCAATAATTCTCTATTTTGCATTTTATAATAAGCACTTCGCAGTTTTGACACTGTCTTCAGAATGATTTTTAACTGTTATGATATTCTAGACAGTGAGTATACCATAATTTACTTGAAAATCCTTTACCAATAGATGTTTAAAACTGTTTCAAATGTTTTCAAAGTTTTAGATGCCATAACTAAATCCTTCATGTCCATAAGTTTTGTTCCTTTTCTTTTTTAATTTTTATTTTACTTTTTACTTTTATAGGGTTTTGTTGTTTGCAGATATGTATGATCCCAGATTAGTCATATGTATATCCCCCCTCATGCCACCCCTCCAGGCCATCAAATAGCACCCCTGCAGGATCACCTTTTCTCACAGTGCAATGACAATAGCTATTTTTTTCTCATATTATAGTATAAGTTTTCATGCTACTTCCTTTACGCCTCCCACCCACTGTTTATTCCAGTCTGGCCAAATATACATATAGTTTAATAGCTGTGATTATCTCCACACCAATAATTCTCTATTTTGCATTTTATAATAAGCACTTCGCAGTTTTGACACTGTCTTCAGAATGATTTTTAACTGTTATGATATTCTAGACAGTGAGTATACCATAATTTACTTGAAAATCCTTTACCAATAGATGTTTAAAACTGTTTCAAATGTTTTCAAAGTTTTAGATGCCATAACTAAATCCTTCATGTCCATAAGTTTTGTTCCTTTTCTTTTTTTTTAACCTTTATTTTACTTTTAACTTTTACAGAATTTTGTTATTTACAGATATGCATGTTCCCAGATTAGTCATATGTATATCCCCCCCTTCCCACCCCTCCCAACCATCACACAGCACCCCTGAAGGATCCCCTTTTCTCACAGAGCAATGACTAGAGCTATTTTCTTCACTTATGATAGTACAGGCCTTCATGCTACTTCCTTTACGCCTCCCACCCTCTGTTCCTTCCCCACAATGTCCATATGTCCACTGTCCATGTCTGTCTTTCTGTCGCTTCACTGCGTGTGCCATCATCACCATCCTACTAGATTCCATATATATGTGTTAATGTACTGTATTTGTCCTTCTCTTTCTGACTGACTTCACTTTTTATGATAGGTTCTAGAGCCAGCCACCTCATTAGGGCTGAATCTTCTGCATTTCTCTTTACAGCTGTGTAGTATTCCATTGTATATATGTACCAGAGCTTTTGGATCCATTCGTTCGTCGATGGGCATCTAGGTTCCTTCCATGTTCTAGCTATTGTATAGAGAGCTGCAATGAACATTGGGGTACAGATGCTTCTTTCAGATTTGATTTCCTCAGGGTATAAACCTAAGAGTGGGACTGCTGGGTCATATGGTGCTTCTATTTTTAGTTTTTTAAGAAATCTCCAGACTGTCTTCCATAGAGGCTGTATCAATTTACACTCCCACCAGCAATGCAGGAGTGTTCCCTTTTCTCCGCACCCTCTCCAGCATTAATTCTCTGTTGATTTGTGGATGATGGCCATTCTGACGGGTGTGAGGTGATATCTCATTGTAGTTTTGATTTGCATTTCTCTAATTATAAGTGAGGTCGAGCATCATTTCATGTGTTTTTGGGCCATCTGTGTGTCCTCTTTGGAGAGGTGTCTGTTTAGGTCCTTTTCCCATTGTTTGATTGGGTTGTTCATTTTTCCAGTACTGAGTTGTCTGAGTTGCTTGTAGATTTTGGAGATTAATTCTTTGTCTGTTGTTTCATATGCTATGATTTTCTCCTATTCTGTGGGTTGTCTGTTCAGCTTGTTTGTAGTTTCTTTTGCTGTACAAAAGCTTTTACACTGTCTTCAGAATGATTTTTAACTGTTATGATATTCTAGACAGTGAGTATACCATAATTTACTTGAAAATCCTTTACCAATAGATGTTTAAAACTGTTTCAAATGTTTTCAAAGTTTTAGATGCCATAACTAAATCCTTCATGTCCATAAGTTTTGTTCCTTTTCTTTTTTTTTAACCTTTATTTTACTTTTAACTTTTACAGAATTTTGTTATTTACAGATATGCATGTTCCCAGATTAGTCATATGTATATCCCCCCCTTCCCACCCCTCCCAACCATCACACAGCACCCCTGAAGGATCCCCTTTTCTCACAGAGCAATGACTAGAGCTATTTTCTTCACTTATGATAGTACAGGCCTTCATGCTACTTCCTTTACGCCTCCCACCCTCTGTTCCTTCCCCACAATGTCCATATGTCCACTGTCCATGTCTGTCTTTCTGTCGCTTCACTGCGTGTGCCATCATCACCATCCTACTAGATTCCATATATATGTGTTAATGTACTGTATTTGTCCTTCTCTTTCTGACTGACTTCACTTTTTATGATAGGTTCTAGAGCCAGCCACCTCATTAGGGCTGAATCTTCTGCATTTCTCTTTACAGCTGTGTAGTATTCCATTGTATATATGTACCAGAGCTTTTGGATCCATTCGTTCGTCGATGGGCATCTAGGTTCCTTCCATGTTCTAGCTATTGTATAGAGAGCTGCAATGAACATTGGGGTACAGATGCTTCTTTCAGATTTGATTTCCTCAGGGTATAAACCTAAGAGTGGGACTGCTGGGTCATATGGTGCTTCTATTTTTAGTTTTTTAAGAAATCTCCAGACTGTCTTCCATAGAGGCTGTATCAATTTACACTCCCACCAGCAATGCAGGAGTGTTCCCTTTTCTCCGCACCCTCTCCAGCATTAATTCTCTGTTGATTTGTGGATGATGGCCATTCTGACGGGTGTGAGGTGATATCTCATTGTAGTTTTGATTTGCATTTCTCTAATTATAAGTGAGGTCGAGCATCATTTCATGTGTTTTTGGGCCATCTGTGTGTCCTCTTTGGAGAGGTGTCTGTTTAGGTCCTTTTCCCATTGTTTGATTGGGTTGTTCATTTTTCCAGTACTGAGTTGTCTGAGTTGCTTGTAGATTTTGGAGATTAATTCTTTGTCTGTTGTTTCATATGCTATGATTTTCTCCTATTCTGTGGGTTGTCTGTTCAGCTTGTTTGTAGTTTCTTTTGCTGTACAAAAGCTTTTATGTTTCATGAGGTCCCACATGTTCATTTTTGTTTTTAGTTCTGCTATTCTAGTAGGTGGGTCAGAGAAGATCTTGCTTTGATTGATGTCCTTGAGGGTTTTGCCTATGTTCTCCTCTAAGAATTTGATGGTTTCTGGTCTTACATTTAGGTCTTTAATCCATTTTGAGTTGATCTTTGTGCATGGTGTCAGGGAATGTTCCAACTTGATGTTTTTGCATGTAGCTGTCCAATTTTCCCAACACCATTTGTTGAAGAGGCTGTCTTTGTCCCATTTTATAGTTTCGCCTCCTTTGTCAAAAATAAGGTACCCATAGGTGCGTGGGTTTATCTCTGGGTTCTCGATCTTGTTCCATTGGTCGATATTTCTGTTTTTGTGCCAGTACCATACTGTCTTGAGGACTGTTGCTTTGAAGTAGAGTCTGAAGTTGGGGAGGCTGATCCCTCCAGCTCCATTCTTCTTCCTCAGGATTGCTTTGGCTATTCGAGGTCTTTTGTGTTTCCATATGAACTGTGTGATTCTTTGGTCTAGTTCTGTGAAGAATGTTATTGGAAGTTTGATAGGGATCGCATTGAATCTATAGATGACATTTGGTAGCATGGTCATTTTCACAATATTGATTCTTCCGACCCAGGAACATGGAATATGTCTCCATCTGTTTAAGTCTTCTTTAATTTCTCTCATGAGTGTCTTGTAATTTTCTGTGTACAGTTCTTTTGTTTCTTTGGGTAGGTTTATTCCTAGATATTTTATGCTTTTGGTTGTGATGGTGAAGGGGATTGCCTCTTTGATTTCCTTTTCTGATTTTTCATTGTTTGTGTATAGGAATGCCAGTGATTTCTGTATATTGATTTTGTATCCTGTGACTTTGCTGAATTCACTGATTAGCTCTAATAGTTTTGCAATAGTGTCTTTGGGATTTTCTATGTATAATATCATGTCATCTGCAAATAGAGAGAGTTTGACTTCTTCCTTTCCAATCTGGATTCCTTTGATTAATTCTTTGTCTGTTGTTTCATATGCTATGATTTTCTCCTATTCTGTGGGTTGTCTGTTCAGCTTGTTTGTAGTTTCTTTTGCTGTACAAAAGCTTTTATGTTTCATGAGGTCCCACATGTTCATTTTTGTTTTTAGTTCTGCTATTCTAGTAGGTGGGTCAGAGAAGATCTTGCTTTGATTGATGTCCTTGAGGGTTTTGCCTATGTTCTCCTCTAAGAATTTGATGGTTTCTGGTCTTACATTTAGGTCTTTAATCCATTTTGAGTTGATCTTTGTGCATGGTGTCAGGGAATGTTCCAACTTGATGTTTTTGCATGTAGCTGTCCAATTTTCCCAACACCATTTGTTGAAGAGGCTGTCTTTGTCCCATTTTATAGTTTCGCCTCCTTTGTCAAAAATAAGGTACCCATAGGTGCGTGGGTTTATCTCTGGGTTCTCGATCTTGTTCCATTGGTCGATATTTCTGTTTTTGTGCCAGTACCATACTGTCTTGAGGACTGTTGCTTTGAAGTAGAGTCTGAAGTTGGGGAGGCTGATCCCTCCAGCTCCATTCTTCTTCCTCAGGATTGCTTTGGCTATTCGAGGTCTTTTGTGTTTCCATATGAACTGTGTGATTCTTTGGTCTAGTTCTGTGAAGAATGTTATTGGAAGTTTGATAGGGATCGCATTGAATCTATAGATGACATTTGGTAGCATGGTCATTTTCACAATATTGATTCTTCCGACCCAGGAACATGGAATATGTCTCCATCTGTTTAAGTCTTCTTTAATTTCTCTCATGAGTGTCTTGTAATTTTCTGTGTACAGTTCTTTTGTTTCTTTGGGTAGGTTTATTCCTAGATATTTTATGCTTTTGGTTGTGATGGTGAAGGGGATTGCCTCTTTGATTTCCTTTTCTGATTTTTCATTGTTTGTGTATAGGAATGCCAGTGATTTCTGTATATTGATTTTGTATCCTGTGACTTTGCTGAATTCACTGATTAGCTCTAATAGTTTTGCAATAGTGTCTTTGGGATTTTCTATGTATAATATCATGTCATCTGCAAATAGAGAGAGTTTGACTTCTTCCTTTCCAATCTGGATTCCTTTGATTTCTTTCTCTTCTCTTATTGCTGTTGCTAGAACTTCCAGGACTATGTTGAATAAGAGTGGTGAAAGTAGATACCCGTGTCTTGTTTCTGACCTTAGAGGGAATGCTTTCAGTTTTTCACCATTGAGGATAATGTTCGCTGTGGGCTTCTCATAGATGGCTTTCACTATGTTGAGATAAGTTCCTTCTATGCCCATTTTTTGAAGAGTTTTTTTTATCATAAATGGATGCTGTACTTTGTCGAAGGCCTTTTCTGCATCTATTGAGATGATCATGTGATTTTTGTCTCTCAATTTGTTGATATGGTGTATCACATTGATTAATTTGCGGATGTTGAAGAATCCTTGCATGCCTGGGATGAACCCAACTTGATCATGATGTATGAGGTTTTTGATGTGTTGTTGAATTCTGTTTGCAAGGATTTTGTTGAGTATTTTGGCATCTAGTTCATCAGTGAAATTGGCCTACAATTTTCTTTTTTTGTGTTGAATTTGCCTGGCTTTGGTATCAGGGTGATGGTGGCCTCACAGAATGTGTTTGGAAGTGTTCCTTCCTGTGCAATGTTTTGGAAGAGTTTTAGAAGGATAGGTATTAGCTATTCTTTAAATGTTTGGTAGAATTCACTTGTGAAACCATCTGGCCCTGGGCTTTTGTTTTGGGGTAGATTTTTGATCACAAAGTCGATTTCTGAGCTTGTGATTGGCTTGTTCATAGTTTCTATTTCTTCCTGGTTGAGTCTTGGGAGATTAATCTTCTCTAAGAAACTGTCCATTTCTTCCAGGTTGTCCAGTTTGTTGCCATAGAGTTGTTCATAATAGTCTTTTATAATCCTTTGGATTTCTGCATTATCTGTTGTAATCTCTCCTTTTTCATTTTTGATTTTGGTGATCTAGTTCTTGTTTCTTTTTCTTGATGAGTCTGGCCAGTGGTGTGTCAATTTTATTTACCTTTTCGAAGAACTAGCTTTTTATTTATCTTTACTATTGTTTCTTTTTCATTTATTTCTGCTCTGATCTTTATGATTTCCCTTCTTCTGCTGGCTTTGGGGTGTTTTTGTTCTTCTTTCTCCAGTTGTTTTAAGCGTAAGGTTAGGTCATCTCTTTGAGATTTTCCTAGTTTCTTGAGGTGGGATTGAATTGCTATAAACTTCCCTCTTAGAACTGCTTCTGCAGTATCCCATAGGTTTTTCACTGTTGTGTGTTCATTGTCGTTTTCTTCTAGGAATTGTTTTATTTCTCCTTTGATTTACTCGGTAATCAGTTGGTTTTTTTTTATGTGTTGTTTAATCTCCATATGTTTGTGTTTTTAGAGGTTTTTTTCCTGTAGTTGATCTCTAGTCTCATTGCATTGTGGTCTGAGAAGATGGTTGATATAATTTCAGTTTTCTTGAATTGACTGAGGTTTGATTTGTGGCCCAAGATGTGGTCTATCCTGGAGAATGTTCCGTGAGCACTTGAAAGTGTATTCTTCTGCTTTTGGATGGAAAGTCCTAAAGATAACAGTGAAGTCGATTTCTGAGCTTGTGATTGGCTTGTTCATAGTTTCTATTTCTTCCTGGTTGAGTCTTGGGAGATTAATCTTCTCTAAGAAACTGTCCATTTCTTCCAGGTTGTCCAGTTTGTTGCCATAGAGTTGTTCATAATAGTCTTTTATAATCCTTTGGATTTCTGCATTATCTGTTGTAATCTCTCCTTTTTCATTTTTGATTTTGGTGATCTAGTTCTTGTTTCTTTTTCTTGATGAGTCTGGCCAGTGGTGTGTCAATTTTATTTACCTTTTCGAAGAACTAGCTTTTTATTTATCTTTACTATTGTTTCTTTTTCATTTATTTCTGCTCTGATCTTTATGATTTCCCTTCTTCTGCTGGCTTTGGGGTGTTTTTGTTCTTCTTTCTCCAGTTGTTTTAAGCGTAAGGTTAGGTCATCTCTTTGAGATTTTCCTAGTTTCTTGAGGTGGGATTGAATTGCTATAAACTTCCCTCTTAGAACTGCTTCTGCAGTATCCCATAGGTTTTTCACTGTTGTGTGTTCATTGTCGTTTTCTTCTAGGAATTGTTTTATTTCTCCTTTGATTTACTCGGTAATCAGTTGGTTTTTTTTTATGTGTTGTTTAATCTCCATATGTTTGTGTTTTTAGAGGTTTTTTTCCTGTAGTTGATCTCTAGTCTCATTGCATTGTGGTCTGAGAAGATGGTTGATATAATTTCAGTTTTCTTGAATTGACTGAGGTTTGATTTGTGGCCCAAGATGTGGTCTATCCTGGAGAATGTTCCGTGAGCACTTGAAAGTGTATTCTTCTGCTTTTGGATGGAAAGTCCTAAAGATAACAGTGAAGTCCATTTCTTCTAGTGTGGCATTTAAGGCTTGTGTTTATTAGTTTTCTGTTTGGATGATCTGTCCATTGGTGTGAGAGGAGTGTTAAAGTCTCCTACTATGACTGTGTTAGTGTCGATGTCTTCTTTTATGTCTGAAAGTGTTTGTCTTATGTATTGGGGTGCTCCTGTGTTGGGTGCATAGATATTTATGATTGTTATGTCTTCTTCTTGGATCTATCCCTTGATCATTATGTAGTGTCCTGCCTTGTCTCTTCTAATCTTCTTTATTTTGAGGTCTATTTTGTCTGATATGAGGATTGTTACTCCAGCTTTCTTTTGATTTCCATTTGCATGGCATATCTTTTTCCAGCCTCTCACTTTCTGTCTATGAGTGTCTCTAGGTCTGAAGTGAGTTTCCTGGAGGCAGCATATGTACGGGTTGTGTTTTTGAATCCATTCAGCCACTCTGTCTTTTGGTTGGGGCATTTAGTCCATTTACATTCAAAGTAATTATTGATACAAATGATCCTACTGTCATCTTCTTAGATGTTATGATGGGTTTGTGTTGTGGATATTCTCCTTCTTTTATACTTGTTCTACATCATTTCTTTAGAATAAATTTCCAGAATCCTACTAATGGATCAGTGAGTATCAGTAATTTTACAGTTACTGAGAGCGTACTTGCAAAGGCTTTGTACTGACTCATGATGCCACCCATGGCAATGTATTACTCATCAATAGTTGTGGACTGATTTTCTAAATCAAAGGTTGCAAACTGATGTTTCAAGGTCCACATGGTTCTCTGATGCCAGATGTCCACAGGCTCTAACCTTTGTTTTCATTAGGATATAGTAGTTTATTGCCATAAAATATTTCAATATTTCAAAGAATACAGAAAAGTAGAAAGAATAAATACAATAAAAAACTGTATACTGACCACTCAGTTAAAATGCTTACATTCTATAAAAAGGCCTTGGGAGTCAAAAGGAGGATGAAACATTCCAAAAAGGAGTTTTCTTGAATTGACTGAGGTTTGATTTGTGGCCCAAGATGTGGTCTATCCTGGAGAATGTTCCGTGAGCACTTGAAAGTGTATTCTTCTGCTTTTGGATGGAAAGTCCTAAAGATAACAGTGAAGTCCATTTCTTCTAGTGTGGCATTTAAGGCTTGTGTTTATTAGTTTTCTGTTTGGATGATCTGTCCATTGGTGTGAGAGGAGTGTTAAAGTCTCCTACTATGACTGTGTTAGTGTCGATGTCTTCTTTTATGTCTGAAAGTGTTTGTCTTATGTATTGGGGTGCTCCTGTGTTGGGTGCATAGATATTTATGATTGTTATGTCTTCTTCTTGGATCTATCCCTTGATCATTATGTAGTGTCCTGCCTTGTCTCTTCTAATCTTCTTTATTTTGAGGTCTATTTTGTCTGATATGAGGATTGTTACTCCAGCTTTCTTTTGATTTCCATTTGCATGGCATATCTTTTTCCAGCCTCTCACTTTCTGTCTATGAGTGTCTCTAGGTCTGAAGTGAGTTTCCTGGAGGCAGCATATGTATGGGTCGTGTTTTTGAATCCATTCAGCCACTCTGTCTTTTGGTTGGGGCATTTAGTCCATTTACATTCAAAGTAATTATTGATACAAATGATCCTACTGTCATCTTCTTAGATGTTATGATGGGTTTGTGTTGTGGATATTCTCCTTCTTTTATACTTGTTCTACATCATTTCTTTAGAATAAATTTCCAGAATCCTACTAATGGATCAGTGAGTATCAGTAATTTTACAGTTACTGAGAGCGTACTTGCAAAGGCTTTGTACTGACTCATGATGCCACCCATGGCAATGTATTACTCATCAATAGTTGTGGACTGATTTTCTAAATCAAAGGTTGCAAACTGATGTTTCAAGGTCCACATGGTTCTCTGATGCCAGATGTCCACAGGCTCTAACCTTTGTTTTCATTAGGATATAGTAGTTTATTGCCATAAAATATTTCAATATTTCAAAGAATACAGAAAAGTAGAAAGAATAAATACAATAAAAAACTGTATACTGACCACTCAGTTAAACTAATGCTTACATTCTATAAAACTGACATTCAGTTTAGGCCTTGGGGAGTCAAAAGGAGGGGATGAAACATTCCAAAAGTGAAGGCGCCCCTATGCTCAGACAATCTGGCATTCATCTTACTGCAGCCTATGTATTTATAAGACGCTCACCTTTCTCTACTGTTCCTGCCCCGTTTCTGCCACCCTTCCCAGCAGGCTGTACTCTGAACTAGTATAAAGAATATGCCACCCCCAAACTACCATGCCTTTGTTTTCAAGTGGTTGGTGTACTCTGCCAAAATCTTTTCTCCATTTGGTTAAAATGATCCTTTAAGATCTAGCTCAAACTTTTCAGGCTCCCTGACACCTGGTTGGGCCCACTCTGGCTCTTCTACCCTTCGTGTGAATCTTTCTTAGAGCACACACCTCCCTGCCCTGCAATAACAATACTGAACCCTCACCACAGCCTATGCTAGGAAAAGAGGTTTCATCCAGTAGAACATGTGTTACAAAATAATGGAGAAAATTGTAATAAAAAAAAATAAAAGCACATAGAATATTCTAGAAAAGAATGATAACCACTGAGTTATCACCCTAAACTTACTACTACTCTTCAGTGGCACTACAGACAGCTGATTCAAAAAAGGAATGACAGTAAATTAAAAGAAGTACTGCATGTCTTCATTAGACTGTTTTAATAATTTAACTCTCAAATCTTAAAGATCTGGTGAATGGCAAGAAAAAATTTCTTCCAGACATGGTAGAATCAAGATTGGCTACTTGGATTTTGCTGTCATTTAATTCACCAAAGTGTATAGGAATATTGAACATTTAGGAGTTCTACACTTCCAAATTTTATAAGAAATAAAACTTAAGGAACACTCTTAAGCATCCAGGTTGATACCAAGAATACAGACAGGGCTTTCCTGGTAGTCCAGTGGGTAAAGAGTCTGCCTTGCAGTGCAAGGGGCACTGGTTTGATCCTGGCCTAGAAAGATCCCACGTGCCATGGAGCGGCTGGACCTGTGTGTCCAATTGACAGCCAGTGCTCTTGAGGATGTGCGCCCAGAGCCAGTGCTCAGCAGTGAGAGAGGCCACTGCAATGGGAGGCCCACACAGGCCAAAGAATAAAGATGGATGAAAATAAATAAAATAAACAAACCAATAAAAGAAACCCCCCCCCACCCCGCCCCCGGCAAAAAAGAAAAAAGAATACAGGTAGGCAAGCATCCACACGGCAGGAAAAAGCCTAAACCCAAAGCAGAGTACAACTCAAAATACATTTTGTCTCCGACCTTTCACAGTTCTTTTCAAAATTCTTTTACGATCTTAATAAGCCTAAAATAAAGAGTTAGATATTGACCTTTCACATTTTCAGTGCTTCTATGAAGAAGAGATTACCATACAAAAGATTAAAGTACAAAAAATGTAAGTTTCTCCTCTACTAAATAAATTACACCTCATTAAGGGTTTCTTTCTCTCACTGACACGAGAATCCCCCAGAATGCACCCAGGACCTACCGCGCCGCTCGTGAATCTGTTTGTGTAGGCTGTGATGACACCACACTTGCTCCCAGTGAACAGCTGGCAGCTGTCAGGAACCCAAGCACAACTAGTCACCTAGGAAGAGGGCAAATCAAAGATGGGCATGCTTAAAAGGCATGAGAAATGCTTCTACTTTTCTCACAATTATTTAAAAAATAATGATCACAAAACTTAAGATAAACATTTTACTTGAAATGATTAGAAGGGGGCAAGATGTAATAACAGACTATTCTGTAACTTGGGTTTGATCCCTGGGTTGGAAAGATTCCCTGGAGAAGGGAACAGCCACCTACTCCAGTAGAACTGTCTGAAGAATTCCAGGGACAGAGGAGCCTGGCAGGCTACAGTCCATGGGGTTGCAAAGAGTCGGACATGACCAAGCAACTTTCACATCACTTCATTTTGTAATTTTAAGATGTCTAAAAGCTGTAAAATCTGAGAAAAACTGTCGTCTTTTGGTTCTCTTGTTGCATTGTTGAAAGAAAGCTGTCATCTTTTGAGAAAGTACAAAAGAAGACCACAGATAATTTCTGAAGTCTGCTTTCAGTTGTCATCGAACATAGTTAGGAATTCAGAAATTTTCATTTTCCAGTAATAACAGAAAAGAGAAGAAAACTGACAAGAATATGTTTCACAGTTAGGAGATGAATCAGAAGATGAGGCAGAGACAGTAGGACTGTAATGTGTAATGATGAGACTTATCAGATTAAGTGAAATTGCAGAGTGTAGGTCTTCATAATGATAATATCCTGGACAAGTTTTCTCAAGCTAAAGGACTCGTGAGTAAACAATGTATTTCTAAGAACAAAATGAAATACGGTATTCTTATCTAATTAGTCAGTCATTTGACCAGAAGTACTTTATCATGCTGTGTTTACTCAAAATCTGGATCATTGTGTTTTGCTAAAAGGACTTTCATTATTAACAATGTTTCTGTGCTCAACTTTACATGATAGAACTAATTTTGCAGTGTTGAAATTCTTATTAAAATTTCTAAAAAGGCTATATTTTTCACTGTCCTTTTCTTCTTACTTTTGTTAGTTTACTGGTAAGGCAATGACAAATGGTGGTGACCCTTTTTTCAAGCATACTGAAGTTGAAGCAAATGAGTCACAGCTCTCCTCTCTTTCATTGCCCAAAACTTCCCACAAGTAACTGACTCCATTTCTTTTCTTTTTTTAATAATTTAATAATTTAATTTATTTTCGGCTGTGCTGAGTCTTCTCTGCTGTATGGCTTTTCTCTAGTTGTGGAAGTAGGGGCTACTCTATAGCTGTGGTGCGTGCTTCTCTTTGCAGTGGCTTCTCTTGTTGCCGAGCATGGGCCGTAGGGAGCACAGGCTTCAGTAGGTATGGTTTCTGGGCTATAGAGCAAGGCTCAATAGTTGCGGCTCCCTGGCTTAGGTGCTCTGAGGCATGTGGGATCTTCCTGGATCAGGGCTTGAACCTGTGTCTCCTGCATTGGCAGGTGGATTCTTTATCACTGAGCCATCAGGGAGCC
Organism: Tragulus kanchil; assembly: GCA_022376925.1. NCBI lineage: Eukaryota > Metazoa > Chordata > Mammalia > Artiodactyla > Tragulidae > Tragulus > Tragulus kanchil. The sequence goes on along the minus strand of JAIOJX010000005.1, from coordinate 99,520,279 downwards.
CTGCTGACTCCATTTCTAAGGTGGCTGAGGAATTGTGACAAATGTTAGGATATGTGAGTAGGCATCAGGTGTCATGTAGGTAATAGAAGAAAACAGTAGAAGAACTTCCAATGGAAAGACAGAGAAGGTTGAGCATACAATTTAGTCCCAGAAAATGTTGTGGCAGTACTGTGTGTGTGTGGTATTTCATAATTTACAAAATACTTTCATAGACATTGCAGACATTTTTACAACAGCTTTATGAGACAGTTGTTGGAGTAGGACTACTCCAGTTTTAAAGAGGAGGAAAGAAACTCAAGTTGGGAAAGGTTAAGTTACTTCCCAAAAGCTACATAGTAAGTAACAGAGCACAGATACTAACACAGATCACAGGGCTTTAGGTAGGCTGATTTTGTTCCAACGCTGTGCCGTGAGCTGATGCTGAGTAGGAGTTTATCATCCTGTCTCAACATGAGACTCAATGGAGCAGGGGTCCCCCACCCCGGGCCATAGACCAATAGTGGTCCGTGACCTGTTAGATAGTGGGCCACACTATGGCAGGTGAGCGAGCAGGGCTTCATCTGTATTTATAGCCATTCCCCATTGTTCATATTACTGCCTGAGTTCTGCCTCCTGTCAGAGCAGTGGCAGCATTAGATTCACATAGGAGCATGACTATGAGGGATCTAGGTTTCAGTCTCCTATGAGAATCATCCTGAAATTAACCCCCCACCCCCCAGTCCGTGGAAAAAATGTCTTCCATGAAACCAATCCCTGGTGCCTGAAAGGCTGGGGACTCGTGGGGTAGAAGACATACTTTGGGGTCACAGTCAGCACTATGGTAGTTAGGAAGTCTGTCGGCACTATAAATGAGGCATATGCCTAGCATCATTGGCTTCTTAACTAACTGTAGGGTATTAAAGACTAGCTGTCCTCAGTCTGACTGCTTTCTAAAGTATTATATTTAATTATTATTATTTCATAAAAATGTTTACCTGATACTGCTGTGAACTTTGTATAAAGTTTATTGGAGGCTCGCTCTGTTTACTCTTCAGTCTTAAAATGTTATCAGCATATCCCCAGCTCAGGATGGCTGACCACTGAATGTCAGTACTGTTCATGCTTCTCACACCTCAAGGAGAAATAAAAATATCAATTGCCATTGCTCAGTTAATATTGGACAGCTTACCAAAATGGCAGATTAGAGGCTGAAGTTCACATAGCAAAACATACTCATTCCAGTGGAAAATCATCTATACAGCCATAAGATGGACTGACTTATGTTAATTTCATTCCTTTAAGGACTCTAAGGGTGGAACTGTATTCTTTTTATCACCTGTGGTGTTTTGGTTGGGATTTATTTGACTTATAAATAAAATTTCTGTTAACACATTTTTATAAAAGACAATGATAATGAAGCTTCCTCTATTTATGTTCTGTGATGCCTTTATTTTTAAAAATAAATATGAACTAGACAATATTTAACTAACTTCCTAGATACCCTATGTTGAAAAATCATTATGGAGAACTACTAATTCTAGAAAGTCTCCATTGCTGAAACAGAAGTAATCCTGAAAAGGGATAATTTAATCCTGTCAACTGTAAGGTCTTGGTATGGGGGACCTTCATATAACGAGATTCTGTTCTTTTCTCATTCTACCCTCAACATAGTATTAATGTCCTTTGGGGATAAAGATCTGGACATGCTGCATACCTTTCTGGGGGTTCTCATGTCTATGCTGTATTGGCACACTGACTAGGTCTAATGCAGCATAAAAGCTATAGCTGGTACTGCCTCTGCAACTTTAGATGCTTTGAAGTTCCTTAGAGCTGGCAGCATTAGATTCACATAGGAGCATGACTATGAGGGATCTAGGTTTCAGTCTCCTATGAGAATCATCCTGAAATTAACCCCCCACCCCCCAGTCCGTGGAAAAAATGTCTTCCATGAAACCAATCCCTGGTGCCTGAAAGGCTGGGGACTCGTGGGGTAGAAGACATACTTTGGGGTCACAGTCAGCACTATGGTAGTTAGGAAGTCTGTCGGCACTATAAATGAGGCATATGCCTAGCATCATTGGCTTCTTAACTAACTGTAGGGTATTAAAGACTAGCTGTCCTCAGTCTGACTGCTTTCTAAAGTATTATATTTAATTATTATTATTTCATAAAAATGTTTACCTGATACTGCTGTGAACTTTGTATAAAGTTTATTGGAGGCTCGCTCTGTTTACTCTTCAGTCTTAAAATGTTATCAGCATATCCCCAGCTCAGGATGGCTGACCACTGAATGTCAGTACTGTTCATGCTTCTCACACCTCAAGGAGAAATAAAAATATCAATTGCCATTGCTCAGTTAATATTGGACAGCTTACCAAAATGGCAGATTAGAGGCTGAAGTTCACATAGCAAAACATACTCATTCCAGTGGAAAATCATCTATACAGCCATAAGATGGACTGACTTATGTTAATTTCATTCCTTTAAGGACTCTAAGGGTGGAACTGTATTCTTTTTATCACCTGTGGTGTTTTGGTTGGGATTTATTTGACTTATAAATAAAATTTCTGTTAACACATTTTTATAAAAGACAATGATAATGAAGCTTCCTCTATTTATGTTCTGTGATGCCTTTATTTTTAAAAATAAATATGAACTAGACAATATTTAACTAACTTCCTAGATACCCTATGTTGAAAAATCATTATGGAGAACTACTAATTCTAGAAAGTCTCCATTGCTGAAACAGAAGTAATCCTGAAAAGGGATAATTTAATCCTGTCAACTGTAAGGTCTTGGTATGGGGGACCTTCATATAACGAGATTCTGTTCTTTTCTCATTCTACCCTCAACATAGTATTAATGTCCTTTGGGGATAAAGATCTGGACATGCTGCATACCTTTCTGGGGGTTCTCATGTCTATGCTGTATTGGCACACTGACTAGGTCTAATGCAGCATAAAAGCTATAGCTGGTACTGCCTCTGCAACTTTAGATGCTTTGAAGTTCCTTAAAAGAGAGAATGTGAGTACCTCGCACAATACCCAGTATAACATTCAGCATACAACATAGCATAATATGAAGCAATAAAATAAATATTTGAATCAATAACACACTGAAAATGCAATTTACAGACTTTTTCTGTTTGTTTTGTTGAGTATAATTCCAAATGTGGACATTAGTTTTGCAATATAGAAATGTGGATTGGCTTGCTACATAAGGGGCATCCCTGCTGGCTCAGACAGTAAAGAATTCACCTGCAATGCGGGATACCTTGGCTTCATCCCTGAGCTGGGAAGATCTCCTGGAGAAGGAAATGGCTACCCACTCCAGTATTCTTGCCTGGAGAATTCCATGGACAGAGAAGCCTGGCAGGCTGCAGTCCATGGGGTTGCACAGAGTCAGATGTGACTGAGTGGCTAACACTTCCACTTTGCTACATATAAGCTCCCCTCTAGATAAGCTGCTATGGAAAGGATGTCATGAGTCTCAGGACTTCTCAGATTTTATCAGAAAGCCTTGCATGTGGCTGGAACTCGATAACTGTTCCTAGTTTCTCATCCCAGCAACACAAGATGCACCATCTTTATTTTTCAAAAAGAAAAACAAACTTCTCCTTTACCTATTAGTATAATGAATCTTAAACAGGAGTCTGCAAGAAAATGGCATTGTAACATGTGCGCGCTTGGCCCCAGGGATTCTGATTCAGTGTGTCTCCAATGGGACCAATCAAGTATATTTGGGGAAAAAAGCACTTCGGGCAATTCTGAGGCGTTGTCAGTTCTCACGTAACTGGTCTATAATGGGCTAAAGATCATTTAAACCATGGCAGTGTAGTTGCTACATTGTATTATGCATGTATAACTAGAGGGTAGCTTCTTGCTGTAACAGTGTTCAACACACGTGACCTTCCACCTGCCAGTTGCACTCATTCACTCGAGGCCTCTATGAAATTCTCCTGTGCATGATTCTGCACTGGGTACAGCAGTGAGTGCTCACAGTCCCTGGCCCCAGGGTGCCTACAGTCTGAGGGACACTTATTAATCACTTAAGCATTATTAAGGACACCAGAGTCAGGTGTTAATTGTTCCTTATTTAATTTAATTTAATTCTTATAGTGAATTACCCTGTGAGATAAGTCCTTTCCTCATTCCCATTTTATAGTTTAAAAGCCAGGATTTGAAAAGCATAAGTAATCTCAAGGTCATACAGGTACTGGGCAGCAGCACCTGGATGCAAACTCAAGGACAGTGCAGCCTGAGCTCACGGGCGTAACTTGTATGATACCATGTCCCTTCACACACCTAGATTCTGACAAATCCCAAATGTTCTATGAGGAAATGAAGTGCAATATGAACACAGCTAGTAAGGGCTTGTGACTGTAGCGGCACAAATAAGGTAGGTTAGGAATTATACTGGACATATTTAAGTCCCATCATGCCAAGTGACAATACCAGCCCTTTCTTTCTGCTCAACAGAGACAAGCTTCAATCCACTCTAATTAATTTTTTAAAGATAAATTATCCATACTTTTTGATATTTCTAGCATTAATAGTAGTAAACTACATGTGATGCATATCATAGCTAACTGCAAGCTACTGGTGAGAATAAACTACTGATACTACAACAATAATTAAACAGATTTACCATACCCTCTTAGTTCACTAACTCAGATGAAGTGGTTTGTGGCTTCTCTTATCACTAACAACTATAAAGGCAATCATTCACTTCATGACAGAAGTAAGAGGGAACCTAAAGAACTGTGGCCAGCCAGCACACTGACTCCTTGAAGTGGTTTCAGGGTCTGCACTGTGGTTCTCCAGTGGTGGAAGGGGCCCCAGGATCCGAGGAGCACAGAAGGATCCCAGAGTGCACAGAAGGAACACCAAGAGGCGTCTGGTCCACACACTGGCTTTCAGGCAAATCTGCACATACCTGACAGGCACAGCTGGGTGCCCTCAGTCATTCATTTTAGTGCTTACAGCCCAGGCCTGGGAATTAGGCAGAGTTCGTTTGGATTAAGTAAAGTGACTAATATGGAAGGGCTGAGGGACTATTTGAGTGGAAAACGTCACTAGTTTTCCAGTGTGCAGGTGACATTTAGAAATACGAAGAGGGCCTCTACCTGCAGCAATTTACCATGTGTTGCTTTCAGTGAGTCAGTGCAGAAGTGAGAAAAAGACTGCTTTCCAGACATACATATTTTTAAAACCTATTTTCAAGGCTATCATGACTTCCTTGTTTTGTTTTAATGTCAGGCCTATCTCTTCTGAGGTACTAGAGCTGCTGGTCAAATAAGTCTGTCTATTCTAGGATTCAAGAGCCTCAATATATGTATTTGTATAAAATTGATAATGTTTTCATCTTGTGAGACATTTATTTATTCTTGCCTCCTTCAATTCCTCTCATTTCAAATGACACTGCCTTTAGTTTCCATTTTTTTTTTCATGTAATATGTTTTAATTCCTACTTTGCATCAAATGAACACAATTTAAGTTTGGGTTTTCACAGTAGCAGCACAGATGAGGCAAAACATTCAAATCTCTCGAAAGATACCCCTAGGATAGTTTTCATATTTTACCTTGTTCTTTACTATACATCATCAGAAGACAGAAATTCCGGGACAAACCGCAAATTGCTCTAGTGGGCAGGGCCTGGAGAGAACCGAATCGTTCTCCATGGGGCTGGCTGAAGCAGACCACAGGAACTGGCGCACTGGGGGAACCCACATACTCTCCCCACTTCAAGCCTTTTATCCATGACAAAGGACTCTAAAATTGAGGAGAGTAAAAAGTACATTTTAAAAAATGGTAATAAATACAGAATCACTTCTAATTTAAATTCCAGAGTAAGAGAAAGCAGCTGATTCTAAGCCTTTTGTGGGCAAGAACTGTTTTATAATTTTTTACTTCCCCATGCTTAGCACATGGAAATATGTGTTCCTGGTTGTTAGATACAGTGATGAACAAGACAGAAAAGGTCCTGTGGAGCTGCCCACTGGCCAGGAATGGGGACAGAGAGCAACTAAACAAACACACACACAAGATGTTCAGCTGGTGCGAGGGCTATGAAGAGAGTCTAAGAAGGGGGAGAGGACTGAGAGAGGTGGAACTGCTAATTAGATGAGGGGTTGGGAAAGACTCTCTGAGGCACGACTCTGAGCAGATGACTGAGTGAAGTGAGGGCACACCAGGGCTCTATCTGGGGACAGGGCATGCCAGGTGGAGTAACAGCCAGTGCAAAGGTCCTGAGTTGGGAAGGAGGCAGACTGGTATCTGTTCCTACTGCCAACAGACATACTACTCAGGTCCTGCATACGCACCAACTTTAATTAGCTAATTAGCAGTAAGTATAGGGGCAAATGAAATGGCATTTATTACTTCTCAGGGCTGTACCGTTAAATGATCTTGACATAATTTAAATTATGTTAAAATAATAGTTTCTAGTTTAAAATAATGACACTTGTAATGATAATGACCAAAATGATTTGTAAGGCTTCAAAATCAGAAGAGTTACATTGACAAGTAAACACAAAACAAAAAACCACAGCTTTCAACTATGAGAAACAACACTGGTCATCTGGGTTCAGAAAAACAATACTGTCTATCATTTGATGTTTTTAAATTTAAGTTTTGCTAGTTGCAAAAATTTTGTTTGTACTTAACATGGAAATTTGATACACGTGAGCTATGAGCATAAATAATTCACATTTGGTGTTCTATTTGTGTTTTACATGTAGTGTATTTAAGTCACATCATTATAAGAAACAACTGTCAAAACAAGGTATGTAAAAATCATTTTCTCTACAAGTAGATCACAGATGACTGCAATCTGAGATTCTGCACTTTATCTCTAAGGTCCTCCACAGCCTCCTTCCCCTGACTCTTTATTTTCTGCAATTCCTTTTGGTAAACCTTCATAACACTTTACAACTCATGGTCTCCTATCTCATGCTGCTTTAACAATGAGGACTTTACTTGAGGATTAGAATCCACTTTACTCTTTTTCTGGGGGTTAGGGAGGAAGAGGGGTGGGCGGGCCACTTCTATTGGTCTTTCATTTATCTATTTTTCATCCATCTTTGTTCTCTGGCCCGTGTGGGCCTCCCATCACAGTGGCCTCTCTCGCAGCAGAGCACCGGCTCTGGGCGCATGCGCTCCAGAGCTCCGACTGGGTAACTGGACACATTGGTCCAGCTGCTCCACGGCATGTGGGATCTTCCCAGGCTAGGGATCGAACTGGCGCCCCTTGCACTGCAAGGCGGTGTCCTTACCCACTGGACCACCAGGGAAGCCCCTAGAATCCACTTTACTCTTAAGGTTTGCTTACTTTATTTTTCTATTTCACAGCAAAAATTATACCTAATTCCTACTATAAGAGGCAACACTTCTTAGCATGACAATCTTGAGGGGCCAAAAAAAACACGTTTAAGATTTCCCCCTTAAGTGTAGTGACCCATTTACTTCTGACAACCAGGGCCACTCTAGGCAAGTTTGCGTTGGCACACCCATACTTAAGACTGTTCTTGAGCTGGGTAATTTCTTTCCTTACATTTGCAATGCCTGTTACGTCCCCACTACTACCACTCAGAGAGGTCACAATCTGACCTGAGCTCCCAAAGCACTCTCTTCCTATCACTAACGCAGCATTTCTACACACAGAGCTGGTAATGTAGGCGTTTGTGTTCACTGGCTGGCGCACCCTCAGCTGGACCATGCTACTCAGTTTCCTCCCTCTAGAGCCTGGGGAAGGGCCTGACATCTCAGGAATTAAACCAGTTTTTGGTGAATTCTAGTGAAATCCAAATGACATACCGGATAGGTAATTTCCTTGACTTGCTCTCTGGTCTCCCTGAAAGCAAACTGTACTAACAATCCCACAGCAGCAGGAAGCTCTCCTTCAATGTTGAGCTTGGAGCCAGGTCTGCTTGCGTGGGCTGACTGGAACAGCTGACGAGGGGTCTGGCCGTAGGTTTTTATCATGGTTTCTAAGGCTCGTCTCTGAACTGGATCTTCAACTGCAGAGACATCCATCCCAAAATATGTCTGAAGAGAACAAGAGGTATACAAAAAGTAAGACTTGGTGATAATACCACAGAGGAAGAGAACATATTTTATTTTTTAGGCAATGGAGAATGGAAATGCTTTCCATTCGCCTTGCAGTGCAAGGGGCGCCGGTTCCATCCCTGGCCTGGGAAGATCCCACGTGCCGCGGAGCGGCTGGACCGATGTGTCCAACTACCGGAGCCGGAGCTCTGGAGCGATGGGCCCAGAGTCGGTGCTCTGCAACGATAGACGCCACCGCGATGGGAGGCCCACAAGAGCCAAAGAACAAAGATGGATGAAAATAAAGAAACGAAAGACCAACAGAGGTGGCCCGCCGGCTCCCCTCCCTCCCCAACCCGACCCCCGCCCAAAATAAATAAATAAATAAATTTTTAAAAAATGTTATAGGTTAATAATCATTAACATTAATGAGATCATTAATGAGATCACAATAGGAGTGATCAATACTTCTTAATGGATGAACAAATATAATGTATCATGATTGGTGCTAATCAGATAATTTTATAAAATTAATTTTTAATTTAAGAGAATATCATATAAGACTTCACTTATCTGCACAGCAAAAAGAAACCATCAATAAAATGAAAAGACAACCTACTGAATGAGAGAACCATATATCTGATAAAAGGTTAATATCCAAAATATATAAACAACTCATACAACTCAATTGTAAAAAAAAAAATCTAATTGAAAAAGGGCAGAGGACCTGAATAGACATTTTTCCAAAAAAGACATATAGATGGCCAAGAAGTATATGAAAAGATGCTCAGCATCACTAATCATCAGTAAAATGCAAATCAAAACTACACTAAGTATCATTACACATGTTAGAATGGCTCATATAAAAAAGACAAGAGATAATAAGTGTCAGCAAGAATGCGGAGAAAAGGAAGCTCTTGTGTACTGTGGGCAGGAAAGTAAATTGGTGCAGGTGCTATGGCCAATTTATGGAGTATGGAAGTGCCTCAAAAAATTGAAAATAGAACTATTGTATGATCCAGAATTTCCATGGAACAGCTGACGAGGGGTCTGGCCGTAGGTTTTTATCATGGTTTCTAAGGCTCGTCTCTGAACTGGATCTTCAACTGCAGAGACATCCATCCCAAAATATGTCTGAAGAGAACAAGAGGTATACAAAAAGTAAGACTTGGTGATAATACCACAGAGGAAGAGAACATATTTTATTTTTTAGGCAATGGAGAATGGAAATGCTTTCCATTCGCCTTGCAGTGCAAGGGGCGCCGGTTCCATCCCTGGCCTGGGAAGATCCCACGTGCCGCGGAGCGGCTGGACCGATGTGTCCAACTACCGGAGCCGGAGCTCTGGAGCGATGGGCCCAGAGTCGGTGCTCTGCAACGATAGACGCCACCGCGATGGGAGGCCCACAAGAGCCAAAGAACAAAGATGGATGAAAATAAAGAAACGAAAGACCAACAGAGGTGGCCCGCCGGCTCCCCTCCCTCCCCAACCCGACCCCCGCCCAAAATAAATAAATAAATAAATTTTTAAAAAATGTTATAGGTTAATAATCATTAACATTAATGAGATCATTAATGAGATCACAATAGGAGTGATCAATACTTCTTAATGGATGAACAAATATAATGTATCATGATTGGTGCTAATCAGATAATTTTATAAAATTAATTTTTAATTTAAGAGAATATCATATAAGACTTCACTTATCTGCACAGCAAAAAGAAACCATCAATAAAATGAAAAGACAACCTACTGAATGAGAGAACCATATATCTGATAAAAGGTTAATATCCAAAATATATAAACAACTCATACAACTCAATTGTAAAAAAAAAAAAAAAATCTAATTGAAAAAGGGCAGAGGACCTGAATAGACATTTTTCCAAAAAAGACATATAGATGGCCAAGAAGTATATGAAAAGATGCTCAGCATCACTAATCATCAGTAAAATGCAAATCAAAACTACACTAAGTATCATTACACATGTTAGAATGGCTCATATAAAAAAGACAAGAGATAATAAGTGTCAGCAAGAATGCGGAGAAAAGGAAGCTCTTGTGTACTGTGGGCAGGAAAGTAAATTGGTGCAGGTGCTATGGCCAATTTATGGAGTATGGAAGTGCCTCAAAAAATTGAAAATAGAACTATTGTATGATCCAGAATTTCCACTTCTGGGTATTAAAAAAAAACCACTAATTTGAAAAGATACATATGCACTCCTATGTTCATTATAGCCTTATTTATATAGTCAAGATATGGAAGCAACTTAAGCATGCATCCATGGTTCAGATAAAGAAGATGTGGTGAGGGCTTCCCCTGGTGGTCCAGTGGGTAAGGACACTGCCTTGCAGTGCAAGGGAAGCCAGTTAGATCCCTGGCCTGGGAAGATTCCACGTGCCGCGGAGCGGCTGGACCGATGTGTCCAATCAACGAGCCGGAGCTCTGGAGCGCATGCGCCCAGAGCCGGCGCTCTGCAACGACAGACGCCACTGCGATGGGAGGCCCACAGGAGCCAAAGAACAAAGACGGATGAAAATAGAGAAATGAAAGACCAACAGAAGTGGCCTGCCCGCTCCCCTCCCTCCCCAACCCGACCCCCGCCCAAAATAAATAAATAAATAAATCTTAAAAAAGAAAAATCCTCTAAAACAAAAAGAAAAAAGAAGATGTGGTGAATATATGTAATGGAATAGTATTCAGTCACAAAGAATGAAATCTTGTTACAACATAGATGGAACTTAAAGTCGTTACTCTAAGTGAAATAAGTCAGAGAAAAACAAGTACCATACAAATAAGTATGATCTCATTTATATGTGGAATCTAAACAAACAAAAGACCAAACTCATAGGACTGGTGACTGCCAAACATGAGTGTTGGGCAAAATGAGTTAAGGGGGCCACAAGGTACAAATTTCCAGTTATACAACAAATTAGTCATGGAGAGGTAATGTACAGTATATGATGCCTGACTATAGTTAACAACACTGTACTACATATTTGAAAGCTGCTGAGAGCAAATCTTTTAAAGTCTTCATCACAAGAAAAAAAAATTGACTATGTAAGGGGTGGATGTTAACTAGACTTACTGTGGTGATCATTTTACAAATGATTAAATCAGTATATTATATACTGGTAACTAATAGAACATACTTCAGTTACACCTCAAATTAAAAAAAAAAAAAAAAAGAAGAAAAACCAAATGAAATTCTTTGATCTTTCAGTAAGAATTGATTGATAAAAAAAAATAAACAAGTTTTTTCAATTAAGTTGATCCAAACTAGCTTCTGCAGGGAGATTAGTAGGTGGTTCTACTGTTGTTGTGGTTGCCTGTCAGATGCTGGCCAGAAAACTGAGTCAAAATCATTTCAGGTGGTCAAGAAAATCAAAAGAGACAATAGAATTCAGCGATATGACAACACGAAGTCTGAAGAAAACCAGAAGATCTTTCCTCATCCCCAAAATTACACAATTCATAAAAATGAGAACTAGAAGTTCAAAGGCGCCCATGTCTTCCTGAAATTATGTGATATCCGAATGCTCTTGTGTTCTTTGATGTGAATAAACTCAAAGAAAGAGTCTGATGTCTCTCAAGACACAATCGCTGGTATCACAGGATGACTTTGAGTTGCTAACTCACATGCGCCCAGAGCCGGCGCTCTGCAACGACAGACGCCACTGCGATGGGAGGCCCACAGGAGCCAAAGAACAAAGACGGATGAAAATAGAGAAATGAAAGACCAACAGAAGTGGCCTGCCCGCTCCCCTCCCTCCCCAACCCGACCCCCGCCCAAAATAAATAAATAAATAAATCTTAAAAAAGAAAAATCCTCTAAAACAAAAAGAAAAAAGAAGATGTGGTGAATATATGTAATGGAATAGTATTCAGTCACAAAGAATGAAATCTTGTTACAACATAGATGGAACTTAAAGTCGTTACTCTAAGTGAAATAAGTCAGAGAAAAACAAGTACCATACAAATAAGTATGATCTCATTTATATGTGGAATCTAAACAAACAAAAGACCAAACTCATAGGACTGGTGACTGCCAAACATGAGTGTTGGGCAAAATGAGGTAAAAGCACAAGGTACAAATTTCCAGTTATACAACAAATTAGTCATGGAGAGGTAATGTACAGTATATGATGCCTGACTATAGTTAACAACACTGTACTACATATTTGAAAGCTGCTGAGAGCAAATCTTTTAAAGTCTTCATCACAAGAAAAAAAAATTGACTATGTAAGGGGTGGATGTTAACTAGACTTACTGTGGTGATCATTTTACAAATGATTAAATCAGTATATTATATACTGGTAACTAATAGAACATACTTCAGTTACACCTCAAATTAAAAAAAAAAAAAGAAGAAAAACCAAATGAAATTCTTTGATCTTTCAGTAAGAATTGATTGATAAAAAAAAATAAACAAGTTTTTTCAATTAAGTTGATCCAAACTAGCTTCTGCAGGGAGATTAGTAGGTGGTTCTACTGTTGTTGTGGTTGCCTGTCAGATGCTGGCCAGAAAACTGAGTCAAAATCATTTCAGGTGGTCAAGAAAATCAAAAGAGACAATAGAATTCAGCGATATGACAACACGAAGTCTGAAGAAAACCAGAAGATCTTTCCTCATCCCCAAAATTACACAATTCATAAAAATGAGAACTAGAAGTTCAAAGGCGCCCATGTCTTCCTGAAATTATGTGATATCCGAATGCTCTTGTGTTCTTTGATGTGAATAAACTCAAAGAAAGAGTCTGATGTCTCTCAAGACACAATCGCTGGTATCACAGGATGACTTTGAGTTGCTAACTCACATACCTCATCTTGAAGATGTCTACCAGAATCAATACTAAGATGTATTTCCTTATATAGAGAGACATTAGTAAGGAACCTAGATTTTTGTAGGTCTGTATCTCTTTTCTTGTCCAGGCTGAAGAATCAAGAGTCTAAACACCAGTATCACTGAAAACTCAAGCCAAGTCTTTAATGTGATTTCCACATACACTGCTGAACCTGACTAGAACCTGGCAGTGAGAGGGCAATAATGTGATGTGTATCCTTTCAGCTTCCCCAGCCAACTTGGTGAGGTCATCATTGGAGCAGGAAGGACAACTTCACTTCTCAGGCAAGGGGCACAAGACTGGAGGAGAAACAAAGTCAGCATATTCCATCCTGAACCAAAAGACGATGCAAAGGTTGGCACACAGAGTTCCATCTGACTTGTGTCCATGTTGTCACCTTTCTTAGGACATGAAGCTAATGAGAAAGGGGGGTGAGGGCAATAATGAGTCTGGGAAAGGAGTAAAAATTTAGTATTTGCCACTGTTCTTTCCTTTCCCACCTGTTGTGTGTGTGTGTGTGTGTGTGTGTGTGTGTGTAGAGAGAGAGTTTTTAAAAAAACGTGAGTCATGTGTAATACTAAATTGTTGGAAATGTCACCTGTCCAAAGCATTATATAGGAAAAGGAAAAAATGAAACTGAGAATATTATTTAGATTCTAATGAAAATTGAAAATTTCCTTTCTAATGAATCTAAAAGAGTAGCAGTGAAAATTGCAAGCTCTTAAATGTAAAGGGTGTTATTACACTTTTCTTCCTAGTGTTAGATGGAGAGTGATGTGCATTTACTCTTTTATTTTTAAAGCTAGCAGTCAGTAGCTGGGTACAGATCTGTCATGTTTGTGTATCCTGCTTGTATAATTTAACTTGTATAATTTAACTTAATCAGTCATAAAATTCCATTTCGTATCTACATATAAAGTTCCAAAAGTTCTTCAGAAGTGAAATAATATGCAGCATCTACTCCCCTAATCACCACACTCCCACCACCACGAGGGCTCCAACGCCCGTTATAAATGCTTATCTAAGCAGGTTCAAAGAAAGAGTCTGATGTCTCTCAAGACACAATCGCTGGTATCACAGGATGACTTTGAGTTGCTAACTCACATACCTCATCTTGAAGATGTCTACCAGAATCAATACTAAGATGTATTTCCTTATATAGAGAGACATTAGTAAGGAACCTAGATTTTTGTAGGTCTGTATCTCTTTTCTTGTCCAGGCTGAAGAATCAAGAGTCTAAACACCAGTATCACTGAAAACTCAAGCCAAGTCTTTAATGTGATTTCCACATACACTGCTGAACCTGACTAGAACCTGGCAGTGAGAGGGCAATAATGTGATGTGTATCCTTTCAGCTTCCCCAGCCAACTTGGTGAGGTCATCATTGGAGCAGGAAGGACAACTTCACTTCTCAGGCAAGGGGCACAAGACTGGAGGAGAAACAAAGTCAGCATATTCCATCCTGAACCAAAAGACGATGCAAAGGTTGGCACACAGAGTTCCATCTGACTTGTGTCCATGTTGTCACCTTTCTTAGGACATGAAGCTAATGAGAAAGGGGGGTGAGGGCAATAATGAGTCTGGGAAAGGAGTAAAAATTTAGTATTTGCCACTGTTCTTTCCTTTCCCACCTGTTGTGTGTGTGTGTGTGTGTGTGTGTGTGTGTGTAGAGAGAGAGTTTTTAAAAAGACGTCAGTCATGTGTAATACTAAATTGTTGGAAATGTCACCTGTCCAAAGCATTATATAGGAAAAGGAAAAAATGAAACTGAGAATATTATTTAGATTCTAATGAAAATTGAAAATTTCCTTTCTAATGAATCTAAAAGAGTAGCAGTGAAAATTGCAAGCTCTTAAATGTAAAGGGTGTTATTACACTTTTCTTCCTAGTGTTAGATGGAGAGTGATGTGCATTTACTCTTTTATTTTTAAAGCTAGCAGTCAGTAGCTGGGTACAGATCTGTCATGTTTGTGTATCCTGCTTGTATAATTTAACTTGTATAATTTAACTTAATCAGTCATAAAATTCCATTTTCGTATCTACATATAAAGTTCCAAAAGTTCTTCAGAAGTGAAATAATATGCAGCATCTACTCCCCTAATCACCACACTCCCACCACCACGAGGGCTCCAACGCCCGTTATAAATGCTTATCTAAGCAGGTTCATTCTTTACGGTTACTTAATTTAACAGACTCAAAAATTCTAAAGAAGATGGAATAATCCTATAGCTAGGACTCTTACTCCACACTTCCAAAGCAGGGGGCAAGGGTTCCATCCCTGGGTGGGGAACTAACATGCCACATGCCTTGCAGTGCAGCAAAATAAGTAAATTGTATTTAAAATTTCTAAAACAATCCATAAACTCTAACCTTTTTAAAGCTCTAAAGTCCCAAAGAATGAATTAAAAATATATAGTAAGATGAGAATTAAATGGTATATTTCAGCATGAAGATATTTTTGAAATGAATTTTGAATGAGAATAACTGAAAATTTGCACTAGTATTATAGGCACAGAGTATATTGATTAATGTCCAAGTTCTTAATTGCTTTTATTTTTTATTGGAGTATACTGCTTTACAATGTTGCATTAGTTTCTGCTGTATAACACAATGAACTTAATTGCTTTTAAAGTGACATTTTAGATCAAATATGAAGTTTAAAAGTTATATCTCAGTCTTTAAAACCTATAAAACCTTTATATATCCTTTTATAGAAGTGTATTTCACACACAATAAAACACTACAGAGTTTTAAAGTACCAGCCAATGCAATCATCATGCAAATCAAAGTGCTGAGTGTTTCCATCAGCCCAGAAAGTTCCCTGGTGCCCTTGTGGGAGTCAACAGCCCACTCCTCGGAGTCAACAGCCCACTCCCCAGAGTCAACAGCCTACTCCCTGGAGGCAACCATTGTTCTGATTTCTGTCACTAAGAGATCAATCTTCCTTGTTCTTGAATTTCATGTAAATAGAGTAGATTCAGACAGAATGTACTCTAGCAGAAGGTTTCTTTCATTCAGCATAAAATATTTCCTCTTTATTGTTGAGTAATATTCCATCTACCTAATACCTGGAACTGTCAAGTCTTTTTTAATCATTCTCAAGGATATAAAGTGGTAACTCACTGTGGCTTTTTTTTCTTTTTTTTCCACTGTGGCTTTAATTTGCATTTCTTGATGACTAAAGATGTTGTTTAGTTGCTAAGTTGTATCTGACTCTTTGTGACCCCGTGGACTGCAGCTCACTAGCCTTCCCTGTCCATGGGATTCTCCAGGCAAGAATACTGGAGTGGGTTGTCATTTCCTTCTCCAGGGCATCTTTCCAACCTAGGGATTGAACCTACATCTCTTGCATTGGCAAAGCAGGGGCAAGGGTTCCATCCCGGGGGGTTTGGGGAACTAACATGCCACATGCCTTGCAGTGCACAAAATAAGTAAATTGTATTTAAAATTTCTAAAACAATCCATAAACTCTAACCTTTTTAAAGCTCTAAAGTCCCAAAGAATGAATTAAAAATATATAGTAAGATGAGAATTAAATGGTATATTTCAGCATGAAGATATTTTTGAAATGAATTTTGAATGAGAATAACTGAAAATTTGCACTAGTATTATAGGCACAGAGTATATTGATTAATGTCCAAGTTCTTAATTGCTTTTATTTTTTATTGGAGTATACTGCTTTACAATGTTGCATTAGTTTCTGCTGTATAACACAATGAACTTAATTGCTTTTAAAGTGACATTTTAGATCAAATATGAAGTTTAAAAGTTATATCTCAGTCTTTAAAACCTATAAAACCTTTATATATCCTTTTATAGAAGTGTATTTCACACACAATAAAACACTACAGAGTTTTAAAGTACCAGCCAATGCAATCATCATGCAAATCAAAGTGCTGAGTGTTTCCATCAGCCCAGAAAGTTCCCTGGTGCCCTTGTGGGAGTCAACAGCCCACTCCTCGGAGTCAACAGCCCACTCCCCAGAGTCAACAGCCTACTCCCTGGAGGCAACCATTGTTCTGATTTCTGTCACTAAGAGATCAATCTTCCTTGTTCTTGAATTTCATGTAAATAGAGTAGATTCAGACAGAATGTACTCTAGCAGAAGGTTTCTTTCATTCAGCATAAAATATTTCCTCTTTATTGTTGAGTAATATTCCATCTACCTAATACCTGGAACTGTCAAGTCTTTTTTAATCATTCTCAAGGATATAAAGTGGTAACTCACTGTGGCTTTTTTTTCTTTTTTTTCCACTGTGGCTTTAATTTGCATTTCTTGATGACTAAAGATGTTGTTTAGTTGCTAAGTTGTATCTGACTCTTTGTGACCCCGTGGACTGCAGCTCACTAGCCTTCCCTGTCCATGGGATTCTCCAGGCAAGAATACTGGAGTGGGTTGTCATTTCCTTCTCCAGGGCATCTTTCCAACCTAGGGATTGAACCTACATCTCTTGCATTGGCAGGGGGATTCTTTACCATTGAGCCACCAGGTAAGCCCAGATGCCAACATCTTGTTCATTTACTTATTGGCCACTCATATATCTTCCTATATGAATCTTATTAACCTTTGCACCCCCAGAACCTAGCAAAATAAATGTTTCCTGAACAGTTTTTTTTTTTTAAGTAGACTAATAACATTAAAAAATATATGTTAAAGTACAATGATTCTACTTCTAGAAATTTATCTTAAAAAAGTAAAGATGTACATTAAAAAATGACCTGAGAATTATTAATTTTAATATCAAAAGAATACTAACTAAATATCCAATAGTAGGGGACGAGTTAAATAAATTACTGGATAGCCATATTTTGGAATAACAAGTAGCATTAATATTATTATATAAATGGGGGCTTCCCTGGTGGCTCAGTATAAAGAATCCACTTGCCAATGCAGGAGACGAGGGCTTGATCCCTGATGTGGCAAAATCCCATGTGCTGTGGAGCAACTAAATCTGTGCCACAACTATCTAGACTGTGCTCTGGAGCCCAGGAGCCTCCACTACTGAGCCCAGACACTCTAAAGCCTGTGCTCCATAAAAAGAGAAGCCACTACAATGAGAAGCCTGTGCATAGAAACTAGAGAGTAGCCCCCACTCTCTGTAACTAGAGAAAACTTCATGCAGCAACAAAGACCCAGTATAACCATAACTAAATAAATACAATTATTGTTTTAAAAAGATAACATTATAGAAATAAAAGTATTATATAAATGGAGTGATATATGTGTATACAAAAAAGTCCAGAAGGTGGTTTTGATATTTATCTTTGGACAATGATATCAAAGTAGATTTTAACATTTTTTCCTTTTGCAGCTTGTATCTTAGATATTTTTCTAACAAGGCAAAATATTGTTTATAGAATAAGGAAAAGTGATGTCATTTAAAAATAGAACATGTACATAGGATGGTGTGCAAAAAAGAGTTACAAAGCAGGCCTGAACTGCTCTCCTTGGGAAGGCATGCCTGCAAGGGGGCTGGATCGGTTTCGCGTTGTTTCCCAAAAGGTTTTGCTCCAGGGCATCTTTCCAACCTAGGGATTGAACCTACATCTCTTGCATTGGCAGGGGGATTCTTTACCATTGAGCCACCAGGTAAGCCCAGATGCCAACATCTTGTTCATTTACTTATTGGCCACTCATATATCTTCCTATATGAATCTTATTAACCTTTGCACCCCCAGAACCTAGCAAAATAAATGTTTCCTGAACAGTTTTTTTTTTTTAAGTAGACTAATAACTTTAAAAAAATATATGTTAAAGTACAATGATTCTACTTCTAGAAATTTATCTTAAAAAAGTAAAGATGTACATTAAAAAATGACCTGAGAATTATTAATTTTAATATCAAAAGAATACTAACTAAATATCCAATAGTAGGGGACGAGTTAAATAAATTACTGGATAGCCATATTTTGGAATAACAAGTAGCATTAATATTATTATATAAATGGGGGCTTCCCTGGTGGCTCAGTATAAAGAATCCACTTGCCAATGCAGGAGACGAGGGCTTGATCCCTGATGTGGCAAAATCCCATGTGCTGTGGAGCAACTAAATCTGTGCCACAACTATCTAGACTGTGCTCTGGAGCCCAGGAGCCTCCACTACTGAGCCCAGACACTCTAAAGCCTGTGCTCCATAAAAAGAGAAGCCACTACAATGAGAAGCCTGTGCATAGAAACTAGAGAGTAGCCCCCACTCTCTGTAACTAGAGAAAACTTCATGCAGCAACAAAGACCCAGTATAACCATAACTAAATAAATACAATTATTGTTTTAAAAAGATAACATTATAGAAATAAAAGTATTATATAAATGGAGTGATATATGTGTATACAAAAAAGTCCAGAAGGTGGTTTTGATATTTATCTTTGGACAATGATATCAAAGTAGATTTTAACATTTTTTCCTTTTGCAGCTTGTATCTTAGATATTTTTCTAACAAGGCAAAATATTGTTTATAGAATAAGGAAAAGTGATGTCATTTAAAAATAGAACATGTACATAGGATGGTGTGCAAAAAAGAGTTACAAAGCAGGCCTGAACTGCTCTCCTTGGGAAGGCATGCCTGCAAGGCTGTCCTTGGTTGGTGTCTGGAATACGGATTTCAGCAGAGTTGCCATCTTCTCTACCTGATAAAAGTGGTTCACTGCATCCAAACTATTTGTACAAACTCAGTAGTGTATCCCAAACACCTGGTTTCCTTCTGGATGCCTGGAATTTCAGGTCATGTGAGAGAGGACGCCTACATGCATGCTAAATCGCTTCAGACTCTTTGTGACCCTATGAACTGTAGTCTGCTAGGATCCTCTGTACATGAGAGTCTCCAGGCAAAAATACTGGGGCGGGTTGTCATACCATCCTCCAAAGGATCTTCTCAATCAGGGATCGAACCCACATCTCTTATGTCTCCCACACTGGCAGGTGGGTTCTTTACCACTCAGCCATGTGAGAACCCTACATGTCCAACACGACCGGTTCTCAACAAAAACCCTGGCACTGCATGCCTAATGAGCTTCCCTGGCAAACAACAGCACACATGCTGTGATGATTTGTTGCTGGAAGAAGGGCAAAGTCTCTTGGAAGCTGGTGCCTGGTTTCCTCCAGCTCTGCCCCATGCATCATTTCTTCTTGTTGATTTTGCTTTGTATCCTTCACTGTAATAAATCTTAACTGTAAGGACAACTATCTGCTGAGCTTTTAAGTCCTCATCCAATGTGGGGGTGGTCAGGGGTTCCCCAAGAACTAGCATCTTAGTTATTCTTAAATAGATGAAACATAAATCTGAAAAATCATGGGCAAGTTCAGTGTCTCTGTCAATTCTCTTTGAATACCGACTATTGTAAAGAGACAGTCTAACCTTTAAATGTTCAGGTTCTACCTTACACAAATGTGGAGTTTTAGAAGAGTCACTTACAGCTGGATGAAAAACATTGATGGCTTGGACAGAGGCTTTCCCTTTTTGCTTATACCCGAATACCAAGTCGATCCACTGACAGATGTTCTGGGACACGTAGTCAGACTCTAGAGCCTGCCGATGGATGAGGATAAAAAGACGAGGATCGTTTCGTGCCCAAGGCTTAAAAATAGAACATGTACATAGGATGGTGTGCAAAAAAGAGTTACAAAGCAGGCCTGAACTGCTCTCCTTGGGAAGGCATGCCTGCAAGGCTGTCCTTGGTTGGTGTCTGGAATACGGATTTCAGCAGAGTTGCCATCTTCTCTACCTGATAAAAGTGGTTCACTGCATCCAAACTATTTGTACAAACTCAGTAGTGTATCCCAAACACCTGGTTTCCTTCTGGATGCCTGGAATTTCAGGTCATGTGAGAGAGGACGCCTACATGCATGCTAAATCGCTTCAGACTCTTTGTGACCCTATGAACTGTAGTCTGCTAGGATCCTCTGTACATGAGAGTCTCCAGGCAAAAATACTGGGGCGGGTTGTCATACCATCCTCCAAAGGATCTTCTCAATCAGGGATCGAACCCACATCTCTTATGTCTCCCACACTGGCAGGTGGGTTCTTTACCACTCAGCCATGTGAGAACCCTACATGTCCAACACGACCGGTTCTCAACAAAAACCCTGGCACTGCATGCCTAATGAGCTTCCCTGGCAAACAACAGCACACATGCTGTGATGATTTGTTGCTGGAAGAAGGGCAAAGTCTCTTGGAAGCTGGTGCCTGGTTTCCTCCAGCTCTGCCCCATGCATCATTTCTTCTTGTTGATTTTGCTTTGTATCCTTCACTGTAATAAATCTTAACTGTAAGGACAACTATCTGCTGAGCTTTTAAGTCCTCATCCAATGTGGGGGTGGTCAGGGGTTCCCCAAGAACTAGCATCTTAGTTATTCTTAAATAGATGAAACATAAATCTGAAAAATCATGGGCAAGTTCAGTGTCTCTGTCAATTCTCTTTGAATACCGACTATTGTAAAGAGACAGTCTAACCTTTAAATGTTCAGGTTCTACCTTACACAAATGTGGAGTTTTAGAAGAGTCACTTACAGCTGGATGAAAAACATTGATGGCTTGGACAGAGGCTTTCCCTTTTTGCTTATACCCGAATACCAAGTCGATCCACTGACAGATGTTCTGGGACACGTAGTCAGACTCTAGAGCCTGCCGATGGATGAGGATAAAAAGACGAGGATCGTTTCGTGCCCAAGGCGGGAGGTTGACATGATTAACCCGCTCACCATTCTGACGCACACCAAAATCAAAACCTAAAAGAGAAGATTAAAGTCAGTGTTTATCTCCCCCAAAGTATGCTTCATTTGACCCACTGAGCAGATGTGAAGAGTCCACAGAAATAGCTATTGTAAGTTATAACTGAGATAAGGAACAGCAAGAGGACTCTAACACCGTTGCTTACGTGCTGATTTACTACCCACAGAGCTACGTGGATTAACATGACCTATCCTAATTACATCTGAGATCTTTCAACGTTACTCTTCCACCACTTCATATTTTTAAAAAGCAGAAAATCACTGCTTGCTAATTTTTCACTTATCAAATCCTCAAATGCATTAAATGTGAAAATGCCTCAACTGAAAACTTGATTAAAATAAAGTGAAGGCTTTTGTATAGGCATTTCAGAATTATTGGTATTAACCTACAGTAAATTTAAGACTACTTATGTGTGATAAGTCTCAGCATTCTGTAGTTAAAAAAAAACTCAACTTAAATGCAAAGTATATATATTCCAAGAATGAACTTAGTCTGTTCATTTTATGGTAAATCTGTAAGTGTTCTGATTTCGTTTCCACTAAGCATTCCTGTGGACAACAAATTTACAGTAACATATTAAGAGGGTTACTATGTGATGTAAATAAAGTGTTATCTAATTGTCTCATTAGTCTGTTAGTATAAACAAAAATCTCGGAAGTGTTTCTTTAAAAAATTGGGCTTCCCTGGTGGTCCAATGGGTAGGGACACCAACTTGCAGTGCAAGGGGCACCGGTTCGATCCCTGGCCTGGGAAGATTTCACGTTCCATGGAGTGGCTGGGCCAATGTGCCCAACTACTGAGCCGGAGCTCTGGAGTGCACACGCCCAGAGCCGGTGCTCTGCTGCGAGAGAGGCCACTGTGATGGGAGGCCCACACGGGCCAAAGAACAAAGATGGATGAAAATAGATAAATGGAAGACCAACAGAAGTGGCCAAAAAAAAAAAAAAAATCCTAGGGAAACTCCAGAGGGAGGGGATATATGTATACATATACATGTACAGCAGGAACTAACACAACATTGTAAAGCAACTATACTCTAATTTAAAAAATAATAATAATTAAAAAATTAACCTAAATGAAATGCTATCTTAGAACAGAAATTTTTTGGTGTTACCTTTTTTGGAAAGAAAATCTGAACATCATAGTAGAATGTAAAGTTACAAGGCCTTGTGAAAGCTGATTATGCTCCATATAAAATTAAGTTGCTGTCTGACTACTTCTTGATCTTGTGAAAACAAGTAGAAGGATCTTCACTAATTTTGGAAGTGCATGGAAATGATATGAGATGAGATATAAACCCAGGGTTCATATAAAATAAACAAGGGGTGAGGGTCAGCTGACAGACAGAGTGATAGAGTCAGGATGGACTGGCTGAGGCCCTCCAGACTCTGGTGGGAGCTTCAGGGGAGGTAGCAGGGATTCACTGTACAGCAGTGATGGGGCATCTGGGGGCTTAGCAGAGGGAGGGGGAGCAGCGGGAGTCTCTATGAACTCAAACCATTCCCAACTTTCTAGGATGTGGGGGAACATCACAGAGGTAGACACTGCCCACCCAGAGCAGGCGCCTGGTGGTCCAAGGAGAGGCCTCCAGGAGTGCTCACAGGAAATGGCAGGATGTATGCTACAGCAAGTCATCTTTTCTATAAAAGGCTATAACAACACCTGCTGCTGGGCATGCTTTTCTAGGATCTCATCACTCCCCTATCAAGTGGCAACGTCTGTGATCCTTCCTTTTGAATGCAGGCGGGCCCTTGTGACTGCCTCCAAAACAGAATGCAGGGCAAGTGCTATGAGTGACCTTCCTCAAGGCTAGGTTGGAAAAGGTCCTGCGGCATCTGTGCATCTCTCTTGGGACACTGTTGTTAGGAACCCTGAGTTGCCAGGTAGGATGTCCAAGGCTGTCATGCTATGAGAACTCCCCAACAGTTCACATGGAGAAACCAGAGACCCTGAAGAGAGGCCTGCCAGCCCCATGCTGCTCTGTTCCCCTGGATGTTCCAGTTCCAGCGGAGCTGAATGTAACTGCACAAGAGACCCAGAGCCAGAACCACAAAAACCACCTGGTTGCGCTGTCCCTAAATTTCTGACCTACAAAAACTGTAATAAATAATACATCCAATGTTTTGAGTCACTAAGCACTGGGGTTATCTGTTCTGCAGCTACAGGTAACAGGAAGGTACACATAAGAAACCATGGTCAGGGAAATAAGCAGTAGACTTAACTGAGGCAGATACCCCAAACTGCAGGTGCTGATATTTCACTGCGGTATTTCTTACTTGGGCAACACTATGAAACATGCTCCAAGTAATCAGCAGCAGAGATTTGTTAATGATTCTCTAAATAACTCCAGAGAGGCCAGTTAAAATAGGAAAAAAAGTCTGAAGTAATTTCTCCAACAGTAACTTCTCTAAAGATATAATTCCGAATTTTAGGTATTCCTAAAAGTTACACAAAACTACAAAATTAAATAATGAAGGAAAATGACCCAAAGATACCTTGTAAACGATTATATTAATCTTACATTAAAGAACAGGTAAGATTAGCTGAGCCTGCTGGTCACTGGCATCACAGAAAATCTGATTTTACCTTCTACTGTCACTTCTTGTTATTACACAACTCTAATTAGTCTTTTATTTCTAACTAGCTCATTACTCCTAAAATCACTGAGATTTTGGTTATATTGTTCTTTAATAAATTCATGACTTAAAAAAATAATCAGTGTGTCATAACTCTTGTAATCAGAGAAAATGCTAAAGCAATTTCTGTAACAAAATTAAAATACACGTTTACAAATACTTTCAATAGTTAAAAGTTACAAATTTCTAAATATACCTAGTCCTATAAAATATTTAAGATCCTCAAGCTCACTTGGAAAGAAAATTATATACTTACTAAGTAAAGGTAATTTTCTTCTTTGGGGACTCAAATTTTAGAACTTATAAAAGCTATTTTTATTTTTGAAAAATTATAAAATAAGTACAAACTCTCAGAAATTTAAATTAGAGATGATTTACTGCTATACCTTCACGGTTAACTAAGAATTCTGGAAGATAGAAAAACTCTGGAATAAGTTCTTTCACATCAGTCATGGACTCAAAAGATGAGAGGCGCCAGGTTGTATGTGTAGAATGAAAAGTTCTGTCTGGAATGTCAAAACTTTGATCTAAAAAGAAACACAAATAACACACTTAAGACACATGACCTGCTTCCATTTGAAACTTACTATAATTAATTTACTTTTAATACTTCAAAAAACATTTAAGTGATATTCCTTTTGTTTGTCCATAGTTTAAAAGAGATTGAGTTCCTGAACATAAATATTTCTCTATATAATTTGAGACTGCATTATATTATTTTTAATCTGTATTACACTTTCATAGTATATAAGCTAGATAAATCTATATCACTTACTTGTTTAATTGATTAATATTAAATATCTATCTGTCCAAGTAGAATGCAAATGTCCTAAAAGCAGACACCTGGGATACAAACCATACCAAGCACATTCTAGAGACTAGATAATGAATATGGAAGGAAAATTAAAGTTCAAATAGGGGCTTCCCTGATGGTCCAGTGGGTAAAGAGTCTGCCCTGCAGTGCAAGGAGCATGGGTTTGATCCTTGGCACAGGAAGATCCCACATGCCACGGAGTGGCTGGACCGGTGTGTCCAATTACGAGCCAGTGCTCTGGAGTGCATGCGCCCAGAGGTGGTGCTCTGCAACCAGAGAGGCCACTGCAATGGGAGGCCGACACAGGCCAAAGAATTAAGATGGATGAAAATAAATAAATGAAGGACCAATAAAAGAGGCCAGAATTTAAAAAAAAAAATTTCAAATAGGTAAAAATAGCCAAAACAGTAGTGTCATAACTCTTGTAATCAGAGAAAATGCTAAAGCAATTTCTGTAACAAAATTAAAATACACGTTTACAAATACTTTCAATAGTTAAAAGTTACAAATTTCTAAATATACCTAGTCCTATAAAATATTTAAGATCCTCAAGCTCACTTGGAAAGAAAATTATATACTTACTAAGTAAAGGTAATTTTCTTCTTTGGGGACTCAAATTTTAGAACTTATAAAAGCTATTTTTATTTTTAAAAAATTATAAAATAAGTACAAACTCTCAGAAATTTAAATTAGAGATGATTTACTGCTATACCTTCACGGTTAACTAAGAATTCTGGAAGATAGAAAAACTCTGGAATAAGTTCTTTCACATCAGTCATGGACTCAAAAGATGAGAGGCGCCAGGTTGTATGTGTAGAATGAAAAGTTCTGTCTGGAATGTCAAAACTTTGATCTAAAAAGAAACACAAATAACACACTTAAGACACATGACCTGCTTCCATTTGAAACTTACTATAATTAATTTACTTTTAATACTTCAAAAAACATTTAAGTGATATTCCTTTTGTTTGTCCATAGTTTAAAAGAGATTGAGTTCCTGAACATAAATATTTCTCTATATAATTTGAGACTGCATTATATTATTTTTAATCTGTATTACACTTTCATAGTATATAAGCTAGATAAATCTATATCACTTACTTGTTTAATTGATTAATATTAAATATCTATCTGTCCAAGTAGAATGCAAATGTCCTAAAAGCAGACACCTGGGATACAAACCATACCAAGCACATTCTAGAGACTAGATAATGAATATGGAAGGAAAATTAAAGTTCAAATAGGGGCTTCCCTGATGGTCCAGTGGGTAAAGAGTCTGCCCTGCAGTGCAAGGAGCATGGGTTTGATCCTTGGCACAGGAAGATCCCACATGCCACGGAGTGGCTGGACCGGTGTGTCCAATTACGAGCCAGTGCTCTGGAGTGCATGCGCCCAGAGGTGGTGCTCTGCAACCAGAGAGGCCACTGCAATGGGAGGCCGACACAGGCCAAAGAATTAAGATGGATGAAAATAAATAAATGAAGGACCAATAAAAGAGGCCAGAATTTAAAAAAAAAAATTTCAAATAGGTAAAAATAGTTTTTTCTCCATCAAGAAGCAAAATTATTCCTTTACCTCTAACCAGTAAGATGATTTTTCTTCTCTCTTTTCTTTTTTCTTTCAGGGATGGAAGGGGCATTGCTTTATATGTTTTAGGTCATTGCTTTTTAGATGTTCATTCATAGGGAATTTTACTTATCCCCTATGGAATGAGTAAAATTAAAGGAATAAGTAAAATTCCCTATGAATGAAAATAAAACTAAGAATAGCTACTCTTTTGTTAAGTTTTTTCTAGTGTAGACTATTAGTAATCAAGAACTGAGCTTCCCCTGTCTTTTCTGTCAACAGTTATCAGACTTTCTAGCCCAGACTATGCAATGACATCTAAAGGCCAGCCCTTGAAAACATCAGCAGTGTGGATGCTTCTTAGGCACCACGTTGTAACATCTGAAGGTACTCTCAATCTGTAGGAATCTGAACCCGTCTTTTCATCTGGAGACTGTTAAAGACTAATTTCAGCATCAAGCAAAGCACATTTTTTTTTTTAAAGCTGATATTCCCCAAGCCTGACCCGCTTTGCCGAGCAGTTTCCTATTACTTTTACTACCTTCTCTATCCTCTTGAATCAGTTAGCACTGGCTGGGCACTAAATAAAATATGGGAAGAAATGAGGTTTGTAAATGTTTCCCTTTTTTCTCAAAAGGAGGGAGGGACATTTAAATAAATACTAACTCACTCAGGGTAAAAGTTATTAATCTAAATGGAATCCAGGAAGATTAAAGGCAATTCTGTGAGAATATGGTGGAATCAGTTTCTAAAAGACTGAAGAACTGTGGAAAAGGAGAAGCAAACTGAGGTTTCTGTTAGAATTTTAAAATTCTCTGCAGTGCAAGGAGCATGGGTTCGATCCCTGGCCCAGGAAGACCCCATGTGCCGTGGAGTGGCTGGACCTGTGTGTCCAATTACGAGCCAGTGCTCTGGAGTGCATGCACCCAGAGCTGGTGCTCCACAACCAGAGAGGCCACTGCAATGGGAGGCCCAACAAAGACCAAAGAATGAAGATGGATGAAAATAAAATACATAAAGGACCAATAAAGGAGGCCAAAATTTAAAAAAAAAAATTTCAAATAGGTAAAAATAGTTTTTTCTCCATCAAGAAGCAAAATTATTCCTTTACCTCTAACCAGTAAGATGATTTTTCTTCTCTCTTTTCTTTTTTCTTTCAGGGATGGAAGGGGCATTGCTTTATATGTTTTAGGTCATTGCTTTTTAGATGTTCATTCATAGGGAATTTTACTTATCCCCTATGGAATGAGTAAAATTAAAGGAATAAGTAAAATTCCCTATGAATGAAAATAAAACTAAGAATAGCTACTCTTTTGTTAAGTTTTTTCTAGTGTAGACTATTAGTAATCAAGAACTGAGCTTCCCCTGTCTT
Organism: Tragulus kanchil; assembly: GCA_022376925.1. Lineage (NCBI taxonomy): Eukaryota > Metazoa > Chordata > Mammalia > Artiodactyla > Tragulidae > Tragulus > Tragulus kanchil. Next base: position 99,492,296 of record JAIOJX010000005.1, on the reverse strand, counting down.
TTCTGTCAACAGTTATCAGACTTTCTAGCCCAGACTATGCAATGACATCTAAAGGCCAGCCCTTGAAAACATCAGCAGTGTGGATGCTTCTTAGGCACCACGTTGTAACATCTGAAGGTACTCTCAATCTGTAGGAATCTGAACCCGTCTTTTCATCTGGAGACTGTTAAAGACTAATTTCAGCATCAAGCAAAGCACATTTTTTTTTTTAAAGCTGATATTCCCCAAGCCTGACCCGCTTTGCCGAGCAGTTTCCTATTACTTTTACTACCTTCTCTATCCTCTTGAATCAGTTAGCACTGGCTGGGCACTAAATAAAATATGGGAAGAAATGAGGTTTGTAAATGTTTCCCTTTTTTTCTCAAAAAGGAGGGAGGGACATTTAAATAAATACTAACTCACTCAGGGTAAAAAGTTATTAATCTAAATGGAATCCAGGAAGATTAAAGGCAATTCTGTGAGAATATGGTGGAATCAGTTTCTAGAAGAGACTGAAGAACTGTGGAAAAGGAGAAGCAAACTGAGGTTTCTGTTAGAATTTTAAAATTCTCTGCAGTGTCTTAATTTTTAAAAATGTAATAATACTACAAATTCCTGTCATCTAGAACATGTATGAACTCAAGTGGTAGTTGTTAACCTAGCACTTTGTCCCTGGTAGGGGGGATATTTGGCTCTGCCTGAGACATTTTTGGTTCTCACGGCTGGGTGAGGGATGCCACGGGCATCTACTAGGTTGGGCTAGGGATGCTGCTAAACGCTGAACAGTGCAGAGATCAGTGCTGTTACAAAGAGCTATGTAGTTCAAAATGATTGTAGTGCTAAGGCGAGAAACCCTGGATTAAAAGAGAAGCCATCACAAATGGCTTTTAAACTAATCAGAAGAAACTAACTGGGCAATGAGGTAGTACCTATTGTCATTTTGTTTTTTAATCATTCTTAAATACACAATGAAGAAAACCTGTCATAACAGTTGATTGGGAGTTTTATATTAATACATTCTCAGACAATATGAAAAGAAATGAAGGGCAGTTATAGTACTGTTACATGCTGCAGTCGTCCCAAACCACATCTAAAATATTCTTTCATTTTTACTACAATTATTATTACTATTTTGGCCATACTGTGTGACTTGCAGGATCTTGGCTCTCTTACCAGGATTTGAGCCCATGCCCTCAGCAGTGAAAGTGTGGAGTCCGAACCACTGGGAATTCTCTGAAATATTCTTTTTTATTCTGACAGCCACTTTTTAATAAGAGCATTCACAAATAAGAATATGTTCAGAAAGCTGAGCAGAAAAGTGACAGGCTTGGAAACCAGAGAAAACATTGCTTAACTATTAGGGTTCTTTTTGACATGGATTTTTTTTTTTTTTTTAATGTTTTGGCCTCTTTTATTGGTTTTTATTTATTTAACTTCATCCATCTTTGTTCTGTGGTCTGTGTGGGCCTCCCATTGCAGTGGCCTCTCTCGTTGCAGAGCACTGGCTTTGGGCGCATGCGCCCAAAGAGCTGGCTCCTAATTAGACACACTGGTCCAGCTGCTCCATGGCACGAGGGATCTTCCTGCCACAGGTCAGACCAGTGCCCCTTGCACTGCAAGGCAGACGCTTACCCACTGGACCACCAGGGAGCCTCTTTTAGTTTTTAAATGCTTAACTAAGTACAGAACTGTCTTATTTTTGTATTTCTTGCAGCAGCTGCGTAAGGTCTCCTATATAGGAGGCTCTTAACTAAGGATCATTAGTTTGAGGATAAACAAGAGTAAGAGAAGGAGAAAAGGGCATGCATGTTCAGTTGCTCAGTGGTGTCCAACTCTGTGCTGCCCCATAGACTGTACCTCGCCAGGCTCCTCTGTCTATAGGATTTACCAGGCAAAAATCCTGGAGCGGGGTGTCATTTCCTCCTCCGGGGAGACAAGGGCAGTGTACAAAACCCTGGATTAAGAGAAGCCATCACAAATGGCTTTTAAACTAATCAGACAACTGGGCAATGAGGTAGTACCTATTGTCATTTTGTTTTTTAATCATTCTTAAATACACAATGAAGAAAACCTGTCATAACAGTTGATTGGGAGTTTTATATTAATACATTCTCAGACAATATGAAAAGAAATGAAGGGCAGTTATAGTACTGTTACATGCTGCAGTCGTCCCAAACCACATCTAAAATATTCTTTCATTTTTACTACAATTATTATTACTATTTTGGCCATACTGTGTGACTTGCAGGATCTTGGCTCTCTTACCAGGATTTGAGCCCATGCCCTCAGCAGTGAAAGTGTGGAGTCCGAACCACTGGGAATTCTCTGAAATATTCTTTTTTATTCTGACAGCCACTTTTTAATAAGAGCATTCACAAATAAGAATATGTTCAGAAAGCTGAGCAGAAAAGTGACAGGCTTGGAAACCAGAGAAAACATTGCTTAACTATTAGGGTTCTTTTTGACATGGATTTTTTTTTTTTTTTTAATGTTTTGGCCTCTTTTATTGGTTTTTATTTATTTAACTTCATCCATCTTTGTTCTGTGGTCTGTGTGGGCCTCCCATTGCAGTGGCCTCTCTCGTTGCAGAGCACTGGCTTTGGGCGCATGCGCTCCAAAGAGCTGGCTCCTAATTAGACACACTGGTCCAGCTGCTCCATGGCACGAGGGATCTTCCTGCCACGGGTCAGACCAGTGCCCCTTGCACTGCAAGGCAGACGCTTTACCCACTGGACCACCAGGGGAGCCTCTTTTAGTTTTTAAATGCTTAACTAAGTACAGAACTGTCTTATTTTTGTATTTCTTGCAGCAGCTGCGGTAAGGTCTCCTATATAGGAGGCTCTTAACTAAGGATCATTAGTTTGAGGATAAACAAGAGTAAGAGAAGGAGAAAAGGGCATGCATGTTCAGTTGCTCAGTGGTGTCCAACTCTGTGCTGCCCCATAGACTGTACCTCGCCAGGCTCCTCTGTCTATAGGATTTACCAGGCAAAAATCCTGGAGCGGGGTGTCATTTCCTCCTCCAGGGAGACAAGGGCAGTAACATTCAGATATCTGAACAGCTGTCATATGGAATTTTTGTTTTGTGTACTGATAAATAGAAGAGGGGCAAATATAAGAAAGCCCCTTTCACATACCAAATAGTCAACAATATACAAAATTCTTTCTTCCAAGAGATTGCATATGTGTGTAAATATATAAAGAAGTTCAACAAGGGACAAGTAATTGAATGATTCCACAAAAAATTCTGTTCCCAGAGGAACAACTTTGGGGCTAGTAGCACAGTTCTCATTAAGAAACTGACAAGTAAGTGTGTCCCTGTTTGCATACAAAGTAGTAAGTTCACCTCTATCTAAGTCATCTTCAGGCCCCGGGCTGCCCCTGAAGCAGTTACTAGGCAGTTACCATGGTGAAGGCAGCAGTGTGGCTCTCCTATAACCACTTACTGATAGCAACTTATAATTCCCCTTTAGGAGCCAGAGATAACAGGTTATCTGTTATCTTTCAATCTGAATCATCTGAAATAATTATTGAAATTTATTAATATTTATTAAATATATTATTGAATATTTATTAATATATTTATTATATTTATTAATAAGTAAGTTGAATGGTTTTAAAAAGTAAATAAATAATTTTAAAAGGGAAGGTAAATTTGTTCCTATGTGAATCAACTCTTTCTTTTAAAGAGTGGATTGCATTTTTATAAATGTAGACATGTTCAATCTGAGGCTAAAATATGAGACATTAGCAAGATGACCTGGCTTACTGCAAGTATGTTGAAGAGAATTTTGTTGAGAGAGTTAGAATTCTTTCCGACTGTTTGATTAGTCTTAACACATTGTCAGGACGTCAGCAAAGTGATTTTCCGATGACCAATCTGACCTTTGAGGTGGTTAGAAAACAATCCTTACCTTGATAGGCTTTTAGTTTTTAAATGCTTAACTAAGTACAGAACTGTCTTATTTTTGTATTTCTTGCAGCAGCTGCGGTAAGGTCTCCTATATAGGAGGCTCTTAACTAAGGATCATTAGTTTGAGGATAAACAAGAGTAAGAGAAGGAGAAAAGGGCATGCATGTTCAGTTGCTCAGTGGTGTCCAACTCTGTGCTGCCCCATAGACTGTACCTCGCCAGGCTCCTCTGTCTATAGGATTTACCAGGCAAAAATCCTGGAGCGGGGTGTCATTTCCTCCTCCAGGGAGACAAGGGCAGTAACATTCAGATATCTGAACAGCTGTCATATGGAATTTTTGTTTTGTGTACTGATAAATAGAAGAGGGGCAAATATAAGAAAGCCCCTTTCACATACCAAATAGTCAACAATATACAAAATTCTTTCTTCCAAGAGATTGCATATGTGTGTAAATATATAAAGAAGTTCAACAAGGGACAAGTAATTGAATGATTCCACAAAAAATTCTGTTCCCAGAGGAACAACTTTGGGGCTAGTAGCACAGTTCTCATTAAGAAACTGACAAGTAAGTGTGTCCCTGTTTGCATACAAAGTAGTAAGTTCACCTCTATCTAAGTCATCTTCGGGCCCCCGGGCTGCCCCTGAAGCAGTTACTAGGCAGTTACCATGGTGAAGGCAGCAGTGTGGCTCTCCTATAACCACTTACTGATAGCAACTTATAATTCCCCTTTAGGAGCCAGAGATAACAGGTTATCTGTTATCTTTCAATCTGAATCATCTGAAATAATTATTGAAATTTATTAATATTTATTAAATATATTATTGAATATTTATTAATATATTTATTATATTTATTAATAAGTAAGTTGAATGGTTTTAAAAAGTAAATGCATAACTTTAAAAGGGAAGGTAAATTTGTCCCTATGTGAATCACATCTTTCTTTTTAAAGAGTGGATTGCATTTTTATAAATGTAGACATGTTCAATCTGAGGCTAAAATATGAGACATTAGCAAGATGACCTGGCTTACTGCAAGTATGTTGAAGAGAATTTTGTTGAGAGAGTTAGAATTCTTTTTCCGACTGTTTGATTAGTCTTAACACATTGTCAGGACGTCAGCAAAGTGATTTTTCCCGATGACCAATCTGACCTTTGAGGTGGTTAGAAAACAATCCTTACCTTGATAGGCTAAAAACATCTTTGTGAACGGAGGCATCCTGACCAGGAAGTGAAGCACGGTGCCGCTGTTGGAGTAGTGGGAGCCGTAGTGGTAGGGCTGCACCGGGGGCATAGGGTCGTCTTCTCGGGCTCCTTTGCGGTACTCCTCCTCCAGGTACTGAAGGACATAGGGACCAGAACTGGTGAGAGTGAGCTCCAGGCAGAGCTGGAGAAGCCTCACTCCTCTCCTTTCCCATCTTTCTCCTGTCCCTTAGATGGGATTCTCCATGGCTTGCCCTCAGCCCCCTGGAGTGTCTGGGGGTCTCCTCCTGGGTGCCCCACTGAGGTCTGGCCATTGGAGAAGCATTTCACTGTCTGCATGTTCATCCTCTAATTCCCTCATAGAAAACCGACTGTTCTGCACTCTGCTTCCTAGCCCTCTGGTTCCCCACTAATGGCTTATAATATCCAAACTGATCAAGCGCTCAATTAAGTAAGAGCTGCCAGTCTCACTAGAGATGTCTGTGTTCTAAGAGGGTTTCAAGGTGTAACACAATGTTCTTTAGAGAAATGCTTCTCTCACAGAGGAAACGCAAGAGAAATGTAAAAACTGTATCCCATTACTGAAATTCTTTAAGAGAATATTTCATAGCTGTTCTGTAGTAGAGTTTGGTTCAGTTCAATTCAGTCGCTCAGTTGTGTCCTACTCTGCGACCCCATGGACTGCAGCACGCCAGGCTTCCCTGTCCTCCACCATCTCCCAAAGCTTGCTCAGACTCATGCCCATTGACTCCGTGATGCCATCCAACCATCTCGTCCTGTCGTCCCCTTCTCCTTTTGCCTTCTATTTTTCCCAGCATCAGGCAATAGAGTTACACAGAAATAAAAAAGAATTTTGGTAATCCTTCAACTACTCCTGTCTTCCCATCATAAAGTAAGAAGCTCAACCAAAGTTTTAATATCTGTCACTGTTCTCTTCTCCCATAGCTTCTCTAATAGAAAAGTCAGGTGACAGTGAATTTTCTGGAGTCATTTCTCTTTGATTTCCATAGCACTGCCCCATTTTTAGCTATGGAAGAATCAATCAGTGACAGTTATAAGATGCCTGGAGGGATCTTTCGGAAATTTTGACATAAGATAACATGGTGAATATGGGAAAACAGCTTCAGTTGCTCCTATCTTGATACTTTCGTTAAAAATGCAACACATGGGGGCTTCCCTGGTGGTCCAGTGGATAAGGACACCACCTTGCAGAGCAAGGGGCACTGGTTCAATCCCTGGCCTGGGAAGATTCCGCGTGCCACGGAGCGGCTGGACCAATATGTCCAACTACTGAGCTGGAGCTCTGGAGCGCATGTGCCCAGAGCTGGTGCTCTGTGACAAGAGAGGCCACTGCAATGGGAGGCCCACACAGGCCAAAGAACAAAGATGGATGAAAATAAATAAATGAAAGACCAACAGCAGTGGCCAAAGAATGCAACATATGTCTAATGAGTTTTTTTGAATTACCAACAGAATTCCAATAATATTAATTTCACAGAAATGAATAATTCTATTTTTAAACTTTAAAATCCAGTCTGCATGTTCATCCTCTAATTCCCTCATAGAAAACCGACTGTTCTGCACTCTGCTTCCTAGCCCTCTGGTTCCCCACTAATGGCTTATAATATCCAAACTGATCAAGCGCTCAATTAAGTAAGAGCTGCCAGTCTCACTAGAGATGTCTGTGTTCTAAGAGGGTTTCAAGGTGTAACACAATGTTCTTTAGAGAAATGCTTCTCTCACAGAGGAAATGCAAGAGAAATGTAAAAACTGTATCCCATTACTGAAATTCTTTAAGAGAATATTTCATAGCTGTTCTGTAGTAGAGTTTGGTTCAGTTCAATTCAGTCGCTCAGTTGTGTCCTACTCTGCGACCCCATGGACTGCAGCACGCCAGGCTTCCCTGTCCTCCACCATCTCCCAAAGCTTGCTCAGACTCATGCCCATTGACTCCGTGATGCCATCCAACCATCTCGTCCTGTCGTCCCCTTCTCCTTTTGCCTTCTATTTTTCCCAGCATCAGGCAATAGAGTTACACAGAAATAAAAAAGAATTTTGGTAATCCTTCAACTACTCCTGTCTTCCCATCATAAAGTAAGAAGCTCAACCAAAGTTTTAATATCTGTCACTGTTCTCTTCTCCCATAGCTTCTCTAATAGAAAAGTCAGGTGACAGTGAATTTTCTGGAGTCATTTCTCTTTGATTTCCATAGCACTGCCCCATTTTTAGCTATGGAAGAATCAATCAGTGACAGTTATAAGATGCCTGGAGGGATCTTTCGGAAATTTTGACATAAGATAACATGGTGAATATGGGAAAACAGCTTCAGTTGCTCCTATCTTGATACTTTCGTTAAAAATGCAACACATGGGGGCTTCCCTGGTGGTCCAGTGGATAAGGACACCACCTTGCAGAGCAAGGGGCACTGGTTCAATCCCTGGCCTGGGAAGATTCCGCGTGCCACGGAGCGGCTGGACCAATATGTCCAACTACTGAGCTGGAGCTCTGGAGCGCATGTGCCCAGAGCTGGTGCTCTGTGACAAGAGAGGCCACTGCAATGGGAGGCCCACACAGGCCAAAGAACAAAGATGGATGAAAATAAATAAATGAAAGACCAACAGCAGTGGCCAAAGAATGCAACATATGTCTAATGAGTTTTTTTGAATTACCAACAGAATTCCAATAATATTAATTTCACAGAAATGAATAATTCTATTTTTAAACTTTAAAATCCAATATTTTTGGTTAATAAACTTGTGCATAATTTGCTGAGATGAATAACAAAGGATTATGGTACATTATAAATTTATTGATATTATTACATTAAAATGAAGGGATACAAACAGCAGGTCCCTGGATATTTTTGTGATTTTTTTTATAAGCAATATGATTATTTTATATATTTGAACATAATAGTAGATTATAAGCTTCCAATTTATGCAACAATAAGTATTACTTCTCTTTCTACACAAAATGTTTTCAGAGAATGAAGACAGAGGATAATATTTAAATGATATAATGACTTCCAGTTGTTTGTCAATCAAAGCACAAGGAAATGCTACACATAAAAATCAATACTGGGCTTCCCTGGTGGTCCAGTGGGTAAGGACACCGCCTTGCAGTGCAAGGGGCGCCGGTTCGATCCCTGGCCTGGGAAGATCCCACGTGCCGCGGAGCGGCTGGACTGATGTGTCCAATTACCGAGCTGGAGCTCTGGAGCGTATGCGCCCAGAGCCGGTGCTCTGCAACAACAGACGCCACCGCGATGGGAGGCCCACACGGGCCAAAGAACAAAGACAACAAAGACGGATGAAAATAGAGAAATGAAAGACCAATAGAAGTGGCCCGCCCGCTCCCCTCCCTCCCCAACCCGACCCCCGTCCAAAATAAATAAATAAATAAATCTTTAAAAAAAAAAAAAAATCAATACTACACATTGAAAATTAGATAAAACACAATCTGTAAAACAAAAACCTAGTTTTTACTTATCAAAACACATGAGGAAAAATCAAACCTACCTTGTACGTGTCCACGTAACGGTCTTCTTTTTCTTTATACTGCACAGCTATGGGTTTGGAGAGATTTCTAAAAAGGAAGAGATGATGGAAAACATGGGAAGTATGTTGATATTGTCAGGGTTGAGCTGTGTTAGATGTTTGTAAGTAAGTAAGTGATCAATGAGATACTTGGTCCTTGGTTTAGTGCTTACACTTGCTACTTTGCAGCTAACTGTCACCATTCATGACTGTGATTTCATAATCTGTGAAGACAGAATTTTTCTAAACAGAAGAATATGAGTATTAGACATTCCTGACTTGTAGGTAACCAGGAAGAGCTGTTTTCCTCCCTCCCCTCCCTGGTTCTTCTACTTCCTCAAATCATAACTGATGCTGCCATGGCAGCTGATCCCCTGGAAGTTTCTGTCCCCATTTCCCGATCCTACACCCAGTTAAGCAATGAAGAGTGAAGGGCAGTTTGGACAGGAGTATGATCACGAGGACATGTTATATAACTATTAGGTTAGTGAAAACTGACGAACCAACACATGCTTAAATGACTATGTTGAGATTTGGAATGCAAGTACTGAACTAAACATTTTCTCATCTAACTTGTGGAAAGAGAGAGAAGCCATGTGCATGATGGAGAGAGCGTGTGTGTGCACATGCATGTCTATGCTGGTATTCACACTGTGTCAGGGAGATGGGAGAACTCAATGAATCTCCACTTTCTCAGGCTACAGAGTCAAGCAGCATCTCTGTGAGGCCCATGTGAAAGCAAGAGAACAAGGTTCAACAAAGACAGGTGTGCTTCTCTGGCTGAGGCACCATCTGGCCTGGCACCACAACTAGATCAACATGAAGATTTGCTCAAATTTCAGGAAGCCAAATCAAATCTTCTTAGATGCTGATATATCTATTTTTGGGGAAAATTATTTCCTAGGGATATTAAAATTAGCAAGAGAAAATACATTCATTTCATTTCTTAAACTTTCATAATCCTAAAAACTTTGTTAAAAAGTAAAAACAGGGGCTTCCCTGGTGGTCCAGTGGGTAAAGAGTCCACCTTGCCGTGCAATAAGCACCGGTTTGATCCCTGGCATGGAAAGACATCACATGCCACAGAGCAGGTGGACCCGTGTGTCCAATTATAAGTCATGCCCTGGAGCACATGCACCCAGAGCTAGTGCTCTGCAATGAGAGAGGCCACTGCAATGGGAGGCCCACACAAGCCAAACAGTGAAGATGGATGAAAGTAAAAAGATAGAAAGCCAATAAAAGAGGCCAAAAATTAAAAAAAAAAAAGTAAAAACAGTTTTATATCAATAGAATAGATAAAAATTCACATCTCAATATAAGAGAAATCATGTTTAAGATCCTGGTATGCAATTTTTCTAAACATTGTAAATAGTTCTTTTTGAACACAAGTAATATTGTGTGGATAGAAAAATTAGAAGTTACTGATGAACAAGTAAGAATAAGAAAAATCAATCACAATATATCACAATATTATTCAAAATATATCTGGAAAGGTATATGTTTTCTCCTTATTTGGGTATGTATATTACTTTTAAATAAAAAGAACATCCCCCCATAATATATATTTCTAAAACATCATTTTTAATGGCTGTAATACAGAACAATTTACTCAAACCCAGTGTGTGCATTTAGGATGACTCTAAATTTTAGTTACTTTAAAAAATGATGTGAGGACCATCTTATGGCTAAATCTCTGCTTGTAGTGCCAGGCATTGTTACCAGCAATGAACTAAGTGGTTCCTAATCATGGAGAGGCGTGTGTGTGCACATGCATGTCTATGCTGGTATTCACACTGTGTCAGGAGATGGGAGAACTCAATGAATCTCCACTTTCTCAGGCTACAGAGTCAAGCAGCATCTCTGTGAGGCCCATGTGAAAGCAAGAGAACAAGGTTCAACAAAGACAGGTGTGCTTCTCTGGCTGAGGCACCATCTGGCCTGGCACCACAACTAGATCAACATGAAGATTTGCTCAAATTTCAGGAAGCCAAATCAAATCTTCTTAGATGCTGATATATCTATTTTTGGGGAAAATTATTTCCTAGGGATATTAAAATTAGCAAGAGAAAATACATTCATTTCATTTCTTAAACTTTCATAATCCTAAAAACTTTGTTAAAAAGTAAAAACAGGGGCTTCCCTGGTGGTCCAGTGGGTAAAGAGTCCACCTTGCCGTGCAATAAGCACCGGTTTGATCCCTGGCATGGAAAGACATCACATGCCACAGAGCAGGTGGACCCGTGTGTCCAATTATAAGTCATGCCCTGGAGCACATGCACCCAGAGCTAGTGCTCTGCAATGAGAGAGGCCACTGCAATGGGAGGCCCACACAAGCCAAACAGTGAAGATGGATGAAAGTAAAAAGATAGAAAGCCAATAAAAGAGGCCAAAAATTAAAAAAAAAAAAGTAAAAACAGTTTTATATCAATAGAATAGATAAAAATTCACATCTCAATATAAGAGAAATCATGTTTAAGATCCTGGTATGCAATTTTTCTAAACATTGTAAATAGTTCTTTTTGAACACAAGTAATATTGTGTGGATAGAAAAATTAGAAGTTACTGATGAACAAGTAAGAATAAGAAAAATCAATCACAATATATCACAATATTATTCAAAATATATCTGGAAAGGTATATGTTTTCTCCTTATTTGGGTATGTATATTACTTTTAAATAAAAAGAACATCCCCCCATAATATATATTTCTAAAACATCATTTTTAATGGCTGTAATACAGAACAATTTACTCAAACCCAGTGTGTGCATTTAGGATGACTCTAAATTTTAGTTACTTTAAAAAATGATGTGAGGACCATCTTATGGCTAAATCTCTGCTTGTAGTGCCAGGCATTGTTACCAGCAATGAACTAAGTGGTTCCTGACCTCATAAGACTCACTTCCAGTGGAACCTTTCTGGTCAAGTACATATCCTTAAGTATTTCTCAAGAAAAAAGTCCTAGAAATTAAATGACTAAAACAGAGTATGTAATTTCTGGAGAGTTCTGTGGTTATATACTGTCAAACTGTCTTTCAGAAAGATTGCATCTCTTTATATCTATAGTGTATAAATTTAAACGTACACTAGCAGTATATAAAAATGTCTGAAAGAGAAACAATGCGCCATTTGCTCTTTTTAAATTGAAAAATATATTAAACTGGTTCTGATTTCTTAAAAACAGTTATAATTAAAATATTCTAATACACTAAGTAGTTTATTTAAAGTCAACTTTTCTTTGAACTAAGCACAGATTTTAAAAATTGAAGTATAATTGACATATAACATTGTATTGGTTTCAGACATCCAACATAATGATTTGATATTTGTATATTCAGTATTATGAAATAATCACCACAATAAGTCTAGTGAACCTCTGTCATCATACATACTTAAAAAACTGTCTTTGTTGTGACTGAGAACTGTTAATACTTACTCTCTTGGTATATGATTAACTTTAGTCACCATGCTTTACATCACATCCCCAATAACTTGTTTACTTCATAGCTGGAGGTTTGTACCACTTGTCTCTCTTCACCCATTTTGCCACAGTTCTCCCCACTCAACCCCAATGCCTCTGGCAACCACTAATCTGTTCCCTGTATCAACAAGCTTAGTTTTTCATTTTTTGTGTTTTATTTTTACTTTTAAATTACAAGTGAGATCATGGTATTTGCCTTTGTCTGACTTGTTTCACTTAGCATAATGCGCTCATGGGCCATCCATGTTGTCACAAGACTTCTTTCTTTTTTGAACAGCTAAATAGTGCTCATGTGTGTGTATGTGACATTTTCTTTATCCATTCATTCACAAATGAACACTTAGGTTGTCTCCATATCTTGGCTACTATAAATAACACCGCAATGAACATAGGGGTGCTGATACCTTTTTGAGTCAGTGCTTTAATCTTCTCTGGACTAAATATCCAGAAGTAGAATGGCTGGACCATATGACAGCTGTATTTTTAATTTTGTGAGGAACATCCATAATGTGTTCCATAGTGGTTGTACCAGTTTACAATCCCGACATCAGTGCCCAGCGTCTCTCTTCTTCACATCCTTGCCAACAATTGTTATTTCTTGACTTTTTGATAATACATAATGTTATTTAACAATAAAGAAACAGAATACTCCCTTATCAATTAGGACCATTTTGTTACTTTAAAACGTTAACTCTTTTAGGGCTTCCCTGGTGGTCCAGAGGATAAGGACACCACCTTGCAGAGCAAGGGGGCACTGGGAAGATCCTATATGCCACGGAGTGGCCAGACCGGTGTGTCCAATTATAAACCAGCATTCTGGAGCACATGCACCCAGAGCCGGTGCTCTGTGATGGGAGAGGCCACTGCAATGGTAGGCCCACACAGGCCAAAGAACAAAGATGGATGAAAACAATGAAAGAGGCCATAATTAAAAATAAATTTTAAAAATGTAACTCTCTTAAGAAATGCAGGGTAAAAGCTTAATTTTTTCTCCTTAATTGCCAAATTTCAAAAGTAAGGAACTGGTATCCTCTCCAACAGCAACCAGTGAGTTTAGCTGTGCTTTGTTTTGATAATGATACTTTAAAAAGTATCATTATTAGTATCATTATTAACTTAAGTATTTTTTTAAATGTGTTTCAATCAGTTGTGGTCATGATACTTTTTGATGCTCTGATTGTCCTATCTTTGGCATTTCAAGTTGGCTCCTAAGTCCTTGATTTTTTTATAATTGTAGTGAAAAGCACACATCTCCAAACTTAACTGTCCTAACCATCCTCAAGTACCTAGTTCAGAAGTGTTATCTAATTTACACTGTTGTGCAACAGATGTTTAAAACTTTTTCATTTTGTAAAACTGAAACTCTACACGACTGAGAAACTCCCTGTGTCCCCATCCCCCACTTACCCCGTGTCTCAACAAACACCATTCTGCTCTCTGTCTCTGAGCCTGACTAACCCAGACAGTCCATGTTAAGTGGAATCACAGTGTTTGTCTACTTGTGGCTGACTTGTTCCATGTAGCATGTCCTGAAGGTTCTTCCATGTGACAAGACTACCCTTCTTCTTAAGGCTGAATTATATTTCATAGCACATATGTATCACATTTTCCCCATTTATTTATCCATAGACAGACACTTGGTTACTGTGAATAAATTGTGCAAATATGTGAATAAATTGTGTTGTGTGCAATTTATCCATAGACAGACACTTGGTTACTGTGAATAAATTGTGCAAATATGTGAATAAATTGTGTTGTGTGCAAACATGGCTTCCATTCTTTTGACAAGATATATATATTTTTTTATTATTTTTTTTATTTTTTACATGTATGTTCCCAGATCATTTGTATGCATACCCCTGGACCCTCCCCCCACCCAGTTCCCCCACTCCCATCCCTCCAGACCCTCACCCCAAGTGGTTGTAGGTACTCCTATTCCCTAGCACAATGACAATAGCTATCTTTTCCACACATGACAATATAGGTTTCTATGTTACTCCCTCCATGCCTCCCTCCCACTGTTCGGTCTCCACAATGTCTTTATGTCTTTTGACAAGATATTAATTTTCTTGATCTCATCAAAATATCCCTGGTTCATCTCATGTGTTTTCTTCTAACAAATATAGAAGAAATGAGAGAATAGGCAATCACCATTCTGTAACCCCTAGTGAAATAATAGACTCAAGCAATAATCATCAGTGAAAGAAACAAGTTCAGTGGGAGGCTGAACCCACAGATCAGCCTGAGCTTCCTTACAGTGGGATATTACATGCCTCCTGCTATGGATATATAAAGTTCACACCACCACCTCTAGAGAGTTCTTGCCAAAAAAAATGCTGAACCTGAATCTATGCAAGCCTTTGGAAGTAATTTTAAGTCGCTTGGAAATATAGCAGCTAGAGGGAAAATGCTAATGTGGAACAGGGGACATCCTACAAGATAAATGACCTTTTTTTTTTTTTTCTTAAGTCAATGTTAGGAAGAAAAAGAGAAAAATACATACACAAAAATAAGAGCTGTTTTAAGATGTATGTCTTTAGAGGCAAAGCAACTAAAGGTAATGAAACTCTACACGACTGAGAAACTCCCTGTGTCCCCATCCCCACTTACCCGTGTCTCAACAAACACCATTCTGCTCTCTGTCTCTGAGCCTGACTAACCCAGACAGTCCATGTTAAGTGGAATCACAGTGTTTGTCTACTTGTGGCTGACTTGTTCCATGTAGCATGTCCTGAAGGTTCTTCCATGTGACAAGACTACCCTTCTTCTTAAGGCTGAATTATATTTCATAGCACATATGTATCACATTTTCCCCATTTATTTATCCATAGACAGACACTTGGTTACTGTGAATAAATTGTGCAAATATGTGAATAAATTGTGTTGTGTGCAATTTATCCATAGACAGACACTTGGTTACTGTGAATAAATTGTGCAAATATGTGAATAAATTGTGTTGTGTGCAAACATGGCTTCCATTCTTTTGACAAGATATATATATTTTTTTATTATTTTTTTTATTTTTTACATGTATGTTCCCAGATCATTTGTATGCATACCCCTGGACCCTCCCCCCACCCAGTTCCCCCACTCCCATCCCTCCAGACCATCACCCCAAGTGGTTGTAGGTACTCCTATTCCCCTAGCACAATGACAATAGCTATCTTTTCCACACATGACAATATAGGTTTCTATGTTACTCCCTCCATGCCTCCCTCCCACTGTTCGGTCTCCACAATGTCTTTATGTCTTTTGACAAGATATTAATTTTCTTGATCTCATCAAAATATCCCTGGTTCATCTCATGTGTTTTCTTCTAACAAATATAGAAGAAATGAGAGAATAGGCAATCACCATTCTGTAACCCCTAGTGAAATAATAGACTCAAGCAATAATCATCAGTGAAAGAAACAAGTTCAGTGGGAGGCTGAACCCACAGATCAGCCTGAGCTTCCTTACAGTGGGATATTACATGCCTCCTGCTATGGATATATAAAGTTCACACCACCACCTCTAGAGAGTTCTTGCCAAAAAAAATGCTGAACCTGAATCTATGCAAGCCTTTGGAAGTAATTTTAAGTCGCTTGGAAATATAGCAGCTAGAGGGAAAATGCTAATGTGGAACAGGGGACATCCTACAAGATAAATGACCTTTTTTTTTTTTTTCTTAAGTCAATGTTAGGAAGAAAAAGAGAAAAATACATACACAAAAATAAGAGCTGTTTTAAGATGTATGTCTTTAGAGGCAAAGCAACTAAAGGTGACACTGGGTCTGATTCAAGCAAATCAACTATAAAAAGACATCTCTGATATAACCAGGGGACATTTGAAAATGGACTGGATATTAGATGATACCATGAAATTATTTATTTTCTTAGATATTACAATGGCACTGAAGTTATATAAGAAAATGTTCTAGTTATTTCTAAAGAGCTGTATACTGAAGAACACGAGTGCCATAAAATGGTTTGTCTTAAGAAGGAAAAGAGAAAGATGCTGCAAGTTTGGCGAAAATCTTCATAATTGTTAAGTTGGGTGATGATCATGTGGATGTTTATTATACATTCATTCTACTTTTGCACATCTTAAAATTCTCACAAGAAGAACTTTAACAACATAAATACAACACACTGACAAAGCCAAAAGGTGATGATGTCTTTAGTTACCTGTAGACTGATGGGTCGCTGAGGTCAAGGGTCTCACTAACATAGTCTGCTAGTATGAACGGGAACACTGGATACTGCATGAGATCATTGAAGGATCGGCCAGCATGTTTGTTTAAGTGAGTCAAATACTCAAAGTTAGTAATTTGTCCAGTATACCACAAATTTGTCAGAGCGGTGATATTGCCATATTCCAGAAGATTAGGGAGGTTATTTGTTAGTATACTGTGGTACACATCATCACGAACCTAGAAAGAAAGGAGGGAAAAAAGCCCAGATTTTATTTTTAAGCCTGACACTTTCTTTCAAAGAATCCATGACATTATAGACATGTTACTAATCTCAAGTTCTTCAAGAAAACACTTTTTGCCCAATAACACTGACTGGCGGAGAAAAGAGATTCAAATCCAGGTCTTCCCCAAAGATTGTGCTATATTTCTTGAAGTGCAGTCGATTTACAGTATTTTATTAGTTTTAGGTATACAACATAGTGGTTTTTATAAATTAGAAAGTTTTTACTTAAATAAATCATATAAAAACTTAATGTAGTATATGTAAATTATATATTATAATAATAAATTATATACAATTATAATATAAATTATACAATATATTATACAGCATATATAAGTTAATATATATTATATAAATAATATATATAAATTATATGAAATTTTTATAAATTATACTCCATTTAAATTTGTTATAAAATATTTACTCTAGTCCTTGTGCTGTATAGTACACCCTTAGAGTTTTATTCTTCTCATCTATGAATCTGTTTCAGTGTTGTTATTTTAATTCACTTGTTCATTCATTCACTTGGCTCTTAACCACTAGAGAAATCAGCTAGTAAGAAACTAAGAAGTTTGTACAGAAAAGTCATTTATATACAGACACTAAGGGAAAAAAAAAGTTGGTTGGATGGCATCACTGAGACAATGAACATGCACTTGAGCAAGCTCCAGGAGATGCTGAAGGACAGGGAAGCCTGGAGTGCTGCAGTCCATGTGGTTGCAAAGAACTGGAAACGAATGAGCGACTAAACTGAACTGAACTGAAGAAAAAAATCAATAAAAGGAAATGAAGAGTCTTCATCTAAATAAATGAAACATACTGTAGTAGAAAGAGCATGGTTTTCTGAACTAGACAGAGCTGGTCTTTTTTCTTGCTTAAACCCTTTGTGCTGCAGTTTCCATACTGTAATATGGGGATAATAAGATTTACTTCATGAGAAAGAAATAAAACATCCTATATAAAAACAGGATACCTCATTTTCAAAACTGATAGAAAACTAATCTTTTCTTTTTTGTTTATAGATTCAGAAAAGTTCTGTCACAGAAAAAAGAGCATTGAGATTTCTTCTAAAGCAAAAATCCATGACATTATAGACATGTTACTAATCTCAAGTTCTTCAAGAAAACACTTTTTGCCCAATAACACTGACTGGCGGAGAAAAGAGATTCAAATCCAGGTCTTCCCCAAAGATTGTGCTATATTTCTTGAAGTGCAGTCGATTTACAGTATTTTATTAGTTTTAGGTATACAACATAGTGGTTTTTATAAATTAGAAAGTTTTTACTTAAATAAATCATATAAAAACTTAATGTAGTATATGTAAATTATATATTATAATAATAAATTATATACAATTATAATATAAATTATACAATATATTATACAGCATATATAAGTTAATATATATTATATAAATAATATATATAAATTATATGAAATTTTTATAAATTATACTCCATTTAAATTTGTTATAAAATATTTACTCTAGTCCTTGTGCTGTATAGTACACCCTTAGAGTTTTATTCTTCTCATCTATGAATCTGTTTCAGTGTTGTTATTTTAATTCACTTGTTCATTCATTCACTTGGCTCTTAACCACTAGAGAAATCAGCTAGTAAGAAACTAAGAAGTTTGTACAGAAAAGTCATTTATATACAGACACTAAGGGAAAAAAAAAGTTGGTTGGATGGCATCACTGAGACAATGAACATGCACTTGAGCAAGCTCCAGGAGATGCTGAAGGACAGGGAAGCCTGGAGTGCTGCAGTCCATGTGGTTGCAAAGAACTGGAAACGAATGAGCGACTAAACTGAACTGAACTGAAGAAAAAAATCAATAAAAGGAAATGAAGAGTCTTCATCTAAATAAATGAAACATACTGTAGTAGAAAGAGCATGGTTTTCTGAACTAGACAGAGCTGGTCTTTTTTCTTGCTTAAACCCTTTGTGCTGCAGTTTCCATACTGTAATATGGGGATAATAAGATTTACTTCATGAGAAAGAAATAAAACATCCTATATAAAAACAGGATACCTCATTTTCAAAACTGATAGAAAACTAATCTTTTCTTTTTTGTTTATAGATTCAGAAAAGTTCTGTCACAGAAAAAAGAGCATTGAGATTTCTTCTAAAGCAATTAAATGATAATTGGTAATAAGTGGAATAAATAGAGGAACCAGGCCTTCTTTACAAACAAATTTGAATTATTCCTCTTAAATCTTTATACAGTTCAGGCATAGGAAGATAAGCCACGGATGTGGATAATTAGAGATGGGACTAAAAGTGAATGAGAAGAATGGGCTTAATTATAGAACAAGCATGAGACACAGGGCATTTAATAACCTAAGCCTGGAGGTCTGCTGCATAGCAATGTGAACATATTTAACACTACTGAACTGTATGGTAGATGGAAACTTTTTTTTTTTTTAATTTTGGCCTCTTCTATTGATTTTTTATCCATTTATTTTCATCCATCTTTATTCTTTGGCATGTGTGGGCCTCCCATCACAGTGGTCTCTCTCATTGCAGAGCACTGGCTCTGGGCACATGTGCTCCAGGGCGCTGGCTCGTAATTGGACACACCAATCCAGCCGCTCTGTGGCATGTGGGATCTTCCCGGGTCAGGGGTCTAATCAGTCCCCCTTGCACTGCAAAGCACATTCTTTACCCACTGGGCCACCAGGGAAGCCCTAAGATGGAAACTTTTATGTTATATACTTTATTATCACAATTAAAAATAAGAAAAGAATCAGTTCAAGGCAATGATAAAAACCTAAACCTATAGCCTAAATCTGAAGGTTCCCAGGTGATGAAGCTAGGGCTAGTGGTAGAGAATTTATAACAGTTTTCATACCAAACTGTGCTGCAGTCCATGTGGTTGCAAAGAACTGGAAACGAATGAGCGACTAAACTGAACTGAACTGAAGAAAAAAATCAATAAAAGGAAATGAAGAGTCTTCATCTAAATAAATGAAACATACTGTAGTAGAAAGAGCATGGTTTTCTGAACTAGACAGAGCTGGTCTTTTTTCTTGCTTAAACCCTTTGTGCTGCAGTTTCCATACTGTAATATGGGGATAATAAGATTTACTTCATGAGAAAGAAATAAAACATCCTATATAAAAACAGGATACCTCATTTTCAAAACTGATAGAAAACTAATCTTTTCTTTTTTGTTTATAGATTCAGAAAAGTTCTGTCACAGAAAAAAGAGCATTGAGATTTCTTCTAAAGCAATTAAATGATAATTGGTAATAAGTGGAATAAATAGAGGAACCAGGCCTTCTTTACAAACAAATTTGAATTATTCCTCTTAAATCTTTATACAGTTCAGGCATAGGAAGATAAGCCACGGATGTGGATAATTAGAGATGGGACTAAAAGTGAATGAGAAGAATGGGCTTAATTATAGAACAAGCATGAGACACAGGGCATTTAATAACCTAAGCCTGGAGGTCTGCTGCATAGCAATGTGAACATATTTAACACTACTGAACTGTATGGTAGATGGAAACTTTTTTTTTTTTTAATTTTGGCCTCTTCTATTGATTTTTTATCCATTTATTTTCATCCATCTTTATTCTTTGGCATGTGTGGGCCTCCCATCACAGTGGTCTCTCTCATTGCAGAGCACTGGCTCTGGGCACATGTGCTCCAGGGCGCTGGCTCGTAATTGGACACACCAATCCAGCCGCTCTGTGGCATGTGGGATCTTCCCGGGTCAGGGGTCTAATCAGTCCCCCTTGCACTGCAAAGCACATTCTTTACCCACTGGGCCACCAGGGAAGCCCTAAGATGGAAACTTTTATGTTATATACTTTATTATCACAATTAAAAATAAGAAAAGAATCAGTTCAAGGCAATGATAAAAACCTAAACCTATAGCCTAAATCTGAAGGTTCCCAGGTGATGAAGCTAGGGCTAGTGGTAGAGAATTTATAACAGTTTTCATACCAAACTCTGCAAGAAAAAATAAACCTTTATTCATTCAACAAATATGATTGAGCATTTATATACCAGCAGTCTTTATATTTTATTGGGGTAGATACTGTTGGATGCTATTAAGTGCTCTAGAGAAACAGAGTAAAGCCAAGAAGACAAAGGAGTTCCTGGGAGTAGAAGGGAGAGAGGGGTTGTTATTTTAAATACTTAAGAGTAATCTGGGAAGTCTCTCTGATAAGAAGTCATTTGATCAGGTTCCTGAAAAAAAGTAAGGGTGTGAGTCGTATAGATTTCTAAGAGGAAAAATATTTCAAGGAATTTGTAAGTGCAGAGGTTCTGGCATCCATGTGCCTCCTCTAGTCAAGCAAAAGGAAGTCTCCAGAGATGGATTTTCAAGAGTGAAGGATAGAAGGGTAGAAGATAAGGTGAGAAAGATAAGAAGTGCCATAAGCTTCCCCTGGTGGTCCAGTGGGTAAGGACACCGCCTTGTAGTGCAAGGGGCGCCGGTTCCATCCCTGGTCGGGGAAGATCCCACGTGCCGCGGAGCGGCTGGACCCACGTGTCCAATCACCGAGCCGGAGCTCAGGAGTGCATGTGCCCAGAGCCGGCGCTCTGCAACAACAGAGGCCACTGCGATGCGAGGCCCACAGGAGCCAAAGAACAAAGACGGATGAAAATAGAGAAATGAAAGACCAATAGAAGTGGCCCGCCCGCTCCCATCCCTCCCCAACCCGACCCCTGCCCAAAATAAATAAATAAATAAATCTTTTTTTAAAAAAAAAGTGCCATAAGGTCCTGGCTTTACTGACAGAGAAAGTGGTCGGAGGGCTCCAAGCAGAACGATGGCACAATTTGACCCATTTTAGCTGCTGTGTTGAGGGCAGTCTGAAAGAAGAGGGAGTGTGGGAGCAGGGAGGCCAGGGAGAAGGCTGGTGTAATGATTTATGCAAGAGCCGACAGGGGCTTTGACCGGGACGGTAGCAGTGGAAACGCTCAGATTGTGGGTATCCTTTGAGGGGTGAGCCAATGGAATTTCTTGGTAAGAGCAGATGGAGCAGATGACAGAATAAGGAGCCAAGGATAATCCCAAAGTTTTTGACCTGGCCAATCAGAAAGACTGGAGTGGCCATTTATTGAGCTGGGGAAAACTGCAGAGTTTAGGGGTAATATTAGAAGTTCAGTTTTGTCCACGTAAAGTTTGAGATGCCAATTATATTTTCAAGTGGAGATGTCAAGAAGAAACTTAAATATTTGAGTGTGGCATCCAGAGAAGAGGTTGGAGTAACGACTTACATCTATAAGTTGTTAAAACATACTATTTAAAGTCACAAGACAGATAAGATGAGGTCTGAAGAGTGAACTCTGAGACTCCCTGAGTAAACACCTGCCAACAAGACCGAGAAGGCTGGTGAGGTAAAGGGAGAACTAAAAAAGTGGTAACTCAGAAGCCCACCGAGGAAGGGTTTTTTTTTTTTTTTTTGCCCTTTCTTTAAAGAACGAATAATCGGTGGTGTCACACACTGCTACTGAGTCAAGTAAGATGAAGACTAACAAATACAACTGTAGGGTTTAGCAACACACACTGTTTTTCTATAAAGAGGTTTTCTATAAAGACCAGCAGACACACAGTTGCTGAAGGAATGTGGCAGACGAGAAAGGGTTTGTCAAAGGTGAAATCTACTATCAAGGTTAACTACTTCAGGTTGTTTACACGTTCATTTATTCACTTATTGCAGATACAGCCACTTTGGGGAGTCAAAAGTTAATACAGTTGTGGAGGACAAAAATAGTCCTAATATAACAAAAGATTTACATTAGTCAGTACTCAGAAATAAGGCAAGTTTTATTTGATTTCAGAAATAAAGTTTAAGTTAAGTTAAATTTTCATTAAGTCAGTATGAGTGTAGTTACGCTGATTCCATGATCCTTTTGAAAAAGTGTTATCTATTAATAAAGGCAAATTTACCTTGGTGTTATCAAATGCTAACAGGAGTGTTCTGCCATTTGTTAAAAAGATTTCTACAGCATTATCCCTCAACTGCCACCAACGCTTATGAACTTCTTTAATTTCTTCATATGTCCAGGAAAATGATGCTGGTTCCATTTCTCCCTGAAGGCTCTAAAGTCAAAGGACATAACATGACAGCATTTGCTCTACATGAAATACAACTAATCATTTTCATTTTAGATTTTTAAATACTATCAAAATGCAATAGAAAGTCATTCTTCTATGGCAAAATGGCAGATAAGAGTCTCTGAAATTCCTCCTGCTACTTAACACTTCAAAATACTGGATAAAATCTAAGAAAAAATTGAGTTAAAAGACTTCATTTAAACTTTATTAATAGACTGTATTTTTCAGAGAAGTTTTAGGTTTATAAAACTAAGTGACAGTATGGAGTTTCCACGTATAGCTTTTCTGTGCTCAGTTTCCCTATAGTGAACATCTTGTGCTCATGTATTACATATATTACAATTGATGAGCCACTACTGAATAGGTTATTCTTAACTAAGAATACTTTAATCTTGGTGGTGTATAGGATAGTGGGTTTTTTTTTTTTAATTTTTATTTTACTTTTTACCTTTACAGAGGGTCAGTGGGTTTTGACAAATGTTTCATGACATGTGTTCACCATTAGAGTATCACAGAGAACAGCCTCACTGCTCTAAAAGTCCCTTCTGTTCCATCCTGCCTCCAGTTTTCTTTTCTCCAAAATGTCACATGGTTGGAATCATAAAGTATATAGACTTTTCAGACTGATTTCTTTTACTAAGCAAATATTCTTTTAAATGCATAGTTGAGCTTGCAAGAGAGTATGGGAAAATGAAATCTCCAGAAGTCAAAAATAAAGAGAAATGTGAAAAACAGGAGTAAAGAGGAAGTGAGTCTTCGGCCTGCTCTAGGTGTGTCTTACTATTTTACTGGTCCCAGCTAATTTTTAGAAATAGAGGCAGAAAATATAAGAAAGCAAAATATTTAAATGAAACGTGATATTCTCATTCTTAAAACTGAATTCCTCCCTGTTTAGCTTCAATATTCAATATACATTCAATTTAACATTCATTAAGCATCTACAGGCAAGGTGCTTGCTAAGTGCTTTGCATGAAATAAATCTATATATGATAAAAAGGGAGCATAAGATACCTGTACACTTTTGAAAGGCAAGACAGCAAATGTTACACAGGATATAAAAACAAACCCACAGTACAGAGGAAGGAAGGATCCTTCCAAAAAGCAAGAGTCTTTTTAGAACTTCCATTTAGGTGGAAAATGACATATTTTGGACTCACCCGGAAAAAAGCTGATTCATGTATCAACTATTAAATTCTTTTGTTCTAAAAAGATACATCTTGAAAAATAACATAACTACACTTTTACTAGCTGGGATAAATGCTGTAATAACTGATATATAAATCATGAAATAATGCCTGTTCAATTTCGGGAGGTTATATTCAACACTATTGATTTAACATGATTTGCTCCACAATCATATTTTATGTTTTCACTCACTAATTTCTTTGAGTCAAATGTGTATTCATCATTAAACCATACATAATCTTATTTAAGCGCATCCTTAGGAATTCTTGGCTTTAGAATATCTGAAACAAAGAACCTTATTTTGCCTGTTAAAGGGTTCTCAAAGCAAGATTTTAATGGCATGTAGATTAATTCAAACAGATAAAATGTTTACTGTACCAAAATGTGAACTGAGTCTTTTTTTGGTTATTTTCAGATTAATATCAGTTTTCCCAGAAGAATAAAAATTATGACTACTAAGCTATGTGAATATTAGGATTACTTAAATTATTCAACTAGACAATATTTTTCTTTTTTTGAAGGCAAATGTACATCACTGTAAATGGGGAGTGAGAGGAAGTTTGTTGCTGCAGAGGAAGGTAGTGAGAAACAGTGGACATAAACTGAAATAATAGGAAAGCTTTAGAATCTGACTCCAATACTCACAGTAAAGGAAGTAAAAGGTTCTTGACCTGCTCTAGGTGTGTCTTACTATTTTACTGGTCCCAGCTAATTTTTAGAAATAGAGGCAGAAAATATAAGAAAGCAAAATATTTAAATGAAACGTGATATTCTCATTCTTAAAACTGAATTCCTCCCTGTTTAGCTTCAATATTCAATATACATTCAATTTAACATTCATTAAGCATCTACAGGCAAGGTGCTTGCTAAGTGCTTTGCATGAAATAAATCTATATATGATAAAAAGGGAGCATAAGATACCTGTACACTTTTGAAAGGCAAGACAGCAAATGTTACACAGGATATAAAAACAAACCCACAGTACAGAGGAAGGAAGGATCCTTCCAAAAAGCAAGAGTCTTTTTAGAACTTCCATTTAGGTGGAAAATGACATATTTTGGACTCACCCGGAAAAAAGCTGATTCATGTATCAACTATTAAATTCTTTTGTTCTAAAAAGATACATCTTGAAAAATAACATAACTACACTTTTACTAGCTGGGATAAATGCTGTAATAACTGATATATAAATCATGAAATAATGCCTGTTCAATTTCGGGAGGTTATATTCAACACTATTGATTTAACATGATTTGCTCCACAATCATATTTTATGTTTTCACTCACTAATTTCTTTGAGTCAAATGTGTATTCATCATTAAACCATACATAATCTTATTTAAGCGCATCCTTAGGAATTCTTGGCTTTAGAATATCTGAAACAAAGAACCTTATTTTGCCTGTTAAAGGGTTCTCAAAGCAAGATTTTAATGGCATGTAGATTAATTCAAACAGATAAAATGTTTACTGTACCAAAATGTGAACTGAGTCTTTTTTTGGTTATTTTCAGATTAATATCAGTTTTCCCAGAAGAATAAAAATTATGACTACTAAGCTATGTGAATATTAGGATTACTTAAATTATTCAACTAGACAATATTTTTCTTTTTTTGAAGGCAAATGTACATCACTGTAAATGGGGAGTGAGAGGAAGTTTGTTGCTGCAGAGGAAGGTAGTGAGAAACAGTGGACATAAACTGAAATAATAGGAAAGCTTTAGAATCTGACTCCAATACTCACAGCTGTGAGACTCAGACCATGAGTCAGAGGGGATGGCATGGTCTTTTTTTAAAAATAATCTTAAAACAAAATTGAAACTCTGATGAATGTACAGAGTGTGACAAGAAATGAACACTTGACAGTTCTACCTGCTCTCTGGTTGTATTAAATTTATACATTTTGGGAATTCGCCTAGATTCATATAAATGCAAATTTAAGCCTCTACTCACAGAACTCTCAATTGCATCAGAAGCGTTATCTTCTACAAAATACATTCCACATTTACCTGCAGAAAATAATTGGCTATGAGTTTAAAAATGTCTGTGCACTATTACCTTAATATAGTTAAAAACACATCTCTGGAGTCAGTTGGAATGAATTTGAATCCCAAAACCCAGAAAAAGTTCCTAATGCTCAATAAGCATTTTTGAATAGCATCCAGGAGATCTTGGGCAAGCTGCTTAACCTCACTGTGATTTTTGATTTTTTTATAAAAGGAAGGGGGAGAGTAGGGAGAAGATGCTATTTCATAGGGTTACTGTGGGAATTAAATTATTATACTAGTAAAATATTTATGAACAGTGTCTGACCCTGAGGGCTAACAAGTGTTGACTGTTTACTATTACCAGTATGATATACTAGCATAATACTGTGCTTCTATTTGGTCACACATTAATTGAAGCCGAGTCATAAACTAAATTTTCTAGCAAAAGAGGAATTCTTAATTATCTTGTTGACTAAACATAGGGAAAAAGCAAATAATACTTTGCTATTATTTGGACTTGATTTTCAGATTAATATCAAGGGTTTTTTCCCAGATAAAATGTTTACTGTACCAAAATGTGAACTGAGTCTTTTTGGTTATTTTCAGATTAATATCAGTTTTCCCAGAAGAATAAAAATTATGACTACTAAGCTATGTGAATATTAGGATTACTTAAATTATTCAACTAGACAATATTTTTCTTTTTTTGAAGGCAAATGTACATCACTGTAAATGGGGAGTGAGAGGAAGTTTGTTGCTGCAGAGGAAGGTAGTGAGAAACAGTGGACATAAACTGAAATAATAGGAAAGCTTTAGAATCTGACTCCAATACTCACAGCTGTGAGACTCAGACCATGAGTCAGAGGGGATGGCATGGTCTTTTTTTAAAAATAATCTTAAAACAAAATTGAAACTCTGATGAATGTACAGAGTGTGACAAGAAATGAACACTTGACAGTTCTACCTGCTCTCTGGTTGTATTAAATTTATACATTTTGGGAATTCGCCTAGATTCATATAAATGCAAATTTAAGCCTCTACTCACAGAACTCTCAATTGCATCAGAAGCGTTATCTTCTACAAAATACATTCCACATTTACCTGCAGAAAATAATTGGCTATGAGTTTAAAAATGTCTGTGCACTATTACCTTAATATAGTTAAAAACACATCTCTGGAGTCAGTTGGAATGAATTTGAATCCCAAAACCCAGAAAAAGTTCCTAATGCTCAATAAGCATTTTTGAATAGCATCCAGGAGATCTTGGGCAAGCTGCTTAACCTCACTGTGATTTTTGATTTTTTTATAAAAGGAAGGGGGAGAGTAGGGAGAAGATGCTATTTCATAGGGTTACTGTGGGAATTAAATTAGAATACATGTAAAATGTTTATTAACAGTGTCTGACCCTTAGTGCTAAAAAGTGTTGACTGTTTACTATTACCAGTATGCTATACTAGCATAATACTTTGCTTCTATTTGGTCACACATTAATTGAAGCCGAGTCATAAACTAAATTTTCTAGCAAAAGAGGAATTCTTAATTATCTTGTTGACTTAAACACTCAATAGGGCAGAAAAGGCCTTAAAAGAGAATTTTCCTGCTTGATAGGCTGTTGTTAATGCATGTGCCTAGATCACCATGTATCCAAATAGTGGGAACTTCCTGGGACTCTGCACAAGATGCTGGTCACTTTGAGCACTTGGGTGGATGACTCAGAGAAGGGCACTATCTCCATACTTGTGACCACGGGACTCAACCCTGGCAAGCCCGAAACTATGCATATAGGCCTTCAAGGCTATAGATTTAGCCTACTGCAGTGACTCTTAAATTTGATGGTACATAAAAATGCAGATTTCTGGGCCCCACCCACAGAGTTTCAGATTCAGCAGCTCTGGGCTGGGGCCTGAGAATGCATATTTCTTAGAAGTTCCCCTGTGATGTGGATGCCCCTGATTTGAGCACTAGACCACAGTACACAAACCAGTTCTTTAGATCAAGTGATTTAATGTTATTCTTTCATGTCTTGAGGAAAAAACTTCTCAATAAATGTAACTATCCACAATAGATAGTCTTAGCTTTCTCTCAGAAGTACAATAAAGACTATAAATTAAGAATAATCTCAAGGCAGATATATTTCATGTGTATAGGGGTATCTATTAAAATGGCAGGTGTATAGCATACCAATAATTCCTTATTTTAAAATTAAAAATTGATATATAAAATAACTATAAAATGTATACTCATGAAGAAATCCAATTTTATAAAAATTAAAATGCCATTCATATGTTTTTCAGAAGACTGTCATTTCTTCACATTCATGAGTCATATGCATTATAGACAATGTTAAGGCAAAATAACCTATGTAGTATTAGAGAAAGTTTATCTCTTTAATAAATAGCATCCAGGAGATCTTGGGCAAGCTGCTTAACCTCACTGTGATTTTTGATTTTTTTATAAAAGGAAGGGGGAGAGTAGGGAGAAGATGCTATTTCATAGGGTTACTGTGGGAATTAAATTAGAATACATGTAAAATGTTTATTAACAGTGTCTGACCCTTAGTGCTAAAAGTGTTGACTGTTTACTATTACCAGTATGCTATACTAGCATAATACTTTGCTTCTATTTGGTCACACATTAATTGAAGCCGAGTCATAAACTAAATTTTCTAGCAAAAGAGGAATTCTTAATTATCTTGTTGACTTAAACACTCAATAGGGCAGAAAAGGCCTTAAAAGAGAATTTTCCTGCTTGATAGGCTGTTGTTAATGCATGTGCCTAGATCACCATGTATCCAAATAGTGGGAACTTCCTGGGACTCTGCACAAGATGCTGGTCACTTTGAGCACTTGGGTGGATGACTCAGAGAAGGGCACTATCTCCATACTTGTGACCACGGGACTCAACCCTGGCAAGCCCGAAACTATGCATATAGGCCTTCAAGGCTATAGATTTAGCCTACTGCAGTGACTCTTAAATTTGATGGTACATAAAAATGCAGATTTCTGGGCCCCACCCACAGAGTTTCAGATTCAGCAGCTCTGGGCTGGGGCCTGAGAATGCATATTTCTTAGAAGTTCCCCTGTGATGTGGATGCCCCTGATTTGAGCACTAGACCACAGTACACAAACCAGTTCTTTAGATCAAGTGATTTAATGTTATTCTTTCATGTCTTGAGGAAAAAACTTCTCAATAAATGTAACTATCCACAATAGATAGTCTTAGCTTTCTCTCAGAAGTACAATAAAGACTATAAATTAAGAATAATCTCAAGGCAGATATATTTCATGTGTATAGGGGTATCTATTAAAATGGCAGGTGTATAGCATACCAATAATTCCTTATTTTAAAATTAAAAATTGATATATAAAATAACTATAAAATGTATACTCATGAAGAAATCCAATTTTATAAAAATTAAAATGCCATTCATATGTTTTTCAGAAGACTGTCATTTCTTCACATTCATGAGTCATATGCATTATAGACAATGTTAAGGCAAAATAACCTATGTAGTATTAGAGAAAGTTTATCTCTTTAATGGCAGTCTGTCAAAACAATGCTTCAAATTATCTAAGAATAAAATAGGCACAGTGAATATGAATAAAACTCTTCAAAATGTAACTTACCTAATAACAATTCACCAGCTGTCTCTCTAGATGGTGCAACACTGATGCATCTTCGATTCACTCTGTCAAAACACATTTACAATTACTATGGTGAGAACAATTTCAGAGAGTAAAAGCTTTATCTTATCTAGTAGAAGATTTCAGCAGAGCAGACGAGACTTTCAAAAGCAGAGAGCGTTTTTTTCAACATTAAAATATTATCTCATATTTGACATTATAATAGCAGAAAAAGTAACAGAAACTTTTAGAAAAAGTGACTAATCCAACACCCTATGCAGAATAAAGGGACTCAGTTATTTTAAAAAGACTTCAACATTTTACATTTTCTAGTAAATAAGTAAACATTGGTTCACGCCTCTGAACGAACACAGAAAAGAAGCTTAGCATTCTAGGAGAAAAGAGGATTCAGAATCAGAAAAGTTCCCCTGTTCTTTTGTCAAGTCACTTACCTTGAATCTCAGTTTTTTAATCTATAAAATGGGCCTGTTGACAACCTCCACTACAGCCACAGTGATAATCCTACAATATTTATCATACACCCACAGAATACTCAATAGTGCACCTTATCTTCCTCACATAACAGACTCTCAGGGAACTGAGGCAGAGAGCCTAGGATAAGACAGCTATTAAGAGGAAGAACTAGGATTGAACCTTTAATCTCTATCCTAGAATGCCTCTTGTGAATGCTACCAACAGTGCTATTTCACAGAGCTGTTGGAAAAGTCAACTACAAAATATATTTATGCAAACAAGGGCCAGAGCATAATGATTGAAATCCAATAAATTGTCCCTATCAAAAATGTCTGTTCACTGCCTTGCAGTGCAAGGGGTGCCAGTTCAATTCCTGGCCTGCGAAGATCCCATGTGCCGGGAGCGGCTGGACTGATGTGTCCAATGACCGAGCCGGAGTTCTGGAGCGCATGTGCCCAGAGTCAGTGCTCTGCAGCAAGAGAGGCCACTGCGATGGGAGGCCCACACAGGCCAAAGAACAAAGACAGAAATAAATGAAAGACCAATAGAAGTGGCCAAAAAAAAAAAAAAAATGTCTGTTCTCTCTGGATAGTAGCCATTCAACTTTGTCCTCTCTTGAGCCATGTTCAGGTCTTTCCCTAAACCACGGCATTATCTAAAATAAATATTACATAAGCACTACAATAGACTATTAAACTCTTTAACACATTCAAAGAAAGAGAAGACGTCTTATGGGTTCAAATTTACCTTATAGACTCACTTGCAGCTTTGTCTTTTACAGTAGAAGAGAAAGAAGAATGTGTTTTGTCTTCAAATAGGTAAGAGAGTGGTGGTTTGACCACATCTGTCGAGGGAAAAAGGACATTATTACCTTTGGGTAATGACCATAGTTATCTAGTCTATTTCTATGTTGAATCAAGAAGACCCTAGCACCTTCTGATTTTTGCCGATCCCTAAGGAGGTACTTATTTGGAATAGTTAAGTAACATCTCTGTAAGCGCCTCCTCTCTCGATTCGGTCCTTCTGTTGGATCCAGCTGCCATGAAGTTGGATAGTAGATGGGGTCATACCAGACTGCTCTGTGGGTGAAAAGCAAAGGTTTTAGTGGCAATCTGAGGTACCTGTAGCTTAAAAAAAAATCATTATAGAAATTGAATAAACAAATCAATAACTGAAAATTCCAATTATATAATTACATAGGGATATCCAAACTCAAAAACTGAAAAAAATGCACCTTATCTTCCTCACATAACAGACTCTCAGGGAACTGAGGCAGAGAGCCTAGGATAAGACAGCTATTAAGAGGAAGAACTAGGATTGAACCTTTAATCTCTATCCTAGAATGCCTCTTGAATGCTACCAACAGTGCTATTTCACAGAGCTGTTGGAAAAGTCAACTACAAAATATATTTATGCAAACAAGGGCCAGAGCATAATGATTGAAATCCAATAAATTGTCCCTATCAAAAATGTCTGTTCACTGCCTTGCAGTGCAAGGGGTGCCAGTTCGATCCCTGGCCTGGGAAGAACCCACATACCGTGGAGCTGCTGGACTGATGTGTCCAAGTACTGAGCTCTGGAGTGCATGCGCCCAGAGTCAGTGCTCTGCAGCAAGAGAGGCCCCTGCAATGGGAGGCCCACACAGGCCAAAGAACAAAGACAGATGAAAACAAATAAATGAAGAACCAATAGAAGTGGCCAAAAAAAAAAAAAAAAAAATGTCTGTTCTCTCTGGATAGTAGCCATTCAACTTTGTCCTCTCTTGAGCCATGTTCAGGTCTTTCCCTAAACCACGGCATTATCTAAAATAAATATTACATAAGCACTACAATAGACTATTAAACTCTTTAACACATTCAAAGAAAGAGAAGACGTCTTATGGGTTCAAATTTACCTTATAGACTCACTTGCAGCTTTGTCTTTTACAGTAGAAGAGAAAGAAGAATGTGTTTTGTCTTCAAATAGGTAAGAGAGTGGTGGTTTGACCACATCTGTCGAGGGAAAAAGGACATTATTACCTTTGGGTAATGACCATAGTTATCTAGTCTATTTCTATGTTGAATCAAGAAGACCCTAGCACCTTCTGATTTTTGCCGATCCCTAAGGAGGTACTTATTTGGAATAGTTAAGTAACATCTCTGTAAGCGCCTCCTCTCTCGATTCGGTCCTTCTGTTGGATCCAGCTGCCATGAAGTTGGATAGTAGATGGGGTCATACCAGACTGCTCTGTGGGTGAAAAGCAAAGGTTTTAGTGGCAATCTGAGGTACCTGTAGCTTAAAAAAAAATCATTATAGAAATTGAATAAACAAATCAAAACTGATCTACTCAACTGAAAAATTCCAATTATATAATTACATAGGGATATCCAAACACATAGTACAAAAGAATAACATAAGAAAATAAATATCTTTCTGCTCCAGAGTCCCAGTCTCCCTGCCTTAAGGCAAGCTCTGCTACTAGTTTCTTGTATCTATTAAATTTTTAAAAAGATATAGCATGACTGCTGTATATGCTTTAGTGACATACTAGACTTAGTATGGTCAACTAAAGAAAAAAAAAATCAATTTTCCAAATAAATGTTTTTCATTTCCCATTTTGCCTATTATCTAACATAACAAAATTAGTTCATTTTTATAGTAATCACATTTCTTAAAATCTTTTAAAATAAATTAACATTTTAAATGAAAGGAAATAGTTTTTAGAAATAGATAAGAGAAGTAAATCACCCTTAATCCTACTACCCCAAACAAACCAAAATATTGGTAGTGATTATTTTATTTCATTTTTTAAAATTAGTTATAACTCTTATATGTACACATTTTATCTTACATACATTTCTATATCCTGCCTTCTTTCACTGAACACAGTGTAGTCTATTATTATCATTTTAAATGGCTAATATTATATTGAATAGATGCATCATAATATATTCAACTCTATTAATACTATTATATACTTGTTTTCAATTCATTCACTAACATAAATAATATGGGGATGAAAACCTTTATGTTTATTGCCTTTGCATATTCTGAACGTTTCCCTTAGGACAGAATCACTAAAATGGGATAACGGAACTAGAAATAAAATGTCTGTAGGGTTCCTGACATATCATGTCAAAGGGTACAATGCCACCAAACCTCTGATCAAGCGTTAAGATACATTTCTTCCTACTGTGGTGATGAGCACCTAAAAAACTTCTTACTGTAACATTAAAGGTAACATACAGTATCTAAAGGTTTTAAAAAGTTAAATTAGCCCCTAGCAATATTCAGTTTTTCCCATCTGCTTATTAATTTTATGTGAAGAGTATATTTATGTCTTTTTGCTCAAACTTTTGGGATCTATGTACTTTATTTACAAATTTTGATGAATTTTTAAAATAAAGAAAATACTAACTCTTTGAAATACTTGCTGGAAATGAGTCTTGATGTTTGTCAAATATACTGGAAAAAATAAAATTCAAAGCCACTCATTCCTCTTTGCAGTTCCTTCAGCTGTGTTTGATCTAGAGGAAGTTATCTATTAGAGTTAATAAATATTCTATTTTCTCCTACTTTGTGAACTTTTTGAGTTAAATTCATTCATTTACCTGGAATTTGCTTTAGTATGTACTAGTTAGCTTATTTTAGCTCTTCATAACCAAATTCAGAGAATAATACTTTGATTTCCCCCTTTTCATTATTTGTGATGCATCTTTTTAGTTGTGTTATTAAAGTCTTAACCAGAAAAAGATCTATTTCTCAACTATCCTATTTCAGGGATTTCTCTATTCTTTCACAAAGATCATATATTTTTTTTTTTTTGACAAATTCAAATAATTCTATATTTATTCTTTCAATAAATATTTGGGAGGTTGTGCAGAAAAGAGCAATATTTATAACAGCTGAAAGGTGGAAAACAACTAAAATATTTAAAGAATAGATAGGGCTTCCCTGGTGGTCCAGTGGGTAAAGACACCACCGCCTTGCAGTGCAAGGGGCACTGGTTCAATTCCTGACCTGGGAAGATCCCACGTGCCATGGAACGGCTGGACAAAGATCATATTTTAAAATGAAAACCAATATATAGATTTTACTCTCTGGAAGAATTAATGGTTCTCTCTTTCATTATTTTTTTCTCCTTTAAAAAAAAAAAAAACCTCAAAAAGAAAGGGAAAAAAAAAATGTCTCATAGGCTTATTCTTTAAGATGAACTAAATCACAAATGATTAAACAAAATATACTTAAACTGGGCTTCCCTGGTAGTCCAGTGGGTAAGGACACCGCCTTGCAGTGCAAGGGCCGCCGGTTCCATCCCTGGCCAGGGAGGATCCCACGTGCCGCGGAGCGGCTGGACCGATGTGTCCAATTACCGAGCCGGAGCTCTGGAGCGCATGCGCCCAGAGCCGGTGCTCTGTGACAACAGAGGCCACCGCGATGGCAGGCCCACACGGGCCAAAGAACAAAGATGGATGAAAATAGACAAATGAAAGACCAATAGAAGTGGCCCGCCAGCCCCCCTACCTCCCCACCACTCCCTCAAAATAAATAAATAAATTAAATAAAATATACCCCCCAAAAAAGAAAAAAAATACTTAAACCAATGAGACAGTGTTATGAATCTTTATTCTGGAGTGAAAATAACATCAATATAAACACTCACACAAGACCATTGAAAGCCCTCCTGCCTAGCTCACCTGTCATGCGTCAGCTGTTGAATAAGCTCCTGCCAGTGTCGGCTGGCACTAAGATCCACTTTGTACATTCCTCTGATGTGCTGGATCACTTTTTTTCTCTCAATTCCTTGGGAAAGAGACACTTCCTGGGTGATCTCTGCAGCTATTTTAGATATATCCTTTGATTTTGAATCCAGACGCTGAAAGAGACTAAATAGACAAGAAGCCTGTAAGCTAAGCATATGTATAGGAACATTAAATGTATATCAAAACAGGGTTTATTAAAACTAAAAGTATATGTGAAATCTAATGGGATTCCTAGAAGACACAGCTTTTAGAACAAATAAAATCCTACCTTTGCTGATTATTATTAACTGTTTTCTGCCAGGTGGCTTTATTCACACCTTCTTCAGTTTCATATTTCTTTTGTTCCTAAAAGATTTAGATAATAATATACTATATAAATTTTATTATTTACCATTTAACACTGGCACAGAGCCCAATAAAGTAAGTTTAAAATCAATTAACAAAGGAAAAATAAATAACACTGTCCCTAAAAGACCAGAATATTAAAATACATTAACCACTTAAAAAATGTTGTAGCTCCCCTTTGTTTCTATGTCATTTTGGTCACAGAAATCAGGGTGGAATGGTAAACTAAGGCTGCCAAATCCAGTGGGTTTGCATAGTTGCTTGCTTCTTTATTTTGATTTTTCATTAAAGAACCCAGAACTTGAGGTTGATGATTCAACTTACTTGTCATTATTAAAATCTTTTCTTCCCTGAAAGCTAGTGGTAATGGATACAGATGACCACAGAGAACACAGAGTTTCTTAAGATAGATCTATTTGTTTTCTCACATTAAAAAAGCAATATAAAGCATAAAAAACTATCATTTGAAATTCATCATCAGTGGTACTCTATAATAAAAAAAAAATCTTTCAATCATTCTTTAGTTATATGCAATGGTGTCTCCTGAGAAAATTGTTTCTTACAGTGTCACTGACTCACCTCTTTGATCATTCTAATAAGGTCTGATTTTGTCGATGCACTGGGAGGGATGCACTTATGACCACATAATTTTAAAGCATTCATAAGCAGTTCTGCTGTGTCTAGTTCTTCTTCAGTCAATTCATCTTCATGATTATGTATCTTGAAAGCCCTCCTGCCTAGCTCACCTGTCATCGTCAGCTGTTGAATAAGCTCCTGCCAGTGTCGGCTGGCACTAAGATCCACTTTGTACATTCCTCTGATGTGCTGGATCACTTTTTCTCTCAATTCCTTGGGAAAGAGACACTTCCTGGGTGATCTCTGCAGCTATTTTAGATATATCCTTTGATTTTGAATCCAGACGCTGAAAGAGACTAAATAGACAAGAAGCCTGTAAGCTAAGCATATGTATAGGAACATTAAATGTATATCAAAACAGGGTTTATTAAAACTAAAAGTATATGTGAAATCTAATGGGATTCCTAGAAGACACAGCTTTTAGAACAAATAAAATCCTACCTTTGCTGATTATTATTAACTGTTTTCTGCCAGGTGGCTTTATTCACACCTTCTTCAGTTTCATATTTCTTTTGTTCCTAAAAGATTTAGATAATAATATACTATATAAATTTTATTATTTACCATTTAACACTGGCACAGAGCCCAATAAAGTAAGTTTAAAATCAATTAACAAAGGAAAAATAAATAACACTGTCCCTAAAAGACCAGAATATTAAAATACATTAACCACTTAAAAAATGTTGTAGCTCCCCTTTGTTTCTATGTCATTTTGGTCACAGAAATCAGGGTGGAATGGTAAACTAAGGCTGCCAAATCCAGTGGGTTTGCATAGTTGCTTGCTTCTTTATTTTGATTTTTCATTAAAGAACCCAGAACTTGAGGTTGATGATTCAACTTACTTGTCATTATTAAAATCTTTTCTTCCCTGAAAGCTAGTGGTAATGGATACAGATGACCACAGAGAACACAGAGTTTCTTAAGATAGATCTATTTGTTTTCTCACATTAAAAAAGCAATATAAAGCATAAAAAACTATCATTTGAAATTCATCATCAGTGGTACTCTATAATAAAAAAAAAATCTTTCAATCATTCTTTAGTTATATGCAATGGTGTCTCCTGAGAAAATTGTTTCTTACAGTGTCACTGACTCACCTCTTTGATCATTCTAATAAGGTCTGATTTTGTCGATGCACTGGGAGGGATGCACTTATGACCACATAATTTTAAAGCATTCATAAGCAGTTCTGCTGTGTCTAGTTCTTCTTCAGTCAATTCATCTTCATGATTATGTATCAACTCTGACAAATACAAAACTAACTTGGCTCCATGCTTTAAAAAAAGTAACAATTTTTTTAAATTAAAAACTTTTTAAATCAGAATTTTTATTTCTTACATTTATATTTTTAAACAGTAAATTAAATTATATTACTAGATTTATTTGGTTGGATCTGGTATAAATAAATCAGCCAAAAAGACATTTTGGGGACAAGGGAAGAAATTCTCAAATTATTACAGGCTGAGTATATGACAACATTAGAATATATGCTGATTTTGTTAGGTATAATAATGCTGTTATGGTTAGATAAAATAAAGTCTTTAAATGTTACTATTTATATCATTTAAAATACTTCTGAAAATAGTAATTATGATAAAAATATTAACAATTGTTAGTCGGTGTGATGGTCATATGGTATTCATACAGTATTCACTAGTCTCTATTTTCCTTTGAAAATTTTCATTGTTAAAGGTAACAGGAAAGAAAAGGAAGAAAAAGAGGAAAATAAAAGAAGAAAGAGCTAAAGAACAAAGAAAGGAAAGAAGGAACAAAGCAAGCACACAAGCGTTTAGTGAAGAATTTTGGAGAGAATTTGCTAAAGGAATAGAGAAAATAAGCTTGGGATAAATGAAAATAATTCTTGGTTCTTCTCATAGAAATACTGAAATGGAAGGGAAACTTTCGTTTAAACCTTAAGGTGAGAAAATTGCATGTTTATTCTTTCCTTTTTAATTTCTTCTTGAGAGAATAAACACTGGAGAAAATACTGGAACAAAAAAGTATGGGTTCATTTGTAAGCATTCAATATTATCTAGGGAGAATAAAAGATGAAAAACTCTAAACCAGTTAACACGGCAGCATCTTTATGCGCATATTTCAGAGAAGGGTTGGTTTAGGCCAATCTTTTATGAACTGACTCTATAGACAAAATTAGAATGTTACTTAAGGTAATGACAATGGTCCTTTCCAGTGTAAAAGTAAACGAAACTTTGATTCATATTTCTTAAGTGGCCTTTTCATGCCAGAGATACTACACCTGATTGTTAAGTATATACTATGTGTTATTTAGATAATAACTTTGCCAAGTTAAACATGCATAATTTAACTTTTTTAAAATTTGCATTCATACAAATATCACTGCATTTGGCTTTATGATATTTTAAACTGTGAATAGTCAACAAATGGATTTGGAAGCTATTACATTTTACATGATATTTAAATTAACATGCAGAATCACATCACGTTGTTTCCCAAAAGCATAAGATGAACATATGCAATGATGAAAATAGCAAAGCTCATTTTAATGTAACATTTTAAACTAGTCAAGAGACAGCTGTTACCTGACCAAAAGAGAATATGAACAGATGCTCTGTAAGTAAAAGGGCTGAAGAGTTGGCAAATAAAGAGGAATGGTAAATGACTAGAATATTTTCATATGTGTGTCTTAAAGGTAATAATCTTGAAAGAACTCTAAAAATATCTCAGTTTAGTATTCAGTGACATTTTAAAATCATCTTGAAAAACTATCAGAAAAGTTTTTGTTCATTCTGAATATACAAATAAATACGATTTTCCTAGACAATGAAGTTGTTTCTGCATCCTCTGATCAATTACTTATTGGTTGTAGTTTCTGGGACTAGAAAAGGTGTTACTGGGGACACACACACGTGTGTGTGTGAAGCCGCTTCAGTTGTATCCGACTATTTGCAACCCTATGGTCTGTACCCTGCCAGGCTCATCTGTCCATGGAACTCTCCAGGCAGGAATACTGGAGTGGGCTGCCATGCTCTCGTCCACCAGGGGATCTTCCCAATCCAGAGACTGAATCCTCATCTCCTGTGTCTCCTGCACTGGCAGGCAGGTTCTTTACCACTAGTCCCACCTGGGAAGCCTAGAGACACGCATATACAGAGTCCTATTTCTAGCTCACAGAAAACTGACCTAAGGAATTGAATCTAGGGAGAATAAAAGATGAAAAACTCTAAACCAGTTAACACGGCAGCATCTTTATGCGCATATTTCAGAGAAGGGTTGGTTTAGGCCAATCTTTTATGAACTGACTCTATAGACAAAATTAGAATGTTACTTAAGGTAATGACAATGGTCCTTTCCAGTGTAAAAGTAAACGAAACTTTGATTCATATTTCTTAAGTGGCCTTTTCATGCCAGAGATACTACACCTGATTGTTAAGTATATACTATGTGTTATTTAGATAATAACTTTGCCAAGTTAAACATGCATAATTTAACTTTTTTAAAATTTGCATTCATACAAATATCACTGCATTTGGCTTTATGATATTTTAAACTGTGAATAGTCAACAAATGGATTTGGAAGCTATTACATTTTACATGATATTTAAAT
Source organism: Tragulus kanchil (assembly GCA_022376925.1). Lineage (NCBI taxonomy): Eukaryota > Metazoa > Chordata > Mammalia > Artiodactyla > Tragulidae > Tragulus > Tragulus kanchil. Next base: position 99,453,082 of record JAIOJX010000005.1, on the reverse strand, counting down.
TAACATGCAGAATCACATCACGTTGTTTCCCAAAAGCATAAGATGAACATATGCAATGATGAAAATAGCAAAGCTCATTTTAATGTAACATTTTAAATTAGTCAAGAGACAGCTGTTACCTGACCAAAAGAGAAAAATGAACAGATGCTCTGTAAGTAAAAGGGCTGAAGAGTTGGCAAATAAAGAGGAATGGTAAATGACTAGAATATTTTCATATGTGTGTCTTAAAGGTAATAATCTTGAAAGAACTCTAAAAATATCTCAGTTTAGTATTCAGTGACATTTTAAAATCATCTTGAAAAACTATCAGAAAAGTTTTTGTTCATTCTGAATATACAAATAAATACGATTTTCCTAGACAATGAAGTTGTTTCTGCATCCTCTGATCAATTACTTATTGGTTGTAGTTTCTGGGACTAGAAAAGGTGTTACTGGGGACACACACACGTGTGTGTGTGAAGCCGCTTCAGTTGTATCCGACTATTTGCAACCCTATGGTCTGTACCCTGCCAGGCTCATCTGTCCATGGAACTCTCCAGGCAGGAATACTGGAGTGGGCTGCCATGCTCTCGTCCACCAGGGGATCTTCCCAATCCAGAGACTGAATCCTCATCTCCTGTGTCTCCTGCACTGGCAGGCAGGTTCTTTACCACTAGTCCCACCTGGGAAGCCTAGAGACACGCATATACAGAGTCCTATTTCTAGCTCACAGAAAACTGACCTAAGGAATTGAATCTAGGCACAAATCCTTAGAAAATGCTAAAATGTCTAAAAATAAAATTTTCAATGAAGTTTCAAGAAGGAAGAGTTCTCAGTGGACTAAAGGAAGGAAAGTTTTGAAGGTGAAACGATATGATGTGGGTGTGTCGCTAAACGGACACAACAGGACACAGACAAAGGGGAGGAGAGACAGTATTGCAGGCTGCATGGACAACATGAATGAAGCAGCTTATCACAAGGGATGTGAAGAGGTTATGAGAGAAAAGATGAGGAGCCACAGACTGACTGGAGAATTAACCAGACTCAACAGCATAGAAGCTTAGGGCTTTAAAAATTAGGCAGACTACAAATAGCTTGTAGACAGTTGTGAAAGGCATGAGACGAGTTCTCTATACATTGCAGAAGAACTGCTGAATATACTGTTAGCTGAAGAAAGTAGAGTGAGAAGGATGTTTATAGTTCACTATCTTTCTTTGCATTAAGTGAGAGAAAAAACGTGTGTGTGTTGTGACAAATTTGCTTATATCACCAAAAGAAATAAAAACCAAGTAAGGATGGTTACCTACAGGGAAAGGGAAAGAATGAGGGAAGCCTACAGAGATAAAAGTCAGAACCTCTTCAACTGTGTTATGTTTCACAATTTCGATTCTGGAACCAGGCTGACATTTTACAGACGGCTTAGATGGTAAAGAATCTGCTGCAACGCAGGAGACCTGGGTTTAATCCCTTGATTGGGAAGATCCCCTGGAGAAGGGAATGGCTACCTACTCCACTACTGCTGCCTGGAGAATTCCATGGACAGAGGCTACAGTCCATGGGTGCATCAAGTTGGATATGACTAAGCAACTAACACTGACATTTTTACATAATTAAAAAACAAACAAAAACCTAATGAAATCTCTAAAAACAGAAAGCAAATGGAAAAAAACTTTGTTAGTTGATGCCAAGTTGGTAGTACAGCCAAACAGAGAAAATAAAAAGTGCTTTTACATTAGTGTTTTTGTGGTACATCCACAGAGGTATCCTACAGACAAAAGAACCACAAGGAAATCTTAAATTGCATTCAGTAGGTTTGTTACAAGTGATATTGTTGTCATTTTATTTTTTTTTTAATTTTAAAAAATTATTTATTTATTTGGCTGCTCTGGGTCTTAGTTGTGGCATGTGGAGTCTAGTTCCTGACCAGGGATTGAACCTGGGCCCTAGTTCATTGGGAACACAGAGTCTTAACCACTGGACCACCAGGGAAGTCCCTGTCATTTTATTATGAAAATGTTTTGTAGATAGATAAAGTAAATAAGTAATTATGCTAATGTCATCAGGAATTAACCTTATCAACATAAATACAAACATAAAATCCAAGAAAAGTGAAAGTAACAGTATGAATTCTTATTTTCTAAAAATAATATACTAGTTAGCTGAAAAAGAGACATTTAAGAGACGAGTTCTCTATACATTGCAGAAGAACTGCTGAATATACTGTTAGCTGAAGAAAGTAGAGTGAGAAGGATGTTTATAGTTCACTATCTTTCTTTGCATTAAGTGAGAGAAAAAACGTGTGTGTGTTGTGACAAATTTGCTTATATCACCAAAAGAAATAAAAACCAAGTAAGGATGGTTACCTACAGGGAAAGGGAAAGAATGAGGGAAGCCTACAGAGATAAAAGTCAGAACCTCTTCAACTGTGTTATGTTTCACAATTTCGATTCTGGAACCAGGCTGACATTTTACAGACGGCTTAGATGGTAAAGAATCTGCTGCAACGCAGGAGACCTGGGTTTAATCCCTTGATTGGGAAGATCCCCTGGAGAAGGGAATGGCTACCTACTCCACTACTGCTGCCTGGAGAATTCCATGGACAGAGGCTACAGTCCATGGGTGCATCAAGTTGGATATGACTAAGCAACTAACACTGACATTTTTACATAATTAAAAAACAAACAAAAACCTAATGAAATCTCTAAAAACAGAAAGCAAATGGAAAAAAACTTTGTTAGTTGATGCCAAGTTGGTAGTACAGCCAAACAGAGAAAATAAAAAGTGCTTTTACATTAGTGTTTTTGTGGTACATCCACAGAGGTATCCTACAGACAAAAGAACCACAAGGAAATCTTAAATTGCATTCAGTAGGTTTGTTACAAGTGATATTGTTGTCATTTTATTTTTTTTTTAATTTTAAAAAATTATTTATTTATTTGGCTGCTCTGGGTCTTAGTTGTGGCATGTGGAGTCTAGTTCCCTGACCAGGGATTGAACCTGGGCCCTAGTTCATTGGGAACACAGAGTCTTAACCACTGGACCACCAGGGAAGTCCCTGTCATTTTATTATGAAAATGTTTTGTAGATAGATAAAGTAAATAAGTAATTATGCTAATGTCATCAGGAATTAACCTTATCAACATAAATACAAACATAAAATCCAAGAAAAAGTGAAAGTAACAGTATGAATTCATGATTTACTCTTTTCCTAAAAAATACACATTTATTAGCTTTGCCCACTAAAAACCGCTCGGAAGAACGGACAACCTGACAGAAATGAACATACATAGTCCCTAGATTTGTAGTTTCTAAATACTATTACCTTATTAAAAGGAAATAGGGGCTTCTCGGGGAAAAAGTTGGGTTTCAGGTCTGGGGAAGGAAATGTATAAGATTAGACTGGGATGTTCTTCTGCTCCAGAATGGAAGGAAGCTACTAATGCTGTGCCGTGCTCAGTCATGTCTGACTTGTTGCAACCCCATGTACGGTAACCCTCCAGGCTCCTCCGTCCATGGAATTTTCCAGGTAAGAATACTGAAGTGGGTTGCCATTTCCTACTTCAGGGGATCTTCCTGACCCAGGGATAGAATCCATGCCTCCTACATCTCCTGCACTGGCAGGTGGATTTTTTTACCACTGTGCCACCTGGGAAGCTTCAAGTTAATCATATTAACTTGCTAAAAATTAAAAAGGCCATGTTAAAAGGATACAGAAACTTGAACCTACAGAGGTGTTAATCTGAACACAAAACAGAAAAGTAAATGCAGAAATTTAAAACTACTTATAAAATTTACAAAAAATACCTGAGTACATGACAATATCTCAAAAATAAAAACTTACAAAAACTAGAGGTTGCCAGGGCACCAACTTATTATTCTAAAAGCAAACAGAGGAAAGAAACAAGCATTTATCTTGCCTTTCCTACACAGACTATATTTTAGGGTAGCCAAACAGCTGACTAAGGAATATTCCTCCCTACAGAAGAATTAGGGCTAATAGATGCTGGTGGAATGAGAAACGTAAGTAGATCACTATTTTGCAACTCTTAATGAAAGCGTGTGGCTTCCCTGGTAGCTCAACTGGTTAGGAATCTGCTTGCAATGCAGGAGACCTGGGTTCAATCCCTGGGTGGGGAAGCTCCCCTGGAAAGGGGAAAGGCTACCCACTCCAGTATTCTTGCCTTGAGAACTCCACTGCTTTTCCATGGGTTGCAAAGAGTTGGACATGACAGAGCCAATTTTACTTTCAATGAAAAAGTGAATCTTGGCATCTATCATTAATGGTTGCTAAAATTATTAAAGACTGAGGGTGAACTTTATAATGGATGAATCAGGCTGCCACCATCTCAAAAAAGCAGAGCGGCCAGACTTTCTCTGCCTGTTGTCATGATGTAATAGAAACTGCCAAGCACTCCTAATGAAGTATTCTTTTAAAAAAACAAATATGAAATAAAAAACTGGAGTCTAGTCAAGCCTCTAGGTCTAGAGCTACAAGGATACAACTAGCCAAATCCAGAATGTGGGCAATTCTACAGAAGAAATGACTCAGTATTATTTATCAACAAATAATGGCCTTAAAACAAAAGATTGGGGAGGGTAATTACAAGGATTAAAAAAATGTAGCACACATCAAATAGTGTGTGGGCTTTGTTTGGATACAGAATCAAGAGAACTATTTAACAAAATATAAGCAAGTTGGGAAAATTTAAACATTGGGTATTAGATGATAATAAGGAAATGAAGAACTGACTCATTGGAAAAGACACTGATGCTGGGAAAGACTGAAGGCAAAAGGAGAAGAGGGTGGCAGAGGATGAGATAGTTAGAAAGCATCACTGACTCAATGGACATGAATTTGAGCAAACTCTGGGAGACAGTGAAGGACAGGGAAGTCTGGTGTGCTGCAATCCATGGGGTTGCAAAGAGTTAGACAGAACTTAGCAACTGAATGACAACAACAACAACAAGGATTGCTGTTACCATCATGGATAGTGGTTAAGTTAAAAAAAGTCCTATCAGCCAGAGATCCAGACTGAAATATTTACAGGTAAAATGATCTGATAACTGAATTTATTTCAAAGCACTACAAAGAAAAAGCCAGATAATGGTCATGTGGGGTTATTTTTTGATTTCTTCCAACATTTTGGTTTATTTGAATGTTTCCATAATGAATCTTACAAAAACTACCAGTAATTTGGTCTTGAGGTAGAGAGGAGGTTATTGTAGTGATCCAAACATTAGGGGTGAAAGTCTGAACTAGGATAGAAGCACAGGACTAACCAAATGACTGATATTGGTGATAAAATCAGTTTGAGAGAGAAGAAAATCAATCATAGTTGCAATGTTTCAAGCTGAAAGCAGTAAGGATATCACCAACAGAAATGGAGAAGTGGAGAAGTGAAGCTGGTAGGAAAGAATTGGGAACATCAGGGCTGGATTCAGAGGGACGGCAGCTTTGCTGAGAATAAAGCAATGAAAGAACACTTCTTTGAATTCACCATACAAGGAAACTATGGGCTAGGTATGCTTTGGCCTTGGGAAAGGGAAGACACAGCCCTTAGTACACTTAAGAGGTTAAATACTGAAAAGAGCACCAAAAAGCATCACTTCGATACTGTAATCTTTTGGTTCTTAATATGATAAATCTGGGTTTCCCAGGGATATAAAAGGGATACTTGTCCTATCTTAAATATCATATAATACTTTATTTATAGGGATATATTTTACATTCACTAAAGCATATAGATATTAAGTGTTTGTTCCTAGGAATTTTGACAACTGCATGTACCCATGCAACCATTACCTAGTTTTCTTGTACCCCTTTCCAATCAGTTCTCCTCCTCACTGCTCCCCTTCCTCACAGAGACAACTACTGTCCTAAATTCTATGACTATATCTTAATTTCATCTGATCATGGGCTTCACATGAATGGAATCACAAAATATCTACTCTTTGGTGTTTGGCTGTCCCTTTTGATGATACCATGAGTTTGAGTTTCACCTGTATTGCTGAGTATATTCGAAGTCGGTTCATCTTTATTGCCATGTAACAGTCTATTGTATAAATACATCATAATTTAGTTATATATTCTCCCATTGACAGACATAGAGGTTATTTCCAGTTTGGGGCCATTAATAAAAAGGCTATCATGGATATTCTTTTACTAGTCTTTTTACGGACATGTGTTTTATTTCAAGTAAATACCTAAAAGTGGAATTTTGGTGCTACAGGTTAAGGATATAGTTAATTTTATAAGAAACAGCTAAACAGAATGGTTATACCCCTTAAACTCTCCATCTATTGCATGCTAATTGATAGAGTTTATATATTCCAAAACTGTTAAATATTTTGATTTTACTCTTCCAGATGATCAGTATTTTAACTTACTGTATCATATTTTTGAAATATATTATATGTACTCTTATTTGAGCCTTTCAGTATAAGATGTTTCATGGATAATATAATGCTTTAAAAAGTCTCCAAACAGTTCTTAAATAAAATACTTTGATATTTAGTAACAAACTGCAAAGGATCTGATAAGAACTCAGGTACAGAATGTCTTGAACACTGGAAAAGGAATGGGGATTAAACAGAGAGGTCAGATTGACTCTGATAAAGAGCATCTGAAGAAATATCTCGGAAAATATTTGTTTGGTTAGAAAACTATATTCATGGTGTTTGGCAAGAAGCTATAGTTTAAGTTCAGTTTTCAATTTGTACAGCTTTATAACAGTTTTTACTTATGAAGTACTGGGGGTACTTACTTGTAGGGATGGGCTAAGACAGTCTCGTAGTATTTCCTGATGATTTGGTTCATGAACTATTTCAAAAATTTGCTTTCTCTCTTGTGAAGGGTGGGCTGGAGACAAGATATGTACGAGCAGTCTCCCAAGCTGCATTCGGAAGGTTTCCTTACAAGACCATAAGATTTTAGCCCACTGCTGTTTGGAACCACTGGTTTTACTTGAAGCCTTAAATCAAAACAGGAATGAATTAGGACAAAACTTCTTAAGCAATAATATACTAACCTCAATACAGTCCTAAAAATCAAAAAGCACTCTGAGTTTTCCCCTTTAGAGACAACTACTGTCCTAAATTCTATGACTATATCTTAATTTCATCTGATCATGGGCTTCACATGAATGGAATCACAAAATATCTACTCTTTGGTGTTTGGCTGTCCCTTTTGATGATACCATGAGTTTGAGTTTCACCTGTATTGCTGAGTATATTCGAAGTCGGTTCATCTTTATTGCCATGTAACAGTCTATTGTATAAATACATCATAATTTAGTTATATATTCTCCCATTGACAGACATAGAGGTTATTTCCAGTTTGGGGCCATTAATAAAAAGGCTATCATGGATATTCTTTTACTAGTCTTTTTACGGACATGTGTTTTATTTCAAGTAAATACCTAAAAGTGGAATTTTGGTGCTACAGGTTAAGGATATAGTTAATTTTATAAGAAACAGCTAAACAGAATGGTTATACCCCTTAAACTCTCCATCTATTGCATGCTAATTGATAGAGTTTATATATTCCAAAACTGTTAAATATTTTGATTTTACTCTTCCAGATGATCAGTATTTTAACTTACTGTATCATATTTTTGAAATATATTATATGTACTCTTATTTGAGCCTTTCAGTATAAGATGTTTCATGGATAATATAATGCTTTAAAAAGTCTCCAAACAGTTCTTAAATAAAATACTTTGATATTTAGTAACAAACTGCAAAGGATCTGATAAGAACTCAGGTACAGAATGTCTTGAACACTGGAAAAGGAATGGGGATTAAACAGAGAGGTCAGATTGACTCTGATAAAGAGCATCTGAAGAAATATCTCGGAAAATATTTGTTTGGTTAGAAAACTATATTCATGGTGTTTGGCAAGAAGCTATAGTTTAAGTTCAGTTTTCAATTTGTACAGCTTTATAACAGTTTTTACTTATGAAGTACTGGGGGTACTTACTTGTAGGGATGGGCTAAGACAGTCTCGTAGTATTTCCTGATGATTTGGTTCATGAACTATTTCAAAAATTTGCTTTCTCTCTTGTGAAGGGTGGGCTGGAGACAAGATATGTACGAGCAGTCTCCCAAGCTGCATTCGGAAGGTTTCCTTACAAGACCATAAGATTTTAGCCCACTGCTGTTTGGAACCACTGGTTTTACTTGAAGCCTTAAATCAAAACAGGAATGAATTAGGACAAAACTTCTTAAGCAATAATATACTAACCTCAATACAGTCCTAAAAAATCAAAAAGCATGTTTTATTCTAGAATTTTTAAACAGTTGAAATTAGAAAGACATACACATCCATACAAATTGGGGTTTAAAAGAGAGGTGTGTACATCAGTGTTTATAGTGGTATTGTTCAAAATAGCCAAAAGGTCAAAATAATCCAAAAACCCATTAATGGAGGAATGGATAAATAAGTATGATGTATATTAAAAGAAAAGTGATTTATCAGGGGCTGGAGGAGAGGCTAATAGGGAACTACTGTTTAATGGGCACAGAACTTCAGTTTGGAAAAACAATGGAAAAATTTCTAGGGATGGATAGTGGTAATAGTTGTATAACAATGTGAATGGACTTAACATCACTGATTTATACATTTAAAAATTGTTAAGGGGCTTCCCTGGTGGTCCAGTGGGTAAGGACACCGTCTTGCAGTGCAAGGGGCACCGGTTCGATCCCTGGCCTGGGAAGATCCCACATGCCGCGGAGCGGCTGGACTGATGTGTCCAATTACCGAGCTGGAGCTCTGGAGCACATGCGCCCAGAGCTGGTGCTCTGCGACAACAGAGGCCACCGCGATGGGAGGCCCACACAGGCCAAAGAACAAAGATGGATGAAAATAGATAAATGAAAATCCAATAGAAGTGGCCCGCCTGCTCCTCTCCCTTCCACCCCATCCCCTACCAATAATAAATAAATAAATAAATCTTTAAAAAAAATTGTTAAAATAGCTAAATTTATATTATACATATTTTACCACAATTTAAAAAGAGAAAGATAAAGAAGCTAAAGTCCTAAGACATTTAGGGCTTGAAAATTTTAAATGGAAAAAAAAAAGAAACATCAAAGAACAAATGGTAAATAAGCCTACATGGATTTTACAACGTAAAAGAGAAAGGACTCATAATAGAGACTTGAATTAGTACTAAAATACTGAGTATTGCTACTGTTTGTTGTTGTTGTTTAGGGCTGGAGACAAGATATGTACGAGCAGTCTCCCAAGCTGCAGAATTTCTTAAAGACAAGATTTCCCATGTTTGGAACCACTGGTTTTACTTGAAGCCTTAAATCAAAACAGGAATGAATTAGGACAAAACTTCTTAAGCAATAATATACTAACCTCAATACAGTCCTAAAAAATCAAAAAGCATGTTTTATTCTAGAATTTTTAAACAGTTGAAATTAGAAAGACATACACATCCATACAAATTGGGGTTTAAAAGAGAGGTGTGTACATCAGTGTTTATAGTGGTATTGTTCAAAATAGCCAAAAGGTCAAAATAATCCAAAAACCCATTAATGGAGGAATGGATAAATAAGTATGATGTATATTAAAAGAAAAGTGATTTATCAGGGGCTGGAGGAGAGGCTAATAGGGAACTACTGTTTAATGGGCACAGAACTTCAGTTTGGAAAAACAATGGAAAAATTTCTAGGGATGGATAGTGGTAATAGTTGTATAACAATGTGAATGGACTTAACATCACTGATTTATACATTTAAAAATTGTTAAGGGGCTTCCCTGGTGGTCCAGTGGGTAAGGACACCGTCTTGCAGTGCAAGGGGCACCGGTTCGATCCCTGGCCTGGGAAGATCCCACATGCCGCGGAGCGGCTGGACTGATGTGTCCAATTACCGAGCTGGAGCTCTGGAGCACATGCGCCCAGAGCTGGTGCTCTGCGACAACAGAGGCCACCGCGATGGGAGGCCCACACAGGCCAAAGAACAAAGATGGATGAAAATAGATAAATGAAAATCCAATAGAAGTGGCCCGCCTGCTCCTCTCCCTTCCACCCCATCCCCTACCAATAATAAATAAATAAATAAATCTTTAAAAAAAATTGTTAAAATAGCTAAATTTATATTATACATATTTTACCACAATTTAAAAAGAGAAAGATAAAGAAGCTAAAGTCCTAAGACATTTAGGGCTTGAAAATTTTAAATGGAAAAAAAAAAGAAACATCAAAGAACAAATGGTAAATAAGCCTACATGGATTTTACAACGTAAAAGAGAAAGGACTCATAATAGAGACTTGAATTAGTACTAAAATACTGAGTATTGCTACTGTTTGTTGTTGTTGTTTAGTTGCTAAGTTGTGTCTGACTCTTTTGTGACCCAAGGACCAGGTGACACTAGTGGTAAAAAACCTGACTGTCCATGAAGGAGATGTAAGAGACATGGGCTGGATCCCTGGGTGGGGAAGATTCCCTGGAGGAGGACACGGACATGGAAACCCATTCCAGTATTCTTGCCTGAAGCATCCCATAAACAGAGGAGCCTGGTGGGCTACAGGCCACAGGGTTGCAAAGAGTCAGACATGACTGAAGCGACTTAGCACACACACACAGACTAGCCCATCAGGCTCCTCTGTCCATGGGATTTTCCAGGCAAGAATACTGGAGTAGGTTGTCATTTCCTTCTCCAAGAGATCTTCCTGACACAAGGATCGAACTTTTGTCTCCTGTACTGGCAGGAGGATTCTTTACCAGTACGACATCAGGGAAGACTAAAATATTGAGTATAACTGTCACAAATTAAGAACTGCATGTAAATTGGCTATTAATATCCCTAACAACAACCAAATTATTGTTTTCGATTGTGGTTCCACTAAGGCTAACCTAAACCTGATTAAATATTCTGTATCTGGCTTAAAAACTGGAATCAGTACATTTTAGAGTTTATTCTGAGTTTGGGAAATGGCTCTCCAATTACTCCTAGTCCTAAGGGCTCTGTGTGAATGATTCAGTCCTAAGTGGAACCTGTAGACAACAAAATCTAGTTTAGATGTAGAGATTGGCAGAATCATGATTTATGAGTTCTGCTAGAATTAGATTAGCCTTTGGTATCTATGAGTGTGCTGACCAATTTGTTCCCTGTGTTCAACTATAAATGAACCACAGAAACCTAAGTGAGTTGAAGATAAATGGAGCCTGATGCTTCTCAGTATTCTCTACATAATTTTGAGGTATTAGATCTGTTTAAGTCAACATCTACACTTCATAATTATCCATAATAATAACCCTAGAGTAAGTGGCTATAAATAAGGTTCTTTAAAAATAGGTTATTAGTTTAAACTCTCACAGTAATCATCAAATTCCTATTCTTTTCTGATGCTGACCTTATTTTCTAATATTACAATATTAGAAAATGGCTTTTGGGCTACAGACTTAAAAAACCAATGCTGCATGAAGTAGTACTTTTGAAAAGGGTAAATTAGTAATACATTTTACTCCATTATTACAATTCAAGTTTTAATAATGTCTGAGTTTCAGAAAACTCTGTGAAAGTATAGGAATATATGATTTTGAAAACATATAATACAGGCACATAAAACTTCTAATCCTTCTGTATGAATAAACATTTCCCATGTAATCAATTTACTCACACTAGATACTTTAAATCCTTCTACCAGATATGTGAAAATTTCTTTCTGAAATGGATTGAAAGCTGAAGGTTGTTCATGATGAATATTTTCTTCAGAAATTTCAGTCTGGGAAGTTGAGGTCTTGCTTTGAGTTGTACTTTCTGGAGTACTCAAAATATCAATAATGTCCGGATTAAACTCTTTGAATTAAAAGAAGAATAAAAAATTAGTCATATCACTAATGCCGAGCCATTATAAATGATGTTGGCAAAAATATGCTAATTCATTTGTCACAAATTAAGAACTGCATGTAAATTGGCTATTAATATCCCTAACAACAACCAAATTATTGTTTTCGATTGTGGTTCCACTAAGGCTAACCTAAACCTGATTAAATATTCTGTATCTGGCTTAAAAACTGGAATCAGTACATTTTAGAGTTTATTCTGAGTTTGGGAAATGGCTCTCCAATTACTCCTAGTCCTAAGGGCTCTGTGTGAATGATTCAGTCCTAAGTGGAACCTGTAGACAACAAAATCTAGTTTAGATGTAGAGATTGGCAGAATCATGATTTATGAGTTCTGCTAGAATTAGATTAGCCTTTGGTATCTATGAGTGTGCTGACCAATTTGTTCCCTGTGTTCAACTATAAATGAACCACAGAAACCTAAGTGAGTTGAAGATAAATGGAGCCTGATGCTTCTCAGTATTCTCTACATAATTTTGAGGTATTAGATCTGTTTAAGTCAACATCTACACTTCATAATTATCCATAATAATAACCCTAGAGTAAGTGGCTATAAATAAGGTTCTTTAAAAATAGGTTATTAGTTTAAACTCTCACAGTAATCATCAAATTCCTATTCTTTTCTGATGCTGACCTTATTTTCTAATATTACAATATTAGAAAATGGCTTTTGGGCTACAGACTTAAAAAACCAATGCTGCATGAAGTAGTACTTTTGAAAAGGGTAAATTAGTAATACATTTTACTCCATTATTACAATTCAAGTTTTAATAATGTCTGAGTTTCAGAAAACTCTGTGAAAGTATAGGAATATATGATTTTGAAAACATATAATACAGGCACATAAAACTTCTAATCCTTCTGTATGAATAAACATTTCCCATGTAATCAATTTACTCACACTAGATACTTTAAATCCTTCTACCAGATATGTGAAAATTTCTTTCTGAAATGGATTGAAAGCTGAAGGTTGTTCATGATGAATATTTTCTTCAGAAATTTCAGTCTGGGAAGTTGAGGTCTTGCTTTGAGTTGTACTTTCTGGAGTACTCAAAATATCAATAATGTCCGGATTAAACTCTTTGAATTAAAAGAAGAATAAAAAATTAGTCATATCACTAATGCCGAGCCATTATAAATGATGTTGGCAAAAATATGCTAATTCAGTTGTCATGATATAAATGTGTAGTAGCTGTATTTGATGTAGAAAATACAATACACTAGAAAAAAGTGTATTCACCTAAAACAATGTAGAAATATACACATATATGAGTCATGAGACCCTAAATTACAGGTTTATTTTACTAATTAAGACAAATTAAATTACAAATTAAAGTCACGAAGGTTCCTGTACATATTAAACATAAAGACCATGTGGTATTTACATAAGATAGATGTGCAGACCTGTTTCACTGGCTGTGCTATCCCTTTAAATGATGTGCATGTGATGAAAATGGTTCAATTTCACAGTTTACTGTGGAGGCAGGTGGTCTTAAATATAAATCAGAAAAGTTAAAAAAGACCATGGGTGTCACTTGAACATTTCTTAGAATTTTGGCTTAGCTTTATTGTTTTGAGTATATTTCTTTGTATAGCTCTTTAGTGTTTACTGTAGGCATTAGAAACCATACAAAAACATATAAATCATTAGTAGTCCCTAGTGAAGTTCACATTGAAACCACAAAGTTAGAGCCTGACATTATTTATCAGAACGGCTAAAATTGAAAAGAGTAAAACTTCTAATACTGGTGAAGATGTGAAGAAACTGGATCACTCATACATTGCTGGTAGGAATATAAAATTACACTGCCACTCTAGAAAAGTTTGGCAGTTTCTTAGCAAGAACAAAACATACAACTATCATATAACCTAGAAATTTCACGCTTGGACTTTTATCCCAGAAAAGCAAAGACCCGAGTTCACACAAAAACGTTCACATAAATGTTCGTAGCAGCTAGCTTTATCTGTAACAGCCCCAAACTGGAAAGTATCCAGATCATCTTTCAAGAGGTAGATGACTAAACTATGGTACATCCATGCCATGGAATATGACTTACTAGAGACAAACAAAAAAACCAGACTATCTATACATGCAACAACCAGGATGACTCTCCAGAGAATTATGCTGAGTGAAAAAAGCCAATCCTACACATACTGTATAGTTATATACTGTTACGATTCCATTTATTTAACATTCTTGAAATGATGAAAATACAGAAATGGAGAAAAGGCTGATAGTCGCCAGCAATTAAGGAAGGGTGGGTGTGGTAGAAGAGTGGATGTGGCACTACAAGGCAACAAACACACTGTTACAGGGATGGAAATGTTCTTTTTCTTGAGTGTATGGATCTTAATATCTCAGGACTGATACTGAACTATAGTTTTACAAGATCCATAGGGGGAAACTGGGTAAAAGGTACACAGGATCTCTCTGTAATTTTTCCTTATAATTGCATGTGAATCTATGATTATTTCAAAGAAAAGTTAAAAGAAAACATTGGAGATACTATATTATTTTAAACTTCAATGGTCAGTCTAGGCCAGCATTGAACATATTAAAAAGTAGAATTTTATTCGAGGCTATTGGTTCCAAATAAGAAATTCTTTTACTAGTGTGGATGCTAAAAAATTTTTAATGCTGTTAAAAAATCTGAAATGTAGTCAGTTCTCTTTACCATCTGAGCCACCAGGGAAGCCCCTGTCTTAAATTATTTTCATTTCAAGAGCTGAGCAAAATATAATCATTAGTAGTCCCTAGTGAAGTTCACATTGAAACCACAAAGTTAGAGCCTGACATTATTTATCAGAACGGCTAAAATTGAAAAGAGTAAAACTTCTAATACTGGTGAAGATGTGAAGAAACTGGATCACTCATACATTGCTGGTAGGAATATAAAATTACACTGCCACTCTAGAAAAGTTTGGCAGTTTCTTAGCAAGAACAAAACATACAACTATCATATAACCTAGAAATTTCACGCTTGGACTTTTATCCCAGAAAAGCAAAGACCCGAGTTCACACAAAAACGTTCACATAAATGTTCGTAGCAGCTAGCTTTATCTGTAACAGCCCCAAACTGGAAAGTATCCAGATCATCTTTCAAGAGGTAGATGACTAAACTATGGTACATCCATGCCATGGAATATGACTTACTAGAGACAAACAAAAAAACCAGACTATCTATACATGCAACAACCAGGATGACTCTCCAGAGAATTATGCTGAGTGAAAAAAGCCAATCCTACACATACTGTATAGTTATATACTGTTACGATTCCATTTATTTAACATTCTTGAAATGATGAAAATACAGAAATGGAGAAAAGGCTGATAGTCGCCAGCAATTAAGGAAGGGTGGGTGTGGTAGAAGAGTGGATGTGGCACTACAAGGCAACAAACACACTGTTACAGGGATGGAAATGTTCTTTTTCTTGAGTGTATGGATCTTAATATCTCAGGACTGATACTGAACTATAGTTTTACAAGATCCATAGGGGGAAACTGGGTAAAAGGTACACAGGATCTCTCTGTAATTTTTCCTTATAATTGCATGTGAATCTATGATTATTTCAAAGAAAAGTTAAAAGAAAACATTGGAGATACTATATTATTTTAAACTTCAATGGTCAGTCTAGGCCAGCATTGAACATATTAAAAAGTAGAATTTTATTCGAGGCTATTGGTTCCAAATAAGAAATTCTTTTACTAGTGTGGATGCTAAAAAATTTTTAATGCTGTTAAAAAATCTGAAATGTAGTCAGTTCTCTTTACCATCTGAGCCACCAGGGAAGCCCCTGTCTTAAATTATTTTCATTTCAAGAGCTGAGCAAGAACACATTCATTCTCTAGTCCTACCTTGATAGACAATCCTGTTAACTGCTAAGATGGTGAGCCTCTGCAGTCTCTGTGCAAGCTCTGCTTCAGTTGCCTGGACAGGGTTCTCTTGGCTCATTCTCCGCTGCATCATCACATGAAGTTCATCACTTGCTACTGAACGCATTTTCATCAGAAGAGAGTCAGTTTGAGCAAGGGGAAATTTTCGAGGACCTTTAAGTAGATAAATTAAAATGTCAAATGCTGGAGTGAACAAGGATCAAAGAAACCATTTCTGCTACAAACTCTTGATTATCACACCATGAAAAGAACCTTATTTAATTCAAAGATAATTTATACCAAAGAAAGACAGTGATTAAGAGAAACTGATGTTTTTTCCTCTTTGAAGAAGTGCAACAGTATGTCTGATTTCAAAGTCTTAGTAAATAAGAATGTTGAAGCTTGTGACATAGTTAGAGGGATTGATATCCTCTGGCAAAATCTGAGTTCTCTGAAAAACTCAATTAGAAAGGTATATATATTTAAACATTTTCAAACACTGTTTCACTTCTTTGTATTGAAAACAATCAACAGGTTTTTAAAATCACATCATGCTTTAGCAAGAACATTACTACTTCTGAGTAATTAGCACTGCTGAATTTAATAAATTAGTTTTCAAAAGCACATAGTGACATAGTAAAAATCAATCAAATACAGAGAAGAGCTCAGAAAGGAGAGTGTAATTTCAGTAATCTATTATAAAAATAATTTGGAACATATGTATCACGTGCAATTCAATCCTACAAAAGCATTTCCTGAGAAATGTTTCCTCAGGCTGAAGAGGCAGGAGTGCTTTTCTGCACCGTTACTGCACCTGCTCCGAGAGGCACCACACAGGGAGCGGATCCAGGAGGAAAGGAGGGAAATGAATCTTGATTTAATGGACTGGAGGAGAAGGGCATCAGAAGTTGACCGTAGGAAAACCAAAAATGACCTAGTGTGGATGCTAAAAAATTTTTAATGCTGTTAAAAAATCTGAAATGTAGTCAGTTCTCTTTACCATCTGAGCCACCAGGGAAGCCCCTGTCTTAAATTATTTTCATTTCAAGAGCTGAGCAAGAACACATTCATTCTCTAGTCCTACCTTGATAGACAATCCTGTTAACTGCTAAGATGGTGAGCCTCTGCAGTCTCTGTGCAAGCTCTGCTTCAGTTGCCTGGACAGGGTTCTCTTGGCTCATTCTCCGCTGCATCATCACATGAAGTTCATCACTTGCTACTGAACGCATTTTCATCAGAAGAGAGTCAGTTTGAGCAAGGGGAAATTTTCGAGGACCTTTAAGTAGATAAATTAAAATGTCAAATGCTGGAGTGAACAAGGATCAAAGAAACCATTTCTGCTACAAACTCTTGATTATCACACCATGAAAAGAACCTTATTTAATTCAAAGATAATTTATACCAAAGAAAGACAGTGATTAAGAGAAACTGATGTTTTTTCCTCTTTGAAGAAGTGCAACAGTATGTCTGATTTCAAAGTCTTAGTAAATAAGAATGTTGAAGCTTGTGACATAGTTAGAGGGATTGATATCCTCTGGCAAAATCTGAGTTCTCTGAAAACTCAATTAGAAAGGTATATATATTTAAACATTTTCAAACACTGTTTCACTTCTTTGTATTGAAAACAATCAACAGGTTTTTAAAATCACATCATGCTTTAGCAAGAACATTACTACTTCTGAGTAATTAGCACTGCTGAATTTAATAAATTAGTTTTCAAAAGCACATAGTGACATAGTAAAAATCAATCAAATACAGAGAAGAGCTCAGAAAGGAGAGTGTAATTTCAGTAATCTATTATAAAAATAATTTGGAACATATGTATCACGTGCAATTCAATCCTACAAAAGCATTTCCTGAGAAATGTTTCCTCAGGCTGAAGAGGCAGGAGTGCTTTTCTGCACCGTTACTGCACCTGCTCCGAGAGGCACCACACAGGGAGCGGATCCAGGAGGAAAGGAGGGAAATGAATCTTGATTTAATGGACTGGAGGAGAAGGGCATCAGAAGTTGACCGTAGGAACCAAAATGACGTCTTGGTAGGTGAGGGATAATGGAATCCTTCATTGGAATTGAACCTTTTTTAAAATTTTGAAAGCCTTATATCAAAGTCCACAAACAGCCTGTATAAACATTACTTTCAATAGATTTTAATGACTCATCCTGTAAAACACTGAAATATTTTAATAGCATTTTAGATCATCTAGTATTTTAGGTAATCACTATTTTTATCAGTTAATACATTTTGATGAGTAGAGTCACCTTTGAGACAAAGATGAAGGAAATAAAAAGAAAAAAATTCATATCCAGGATATATTCAAGAATACTACTATCAGATTATGTCCTTAGTTTAAGCAAGTCTTCCTAATGTCTGATACAACAGACCTGGAAGGAGTGGGTACTGAAGGACCCAGAGAGATGCCTATGGGGCATCCCTCCAGCAGTCTCTAATTTCAGGCCTTGGTGGATCTGCAACATGAGGAAGCTGGACTGGATGACTCGCAAGGTCTTTTATCAAGTTAAAAATTCACAGAATTCTATAAGCCTCATGTGGTGTACAGCAATTACATTTACTTAGTGTGAAACAATGTAACCCCAATAGAAGAGGATATAGGATTCAGGGGGAAAGTAAGGAGGATGTCTTAGAGAACGAACTAAAAGTCTATTATCCACTTTAAAATAACTCAAAGAAAAACACACAATAGCAAACTTGGAGCCCTGCAGGGCTGTTAGGCTCAAGGTTATAAAAATGCTAGTAACTGAAGACATGACAGACTGTTAAGAAAAATCACAGACCAAACAGAAAATAGCACAAGAATGCTGTGTCAGCCTAGGCACAAGCAGAAAAGAAACTAAGGCAGAGATCTAGATAGAACAGCAAAAAAAAAAAAAAAAGAAGAGTCACTGAGCTCCGTAATCTATTATAAAAATAATTTGGAACATATGTATCACGTGCAATTCAATCCTACAAAAGCATTTCCTGAGAAATGTTTCCTCAGGCTGAAGAGGCAGGAGTGCTTTTCTGCACGTTACTGCACCTGCTCCGAGAGGCACCACACAGGGAGCGGATCCAGGAGGAAAGGAGGGAAATGAATCTTGATTTAATGGACTGGAGGAGAAGGGCATCAGAAGTTGACCGTAGGAACCAAAATGACGTCTTGGTAGGTGAGGGATAATGGAATCCTTCATTGGAATTGAACCTTTTTTAAATTATGAAAGCCTTATATCAAAGTCCACAAACAGCCTGTATAAACATTACTTTCAATAGATTTTAATGACTCATCCTGTAAAACACTGAAATATTTTAATAGCATTTTAGATCATCTAGTATTTTAGGTAATCACTATTTTTATCAGTTAATACATTTTGATGAGTAGAGTCACCTTTGAGACAAAGATGAAGGAAATAAAAAGAAAAAAATTCATATCCAGGATATATTCAAGAATACTACTATCAGATTATGTCCTTAGTTTAAGCAAGTCTTCCTAATGTCTGATACAACAGACCTGGAAGGAGTGGGTACTGAAGGACCCAGAGAGATGCCTATGGGGCATCCCTCCAGCAGTCTCTAATTTCAGGCCTTGGTGGATCTGCAACATGAGGAAGCTGGACTGGATGACTCGCAAGGTCTTTTATCAAGTTAAAAATTCACAGAATTCTATAAGCCTCATGTGGTGTACAGCAATTACATTTACTTAGTGTGAAACAATGTAACCCCAATAGAAGAGGATATAGGATTCAGGGGGAAAGTAAGGAGGATGTCTTAGAGAACGAACTAAAAGTCTATTATCCACTTTAAAATAACTCAAAGAAAAACACACAATAGCAAACTTGGAGCCCTGCAGGGCTGTTAGGCTCAAGGTTATAAAAATGCTAGTAACTGAAGACATGACAGACTGTTAAGAAAAATCACAGACCAAACAGAAAATAGCACAAGAATGCTGTGTCAGCCTAGGCACAAGCAGAAAAGAAACTAAGGCAGAGATCTAGATAGAACAGCAAAGAAGAAATGGATATGAGAATGAGAAACATTAAGAAGGAAGAAATAGCAGGAATCTGTGAAAATAGTAACCCGTCTCCTATCAACAGAGGGTGATTCCAGCTAAGTAGTCTCTGATTAATTAAGAAATCCTGCAAAGGAAAAATGGTCCAAAAGTCACCTGTGTCATGTAGGCAGTTGAGCCAGACTTAGTGAAAGATAGAATTCAACCCAGAAGAAAAGAGGGTAGTTCAAGAGGAGAGACTATACTCATATACTAAATTAAGGAAGGATGTATAAGTCAATACGTTCCGCTATGTGGATTTTCTTTCTTTCTTTCTTTCTTTTTTGCTATGTGGATGTTTTACAAGTTTTATTTACCTAAAATTTTGTTTGGTGTAATGTAAAACATAGAATGTTTTATAAGCCTAGCATGCTGCAGTTCTTGGTGCTGCAGAGTTGGACATGACTTAGTGACTGAACAACAATAAACATACTCCTGTGAAACAATATATATTTAATAGCTTTTCTCTACAGATGAGTATTTGACACAGCTTTAAACTCTGGCATAGCATAACAATGAAGTAGTTTAACACAAGATGTGGATTTAAAAGCCCCAAAGACTGTAAGAGTTGACTAAACTTTTAAAAATTTACCAAGTACTCTAGAGAAATATGTGAAAAAAATGTACCAAGTACTTTGGAGAAACGTGTTGGGGTGTGTGTGTGCGTGTGGGTTCACCTATACCTGCACATATATGTCCACTATATAGGATATATATACGTGTTTGTGTACATAAAGCCAGTGTGTATGTGGGGAGAGGGTTTATGCTATCCTTCTGAATTAATGTGTATAAACGTCAGAGCAGACTTTGTGGATAAAAGTCTAAACAATATTAAAAATTATGATTTGAATAGTCCTCATTTATAAACAATATTAAAAATTATGATTTGATGATATGTCCTCATTTATAAACCCAAAGCAATGTCCATGTCCCACTTCCTCATCAC
The DNA here is from genome assembly GCA_022376925.1 of Tragulus kanchil. Taxonomy (NCBI): domain Eukaryota; kingdom Metazoa; phylum Chordata; class Mammalia; order Artiodactyla; family Tragulidae; genus Tragulus; species Tragulus kanchil. The sequence goes on along the minus strand of JAIOJX010000005.1, from coordinate 99,432,382 downwards.
CTGCCCTACTGCATAAACCCTGCACTTCCCACTGCCCCTTTCCCACTTGTCCCCTTTAGCAGGGGCACAAGCAGAAAAGAAACTAAGGCAGAGATCTAGATAGAACAGCAAAGAAGAAATGGATATGAGAATGAGAAACATTAAGAAGGAAGAAATAGCAGGAATCTGTGAAAATAGTAACCCGTCTCCTATCAACAGAGGGTGATTCCAGCTAAGTAGTCTCTGATTAATTAAGAAATCCTGCAAAGGAAAAATGGTCCAAAAGTCACCTGTGTCATGTAGGCAGTTGAGCCAGACTTAGTGAAAGATAGAATTCAACCCAGAAGAAAAGAGGGTAGTTCAAGAGGAGAGACTATACTCATATACTAAATTAAGGAAGGATGTATAAGTCAATACGTTCCGCTATGTGGATTTTCTTTCTTTCTTTCTTTCTTTTTTGCTATGTGGATGTTTTACAAGTTTTATTTACCTAAAATTTTGTTTGGTGTAATGTAAAACATAGAATGTTTTATAAGCCTAGCATGCTGCAGTTCTTGGTGCTGCAGAGTTGGACATGACTTAGTGACTGAACAACAATAAACATACTCCTGTGAAACAATATATATTTAATAGCTTTTCTCTACAGATGAGTATTTGACACAGCTTTAAACTCTGGCATAGCATAACAATGAAGTAGTTTAACACAAGATGTGGATTTAAAAGCCCCAAAGACTGTAAGAGTTGACTAAACTTTTAAAAATTTACCAAGTACTCTAGAGAAATATGTGAAAAAAATGTACCAAGTACTTTGGAGAAACGTGTGTGTGTGTGTGTGTGCGTGTGGGTTCACCTATACCTGCACATATATGTCCACTATATAGGATATATATACGTGTTTGTGTACATAAAGCCAGTGTGTATGTGGGGAGAGGGTTTATGCTATCCTTCTGAATTAATGTGTATAAACGTCAGAGCAGACTTTGTGGATAAAAGTCTAAACAATATTAAAAATTATGATTTGATGATATGTCCTCATTTATAACAAGCCCTAAAGTCATGTGCATACTGTAACCATGTCCAAGCCACCATCATCACCTGCCCTACTGCATAAACCCTGCACTTCCCACTGCCTTTCCCACTTTCCTCTAATCCACTCTGTACACAGAAACCATAGTTGTCTTTACAAAATGAAAATCTGGTTATGTCATGCTGGCTACTTGAAAATCTTTGACAACGTCCCATTAGGATAAAATCAAAAACTCTTTAACATAGCCCATATGAGCTGGTTCACGCCATATGCACAGACTCGTCTGATGCACCATCTTATCAAGGACTACACTCCAGCTACAAGGCTTTCTTTCAGTTCTCTAAACAAGCTTAACTTTTTGCTGCCTTGGGACCTGCACATCAGCTGTTTGTTCATTCTGCCTGTAACATTCGCTGACGACTCTAATTCCTTTCTCACCCCTGTACTGAAATTTTACTGCCTCAGAGATTGCCCTCACCCCGATGCAAATCAGGCTGCCCTGCTATGCATGGTCTCTATTCCTACTCTATGCATTTCTCTACTACTTTATGGTAGAAAGGCAGGATTTGTTTCTTTTTTTTTTTTAATCTCTGTATCTTCAACATTTAACACAGCGCTTGGCACTTGGTAGGGGCTCAAGAGATAATTGAATGAGGATAGCACTGAAGAGAAAGCTGTAGAATAGTTTCCTCTGGGAGGGAAACCTCAAACACTATAGTTTAACTTTTGAAACAAAGCAATGTTTTAAAATGTGAATGACATAGGAATATAGATGAGTCAAGCTACCTTTCATTTACAGTTAGTAAAATATTTCGATGCTCACCAGCAATGCTCCTTCGCTTTGGAAACATTTTATGATGGGGAGCAGAAGGCGACTGAAGTGAATCTGTAAGGTTTTCTGGGTCGTGATTTGCAGTGGTCCTTATAAATTCCATAGCAGCCTGGAGAACTCTAAACTGTAGAGCAACAGCCATATCTAAAAATAGAAGATACTAGAATGTTTTCAAGTTATGTGGTTGTAACTGAATTGATTTTTATATTAATACTCAAGCAGTATCAAAACTGCCAATGTTTTATTAGATAGAAATTAAAAATGTTTGATCATGGGTTCTTGATGGTAGTAAATATCTCTGAACTGGTTTTTTTTTTTTTTTTTTTTTGGTCTCTTTTATTGGTTTTTCATTGGTTTTATTTTCATCCATCTTTATTCTTTGGCCTGTGTGGGCCTCCCATCACAGTGGCCTCTCTTGATTCAGAGCATGGGCTCTGGGCCCATGTGCTCTGGAGAGCTGGCTCTGTAATTGGACACACCGGCCCAGCAGCTCTGTGGCACATGGGATCCTCCTGGGCCAGGGATCAAATCGGTGCCCCTTGCACTGCAAGGCAGCCTCTTTACCCACTGGACCACCAGGGAAACCCTCTGAATGGGTTTTAAAAGAAATTTTAAAGGAAATTTCCAAATGATCACTATAAAAAATTCAATGGAAAAATACTAGTTCACAATATTTCATTTTATGGATTTTAAAGAAAAGGCTTTTTAATATAGCAGGCAAAAATTTAACTAGAAATTCTCACATTTTTCTGCCCCACATTCACTTTCATATTTACCCTTAAAGAAAATTAAAAGGAATTATTATACAATGCAAGCTTTTCAATTCTACTTGGTAAGAAAGGTCAAGCAGCTTCTTTTAATGATGTCTTGCCGGTTACTAATTGTATCAGGGCATCACTTATAATTTTTGCCACTTAAAAAGGCTTCTTTTTAAAGCCAGTAAACAAAGATGACCCTTTAGTAAAACAGTCTCCTCTCCTCCAGCCCACTCTCTCTGCAGAAGCCAGAGAAAGAGGTTAGGTTCTAAAAACATTTTGGGCTATTACACAACCACAACCTCCACCTCAATCAATAAAAATTAAATCTTACTTTGGGTCCTCTTGTTTTTGCTATTTTGAAGATATCCAAGCAGTACAATAAGGTCTTCAATAACTCTAAAATATTGTGAGCCTGAGGAACTGCAAGCATGAATTGTAACTGCTATGAAAAGTTGCTGTATATCACAAGCAAGCAATCTGTATTCATTCAGAGGAACGCTAAAGAAAGAGAACAAATAATGTAAGGCAAAAAGAACTGATTTAAATTCCTCTTCTGTCAGCATTCATTCATTCATGCATTCATTCGATATTTATCCACGCTCACTCTATGGCAGGTCATATGAACTACAGGCTAGGAACAGAGATAAGAAAACCTTGACTCCTGTCAAAATTTGGCTTGCAGAGGACCGAGCAAGTGAACAGATAACTATAACCAGTAAATGGTGACATCAAAAACTAACACAAGATGTAACATCAAAAACTAACACAAGATACTATAGTAGGTTCCCAGCCACACTAAAGGAGAAGGTTCTACGGGTCTGAAGAAGGATATTCTGGCAAAGCTTCTCAGAGATGGTGAACTGAAAAAATTAATTGACCCCTCTGAATCCAACTTATATAAAATATGGTTATTTTAAGGGTTAAAGAGATTTGAACATATATTAACCACTTCTGTGCATGCATGCTCAGTTGCTTCAGTCCTGTCTGACTCTTTTGTGACCCTGTGGACTTTAGCCCACCAGGTTCTGCTGTCCATGGGTTTCTCCCGGCAAGAGTACTGAAGTGGGTTGCCCTCCTCCAGGGGATATTCCTGAGCAAGGGATCAAACCCACATCCTCTTGTCACCTGCTCTTTAGGCAGATTCTTTACTACTGAATCACTGGGGAAGTTCATGTTAATTACCTATAAGTACATAATAAACATGAACTAGTTACTTCTGTCCCTCAATTTTTAACCTTGAACATTTACCTTGGTGTGTGATATTAAGCTTCTCCACTTAAATTTTCAAAATCAAGTTAGAGTTATAAATGGTAACTTTTGGGGTCAATCAATAGAGCAGCATATACAGACATTCCATAAGTACAATTTATTTAAAAAAACAGCAGTAACAGCTCTGAGAAGGAGCCTGCTGGTACTCTTCCAGCCCACTTCTAGAAGCCAGAGAAAGAGGTTAGGTTCTAAAAACATTTTGGGCTATTACACAACCACAACCTCCACCTCAATCAATAAAAATTAAATCTTACTTTGGGTCCTCTTGTTTTTGCTATTTTGAAGATATCCAAGCAGTACAATAAGGTCTTCAATAACTCTAAAATATTGTGAGCCTGAGGAACTGCAAGCATGAATTGTAACTGCTATGAAAAGTTGCTGTATATCACAAGCAAGCAATCTGTATTCATTCAGAGGAACGCTAAAGAAAGAGAACAAATAATGTAAGGCAAAAAGAACTGATTTAAATTCCTCTTCTGTCAGCATTCATTCATTCATGCATTCATTCGATATTTATCCACGCTCACTCTATGGCAGGTCATATGAACTACAGGCTAGGAACAGAGATAAGAAAACCTTGACTCCTGTCAAAATTTGGCTTGCAGAGGACCGAGCAAGTGAACAGATAACTATAACCAGTAAATGGTGACATCAAAAACTAACACAAGATGTAACATCAAAACTAACACAAGATACTATAGTAGGTTCCCAGCCACACTAAAGGAGAAGGTTCTACGGGTCTGAAGAAGGATATTCTGGCAAAGCTTCTCAGAGATGGTGAACTGAAAAAATTAATTGACCCCTCTGAATCCAACTTATATAAAATATGGTTATTTTAAGGGTTAAAGAGATTTGAACATATATTAACCACTTCTGTGCATGCATGCTCAGTTGCTTCAGTCCTGTCTGACTCTTTTGTGACCCTGTGGACTTTAGCCCACCAGGTTCTGCTGTCCATGGGTTTCTCCCGGCAAGAGTACTGAAGTGGGTTGCCCTCCTCCAGGGGATATTCCTGAGCAAGGGATCAAACCCACATCCTCTTGTCACCTGCTCTTTAGGCAGATTCTTTACTACTGAATCACTGGGGAAGTTCATGTTAATTACCTATAAGTACATAATAAACATGAACTAGTTACTTCTGTCCCTCAATTTTTAACCTTGAACATTTACCTTGGTGTGTGATATTAAGCTTCTCCACTTAAATTTTCAAAATCAAGTTAGAGTTATAAATGGTAACTTTTGGGGTCAATCAATAGAGCAGCATATACAGACATTCCATAAGTACAATTTATTTAAAAAAACAGCAGTAACAGCTCTGAGAAGGAGCCTGCTGGTACTCTTCCCAAGTTCTACCAATTTCATGTACTACACTGTAATGAAGACTAGACATTTTTTTTTATGTTTAATTTTTTTTAAATTTGGCCACTTCTATTGATCTTTCATTTATCTGTTTGCATCCCTCTTTGTTCCTTGGTCTGTGTGGGCCTCCCACCGCAGTGGCCCCTGTTGCTGCAGAGCACCGGCCCCGTGCTCATGCGCTCTAGAGCTCTGGTTCGGTAGTTGGGTACATCGGTCCAGCCGCTCTGCGGAACATAGGATCTTCACAGGCCAGGGATCGAACCAGCACCCCTTGCACTGCAAGGTGGTGTCCTTACTCATGGGACCACCAGGGAAGCCCCTAGACTAGACATTTTGAGGAAATATAGTACTTTGTATTTCTTTGTAGTTTTCATATGCCCAACACAGAGATCCTACAAACAGGTGCCCAGTATAAACTGAACTGAGCTGCCTATGAGTTCTCTCTTGTACCCAGAGAGCCACCTTGGCCTAAAGAATCACTGAGGATATGCTCTGCCTTCTCTGCAAAAATATTTGTAATATTTAATGCTTTAACATTACAATAAGACAGTGCTTCTCAAGATCTGTAACATATTATGCTAATAAAAATGTTATAACATATATTATAAATGCAGACACCAGAGGCACAAAATCCAAATAAAAATATAACCTCTTACTATATCTTTTAAAGTTGTCAATCAACCTGGTGGGCAGCCACTGGCCAATGTACTTCTGGGTGAAGGGACATACGTATACCTATGGCCAATTCCTGTTGCTATATGGCAGAAATCAACACAATGTCATAAAGAAATTATCCTCCAATTAAAAATAAATAAATAAAAAATTTTAAAATTCAGTTATGATAATAAACAGAGGTACACTATGGAAAAGTGGGAGTGTGGTGACTGCAGAGTGCAGACTTTTGAAGTGAGAGTACTCAAGTTCTCTATTTACTAGCTGCATGATCTGCAACAAGTTACTGCATCTCTCAGATCCTCAATTTCCTTATTCCTGAAGGGGATAATAATTTTTATAAGACTATAGTGGAAGCCTGGTAAATATATTTGAGGACAGGTAAATCTGTTCAAGGGCGTCCCAGGTGGCTCAAGTGATAAAAAGGCTGCCTGCCAATGCAGGAGTCACAGAAGATGCAGGTTCAATCCCTCCTGGGTCAGGAAGATGCCTTGCAGAAGGAAATGGCAACCTAGTCCAGTATTCCTGCCTGGGAAATTCCCCTCTGGGTCACAGAGTCAGACATGTCTGAGCAACTGAGCACGCATACAAATCTGTTCAACTTGTTTTCAGGTTCTACATACCTAAATGTAGGCCACAGAAATACCCTTTTTTAAAACCAAACTTTACTGAAAGTGATGGAAGGTATACTCCCCCAATCTAATCTTATTGTTTTTGGAGGAAAGAAATTATTTTAAAATATTATGAAACATCAGATGCATTAATATAACCTACTAAAGTTTTTCTCTTTCCAAAGTTTTTAATCAGAGATCCTACAAACAGGTGCCCAGTATAAACTGAACTGAGCTGCCTATGAGTTCTCTCTTGTACCCAGAGAGCCACCTTGGCCTAAAGAATCACTGAGGATATGCTCTGCCTTCTCTGCAAAAATATTTGTAATATTTAATGCTTTAACATTACAATAAGACAGTGCTTCTCAAGATCTGTAACATATTATGCTAATAAAAATGTTATAACATATATTATAAATGCAGACACCAGAGGCACAAAATCCAAATAAAAATATAACCTCTTACTATATCTTTTAAAGTTGTCAATCAACCTGGTGGGCAGCCACTGGCCAATGTACTTCTGGGTGAAGGGACATACGTATACCTATGGCCAATTCCTGTTGCTATATGGCAGAAATCAACACAATGTCATAAAGAAATTATCCTCCAATTAAAAATAAATAAATAAAAAATTTTAAAATTCAGTTATGATAATAAACAGAGGTACACTATGGAAAAGTGGGAGTGTGGTGACTGCAGAGTGCAGACTTTTGAAGTGAGAGTACTCAAGTTCTCTATTTACTAGCTGCATGATCTGCAACAAGTTACTGCATCTCTCAGATCCTCAATTTCCTTATTCCTGAAGGGGATAATAATTTTTATAAGACTATAGTGGAAGCCTGGTAAATATATTTGAGGACAGGTAAATCTGTTCAAGGGCGTCCCAGGTGGCTCAAGTGATAAAAAGGCTGCCTGCCAATGCAGGAGTCACAGAAGATGCAGGTTCAATCCCTCCTGGGTCAGGAAGATGCCTTGCAGAAGGAAATGGCAACCTAGTCCAGTATTCCTGCCTGGGAAATTCCCCTCTGGGTCACAGAGTCAGACATGTCTGAGCAACTGAGCACGCATACAAATCTGTTCAACTTGTTTTCAGGTTCTACATACCTAAATGTAGGCCACAGAAATACCCTTTTTTAAAACCAAACTTTACTGAAAGTGATGGAAGGTATACTCCCCCAATCTAATCTTATTGTTTTTGGAGGAAAGAAATTATTTTAAAATATTATGAAACATCAGATGCATTAATATAACCTACTAAAGTTTTTCCCTTTCCAAAGTTTTTAATCAGAGACAGTTTCAAATAATGATTTAAAACTTACTTCTTTTCTAATCCATTTAGGGCTGCTACTGTGTTACATAACACATGGAGCAGACCATTGTCCAACAACATATCTGCTACCTTAGAACAAGAATTTAGTATCTGGAGAATAAGTAAGAGAGCATTATGCAAGAGGACGTTGTCATATAAGGAGGTCTCTATGAGTCCCAGAATAGGAATGACAGACCACTTCTGAAAAAGTCCCAGGTTTTTCACATCTTCCAGATCAAATCTATAAAAAATAATACACAGTTAAAAGCATATTAGAAGTCACTAATCACGAAATAAGGAAAAGATGATGGCAACACGGGCTGTTTTGCTGACCTGATTTTGAGCTCCCAATTCAATACTATTTGCCTCTGTGATGGAAGGAAGCTATTTGTGTGCTCTATACCTCATTTTCCTTATCTGTCAAATGTGTACGGTGATATCTGTTCTACTTTCTTCTCAAAGCTGTTGTGAGAATCAAATGAGATGAGGCAGAACTGCTTTGAAAGAGCTAAAAGCTTATGCAAATGAAAAGCACTGTTGTCATTGCTGCAATTAATAAGTCAATGCCTTGTGGTCTGAATTGGCCTACTTAGAAATAAATAGAAGACACTTAATAAAAAGACATACTTCTCTCTACTTTATCAGATAGAGAAATAACAGCTTAATTTTTCTGCCAACTTTTGGCTTGGGAGAAAAATGTTCTTTAATTTTTGTACTTATTTGTTAATCCATGAACATTACACCAGGGTCAAAGCTCAGTCATCAGTGTGCTAGAATTCCAGGCAAGGGATTTACTCTTTTCCCAGGTAACCCACATCTCTGAGGGAAGAGAGGAGCTTGTCTACAGGTCCCTCATTTAATCTGTTGCTAAGACTACAGGAGCCGCCTTCTTCTCAGTTAACCTCAGGTTAACACTGCATGCCATATCTAAAATATCACTTTCTTTTGATACAGCATTTCTTTCTTTTCAGTTTCTAGCTAGTGAATGAAATGCAAAGGAAGAAGTCATTGCAAGAACAGCATACGGAAAATAATGAGTTGGTTCACTTGGAAAATGACTTATGGCAGATTTTTTCTAAGAGTGACAGAATAATTTTAAGAGTCAGTTTAATAAATTTTACACATAAAACAAAAGATCCCCAATTCAGGTGGAGGGGAGAACCCACTTACTCTTCATCAAGGCTGATACGTCGGCCAAAGAACATTTCAATGAAGCATTCTAATAATTCCTGAGTTCCCCGATGAAGGTACAACTGGTTGGCTAGTAAGGAAAAGCCACGATTCTTCAGAAATTTATCTTTTTGTTCCTTAGATGCTCTGTTAAAATATGCATCTAATAGCTAAGGAAAAATTAAGACAATTTAGATAATATATTAAAGCTTTATACAACAAATCAGACAGTGTATTATACTTGTAAGTTGTTAAACTTCATAGATATAAAACATAGAAAAGTTCAAACAAAAAAATGTCACCTGCCACCTGTAGTGCTGTTTAGTCGCTAAGTCATGTCTGACTCCTTGCGACCCAAAGGACTGTAGCCCACCAGGCTCCTCTGTCCATGGGATTTTCCAGACGAGAATACTGGAGTGGGTTGCCTTTTCCTTCTCTAGGGGATTTCCCCAGTCCAGGGATTGAACCTGGATCTCCTGCCTTGTTGGGAGATTTTAGTGACTATAATTATAGAATTAGGATTCCACCTAACAAAACAAAAATAAACTTTGTCTCTCACTACTATACAATGGTAATGATGACTCTGTCTTGGAGGTCTTAGGCAGCCTTAGCAGAACATTTTTTCCCGGGGAGAAAAATGTTCTTTAATTTTTGTACTTATTTGTTAATCCATGAACATTACACCAGGGTCAAAGCTCAGTCATCAGTGTGCTAGAATTCCAGGCAAGGGATTTACTCTTTTCCCAGGTAACCCACATCTCTGAGGGAAGAGAGGAGCTTGTCTACAGGTCCCTCATTTAATCTGTTGCTAAGACTACAGGAGCCGCCTTCTTCTCAGTTAACCTCAGGTTAACACTGCATGCCATATCTAAAATATCACTTTCTTTTGATACAGCATTTCTTTCTTTTCAGTTTCTAGCTAGTGAATGAAATGCAAAGGAAGAAGTCATTGCAAGAACAGCATACGGAAAATAATGAGTTGGTTCACTTGGAAAATGACTTATGGCAGTTTTTTTCTAAGAGTGACAGAATAATTTTAAGAGTCAGTTTAATAAATTTTACACATAAAACAAAAGATCCCCAATTCAGGTGGAGGGGAGAACCCACTTACTCTTCATCAAGGCTGATACGTCGGCCAAAGAACATTTCAATGAAGCATTCTAATAATTCCTGAGTTCCCGATGAAGGTACAACTGGTTGGCTAGTAAGGAAAAGCCACGATTCTTCAGAAATTTATCTTTTTGTTCCTTAGATGCTCTGTTAAAATATGCATCTAATAGCTAAGGAAAAATTAAGACAATTTAGATAATATATTAAAGCTTTATACAACAAATCAGACAGTGTATTATACTTGTAAGTTGTTAAACTTCATAGATATAAAACATAGAAAAGTTCAAACAAAAAAATGTCACCTGCCACCTGTAGTGCTGTTTAGTCGCTAAGTCATGTCTGACTCCTTGCGACCCAAAGGACTGTAGCCCACCAGGCTCCTCTGTCCATGGGATTTTCCAGACGAGAATACTGGAGTGGGTTGCCTTTTCCTTCTCTAGGGGATTTCCCCAGTCCAGGGATTGAACCTGGATCTCCTGCCTTGTTGGGAGATTTTAGTGACTATAATTATAGAATTAGGATTCCACCTAACAAAACAAAAATAAACTTTGTCTCTCACTACTATACAATGGTAATGATGACTCTGTCTTGGAGGTCTTAGGCAGCCTTAGCAGAACATACGTAGAATATCTGTGCCTAATTCTGACAAAGAAAAATGATTCAACACTCTATGACACTTTCTCTGAAGAAGAAAAAAAAAGAAATATAAATATATATATCCGAAACCTCTATTTTTCTAGACTTCCTGACATTTTATTTATTCTGAGCATAGACCCAAATTTCCACCCTTTGCCAGCATCTTAAATGCAACACATATATAATCACAGTAATTGTTTTTCTTTCCAAAGTCACATCTTCCATGGCTTTGATCTTAGAGTACTGGAGCAGCATCCTACTGGACTCTAAGGCTGATCTCACTTTGGGGTTTTCTCACCCTGATTTCCTACGTGTAATTATGAAGGTCCCTCTCCTCTGATCCAGGGGATGTCTCTCAAATCTGTCAGTCTTTTGACTTCCCACTTCCCCAAATCAGGTATTCATCATCTCTCCCCCAACCACGGTGCTAGCCTGCAAATACAGGGCTCCCACTTCTCTCTCTGCGATCACTCCCTCCCAGTGGTGATAGACTATTCTTCCTAAAAACACACATCTCTTTACTGCCCTACTTAAAAATCTTTCTAAGTTTACAGCATAATACAAAATATACCTTCTGAATGAATCCTTCCCTCATTTCCCTGTCAGAATGATTTGCTTTTCCTGTGCTCCTATTCTTCTTTATTAATACTACCATTGAAACACTCATTATATAAGTCTTCATATTTTACTTAGCTGGATATTTCTTCTTATTAATATTTAAACTTCATGAAAACATAGAAAAGTTCAAACAAAAAATGTCACCTGCCACCTGTAGTGCTGTTTAGTCGCTAAGTCATGTCTGACTCCTTGCACCCAAAGGACTGTAGCCCACCAGGCTCCTCTGTCCATGGGATTTTCCAGACGAGAATACTGGAGTGGGTTGCCTTTTCCTTCTCTAGGGGATTTCCCCAGTCCAGGGATTGAACCTGGATCTCCTGCCTTGTTGGGAGATTTTAGTGACTATAATTATAGAATTAGGATTCCACCTAACAAAACAAAAATAAACTTTGTCTCTCACTACTATACAATGGTAATGATGACTCTGTCTTGGAGGTCTTAGGCAGCCTTAGCAGAACATACGTAGAATATCTGTGCCTAATTCTGAAAAAAGAAAAATGATTCAACACTCTATGACACTTTCTCTGAAGAAGAAAAAAAAAGAAATATAAATATATATATCCGAAACCTCTATTTTTCTAGACTTCCTGACATTTTATTTATTCTGAGCATAGACCCAAATTTCCACCCTTTGCCAGCATCTTAAATGCAACACATATATAATCACAGTAATTGTTTTTCTTTCCAAAGTCACATCTTCCATGGCTTTGATCTTAGAGTACTGGAGCAGCATCCTACTGGACTCTAAGGCTGATCTCACTTTGGGGTTTTCTCACCCTGATTTCCTACGTGTAATTATGAAGGTCCCTCTCCTCTGATCCAGGGGATGTCTCTCAAATCTGTCAGTCTTTTGACTTCCCACTTCCCCAAATCAGGTATTCATCATCTCTCCCCCAACCACGGTGCTAGCCTGCAAATACAGGGCTCCCACTTCTCTCTCTGCGATCACTCCCTCCCAGTGGTGATAGACTATTCTTCCTAAAAACACACATCTCTTTACTGCCCTACTTAAAAATCTTTCTAAGTTTACAGCATAATACAAAATATACCTTCTGAATGAATCCTTCCCTCATTTCCCTGTCAGAATGATTTGCTTTTCCTGTGCTCCTATTCTTCTTTATTAATACTACCATTGAAACACTCATTATATAAGTCTTCATATTTTACTTAGCTGGATATATGTCTCTCTCTCCCCCACTAGTCTATAAACTCTTGAATGCCAGAGCTTATTTCCTTTTATATCCCAAATAGCAACTACGCAGTATTCTACATATGAAATGGAAGCTAAGTGAATCCTGGGTTGAACTGCACATCAAATTAAAACAACAGGAATCTTTGAAGACCATTTCAATATTGGTTGTTTCCTAAAAGGAAACATTCATATAATTTATTCACTCAACAATGTACTTAGGACCTTTTATTTTTTTTTTTTCAATTTTTTTTTTTTTTGGTGGGTTGGGTAGGGAGGGGGGCGGGTGGGCCACTTCTATTGGTCTTTCATTCTTTGTTCTTCTTTGGCCTGTGTGGGCCTTCCATCGTGGTGGCCTCTGTTGTCACAGAGCACTGGCTCTGGGCGCATGCGCTCCAGAGCTCCGGGCGCATGCGCTCCAGAGCTCCGGGCGCATGCGCTCCAGAGCTCCGGCTCGGTAATTGGACACACCGGTCCAGCCGCTCCGCGGCACGTGGGATCTTCCCAGGCCAGGGCTCGAACCGGCGCCCCTTGCACTGCAAGGCGGTGTCCTTACCCACTGGACCACCAGGGAAGCCCATTTAGGACCTTTTATACTTAAGACACAAGATGCCTACCATCAATGGAGTCCATATTTCAGGGTGGGAGAGTAAAAAAAAAAGTATGTAAACAAATTAAAAAGGTATTACAAGACAAAATTAAGCTGCTATTATAGAACAAACGAGGAGTAAGGCTAGACAGAAGGTGATCAGGGAAGGCCTCTCTGAGTAGGTGACATCTGTGCTGGAACCTGAAATAAGTAACTAACATTTGACAATATTACATTGCAGGAAAGACTTTCAAATAGTCACATATTCCTTGTAAGTAGCAGACTCAAAAAACACACCGATATAAATCAATATATGGAGAAAGGCTTAAAATTGGATGATAGTACATATAAAAAAAGGAATGAACAGTTAACAAACAATATCAACTCATTATGCTCAAGAATAAAAGAAGGGCTTCCCTGGTGGTCCAGTGGGTAAACATTCAGCCTGGGAAGTGTGGGGAGCACTGGTTTGATCCCTGGCCCGGGAAGATCCCATATGCTGCAGGAGCTGCTGGACCGGTGTGTCCAATTATAAGCTAGCACTCTGAGCGCATGTGCCCAGAGCTGGTGCTCTGCAATAAGAGAGGCCACTGCAGTGGAGGCCCACACAGGCCAAAGAATAAAGATGGAAGAAAATAAATAAATAGCAGTATTCTACATATGAAATGGAAGCTAAGTGAATCCTGGGTTGAACTGCACATCAAATTAAAACAACAGGAATCTTTGAAGACCATTTCAATATTGGTTGTTTCCTAAAAGGAAACATTCATATAATTTATTCACTCAACAATGTACTTAGGACCTTTTATTTTTTTTTAATATTTATTTTTGGTGGGTTGGGTAGGGAGGGGGGCGGGTGGGCCACTTCTATTGGTCTTTCATTCTTTGTTCTTCTTTGGCCTGTGTGGGCCTTCCATCGTGGTGGCCTCTGTTGTCACAGAGCACTGGCTCTGGGCGCATGCGCTCCAGAGCTCCGGGCGCATGCGCTCCAGAGCTCCGGGCGCATGCGCTCCAGAGCTCCGGCTCGGTAATTGGACACACCGGTCCAGCCGCTCCGCGGCACGTGGGATCTTCCCAGGCCAGGGCTCGAACCGGCGCCCCTTGCACTGCAAGGCGGTGTCCTTACCCACTGGACCACCAGGGAAGCCCATTTAGGACCTTTTATACTTAAGACACAAGATGCCTACCATCAATGGAGTCCATATTTCAGGGTGGGAGAGTAAAAAAAAAAGTATGTAAACAAATTAAAAAGGTATTACAAGACAAAATTAAGCTGCTATTATAGAACAAACGAGGAGTAAGGCTAGACAGAAGGTGATCAGGGAAGGCCTCTCTGAGTAGGTGACATCTGTGCTGGAACCTGAAATAAGTAACTAACATTTGACAATATTACATTGCAGGAAAGACTTTCAAATAGTCACATATTCCTTGTAAGTAGCAGACTCAAAAAACACACCGATATAAATCAATATATGGAGAAAGGCTTAAAATTGGATGATAGTACATATAAAAAAAGGAATGAACAGTTAACAAACAATATCAACTCATTATGCTCAAGAATAAAAGAAGGGCTTCCCTGGTGGTCCAGTGGGTAAACATTCAGCCTGGGAAGTGTGGGGAGCACTGGTTTGATCCCTGGCCCGGGAAGATCCCATATGCTGCAGGAGCTGCTGGACCGGTGTGTCCAATTATAAGCTAGCACTCTGGAGCGCATGTACCCAGAGCCGGTGCTCTGCAACAAGAGAGGCCACTGCAGTGGGAGGCCCACACAGGCCAGAGAATAAAAATGGATGAAAATAAATAAATAAAAGACCAATACAAGAGGTCAAAATTTAAAATTTAAAAAAAAGAATAAAAGAAAGTTTCAGGTTTATTTGAATATGTATATTCAGACTTTAAAGTACACATATATTTATTCTTCCAAATTGAAGCGACATATTTAGTACACCCTCTTACTTTAATAACTCCTTGCTGGACTGCAGGTGACGGGTGGTTGACAAGGACTAACAACGTATCTGCTTGAATGAGCCTGTCCATCACTTCTTCCAGCATAACATCAGGCAGGATGAGAAGAACGCCACTTAAGAGTTCATACAACCCACAGCATATGGGTACCAAGAAGTCTTCAGTGACACTAAAACAGAGATCCACAAAGGCTTACCAACACAATATCAGGGAGAAAAGTAGGGCATCGTGATTTCCTTAGGAACAGTGATGAGGAGTACTAATTTTCACATGTGAAAAACAAGTTCACAAGATTTAAACAATGTTTCCTGATTTAACTGTGATTAATTTGCTATCACTTTTTATCACTGGCATCTTTCTTTAGGTATACAGTCCACTACACACTAGTTTACTCTACATCTGTGATTTCCAGTAGCCACTTGTGCTGCCGAAACTATTTAAAATCAAAAGTTCAGTTGCCCAGCTACAAATGGCTACCCTTAAGTGAGTGTGTCTCCTGCAGTGGATGGCACAGGTGAACATTTCCACCATTGTGGAAAGTTTCACTAATGGTGCTGATTTTGGAAACAATAATAAATTGTATAATTTCCTTAAACTGAAGAGTTTTTCTCTAATAATCATATGGAATTAAATAAACCATAAGACAATCTTTACTTGAAGAACTATTCATGATTTAGCCTTTAGTTAAATATGGAGTTCAATATCACCAAGCATTAAAACAAAGAGAAAGGGGATTTCCCTCATGGCTCAGTGGTGAAGAAGCCACCTGCCAATACAGGAGACATGGGTGTGATCCCCCATCTGGGAAGATCCCATATGCTGTGGAGCAACTAAGCCCGGTGTACCACAACTAATGAACCTGTGCTCTGCACAAAAGAAGCCACCCCTGCATTGAGAAGTCCGTGAATCACAAGGAAGAGTAACACTCCCCTTTCTCTGCAACTAGAGAAAAGCCCACACAGCAAGGAAGACCCAGCACAGCCAAATAAACATATATGTTAAAAACATAAAATAAAATAAGGAAAAGGCATCTTTGCTTGTTGTTAACATGTATGATGTACTACAAGAGGTCACAGAATAAAGACATTTCTACAAGTACTGAAATTCTTCAAAGAACGGTTAAAAGGGCAAGGAGTGGATTGCAAAGAAAAACATGTGAGTACCTGTGGGCATTTGTAGTTTGGCCGTGGTTTGGCTCATAACCGAGAGAAAAGGCAAAGTTTTCCCAGTACTCGGTGTTCCTGTCAACAAGACTTGGCCACCGGCTGACAGCTGCAGAGCCATTCTGTGAGGGAAAAGCTAGCCCAAGGCTAGCAATGGTGCTGTGGCTTCGCTGGAAAGAGGCCAGTCCCTTTAGGAAATCAGGTCGGCGTGGGCAGGACTCGTCCCCAGGACTGTCGTCTGATCTGGGCTCTGCTCCCAAGTCTTTCTCATCTACACTGACCGCTGGAAGTCCCAAAGCTCCTCTTAGGACACCATTGACAGAGGCATGGGCTGAAAGGAAAGCTTCCGTTTCACAAACCATTTTTGCAGACTCACAGCTACTGACATATGCATCTTCTTTGCCTTTCCTGAGCATCTCAGAACTCCCCAGACGTCTCCACTTCTCTGGCTGGGAAGCAAGACCATTATCTACAATACTTTGTAACTTGTCAATACTACAGCCTAAACTTCCAGTCAGTTTTTGTGGTTGTATTTGAGGTGAAG
Organism: Tragulus kanchil; assembly: GCA_022376925.1. Classification (NCBI taxonomy): domain Eukaryota; kingdom Metazoa; phylum Chordata; class Mammalia; order Artiodactyla; family Tragulidae; genus Tragulus; species Tragulus kanchil. Next base: position 99,415,582 of record JAIOJX010000005.1, on the reverse strand, counting down.
AAGTAGGAAATGCTGGGAGGCTTCTAGAACGCAGAATACTGGCAGTCACCTGCTGTGGAATGGCACTGGAGGAGATGCTTCCTGGTAAGAGTAGACAGGAAAACAGCACTGAAAAGTCTGCTCAGTGGGGCCACTTTTCTTCTGTACTGTCAGGCCCAACCACAGTAATAACCCATTTATCCAGTTAAAGAACCCATACAGGATAAAGACTATAGTAACTAATGCTTAAACTTATAAGTGTTAAAACTATTTTCCTCTCAGTGACTTTTGCATTAAAACCTTCCTCAAAGACATATATGTTCCTGTCTCCTTAATAACATACAATACTGACCATATGATTCGAAGTTATCAGGAGTAATGATTGTACTAAAGTGAAATTAAGTGAAACGTCATTTACCTCAGGCTAACAGTCACTTGGATGCAGTTTGTATGTTTTAGATTTTTTTGATATGGAGCTTTTTTTAAAATTTTTAGTGAATGTTACAATATTGCATCTGTTTAATGTTTTTCATTTTTTTTGGCTACAGGGCATGCAGGATCTTAACTCGCTGACCAGGGATCAAACCTGTACCCCCTATATTGAAAGATGAAGTCTTAACCATTGGACTATCTCAGAAGTCCCTAGGATGCTGTTTAATGAAGTGGAAAGTGTGTGGACTTTGCAATGAGATTAACAAGATTTGCAAGGAGTTAGCTGGCCTTAAGTAAAGCATTTAATTATATGAGTGTTGATTTCTGCAAATGTAAAAAGAGGGTTCAGAACATCTACTTTGCAATGCTGTTTTAAGGATTAAGTGAGACTATATTTGTGATGCACCTAGAGCAGGGCCTGCATATAACAAGTGGCAAATAAATGGCAAGGAGCACCGTACTTGATGTTATTGCCGGGCTAAATGCCCCTAGACCGTTCTCTCACTCCTTCATTTCTGCAGTCACTTTTTGCTATTACTGAGAAGAAACAGTTTTTTCTCTCACTGCTACAGCTCTGCTTCTCATCACCTACACAGAAGGAGATAAGAAGAATTGCTCTCATCCTTAGGGCATGGGATATAAGCAAATGTTCCTCAAGGTGTGGTTGGTGCACCAGGAGCATGGGCATTGACACTGCTGTGTGACTTAGACATGCACATTCTCAGACTCCACCCCAGACCTACTGAATCAGAACGTATGAAACAGGGGCCCAGGGATCTGCGTTTTAACAAGCTTTCAAGGTGATTTTTCCGCGTGCTAAAAGTTGAGAAGCTCTAATATATAGTAAATGATGACTGAATAAACTGCTTAGAGTTCAGGCTCTGTGGCAAGAAAATAGTTCCATAGCTCAGGAGTTTTCCTAGTTATTTATGGATTTTGGCTGGAGGAATAAGGCTGCCAAAATGGTTGGTTCAAATGATCTGGAGAAAATCAGAAAATGTTTCAGAGTGATACTCAACAATTTAAAAAATGCCATATTCTATAAAATCCCAAATAATAATAATTTTTAAAAAGCCTTAAAATACTATAATAAAATGCCATAAACTATGCTAGAGAGTAACCAAAGCACTTTGGAAAAGGAAGAAAATTGAGATTAACACCCTTATACCTTGTCATTCCTGGAGAAGGGAATGGCTACTGACTCCAATAGAACTGCCTAGAGAATTCCACGGACAGAGGAGTCTGGCGGGCTACAGTCCATGAGACTGCAAAGAGTCAGACACGACTGAGTATGTTAGTCACTCAGTGTATGAGTGTATCATCTTTCAACAACATCAACCTTGTCCTAGACATCCATGTCTCTATCTTACTGGCCCATATAATAATTTGTATTAGAGTGACAGCCAAGACAAGGTGGGACTGACAGAAGGAATGTCTCAGTTGGAAGAGGACAGCAGTCAGGAAAGTAAAAGACATACAGCAAGTTCACAACCAAGAGACATGTACCTATTGCTTCTTTATAAACACAGAGATGAGGTTGTCTGTAAAGAACAAATTAGGAAGACAGAAAAGTACTGTTAAATTAAGGACTTGAATATAGTTGTTATGGAAATATAAGAGGTAATGGATTCTGACTATACAGAAAAATTATAGGGCAGCATTAAAGAGCCAACTATGCTGCATGCCTTTTAATGGCAGGAATTTTTAGCAGTGTGAGGATGGTTGATTGAAGAAAGGTCAGTTTGAGTGCCAAAAGTGGGGTGTTCGTGCTGGCCCAGTGGTTAAGAATCCACCAGCCAATACAGGGGACATGTATCTGATCCCTGGTTGGGGACGATCCCACTTGCTGCAGAACTCTGAATCGGTCAGGGGGAAAACTTTCAAGGTGATTTTTCCTGCTAAAAGTTGAGAAGCTCTAATATATAGTAAATGATGACTGAATAAACTGCTTAGAGTTCAGGCTCTGTGGCAAGAAAATAGTTCCATAGCTCAGGAGTTTTCCTAGTTATTTATGGATTTTGGCTGGAGGAATAAGGCTGCCAAAATGGTTGGTTCAAATGATCTGGAGAAAATCAGAAAATGTTTCAGAGTGATACTCAACAATTTAAAAAATGCCATATTCTATAAAATCCCAAATAATAATAATTTTAAAAAGCCTTAAAATACTATAATAAAATGCCATAAACTATGCTAGAGAGTAACCAAAGCACTTTGGAAAAGGAAGAAAATTGAGATTAACACCCTTATACCTTGTCATTCCTGGAGAAGGGAATGGCTACTGACTCCAATAGAACTGCCTAGAGAATTCCACGGACAGAGGAGTCTGGCGGGCTACAGTCCATGAGACTGCAAAGAGTCAGACACGACTGAGTATGTTAGTCACTCAGTGTATGAGTGTATCATCTTTCAACAACATCAACCTTGTCCTAGACATCCATGTCTCTATCTTACTGGCCCATATAATAATTTGTATTAGAGTGACAGCCAAGACAAGGTGGGACTGACAGAAGGAATGTCTCAGTTGGAAGAGGACAGCAGTCAGGAAAGTAAAAGACATACAGCAAGTTCACAACCAAGAGACATGTACCTATTGCTTCTTTATAAACACAGAGATGAGGTTGTCTGTAAAGAACAAATTAGGAAGACAGAAAAGTACTGTTAAATTAAGGACTTGAATATAGTTGTTATGGAAATATAAGAGGTAATGGATTCTGACTATACAGAAAAATTATAGGGCAGCATTAAAGAGCCAACTATGCTGCATGCCTTTTAATGGCAGGAATTTTTAGCAGTGTGAGGATGGTTGATTGAAGAAAGGTCAGTTTGAGTGCCAAAAGTGGGGTGTTCGTGCTGGCCCAGTGGTTAAGAATCCACCAGCCAATACAGGGGACATGTATCTGATCCCTGGTTGGGGACGATCCCACTTGCTGCAGAGCAACTAAGCCCATGTACCCAAACTGAGTCTGCACTCTAAAGCCTGTGCTCCTCAACAAGAGATGCCACTGTGATGACAAGAACTGTGCACTGTAGCTACAGAGAAGTCCTTGCTCGCCACAACTAGAGAAAGCCCATGAGAAGCAATGAAGAACCAGCACAACTATAAATTAGGGGAAAAAAAAAAGAGAAGAGTGCCAAAAGGCCAAGAGGACAAGAAAAATAAAGAAATACAATTACTGGCTAATAAAATCTAGGCTAAAAGAGGAAAACAGACAGAGAGAACTTGTGTATGAAGATAAAGAACCAGAAAGATAGGAAGCTGTCAAAGAGAGTGGGAGACAGCAATTTTAGTTTGTGTTCCAAACAAACACAACAACATTCTTTGATGCTGTCCAAGATGGACACAAACAGACTGGTACATAAAGTACAGGGGAAGGTCCCCAGGGTCAAGCACCAGGAGGGTAGAGTACAGATGGCCATTCACACAGCAAGTGAAGTTGCCTGGAATGAGTTCAGGTGGAAACGAGACAGTAAGCCAAACAATGCTTTTGAAGAAAATGGGAAAATAAACCAGAAGCTTAATAAAAGACAAATGACTGTGATAAAAGGGGGACAGAATTTCAGAACAAGACAGCATGAGCCTCATCTACCTCCTGAGCTCTCCTGAGAATTACTTGCTATACTGAGTGTGAGTTACTGATACCAGAATGTAGTTAAATGAATTCTTTAAATATATTCTATAATTTTAAAGTTTATCCCTCCATTTAGTCTGAATATCAGGTTGTATTATGCTGCTCAAACATGCACAATTTATTTATCTATTAATATTCAGAACTAAATAGGAAAGGGTTACACTTCCATGATCATTTTTGCTTGTTTGTTTACCTTCAGGTGGTGAAGCAGTAAAATCAGATGGGCTTATTACCATATATCCAGGACTAGTAACAGGCTTCCCTCCACTGCTAGAATGTCTTAAGTACATGATTGACTGTACTTTCTCCTGAAAGATCTTGCCATCTAGAATCAAAACAAATTTTGAAACAATTTTTAAAAATGATAAAACAAAAATACAACTTTAAAAGCATGTCATTAAATAAAAATATTTACAAAATATTCAAAGCAAAAATCGAAACACGCATCAAGGGCTTCCCCTGGTGGTCCAGTGGGTAAGGACACCGCCTTGCAGTGCAAGGGGTGCCGGTTCAAGCCCTGGCCTGGGAAGATCCCACGTGCTGCGGAGCGGCTGGACTGATGTGTCCAACTACTAAGCCAGAGCTCTGGAGTGCATGCGCCCAGAGCCGGTGCTCTGCGATGACAGACGCCACCGCGATGGGAGGCCCACAGGAGCCAGAGAACAAAGACGGATGAACAGAGAGAAACGAAAGCCCAATAGAAGTGGCCCGCCTGCTCCCCTTCCTCCCCAATCCGACCCCCACCCAAAAATAAATAAATAAATATATCTTAAAAAAAAAAAAAACACGCATCAAATGTGCATTAATATAAATGCATTTGGGCAGAGCTCAGTGAGCATATAAATGCATTTATATTAATGCACATTTCATACATGAGGACACCCTACAATTTTTTACTCTAGATTCTTGGGTTGACTAATACTAGCCACATTAACTTCTATTTCTTTGAATCCCAACTGTATAGCTATTTCTTTTTTTTTTTAAAGATTTATTTATTTACCTATTTATTTATTCTGGGCGGGAGTCGGGTTGGTGAGGGAGGGGAGTGGGCGGGCCACTTCTATTGGTCTTTCATTTGTTTATTTTCATCTGTCTTTGTTCTTTGGCTCCTGTGGGCCTCCCATTGCGGTGGCGTCTGGTCATTGCAGAGCACCAGCTCTGGGCGCATGTGCTCCAGAGCTCCGGCTCGGTAATTGGACACATCCGTCCAGCCGCTCCGCGGCACGTGGGATCTTCCCAGGCCAGGGCTTGAACTGGCGCCCCTTGCACTGCAAGGCGGTGTCCTTACCCACTGGACCACCAGGGGAAGCCCTGTATAGCTATTTCGATAGTTTAACAGCTAACTGTTAACTTTTTACATGCTAACATGATGTCTCCAAGAAGACTGTTCAATTCTTCATTACTTGAGGGAAGACCTGTGTCTTCTGTCTTTATACAGCCACAATGACTCCAAAATTAATACCTTCAGCTTAATCTTCCTTTCTGAGCTTCAAACGTGTAAATTCAATTGATTTATTTCTTTAACGCACCACAAATGCAACAAATCTAAATGTAAGTGATCCTTATGCCCTAAATTCACTCCTGTGTTGTTCTCTGGTTCCTATGGTAGAACCATGCAGGATCTGGGAGCCACCATTGACCACAATCTTTCCTTTAGGCATGTCAAGTCAGTCTCCAGGTTCTATTGATTTTATTTCTGTTTCTTGAACTCTTCTCGTCCTTAGCACAGTCCTATTATATAGGCTTTTATCACGCCTCACCTGAATTATCATCATGGACTTCTACATGATATCCATGACAGACAACTAGTCACCCTCAAAAACTCATAGCTGGGAGCATTCTATTAAATGTCAAGCCCTGCTTAAAACTTTCCAGTGGCTCTCTCTCACCTCTTTACCACTCTGGATAAAGTCTAAGCTTCTCATCTACAAAAATCTCCATGATCTTTCTCCATGCCCCTCTACCAGTCCTCTTCCTTACATTAATTTCAGCAACACCAAGCTGATTGCTTTTGCTGGGAAGGGCCTTCCTTTCAACTCCTACTCAACCTTTAAGACTCAGAGCAAGTACCACATTCTCTAGGAAATATCCCCTTGCCATGCTCTACGGTATCAGAAAAAAAACACTGGCATTACTGTGCTTTCCACATGGCATCCTTATCTGGTTATGTCTCTCTCCCCTTTGCTAGACTGTAAGCTCCTTAAGGGAGGAGACTACATTTTACTCATCTTGGCAACTTCCCTGTGCTACCTGCACCCTTACATTATTCACTAAATGTCTGCAGAACCTAACACAAAGTCATGCTGCATTATTCACTTGGCTTTTTATAGCAGCTGAATCATTTTATTCACTTATTAAATGGCTTAAAATGGCTGTCTAAAACCAGCTTCCCTCTCTAAATTTACTATCTAGCTTTCTCACATGTACACTCTTGCTTGCTGTATTGCCACATCACATTTTCCTAGTTGTTTCAAACTCTGATTATTCCATATTTTTTAATACCGAGATTACTTTTTCTTGTTCCACTGTCTAAACAGTATTAGCAATAGTTCTATCCTTAGCTTCCTTTTCCTCCTGTATCCCAATACTTTTCTTCTGAGGTCTCATCTGTTCCCTGAGCATCAATTCACTTCTCTCAATTCTGATTTTCTGAATAATTTACTTATTAAGACCACAAATGCAACAAATCTAAATGTAAGTGATCCTTATGCCCTAAATTCACTCCTGTGTTGTTCTCTGGTTCCTATGGTAGAACCATGCAGGATCTGGGAGCCACCATTGACCACAATCTTTCCTTTAGGCATGTCAAGTCAGTCTCCAGGTTCTATTGATTTTATTTCTGTTTCTTGAACTCTTCTCGTCCTTAGCACAGTCCTATTATATAGGCTTTTATCACGCCTCACCTGAATTATCATCATGGACTTCTACATGATATCCATGACAGACAACTAGTCACCCTCAAAAACTCATAGCTGGGAGCATTCTATTAAATGTCAAGCCCTGCTTAAAACTTTCCAGTGGCTCTCTCTCACCTCTTTACCACTCTGGATAAAGTCTAAGCTTCTCATCTACAAAAATCTCCATGATCTTTCTCCATGCCCCTCTACCAGTCCTCTTCCTTACATTAATTTCAGCAACACCAAGCTGATTGCTTTTGCTGGGAAGGGCCTTCCTTTCAACTCCTACTCAACCTTTAAGACTCAGAGCAAGTACCACATTCTCTAGGAAATATCCCCTTGCCATGCTCTACGGTATCAGAAAAAAAACACTGGCATTACTGTGCTTTCCACATGGCATCCTTATCTGGTTATGTCTCTCTCCCCTTTGCTAGACTGTAAGCTCCTTAAGGGAGGAGACTACATTTTACTCATCTTGGCAACTTCCCTGTGCTACCTGCACCCTTACATTATTCACTAAATGTCTGCAGAACCTAACACAAAGTCATGCTGCATTATTCACTTGGCTTTTTATAGCAGCTGAATCATTTTATTCACTTATTAAATGGCTTAAAATGGCTGTCTAAAACCAGCTTCCCTCTCTAAATTTACTATCTAGCTTTCTCACATGTACACTCTTGCTTGCTGTATTGCCACATCACATTTTCCTAGTTGTTTCAAACTCTGATTATTCCATATTTTTTAATACCGAGATTACTTTTTCTTGTTCCACTGTCTAAACAGTATTAGCAATAGTTCTATCCTTAGCTTCCTTTTCCTCCTGTATCCCAATACTTTTCTTCTGAGGTCTCATCTGTTCCCTGAGCATCAATTCACTTCTCTGCAGGTCATTATTCTATACTGAATTTTACTGTAATAATTTACTTGCATCGTATTCTTTGGCTCCAAACAAACACAACAACAACAAAAATCCTTCAATTAATCCTGACTAAAATACAGGTTCAAGTTCTCTGACCTTACATTTAAGGACTCATTTAATATGATTTCAGGTGAGGTGGAATAAATGATGACCCCGAACTATACTTATGATATTATTTCTTACTACCCCTTTATAAATCTTCTATATTAGGTAAAACTCATTCTTTATTTTTTCTTTCTATTTTTCCTTGCTTTAAATCCTTCTCTTCACTTGACATGGTTAATTCTCCAATCCATTCATACTTATCAAAATTCTTCAATGCCCACGGCAGATTATGAATCTATTAAATCTCTCTCCACACTTCTCTGATGAAACACTAACTCTTCTGAAATCAAATTAGTTCTTCTTTTATATTTATCAGGTACTTGCCAGATATTGTTTCTTATTCTAATTATTTCAGGATATACATTTTACCCTCACCTCATGGCCTTTAAGCTCTCTGAAGCAGAGACTATGTCTGGTTCATTATAATGGCCCTCTGCCCTGTCCCAATTCCAGTGCATAACTGAGCAGTTTCTAGCACAGAAGTCATTCAATAAATATGAAGCAAACATGGATCAAATGGGAATGAAAAAATGAAAGCAGAAACAGCCAAGACCTAACAAAATGATTATACCTACCTATGTGCAAAGAAAAATAGAAGTTTGTGGGGTTGTGACAAATGTAAGTATTGGCTTTTTATAGCAGCTGAATCATTTTATTCACTTATTAAATGGCTTAAAATGGCTGTCTAAAACCAGCTTCCTCTCTAAATTTACTATCTAGCTTTCTCACATGTACACTCTTGCTTGCTGTATTGCCACATCACATTTTCCTAGTTGTTTCAAACTCTGATTATTCCATATTTTTTAATACCGAGATTACTTTTTCTTGTTCCACTGTCTAAACAGTATTAGCAATAGTTCTATCCTTAGCTTCCTTTTCCTCCTGTATCCCAATACTTTTCTTCTGAGGTCTCATCTGTTCCCTGAGCATCAATTCACTTCTCTGCAGGTCATTATTCTATACTGAATTTTACTGTAATAATTTACTTGCATCGTATTCTTTGGCTCCAAACAAACACAACAACAACAAAAATCCTTCAATTAATCCTGACTAAAATACAGGTTCAAGTTCTCTGACCTTACATTTAAGGACTCATTTAATATGATTTCAGGTGAGGTGGAATAAATGATGACCCCGAACTATACTTATGATATTATTTCTTACTACCCCTTTATAAATCTTCTATATTAGGTAAAACTCATTCTTTATTTTTTCTTTCTATTTTTCCTTGCTTTAAATCCTTCTCTTCACTTGACATGGTTAATTCTCCAATCCATTCATACTTATCAAAATTCTTCAATGCCCACGGCAGATTATGAATCTATTAAATCTCTCTCCACACTTCTCTGATGAAACACTAACTCTTCTGAAATCAAATTAGTTCTTCTTTTATATTTATCAGGTACTTGCCAGATATTGTTTCTTATTCTAATTATTTCAGGATATACATTTTACCCTCACCTCATGGCCTTTAAGCTCTCTGAAGCAGAGACTATGTCTGGTTCATTATAATGGCCCTCTGCCCTGTCCCAATTCCAGTGCATAACTGAGCAGTTTCTAGCACAGAAGTCATTCAATAAATATGAAGCAAACATGGATCAAATGGGAATGAAAAAATGAAAGCAGAAACAGCCAAGACCTAACAAAAATGATTATACCTACCTATGTGCAAAGAAAAATAGAAGTTTGTGGGGTTGTGACAAATGTAAGTATTAGTAGGAGGGTGAACTGCCAAAAGGAAATTGAAGATAATTGTCAATAATTCCAAATCTGGAGGAGATCCAAGGACTTCTGCCGTAATTTTCACAAATGATCTACAAACCTCTCGGGGCATGGATGTAAGCTGCCCCTCTTTATGTTCCTAAAAATAAATAAATAAATAAAAACCCTCTTTAGATTTAAAGAGAACTATCAACTAAGATTTCTCATTTAAGCAAGATAATCCTGTTTAAGATAGAACTGTGTTGGTTTGCCATTTTAGACTAGATGTTTACCATAAAATTTAGTTGCTATTTCTCAATTAAAACAATGCTGCTATTAACATTCAGATTCAGCCCCATATAAATGCTAGCTACCACTAGCACTATTATCACTACTACTTCTACTACTACTACTACTATGTATGCATTCAGAAGGGAAAATTCCCAATAGACAAAAGTGATTACATGAATGGAGTATATTCCAGTCTACAAAGTTCTTTCTCATAACAGCTCTGAGAGGTTTTATCCCTCATTTCTAGACTATGAAGTCCCAAAGTGATTATATGACTAACTTAAACCACACAGAAAACATATCAGCAGTGCAGCCATAAGTCAAACTCAGACCTCTGATCTCTGCCTACTGCACTATATACCACTTGGAATAATTAGGCCTGATAGAATGCCAGGCAATTACCAAAAATAAAGACAGATATAAATATTTATATTCTCCAATACCACCTTCCCAGTAGGTAGCAGCTGGCCTTTCAATCAAGGTTAGATCCTTCCTCTCTGTCCAAATACACAATGTATCTCTACATCCACTCTTCTTCATATACTCTTTTTATATCACTGGATCAGAAAATTTAAGATATAGATGTTAACTTCAACACAGTTTAGTCTGACTACCTCAGATTTAGGCAGAGAACATGAGTCTACAAAAGAGTATACAACCCCTCTGTCTAGATTTCACAATGGTCAAGTACTCAAATCAAGCCAAGAACACAGGTCTCCTCAAACATGGATCAAATGGGAATGAAAAATGAAAGCAGAAACAGCCAAGACCTAACAAAATGATTATACCTACCTATGTGCAAAGAAAAATAGAAGTTTGTGGGGTTGTGACAAATGTAAGTATTAGTAGGAGGGTGAACTGCCAAAAGGAAATTGAAGATAATTGTCAATAATTCCAAATCTGGAGGAGATCCAAGGACTTCTGCCGTAATTTTCACAAATGATCTACAAACCTCTCGGGGCATGGATGTAAGCTGCCCCTCTTTATGTTCCTAAAAATAAATAAATAAATAAAAACCCTCTTTAGATTTAAAGAGAACTATCAACTAAGATTTCTCATTTAAGCAAGATAATCCTGTTTAAGATAGAACTGTGTTGGTTTGCCATTTTAGACTAGATGTTTACCATAAAATTTAGTTGCTATTTCTCAATTAAAACAATGCTGCTATTAACATTCAGATTCAGCCCCATATAAATGCTAGCTACCACTAGCACTATTATCACTACTACTTCTACTACTACTACTACTATGTATGCATTCAGAAGGGAAAATTCCCAATAGACAAAAGTGATTACATGAATGGAGTATATTCCAGTCTACAAAGTTCTTTCTCATAACAGCTCTGAGAGGTTTTATCCCTCATTTCTAGACTATGAAGTCCCAAAGTGATTATATGACTAACTTAAACCACACAGAAAACATATCAGCAGTGCAGCCATAAGTCAAACTCAGACCTCTGATCTCTGCCTACTGCACTATATACCACTTGGAATAATTAGGCCTGATAGAATGCCAGGCAATTACCAAAAATAAAGACAGATATAAATATTTATATTCTCCAATACCACCTTCCCAGTAGGTAGCAGCTGGCCTTTCAATCAAGGTTAGATCCTTCCTCTCTGTCCAAATACACAATGTATCTCTACATCCACTCTTCTTCATATACTCTTTTTATATCACTGGATCAGAAAATTTAAGATATAGATGTTAACTTCAACACAGTTTAGTCTGACTACCTCAGATTTAGGCAGAGAACATGAGTCTACAAAAGAGTATACAACCCCTCTGTCTAGATTTCACAATGGTCAAGTACTCAAATCAAGCCAAGAACACAGGTCTCCTAAACTATAATTCAATGTTATTTCTGCCGCAACCTTTTTTTTTTCCTTCTAAATTGTACCCCTATGACTTTCTAATGCTTCTGGTCACCATTTCAATTATTCATTGCTAAGTTCAGCCTAGTCTAAGTTTCTTCAATCTTGCCCTCTCCACTGACTCCTTACAAATAGTCGCTGGCATCCTATCTCATTGAAAAAAAAAAAAAACAAACCCTTAACTTGACCTATTTGAAGCTTTTGTTAACATTCTATTTCTCTTCTTTTGCTGCTGGACTTCTTAATAATCATGTATTCTCACTGCCTCCAACAATCCACCTCACATGCCTAAAGTCTCTAGGAATCTGGGTCTTGTTTTCTTTCCTCTGATGAAATCTGGTAAGCCATGAAGAATTTCCAAGTCAATGGCCTAGCTATCCACATTTTCTTGGAACTTTCTACCTTATTTGGCTATAGAGACCACCTCTGTCTGGGCAGGTTCTCCCTGTTCTGCCCACCTTTGGCTTCCACTCTGCTGAGTTTCCTGGTACTTATCTACCTCTTCAACAGAGAATAACTTCATTGAAAGTCCCACAAAAATTTGAGTCCATAGTATTGAGCTATTAAGCAAAAATCACTGCAGAAAATAACTTCAGAAGTTACAATGAAGAGTACCTGCAAAACCTGGCAAGTGAGTAGAAAGTGATGAACCACTCGAGCTTTCAGTAACTGCTTAATATTAAACATTTGCTGCTGGTGGTCTGCTCTGATGAGGACTTCTAGGGCTGCCAGCAGAGTTTCCCAAACACCGTGCTGAGAAAACAAACTCACATTAATTAGCACAGTTACTAAAAATCATGGATCATGCTTTTTAGAAGATATACATTACACTAGTTTAGCATGGTATATACATTCAGGGTCAAAGATTAGATTCTTCTGAAAAAAATTATTCCCAGACCATTATTTTTTTGACAATAGGTCATTTCTAAATACTTATGTTGAATACAATATTGCGTTAGGTGCTTTAGTACATTAAACTTGTGGCATTAAATGATATACAGTATTTCAAAAGATGAATTATCTTGGGGAACTTATTTACTATAGAGAAACACATTATTAATATAAGTTGTTTGCAAATAATTTATTTTCAAAGAGCATTATTAAAAATGTATAGACTTCAATGCTAATTTGTGTATGCAGCATCTAATCAAATAGTTTTAGAAAAAAATGTACTAAGTTGAAAGTAGTTACTGACAATGTAGAAATTGTGCATTTTTGGATTAATTTACTTTTAAGTCCAAATTATAGATTCCTTTGCACAATCACTAAATGTGCAGTTTAATGCAGCAATTAGTATCCTTTTAAGGTACTTTAAAATGCTTCTCATATACTAAATCAATCTTAAATTGTCCACAGTAACAGTGAAAAAGGAATCTTAAATAGATAACTACTACTGAAAGATAATCTTCACCTTACTTTATTACCCCAAATAATCTTTCAACAAAGCTATCAACAAAAAGCACAATTAACTGGCTTAGGTTGTAGGTCTTGCTGTTTTTCCTGCATTTATATGATAGAAATAAATAGTTAAAAGGCCAAGGAATTGATAGACTTAATCATACTATTCTAACCAAGGCCTCTCTCTTAATAAGACAGGGTCAAGATGCCCTAAAAGAAAAATGCATATGAAAACTGGAAGACAAGGCAACCCAAGTATGAAAACCTGATTCAGGCCTGAAAAAAGTACTGACATAGAATAGTGCCAAAGTAGACCCACAACCAGACAACAGACAAAAAATAACTCAGCTAAAAAAGCAGTTAGAAAATTTTATTTCAAACCCACAGAAGTATTTATGCATATACAGCTTTGAATTTGACAAAAATTGCTTTGTTTTTTAATCAAAATTTGTAAATGCTCAAATCAGCATCCTCTTTTGAAATACTAAAATAGCTGTCCAACTTCTAGTTAAGCGTCAATCTTCTAATCTACAGTTGAGCTATTGCTTTATTAAACATTTATATTTATACTGCCTTTGATCCAACTCATTTGCATTTACTATCACAATGTTCATCTGCTTTATGTCTCTATAACATCATGTGCATTTTTATACACACATGTATTTGTAGTTGTTTAAGTGCTAAGTCATGTCCAACTTTTGAACCAATAGACTCCACTAGGATGATATACAGTATTTCAAAAGATGAATTATCTTGGGGAACTTATTTACTATAGAGAAACACATTATTAATATAAGTTGTTTGCAAATAATTTATTTTCAAAGAGCATTATTAAAAATGTATAGACTTCAATGCTAATTTGTGTATGCAGCATCTAATCAAATAGTTTTAGAAAAAAATGTACTAAGTTGAAAGTAGTTACTGACAATGTAGAAATTGTGCATTTTTGGATTAATTTACTTTTAAGTCCAAATTATAGATTCCTTTGCACAATCACTAAATGTGCAGTTTAATGCAGCAATTAGTATCCTTTTAAGGTACTTTAAAATGCTTCTCATATACTAAATCAATCTTAAATTGTCCACAGTAACAGTGAAAAAGGAATCTTAAATAGATAACTACTACTGAAAGATAATCTTCACCTTACTTTATTACCCCAAATAATCTTTCAACAAAGCTATCAACAAAAAGCACAATTAACTGGCTTAGGTTGTAGGTCTTGCTGTTTTTCCTGCATTTATATGATAGAAATAAATAGTTAAAAGGCCAAGGAATTGATAGACTTAATCATACTATTCTAACCAAGGCCTCTCTCTTAATAAGACAGGGTCAAGATGCCCTAAAAGAAAAATGCATATGAAAACTGGAAGACAAGGCAACCCAAGTATGAAAACCTGATTCAGGCCTGAAAAAAGTACTGACATAGAATAGTGCCAAAGTAGACCCACAACCAGACAACAGACAAAAAATAACTCAGCTAAAAAAGCAGTTAGAAAATTTTATTTCAAACCCACAGAAGTATTTATGCATATACAGCTTTGAATTTGACAAAAATTGCTTTGTTTTTTAATCAAAATTTGTAAATGCTCAAATCAGCATCCTCTTTTGAAATACTAAAATAGCTGTCCAACTTCTAGTTAAGCGTCAATCTTCTAATCTACAGTTGAGCTATTGCTTTATTAAACATTTATATTTATACTGCCTTTGATCCAACTCATTTGCATTTACTATCACAATGTTCATCTGCTTTATGTCTCTATAACATCATGTGCATTTTTATACACACATGTATTTGTAGTTGTTTAAGTGCTAAGTCATGTCCAACTCTTTGTGAACCAATAGACTGTAGCCAACTAGGCTCCTCTGTCCATGGGATTCTCCAGGCAAGAAAACTGGAGTGGGTTGCCATATCCTTCTCCAGGAGCTCTTCCTGACCCAGGGACTGAACCTGTATCTCCTGCCAATTCTTTAACGCTGACTCACTAAGGGAAATCCCCATACACATATATATTATACATGTGTGTATACAGAACTTTTAAATTCTGAAAGTGATAACTTATTCAGAGTGAGAAATCACAACAAAAGAAAGTTTTAAAAACTGACATATACCATAAAATCCAGAAAAAGCTAGCTGCTTGACACAGTTCTGTGATACTTTCCACCCGTGTTTTATGGGAGCATATTCTTTGCTTTCATATAACAATAATTTGGTAATATACTTTTATATAGGGAGAATAGAAAAATAATTCTGTCTTTCCTGTAGCATGTTTGGTCAAAATTTACTTTTGTCAATGATGGATTAGAAAAGTTTCCTTTAGCTCATAACTTGTTTGTGATAGTAAGTTTGAGGTGACTGTTGCCAAGTTTGGAAGTAACCAAATATTTTAAAATTCTAGGGCTTCCCTGGTGGTCCAGTGGGTAAGGATACCGCCTTGCAGTGCAAGGGGCGCCAGCTCGATTCCTGGCCTAGGAAGACCCGCGGAGAGACTGGACTGATGTATCCAATTACCGAGCCGGAGATCTGGAGCACAGGTGCCCGGAGCTGGTGCTCCACAGTGAGAGAGGTCACTGTGATGGGAGGCCCACACAGGCCAAAGAACAAAGATGGAAATGAAAAACCAACAGAAGCGGCCAAAAAAAAAAAAAAAAAATCTAAAGGTATACACTTTGAATTGGTCTTTAATTACATTTGATGATAATGGTGCTATACTCTAAATAACTCTACACAATCTACAGTCTACATTAGAACTAAAGAGGCTCTATGAACTAAACCATAAAGACCATACTTACAACTAGAACAGTAGGAAACATTCCTATATTCACTTCCCTGGCTGGGTCTTTATGAAGACCACCTGATCTATCATCCAGTCGTTGAAATTTTTTTTTTGGGGGGGGGGCTACTTCTATTGGTCTTTCATTTATCTATTTTCATCCATCTTTGTTCTTTGGCCTATGTGGGTCTCCCATTGCAGTGGCCTCTGTCACTGCAGCCGCTCCGCAGAATGTGGGATCTTCCCAGGCCAGGGATGGAAATGGAGCCTGTTGCACTGCAACATGGTGTCCTTACCCACTAATTTTTAATATTCCCCATACACATATATATTATACATGTGTGTATACAGAACTTTAAATTCTGAAAGTGATAACTTATTCAGAGTGAGAAATCACAACAAAAGAAAGTTTTAAAAACTGACATATACCATAAAATCCAGAAAAAGCTAGCTGCTTGACACAGTTCTGTGATACTTTCCACCCGTGTTTTATGGGAGCATATTCTTTGCTTTCATATAACAATAATTTGGTAATATACTTTTATATAGGGAGAATAGAAAAATAATTCTGTCTTTCCTGTAGCATGTTTGGTCAAAATTTACTTTTGTCAATGATGGATTAGAAAAGTTTCCTTTAGCTCATAACTTGTTTGTGATAGTAAGTTTGAGGTGACTGTTGCCAAGTTTGGAAGTAACCAAATATTTTAAAATTCTAGGGCTTCCCTGGTGGTCCAGTGGGTAAGGATACCGCCTTGCAGTGCAAGGGGCGCCAGCTCGATTCCTGGCCTAGGAAGACCCGCGGAGAGACTGGACTGATGTATCCAATTACCGAGCCGGAGATCTGGAGCACAGGTGCCCGGAGCTGGTGCTCCACAGTGAGAGAGGTCACTGTGATGGGAGGCCCACACAGGCCAAAGAACAAAGATGGAAATGAAAAACCAACAGAAGCGGCCAAAAAAAAAAAAAAAAATCTAAAGGTATACACTTTGAATTGGTCTTTAATTACATTTGATGATAATGGTGCTATACTCTAAATAACTCTACACAATCTACAGTCTACATTAGAACTAAAGAGGCTCTATGAACTAAACCATAAAGACCATACTTACAACTAGAACAGTAGGAAACATTCCTATATTCACTTCCCTGGCTGGGTCTTTATGAAGACCACCTGATCTATCATCCAGTCGTTGAAATTTTTTTTTTGGGGGGGGGGGCTACTTCTATTGGTCTTTCATTTATCTATTTTCATCCATCTTTGTTCTTTGGCCTATGTGGGTCTCCCATTGCAGTGGCCTCTGTCACTGCAGCCGCTCCGCAGAATGTGGGATCTTCCCAGGCCAGGGATGGAAATGGAGCCTGTTGCACTGCAACATGGTGTCCTTACCCACTGGACCACCAAGGAAGCCCCGTTGAAATGTTTTGCTTGGACCTAAGATCAAAGTGGGGCTTCCCTGGTACCTCAGCTGGTAAAGAATCCACTTGCAATGCAGGAGACCTGGGTTTGATTCCCGGGTCAGGAAGGTCCCCTGGAGAAGGGATAGGCTACCGATTCCAATATTCTTGGGCTTCCATGGTGGCTCAGATGGTAAAGAATCCACCCGCAATGCGGGAGATCGGGGTTCGATCCTGGGTTGGGAAGATCCCCTGGAGGAGGGCATGGCACCCCACTCCAGTATTCTTGCCTGGAGAATTCCCATGGACAGAGCCTGACAGGCTATAGTCGATGGGTTGCAAAGAGTTGGACATAACTGAGCAACTAAGCACAGCACAGCAAGATCAAAGCATGCCTACCAGGAAGCCAAGAATTCATAGCCTTGCTCTGCATACAGATACAACTCTATGACATCTGGATAACATGGCTCCCCTACTCAGAAGTGTGTCCATTTCCATCTCCTTGACTCAACTCTACACACTCTTAGCAAGACCCCTTTTCAGAGTTTATGGTAAATGCAAGTCTCCAATCTGTTTTCCAGCCTGAGTACTGCTCTAACTACTACCTGCAGCCAAAGTTCTGATCCTGACTCTCCAGATCAACATTATCTATGGCTGTCTAAAACCATGCACGGAAATTAATCTTGAGATTTCCATTTATAATGAACACTACATTGAACCAGTAAATCTGTTTTGTATTCCATATAAGAATAAGTAAAGTCTATACTAAACCATAAAGCCCATACTTACAACTAGAACAGTAGGAAACATTCCTATATTCACTTCCCTGGCTGGGTCTTTATGAAGACCACCTGATCTATCATCCAGTCGTTGAAATTTTTTTTTTGGGGGGGGGGGCTACTTCTATTGGTCTTTCATTTATCTATTTTCATCCATCTTTGTTCTTTGGCCTATGTGGGTCTCCCATTGCAGTGGCCTCTGTCACTGCAGCCGCTCCGCAGAATGTGGGATCTTCCCAGGCCAGGGATGGAAATGGAGCCTGTTGCACTGCAACATGGTGTCCTTACCCACTGGACCACCAAGGAAGCCCCGTTGAAATGTTTTGCTTGGACCTAAGATCAAAGTGGGGCTTCCCTGGTACCTCAGCTGGTAAAGAATCCACTTGCAATGCAGGAGACCTGGGTTTGATTCCCGGGTCAGGAAGGTCCCCTGGAGAAGGGATAGGCTACCGATTCCAATATTCTTGGGCTTCCATGGTGGCTCAGATGGTAAAGAATCCACCCGCAATGCGGGAGATCGGGGTTCGATCCTGGGTTGGGAAGATCCCCTGGAGGAGGGCATGGCACCCCACTCCAGTATTCTTGCCTGGAGAATTCCCATGGACAGAGCCTGACAGGCTATAGTCGATGGGTTGCAAAGAGTTGGACATAACTGAGCAACTAAGCACAGCACAGCAAGATCAAAGCATGCCTACCAGGAAGCCAAGAATTCATAGCCTTGCTCTGCATACAGATACAACTCTATGACATCTGGATAACATGGCTCCCCTACTCAGAAGTGTGTCCATTTCCATCTCCTTGACTCAACTCTACACACTCTTAGCAAGACCCCTTTTCAGAGTTTATGGTAAATGCAAGTCTCCAACTGACTCAAAAGTTCTCCAGCCTGAGTAGTGCTCCAGCTACTACCAGCAGTTGAAGTTCTGATCCTGACTCTCCAGATCAACATTATCCATGCCTGTCTAAAACCCTACAGAGAAATTAATCTCCAGATTTCCATTTATAATGAACACTACATTGAACCAGTAAATCTGTTTTGTATTCCAGAAGAATTAGATGAATATTTAAAAGTATATGCTTCTCTGTGCAGCAAAGGAAACAATCAACGGAGTGAAAAGGCAAAATACAGAATGGGAGAAAAACTTGCAAGTCATATATCAGATAAGGGATTGATATGTGTAATATATAAATAACTCCCACAACTCATTAACAGCAAATCAAATAACTCAATTAAAATATAATCAAAGAACTTGAACAGACATTTCTTCAAAGAAGATATACAAAGGGCCAATAAATATATGAAATGATGCTCATCATCATCCATCACCAGGGAAATGCAAAGCAAAGCTACAAGTTACTACCTTATATCCTCCAGAATAGCCACTATCAAAAAATAACAACTGTTGGTTAGAATGTAGAGAAACAGAAACCTCTGCATATGCTGGTAGGATTGTACAATGGTGCTTCTCTTATGGAAAATAGTATGGTACAATAATTTTATTTTTCATAAACTAGAGTTACTGTATGATTCAGCAATCCTACTTTTGCACATCTCTAATATAATTGAAAAACAGGATCTCAGAGAGGCCTCTGCAAATCCAAGTTCACTGCAACCTAATTCACAGTATCCAACATGTGGAAGCACCAAAGTGTCCATGACAGACGAACAGACAAAGAAATCATGGAAAAACATACAATGAGATATTATTCCATCTTAAAAAAGAAAAAAATTTTGTCATATGCTTTAAATCAGACGATCCTTGAGGACATATTGCTAAGTCAAGTAAGCCAGTCAAAAAATATAAACACTAAATGATTCTACTTATATTAAATATCTAATGTAATCAAACTCAGAAACAGAATGTATAATACGGCTGCCAGGAACTGGGAGGAAGAGAAACAAGGAGCTGATGTCCACTGGGTACAGTTTCAGTCAGACAACAGAAAGATGTTCTAGAGATCTGTCATATGACAAAGTGCACAATGTTAGTACCATACTGTACACATAAAAATCACTCAGAGGGTAAATTCACACCAAGTGCTTTCTACCACAAAAAGTACATGCCTCTGCTTTATTCCATATCTTCCAGTCTAGCAATAGCTCCTCTAGCAGCTTAACATCTTGGATTATAGCATTAGACTCGACATCCAACTTAAATTCTCCATTCTCATTGATAGGAACAATATCTTCACTACAGCAACCTTCAAGAAGGGCCTATGGAAAAAGAGTATTAATACAAAAGCATCAATAATCAATTAATCCAAATATTCCACAGAAATAATAAGCTTTCAATCTCAGCAGTCCTAACATTAAATTCAAAGGACAACTACTGAATAATTCAACATTTCACAAAGCATTAATATCTTTAACTTGTTTTGTAAAACAATTCAAGTAATGAGAAAAGCCCCAAATTTCAAATATTTACAAATGACTATTCAGTTTCAAATATGAGGTGAAATAAACCACATCTTATTTTTAAAATTCAAACGATCTGTTCAGGTTTAAACTTTTTCTAAGAAGATTTTTAATTTTATTAGAATAGCCACTATCAAAAAATAACAACTGTTGGTTAGAATGTAGAGAAACAGAAACCTCTGCATATGCTGGTAGGATTGTACAATGGTGCTTCTCTTATGGAAAATAGTATGGTACAATAATTTTATTTTTCATAAACTAGAGTTACTGTATGATTCAGCAATCCTACTTTTGCACATCTCTAATATAATTGAAAAACAGGATCTCAGAGAGGCCTCTGCAAATCCAAGTTCACTGCAACCTAATTCACAGTATCCAACATGTGGAAGCACCAAAGTGTCCATGACAGACGAACAGACAAAGAAATCATGGAAAAACATACAATGAGATATTATTCCATCTTAAAAAAGAAAAAAATTTTGTCATATGCTTTAAATCAGACGATCCTTGAGGACATATTGCTAAGTCAAGTAAGCCAGTCACAAAAAGATAAACACTAAATGATTCTACTTATATTAAATATCTAATGTAATCAAACTCAGAAACAGAATGTATAATACGGCTGCCAGGAACTGGGAGGAAGAGAAACAAGGAGCTGATGTCCACTGGGTACAGTTTCAGTCAGACAACAGAAAGATGTTCTAGAGATCTGTCATATGACAAAGTGCACAATGTTAGTACCATACTGTACACATAAAAATCACTCAGAGGGTAAATTCACACCAAGTGCTTTCTACCACAAAAAGTACATGCCTCTGCTTTATTCCATATCTTCCAGTCTAGCAATAGCTCCTCTAGCAGCTTAACATCTTGGATTATAGCATTAGACTCGACATCCAACTTAAATTCTCCATTCTCATTGATAGGAACAATATCTTCACTACAGCAACCTTCAAGAAGGGCCTATGGAAAAAGAGTATTAATACAAAAGCATCAATAATCAATTAATCCAAATATTCCACAGAAATAATAAGCTTTCAATCTCAGCAGTCCTAACATTAAATTCAAAGGACAACTACTGAATAATTCAACATTTCACAAAGCATTAATATCTTTAACTTGTTTTGTAAAACAATTCAAGTAATGAGAAAAGCCCCAAATTTCAAATATTTACAAATGACTATTCAGTTTCAAATATGAGGTGAAATAAACCACATCTTATTTTTAAAATTCAAACGATCTGTTCAGGTTTAAACTTTTTCTAAGAAGTATTTTTTTTTAAATATTTATTTATTTGGCTGCGTTGGGTCTCAGTTGAGGCATGTGAGCTTCATCACTTTATGGTATGTGGGATCTCAGCTCCCTGACCAGGGATTGAACCAGGGGTGCACTGATAGGGAGACTCTTAACCACTGGACCACCAGGGAAGTCCCTCTAAGAAGTATTTATGCCACAAGTGCATGGATCTTGATTAATTCAAGAGTTGGGGTATGAGGACATGGGAAGCACAAGTGCAGTCTTTTCCGTTAATATTAGTACCCTTGGAGAGAAATACTTTCACAAATAGCCTTGGAGAGAAATGTTACCAAGTGCATTTAGTTAGAAAGGCATTTAAATATATGATGACAGCTGGATCATAATAAAAGCTATCATGACTTTAAGGAACTAACTCTATAGCAGCATTGCCTCAGGGTAATGGCATAGCACTAGCTGGCTCATCAAGATCTAAAAATCTTGAATTTTTTTCTTTTACTCTTCTAAAATGTTTTAAAAGAAATTAAAAACATAATTATTTAAATGATGAAAAACCCAGAAGAGGTTTCATTTGATTAAACACATACTACTGAGTTTCCTTAATTTTCTTCAGGAATACCTGAAATGAAATATGAAACTCTATTATTGGAAGACTTAATGAAGAGGTAACACTGCATATGAAACTCTGAGTTTATGAGAACCTACCTTCAAAATGTGAAAGCCAACGATGCATTTTTGTTTGATCAACACCTGATGAATCATGGAAAGTCCATTACAATTTTCTAACTCATGTATTCTCTGTTGGTTATACTTAATTAATGAGAGTATAATTCTCAATGCTAATGCTTGAGTTTCTTCACAGCTACTGAGTTCCACAACCTAAAAAAAAGGTAGACATATTTTTTGAGATTAAAAATGTTAATGTGTGGTTACCTTTCATTATGTACTACCAACCCACCAGTTTCATCTGAAAGCCTATTTTTATTACTGATACAGTTTGTAGTTGTTTAAAAACTACAAACTAAGAAAAACAAAACTAAGAAATTCCATGTTCTTTTGTCTCTTAAATATTCTATAATTTGACTAAAATAACACTGATAATCTTAGAAGTCAGTTGCATTTTATTAGCGATTTGAAATGTCAGCAAAAAGCCTCAGATTGTTGATGTTTAGTCAACAAACGGGCTCTGTTCTGTGTTGTGGAAGATGAAGAAGTAGCAGGCAGATTACTTGCCTCCAATGTGTTCTGGCAACTACTATTTGTAAGAAACACATCCTATTATGATGCTAAAAGGCAAAGAAGAGTGACATGACATGAATGAGACATGAATGCATTAGAGCATAGAAACTACTTCTGACTCCACTCTGGTAAGGATGGGAAGCCTGTACAGAGAAGATGGCCTGGGGAGAGAGCAAAACCCTAGGAAGTAGGGACAAACAGGTGGCCAGGGGTGGGACACAGTCAGGAGAGAGATGAAGACTGGGTTCACGGTACCTTTAAGAGGCCGCCATTTGCCTACTGGATGGATGGTGAAGATCAGGCTCAAAAGGCAAGCTATACAAGTAAGGATTTTAAGGAAACTGAATTTCATTTTATAGGGAGTAAGGATACTGAACAAAGTATCTGTATGTAAAAGCATACTACTGAGTTTCCTTAATTTTCTTCAGGAATACCTGAAATGAAATATGAAACTCTATTATTGGAAGACTTAATGAAGAGGTAACACTGCATATGAAACTCTGAGTTTATGAGAACCTACCTTCAAAATGTGAAAGCCAACGATGCATTTTTGTTTGATCAACACCTGATGAATCATGGAAAGTCCATTACAATTTTCTAACTCATGTATTCTCTGTTGGTTATACTTAATTAATGAGAGTATAATTCTCAATGCTAATGCTTGAGTTTCTTCACAGCTACTGAGTTCCACAACCTAAAAAAAAGGTAGACATATTTTTTGAGATTAAAAATGTTAATGTGTGGTTACCTTTCATTATGTACTACCAACCCACCAGTTTCATCTGAAAGCCTATTTTTATTACTGATACAGTTTGTAGTTGTTTAAAAACTACAAACTAAGAAAAACAAAACTAAGAAATTCCATGTTCTTTTGTCTCTTAAATATTCTATAATTTGACTAAAATAACACTGATAATCTTAGAAGTCAGTTGCATTTTATTAGCGATTTGAAATGTCAGCAAAAAGCCTCAGATTGTTGATGTTTAGTCAACAAACGGGCTCTGTTCTGTGTTGTGGAAGATGAAGAAGTAGCAGGCAGATTACTTGCCTCCAATGTGTTCTGGCAACTACTATTTGTAAGAAACACATCCTATTATGATGCTAAAAGGCAAAGAAGAGTGACATGACATGAATGAGACATGAATGCATTAGAGCATAGAAACTACTTCTGACTCCACTCTGGTAAGGATGGGAAGCCTGTACAGAGAAGATGGCCTGGAGAGAGAGCAAAACCCTAGGAAGTAGGGACAAACAGGTGGCCAGGGGTGGGACACAGTCAGGAGAGAGATGAAGACTGGGTTCACGGTACCTTTAAGAGGCCGCCATTTGCCTACTGGATGGATGGTGAAGATCAGGCTCAAAAGGCAAGCTATACAAGTAAGGATTTTAAGGAAACTGAATTTCATTTTTATAGGGGAGTAAGGATACTGAACAAAGTATCTGTATGTAAAAGCATACTTTAAAAGTCCTATGGGCAGGATCTTATATCTATATGAGATAAAAAACCAACCATTTTCCCTAGGATCTAGTCACTGTTTAAGAGTAATCATAACAATCTATTCAAAACTTGATGAAAGAAGAAAAGCCAAGGCTATATATTTTGAAATTATACAAAGCTATAAAACTAGATCACCAGATATTGATGGGAAGTTAAATGAAAGGCTTTTCATTTTAAAACATTAGGGTAAAATCTATTCAACTAGATATTATATGCAAAAAACAAGTTTGAAAAATGGAAGAGAAGGAAAAGAAAGACAGCTTAGAGTATGACAGGTCAAACGCTAACCAAGTAACAAGCACAGTAACAATAACAACAAACATTGATATACTCTTATTAAAGTTAATCAAAGGTGGCCCCACTGAAGAAAGACAGGGAACATATGACAATGTTGCAGAAGTGACATTTAAGAATAAAATTTAGCGAATGAACAAAGATCAGGGATGCTTTAATTAAACAAGGATATGAACTATAAGGAAGCAGAAATGATTTGTACTGAAGTGAGACCATCTGTACCCTTCATGTAGATTTCATCAATCTCTGAAATAGGCATATATACTACTGACTGCCTACTCCACATCAAGAAAGATACTGTGTCGGTCCTCAGATGACTAAATATAATGGAAAATTAAACATGATTTTCTAAAACAGTACTCATAGCATGAGATCATAATCTTTGATCTTGAGTTAGCCTCCAATGTGTTCTGGAAATAGGATACATGGAATGAGACATGAATGCATTAGAGCATAGAAACTACTTCTGACTCCACTCTGGTAAGGATGGGAAGCCTGTACAGAGAAGATGGCCTGGAGAGAGAGCAAAACCCTAGGAAGTAGGGACAAACAGGTGGCCAGGGGTGGGACACAGTCAGGAGAGAGATGAAGACTGGGTTCACGGTACCTTTAAGAGGCCGCCATTTGCCTACTGGATGGATGGTGAAGATCAGGCTCAAAAGGCAAGCTATACAAGTAAGGATTTTAAGGAAACTGAATTTCATTTTTATAGGGGAGTAAGGATACTGAACAAAGTATCTGTATGTAAAAGCATACTTTAAAAGTCCTATGGGCAGGATCTTATATCTATATGAGATAAAAAACCAACCATTTTCCCTAGGATCTAGTCACTGTTTAAGAGTAATCATAACAATCTATTCAAAACTTGATGAAAGAAGAAAAGCCAAGGCTATATATTTTGAAATTATACAAAGCTATAAAACTAGATCACCAGATATTGATGGGAAGTTAAATGAAAGGCTTTTCATTTTAAAACATTAGGGTAAAATCTATTCAACTAGATATTATATGCAAAAAACAAGTTTGAAAAATGGAAGAGAAGGAAAAGAAAGACAGCTTAGAGTATGACAGGTCAAACGCTAACCAAGTAACAAGCACAGTAACAATAACAACAAACATTGATATACTCTTATTAAAGTTAATCAAAGGTGGCCCCACTGAAGAAAGACAGGGAACATATGACAATGTTGCAGAAGTGACATTTAAGAATAAAATTTAGCGAATGAACAAAGATCAGGGATGCTTTAATTAAACAAGGATATGAACTATAAGGAAGCAGAAATGATTTGTACTGAAGTGAGACCATCTGTACCCTTCATGTAGATTTCATCAATCTCTGAAATAGGCATATATACTACTGACTGCCTACTCCACATCAAGAAAGATACTGTGTCGGTCCTCAGATGACTAAATATAATGGAAAATTAAACATGATTTTCTAAAACAGTACTCATAGCATGAGTCAAATTTTCTTTAACTTTCTCTTTCTCTTAAAAAAAAAAAACAATAAAACTTCAATTCTGAATAAATTACTTATGTGCCTGTTTGCTGATCTTTGCTTTTTTCTCCTTCATCTGGAAGTTTCAAGGGAAAAACAAATTTCAAATCACAAAGAATAAATTTCTTCTATATTTTTACTACGGTATGTTTTTTCCTCATTAGCAATTTTAAATTTTGTATATTTAATATGCAATTGTTCTAATTACATTTCTGGATAACAGAAAATGTCTAACATTTTCATAAATTATTTAATCAATTAATTTATTTGGCTGCACCATGTGGCATGCAGGAGTCTTAGTTCCCTAACCAGGGACTGAACCTGGGTCCCTTGCACTTGGAGCACAGTCTCAATCACTGGACCACCAAGAAAGTTCCAAATCTTCATAAATTAAAAAGAAATTTTAATCAAAAAATTATCTGTGGTATAAAGCTTGATGACACTCTAGACAATGTGTGCTTTTTTAATCTAAAAGTTTAACACAGTTGATAGCTTTACTTGGAATCCTAAAATTTATTAATAATAAAGAAGTAATTTCTCTTTAAATAAAATTATAATCAGTGATTCTTACCCTAGCAAAGAGAAAGACAAATATACCAGTTCCACCAATCTCATGCAGAATGCCTTGAAGGGTTTTACATTCAGCGGGCTGGAGATTCTTAAGATGATGAGGTTCTAATAAGATGCTGTGTACTTCTTTTGAGCTGAATGGTCTTTGAGAGAGTTGGGTTTTCACTCGACCTTTAAGTCTAATAACTGGCTCATAGATGGTGTAATGAGCAGGACAGTAAGTTGTATACACTGAAGAAACACAAATATTTTAATCAAAGGTGGCCCACTTAGGACAATGTTGCAGAAGTGACATTTAAGAATAAAATTTAGCGAATGAACAAAGATCAGGGATGCTTTAATTAAACAAGGATATGAACTATAAGGAAGCAGAAATGATTTGTACTGAAGTGAGACCATCTGTACCCTTCATGTAGATTTCATCAATCTCTGAAATAGGCATATATACTACTGACTGCCTACTCCACATCAAGAAAGATACTGTGTCGGTCCTCAGATGACTAAATATAATGGAAAATTAAACATGATTTTCTAAAACAGTACTCATAGCATGAGTCAAATTTTCTTTAACTTTCTCTTTCTCTTAAAAAAAAAACAATAAAACTTCAATTCTGAATAAATTACTTATGTGCCTGTTTGCTGATCTTTGCTTTTTTCTCCTTCATCTGGAAGTTTCAAGGGAAAAACAAATTTCAAATCACAAAGAATAAATTTCTTCTATATTTTTACTACGGTATGTTTTTTCCTCATTAGCAATTTTAAATTTTGTATATTTAATATGCAATTGTTCTAATTACATTTCTGGATAACAGAAAATGTCTAACATTTTCATAAATTATTTAATCAATTAATTTATTTGGCTGCACCATGTGGCATGCAGGAGTCTTAGTTCCCTAACCAGGGACTGAACCTGGGTCCCTTGCACTTGGAGCACAGTCTCAATCACTGGACCACCAAGAAAGTTCCAAATCTTCATAAATTAAAAAGAAATTTTAATCAAAAAATTATCTGTGGTATAAAGCTTGATGACACTCTAGACAATGTGTGCTTTTTTAATCTAAAAGTTTAACACAGTTGATAGCTTTACTTGGAATCCTAAAATTTATTAATAATAAAGAAGTAATTTCTCTTTAAATAAAATTATAATCAGTGATTCTTACCCTAGCAAAGAGAAAGACAAATATACCAGTTCCACCAATCTCATGCAGAATGCCTTGAAGGGTTTTACATTCAGCGGGCTGGAGATTCTTAAGATGATGAGGTTCTAATAAGATGCTGTGTACTTCTTTTGAGCTGAATGGTCTTTGAGAGAGTTGGGTTTTCACTTGACCTTTAAGTCTAATAACTGGCTCATAGATGGTGTAATGAGCAGGACAGTAAGTTGTATACACAACTGAAAGACTCTCCTGAAACACAAATATTTTCCTTAAATAACTTTTCAGCTTAAAAATTAAGTTATCAACTAGCAAATGGATATTTCAAAGTAAAAAGAAAAGCAACAAGTCTTTTTGTTGTTTTTAAAAAAATAGACACTAAACAAAATATGGACATGAGAAGCAAGACAGCTTCTCTACAAAGGATAAGATCCATTTCACTTAGCAGTAACCAATATGTGTAAACCATATAAAGGCTGAGAAAACTTCCAGCTTTTATCTTTTGAGAAAAAAAAACATGAAACTACTCCTCTTCTCATCACTAATCCTAATAAAAACCCCACAATAGTTATATTCTATGCACTGTTTCATGCATTTATAAATATTAACCAACCTTTATAACCCTATGAGATAGGAACTCTGAGTCAAAGTATCCCAATGTATTTTGATCTTGAATTTGCTCACAGGCTGCCTACTCATTTAAACATGGCTCTAAACTATTCTTTCTAATAGAATAAAACTCTAAACTATCAACATATCTAACTAAAACTGAATGGATCTTTCAGTATTTCTCCCAAGCAGAGGTTAGTTTTGATCAGATTCTGGCTCTCTGTCAAATATTCTATTAACTACTTTAAAAATTATGGTAAATTTTAATCAAAAAATTATCTGTGGTATAAAGCTTGATGACACTCTAGACAATGTGTGCTTTTTTAATCTAAAAGTTTAACACAGTTGATAGCTTTACTTGGAATCCTAAAATTTATTAATAATAAAGAAGTAATTTCTCTTTAAATAAAATTATAATCAGTGATTCTTACCCTAGCAAAGAGAAAGACAAATATACCAGTTCCACCAATCTCATGCAGAATGCCTTGAAGGGTTTTACATTCAGCGGGCTGGAGATTCTTAAGATGATGAGGTTCTAATAAGATGCTGTGTACTTCTTTTGAGCTGAATGGTCTTTGAGAGAGTTGGGTTTTCACTTGACCTTTAAGTCTAATAACTGGCTCATAGATGGTGTAATGAGCAGGACAGTAAGTTGTATACACAACTGAAAGACTCTCCTGAAACACAAATATTTTCCTTAAATAACTTTTCAGCTTAAAAATTAAGTTATCAACTAGCAAATGGATATTTCAAAGTAAAAAGAAAAGCAACAAGTCTTTTTTTGTTGTTTTTTAAAAAGATAGACACTAAACAAAATATGGACATGAGAAGCAAGACAGCTTCTCTACAAAGGATAAGATCCATTTCACTTAGCAGTAACCAATATGTGTAAACCATATAAAGGCTGAGAAAACTTCCAGCTTTTATCTTTTGAGAAAAAAAAACATGAAACTACTCCTATTATCATCAATAATAATAATAAAAACCCTACAATAGTTATATTCTATGCACTGTTTCATGCATTTATAAATATTAACCAACCTTTATAACCCTATGAGATAGGAACTCTGAGTCAAAGTATCCCAATGTATTTTGATCTTGAATTTGCTCACAGGCTGCCTACTCATTTAAACATGGCTCTAAACTATTCTTTCTAATAGAATAAAACTCTAAACTATCAACATATCTAACTAAAACTGAATGGATCTTTCAGTATTTCTCCCAAGCAGAGGTTAGTTTTGATCAGATTCTGGCTCTCTGTCAAATATTCTATTAACTACTTTAAAAATTATGGTAAATTTTAAATGCAAAATGTACTCTGAAGTGGTCTTAGTGGAAGCAGATGAAGGAGCTCATGCTTATGGGAAATCATGTAGATTGAAAGTCTTGTCATAGAAGCAGCTGAGGGCCTTGGGTTTCAATCATTTTCAATTCATGATAATTTAAGTAGTTTCTTCAGGCACCATCTAGCACATATGCATACCAACTAAACTGGCTACACAGTCTATTGTATACGATTATGTTGAGCAAAAAAAACCTGTAAATCTTTTTCATTTGAAATCTGACAAAATCTCTGATTACCTGAAACAAGCCCCATCTGACATCAACACCTTGCTAGGAGGGCATCATCTCTGCCTTACCTCTCACTCATATCTCATAACCTCAAAAAAGCAGGCTTAAAAAAATCTGCTTTCTAAAAAGGATTTTCACATAAAAACTCTATTATTTTTACTTGTGATAATAACTATTGAATTTTATGACTTATAATCTCTATTCTTTTCGGGCAACATAAGAGAATTAAGAACATAAATTGTGTGTGGAAAAAAAAAATGGATGCATGGACACCATCCATGCATGGTAGAACATTTAGAATCTCTGGCCCCCAATTCAGTAAAGTGGATAGCAAAATGCCCCCAACCCCTATTTTTAAATAATACTTATAGAGAAAAAGATGGTGTGTATAATACCAGGTCTTTAGTTAAATTCTGTATCTATTTCACCCCAGGCAGATATTTAACACCACTCAAGACATACATTTTTTAAAAGACTTACATGTTTAACAAAATATCTGAACTAGAAATTTTCCTTTATTTTAGTCAAATGTTACAGTTTAAAAAAATAATTTATTTTGACTGTGAAATAAACACCTCATTAACAACAACAATGAAATATACTCTAAAATAGTAGTCTTAAGTAAGAAATATCTCTGACCTATAATTGTACCTCTCATAAGAAAGCAGGCAAGCAGGAACACAGTTTCATGGCCTGAATAGAAAAAGTTTAAACATATCTAACTAAAACTGAATGGATCTTTCAGTATTTCTCCCAAGCAGAGGTTAGTTTTGATCAGATTCTGGCTCTCTGTCAAATATTCTATTAACTACTTTAAAAATTATGGTAAATTTTAAATGCAAAATGTACTCTGAAGTGGTCTTAGTGGAAGCAGATGAAGGAGCTCATGCTTATGGGAAATCATGTAGATTGAAAGTCTTGTCATAGAAGCAGCTGAGGGCCTTGGGTTTCAATCATTTTCAATTCATGATAATTTAAGTAGTTTCTTCAGGCACCATCTAGCACATATTCATACCAACTAAACTGGCTACACAGTCTATTGTATACGATTATGTTGAGCAAAAAAAACCTGTAAATCTTTTTCATTTGAAATCTGACAAAATCTCTGATTACCTGAAACAAGCCCCATCTGACATCAACACCTTGCTAGGAGGGCATCATCTCTGCCTTACCTCTCACTCATATCTCATAACCTCAAAAAAGCAGGCTTAAAAAAATCTGCTTTCTAAAAAGGATTTTCACATAAAAACTCTATTATTTTTACTTGTGATAATAACTATTGAATTTTATGACTTATAATCTCTATTCTTTTCGGGCAACATAAGAGAATTAAGAACATAAATTGTGTGTGGAAAAAAAAAATGGATGCATGGACACCATCCATGCATGGTAGAACATTTAGAATCTCTGGCCCCCAATTCAGTAAAGTGGATAGCAAAATGCCCCCAACCCCTATTTTTAAATAATACTTATAGAGAAAAAGATGGTGTGTATAATACCAGGTCTTTAGTTAAATTCTGTATCTATTTCACCCCAGGCAGATATTTAACACCACTCAAGACATACATTTTTTAAAAGACTTACATGTTTAACAAAATATCTGAACTAGAAATTTTCCTTTATTTTAGTCAAATGTTACAGTTTAAAAAAATAATTTATTTTGACTGTGAAATATACACCTCATTAACAACAACAATGAAATATACTCTAAAATAGTAGTCTTAAGTAAGAAATATCTCTGACCTATAATTGTACCTCTCATAAGAAAGCAGGCGAAGCAGGAACACAGTTTCATGGCTAGAAACCATGAATAGATAGAAACCATTAATAGATTTTCTAAAACTATGAAGGGTCATAGTTTTAGACCCCATAGGGTCACAGTTTCCTAGTTGCTATAATGAAAAGTATAAGCTCCTAAACTATTTATCAGTGTAACAAAATATTAAAATAATGTATAAAATGCAATCAAGAATCTCATATAAGCAGAAAAGCAATAACTTGAAAGCCAGATTCCTAGTTGCTATTGATATTAAAGAATAAGTCTAAAATCTGGATATATAATTAAAATAAATAAAAATTAGTATTTATTTATAAGTATGGAAAGGAAAGGAAATAAGCAATTTTTAAGGCTAATACAGATTATATTTTCATTATATCATAAATATTTTTCTCAAATGATTAACAGGTATAACCTAAATTGACACTTAGTATAGAAATATACTTCCAAGGAACAGCAGATTAAAATTTGAGACCTGAAAACAAATTCTAAGGGAGTCAAAGTATTTAGGTTGAAAAGAAAACTATTTCTAAATAAAGAAAATGCTGAGAAACAAACAAACAAAAACTCTAAAAATCAAATTTACAGCTAATTCACATTCAATAAATATATATTAACAGTTACTATAAAGCTAAAACTTATAAAATGAATACTTACAATTAGGAGACCAACATCCACATCTTTGTTGGCCATAAAAAGATCTCTGATTTGTTCACATTGCAAAATTTCTTTATTAATGTATTTGGAATAGTCATTCGCAGGCTTGCCATATTTACACGGCATTATGGACGTATGGTTCGGTCCACAAGCATATAAATAAAATGCCTCTTGTGAGCCAATCTTAGCCCCTGAATAGCAAAAAGAAAAAAGTTATTTGTTTAAAATACTCCAAAATTTTTCATAAAAAATAAGAAACCAACGTTTTTTTTCTCTAGCTTCTTATAGTTGTTCACCGTATCTTACAAATTGATAAATCCTCAAGTTTCAAATTGGTGTAATAAGCAAGTAATTTATAGCAACTCTGGATGTAAGATGAATTAATATACATATATAAAGTCAACTGTAAAGCTCTTGATAAAATAAAGAAAATTGTGATTTGCTCCTTAAGCTAAAAAATGTACCTTTTTTTTGTTTTTCCCCTTTTTTTGCAAATGGAATCTTTATCTCAAGATGTGAATTACTTTTTTTTAAAAGAGATTTATTGATTTATTTATTTTGGGGGCTAGGGTGGGGAGGGAGGGGGCGGGTGGGCCACTTCTATTGGTCTTTCATTTATCTATTTTCATTCATCTTTTGTTCTTTGGCCCGCGTGGGCCTCCCATCGCAGTGGCCTCTGTTGTTGCAGAGCACCGGCTCTGGGCACATGCACTCCAGAGCTCCGGCTCGGTAATTGGACACATCGGTCCAGCCGCTCCGCAGCACATGGGATCTTCCTAGGCCAGGGAACGAACCGGCGCCCCTTGCACTGCAAGGCAGTGTCCTTACCCACTGGACCACCAGGGAAGCCCTGAATTCCTTTTAAAAATGACATATGGATTGGCATCTTTATTCCTTCATCCATCCATATAGTCAATAAACACTGTCTAAATGCTATTATGTGCCTCATTGAGTGATACATTTTTTTAAATCATGTATTTCTTTTTTACCTAAAATTTGATATTCTAACATAATGTACTAAAATTATAAACAAAAGAGACAGCCAGTCTAAGTGTACCTGTTATAACAGTGCATTTTCTAGGATTATAAGGTTGATTTAGTAAAAACTTCTCTTTGCGGGAGGGAATGGGGATAGGGTATGTGCCTCCGCATTAAGTGTTATGTATTAATTATAAGAAACACCGAGATTATAAATGTTAAAATAGTTTAAAAGTACACCCTGGAATCTAGGAAATACAGTACTTCTTCGGTACAAATAAAGGATCAAGGATTAATGCTTTATCCAGGATAACTCACTGAATAATTGAAAGGAATATATCGTTTAATATTTATTAACTGAAAGAAGAATCTGGGAATGCTTTGAAGGGGAAAATATACCATTGAAGAGGAGTAAATTTCCCAGGTCCCATTTTCCAGCCAACTGCAAGCATTCCTCTTGGGATGATAAACAATGGCCGATCATGCAAAATGTTTTATTGCTGTCAGACGACAAACTTGTTTTTCTTGGAAGCATAAAATCCAAAGCAACATCAGGCTTCCTACATTAAAAACAAAGTTAAATCAGTTACTTCATGATTTTTAAAGCATGACTGTTTGATAAGGGCGAAGTCCTCAGGATTGGACAGTTGGTGATGGGAGAGGTGGACATGTCCTTTACTGGTGCCCTGTCAAGATGTGAATTACTTTTTTAAAAGAGATTTATTGATTTATTTATTTTGGGGGCTAGGGTGGGGAGGGAGGGGGCGGGTGGGCCACTTCTATTGGTCTTTCATTTATCTATTTTCATTCATCTTTTGTTCTTTGGCCCGCGTGGGCCTCCCATCGCAGTGGCCTCTGTTGTTGCAGAGCACCGGCTCTGGGCACATGCACTCCAGAGCTCCGGCTCGGTAATTGGACACATCGGTCCAGCCGCTCCGCAGCACATGGGATCTTCCTAGGCCAGGGAACGAACCGGCGCCCCTTGCACTGCAAGGCAGTGTCCTTACCCACTGGACCACCAGGGAAGCCCTGAATTCCTTTTAAAAATGACATATGGATTGGCATCTTTATTCCTTCATCCATCCATATAGTCAATAAACACTGTCTAAATGCTATTATGTGCCTCATTGAGTGATACATTTTTATAAATCATGTATTTCTTTTTTACCTAAAATTTGATATTCTAACATAATGTACTAAAATTATAAACAAAAGAGACAGCCAGTCTAAGTGTACCTGTTATAACAGTGCATTTTCTAGGATTATAAGGTTGATTTAGTAAAAACTTCTCTTTGCGGGAGGGAATGGGGATAGGGTATGTGCCTCCGCATTAAGTGTTATGTATTAATTATAAGAAACACCGAGATTATAAATGTTAAAATAGTTTAAAAGTACACCCTGGAATCTAGGAAATACAGTACTTCTTCGGTACAAATAAAGGATCAAGGATTAATGCTTTATCCAGGATAACTCACTGAATAATTGAAAGGAATATATCGTTTAATATTTATTAACTGAAAGAAGAATCTGGGAATGCTTTGAAGGGGAAAATATACCATTGAAGAGGAGTAAATTTCCCAGGTCCCATTTTCCAGCCAACTGCAAGCATTCCTCTTGGGATGATAAACAATGGCCGATCATGCAAAATGTTTTATTGCTGTCAGACGACAAACTTGTTTTTCTTGGAAGCATAAAATCCAAAGCAACATCAGGCTTCCTACATTAAAAACAAAGTTAAATCAGTTACTTCATGATTTTTAAAGCATGACTGTTTGATAAGGGGAAATTCTTGAGCAAGTCTCTTGGTTCAGGATTGGACAGTTGGTGATGGGAGAGAGGTAGACTGATCCTCTCGTCCCTTGGTCCAAGGTCCTGGTGTCCACTAGTCCCCAAAGGAGGGGAGCAGATCAGAGATACCTGATGATCCTAATCAGGCCTTCGAAGTATGACTGGACATTTGTTGCAAATTTTCTTTGCCACTTGACTTGCTTGATACCTCTCCGCTCCAGTTTTACCAGAAAGTCTCCCATCTCAGTACACAGTTCTTAAAACCACATGCCCTCTATGGGGGCTTTAAAAACTAATCAGAAAAAGAATATTACTTCTTCAGATTTTGCT
This sequence comes from Tragulus kanchil, assembly GCA_022376925.1. Lineage (NCBI taxonomy): Eukaryota > Metazoa > Chordata > Mammalia > Artiodactyla > Tragulidae > Tragulus > Tragulus kanchil. The sequence continues at coordinate 99,379,778 of JAIOJX010000005.1, read as the reverse complement.
CTGACAAGGCACTGAAATGCCAATGCTTTTTTGCATTTTCTGTGTTTTCAGTATTAAATCATTGCAGACATTTTGATTAATCTCTTGCTTTTCTTCATGAATAAAGGCTATAAAAATCCTTGCAAAAGGCAGAGTAGGGGGCTTCCCCTGGTGGTCCAGTGGGTAAGGACACCGCCTTGCAGTGCAAGGGGCGCCGGTTCCGTCCCTGGCATGGGAAGATTCCATGTGCCGCGGAGCGGCTGGACCGATGTGTCCAATTACCGAGCCGGAGCTCTGGAGCGCATGCGCCCAGAGCCGGCTCTCTGCATCAACAGAGGCCACCGCGATGGGAGGCCCACAGGAGCCAAGGAACAAAGACGGATGAAAATAGATAAATGAAAGACCAATAGAAGCGGCCCGCCTGCTCCCCTCCATCCCCAAACCGACCCCCGCCCTAAATAAATAAATAAATAAATCTTTAAAAAAAAAAAAAAGGCAGAGTAGGAAAAGGTAAACTAATTGCTTTCCAGAGACACACACACGATAGAACTTCATCTTCTTGTTCAAACTGCAGAGTGCTGAGCTGTACCCTCACTCTAGAATGTTTTAAATTCCATTTTAAGATAACGAAGGTAGCTTATAAAAACAAAGTTTATGAATAAGACAAAGCACTTAGAATAAGCTAATAATGAGAAATTCCATTTTGGTATATATTTAAAGAACTTTCCCCTAAGGCATTCTGTTTCATATTTAACATGTACATTTAATATTTAAATGTTTAACTGTTTAACTATACATAAAAACTATTTTAACAAAAGAAATGCATGAGATAACTTTTTTTACTGAGATATAATTGACATACATTACAGTGAGATATCTTCTATTACTATACACTTCTATAATTTTCTTGAACCAACTAAATGGCTGCAACTGTACTGCCACCTAGTGGCACTATAACTTAATGCAGTTTTTAAGGGTAAAGAAAGCCTACTGTAAGATCAATGTAGGATGAATTCAACAAACACTAAACTAATTCATGACTCCCCTCGTGGATCAGATGGTAAAGCATCTGTCTGCAACGGGAGGGACCCAGATCCAATCTCTGGGTTGGGAAGATCCCCTGTACAAGGGCATGGAAACCCACTCCAGTATTCTTGCCAGGAGAATCCCATGGACAGAGGAGCCTGGCAGGCTATAGTTCATGCGGTAGCAAAGAGTTGGACACAACTGAGTGACTAACACTTTCACTTCAAAATAATTCATACTATCATACTATATGCCATAATTCCTATCAGTTCTGTGTCCTGTTCATCAAATAAAAATTAGTAGAAAATATTAACGGGTTTTCTTTTCAGCGTCATTACACCTTGAAATGTATTTTTCCAAAAATAATTCTGTTAGTTCAGAGAATGATATAATGCCAAATTTAAATCAAAGGAATAATATATTCCTCCTTGGTCACTTGCTCATTGCTCTATTAATAGATAAAGTCATTAACTTATACCAAATGGTAAAAAATTTCTTCAAAGTAACACTGAAATAAGTGGGTGAATAAAAATTGAGTGCTATGCTTGTAACTCCTGAACTGGCCACAGAATTTAGACCCTTACTCCGAATGTGTCTCATGATTAGTTTGTGATTCCCATATCTGTCAGCTCACCTGATTCACCAAAAGACGGCGGGGTTAGTAGAGCAGATGTGTGCATGCTCAGCCGTGTCCCACTCTCTGTGACCCCATGGACTGTAGCCCGCCAGGCTCCTCTCTCAGTGGAATTCTCCAGCCAAGAGTACTGGAGTGGGTTGCCATTTCTTCCTCCAGGGGATATTCCTGACCCAGGAAGATCATGTCTCCTGCATTGGCAGGAAGATTCTTTACCACTGAGTCACCTGGGAAGCGCATTAGTAAAGCAGAGGGTTTTAAGGCAGAGCTCTATCCAGGCTCAGAGTCCAGGTTGAGTTTCAGCTGGCCCCCTCACTGCAGGCATGACTCTAAGTCTCAGCTGCTTCACATGGAAAATACACCTACTCTGTCATGCTGCTGGGAGGACTAAATGAGGTCATCTGTGCACAGTGCTCACTATACTGCCTGGCAGGTGTTGAGATCTCCAGAAATGAGGGAAAGTCTGGCAGTCTCTCTCACAGCCCCATCCCCAATCCCCACTGATATAACTCGAAGTTCTGGGAAAAAATACTGATTTTCTAGGCTTAAAATTGTAACTGAAGTTATTCACTAAAAGTGTTTCATACCTCTGTCCAGAAATCCATATGGAGATTTTCCCATGGATATTCTTTTTCCCTTGGGGCTGCTGTAAGTAGGTGAGTACTAAATGTTCCCAAAATTTTTCCATGGGGTGCAGGCTATAGTTCATGCGGTAGCAAAGAGTTCATCAAATTAAAAATTCATACTATCATACTATATGCCATAATTCCTATCAGTTCTGTGTCCTGTTCATCAAATAAAATTAGTAGAAAATATTAACGGTTTTCTTTTCAGCGTCATTACACCTTGAAATGTATTTTTCCAAAAATAATTCTGTTAGTTCAGAGAATGATATAATGCCAAATTTAAATCAAAGGAATAATATATTCCTCCTTGGTCACTTGCTCATTGCTCTATTAATAGATAAAGTCATTAACTTATACCAAATGGTAAAAAATTTCTTCAAAGTAACACTGAAATAAGTGGGTGAATAAAAATTGAGTGCTATGCTTGTAACTCCTGAACTGGCCACAGAATTTAGACCCTTACTCCGAATGTGTCTCATGATTAGTTTGTGATTCCCATATCTGTCAGCTCACCTGATTCACCAAAAGACGGCGGGGTTAGTAGAGCAGATGTGTGCATGCTCAGCCGTGTCCCACTCTCTGTGACCCCATGGACTGTAGCCCGCCAGGCTCCTCTCTCAGTGGAATTCTCCAGCCAAGAGTACTGGAGTGGGTTGCCATTTCTTCCTCCAGGGGATATTCCTGACCCAGGAAGATCATGTCTCCTGCATTGGCAGGAAGATTCTTTACCACTGAGTCACCTGGGAAGCGCATTAGTAAAGCAGAGGGTTTTAAGGCAGAGCTCTATCCAGGCTCAGAGTCCAGGTTGAGTTTCAGCTGGCCCCCTCACTGCAGGCATGACTCTAAGTCTCAGCTGCTTCACATGGAAAATACACCTACTCTGTCATGCTGCTGGGAGGACTAAATGAGGTCATCTGTGCACAGTGCTCACTATACTGCCTGGCAGGTGTTGAGATCTCCAGAAATGAGGGAAAGTCTGGCAGTCTCTCTCACAGCCCCATCCCCAATCCCCACTGATATAACTCGAAGTTCTGGGAAAAAATACTGATTTTCTAGGCTTAAAATTGTAACTGAAGTTATTCACTAAAAGTGTTTCATACCTCTGTCCAGAAATCCATATGGAGATTTTCCCATGGATATTCTTTTTCCCTTGGGGCTGCTGTAAGTAGGTGAGTACTAAATGTTCCCATTTGCCTGGGAGGAAAATATTCTCCTGTGATTCAACCTGTGCTAGTAAGACAGCTTTCATATCATCATTTGAATCCACGCAGACCCTGCACAAAAAGAGAAAATGTATAGGCTGAAAACATGAAACTTCTGATCTCAGTTTTTAACATGTATAATAAGTGTAACTCTAGGTATTTACCTGAAATTAAAAATCAGTTTATTATTAAACTAACTTGAAGAGCCAGGAGGCCTTTGTTTTATACCATAATCTGCTTAGTTATTTTATTATACTACTACCTCAATTCATGAACTTCAAGTCATGAAATAGAACTGGCTCATTTGCTAGTGTTAACAATTTAGACAATGAAATCTGGGATTCAATTTGCAAAAAAAAAACAAACCTTCATTATTACTACCTATATGCTCATTGCCTTTTATTGTAATATTTGGTTCATATAAAAATCAATACATAAATATCAAAAGACCAGTATGTATCATTGGTCTAACCTTTGAGGGATTACTAAGAGAATTAAGATATAATTTATATAAAGCACCTAGCAACCTTTATAACACTAACAGAGCATAGATCCCTAAGGAACATATTTCATTTAAAGTTTTGTAAAAATAGTACCATACTACTCATACTCACTCAATACAAATAGAAGACTTATATCTGTACCAGTTAACAAAGGAGGCAGGAAAAGAGGACAAGACAGTAACGAGCATGTAGGTCTATGAGACAATGGCTATTAGATATATAATCAGCATGAAAACAGCTGTCTGATAACAGTATCATAGAATCACTGCTTCCTGGAAAATACACCTACTCTGTCATGCTGCTGGGAGGACTAAATGAGGTCATCTGTGCACAGTGCTCACTATACTGCCTGGCAGGTGTTGAGATCTCCAGAAATGAGGGAAAGTCTGGCAGTCTCTCTCACAGCCCCATCCCCAATCCCCACTGATATAACTCGAAGTTCTGGGAAAAAATACTGATTTTCTAGGCTTAAAATTGTAACTGAAGTTATTCACTAAAAGTGTTTCATACCTCTGTCCAGAAATCCATATGGAGATTTTCCCATGGATATTCTTTTTCCCTTGGGGCTGCTGTAAGTAGGTGAGTACTAAATGTTCCCATTTGCCTGGGAGGAAAATATTCTCCTGTGATTCAACCTGTGCTAGTAAGACAGCTTTCATATCATCATTTGAATCCACGCAGACCCTGCACAAAAAGAGAAAATGTATAGGCTGAAAACATGAAACTTCTGATCTCAGTTTTTAACATGTATAATAAGTGTAACTCTAGGTATTTACCTGAAATTAAAAATCAGTTTATTATTAAACTAACTTGAAGAGCCAGGAGGCCTTTGTTTTATACCATAATCTGCTTAGTTATTTTATTATACTACTACCTCAATTCATGAACTTCAAGTCATGAAATAGAACTGGCTCATTTGCTAGTGTTAACAATTTAGACAATGAAATCTGGGATTCAATTTGCAAAAAAAAAACAAACCTTCATTATTACTACCTATATGCTCATTGCCTTTTTATTGTAATATTTGGTTCATATAAAAATCAATACATAAATATCAAAAGACCAGTATGTATCATTGGTCTAACCTTTGAGGGATTACTAAGAGAATTAAGATATAATTTATATAAAGCACCTAGCAACCTTTATAACACTAACAGAGCATAGATCCCTAAGGAACATATTTCATTTAAAGTTTTGTAAAAATAGTACCATACTACTCATACTCACTCAATACAAATAGAAGACTTATATCTGTACCAGTTAACAAAGGAGGCAGGAAAAGAGGACAAGACAGTAACGAGCATGTAGGTCTATGAGACAATGGCTATTAGATATATAATCAGCATGAAAACAGCTGTCTGATAACAGTATCATAGAATCACTGCAATCTGATAGACTACTTCCATAGATAAGACTTCAGTAAGTATTTGGTCTAAGATATTTACTTAGAATTACATTGTGTACTTCTGAGTTTAATTATAGATTTTTAGGTAAATATATTGTTACAAAGGCTGTATTAACAGCTGTTAGAATGTATTTTCATTTTTAATAAGAATTTCCTATTTTGCCTTAATTATCTTTATTAGCAGATTTCAGATTAATGTCTCTTACATAAATTATTTAAATACATGAGCTATTCATGGGGAGGAGAGGAACTGAAAATAATCATTACCGAAAGATAAAAGTGCTAGTGTGGGGATCAGTCCACACTTGGATCATTAGCGCTTTGGAGCCTAATGAGAGCATATGAACACAGCCTTCTTCAATGAGCCTTTCGCCAGGATTCACATATTCTGCACTTTCCAGTCTGTTGTTCTCTATGAGAAAAAGATGTTAGCATCATCAATCAAGTATTTGAGAAAAACTGAGTAGAAAAGTAAACTGAATTTGGTCACCAAAGAATTGACAGTTTTGAACAAGGTACATGTGATATTACTGATGATGGTGCTATCTAGTGTATATGGAGAGTTTTCTATGTTGGGTCACTGTGCTCTGTTCTTTTGATGTACAGTTTGCAAAAGAACTCTATAACTACACATTAAATTATCTGCTAAAATTTCCTAAAATTTGGTTTCCTAGGCTAATCCATAAAAACACCTAAGTATGCTATGCTGATAACTTGGAAAAATGTAGATTCAGAGCTCCAACTGTGGATACCAGGTGACATTTCCCACCCTTTGATCTTGACAGCAGCCTTAAGGTTTTCCTTTCTATCTATCGAGCAGTGGAAGAAGACATTCTTAGAAACAAAATACAGTGTCCTGAAGCAGTCTCCAGTGGGATGTGTCAACTCTGGAATGAAGAGCTACTGAGGCCAGCCCCTTCCTATAATCATAGCACCTCCTTGCCCCCGACCTGTCTCAACCATTTCATTCGTTCCACGGACCCAAAGAATTAGCTCACCTTCCTACCATAAACTGCTTTTTTAACAAACAAGTTATTGGGGCTTCCCTGGTGGTCCAGTGGGTAAGGACACCGCCTTGCAGTGCAAGGGCCACCGGTTCGATCCCTGACCTGGGAGGATCCCACGTGCCGCGGAGCGGCTGGACCGATGTGTCCACTTACCGAGCCCGGGCTCTGGAGCGCATGCGCCCGGAGCCGGCGCTCTGCAACGACAGACGCCACCGTGATGGGAGGCCCACAGGAGCCAAAGAACAAGGATGGATGAAAATGGACAAATGAAAGACCAATAGAAGTGGCCCACCTGCTCCTCTCCCTTCCCACCCCACCCCCACCAAAATAAGTAAATAAATAAATCTTTAAAAAAAAAAACAAAAAAACAAACAAGTTCTTTTTACCTGGCAGTTTCATAGTAGCATAAGATCGATTTGATAGGTTATAGAAAGAACTGGAATGAAATTTATTCTCATTCTGGAGGTTGGCTGATACATTTAAACATTTGTGACAGAAACTAGGAGAGAGGGACTGAGGTAAGATACAGCGTAAGAGGGAGAGCTTGAACTACAAGAGAGAAAAGAAATGAAATGGGAGGTGGACTGATAGGAGTCAGGAAACAGGTAGTAGAAGGATGGAAAAGTGGCTACAGAGTTCTATCCTTTCCTTTTCAAATATCAGGACCCACTCTAACCCAATAATGGGTCCAGGAAAGAGGCAGAAAAAGAGGCTAGAGACCCCTACGTAAGTTGCACATGTGGCGGTCCAGCTGCCCCTCCTTTCCGGACTCGCTCCCCCACCTCACACTAGGCAAAAGTACAGAAGAAAATGGAGTTTTCAAGACTATCTGACCACTCAGGCTTTGGTAAGTCAGAGTCTGCTATTACTAAGGCATTCCACATGAATAACACGTGGAGAGTGAGTGAACTGAAGGTTGCTCTGTTCTTAGTGCTCTACTAAAATTGCCATCTGAAAAATCTTTTTGCAGCAGATAATGCTGTCGTCATACCTGTGCCATCAAGACTACTATCCAGAAAAATTAATGACTTGTTTCTTTTCTTTGTCTTTTTTCCTTTTTCTGTGGTACTCTCTGCTTCATGGATGCACTCCACATTAAACCACAGGGACACGCTGAAACCTTCTGACAGGTGAGGCCAGCAGTTCTGTCCGAGCAATGGCAAGTGGATGGGGGCTACGTGCCAAGAGGAAAGCAGCTGCTGGGGGAAACTGTCACCATCGCCCTCTTTCTTTCTCCGTGAACTTCGTGCTCTTCTAAATAGCCCCATGGCCTTACTGCTGAGAATCCCAGGACACTTTTGTGATGAAACACCATTGCTTAAATTTGGAGTATGTAGTAAAGGGAAGGTTAGATGCTGTGAAGGACTCATAGCAATGTCACTTTCAACAATTTTCAGAATACCCAGAAGAAGAATTTCCTAGAGGAAAAGAAAAGCAAACAAAACTTTACAATCATGTTACAAGATACATAATAATCTTGAAAAACAGGTTATAAATGAAAATATAAACATACATATATACATATCAGCATCCCTATTAAAATACCTTCCCACTTATTATATCATTAAACTTTCCAACTTTTTTGTTAAGATAAAATATGAAACATTTCAGTCTTGAAATATGTAATGTCCGTGGTTAAATTGTTAGCGTTAGATGCTTTTAAGGGTCAAATCTAAAAAGTTATGAGTTGAATTTAAGTATTAGAAATTAAATGCAATAATTATATCAGGATTAATCATTCCTACCAAAGAAAGATGTTTATTTCCAAGTACACTATAGTTGCTTTTCTCACTTATTTTTAAATGAAAGATACAACCAGAGACCTGACAAATTCTTAAGGTTTCTGAGTGGTATTTACGACATAACTGACTTCACAAAATCCAATGCTCAGTTACTTTTCACCTTGTTTTGCATGCCTTTTCCCTAATCAAATAAAATTCTCTCATTTCTGTTTGTTAAATTACAATAAGTTTTTTAGGCTTATTTATAATTACAAGTTTTTGGTTAAACTGAAATGCAGAATGTATAGAAGAGATGAGAAGAAATTTTGCAGCAGATAATGCTGTCGTCATACCTGTGCCATCAAGACTACTATCCAGAAAAATTAATGACTTGTTTCTTTTCTTTGTCTTTTTTCCTTTTTCTGTGGTACTCTCTGCTTCATGGATGCACTCCACATTAAACCACAGGGACACGCTGAAACCTTCTGACAGGTGAGGCCAGCAGTTCTGTCCGAGCAATGGCAAGTGGATGGGGGCTACGTGCCAAGAGGAAAGCAGCTGCTGGGGGAAACTGTCACCATCGCCCTCTTTCTTTCTCCGTGAACTTCGTGCTCTTCTAAATAGCCCCATGGCCTTACTGCTGAGAATCCCAGGACACTTTTGTGATGAAACACCATTGCTTAAATTTGGAGTATGTAGTAAAGGGAAGGTTAGATGCTGTGAAGGACTCATAGCAATGTCACTTTCAACAATTTTCAGAATACCCAGAAGAAGAATTTCCTAGAGGAAAAGAAAAGCAAACAAAACTTTACAATCATGTTACAAGATACATAATAATCTTGAAAAACAGGTTATAAATGAAAATATAAACATACATATATACATATCAGCATCCCTATTAAAATACCTTCCCACTTATTATATCATTAAACTTTCCAACTTTTTTGTTAAGATAAAATATGAAACATTTCAGTCTTGAAATATGTAATGTCCGTGGTTAAATTGTTAGCGTTAGATGCTTTTAAGGGTCAAATCTAAAAAGTTATGAGTTGAATTTAAGTATTAGAAATTAAATGCAATAATTATATCAGGATTAATCATTCCTACCAAAGAAAGATGTTTATTTCCAAGTACACTATAGTTGCTTTTCTCACTTATTTTTAAATGAAAGATACAACCAGAGACCTGACAAATTCTTAAGGTTTCTGAGTGGTATTTACGACATAACTGACTTCACAAAATCCAATGCTCAGTTACTTTTCACCTTGTTTTGCATGCCTTTTCCCTAATCAAATAAAATTCTCTCATTTCTGTTTGTTAAATTACAATAAGTTTTTTAGGCTTATTTATAATTACAAGTTTTTGGTTAAACTGAAATGCAGAATGTATAGAAGAGATGAGAAGAAACAAGTATTTAAATGGAAAAGCAATGACTAACGAGACAAATGAAAAAATAGAAAAGATTAACTTAGTACAATGCCCTATCCATTCATAAAATATCTAATGTTGATTACTATAATGATAAATGAATCTAGGAAGATAGACTAGAACCACTCCACAACTATATCTTCAGTTCTCAATTGTCTAGAATGGTTTTTGGCCTCGTGTTCCACAGAGCTCCCTCCGGTATACAAGGCTCAAGTGGGCTGGTGAAACAGGCAGGGCTGAGGAACAACCTCCAATCCTGCTTCAAAGAAAGTAGCTCCAAGGTTTTATTTGCTGAAGCTTCAAGTCAAGATTTCATTACAAAAATGGGCTTCTCAGCAAATAAGAGTCAAAGAATCACTAAGTTGCACCCATGGACAAGTGGTAGAAGATAAATGAAGAGTGAATAATAATTTTCTAAAAAAATGGATAACCCTCAAAGTGGTTATAATTACTCATAATTATCTTTAGCAATTAAAGCTATTTAGCTTTCTTAAGCACAAAGACTTGGTGTGGAATGGGGTAAGAGGATAATAATTCCAATGATATGTCAAGTTAGCTGAAATAGAAATGGCTAAAATTATGCAAATAATAAAATAATTGACAATTTCACATACAATGGATTTGATTGTATAATAATTCACATTAAAGAGGGAGCTCAGTGATTTCTAAATATAATTTAAAAATTCTATTAGACAGTGAAAAAATACCAAATTATAGCATATTTACAGTACAAGGAGATTTCTCCAGAAATATTCTCAAAAGAAGGGCTAGCTCTTCCGAACACGTTCTTGAACTCATCAAAGATACCAAAAGATCCATCAATACTTTCTGGCATGCTAAATTAAAGAAAGAGAGAGGGGAAAAATTAAAGCCAATAAATAATAATTAAAGGAACTGAGAAAGCAATTTCACTGAAAGAGATCAAATATCAATATCACATCTTAAATGGATTATAAATAATCTAATAATGTAAATATTTACTGAAGAAACAGCAATACAAATAGATGCAGACCAATTAATCAACTAACCAGCTGACAAAGACAACAAACCACTTTTCTAAATAATTGGTTAGTTCAAAGCAAAATAAAGGCATTATGTAAAAAAGCATAAATTAATACAGTACTTCTTAAATGAGCTGACACTGTTAGGTACTATAAAATAGTCTACTACCTTCTCATGTTGAAAATGTTTTATTTATGACTATAACTTTCTAAATAGAAAGATGACATAAAAGTAGAAATACTAAAAATTATGAAAACATTTAAATATCACAAATGATTAGTTTGAACACTTCATTCTATCATGGAGTTTAGTAAGAAATATAACTGGTATTGCACAAATTCATAGGACTTCGGAGAGTAAAATAATGAATATTTGTAGCATATATATTACATAGCATATACATTACATATTATACGGCACATATATTACAGTGAGCAAAGTATATTTACATGCATTATCTCAGATGATTCTAAACAAAAATTCCTACAAAATAAATACTATCTCCCTTTTGGATATGACAAAATAATTCTGATATAAAATCTAAAACAGAAATCATGTTTCAATAACATACTGTATAGAAGCCATCAACTGACCCAGTAGTGTAATAGGAGACATAAGAAACTTGCAACAAGACTATGAAATAGCATGGACTTTATACTGTAAGTAACATGAATCAGTTAAAAGTTTTAGAGTAAGAAAATAATATGATCAAAGTAAAGTGTATGTTCTTCAGTTCAAAACTCATGGCTACAGTTCAAAATGGAGTAGATACACACACACACACAAACACACACCTTTGTCTACCACCACAAAGTCATGGAACTAAAAGTACAGAATGACAAAAAGGAAGAAACACATGACAGGAAAAAAGCTGGGGAGGCAGTGGGCACTAGGAGCACATCAAGTGAGAGATTTTAAAATGTTTCTTGAAGATGGAAGGACAGAGAGATAAAAGAGAAAGTCACGGCCTAGAATCTCCTTGAATTACAAAGGGGCTCAGAGGAATGCAGAATCAATCTGTCCAAAGTTGAGGGAAGAAGTAAGAACAGGGCTCCAAGCACAGGCGTTAATAAAAAGTTTGCCTGTGAACACCCACTTCTCTCCCTGATTCTGAGTATTCAGCACAGATAACTCATCTTTTATCTTTATGTCCCAAATCTCTAAAGAAACTATCCTCCAAAGAAACTAAATAGATTCTGTCAAGAAATAGCTGAGATGTATGGTAGGATTTAGGATCAGGGCTACCAACTGTAGATATAAAGTCTGCAGACTGGTCGAGTTACCTCAGAAAAAGGAAAAATAGCAACTGAAGAGTTGCTATTAAGACTATTCAGAGAATAACTAATACTCAACAACAGAAGAAACACCCTGATTTTAAAAAAAGGGAAAATGATTTGAATAGACATTTATCCAAAGATATACAAATGGCTAACAAGCATATGGAAAAATGATCAACATCACCAGTCATTACAGAAATGCAAATGAAAACCACAATGAGATACCACAATGAAAAAAACATCAGATAAATTCCAATAGGGAGGGGCTTCCCTTGGTGGTCCAGTGGGTAAGGACACCGCCTTGCAGTGCAAGGGGTGTCGGTTCCATCCCTGGCCTGGGAAGATCCCACGTGCTACAGAGCGGCTGGACTGATGTGTCCAATTACCGAGCCGGAGCTCTGGAGCGCGTGTGCCCAGAGCCGGCGCTCTGCAGCGACAGACACCACCGCGATGGGAGGCCCACAGTAGCCAAAGAACAAAGACAGATGAAAATGGAGAAATGAAAGACCAATAGAAGTGGCCCGCCCGCTTCCCTCCCTCCCCAACCCGACCCCCGCCCAAAATAAATAAATAAATAAATCTTTAAAAAAAAAATTCCAATAGGGAGACATTTTACAGTATGATCAATCTTCCTCAAAACTCTCAAGGTCATTAAAAACAGGGAAAGTCTAAGAAATTGTCACAGACAAGAGGGAACCTAAGGAGGCATGACAATAAAATGCAATGTGAATTCAGCTTTACATCTTTAAATGGAAGAAGAACATTAGATACACACTAAAGCAATCTGAATAAACTATGAACTTTAGTTACTAATGCTTCCCTTGTGACTGAGGTGGAAAAGAATTCACTTGCAATGCAGGAGATCTGAGTTCAATCCCTGGGTTGGGAAGGTCCCCTAGAGAAGGGGAAGGCTACCCACTCCATTATTCTTGCCTAGAGAATTCCATGGCTCATCCATGGGCCGCAAAGAATCGGACACAACTGAGCAACTTCACTTTCACTTTAGTTACTGATAATATGACAATATAGGTCCACTGACTATAGCAAATATACTAATGTTAACCTGGATACTCTCTGTTCTAGCTGCTCATTCTCTCTGTAAAGCTAAGGCTGTTCTTAAAAATAAAGCCTATTTTTTAAAAAATTAAAAAGCAATCCACACTAAATCAAAATAAAATGAAACAAATGGTTTTTTAAAACCCAAACTTCTGATCCATGCTACAACATGGATGAAAATATTATGCTAAGTGAAAGAAACCTGTCACACAAAATACACATATTTCATTTACATGAAGTATCTAGAATAGGTAAGTCTATAAGACAGGAAATAGATTAGCGATTGCTAGGCATGGAGGGAATGTGTGTGGAGGAGGGTTCATGGGAAATAGGGAGTGGCTCATAAAGGGTATGGGGCTTTTTTTAAAAATGGACAATTCTGAATCTACTCAAAGATATTCAACTGTATACCTCAAATGGGTGAACAACATAGTATATGAATTATATCTCAATTATATCCCAAATACACCTCAAGTATATGAATTATATCTCAATAAGGCTGTTATTAGAAGATAATGAGACAGAATCTCTGAGAACTAAGCTGGAAATAAGTCTTCAGATCAAGAAGGTCCACTAAGTGCCCAGCTGGAGACTAAGTAAATGGGGAAGAAGGGAAGGCTTTGCTTACAGTATAATCCCAATTAAGAAATGAAGAAGGAATCACAGAAATAGAAAATTACTACTTGGCAAACACCATCATATTAATTGTTTCAGTCAAGAATCATCAATGGGGGCTTCCCTGGTGGTCCAGTGGGTAAGGACACCGCCTTGCAGTGCAAGGGGCGCCGGTTCGATCCCTGGCCTGGGAAGATCCCATGTGCCGTGGAGTGGCTGGACCGATGTGTCCAATTACCAAGCCAGAGCTCTGGAGCGCATGTGCCCAGAGCTGGTGCTCTGCGACAACAGAGGCCACTGTGATGGGAGGCCCACACGGGCCAAAGAACAAAGATGGATGAAAATAGATAAATGAAAGACCAAGAAGTGGCCCACCCGCCCCCTTCCCTCCTCAACCCGCCTCCCCACCCCCCCAAAAAAAAGAATCATCAATGGATGCTAAAATGAGAGGGTTAAAGTAAGATGATAAAAAAGGGCATATACATAGTCTTAAGTTATCTCCCCACATAAGATACTTCCTAATTATAAAGAGAAAATAGTAGCTTAACAATGGAAACACCTGGCAAGACAGCACCTTAACATATGATCAAAGGCAACATCATGAGCACTTAATTACAGATATCATGAACCTCTGGCACTGAGGTTTTGCTTGCCCCAAATGTGTAACTTGAATTTGTTCATGAGAAAATATTTGACAAGCCCAAATTAAAATGTTGTGTATGTCACCCTTAATCCTCCAATTAAAATTTAGGTTTCTGCAGCTAAAATCTAGAGTTCTACCTAGAATATTTAATATAATCATATTATATATTCATTATGAATTTCTCAAATGTCTGTGAAAGTGCAGAGGAGAGAGTATGCATTCAATCAGTACCTGACAGCGCAGCAATCCAGTGTTAAGACCGAGTTACAGTCCTCGCAAGGCCACTTCTAAGCAATGACCCTAAACAACTCATTCGATCCCTTGGAATCTAGATTTTCCTCTCTATAAACTCAAGATACTTGGACTATGTCTGCCACACTGATTCTCAGAAACAGAAGAGATGATGCACACACTTCTGAAACCACACAGCACTATGCCATTGGAAGCTATTATTGTCCACTCTTCATTTCACATAACAACAAAATTATTTCAAAGCTATTGTTTAAAACCAACAGTTTCAACGCACCTTGAAAATCAGAATCAGTCTGTGTTAAAATACTCAAGAACCCTCCTAAAAGATTTTTCACAGTTCCCTGAAGATTAAAAAAACAAAAAATAAGAAATTAAAATTCTTACCTCATGAAAGCATGATGAAATGTATCATAATAAATTACTTGAGTTTACTGTATATACATATTTAGATACTTTAAAATATAAGTGGAGAGAATGCTATGTATAGGATTATACATAATTTTTAATTTGTTTTTCATACTGTTTTTTCATTCAAAACAGTGTCCATATATTAACATTAAATGCAATTTTAAAAATATTACCCATTCTCAGAAATACAGTAGGATTCTTATTAGCCAATGACATTAATTTTTATGTTATTTTGGAGAAATATGGAAGTAGATTTTTAGAATATCACTTGTACTACAAACATACCATAAAGTATTATTAAAGGTAAGTAATCATCTCAATTTTCAGACAAGTTGGGTTATATATAAATGAAGAGATGAAAAAAAATAAAGAGATGAGAAATTAGGGTATGTGTGATAAATAATGATCACATTTATCTAAAGACATCTTTTACCTGTTGCATGAGTAGAAAAATATTCTTTTCTTTCTGCCTGATGATTTTCAAAAAACTCTCAAATACATGGGTAAGCACATCAAGTCTGGCTTTACCAGTAGAAAGCAAATTTAATTCCAGCATACAAATCTCAGGATAAATTATTTCCCCTTGAGTGAGGTTTTCAAGTAAGTTATTTGGACTGCTTGATGCACTGAAAGTTTCTGCTTCGGGCTTAAAGTCTATCCCTAAAAGGAGGAAAAGGAAAGGTTATTTTTATTCCAGAAGCATTGAAAAAATATTTCAAATCTCATTTATCACTTAGAAGATTTAGAGGCGAAAGTGTTCTAAGCAATGACCCTAAACAACTCATTCGATCCCTTGGAATCTAGATTTTCCTCTCTATAAACTCAAGATACTTGGACTATGTCTGCCACACTGATTCTCAGAAACAGAAGAGATGATGCACACACTTCTGAAACCACACAGCACTATGCCATTGGAAGCTATTATTGTCCACTCTTCATTTCACATAACAACAAAATTATTTCAAAGCTATTGTTTAAAACCAACAGTTTCAACGCACCTTGAAAATCAGAATCAGTCTGTGTTAAAATACTCAAGAACCCTCCTAAAAGATTTTTCACAGTTCCCTGAAGATTAAAAAAACAAAAAATAAGAAATTAAAATTCTTACCTCATGAAAGCATGATGAAATGTATCATAATAAATTACTTGAGTTTACTGTATATACATATTTAGATACTTTAAAATATAAGTGGAGAGAATGCTATGTATAGGATTATACATAATTTTTAATTTGTTTTTCATACTGTTTTTTCATTCAAAACAGTGTCCATATATTAACATTAAATGCAATTTTAAAAATATTACCCATTCTCAGAAATACAGTAGGATTCTTATTAGCCAATGACATTAATTTTTATGTTATTTTGGAGAAATATGGAAGTAGATTTTTAGAATATCACTTGTACTACAAACATACCATAAAGTATTATTAAAGGTAAGTAATCATCTCAATTTTCAGACAAGTTGGGTTATATATAAATGAAGAGATGAAAAAAAATAAAGAGATGAGAAATTAGGGTATGTGTGATAAATAATGATCACATTTATCTAAAGACATCTTTTACCTGTTGCATGAGTAGAAAAATATTCTTTTCTTTCTGCCTGATGATTTTCAAAAAACTCTCAAATACATGGGTAAGCACATCAAGTCTGGCTTTACCAGTAGAAAGCAAATTTAATTCCAGCATACAAATCTCAGGATAAATTATTTCCCCTTGAGTGAGGTTTTCAAGTAAGTTATTTGGACTGCTTGATGCACTGAAAGTTTCTGCTTCGGGCTTAAAGTCTATCCCTAAAAGGAGGAAAAGGAAAGGTTATTTTTATTCCAGAAGCATTGAAAAAATATTTCAAATCTCATTTATCACTTAGAAGATTTAGAGGCGAAAGTGTTATTTATAAGAAGACACTTACAAAGCCTCTTCCAACGAATTGATTGTTTGCCTCTATCTATGTGAAAACCATAGGTGTGGCTGTTGGTTGGATGAATTTTATGCTTTGTCATCTTCATAAGTGGGAAATAGATACTGTCTCACTGAATATTATGTTTTAAAAAATTTAACTATCATGTTCCTTAAAGAAACTGCTTTACTCTTTTTATGTTAATATAGATGAGAAATTTATAAATTCCTGCCTAAACCAAAATTCTTTAAGATCTAATAAGCAAACTTACAAAAAAGAGAGTAATAATAAGAATAATAATAAAGTCATGTCCATACTATGATAAAATTAACAGTATTTAACCAATATTTTTTCAAAAGAACCTGTTTAGGAGGTAGGAGGAGGGGGAACTGGAAGAAGGTGGTCAAAAGGTATAAACTTCCAGTTATAAGATAAATAAGTACTTGGGATGTACTATACAACATAGTTACTATTGCTGTATGATACATATGGGAAAGGTGTTAAGAGAATAATCCTAAAAGGGTTGTCATCATAAGGATAAAATGTTTATTTCTTTTCTTTTTATTGTATCTGTACAAGATTGTAAATGTTAACTAAAACTACTGTAGCAATCCTCTCACAATATATGTAAAATTAAACCACCTTAAACTTATACAGTAATGTATGTCAATTATTTTTCAATAAAGCTGGAAAAAACAAACAAAAACAGTTTAATACACCAAGTAAGCCACATGAATATATATGTATGTGGCTTTCAATTTGTGGCTGTTCCCTTGTTCTTTTCATTCTCTTTATGGTAAAAAAAAAACAGGGCTTCCCTGGTGGTCCAGTGGGTAAGGACACCACCTTGCAGTGCAAGGGGTGTCGGTTCCATCCCTGGCCGGGGAAGATCCCGCGTGCCGCGGAGCGGCTGGACCGACGTGTCCAATTACCAAGCCGGAGCTCTGGAGCACATGTGCCCAGAGCCGGAGCTCTGCGACAACAGAGGCCACCGTGATGGGAAGCCCACACGGGCCAAAGAACAAAGATGGATGAAAATAGACAAATGAAAGATCAATAGACGTGGCCCACCGGCTCCCCTCCCTCCCCACCCCAGCCCCACCAAAATAAATAAAAACATCTTTAAACAAACAAACAAACAAACAAACACCTGCTATGGGTCTATCAGGTCCTTTAAGTAGGACATCAGTGATTATTCCTACACACTCAATGCAAAAGAGACAACAGGCTTTGAAGAAAATACCTATTTCAATCTTAGTGAAGACTAACAGTCCTGGCACAGTCACACGATCAGCAAATAAACAAATGGAGCCCTCCCAAAAGTCTCCTGGCTCAAATCAATCCATATTTTCCATTCTACCCAAGGTTTAGGCCTGAAAACATGGATTACATGCAACATCATTCCATCCTAAGGACAAGCGGGGCTGTAGTAAACTAAGAAACCTACGCTGCAACATTCTTGGATGCTACAGATGTCTGTATTCCCTGTATTACTTATAACCTTTATAACAAACTGCCTTCAGTGTTCTTCCTGTCAATGTCTGCTGGACAGATCTTTTTTATCAAGGCCTCAGTGTGAACTCATCCTCAGAGAGGCCTTCTTTGACTACCCAGTCACTATCACATCACCCTGTTTTATTTCTTCATGCTGTTTATTTCTGATATTTCTTGTCTTTTCCACTGGAATATATATGAAAACAGGGACTTCTACGATGTATTCTTAGGCACTCCATCAATGTTTGTGATAACAAAAATATATCTCATTGTTTTAACTTGCTTACAAAAATGCCAGAATTTGTTGTCAAGATTCAAATAAATAATGATGTAATATACTTTCAAATGTAAGGCAACAGAAAGTTCAAAAGTGACATTATTATGAACCACTTGCTAATTAATAATCTGACTTTCAAATCCAATCATAGGTCTTCAATGATATTTTACCATCATCCCAGGTTTCACTATCCTCAGGATTGCTTTCACTATCTGCTTCATAACCTTCTTCTTCACCCAAAAGTTTAAAACTGCAACACTGAGAATCCTCAGTTTCTTCTGAAAAATCACCAGGCTGGGATGACAATTCTTCAGACTGACGGCTCTGTAAGATCAGTGTAATTAAAAGGCAAAAGTTTCAGTATTTGTTCATTTTTCTTAAATAAGATATTTATTACTCAAAAGTCATTTTAAGGATACTTCAGTATTTTCTTCAAGAAAAAAAATCTTAGGAATCAGTATTAACCGTTAAACATGAAATTCAAGCAGCATAATTTTCCAGAATTTCTCAGACAACTTGATAAAACCTCAAAAAAATAGGTATCCTGACAGATTAAGCTATAGGTCTTCTCAGTTTTACTGAAAAGTAAGTCTAAGAAATTTCATTCTAATTATATAAGAGATGACTAAAAAACACAATGAGATGGAATTATATTTCTTACAACTTAATGCAAATAAATACATATTATTTTTGTATATTTCTTCAAAAAAAGACCTTTTCATAGGATTTTTAATTTTATTTATGTGTTTGGCTGAACTGGGTCATAGTTGCAGCATGTGAACTGTTAGTTGCAGCATGCGGAATCTAGTTCCTGATCAGGGATTGAACCCAGGCCCCTGGCATTGGGAGGCAGAATCCTAACCACTGGACCGCCAGGGAAGCCCCTTTCACAGGTTTTTTATAAAGTGTTTCATAAATTAGATAACTAAAGACATGAAAAATTTTCAAAGAAACAATTTTAAGATTTCAGAATATAACTGTCTATATACAAGCATCTCTGAAATCAAGAGATCCAGCATTAACTCCCTATGGAGTATCTATCTTGTAGCATGACATTTTCCTTTTCTTATTAAAGTGCTAATAATATCTTCACGTTAAAAAACACACTTAAAGAAACTCTGAGTACTTTATCATTGCAACATTAAAGGAAGTAGAATAATCTTTTTTTAAATAGGTAGGTAGGTATTTTAATCTACCTAGGTATCCTGACATTTTAGGTACGTATTTTAACATTTTCCAGTTAACCAATTGATTCAATAATATGATGAAGGCACTAGCAGTTATTATAGTAAGTTTTTAAGCTATGAAAAACAGTAACATAAACTATTATGGTGAAGATTATAAAATGCCAATATACCTGGACCAAGGAATTAAAAAAGAAGTTACATAAAGATAAAGCAAACTAAAGGTAAAAGAAAATGAAAGGAGAGGGAAATTAATAAAAATGTGTGTGTATGTATATATATATATATATATATATATATATATATATATATACACGTTCCACAGAAAAAGTAAAATAGTTCTGTTAGAAAATGAAGTTACCATGAACAAATGAAAAACTATAACTCTATTTTCTATGCAACTACCAGTCATTTTTATGCTGAGTGATTTAAAACTAAAATGAGAAGAGAGTTCTGCAAATATTAGCCATACCAGAATAGAATCAAGTAAGACAGCTGGCTCACCACCATCCCTGCACTATTATTTAATAAAGTACCAGTTATACATAAGACACCAAATAATACATTTCATCTCACTGGAAGTAATTCTCAGTAAATTTCCATATTAGATGAAGAAAAGCATGTCATACTGCTCTCCTGTGTTTAGTCAGGCGGGGTACTGAGTAAATACAACCCATCCCCAAGAATGGAGAGACAGAACCCACTGAATTCACCTGAACAAATCCTGGCCCGTGTGTTCTAACCATGTTCACAGTGTCGCACTCTCATCCCACACACTTCTGCCTCTGCCAGTCACACCCAAGCAAAAACACAACTGTATGTTATTCATACCTTCTCAGTCATAGCATCATGATGCTCAAAATCTGCTGAATGAATATTCCCCAGTGCAACTCGAAGCAGGGCATCAGATAAGGGCTAATTCCGAAGATTTAAAAACACACTTAAAAAATCTCTGAGTACTTCTATCATTGTAGCATGACATTTTCCTTTTCTTATTAAAGTGCTAATAATATCTTCACGTTAAAAACACACTTAAAGAAACTCTGAGTACTTTATCATTGCAACATTAAAGGAAGTAGAATAATCTTTTTTTAAATAGGTAGGTATTTTAATCTACCTAGGTATCCTGACATTTTAGGTACGTATTTTAACATTTTCCAGTTAACCAATTGATTCAATAATATGATGAAGGCACTAGCAGTTATTATAGTAAGTTTTTAAGCTATGAAAAACAGTAACATAAACTATTATGGTGAAGATTATAAAATGCCAATATACCTGGACCAAGGAATTAAAAAAGAAGTTACATAAAGATAAAGCAAACTAAAGGTAAAAGAAAATGAAAGGAGAGGGAAATTAATAAAAATGTGTGTGTATGTATATATATATATATATATATATATATATATATATATATACACGTTCCACAGAAAAAGTAAAATAGTTCTGTTAGAAAATGAAGTTACCATGAACAAATGAAAAACTATAACTCTATTTTCTATGCAACTACCAGTCATTTTTATGCTGAGTGATTTAAAACTAAAATGAGAAGAGAGTTCTGCAAATATTAGCCATACCAGAATAGAATCAAGTAAGACAGCTGGCTCACCACCATCCCTGCACTATTATTTAATAAAGTACCAGTTATACATAA
Source organism: Tragulus kanchil (assembly GCA_022376925.1). Classification (NCBI taxonomy): domain Eukaryota; kingdom Metazoa; phylum Chordata; class Mammalia; order Artiodactyla; family Tragulidae; genus Tragulus; species Tragulus kanchil. Next base: position 99,358,486 of record JAIOJX010000005.1, on the reverse strand, counting down.
GACACCAAATAATACATTTCATCTCACTGGAAGTAATTCTCAGTAAATTTCCATATTAGATGAAGAAAAGCATGTCATACTGCTCTCCTGTGTTTAGTCAGGCGGGGTACTGAGTAAATACAACCCATCCCCAAGAATGGAGAGACAGAACCCACTGAATTCACCTGAACAAATCCTGGCCCGTGTGTTCTAACCATGTTCACAGTGTCGCACTCTCATCCCACACACTTCTGCCTCTGCCAGTCACACCCAAGCAAAAACACAACTGTATGTTATTCATACCTTCTCAGTCATAGCATCATGATGCTCAAAATCTGCTGAATGAATATTCCCCAGTGCAACTCGAAGCAGGGCATCAGATAAAGGTTTTGCTAATTCCGTTTCCATCACCTTTGACTTGGAAAGATGATCCCTCATTTCAAGCAATAAAATTTCCACGGACAAGCTCTAAGGTAAAAAAAAAAAAGTCTAAAAATAGTAACATACTTCAAGGAAGAAACAAAGTGACAAAACAAATGATAATTAATATTTACTTAAGTAAAACCTGTCCATTTATTTGCAGTTGACATGAAATCAAAATGACTGTATAAATATCAAGTGCTTATACAAATATCCTGTTACAATTAATAATAACATTTTAATTTATAAAATGCTTTACTGATCTTATTTTCTTTGGAATTTTAATGTTTCATAAATTAATTGTATCAGGCAAAAAATGATTAGTTGAAACTTCAAGGTTCTGATTAACCATCTCTAGATTTTACAAATTCCTTCTTCTTAGAGATTCCTTAAGACTCTATGAAGCACTTATATTCTAATTCTTTTCTCTTCCTCCTTTACTCCTTCCTGTCTGTCCTGGAAGGGAACTCTCACTGCTTGCCTATGTCCCTGTATTAGGGGATAAAGCCATAAGGATGGATAGGAAACCGACTTCTCCCTTAACGCCATCCAATGGGGGACACAGATACATACAGACACGATGGTGATCATACTAGCACTATAAACAAAGTTCTTGGAGAAAAAACTGTGCTTGAGAGACCTGTCAAAGTGTCCAGAGGAAGGGCTCTATCAGCCAGAGAATGAAGGACAAGTTGGAGGTTGCAGGCATAAAAGCAGAAAGAGAGACAGAAGAACATGTACGAACATGCACATGGAGACTGTCCTCACCCCCAGAGCCATACCCATCAGTCACTGACTCTTAGCACCCGTCCCAGGTCAGCCAAGGGCACACCTTGGGAGACGGGTGCAGATGTGAGTCCTCAGGAGCCAACATCTGCAGCAGATGGCGCATGGGTGGGTCAGCTTGGCAGGGGATCTTGGAAGGGCACCAGAACCACACCAAGATTGCTGAATGTGTGAACTTTGAAATATTATACCCATTATTACTTGTTTGACATTTGATGAGTATCTACTGCCTGTCAGGGTTGGTAAATTTGCCACGTTAAGAGTTCTGTATTCCAAACTAAACCCTAAGCTTCTGGAGGGCAAGATTAAGACCATGTACTACTCTGTGCCCACCATAATACCTAGTACTATGCTAAGCATACTAGAGCACCTCAAAACTTAGACTCTTTGGAAAAACAAAATGACAGTTACATCAGAACTTTAGGGAAAAAATGCATTACACAACATCTAGGTGAAGGATAAATTCTTACCTGATTGAGTAACTCCAACTCCATTTTTTGCTGACTAGCTCTGGTGCCATGAAGACAAAGAGTCAGAAGGGCTTCTAAAAGTCGTATGCCCTGAAGTGAGGTTTCACTTTTGTGTCTCTTAAATATTTTTGCTTCCTTAAGAACAGCTTCTGCAGCTGGAATTTGTTCCACGTTGATGGAAGAAAGATGCTCGGACTCTAATTTACCTAAACTGTCAGCGCTCTTTTTCAGACTACTCGGTTCTGATGGTGTGGGGTCACTTTTTACAGTCAAAGATAATAAATCTTCCTTCACAGTGATCTCAGGTTGAAAAGTTCTGTTTAAATCTCGATTTTCATTCATGTTTCTATCTCCTTCCTTTCTCTCTTGCTCCTCTTCAGGACTTCTGAACAGTTCCTGAATTATCATAAATATTAATTTATGGCATGCTTGGAAACCACCGAGCCTATGAAACTGTTTCTGGAAAACAGGACTCGACATGTAGATCCAGCGACACATGGACCAAATGTCAGCTGCTTGGTGCATGTGTTTGGGAGAGGGCAGAACGAGGCTCTCAAGAGACAGACATGGCAGCATGTGGTGCAAAGAATCGCTCGCTGTACTGTCATAGCCAGAAGTATCTTCTGAATCATTGGCTGACTCTCTGTCAGATTCTGCTTCTTTACTTACACACAAGAACGCCACACAGAGGAAGAGGTTAATTATGGTGATATGAACATCTTTAACCCCTTTAGCATCTTTGAGGGGATAAAATTTGCTAAGAACTGGGGGCAGGGATCTTGGAAGGGCACCAGAACCACACCAAGATTGCTGAATGTGTGAACTTTGAAATATTATACCCATTATTACTTGTTTGACATTTGATGAGTATCTACTGCCTGTCAGGGTTGGTAAATTTGCCACGTTAAGAGTTCTGTATTCCAAACTAAACCCTAAGCTTCTGGAGGGCAAGATTAAGACCATGTACTACTCTGTGCCCACCATAATACCTAGTACTATGCTAAGCATACTAGAGCACCTCAAAACTTAGACTCTTTGGAAAAACAAAATGACAGTTACATCAGAACTTTAGGGAAAAAATGCATTACACAACATCTAGGTGAAGGATAAATTCTTACCTGATTGAGTAACTCCAACTCCATTTTTTGCTGACTAGCTCTGGTGCCATGAAGACAAAGAGTCAGAAGGGCTTCTAAAAGTCGTATGCCCTGAAGTGAGGTTTCACTTTTGTGTCTCTTAAATATTTTTGCTTCCTTAAGAACAGCTTCTGCAGCTGGAATTTGTTCCACGTTGATGGAAGAAAGATGCTCGGACTCTAATTTACCTAAACTGTCAGCGCTCTTTTTCAGACTACTCGGTTCTGATGGTGTGGGGTCACTTTTTACAGTCAAAGATAATAAATCTTCCTTCACAGTGATCTCAGGTTGAAAAGTTCTGTTTAAATCTCGATTTTCATTCATGTTTCTATCTCCTTCCTTTCTCTCTTGCTCCTCTTCAGGACTTCTGAACAGTTCCTGAATTATCATAAATATTAATTTATGGCATGCTTGGAAACCACCGAGCCTATGAAACTGTTTCTGGAAAACAGGACTCGACATGTAGATCCAGCGACACATGGACCAAATGTCAGCTGCTTGGTGCATGTGTTTGGGAGAGGGCAGAACGAGGCTCTCAAGAGACAGACATGGCAGCATGTGGTGCAAAGAATCGCTCGCTGTACTGTCATAGCCAGAAGTATCTTCTGAATCATTGGCTGACTCTCTGTCAGATTCTGCTTCTTTACTTACACACAAGAACGCCACACAGAGGAAGAGGTTAATTATGGTGATATGAACATCCTGTGTGACAGACTTCCGTTTCTTTGGATAAGCATCTTTGAGGCGGGCATAAAATTTGCTAAGACTCTGAGAATCTGAATAAGCTGGCTGGTTATACAAAGTACTGACATTTAAAGATGACAACTCCATCTGTTCAAGGTCTATCCCGTCAATACCTGGAATTGAAGAATCCTTCTGTTGCTCCCCTAGGCTGATTATCAGAGTTTCAAATGCTTTTAGTGAGTGATTTCGGATACCATCTAAGTAATTTAATTCAATTATTTGGTTTACTCCATTGCAACTTAAAAAGAGATCTCTTATTATCCTGTGAGAGGAAAAAAGTACAAAAGAGTTTACATACAGGACCATCATTCATACACTATTTAAATGTGTCATTGCTGTATATACCAAACACGACCTTTTTCAATTTTATCAATTATCTGGGTGAAGTCCTTAGATATGACCAGGATTTCAAGTTGCTTTCTAACTACTTTTACATCCTTCTTCAAACACTGTATATATGACTCCAGCAGCATTTGAAAAGAACAAATTACATTCATCTCAAGTTAAACAAAGCAACCCAAGGAAGAATATTTTTCTCTAAATGGCAAATTTCTCTCTATAAATTCTCAGTGCCATAATCACCTCCAGAACTGAGACAGACACTCTGAAAGCAGGGAGGCCTCTGTGTGTCCATTCGTTTGTCTACTTGGTGGTTCACTCAGGACTGCTTTTGTTTTAAATCTGTATGTCATCAAGGGAAAGAACTAAAAGACAGATCTGGAGTTTTTCAGTTCTGTCTCAGGTAAGCCTCACAAGTCTGGATCAGTAGAAATTGAGTAATAATTTTAGTATAAATCAGCTCAGGAAAGACCCAGACTGTCCAAAAATATGCCACAGAGTTATAAAACTTTCAGATCAAAGACAATTCTACTGAAACAATGTCAGAATGTCAGGAAATTTTTTTAATGATTGTAAAAATAATAATCACAGATATGTTGTACTTTATCGTAAGTTTTTTAAATGGTATATGCATTCATTTCAAAGGCCAAACTATCAAAAGTAAGATTTATTTGTAAAACTATTTTTTAAGTATGAAAGTTGACAATCGCAAGATCCACAAAAATCACTGGTGGGACTAATTTTCATTTTCTTCTTTCTACTTGTGTTTTCTACTTTTTCTATATTCAGTGCTTGGGTAAAATAAATGTAAATATGGCATTAAAATAATAATTCTACTAATTTCACTGGTTTGATAAATAATTATCACCTATGTGCATACTTTATGTGTTATAGATATGCATATTTTACCTAGTTGTAAATAAATGGGTGACAGTTTTTATTTTATATACATTACTGATAAAATACTATAGGCATTCTCTCATGTCCCACCCAAGAGATACTTGCAAACATTTTTAATGGCTAATAATATTACATGAAGTAAATATAATTAATTCAACTTTGCCCTGTTGTTGGTATCTGCGTTGTGTCCATTTTTTCTCAGAAATACATTTAAATTTTTACTTTTTTTTTTCAGAGAAATTAAAATCAATTGCTTTGTACTCTTTTCTATAACCACCCCAATAGAAACAAACAAATTACATAAATGTTTATTTTAAAAAATCTGACATGGGATGGAAACTTCTTTTTGTTGTTAAACTAAATCCTAGGAAAGAATAAAAGATAAAGATATTCAAAAGCATACAATGAGGGAAAAAAATCTACATACACACATAACAAACCTTGATTTAAGCAGGGTAGGCAGGGTTTTTAAATAAATCTGAAGCACTTCCTGGGGCAAACACTGGTTATGATGGCTACATACACGAGTCTGAGTTGAAGTAATGCTAAGCTGTTGACAGTGATGTGCTAATTCAACTCCTCTTTGCAGCACAGGATTAAATACGTAGGTATACAATTTCCACTGAATAACCACATTGCCTTTCTGGATTAAACTGCAAATGTGATTTGCAATCTGTACACTCTGTAATCTATCCTCTTCAAAAACAAAACTCTGATAAGCCTCTAAGGCGTCCCATTTCCACAACAAGTCTTCTGATCCACTGCTGGGCAGGATCCCTTGAAATCTGTGGGAAGGACTGGATAAACCTGAGGAAGGTTCGGCATCGCATGAGTTTCCCTGCAGGGTCTCCTCTAGTTTGGCTAGTTGATCTGAGTCAATGGTACAAATATTGCAAGCTGCTTTCTTAGTTTTCCGTGGTACCTCGGCTCCTCCTAACTGATCCAAAATCAGTTTGGTAAGAATATTCAGTATATGCTGTTGACAGTTTTTCAGTGCTGGCAATTTAAAAGCATGGAGCAGAGGAATGATCACAGATTTGGGATCCATACAACAGCATATGCCGATGTTCTGAACCCCTGAGAGGATCTGGACACACGTGCTGCTCAAGGAAGCCTGCTGCAGTAAGCGTAAACACTGGTGAGCACACACAGCAATGCAACAGCACCGCTCAGGGTAATACACGTCTCCATCAGCCGTCTCTTCAAAAGGGTTTTTGGAAACCTGGTTTTTAAAAGCTGAGACCAGCAAACCTGAGAGGTCTCTGTGGTGATGCATGAAGTGGGAATACTCGCAGCGTCTATGCCTTTTTCTTGTACACACTGAATGATGGAGTTGCTCTGACTTCACTTTTTTGACAGTACTCATTATTTTCATGACACTGTTGATGAGGACTTTCAAATGTTCTGAGGCCTCGAGAGGAACCCCATCTCTCACAACCAGCCATTCCATTTGAAGAACCGCTGTTTCAAATAAATGAAATCCATGATGCTGAATGAATTCTTGAACCAGATCCATGGCCTGGCTGAAGAAGAAAGGATTGGAAGCAGCACTTTGAAGACTGCAGATCAGAATCTGTAGAACCCCCTCCAGGAGCTCAGGTAAAAGAAGTGCTCTGTGACGATACTTGGAAAACACAAAATCTTCCTGACCCTCCTGTAGTGTCTTCTTTTGTCTTGGGGCAAAAGGGTCAGGCTGCTTTTCTAGGTAAGTTCTAATTTTTAAAGCTGCTCTAAGCAATTGTGTTAAATTTTTTCTGAGACTTTCTGGCATCATCTCTGCCACACTAATATCTACTGACATCAGATGTAATACTGTTCGAAAAAGCATCCGTTGAATCAAAGCCATTGGTTCTTCAGTCCAACCTGCAGTAACCATCTGACCCTCCAAACTGTCTCTGAGATTACAGCAGTCCCCAAAGCCCAGCAGGAACTCAGTCAGTGTGGGCACTACACTGGTGGCGAGAGCAGAATTACGATTCAAGATAATGTCAAACTTACAAACTTTTTCTAATAAAGATAACAAAACATGACATAAGTCAAATGGAGAATTGTTCATGTGACTGACGATAGACAAGGCAGCTGGCTCACTTAAAATGTCAGTGCTTGACTCCTGCCTTGGAATCATCTCTCTGGAATTTTCCAAAGCCATGGTGTCAGGAGGAGTCTGTTCTTTGGTTGATAAATGGTCAAGTTTGGCTCTATGGTGGTCTTCTTTAGGACACTGTATTACAAAATGCTGCAGCACATGGGGCCTTCTGTGCTTAGTCATCACTGTACTTTTGTCATCTGAATTGGCTTCTGAGTCTGAGGTGGAGAGCTGTGTCTTTCTTGCATCTCTTACAGAATAGCGATGGGTAGTTTTACGCTGTCGTCTGCTTTTTCGAGAAACATTTACTTTTGCAGAAACCTGACCAGTCGGGGCACTTCCTTCTAAATATAATTTTTCCTGAGTAGATCTTTGAGAACTTGAGTGCTTTTCTTTGGTCAGGATTATATCAGCCGAGAATGGTAGATTAAAGTCTGATGAAATGAAGAAAGAAAATTTAGAATACCTTAATGGGTTTTAAAACTCAATTTGCATAGGTGAGTACCCTCTAACTTCTCTACTTTAGGAGTTTATCCTTAGTGTATTTTATTATGGGGCTGACTTTCTTTAGCTGTTATGTCTCTACTCCTCTTCCTCCCTATATCACTTCACCTCCTTATCCTGCTCATATTAAGTACCAAGTGGCACTGATTCAAACAATACGAATTGGTTTGATAAGGAGAACAGAGTTAGGAAAGTAATGCTGCTATTTCCCATTACTATTTCTACTACTTTACAAATCTCCTCCAACAACACCTTTAATTAAGACACAGGGGTTAAAAGATAATCCACGATATTTGTTGCATATGCTACGCAATGAACTTGGCACAGGTGCAGGCATCGCTGTTTCACCCTCAGTGCCTAGAACCTAGGGCTGCTGTGTGGTCACCACTCAACACCTGTCTCTTAGAGGAATGAATACATTTTCCATAGTAATTAAAAAGACAGTGATATTGGGCTTTCCTTTGTAATAGCATATAGTAAGATCTATACAAAAGATAGTTATCATTTAGAATGAATAAATTTTTAAACATCTATAAATAAAAGGGTTGTGCTTTAATTAAGAGGGAGCAGATTAAAAGGAGTCTGACAAATTCCATGTATGCAAAAGATGCTGGCAATGAAGACAACTTCACCAAAAGAACACAAATTAGAGTTCTTAAGTGATTAACAATTTTTGAATTCTGTAAATTCAGAAGAAAATAAGAGCAGAGTCAGTTAATCAACAAAATAAGCAGAATAACAATATTGAAAGAACTTTTTTAGCTCCCTAAAAAGGGCACTCCACATCAGAAATACATTAAAATTGCATATACCACATAAAATACAGTTAGAGAGACTGTTTTTCAACCTGAGAGACTCTCAAACATCTCACAATTATCATATTCCAGAAATGATCAAGGGGAAAACTGTTAATTCCTCTGCTGAAACAATTAAATGAAGTTTCATGTACTTAATATGATATGTACTTTTCTGAATCAGAAATTAAAAATGTGTTAATAATTTAGTGTAATAATCTTACCTAGTCCTAAGGCAAAATATTACTTCAAATCTATCCTTTAAAAGCAATACTAGAAAAACTAGACTGCAAAAGTCATTCATAAGAGTACCAGTAAGGGAAAGCTGTCTTTAAAATAAAAAAGAAGGCTTTCCTGGTGGTCCAGTGGGTAAAGAGTCCGCCTTGCAGTGCATGGGGCACCGGTTTGATCCCTGGCCCAAGAGGATTCCACATGCCACAGAGTGGCTGGACCAGTGTGTCCAATTATGAGCCAGTGCTCTGGTGTGTGTGTGCCCAGAGCCAGCGCTCTGCAGTGAAAAAGATCACTGCAATGGGAGGCCCATACATGCCAAAGAATAAAAAGAGGAATGAAAAATAAGTATAAATAAAAAGAGGCATGATGGGGAAAAGAAAAAAAAGACAATAAAATTTTTAAAGTATCTTTAATTTCTTCGAATTTCTCACTCTCCATTTTCAAATGTTAGGTTATACAGATTCACTTCTTTTGCTAAGTGTTCTGCTTCTTTATCTATGTAGTCACCAAAACATTCAAGGAATTCCCTAAGAAGGGCCATGGATATTCTATTACTAGAAGAAATAAAAATATATTTGCTTAGAGAATTTTTCCTATTAAGTATCACACTAATACATACCACTCTGATTCTGAGCAGTATAAATCATTACAGCAGACTCAAACTTTCAGTGGCAGTTTTCCCCCAGCAGAATTTGATAACACAGGTGAGATGTCAAAGAAAAGAAATATACCTGTTGCCTTTTCTTCTTGAACAGGTATCTTCCATACCAGGGGAAGGAGTGACAGAAGAAGGGTAAGGAGTTCTTCTCTGCATGTCAATGCCTGTATTAGAAATAAAAGAATCCTTCATGCTCTGAGATCATGAAACACAGTAATTTCTAATACTCTGTCTTCAGTTGAACCAAAAAATCCCTTCCCTTGAGATGGAAGAATCAAATTAACCTATCTTAAATCCAATTCAGGCTGTGATACTTTGCAGTTTATAAACACTTCCAATGATAGAAAAATGTAAGAGTACTTGATGGTATTTAGCATATTCTTGCTGATTTTTCCAAAAGTAGCTGTTATTACCACCATGCACATTGTAAGAATTCCTCACCTACAAAAGACAAATTTTCTAGGTGCAAATGAAAAGTGAAACCCTATTAATTAGCAAACCAATAACAAAAGTTACTAGAAAAACATAAAGTCTTCATGCAGTTAAATTTAAAATGCAGAGAACACAATTTTAAAAAGAGAAATAGACATTATTAATACAATAATATATATGAAGACTTATTAGTGAGGGTCATCCAATAAATATTTATTGACTACACACTAGGTTCACAGCATTTACCATCTTACCCTTCCTGGAGGATATGGTCCGAGCCCTGGAGAAGGTCCCCTCATTTGGTCCATAGAATACATACACATAAAACAGTTAAAGAATAGAAGGTATGTAATATGTGTACATACCCAAGTGTGGTACAGGCATTCAGTTTAGAAGTTCAGGACAAGGAGCAATCATTATCAGAGGTGTGGAAGTGCTAGACCTGGGAACCTTGGGACATGGGTGGTAGAGGAATTAATGACAAATCAAGTATAAACTCCTCACATTTATCTGTGGGGAGGGTGTCAGAGTGGATCACGGTGACACAATTAGATTTGCTACTATATAGAGGACAGAATTGGCAGGGAGGGGAAGGGACTAATCAGTGTTAGAGGCAGGAAACAGTAATACAGATAAGAGATAATAATTATCTGAAGCCTCAGACAGTAAAATTGAAAAGGAGAAGACATATTTGAGAAACTGTAAGGGAGAAATAAAATGACTTGCAGCATTTTCTCTATGGGCTATATGGGAGGGGGAAAAGGATCTAAAAGAATTTGAAGGTCTTTGATTTAGGCCACTAGATAACGACTGATAACAGGAAATCAAGACAGGAAATTTAGCAGTGGTGTTAGGTTAGGGTAAAGATAATAGATTTACTTTTTAGACCTACTGAGTTTAAGATGTCCGTTGGACCTCCAGATGGACAGAGCTTTTTAAAAAAAACAGCTGAATACACAGATCAGGAACTTAAGAAAAAGATATGAAATAAATAAAAAGACTGAGAAGTCATCAGAGCAGAGGTCAAGGACATGGGTGAGATTTCCTGGGGAAAGCAAGCAGGGAGACAGGAGCAGACCTCACAGAATGATGCTCTGGAGACCACCACTGAAAGAATTGTGGATGGTGGTGCTGAAGAGCAGCCTGCAAAGGAGAACTTAATCCTCTCCAGAGAGAAGCAGAACAAGAAATTATCAAGGGAAGGGAGTGGTTCAGGAAAGAAAGGTCAACCAAATCAAGAGTTGTTGTTCTTCTAACTGTGTAAGATGATGACAGGAAAGCACTTAGCAAGTAGAGTGTCACTGGTGACCTTAACACAGTTTTAATGGAGTGATGAGGGTGCGAATCTGATTACAAATAGGCTGAAGAGTCAAGGGGAATGAGAAAGCACAGATACAGAGTCAGATGACTATTTTCTAACATCCTGGCTAAGGAAAGCCTTAAAATTCCACAAAAGAAAAGTCTAAACCTCTTCTCAGGCTTAGAAGACCATTCTTGACATGATTTCTACTGCTGTCCAATTTTAACTCCCTTTACCACATCCAATCCTTCCCCCATGTCCAACCTTAAGGAATCAAGTATAAACTCCTCACATTTATCTGTGGGGAGGGTGTCAGAGTGGATCACGGTGACACAATTAGATTTGCTACTATATAGAGGACAGAATTGGCAGGGAGGGGAAGGGACTAATCAGTGTTAGAGGCAGGAAACAGTAATACAGATAAGAGATAATAATTATCTGAAGCCTCAGACAGTAAAATTGAAAAGGAGAAGACATATTTGAGAAACTGTAAGGGAGAAATAAAATGACTTGCAGCATTTTCTCTATGGGCTATATGGGAGGGGGAAAAGGATCTAAAAGAATTTGAAGGTCTTTGATTTAGGCCACTAGATAACGACTGATAACAGGAAATCAAGACAGGAAATTTAGCAGTGGTGTTAGGTTAGGGTAAAGATAATAGATTTACTTTTTAGACCTACTGAGTTTAAGATGTCCGTTGGACCTCCAGATGGACAGAGCTTTTTAAAAAAAACAGCTGAATACACAGATCAGGAACTTAAGAAAAAGATATGAAATAAATAAAAAGACTGAGAAGTCATCAGAGCAGAGGTCAAGGACATGGGTGAGATTTCCTGGGGAAAGCAAGCAGGGAGACAGGAGCAGACCTCACAGAATGATGCTCTGGAGACCACCACTGAAAGAATTGTGGATGGTGGTGCTGAAGAGCAGCCTGCAAAGGAGAACTTAATCCTCTCCAGAGAGAAGCAGAACAAGAAATTATCAAGGGAAGGGAGTGGTTCAGGAAAGAAAGGTCAACCAAATCAAGAGTTGTTGTTCTTCTAACTGTGTAAGATGATGACAGGAAAGCACTTAGCAAGTAGAGTGTCACTGGTGACCTTAACACAGTTTTAATGGAGTGATGAGGGTGCGAATCTGATTACAAATAGGCTGAAGAGTCAAGGGGAATGAGAAAGCACAGATACAGAGTCAGATGACTATTTTCTAACATCCTGGCTAAGGAAAGCCTTAAAATTCCACAAAAGAAAAGTCTAAACCTCTTCTCAGGCTTAGAAGACCATTCTTGACATGATTTCTACTGCTGTCCAATTTTAACTCCCTTTACCACATCCAATCCTTCCCCACATGTCCAACCTTAAGGGTTTCCTGACCACCACTGGTCTTTGCAAATGTCTCCCTTACATGTACTGCTCTGGCAATTCTCTCACCATCCTCCCATTTGTCAAATTTTGTTTCATGCCCCTGATTTAGTACAGCCCCTACTATGTGCCAGGCACTCTGGATGTAGTGGTGAACAAGGAAGACAACACTCACATCCTTACAAAGCTGACACTCTAGCATGGGAGACAGAAGACAATGGATGCAGATAAGAAACTTTCAGACAGAATACTGTGCTATGGAGAAAATTAAACAGGATGGAAAGGGAAACATTTAAATAGTCTAGTCAAGATGGACAGCTTGAGCAGATGCTTAATTGATGAAAAGGAAGAATCCACACAAAGACTTGGAGGAAGAGAGCTCACGGGAAAAATACAAAGAGTGGAAATGGATTTGACTTTTTCACAGAACGGCAGGCAGGCCAGTGTGGCTGGAGCAGTGTGGGGTGGGCGTTGAGAGAAAAGGCTAGAAGGTGAGAGAGCGAGACAGAGCCAAATCCAATGCAGCCTTGGGGGGTCACATGAAGGAGTTTAGATCTAAATACTATGGGAAACTTTTCCAAACATACCTCCCAGGCCTCTCTCAAGAGAATGAACTTCAGGACTCAGGCCCCAGTCCTTGGCAAACACCTACCTCCCTTCTCTGTCACTCAATGCCTGGTACACAGATGGATGTTCATAAACATTACCTGTATGAATGATTTTGAATTTCAGAGGCAAAGTAAAACTGTATCAAAGGGTCCCATTTCTAAGTGTTTTATTTCAGAATTAGCAAGACTAAAGATGTCTAGATAATATTTGCATGTAGGACTTGTAATCTGTATGTATCTCAACATCTTTTAAGATGCCAGCAAAAGATGTATCATCTTTAAAAAAAAGTGAACCGATTTTGGACAGGTCATTCCTGCCAAGTCCTCTTAAGATGAGTCTGTAGCAGATGAACTAACAACATTCTAACAGAGTTTGCCGAAACCTTAAGGGTGTGTGAAGTGCTACAGACACACTGTCCTTATAATTCAGGGTTTGTTTCCCCACAGGAAGCTGGCAAATCACCACTGCCATGTGAGCCGGCATTCCTGCCCTGGCTTCTGAGACACCTTGCCTGGACCTTCTCTCATTCCTTCCCCCTTAGCTCAGGGCTCAATATGCCAAATTAGGCAATATATGACCCAGAAAGACTCATTCCCCTGGCTATTTCTAGACTGTCCAATCTATAGAAATCACACTACTTCTCATTAATACTTACGATTTTGTTTTCCTCTCCACATGGAAAATGACTGTCTCATACATTTTTAAATTCCTCATGGCAGTAATATAAACAATGCTATCACTCCCATTCAGATGATAAGAATCATGCTTATGCGCTGTACCTACCATGCTCCAGACACTGTTTCTTTCACAATCCTATTGCTTTGGTTGGATTTTATATTAATCGCCTATATTAGCCATCCAGAAGTAGTGGTGGCAGGATGGGAGAGAAAGGCTGAGATCCCAAACCAAAGGCGATGTTTAGGAAGGTATAAAGGCACAGGGGCACCATATGAGTGGAATTCAAGGACCTCAAGATGATGGGGTTAGCAGATTAAAACTATTAAACATACAATGGATAAACAACAAGGTCCTAGTGTACGTACACAGGGAACTATATTCAATATCATATGATAGGGCTTCCCTCGTGGTCCAGTGGGTAAGGACACCACTTTGCAGTGCAAGGGGTGCCGGTTTGATCCCTGGCCTGAGAAGATCCCACGTGCTGTGGAGCAGCTGGACCGACGTGTCCAATTACCAAGTCAGAGCTCTAGAGTGCATGCATCCAGCGCCAGCTGGTTACTGTATATGATTTTGAATTTCAGAGGCAAAGTAAAACTGTATCAAAGGGTCCCATTTCTAAGTGTTTTATTTCAGAATTAGCAAGATGTCTAGATAATATTTGCATGTAGGACTTGTAATCTGTATGTATCTCAACATCTTTTAAGATGCCAGCAAAAGATGTATCATCTTTAAAAAAAAGTGAACCGATTTTGGACAGGTCATTCCTGCCAAGTCCTCTTAAGATGAGTCTGTAGCAGATGAACTAACAACATTCTAACAGAGTTTGCCGAAACCTTAAGGGTGTGTGAAGTGCTACAGACACACTGTCCTTATAATTCAGGGTTTGTTTCCCCACAGGAAGCTGGCAAATCACCACTGCCATGTGAGCCGGCATTCCTGCCCTGGCTTCTGAGACACCTTGCCTGGACCTTCTCTCATTCCTTCCCCCTTAGCTCAGGGCTCAATATGCCAAATTAGGCAATATATGACCCAGAAAGACTCATTCCCCTGGCTATTTCTAGACTGTCCAATCTATAGAAATCACACTACTTCTCATTAATACTTACGATTTTGTTTTCCTCTCCACATGGAAAATGACTGTCTCATACATTTTTAAATTCCTCATGGCAGTAATATAAACAATGCTATCACTCCCATTCAGATGATAAGAATCATGCTTATGCGCTGTACCTACCATGCTCCAGACACTGTTTCTTTCACAATCCTATTGCTTTGGTTGGATTTTATATTAATCGCCTATATTAGCCATCCAGAAGTAGTGGTGGCAGGATGGGAGAGAAAGGCTGAGATCCCAAACCAAAGGCGATGTTTAGGAAGGTATAAAGGCACAGGGGCACCATATGAGTGGAATTCAAGGACCTCAAGATGATGGGGTTAGCAGATTAAAACTATTAAACATACAATGGATAAACAACAAGGTCCTAGTGTACGTACACAGGGAACTATATTCAATATCATATGATAGGGCTTCCCTCGTGGTCCAGTGGGTAAGGACACCACTTTGCAGTGCAAGGGGTGCCGGTTTGATCCCTGGCCTGAGAAGATCCCACGTGCTGTGGAGCAGCTGGACCGACGTGTCCAATTACCAAGTCAGAGCTCTAGAGTGCATGCATCCAGCGCCAGTGCTCTGCAGTGAGAGAGGCCACTGCAATGGGAGGACCACATGGGCCAAAGAACAAAGATGGTAATAAATGAAAGACTAGTATAGTGGCCAAAAAAAAAATATATCATATGATAAACCATAATGGAAAATAATACGATAAAGAATAGTCACTGAATAACTTTGCTAAACAGCAGAAATTAATAGAACATTGTAAATCAACTATACTTCAATAAAATAAATTAAAAATTTTTGGTTTTCCTACTCTTTGTATATGAAACTCGTTATTCTTAACTTATTTTTAGATTTTTTGTCAGGAGTAGATGAATTCTGTTAGATATTTTTGATGTCTCAGAATAATCACAGGTACTGCTTTTCCCACTGATGTCAAATACTATACTAATGGTGTTCCTTGAATTATACCAGAAGTTGCAAACTTCTTCTGTAAAGGGCCAGAATGTAAATATTTTAGGTGTTGTGAGTCATATATGGCCTATGATGCTTATTTTTGTGTCTTTTAGGAATGCTTTAAAAATGCCAAAACTCTTCTTAGCTTGTGTGCTGCCAACAAACAGATCACTGGCAGAAGGATTTGGCCTGTAGGACACAGTCTGCCCAACCAGCTTCCATTCCCTCTCCTCCTCCCCTCAAAATTTGTTATTAAGTAGCTGTAATACTAAGAGTATTAAGAGTACCCAATCAGGTGGGAGGTGTAAAGGAAGTAGCATGAAAACTTAGACTATCATATGTGAAAAAAACACCTATTGTCATTGCACTGTGAGAAAAGGGGATCCTGCAGGGGCGCGGGCCGATGGACTGGAGGGGTGGGATGGAAGGGTTATACATATGACTAATCTGGGGTCATACATATCTGTAAACAACAAAACCTCTGTAAAAGTAAAAAGTAAAATAAAAATTAAAAAAAAAAAAAGAGTACCCAATCACGAGCCAGCACTCTGGAACTCTGAAATGAGAGAGACCACTGCGATGGGAGGCCCACACAGGTCAAAGAATAATAAAGATGGATGAAAGGTTAATGATGACTTGGAGTCAAAAAAAAAAAAAGGAAAAACCCTGTTAAAAAAAAAAAAAAACCAGCTTGGACCAAAAGGTACAGAGACAGTTTAAAATGGGTGCCTACTTTCCTACAGGCATGAGAAATGAGAAAGCTGAAATTATGGGTTATCTAGTATGGAAAACAGAATACATCTTAAAGAGTGAAGCCAAGCATCCTGGAGAAGAGCAGACTAGGAAACCACTACCTCAGAAGAAAAACATATTTCCTGTCCCCCAAAGGGTGTGCAAAATAGTATAACTTTCAAACAGCAGAAATTAATAGAACATTGTAAATCAACTATACTTCAATAAAATAAATTAAATTTTTGGTTTTCCTACTCTTTGTATATGAAACTCGTTATTCTTAACTTATTTTTAGATTTTTTGTCAGGAGTAGATGAATTCTGTTAGATATTTTTGATGTCTCAGAATAATCACAGGTACTGCTTTTCCCACTGATGTCAAATACTATACTAATGGTGTTCCTTGAATTATACCAGAAGTTGCAAACTTCTTCTGTAAAGGGCCAGAATGTAAATATTTTAGGTGTTGTGAGTCATATATGGCCTATGATGCTTATTTTTGTGTCTTTTAGGAATGCTTTAAAAATGCCAAAACTCTTCTTAGCTTGTGTGCTGCCAACAAACAGATCACTGGCAGAAGGATTTGGCCTGTAGGACACAGTCTGCCCAACCAGCTTCCATTCCCTCTCCTCCTCCCCTCAAAATTTGTTATTAAGTAGCTGTAATACTAAGAGTATTAAGAGTACCCAATCAGGTGGGAGGTGTAAAGGAAGTAGCATGAAAACTTAGACTATCATATGTGAAAAAAACACCTATTGTCATTGCACTGTGAGAAAAGGGGATCCTGCAGGGGCGCTGTGCGATGGACTGGAGGGGTGGGATGGAAGGGTTATACATATGACTAATCTGGGGTCATACATATCTGTAAACAACAAAACCTCTGTAAAAGTAAAAAGTAAAATAAAAATTAAAAAAAAAAAAAGAGTACCCAATCACGAGCCAGCACTCTGGAACTCTGAAATGAGAGAGACCACTGCGATGGGAGGCCCACACAGGTCAAAGAATAATAAAGATGGATGAAAGGTTAATGATGACTTGGAGTCAAAAAAAAAAAAAGGAAAAACCCTGTTAAAAAAAAAAAAAAACCAGCTTGGACCAAAAGGTACAGAGACAGTTTAAAATGGGTGCCTACTTTCCTACAGGCATGAGAAATGAGAAAGCTGAAATTATGGGTTATCTAGTATGGAAAACAGAATACATCTTAAAGAGTGAAGCCAAGCATCCTGGAGAAGAGCAGACTAGGAAACCACTACCTCAGAAGAAAAACATATTTCCTGTCCCCCAAAAAGGGTGTGTGAGAACATGTACCTGGCTGGATTTCACTGAAGGAATGACTGCTGGTGCCTCCTCTCACTCTCCCTTGTTGAATACAAGTATGTACTGTGTTAACTTGTTCCTATCTCATCACTGTGTACAGGGAGTATAGGGGGCAGATAACTCATCATTTTAGTCCATGAGTGTCTCAATCAAGAAGAGTTGCCACCAAAGTACTGCACCTGGAACCTCATGTGTATCTGGGACTGATGCATATTGTGAGCTCGTGGACTTTCGACCTGATGCCATGATAAAACATTATTTTGAGAGTTCTGGAGGGGAGGAAGGGAATGTGGAAGAGATACTAATAATCGTGGCTGGGGGGAGACTAGATATAAAACATGGCCATAGGGCTTCCCTGGTGGTCCAGTGGGTGGGGACACCACCTTGCAGTGCAAGGGGTGCCAGTTCGATGGCAAGGGGTGCCTGGCCTAGGAAGACCCACGTGCCGCAGAGCGACTGGACCGATGTGTCCAATTGCCAAGCCAGAGCTCTGGAGCGCATGAGCCCAGAGCCGGTGCTCTGTGACAACAGAGGCCACTGCGATGGGAGGCCCATGCGGGCCAGAGAACAAAGATGGATGAAAATAGATAAATGAAAGACCAACAGAAGTGGCCTGCATGCCCCCCTCCCTCCCTATCTATCCCCCACCACCACCAAAAAAAAAGAGTGAGTACAGCCAAAAAAAGTAAACATGGCCACAAGTGATTTTAACCCATCAAGTGTTGGCAGTCTACATTCCTCACATCTTTTGTGCTGGCCAAGTGACTTGTCTTGACCAATAGAATGTGGCAGAAGTGATATTTTGTGACTTCAGATTCCCCCCATCCTCTTGGAATGCTTCCACCCGTGGAAAGAAGCTGAAAGACGAGAGGCCACATGTGGGTGGGAGGGATTGAGGCAGCCTGGCCAACAGCCCTATCCAACAGCCCTCAGTCTTCTGCTAACCGGCTGCACAATCAGATGTAAGCCCTGCTGACACCATAAGGAGCAGCGGTGGTGATCCCAGCTGAGCCTGTCTAAACTGCCAAACTCACAAAGTCACAAGCAAATAAATCATTGTTTTATGCCATAAGTTTTTGAACTGTGGTTTGTTACAGAGTAATCAACTGATATAATCATTGGTCCTGCCCACTGCCTGGGTGTCAAGGGAGATAATGGAGTGAATTATCTACTGTTGTCCAGTGGCTACCATTTCCATGGCAATCATGCTCCCACTACTCCAAGAAGCAGGAATGCCAGCATCCCCCATGCTCCCTCATCCCTGCCAGACCAATCATATGTAGATAAATTCTGGCATGTGTGTAAGTAGAATCTGCAGAACTAGATGGAGTAAACCTAAGTTCATTCATTGTTATCACCTTTACTAAACTGAAAAGCCTGCACTACTCCCCAACATAAACAATTCTTATGAATAGCTTATAATTTTTTTGAAAACTTGTAAAGGTCTCAGTATAAACTTACAGTCTGCTATATTTAACCATTAAGAAGATTATATTTTTGCTATTTAAGCATTTTCCCTAAGAATAAACAGATTAATGTGTCTGTATATGATAAAGTATAACCAAATAGGGTTTATTCCAGGAATGCAAAGTTGGTTCAATGTTTAGAAACCATCAGTGTAATTTGCCTACATTAACAGAAAAATAATATGATAGTCTCAATAGGCACAGAAAAGGTATTTGACAAAATCCAATATCCATTCAGGATACAGACACTTAACAAACTAGGAATAAAAGAGAACTTCCCCAGAGAAAAGGCATCTAGGAAAAATCTAGAGTTCACACAAGATCTAATGGTCGAGATACTGAATGCCCTTCTCTAAGGTCAAACACATCACTTCCACCTACCTCTGTACTAGAAGCCCATCAAGTGTTGGCAGTCTACATTCCTCACATCTTTGTGCTGGCCAAGTGACTTGTCTTGACCAATAGAATGTGGCAGAAGTGATATTTTGTGACTTCAGATTCCCCCCATCCTCTTGGAATGCTTCCACCCGTGGAAAGAAGCTGAAAGACGAGAGGCCACATGTGGGTGGGAGGGATTGAGGCAGCCTGGCCAACAGCCCTATCCAACAGCCCTCAGTCTTCTGCTAACCGGCTGCACAATCAGATGTAAGCCCTGCTGACACCATAAGGAGCAGCGGTGGTGATCCCAGCTGAGCCTGTCTAAACTGCCAAACTCACAAAGTCACAAGCAAATAAATCATTGTTTTATGCCATAAGTTTTTGAACTGTGGTTTGTTACAGAGTAATCAACTGATATAATCATTGGTCCTGCCCACTGCCTGGGTGTCAAGGGAGATAATGGAGTGAATTATCTACTGTTGTCCAGTGGCTACCATTTCCATGGCAATCATGCTCCCACTACTCCAAGAAGCAGGAATGCCAGCATCCCCCATGCTCCCTCATCCCTGCCAGACCAATCATATGTAGATAAATTCTGGCATGTGTGTAAGTAGAATCTGCAGAACTAGATGGAGTAAACCTAAGTTCATTCATTGTTATCACCTTTACTAAACTGAAAAGCCTGCACTACTCCCCAACATAAACAATTCTTATGAATAGCTTATAATTTTTGAAAACTTGTAAAGGTCTCAGTATAAACTTACAGTCTGCTATATTTAACCATTAAGAAGATTATATTTTTGCTATTTAAGCATTTTCCCTAAGAATAAACAGATTAATGTGTCTGTATATGATAAAGTATAACCAAATAGGGTTTATTCCAGGAATGCAAAGTTGGTTCAATGTTTAGAAACCATCAGTGTAATTTGCCTACATTAACAGAAAAATAATATGATAGTCTCAATAGGCACAGAAAAGGTATTTGACAAAATCCAATATCCATTCAGGATACAGACACTTAACAAACTAGGAATAAAAGAGAACTTCCCCAGAGAAAAGGCATCTAGGAAAAATCTAGAGTTCACACAAGATCTAATGGTCGAGATACTGAATGCCCTTCTCTAAGGTCAAACACATCACTTCCACCTACCTCTGTACTAGAAGCCAATGCCAAAAACAAGAAAATAAAATAAAAGGTATAAAAATTTGAAACAGGACTTCCCTGGTGGTCCAGTGGGTAAGGACACAGCCTTGCAGTGCAAGGGGCGCCCATTTGATCCCTGGCCTGGGAAGATCCCACGTGCCGTGGAGCAGCTGGACCAATGTGTGCAACTACCAAGCCGGAGCATGCGCCTAGAGCTGGTGCTCTGTGACAAGAGAGGTCACTGCGATGGGAGGCCCACACAGGCCAAAGAACAAAGATGGATGGAAATAAATAAATGAAAGACCAATAGAAGTGGCCAAAAAAAAAAATTTTTTTTTGAAACACAGTGAAATTATCATTATTTATAGATGACATGATTGTTTACACAGAAAATCCTAAGGAGTCCACAGTAAAATATCAGGATAAATAAATAAGCAAATAAATAAATCTAGTAAAATCACAGAACACAAGACAACATACAAAAACCAACTATACTTCTAAGAGCAGCAAACAGCAGAAAAACAAAAAATTTAAAGGCCATTTATAATGTCATAAAAGGAATAAACTATTTAGAATAAAGCAACCCCCCAAAAACATAAGACCTCAACACTAAAAAACCCCGGAGAAACTTGAGAGGACACAAATATCGAGTTATACTATGCTTATGGATTGAGAAACTCAGGACTGTTAACATGTAATGGATTATCAGGCTCTATGAATAGCTTATAATTTTTGAAAACTTGTAAAGGTCTCAGTATAAACTTACAGTCTGCTATATTTAACCATTAAGAAGATTATATTTTTGCTATTTAAGCATTTTCCCTAAGAATAAACAGATTAATGTGTCTGTATATGATAAAGTATAACCAAATAGGGTTTATTCCAGGAATGCAAAGTTGGTTCAATGTTTAGAAACCATCAGTGTAATTTGCCTACATTAACAGAAAAATAATATGATAGTCTCAATAGGCACAGAAAAGGTATTTGACAAAATCCAATATCCATTCAGGATACAGACACTTAACAAACTAGGAATAAAAGAGAACTTCCCCAGAGAAAAGGCATCTAGGAAAAATCTAGAGTTCACACAAGATCTAATGGTCGAGATACTGAATGCCCTTCTCTAAGGTCAAACACATCACTTCCACCTACCTCTGTACTAGAAGCCAATGCCAAAAACAAGAAAATAAAATAAAAGGTATAAAAATTTGAAACAGGACTTCCCTGGTGGTCCAGTGGGTAAGGACACAGCCTTGCAGTGCAAGGGGCGCCCATTTGATCCCTGGCCTGGGAAGATCCCACGTGCCGTGGAGCAGCTGGACCAATGTGTGCAACTACCAAGCCGGAGCATGCGCCTAGAGCTGGTGCTCTGTGACAAGAGAGGTCACTGCGATGGGAGGCCCACACAGGCCAAAGAACAAAGATGGATGGAAATAAATAAATGAAAGACCAATAGAAGTGGCCAAAAAAAAAAATTTTTTTTTGAAACACAGTGAAATTATCATTATTTATAGATGACATGATTGTTTACACAGAAAATCCTAAGGAGTCCACAGTAAAATATCAGGATAAATAAATAAGCAAATAAATAAATCTAGTAAAATCACAGAACACAAGACAACATACAAAAACCAACTATACTTCTAAGAGCAGCAAACAGCAGAAAAACAAAAAATTTAAAGGCCATTTATAATGTCATAAAAGGAATAAACTATTTAGAATAAAGCAACCCCCAAATACATAAGACCTCAACACTAAAAACCACGGAGAAACTTGAGAGGACACAAATATCGAGTTATACTATGCTTATGGATTGAGAAACTCAGGACTGTTAACATGTAAGATGTCCATTCTCTCCAAATTGACTTCTGGATTCAATGACTTCACAACTGAAATCAGAGTAAGCACTTTACAGAAATAATAAACTGAGCCCAAAAATGTATATGGGAAAGCAAAGGATCTAGAATGTTCTTCAAACATTCTTGAAAAAGAAGAATTAGAGAACTTACATCATTTAATTTCTGGAATTACTATAAAAGCTACAGTAATCAATACAGTATGGTATTGGTGAAAGAAGAGATGACAGATAAGCAGAGTAGAAGAATCTAGATATAAATCATAAATATATAGTCAATTGGTTTTTAACCAAGGTGACAAGGTTTTTCAGTAGGGTAAAGAACAGACTTTTAAGAAGAAATGTTGCTGGAACAAGTAAGTAACTATATAGGAGGGAGGGACAGAAGTGAACCATAGCTCCTATCTCATGCCACAGACAAATATTAATTCAAAATGGATCACAGACCTAAAGACCTAAAAGACCTAAAAATAATAACAAAAAAGCTCCCGGGGGAAAAAACATCAGAGAATATCATTGAAACTTTGGGTTTGTGGGACCAAGATTTTTTAGACAAGGTACAAAAAGCACTATTCACAAAGGGAAAAATGTTTGCTTTTCTAAGGACTCTGTTAAGAAATGAAAGGGTGGGACTGCCCAAGTGATCCGTTAGTTAGGATTCCATGCTTCACCTGCAGGGGACAAGATCCCACCTAGTCAGGAAACTAAGGTCCCACATGCTGCGTGGCTTGGCCAAAAGTAAAAAGAAAGAAAGAAAAGCAAAGGCAAGCCAAAGAGAAAGTATTTGCAATTCAACAAAGATTTTTATCCAGAATACATAAAGAATTGCAACAACTGGATAATATACAAAACTTTTAAAATGGGTACAAAACCAACTATACTTCTAAGAGCAGCAAACAGCAGAAAAACAAAAAATTTAAAGGCCATTTATAATGTCATAAAAGGAATAAACTATTTAGAATAAAGCAACCCCCAAATACATAAGACCTCAACACTAAAAACCACGGAGAAACTTGAGAGGACACAAATATCGAGTTATACTATGCTTATGGATTGAGAAACTCAGGACTGTTAACATGTAAGATGTCCATTCTCTCCAAATTGACTTCTGGATTCAATGACTTCACAACTGAAATCAGAGTAAGCACTTTACAGAAATAATAAACTGAGCCCAAAAATGTATATGGGAAAGCAAAGGATCTAGAATGTTCTTCAAACATTCTTGAAAAAGAAGAATTAGAGAACTTACATCATTTAATTTCTGGAATTACTATAAAAGCTACAGTAATCAATACAGTATGGTATTGGTGAAAGAAGAGATGACAGATAAGCAGAGTAGAAGAATCTAGATATAAATCATAAATATATAGTCAATTGGTTTTTAACCAAGGTGACAAGGTTTTTCAGTAGGGTAAAGAACAGACTTTTAAGAAGAAATGTTGCTGGAACAAGTAAGTAACTATATAGGAGGGAGGGACAGAAGTGAACCATAGCTCCTATCTCATGCCACAGACAAATATTAATTCAAAATGGATCACAGACCTAAAGACCTAAAAGACCTAAAAATAATAACAAAAAAGCTCCCGGGGGAAAAAACATCAGAGAATATCATTGAAACTTTGGGTTTGTGGGACCAAGATTTTTTAGACAAGGTACAAAAAGCACTATTCACAAAGGGAAAAATGTTTGCTTTTCTAAGGACTCTGTTAAGAAATGAAAGGGTGGGACTGCCCAAGTGATCCGTTAGTTAGGATTCCATGCTTCACCTGCAGGGGACAAGATCCCACCCCTAGTCAGGAAACTAAGGTCCCACATGCTGCGTGGCTTGGCCAAAAAAAAGTAAAAAGAAAGAAAGAAATGCAAAGGCAAGCCAAAGAGAAAGTATTTGCAATTCAACAAAGATTTTTATCCAGAATACATAAAGAATTGCAACAACTGGATAATATACAAATAATCTGACTTTTAAAATGGGCAGAAATTAAGCACACCAAAAAGTGCTTGATAGCACTTAAAATTGCAGTGAGATACTACTTCATATTCACTTAGAATGGTCAAAAAAAAAAACTGGCACTGTCAAATATTAAAGAGAATGGAGAAAAACTGGAAATCTCCTACACTGGTGGAGAGAATGAAAAGTGGTACAACCACCTGGAAAAACAGTTCAGGGGTTTTTAATATAAACACCTACCCTTTGGTCTAGTAATCACATGCCTAGTTATTTACCCAGGAGAAATGAAAATATATTCACACAAAAACATTTATAAGAATATTCACAGCAGCTTTTTTCAAAACAGTCAAATGTAAACAGTCCAAATGGAGAAGAAAATTTCAACCCACTCCAGTACTCTTGCCTGGGAAATCCCATGGAGAGAGGAGCCTGCTGGGCTACAGTCCATGGGGTCACGAAAGAGTCAGACACAACTTAGCAACTGAACAACAAAACAATTCAAATGGTTAAACAACAGGTGAATGGTTAAAGAAATTATGGTATACCCATACAACAAAACAGTAACCAGAAACAAAAAGTAGTGAACTACTGATTTAAGCAACATGGATGAATCATCTCTAAGACACAAGAGTACATACTGCATGAGTACATTTACAGGAAGTACTAGAATAAGCAACACTACACCTAGATGTTAAAGGTCAGAAGAGTGGTTATCTTGCAGTGGGGGAAAGGGAGTGGCCGAATGAAAAGGGTATGACATTTGGGTTTGTGGGACCAAGATTTTTTAGACAAGGTACAAAAAGCACTATTCACAAAGGGAAAAATGTTTGCTTTTCTAAGGACTCTGTTAAGAAATGAAAGGGTGGGACTGCCCAAGTGATCCGTTAGTTAGGATTCCATGCTTCACCTGCAGGGGACAAGATCCCACCCCTAGTCAGGAAACTAAGGTCCCACATGCTGCGTGGCTTGGCCAAAAAAAAGTAAAAAGAAAGAAAGAAATGCAAAGGCAAGCCAAAGAGAAAGTATTTGCAATTCAACAAAGATTTTTATCCAGAATACATAAAGAATTGCAACAACTGGATAATATACAAATAATCTGACTTTTAAAATGGGCAGAAATTAAGCACCCCAAAAAAGTGCTTGATAGCACTTAAAATTGCAGTGAGATACTACTTCATATTCACTTAGAATGGTCAAAAAAAAAAACTGGCACTGTCAAATATTAAAGAGAATGGAGAAAAACTGGAAATCTCCTACACTGGTGGAGAGAATGAAAAGTGGTACAACCACCTGGAAAAACAGTTCAGGGGTTTTTAATATAAACACCTACCCTTTGGTCTAGTAATCACATGCCTAGTTATTTACCCAGGAGAAATGAAAATATATTCACACAAAAACATTTATAAGAATATTCACAGCAGCTTTTTTCAAAACAGTCAAATGTAAACAGTCCAAATGGAGAAGAAAATTTCAACCCACTCCAGTACTCTTGCCTGGGAAATCCCATGGAGAGAGGAGCCTGCTGGGCTACAGTCCATGGGGTCACGAAAGAGTCAGACACAACTTAGCAACTGAACAACAAAACAATTCAAATGGTTAAACAACAGGTGAATGGTTAAAGAAATTATGGTATACCCATACAACAAAACAGTAACCAGAAACAAAAAGTAGTGAACTACTGATTTAAGCAACATGGATGAATCATCTCTAAGACACAAGAGTACATACTGCATGAGTACATTTACAGGAAGTACTAGAATAAGCAACACTACACCTAGATGTTAAAGGTCAGAAGAGTGGTTATCTTGCAGTGGGGGAAAGGGAGTGGCCGAATGAAAAGGGGTATGACAGACTTTTCTAGGGTATCGGAAATGTTCTAACCATTGATCTAGGTGGTGGCTATAAAGGTGTATATATTTGTCAAAACTTATCCAACAATACACTTAACATCTTTGCATTTACTATCTGTAAATTATATATCAATGAAAAGTCTGCTTAATTCCTTATGTTAAATATCTGTTAATAAAGCAGAAGTATTGCAAGGGCTTACATTCTTTTCCAGAGTATCCAAGAGGTGTTCTAACTCATGAGAAGCAGAGATATTTAAAAAAGCTAAAGTTTCTCCTGTATAGCTTTGAATTCAGTATTTTAATTCCATTTTAAATAATTAAATCTCATATAGTTAAATTCCCCTTAAAGAGCCTAAACATCATTTTCCATTTTCTGGTTTAAACAATTAAATCTTTAAAAGTCTTATTTTTTAAACGGCTATTTATTAATATTTTATTTTCACTCTACTTCTACTGTCCCTACTATCACTGCTACAGATATCCAAAAAGTGAGTGACTAGGGAGAAAGAGGGCATTAAAAAATATTTTCAGAGGCTTCTCTGGTGGTCCAGTGGGTAAGGACATCGCCTTGCAGTGCAAGGGGCACCGGTTCCATCCCTGGCCTGGGAGGATCCCACGTGCAGCGGAGCGGCTGGACCGATGTGTCCAATTACCGAGCCAGAGCTCTGGAGCGCATGCGCCCAGAGCCAGCGCTAAGACGGATGAAAATGCAGAAATGAAAGACCAACAGAAGTGGCCCGCCCGCTCTCCTCCCTCCCCACCCACCCTCCAAAAATAAATAAATAAATAAATGTTTAAAAAAATTTTTTTTTTCCATAAATCTTGCAATTATGAATTGAATGAGTTCAATCATTTAATGGGCTTCCCTGGTGGCTCAGATAGTAAAGAATCTGCCTGCAACGCAGGAGACCTGGGTTCAATATCTGGGTTGGGAAGTTCCCCTGGAGAAGGGAATGGCTACCCATCTAGAATTCTTGCCTGGAGAATTTCATGGAGTACTAGAATAAGCAACACTACACCTAGATGTTAAAGGTCAGAAGAGTGGTTATCTTGCAGTGGGGGAAAGGGAGTGGCCGAATGAAAAGGGGTATGACAGACTTTTCTAGGGTATCGGAAATGTTCTAACCATTGATCTAGGTGGTGGCTATAAAGGTGTATATATTTGTCAAAACTTATCCAACAATACACTTAACATCTTTGCATTTACTATCTGTAAATTATATATCAATGAAAAGTCTGCTTAATTCCTTATGTTAAATATCTGTTAATAAAGCAGAAGTATTGCAAGGGCTTACATTCTTTTCCAGAGTATCCAAGAGGTGTTCTAACTCATGAGAAGCAGAGATATTTAAAAAAGCTAAAGTTTCTCCTGTATAGCTTTGAATTCAGTATTTTAATTCCATTTTAAATAATTAAATCTCATATAGTTAAATTCCCCTTAAAGAGCCTAAACATCATTTTCCATTTTCTGGTTTAAACAATTAAATCTTTAAAAGTCTTATTTTTTAAACGGCTATTTATTAATATTTTATTTTCACTCTACTTCTACTGTCCCTACTATCACTGCTACAGATATCCAAAAAGTGAGTGACTAGGGAGAAAGAGGGCATTAAAAAATATTTTCAGAGGCTTCTCTGGTGGTCCAGTGGGTAAGGACATCGCCTTGCAGTGCAAGGGGCACCGGTTCCATCCCTGGCCTGGGAGGATCCCACGTGCAGCGGAGCGGCTGGACCGATGTGTCCAATTACCGAGCCAGAGCTCTGGAGCGCATGCGCCCAGAGCCAGCGCTAAGACGGATGAAAATGCAGAAATGAAAGACCAACAGAAGTGGCCCGCCCGCTCTCCTCCCTCCCCACCCACCCTCCAAAAATAAATAAATAAATAAATGTTTAAAAAAATTTTTTTTTTCCATAAATCTTGCAATTATGAATTGAATGAGTTCAATCATTTAATGGGCTTCCCTGGTGGCTCAGATAGTAAAGAATCTGCCTGCAACGCAGGAGACCTGGGTTCAATATCTGGGTTGGGAAGTTCCCCTGGAGAAGGGAATGGCTACCCATCTAGAATTCTTGCCTGGAGAATTTCATGGACAGAGGAGCCTGGCAGGCTGCAGTCTATGGGGTCACAAAATGCTGAAAATGATTGAGTGACTTTCACATTCGCATTCAATCATTTAATAGTACAGTAAAAGATATTCCACAATTCAAAAGATAGAAACCAGATTTGTATTTGCTTAGGGCCGAGGGGGACAGGAGGGATAGGGAAGTGATCTAAAAGGTGCAAGTTTCTCTTTGAGGAAATGAAAATTGACTGTGGTAATGGCTGCACATATGAGTGAGTACATTAAAAACCACCAAATTGTACATGTGAAGTACATGAATTCTTTGATACGTAAACTATATCTTAATAAAGCTGGTAATTAAAGAAAGCCATTGAAATTAGGGTTGAGGTTACATTGGAATCTGAATAAAGGTCAATTGAATAAAACAAATATATTTATATTGATTTTTCCCAGTACATGAGAATTAAGTAGTTCCACCCTCACTTGGGTATTCTTTAGTTTCTCCCAACAACATTTTATAGAATTTTATTCAGAAATCTGTACACAATTTATCAGATTTATTCCTAGGTAACTGATTTTCTGATGCTATATAAGTAGTATCTTAAAAAAAAGAGAGAGAACAATGAATTGTCCTAATATGGGACATATGATTTTTCCTAATTTTAAAATTTACTTATAGAAAAGTCATACAAATATATAAAATTTAAATTATATTTAGTCACATTTGATAAATCACATTCAGAAAAAAGAATAAAATTACATAAACCTCTATAATGTTATATATCAATGTTACCACATTAAAAATAAAATTTTCAAATACATAAACTTGCAAATATTCTGGAAAATTCCATGACAGGTAGACACCACAATGAACAAATAGTTCCTGATTTATATTGTTAAGTTTCTTAGCTCACAGTGAAAACAGACACTTTTAAGTTTAGTATCTATATTTATCCAGTATATGTATTTATTAGCAAAATGCTTTCATGACAAGGAAATTTTATTTTGTAGTGGTTAAGCTTACATTTAAGGTGTTTAAATGCCTTTCATAGTCTTTAAATTCTGCCTGCAACGCAGGAGACCTGGGTTCAATATCTGGGTTGGGAAGTTCCCCTGGAGAAGGGAATGGCTACCCATCTAGAATTCTTGCCTGGAGAATTTCATGGACAGAGGAGCCTGGCAGGCTGCAGTCTATGGGGTCACAAAATGCTGAAAATGATTGAGTGACTTTCACATTCGCATTCAATCATTTAATAGTACAGTAAAAGATATTCCACAATTCAAAAGATAGAAACCAGATTTGTATTTGCTTAGGGCCGAGGGGGACAGGAGGGATAGGGAAGTGATCTAAAAGGTGCAAGTTTCTCTTTGAGGAAATGAAAATTGACTGTGGTAATGGCTGCACATATGAGTGAGTACATTAAAAACCACCAAATTGTACATGTGAAGTACATGAATTCTTTGATACGTAAACTATATCTTAATAAAGCTGGTAATTAAAGAAAGCCATTGAAATTAGGGTTGAGGTTACATTGGAATCTGAATAAAGGTCAATTGAATAAAACAAATATATTTATATTGATTTTTCCCAGTACATGAGAATTAAGTAGTTCCACCCTCACTTGGGTATTCTTTAGTTTCTCCCAACAACATTTTATAGAATTTTATTCAGAAATCTGTACACAATTTATCAGATTTATTCCTAGGTAACTGATTTTCTGATGCTATATAAGTAGTATCTTAAAAAAAAGAGAACAATTAATTGTCCTAATATGGGACATATGATTTTTCCTAATTTTAAAATTTACTTATAGAAAAGTCATACAAATATATAAAATTTAAATTATATTTAGTCACATTTGATAAATCACATTCAGAAAAAAGAATAAAATTACATAAACCTCTATAATGTTATATATCAATGTTACCACATTAAAAATAAAATTTTCAAATACATAAACTTGCAAATATTCTGGAAAATTCCATGACAGGTAGACACCACAATGAACAAATAGTTCCTGATTTATATTGTTAAGTTTCTTAGCTCACAGTGAAAACAGACACTTTTAAGTTTAGTATCTATATTTATCCAGTATATGTATTTATTAGCAAAATGCTTTCATGACAAGGAAATTTTATTTTGTAGTGGTTAAGCTTACATTTAAGGTGTTTAAAGCTGTCCATCATATTGGTGCTACAGGGCCCTTATTAGTCTTTAAATTCAAGTTAATAGAAATATTATTACCTAACTACATTAATTAGTAGATGGCAAAAGCAGATGGTGTGCTTTTCTTCCATTAAATATTTGTTTTCTAATAAAATGAAATAGATAATAAATCACATTTGGGCTTCAAGTTAACTTTTTTTAAGTTACTTAATGTTTCTGGATCTCAGTCTTTCATCTACAAAAGGAGCTTAGATGAAAACATCTCCATAGTTCCAATCAGCTTTAAAATTCTGTTGATTCTATAGCAAGGAAACAGCAAAATACCATACGGTCTTACCATCATTCAAACAAACACAGTAATGTGTGAAAATCAGATGACTGAGTAATTATTAGTTTACAGAAAGGATTCTCTACTTTCACCCCAGAATTAGCAAGTTCTCTAAATATAATTTACACTAAAAGTTTAAAAAAGATATACCTGATACTTACTGAAAGTGCAAATGCATGCTGTTTCTGAATCACAATCTTATCTCTTACTAACAAGTATAATTATCTCATACTGATGTAAGGATTAAAAAGCATAGTGTATATGACAGCATTTTAGAAGAAAGACTGTTTATGACCGTAGGATATTTTAGACATTTTGGAAATTATCCAAATAAACAATCTGTTCATAAATGGCATTACATATCCTTGGCTGAGTGATGTGAGAGACAGGACTTTATCTCAGAGAGGCTCTCAGAAATTATGTAATCCAGAAATACTTATCCATAATTCACTAAAATTTACTGATGCAAAAAATGATTTGATATGAAAATGTTACCTGATCAATGACAGAATTTAGCTTGGTAAGTAACAGAAATCCTCGGCCGTGGACAAGGTCTCTATAATGTTATATATCAATGTTACCACATTAAAATAAAATTTTCAAATACATAAACTTGCAAATATTCTGGAAAATTCCATGACAGGTAGACACCACAATGAACAAATAGTTCCTGATTTATATTGTTAAGTTTCTTAGCTCACAGTGAAAACAGACACTTTTAAGTTTAGTATCTATATTTATCCAGTATATGTATTTATTAGCAAAATGCTTTCATGACAAGGAAATTTTATTTTGTAGTGGTTAAGCTTACATTTAAGGTGTTTAAAGCTGTCCATCATATTGGTGCTACAGGGCCCTTATTAGTCTTTAAATTCAAGTTAATAGAAATATTATTACCTAACTACATTAATTAGTAGATGGCAAAAGCAGATGGTGTGCTTTTCTTCCATTAAATATTTGTTTTCTAATAAAATGAAATAGATAATAAATCACATTTGGGCTTCAAGTTAACTTTTTTTAAGTTACTTAATGTTTCTGGATCTCAGTCTTTCATCTACAAAAGGAGCTTAGATGAAAACATCTCCATAGTTCCAATCAGCTTTAAAATTCTGTTGATTCTATAGCAAGGAAACAGCAAAATACCATACGGTCTTACCATCATTCAAACAAACACAGTAATGTGTGAAAATCAGATGACTGAGTAATTATTAGTTTACAGAAAGGATTCTCTACTTTCACCCCAGAATTAGCAAGTTCTCTAAATATAATTTACACTAAAAGTTTAAAAAAGATATACCTGATACTTACTGAAAGTGCAAATGCATGCTGTTTCTGAATCACAATCTTATCTCTTACTAACAAGTATAATTATCTCATACTGATGTAAGGATTAAAAAGCATAGTGTATATGACAGCATTTTAGAAGAAAGACTGTTTATGACCGTAGGATATTTTAGACATTTTGGAAATTATCCAAATAAACAATCTGTTCATAAATGGCATTACATATCCTTGGCTGAGTGATGTGAGAGACAGGACTTTATCTCAGAGAGGCTCTCAGAAATTATGTAATCCAGAAATACTTATCCATAATTCACTAAAATTTACTGATGCAAAAAATGATTTGATATGAAAATGTTACCTGATCAATGACAGAATTTAGCTTGGTAAGTAACAGAAATCCTCGGCCGTGGACAAGGTATTGTCCAAGGGTTGCCATGTGGGTTTCCTCCTCATCTTCCTCCCTGGCTTCCACTCTCTGGACCACCGCATTGCAGAGCCGGTTGACATCAGTCAGAAACTCACGTGCCAATGAGTTACTGTCGGTGCTCATGACCGAGCTGTAAAATAAATAGTACAAAAAAGATTAGAGAAATAAAAATTGATGCTTGAAATTATTAATATGTCTTTTTTGTTGCTGTTTGTTTTTAACTGAAGACCAGTTTTAAGTTACTAGGCATTGGTACCTTACCTTATAATCTCTTCAGACATAGTTCTGACCTAGTTAGGTACTCTTTAATATTCTTGTATGGCAGAAATTAGTCCTGGGCGTGATATGGCTGAGGAAGCATGGGTAAGTGAAAGTGCCAGGAGAGAAAACACTAAAGTAAATGCTGACTTCCTCTCTTAAACAGCATCACTATAGAATAAAAATAAACCCATTACTTACAAAATACTCTTGTACATATTTTTAAAAATAAATGGATCTTTAAAAATATAAACTGTTGGGCTTCCCCCGGTGGTCCAGTGGGTAGGGACACTGCCTTGCAGTGCAAGGGGCACCGGTTCGATCCCTGGCCTGGGAAGATCCCACGTTCCACGGAGCGGCTGGACTGATGTTCCTAATTACCGAGCTGGAGCTCTGGTGCGTATGCGCCCGGAGCCGGCGCTCTGCAGCCACAGACGCCACCGCGATAGGAGGCCCGCAGGAGCCAAAGAACAAAGACAGATGAAAACAGAGAAATGAAAGACCAATAGAAGTGGCCTGCCTGCTCCCCTCGCTCCCCAACACCTGCCCAAAAAATAAATAAATAAATAAATCTTAAAAAAAAAAAAAAATATATATATATGTATATAAACTGTTTTTCACCTGATAGAACCCAAAGACACTAATATCATTTTGTAAGTTTTGAGGCTGGTGTAAGTTTTTTAATCTTACCAGAGGAGACTGGTAGAAAGTAAATAACCAGGAAACAGAAAACTCATCAGATATAACACTAACAAAGGACATAACTCAATTGAAGGTTTGACACTGCGAATAGCTATGACCAAGTTCACTGACGGGCATGCAAGAACAACTCTTCCTCAAACACAGCCCACTGACTGTATATAAGAAACCATCAGTTGCAAGCTTTCACTGTGACTTTAGAAATAATAACAATGACCAAGGGTTGCCATGGGTTTCCTCCTCATCTTCCTCCCTGGCTTCCACTCTCTGGACCACCGCATTGCAGAGCCGGTTGACATCAGTCAGAAACTCACGTGCCAATGAGTTACTGTCGGTGCTCATGACCGAGCTGTAAAATAAATAGTACAAAAAAGATTAGAGAAATAAAAATTGATGCTTGAAATTATTAATATGTCTTTTTTGTTGCTGTTTGTTTTTAACTGAAGACCAGTTTTAAGTTACTAGGCATTGGTACCTTACCTTATAATCTCTTCAGACATAGTTCTGACCTAGTTAGGTACTCTTTAATATTCTTGTATGGCAGAAATTAGTCCTGGGCGTGATATGGCTGAGGAAGCATGGGTAAGTGAAAGTGCCAGGAGAGAAAACACTAAAGTAAATGCTGACTTCCTCTCTTAAACAGCATCACTATAGAATAAAAATAAACCCATTACTTACAAAATACTCTTGTACATATTTTTAAAAATAAATGGATCTTTAAAAATATAAACTGTTGGGCTTCCCCCGGTGGTCCAGTGGGTAGGGACACTGCCTTGCAGTGCAAGGGGCACCGGTTCGATCCCTGGCCTGGGAAGATCCCACGTTCCACGGAGCGGCTGGACTGATGTTCCTAATTACCGAGCTGGAGCTCTGGTGCGTATGCGCCCGGAGCCGGCGCTCTGCGACACCAGAGGCCACCGCAATGGGAGGCCCGCAGGAGCCAAAGAACAAAGACAGATGAAAACAGAGAAATGAAAGACCAATAGAAGTGGCCTGCCTGCTCCCCTCGCTCCCCAACACCTGCCCAAAAAATAAATAAATAAATAAATCTTAAAAAAAAAAAAAAATATATATATATGTATATAAACTGTTTTTCACCTGATAGAACCCAAAGACACTAATATCATTTTGTAAGTTTTGAGGCTGGTGTAAGTTTTTTAATCTTACCAGAGGAGACTGGTAGAAAGTAAATAACCAGGAAACAGAAAACTCATCAGATATAACACTAACAAAGGACATAACTCAATTGAAGGTTTGACACTGCGAATAGCTATGACCAAGTTCACTGACGGGCATGCAAGAACAACTCTTCCTCAAACACAGCCCACTGACTGTATATAAGAAACCATCAGTTGCAAGCTTTCACTGTGACTTTAGAAATAATAACAATGAGAAACTAAAAAACTGTGATAATAATTAGGGCCTATCTTCTAGAAATTATGATAATGGAAATTAACAGAAATTTTTAGACAATTAATGAGAAAGTAATTCCAATCCCACTCCCTGAAAGCACAAGACACCATGTCAGTAAAAAGTATTATAATATATGCAGAAACATTTTTCCTGATTTAAAAATGTTGATAAAAAATGTAAATAGTTACATGTATAGGGTATCATATATAAATGATCTATAACTTGCTTGTTTCATTTAGATATTTCTACAATCTTCACATGATCTCTCTCTTTCGTTGTCTGAGAGCTGCATGCTTACTGTTTTTAATACATTTCACTTCATGTATATTTTACATAGAGTACCTGTATTTCACTATTAGATGTACTATACCTATGCAACCAATCTGACATTGCTGAATATTTAGGCTGTTTCTAGTTTCTTCTTATCATAAACATAGCTGAAATAAACATCCTTACAATATCTTCACATTTATCCTATTATTTCCTTGAAGCAGAAATTGCTGTTACTTCATATAATAGGCTTTATATACTTCTATTAGGTTTATTCCAAGTGTCTTATAGTTTTCATCATTATTCTGAATGGTATTTTATTTTCCATTATATATTATAACTGGGATAGAAAACCGGTATATAGGAGGCCTACAGGAAGATTTATTTTTATTTTTTTATTTTTTAATTTTTTAATTTTTGGCCACTTCTACTGGTCTTTCATTTATCTATTTTCATCCATCTTCGTTCTTTGGCCTGTGTGGGCCTCCCATCGCAGTGGCCTCTGTCACTGCAGAGCACTGGTTCTGGGTGCATGCGCTCCAGAGCTCTGGCTCAGTAGTTGGACACACCAGTTCAGCCACTCAGTGGCATGTGGGATCTTCCCAGGCCAGGGATCAAACCGGTGCCCCTTGCACTGCAAGGTGGTATCCTTACCCACTGGACCACCAGGGAAGCCTGGAAGATTTATTTTGAGACAGCCAAACTTTACTCATATATCCAAACTTCTTAATGAACTCTTTAATTTTCTTGAAATCTGCAGATCTAAAACCCTATCAACTACAAATAAAGAAAAACCTGAATTTTTCTATCTAATATTCACACAGTTTTTACTCTTCTATTCACACACTTTTCACTCTTCTAGCGACAATAATTATTAACATGACTAACAGAACAAGACTGGCAGCAGTGATGGGGGCACTTACACTTGGCACACTAAGAAATACTTATTTCTTCCTAAACAATGAGAAGGCTGAATTTATCTGAATGCTTTTTAGTCTTTCTGAATGACAACTGAAAAGACTGTATGGTATTTTTAAAAGTCTTTTCTCAGAATATTTCAAATGCCCAGGAAAAAACCAAAGAGTCTATAACATGATGCTGTAGCCAATTCTCAAACCTCAGTTCTAGCAAGTATTAACATTAAGCTATGTTCAGTTCAGTTCTTGTGTGTGTGTATAAAGAAATCAAACCTCACAGTACAGAAAAGCTACATTCCACCCACACTTTTCCACCTCCTTAGTTGCTATTTTATTATTTCCATACTTAGTTTTATAATTTTGATATACTATAGTCATAAAATACTCAGTACTGTTTTAGTTATTTAAAAAATGCATGCATCTTTTTATGACTGTTTTTCCCTCTCAACAGTAAATTCATTCCTTTAAACCACTGTGCAAAGTGCCACAGTATGAATAAACCACAATTTACATGCCTGGAAAGCTCAGGTGTTTTCACTTCAGGGTTTAATTCATGTCACATAACTATGTAGTTCCAAAGTCTTAGACTGAATCAAGTATTCTGGCCACTAATATAGTTACATTAAATACTCACCAATCTTTCAACACTTCTGTAACATTTAGGGTCTTTATAATTTGAGCTCATGAACTGCACAAAACAAATATTCTCAGAACAAAGTTTCACCTACAGAATAAATAAATAAAAACAGGATACACATTAATGGCAATAGTTAAACACAAGTAATTTAAAAAATCAAAATTTTGACATAAAAACCAGAGGCTAGTCCTCATATCTGATGTATGAAGGAGCTAATAATTTTTTTTAATCTCAATAACACACTAAAAAATACTTGTAGTTTTAAGAATGGAATCCTGAGAGATGAAGTGTTGAAACATAATTTGATCTATACAAGACAACCTGATCACAGCTCCCTACACCTCCTCTCTCAACCCTCAACTTATAGCCTCCTGGTAAACTACTAGAAAGGAAGAAGAATTGGACAACATCTGTAGTGAAATCTAGAAGGCAGTGGAATATCATCTATATACTATGACAGTAAAGTTACCACTTTCCCATAAAAGGTATTTGAGGATATATGAGAACTCAGAAAATACTAAAGCCAAACAATAATAAATCACCACCAAATTTCCTATCTTTTTCGAATTTTTAAAAATGAATTACACTCTTGTGCATAACACAATGAAGGCTGTTTCTAGGATACCAAAGGATAAATTCCTACTTCTGGGGTAGCAAAAAGATGCTTCTCTGTAGTCTTCTCCTTTACTATATCTTTTACTGGGAAGAGGCATGAAAAATATTTTCATATTATAGTTAAAAGGCCAACATTAAGGTTCATTTTGAACCATAAGTTTTTAAAATCAAAATGACATCTAATTGCTTTAAAATTCTCAAATCTAGAGAACTCTCTTGAATTCCTTTCAGCTTGACAAATAGTTCTTGTACCACACAATATTCTAGGCCCTTCAGAATAAAGTAGGCAGGAAATCGGACAGAACTATTATACTACACAGGATTTGTGTGAATTAGAGCAAAACCACTTCCCACTAGGCGAGCGCAGCCCATGGCACAGAGCTATCAGAGAACAGGTTACATTTCAGTCCTACTTGCCCACTCGACTGACCACGCACCAGTGCATCAACTGCTCAACCAAATGAAATAGTCCTGGAATGGAGTTTCAAAACACCTCCCACACTTGTTCCTACTGCACCATCCATACTTTTTTAACTCTAAAATTATGGATGGGGAAACCAATCAAACCATGAGCATAAGGAGATATTACATGAATTTCTCTGACTACTGACACTAGCTTGGACTACTATAAGGTGGGCCCATTTATCTCAATACTAAAACGATTCCAGCTAACTCAGCCTGGCTATTAGATGTGAAAGCTGACAGACAGCTGGATCCATCTGTTTCTCTCTCTTAATGAGGGACATTTCTAGGCCAGGTTGTGGGATTTTTCTAATGCTCTTAGAAAGCCACTGACATGGCTTTCTTTATATCCATATTGTACACAGTCCAGCTTGGATATCCATGGAGTTCCCTCCATCTGAGATCATAATCCAACCTACCAGCACAATCATCTGTGCCCTCCTACACTCTGGCATCACTCTCTATTCATAGTTGTGTTATGACTTAAAAAAAAAAAAATCACCTTCTATTATCCTGGGTGTTCATAAAATATGGAAATACAGTTTTCTAATAAATTGAAAATGTTCTTTTTAGGACATTACATATTTTTTCCCTGAGTAGCTACTTATCTATATGACTGTCTTACCTCCTAGGTAACAAGTTCCTTAAGGCCAGGGACCCTGTCATGTCACTTTTGCACTTTATAGCAAAATGCCAAATGTCAAATTCATCATCATTACAAAATATGATGCTTCTCTGTAGTCTTCTCCTTTACTATATCTTTTACTGGGAAGAGGCATGAAAAATATTTTCATATTATAGTTAAAAGGCCAACATTAAGGTTCATTTTGAACCATAAGTTTTTAAAATCAAAATGACATCTAATTGCTTTAAAATTCTCAAATCTAGAGAACTCTCTTGAATTCCTTTCAGCTTGACAAATAGTTCTTGTACCACACAATATTCTAGGCCCTTCAGAATAAAGTAGGCAGGAAATCGGACAGAACTATTATACTACACAGGATTTGTGTGAATTAGAGCAAAACCACTTCCCACTAGGCGAGCGCAGCCCATGGCACAGAGCTATCAGAGAACAGGTTACATTTCAGTCCTACTTGCCCACTCGACTGACCACGCACCAGTGCATCAACTGCTCAACCAAATGAAATAGTCCTGGAATGGAGTTTCAAAACACCTCCCACACTTGTTCCTACTGCACCATCCATACTTTTTTAACTCTAAAATTATGGATGGGGAAACCAATCAAACCATGAGCATAAGGAGATATTACATGAATTTCTCTGACTACTGACACTAGCTTGGACTACTATAAGGTGGGCCCATTTATCTCAATACTAAAACGATTCCAGCTAACTCAGCCTGGCTATTAGATGTGAAAGCTGACAGACAGCTGGATCCATCTGTTTCTCTCTCTTAATGAGGGACATTTCTAGGCCAGGTTGTGGGATTTTTCTAATGCTCTTAGAAAGCCACTGACATGGCTTTCTTTATATCCATATTGTACACAGTCCAGCTTGGATATCCATGGAGTTCCCTCCATCTGAGATCATAATCCAACCTACCAGCACAATCATCTGTGCCCTCCTACACTCTGGCATCACTCTCTATTCATAGTTGTGTTATGACTTAAAAAAAAAAAAATCACCTTCTATTATCCTGGGTGTTCATAAAATATGGAAATACAGTTTTCTAATAAATTGAAAATGTTCTTTTTAGGACATTACATATTTTTTCCCTGAGTAGCTACTTATCTATATGACTGTCTTACCTCCTAGGTAACAAGTTCCTTAAGGCCAGGGACCCTGTCATGTCACTTTTTGCACTTTATAGCAAAAATGCCAAATGTCAAATTCATCATCATTACAATTTTCAACTTCTAATATAACTATTGTTATTATGTCATTATAAATAAAACTTGCTCCCAACAATATTACTAGATTTTTATATTCCTAAAATTTTACCATAAATGAAAAACATAATAACAAAATGCCTATAATCATATAGATGACCTTCTCAGAAAAACAGGAGTTTTACTTTCTTTAATTCAGAGCCTAGTAAAGTATAAAATATAAATGATCAAAACAAACAAAATAAAAATAAAAAACTGACAACATATTAGCTATACTCTCTGGTTTTGTCCTATCATTACGCCATTCAATTAAACAAATGTTTGTTGAACACTTACTGTATGATAGCTACTATTTTTGACACACAAAAAAATCCCTATGTTCATGGATTCTAGTTGGGGTAGAGACAAAAAAAAATAAACCTTTCGGGATGTTAGGTGGTAGTACTAAGTGCTGTGAAAATAAAGTAAAACAGAATAAGGGTACAGAGTGACAGCAAGGCTACTTTAGACAGGGTTGGCAGAGAATGTCTGAAGAGGTGATACCTGAGCAAAGCCCTGAATGATGTAACAAAACAGCCCCTGTGAGTAACTGGGGAAAGAGTATTCCAGGGCACTGAGATTAGTGTATGTTTGATGCATCAGACACCGAGAGCAAAAGAAGAAGAGAAGCTAGAAATTACCACAAAACTGTGAGAAGTCACTCATGCTTACTTCTCAGAGACCTGAAGTAAGACATAGAAATAAGAAATAGCAGTGTTTCTCTGGAACTGCCTCTCCTGAAGAGTGGAAGTCTCTTTCCTGCCCACCCTTATTTCCTTGCCCCATCTCCAAAAAACTTAAGAGGGACCACAAGATCTTCTTTAAGGTTGTGAGAGGAATAGCACAGTTCATTGATAGCTAAGATGACTGGGAGGGAAAGTATAATAAAGCTTAGTGGTCCAATGAGTAAAGAGTCTGCCTTGCAGTGCAAGGGGCACCGGTTCAATTCCTGGCTGGAGAAAATCCCACTTGCCATGGAGCAGCTGGACCGGTGTATTCAATTACAAGACAGCACTCCGGAGCACATGCGCCCAGAGCCGGTGCTCTGCAACAAGAGAGGGCACTGCAATGGGAGGGCCACACAAGCCAAAGAATAAAGATGGATGAAAATAAATTACAATAATAAAAAACCAATAAAAGAGGCCAAAATTTAAAAAAAAGAAAGCATTTAAAAAGCTTATCCTTAGCTCTGTCAAGTTTGACAGGTCTCTCAGGAAGCAAGCAAAGAATATCAAGCAAGCAGTTGGATGTAGCAAGCTGGGTTCAGGTGAATCCATTTGGCAGTTATCAGCATATCAGCATGCAGATGCATTTTAATGAGACAATATGGATGAAATAACCCAGAGCAGTGCTGTCTGACAGAACTTCTGGCCATGACGGGACTGTGGCTAGTGGCTACAGTACTGAACAGGGCAGGGGGCAGCGGCAGTAAGTGGAGCAGAAACAGGTCCCAGGGTTTACATCAGTCAGTCAGGGAGAGGAAGAGGTTCCAGCACGGGAGACCAAGAAGGAACAGCACTGTGAGGTGGAAAAATTCAGGAGTATAGTCCCTCCAGAACCCAAGTGGTGAAATAAAAGTATGTACAGCAAGGCTACTTTAGACAGGGTTGGCAGAGAATGTCTGAAGAGGTGATACCTGAGCAAAGCCCTGAATGATGTAACAAAACAGCCCCTGTGAGTAACTGGGGAAAGAGTATTCCAGGGCACTGAGATTAGTGTATGTTTGATGCATCAGACACCGAGAGCAAAAGAAGAAGAGAAGCTAGAAATTACCACAAAACTGTGAGAAGTCACTCATGCTTACTTCTCAGAGACCTGAAGTAAGACATAGAAATAAGAAATAGCAGTGTTTCTCTGGAACTGCCTCTCCTGAAGAGTGGAAGTCTCT
Source organism: Tragulus kanchil (assembly GCA_022376925.1). Lineage (NCBI taxonomy): Eukaryota > Metazoa > Chordata > Mammalia > Artiodactyla > Tragulidae > Tragulus > Tragulus kanchil. Next base: position 99,316,984 of record JAIOJX010000005.1, on the reverse strand, counting down.
TTCCTGCCCACCCTTATTTCCTTGCCCCATCTCCAAAAAACTTAAGAGGGACCACAAGATCTTCTTTAAGGTTGTGAGAGGAATAGCACAGTTCATTGATAGCTAAGATGACTGGGAGGGAAAGTATAATAAAGCTTAGTGGTCCAATGAGTAAAGAGTCTGCCTTGCAGTGCAAGGGGCACCGGTTCAATTCCTGGCTGGAGAAAATCCCACTTGCCATGGAGCAGCTGGACCGGTGTATTCAATTACAAGACAGCACTCCGGAGCACATGCGCCCAGAGCCGGTGCTCTGCAACAAGAGAGGGCACTGCAATGGGAGGGCCACACAAGCCAAAGAATAAAGATGGATGAAAATAAATTACAATAATAAAAAACCAATAAAAGAGGCCAAAATTTAAAAAAAAGAAAGCATTTAAAAAGCTTATCCTTAGCTCTGTCAAGTTTGACAGGTCTCTCAGGAAGCAAGCAAAGAATATCAAGCAAGCAGTTGGATGTAGCAAGCTGGGTTCAGGTGAATCCATTTGGCAGTTATCAGCATATCAGCATGCAGATGCATTTTAATGAGACAATATGGATGAAATAACCCAGAGCAGTGCTGTCTGACAGAACTTCTGGCCATGACGGGACTGTGGCTAGTGGCTACAGTACTGAACAGGGCAGGGGGCAGCGGCAGTAAGTGGAGCAGAAACAGGTCCCAGGGTTTACATCAGTCAGTCAGGGAGAGGAAGAGGTTCCAGCACGGGAGACCAAGAAGGAACAGCACTGTGAGGTGGAAAAATTCAGGAGTATAGTCCCTCCAGAAACCAAGTGAGAAAAACTGGACACAGGAAAGAGTCGTCAAAATACTGCCGAGAGGTTGAGTAAGATGAAAATGGGGAAATGACCATTGGATTTAGCAACATGGACATTACTGACAACCTTGTCAAAGAGTGGTCTCAGTGGAGTGGCAAAGAATGACAAAGAAATGGAGGCAAGGTGTTTAGGAAACTCTTTAGAGAAGTTCTGTCAGAAAGGGTAGCTAGGAAATAGGTGGCAGCTTGGAGGTGACATTGGATCAAGGAGTTTTCTCTTTTTTAAAAAAAGAAAAAAAAAAGAGATGTTACAGCATGTTTGTAAGCTGAGTTATCATAGCATATTATTCATGTAGCACATTTCTCTAATGGAGTAAGGAAAACAGATGAAAAACTAGAATGAATGGAGATAATACCAGGGACAACGAGAAAACAAAATAAAGAGGATCCAACGTGCAAGTGAAAGAAACAGTGCAATTCACCCAATGGAGTAAGAAGCATGACAGAGTTCACACATACAAATACAGGAAGACTTGTGTATGGCAGCGGGAAGACCAAGATTTGGAGGCTTCTATTTTCTCAGTGAAATAAACCACAGGGTTACCTAGCTGAGAGTGAGATGTGCAAAGTGTTAAAGTGATGAGTGGAACAGGGCCCAAAACAGCAGCCTCTAAGAGATTTCCCAAACAGCTGCAGTTAGTTAGTAAGATCAAGTTCCACGGTTCAATAACTGTGCCTGTACTACAGTCCAGCTCTCCACCGTGTCCCCAAGAACAGAACGATAGAATAGATGATGTCTAATACCTCACGGGACGCTATGTATATTACAGTTGCAGCAATCTCTTGGTCTGCACGTGTACACACCCATCAAAAGCAGAAACTGGGTTATTTGCATGAATCAATTTTAGAGAATCTCCTTAACTTTTACTGCCCATCTATTCCTTCTGTAAAAATTTGTAAATCTTCAAAATCTTTAAGAATTTTTTGTGGAAGTAACTTCAAATTCACTAAAATCTAGGGAATCTACATTCTTTCTTATAGTTTTAGGAGATTATTACTCCACAATCTTCTAAAAGGTTTCAAATTCACTGCAGTAACTCAAAGACTGCCAGTTTAGCAATGATATTAACACATTTTCTCAGAATCTGAACATGAGGTGTGAATTCACTTAGAGCAATTCGGGTACAATCTCCTCCTCAATCTTGGGCTTAAATTTTCTCCTATTATTCTTCTTATTTCTACCCTTATTAATCTGTGCATAGATCATTCTTCATGTTAGAGAAGACAGAAAGAAAACAGAAGTTGCGAAGTTTCATTTGCTCTCTGTCTCTGATTATAGGGTCAGTTGATTTAAAAGAAGAATCCATTATTTGCCTGTTGTTTTCATCTTCTAGAATATAAAGGTCAGATTTAACTTTTCTAAAACCTCAGCTCATTATTCTCAGAGGGTTGTGTTCCTCTTTTATACATAAATAATCTTGTTTTTGTTTCATATCCTTCTTTCCTTGTTCTGCACTTGTTATTTTAAAATCTGAGTTCTTTTGGCCACTTCACCTCCACTTATTCTTTACACATTACTACCAGCTGTTTATAAAGACTCTGTCTGTGCACCGCCTTACAGTGCAAGGGGCACCGGTTCCATCCCTGGCCTGGGAAGATCCCACGTGCTGCGGAGCGGCTGGACTGATGTGTCCAATTACGGAGCTGGGGCTCTGGGGTGCATGCGCCCAGAGCCGGCACTCTGCAACAACAGAGGCCACCGCGATGGGAGGCCCACAGGAGCCAAAGAACAAAGACGAATGAAAATAGAGAAATGAAAGACCAACAGAAGTGGCCCGCCCGTACCCCTCCCTCCCTACCTCACCCCCCAAAAGATAAATAAATAAAATAAATGTTTTAAAAAAAAAAAGACTCTGTCTGTGGACATCTTACAATCACTTTCCCTTCTTGAAACTGTATCCATGGCACCTTACTGATCTTTTCTTTGAAATTTAGGAACTCTGTATTTCTACTTCTCTATATTCCAGCTTTGCTTCATAGTATTCTTTCTGTTCATTATTTATTCATTTACCTACTACTTACTAAACACCCGCTTTGTGCCAGGCACTAAGAATACAAAATGTGATCTTCCTGCCAGGCCCCAGGAAGATCACATTATCATGGCAAAGGCAAGCCAATCCACAGTGCAGTGTGTACTGTAAAGAAGTACTGAACTGAACCCAATCTGAGTGACCAGGGAAGCTTCATGAAGGAAATAATTTTCTGAAAAAAGTTTGAACGGGTAAAGAGAGAAAAGGAAAGAAGAAAGGCATTACAGACAGGCCTCCTCATTGGGCTTAAATTTTCTCCTATTATTCTTCTTATTTCTACCCTTATTAATCTGTGCATAGATCATTCTTCATGTTAGAGAAGACAGAAAGAAAACAGAAGTTGCGAAGTTTCATTTGCTCTCTGTCTCTGATTATAGGGTCAGTTGATTTAAAAGAAGAATCCATTATTTGCCTGTTGTTTTCATCTTCTAGAATATAAAGGTCAGATTTAACTTTTCTAAAACCTCAGCTCATTATTCTCAGAGGGTTGTGTTCCTCTTTTATACATAAATAATCTTGTTTTTGTTTCATATCCTTCTTTCCTTGTTCTGCACTTGTTATTTTAAAATCTGAGTTCTTTTGGCCACTTCACCTCCACTTATTCTTTACACATTACTACCAGCTGTTTATAAAGACTCTGTCTGTGCACCGCCTTACAGTGCAAGGGGCACCGGTTCCATCCCTGGCCTGGGAAGATCCCACGTGCTGCGGAGCGGCTGGACTGATGTGTCCAATTACGGAGCTGGGGCTCTGGGGTGCATGCGCCCAGAGCCGGCACTCTGCAACAACAGAGGCCACCGCGATGGGAGGCCCACAGGAGCCAAAGAACAAAGACGAATGAAAATAGAGAAATGAAAGACCAACAGAAGTGGCCCGCCCGTACCCCTCCCTCCCTACCTCACCCCCCAAAAGATAAATAAATAAAATAAATGTTTTAAAAAAAAAAAGACTCTGTCTGTGGACATCTTACAATCACTTTCCCTTCTTGAAACTGTATCCATGGCACCTTACTGATCTTTTCTTTGAAATTTAGGAACTCTGTATTTCTACTTCTCTATATTCCAGCTTTGCTTCATAGTATTCTTTCTGTTCATTATTTATTCATTTACCTACTACTTACTAAACACCCGCTTTGTGCCAGGCACTAAGAATACAAAATGTGATCTTCCTGCCAGGCCCCAGGAAGATCACATTATCATGGCAAAGGCAAGCCAATCCACAGTGCAGTGTGTACTGTAAAGAAGTACTGAACTGAACCCAATCTGAGTGACCAGGGAAGCTTCATGAAGGAAATAATTTTCTGAAAAAAGTTTGAACGGGTAAAGAGAGAAAAGGAAAGAAGAAAGGCATTACAGACAGGAAGAGAGGCTTAAGTCAAGTCCCTGGAAGGACTATAATAAGTTTGGTATCAAAAAAAGAGAGAGAGAGAAGCAGGAAAACAAGGATGGAGAGAATAGTGATCAGGATAAATAAAAGGATTTTTTTTTTCAGGTGCTGCCTGAAAACCATGAATTTCGGATGAGGTCAATTGCCTCAGTTATTTCAGACTCTCCAACAGGATTCAGTTGCTTGGATCTCATAGTAGAGAACACAGATTGAGTCTCTGATCTTGAAATGAGAGTTTTGGTGGGTATAGGCATCATAAGCATAAGGGGAAGGGAATCAGGGGCAGAGGTGAAGGAACAATCCATATGGTCAAAATGGGGTACAGGCTGGGTAGGGAAAGAAGAGGCAGGACACATGTTGACAGTCAAGGAAATCGAGGTAATCCATCTTTAGGAGAGAGAAGAACAGAGAAGATATGAGAATTCAGATTTCTGAATCAAGTAGTTCCAGATGATGACAACATCCAGAGTCTGACTCTGCACGTTGGTGTTTGAGATGAAGTGAAAGGTTACTGTAGTTGAGTAATCAGGAAGCTAGTTTTCTGGATAACAGAAGGTTGTTAGCTCTTAAAATGAAAGCTCCTGGATGACAAGGAATTTGTCTGTTGCATTTACTGCATCTAGAATAGTACACAGCACAGAGATGGCATTCAGTCATTTGCAGAATTAGTTGAATGAATGACATGACTTTTCTTTCAAGATTCCCATTATGTTCACTGTCTAATTAAGCCCTGACAGTCGGTCAGAATTAGGCTCACAGTATCAGCTCCCCAATTATTTTCTTTACCTTCTGGAAATGCAGTGTTCAATAAAATAAGTTTTTGCTTTTACTAAGTGAGACTTCCTATATACATCTGGATAACTGACTTCAATATTTTAGCTCTGATCTGGTTCTGTGATTAACTGTCACAACCTATTCAACAAAATATCACAGAATTATGTATCATCCTCAGTCTTATAGAACACATTAAAGAAGTACTGAACTGAACCCAATCTGAGTGACCAGGGAAGCTTCATGAAGGAAATAATTTTCTGAAAAAAGTTTGAACGGGTAAAGAGAGAAAAGGAAAGAAGAAAGGCATTACAGACAGGAAGAGAGGCTTAAGTCAAGTCCCTGGAAGGACTATAATAAGTTTGGTATCAAAAAAAGAGAGAGAGAGAAGCAGGAAAACAAGGATGGAGAGAATAGTGATCAGGATAAATAAAAGGATTTTTTTTTTCAGGTGCTGCCTGAAAACCATGAATTTCGGATGAGGTCAATTGCCTCAGTTATTTCAGACTCTCCAACAGGATTCAGTTGCTTGGATCTCATAGTAGAGAACACAGATTGAGTCTCTGATCTTGAAATGAGAGTTTTGGTGGGTATAGGCATCATAAGCATAAGGGAAGGGAATCAGGGGCAGAGGTGAAGGAACAATCCATATGGTCAAAATGGGGTACAGGCTGGGTAGGGAAAGAAGAGGCAGGACACATGTTGACAGTCAAGGAAATCGAGGTAATCCATCTTTAGGAGAGAGAAGAACAGAGAAGATATGAGAATTCAGATTTCTGAATCAAGTAGTTCCAGATGATGACAACATCCAGAGTCTGACTCTGCACGTTGGTGTTTGAGATGAAGTGAAAGGTTACTGTAGTTGAGTAATCAGGAAGCTAGTTTTCTGGATAACAGAAGGTTGTTAGCTCTTAAAATGAAAGCTCCTGGATGACAAGGAATTTGTCTGTTGCATTTACTGCATCTAGAATAGTACACAGCACAGAGATGGCATTCAGTCATTTGCAGAATTAGTTGAATGAATGACATGACTTTTCTTTCAAGATTCCCATTATGTTCACTGTCTAATTAAGCCCTGACAGTCGGTCAGAATTAGGCTCACAGTATCAGCTCCCCAATTATTTTCTTTACCTTCTGGAAATGCAGTGTTCAATAAAATAAGTTTTTGCTTTTACTAAGTGAGACTTCCTATATACATCTGGATAACTGACTTCAATATTTTAGCTCTGATCTGGTTCTGTGATTAACTGTCACAACCTATTCAACAAAATATCACAGAATTATGTATCATCCTCAGTCTTATAGATTTTAAAACATTTATCTTCTTCACATATAATGGAGTTACTATACCTGACCCTACACCAAGTCATTACTATATACACCTTACCTTTTACACATTTTTAAGTATCTTATCAATACTGTATTTTAATCAGTGCTACCAATGATATTACATTCACTACTGAAGATAAAATCTCAAGCGCAACAATATGGCAAGAAGTACTCCAATGGTCACCAAGTTTCCCTCTCAATTTACAATCAAATTACAAGTGGTCTTGGTGGTAAGAAGGATCAAGTCCATGGTGCTAGAGTTCATATTTTCACTAATTAACTAATTCATTAATTCACTAATATTTATTACTTAGTTAATAAATATTTACTAGTCTGATTACTGATTCTGTTTTTGCTAGTTTCTGAATCTGTTCTTAATAGTCAAACTGTTAGCACTGTGCAGGAAACAAAGGTAGCAGATTTGAACCGAGCAATTACTATTCAGTCACACAGAGTTGTTTGAAGTTTGGCTTCCTCTCCATAAAATCTATACCCTGTAGAGTTGCTATGCGGTTCTTCAGAGATTATATGACATTAGTAAACATTCTTGGTAAATGATATATGTAGTTCCAGTTTAAATGCTTGACACTAGCTGAACATGTTCCAACACAGAGTGCCATCTAGAGGAAGAAAACATCACCACACCATGTCTTCAGACCAGATCACAGGGAAATGCTATCTGCTTTATAGAGGATGTAGTTTCAAGGAAACACTGAAAATAAAAGCAGGGAGTACTTGGATTCTTTGTCTTTTCTGTGCCTTGTGACTTCTACAGTAAGGAAGAAGTAAAAGGAAAAAAGACAAAAATAGAAAAGAAAGCTTATAATAATGAATTTTATTCTAATGGTCTGATTAAAAAGCATACTTTTCAAATTAGGCTTCCGACAGTCAGAATTAGGCTCACAGCAGTCCCCAATTATTTTCTTTACCTTCTGGAAATGCAGTGTTCAATAAAATAAGTTTTTGCTTTTACTAAGTGAGACTTCCTATATACATCTGGATAACTGACTTCAATATTTTAGCTCTGATCTGGTTCTGTGATTAACTGTCACAACCTATTCAACAAAATATCACAGAATTATGTATCATCCTCAGTCTTATAGATTTTAAAACATTTATCTTCTTCACATATAATGGAGTTACTATACCTGACCCTACACCAAGTCATTACTATATACACCTTACCTTTTACACATTTTTAAGTATCTTATCAATACTGTATTTTAATCAGTGCTACCAATGATATTACATTCACTACTGAAGATAAAATCTCAAGCGCAACAATATGGCAAGAAGTACTCCAATGGTCACCAAGTTTCCCTCTCAATTTACAATCAAATTACAAGTGGTCTTGGTGGTAAGAAGGATCAAGTCCATGGTGCTAGAGTTCATATTTTCACTAATTAACTAATTCATTAATTCACTAATATTTATTACTTAGTTAATAAATATTTACTAGTCTGATTACTGATTCTGTTTTTGCTAGTTTCTGAATCTGTTCTTAATAGTCAAACTGTTAGCACTGTGCAGGAAACAAAGGTAGCAGATTTGAACCGAGCAATTACTATTCAGTCACACAGAGTTGTTTGAAGTTTGGCTTCCTCTCCATAAAATCTATACCCTGTAGAGTTGCTATGCGGTTCTTCAGAGATTATATGACATTAGTAAACATTCTTGGTAAATGATATATGTAGTTCCAGTTTAAATGCTTGACACTAGCTGAACATGTTCCAACACAGAGTGCCATCTAGAGGAAGAAAACATCACCACACCATGTCTTCAGACCAGATCACAGGGAAATGCTATCTGCTTTATAGAGGATGTAGTTTCAAGGAAACACTGAAAATAAAAGCAGGGAGTACTTGGATTCTTTGTCTTTTCTGTGCCTTGTGACTTCTACAGTAAGGAAGAAGTAAAAGGAAAAAAGACAAAAATAGAAAAGAAAGCTTATAATAATGAATTTTATTCTAATGGTCTGATTAAAAAGCATACTTTTTCTCACCTAACAGCACCATTTGAAGGACACAATTCCTAATCTTTCCTGGAATGCCAAAAACTCTACTAAGTTGTCTTTTAAAATAAGATTGAGTTGACCATGAAGTTTGTTCAGGTTCTTTGTACAATGTTATGGAAAAATCCAAATGAACTTTTTGTCCAAACCAATACTATGTACTTACCTAAATCTGTTAACTACAATAGTGTTAGAGAATTATTCATCATGAAGCATATTTTTCAGAAACTTATTAGTTACTACAAATCACAGGATTATTGTGAGACTTAAATTAATACACAGAATAATTAGTACTCAATGAATTCTGTTGAATCGGAATTTGTCACAATTTGAAGCAGCTTTCATGAAGATAAGGGTCGATTTATATGGACTCTTAACTATACTAAATCCCCTCTCTTCAGAGTTCAGTATATACTGCTATAAACTGATTAACGACTTTCCCAAAGATCTCACATATTCTTTGCAACATATCACTAAAGATCAAAAACCTTATGAGAAAAAAATGATAACACTATTTTTATCATTTCATAAATAACATAAACAAAGGAATAAACATGAATAAGTCAGAATTGTGCATTTACACAATGGCAGAAACTTTAGACTTCATACTCTCCAATGCCACATTCTATAGGTGACAAAAACTGAAGCCAACAAGTTCAAGGTCCCATGACAGTTGTCTTGGGAGTTATATGATATTTTTGGAGCTAATTAACTAGAACTAAAATAACCAGGTTTAGAAGACAGCCTTTCTTCTGTCAGGTCAATGAAAAATTAGACAATGGGCAAAGAAGTTTCCTTAATGCTAAATGCTATCTCTAACTATTGCCCAGAACCTTTACTCAAAGTTCACTAGTCTGCAATCTGTACACCTGGAAACAAGATTCAAAAATCTCTCCCCACACACTTTTGTAATCACAACACAGAGCCAATGGGGTGAGGGGAGAAGATAGTAGGAAATGATCTTGTTCAGATAATAGAATTCCCTTTAAGAAGAATATGCTAGATAAGGCATATCAATTGAATTAAATCATACATTTAAGCAAGCAAATATCTGCTAATCTAGGCTTTACCCTGTAAATTTCTGTTCACACTAGATATATTAAATAATAACCATCAGAATAATTCCCAACTAGACACTTAAGACAGAAAGTTTATTATATTATTTATATACCAAACTTTTTTCTTCTTACAAGTAGCTTATTTTCTTTTATTCTAGTTGAAGTATATTTGACTTACAATATTAATTTCAGGTGTACAGAATAGTGATTTAATATTTTTATAGATTTTCCTTCATTTGAAGTTATTACAAACTAATGGCTATGTTTTCCCATACTGTACGCTATACCCTTGTTGCTTATCCATTTTATTACATATATTTATTAGTATAAGCCTCTTTATAACCCATGTTATAGAGGAATATAAATATTCTCTTCAGAAAATTGCAGTAAAATTTGATAATCATTTAATATGAAAAAGTAAAGTATTTCATGGGCTTATTTTTATAACATTCTTGGAACTTAAAATGAAAATTAAAGGATGTGACACTTTAACAAAGTTCTAAATTAAATAGCTGGATCAGAGATCCATAAAAAACCACTTTAGCGATAACATAAATTTTTTCCAGAAGATAAATCACAATCCCATAATTACTGATAATCCACCATACTTGAGGAGGATGCTCAACTTCCACTTTATGATTAACTTCAAAAGAAATTATAACAGTTTTTTTAGATTATAGCAGTTGTTTAGAGTTCAGGCTCTTCTTGGCAAATACTGAACTGATTTTCTGAATTCTGCATGAAAGAATATCTGATTCGAAGTCAAGATGCCACACATTTTTACCAAGTTTGGACTGTCGGCTCCAGCTCCTTAGATACTAATATAGTTTCATAAAAAAAGAAATATCATTAAGGTTTTGAACTCTGGATCCCTAGGAGTCTGAGTAACTGCCCAAGCCCCTCCTGGGGAAAGGAACTGACAGTTTCCATTTGGATTACTAACAACACAATATTCCGACCCTGTCAGGCAAAGCACACTTTTGTAATCACAACACAGAGCCAATGGGGTGAGGGGAGAAGATAGTAGGAAATGATCTTGTTCAGATAATAGAATTCCCTTTAAGAAGAATATGCTAGATAAGGCATATCAATTGAATTAAATCATACATTTAAGCAAGCAAATATCTGCTAATCTAGGCTTTACCCTGTAAATTTCTGTTCACACTAGATATATTAAATAATAACCATCAGAATAATTCCCAACTAGACACTTAAGACAGAAAGTTTATTATATTATTTATATACCAAACTTTTTTCTTCTTACAAGTAGCTTATTTTCTTTTATTCTAGTTGAAGTATATTTGACTTACAATATTAATTTCAGGTGTACAGAATAGTGATTTAATATTTTTATAGATTTTCCTTCATTTGAAGTTATTACAAACTAATGGCTATGTTTTCCCATACTGTACGCTATACCCTTGTTGCTTATCCATTTTATTACATATATTTATTAGTATAAGCCTCTTTATAACCCATGTTATAGAGGAATATAAATATTCTCTTCAGAAAATTGCAGTAAAATTTGATAATCATTTAATATGAAAAAGTAAAGTATTTCATGGGCTTATTTTTATAACATTCTTGGAACTTAAAATGAAAATTAAAGGATGTGACACTTTAACAAAGTTCTAAATTAAATAGCTGGATCAGAGATCCATAAAAAACCACTTTAGCGATAACATAAATTTTTTCCAGAAGATAAATCACAATCCCATAATTACTGATAATCCACCATACTTGAGGAGGATGCTCAACTTCCACTTTATGATTAACTTCAAAAGAAATTATAACAGTTTTTTTAGATTATAGCAGTTGTTTAGAGTTCAGGCTCTTCTTGGCAAATACTGAACTGATTTTCTGAATTCTGCATGAAAGAATATCTGATTCGAAGTCAAGATGCCACACATTTTTACCAAGTTTGGACTGTCGGCTCCAGCTCCTTAGATACTAATATAGTTTCATAAAAAAAGAAATATCATTAAGGTTTTGAACTCTGGATCCCTAGGGAGTCTGAGTAACTGCCCAAGCCCCTCCTGGGGAAAGGAACTGACAGTTTCCATTTGGATTACTAACAACACATTTGGCCCCACCTCCCCAGTCCTCACCAGTACCCTGTCAGGCAAAGGAAAAAGATGTTTCCACACCTCCAAGCCATTTGGGGTGGCTCTGACGACCAGAGAAAGGGCTCCCAAAGTAGGGCAGCATGTGTGAGGCAAACACTAGAGCCAGTTAAGCTTGATGAGGTAACCCCAACACTTTCCCAAGCCTCCTTCCCAGGGTTCTCTCGCAACCCCACTTTCAGGTGTGGGCTTCCTGCATAGCTCAGACAGTAAAGAATCTGCCTGCAATGCAGGAAATCATATACTGTAGTTTAAACAACCTGGAGAAGAAGAGCCTTTGTCTGTAAAGGAAAACTGTTTATTGTCTGAGTAACTGTCTCAATAGAGAATTAAATGATCTTAGAATCTCCCTCAAAATTTTATATTAATAAATAAGAATCCTAAGGCAGACGGAGGTTAGGGATTTCCCAAAAGTCGTAGGGCTTCACATCTTCAGATTCCTATCCAATGTTCTTTTTAATACGGCACGAAATTTTTGAGAAACTTCTCACAGCCAAAGTAAATAACAATCTGCCTGCAATGAAGGAAACATGAGTTCAATCCCTGGGTCAGGAAGATCCTCTTGAGAAGGAAATGGCAATCCACTCCAGTATTCCTGCCTGGAGAATTCCATGGACTGAGGAGCCTGGTGGGCTATACTCCATGGGGTCACAAAGAGTTGGACACAACTGAGTGACTAACAGTTTTACAGCCAAACTATCTTTTAAGAACGTTATCTGTCAGAGCATTTTAGTGATTAGGTTTGGCACTAAGTGTAACCATAATTAGGCAGCGATCCTGCCTGTCTGTCCTCCAGGCATATATCCTGCCACCCTCCACTTCTCAAGGTCTTCTACAGGTTCATGCAGTCTTCTTCCACGTGTTTCCCCATGTTTCATTCACATCAAGAAGTAAACCAAAAAAAAGAAAATTTTTGGCTTCCCTGGCGGTCCAGTGGGAAAGAATCCGCCTTGCAGTGCAAGGGACACCGGTTTGATCCCTGGCCCGGGTAGATCCCATGTGCCATGGAGCAGCTGAACTGGTGCGTCCAATTATGAGCCAGTGCTCTGGGGTGCATGCGCCCAGAGCCCGTGCTATGCAATGAGAGAGGCCACTGCAATGGGAGGCCCACACAGGCCAAAGAATAAAGTCGGATGAAAATAAATCAATAAAAAAACCAATAAAAGAGGACAAATTTTTTTTAAAAAGTGACAAAAAAAGAAAATTCTGCTCTTCCTAGAAAGAAGTATGTACATTTTAACAAGACATAACATGCTCATTTCTAATTGGGACTGCAACATAAGGAGGATAATAAGTGGCTCTGACCTAGTGTTCCATATTAAAAATACAGGACTATAATAATCCTTAACTAGTAAATATGGAGAAAAATGTTTATAATGTTCCCACTTTTATTTTGTAATACATATTTAGCCTAAGTCAAACTACAAAAATGAGATGAATGAAACATTCTTGATTCATGTAGAATTGTATAGGCTGTTCAAATAAGAAAAGTTAAATAAAATGGTTGAGGGTGAGGGGAAGGGTGGAAATCTAAGAAAGCAATGGCTCCAGAAAAGTGAACACACTATTATTCCATTCTTTCTTTTTTTGTTTCTTATTTCAGGGAGCCAACAAATACCACCACCTGTTTTCTCCCCCTTCCCTTAGCCCATTAAGTGTTGGGTGGCAGTTTCCTTCACAACTGCCTTGAAATCTTTGATTGGTTCAACAGCAGAGGTCATCCTGGCTCCTTGTTCAACAAAAGTGGCCAGGAAATAAAGGATGCCCAGCTGCAGTGTAGGAAGGCACAATTTTAAAGGGAATTTCGAGGAAGTCACACCAAAATGTATCACACTCAAGCCCTCCAACGAGCAGTTCATTTTCTCTAAAACAAATAAACTGGGCAAGAAGATAACTCAGAAGAGCCTCTGTCTGATTTTGAGCACCAAAAAAGAAAAGGAAATGTTGAGATACTGTGGTTATAGCAAGACTGCACCAAAAGGAACTATGAAGGCCCATCTCCCCTGGCTTTGCATCCCTACTAGGAAGAACTGTGCTAGAAATTTATACTGAACAGCTCATCCATCTTCATAACAGATCTCTAGATTTTACAGAATGGTAATGATGGTGATGCACCTAACGCCTACCATGATTAATGATTACACATGGAGCACGACTTGATGGCCATGCTCTGGGGTGCATGCGCCCAGAGCCCGTGCTATGCAATGAGAGAGGCCACTGCAATGGGAGGCCCACACAGGCCAAAGAATAAAGTCGGATGAAAATAAATCAATAAAAAAACCAATAAAAGAGGACAAATTTTTTAAAAGTGACAAAAAAAGAAAATTCTGCTCTTCCTAGAAAGAAGTATGTACATTTTAACAAGACATAACATGCTCATTTCTAATTGGGACTGCAACATAAGGAGGATAATAAGTGGCTCTGACCTAGTGTTCCATATTAAAAATACAGGACTATAATAATCCTTAACTAGTAAATATGGAGAAAAATGTTTATAATGTTCCCACTTTTATTTTGTAATACATATTTAGCCTAAGTCAAACTACAAAAATGAGATGAATGAAACATTCTTGATTCATGTAGAATTGTATAGGCTGTTCAAATAAGAAAAGTTAAATAAAATGGTTGAGGGTGAGGGGAAGGGTGGAAATCTAAGAAAGCAATGGCTCCAGAAAAGTGAACACACTATTATTCCATTCTTTCTTTTTTTGTTTCTTATTTCAGGGAGCCAACAAATACCACCACCTGTTTTCTCCCCCTTCCCTTAGCCCATTAAGTGTTGGGTGGCAGTTTCCTTCACAACTGCCTTGAAATCTTTGATTGGTTCAACAGCAGAGGTCATCCTGGCTCCTTGTTCAACAAAAGTGGCCAGGAAATAAAGGATGCCCAGCTGCAGTGTAGGAAGGCACAATTTTAAAGGGAATTTCGAGGAAGTCACACCAAAATGTATCACACTCAAGCCCTCCAACGAGCAGTTCATTTTCTCTAAAACAAATAAACTGGGCAAGAAGATAACTCAGAAGAGCCTCTGTCTGATTTTGAGCACCAAAAAAGAAAAGGAAATGTTGAGATACTGTGGTTATAGCAAGACTGCACCAAAAGGAACTATGAAGGCCCATCTCCCCTGGCTTTGCATCCCTACTAGGAAGAACTGTGCTAGAAATTTATACTGAACAGCTCATCCATCTTCATAACAGATCTCTAGATTTTACAGAATGGTAATGATGGTGATGCACCTAACGCCTACCATGATTAATGATTACACATGGGGCACTTCTGCAAGCATTTTACTGGAGTGGCTGATTTCATGCTCATGACAATCTCGTAAGTACAAATATACCCCTATTTGTCACACGTTGGAAACTGAAGCACAGTGAAGTCAGCTGACTGTTCAAGGTCACAGAGGTACAAGTGTCAGAAGCAGGATTCAGACCCAGGCCATCTCTCTGTATACTATCAAATTTCTACTCTTCAAAACAAACATTGACTCCTCCCTCTAACAAACCAGCTCTTCCTTCCTCATTCCTAGTTCAGTTAATGCCTCTACCCAGTCACTCTGGGGGAAAAAAAAAAACAGAACAGCACTTCATCTGGGGCCTAGTCAATGGTTCCTCTCAACAACCTCTGCATCTCCTACTTGCTAACTCTGTGACCTTAGATTTGACTTTCTCTAAGTCTCAGTTTCTTATCTATAAAACTGAGTTCCTAAGAGCACCTCAAGTTGTTGTGACTACTAAAAGTAAATGAGATAGCACTGTGCCTGGCAGATTGTAGGAAGATCAGTACCTATTAGCTATTACAATCTCCACCTTGAATCTCGTCCTTTCCCTTTAACCTTAGGCTTAAGCATTCTCTGGCCCTCACCTCTCTCACTTGCAATACCAGCAACCTCTTAATTGGTCACTCTGCCTGATTATTTTCCATTCAATTCAAATTCTACAACTGCTAAAAATGTCAGATATATTCCTTAAAATCATAAACGGCACTCCAATTCCTAGGGAATAAGATGCCGACTACTTATTACCACACTACAGAACTCCCTCCACTATCTAGCCTTTTTACCTCTAGTGTGTGCGTGCTTGCTGGCTAAGTCACTTAAGCTGTGTCTGACTCTCTGCGACACTATAGCCTACCAGGCTCCTCTGTCCGTGACATTCTCCGGGTAACAATACTGGAGTGGATTGCCATTTCCACCTTTAAGGGATCAAACCCAAGTCTCCTGCATTGGCGGGTGGTTATAGCAAGACTGCACCAAAAGGAACTATGAAGGCCCATCTCCCCTGGCTTTGCATCCCTACTAGGAAGAACTGTGCTAGAAATTTATACTGAACAGCTCATCCATCTTCATAACAGATCTCTAGATTTTACAGAATGGTAATGATGGTGATGCACCTAACGCCTACCATGATTAATGATTACACATGGGGCACTTCTGCAAGCATTTTACTGGAGTGGCTGATTTCATGCTCATGACAATCTCGTAAGTACAAATATACCCCTATTTGTCACACGTTGGAAACTGAAGCACAGTGAAGTCAGCTGACTGTTCAAGGTCACAGAGGTACAAGTGTCAGAAGCAGGATTCAGACCCAGGCCATCTCTCTGTATACTATCAAATTTCTACTCTTCAAAACAAACATTGACTCCTCCCTCTAACAAACCAGCTCTTCCTTCCTCATTCCTAGTTCAGTTAATGCCTCTACCCAGTCACTCTGGGGGAAAAAAAAAAACAGAACAGCACTTCATCTGGGGCCTAGTCAATGGTTCCTCTCAACAACCTCTGCATCTCCTACTTGCTAACTCTGTGACCTTAGATTTGACTTTCTCTAAGTCTCAGTTTCTTATCTATAAAACTGAGTTCCTAAGAGCACCTCAAGTTGTTGTGACTACTAAAAGTAAATGAGATAGCACTGTGCCTGGCAGATTGTAGGAAGATCAGTACCTATTAGCTATTACAATCTCCACCTTGAATCTCGTCCTTTCCCTTTAACCTTAGGCTTAAGCATTCTCTGGCCCTCACCTCTCTCACTTGCAATACCAGCAACCTCTTAATTGGTCACTCTGCCTGATTATTTTCCATTCAATTCAAATTCTACAACTGCTAAAAATGTCAGATATATTCCTTAAAATCATAAACGGCACTCCAATTCCTAGGGAATAAGATGCCGACTACTTATTACCACACTACAGAACTCCCTCCACTATCTAGCCTTTTTACCTCTAGTGTGTGCGTGCTTGCTGGCTAAGTCACTTAAGCTGTGTCTGACTCTCTGCGACACTATAGCCTACCAGGCTCCTCTGTCCGTGACATTCTCCGGGTAACAATACTGGAGTGGATTGCCATTTCCACCTTTAAGGGATCAAACCCAAGTCTCCTGCATTGGCGGGTGGATTCTTTACTGCTGAGCCACTGGGGGAAGCCCCCCACTTTTTTTTAAATCTCTCAATATATCTCAAAACACAATGTACTACCCCATAATTCCTCTTAAAAGTACATACTTTCACAACATTATTTCACTTTTTTTTTTTTTAAACCATGCTGCTGCTGCTACAGAAATCCCAGTAATTACCCATTACTCTGCTACATGCCTTTATTTTAGGACTCACTACATTGTATTACAGAATCACATTGCTTGTTTCAAGGTGTTAGATTATACTTTCCTTAGGAAGGGAAATTGTGTCTTATTTTTTTATAAAAAGTCAAATAATATGAGCTTGATAAATAAAAACCAATTCATTTAATACTAACATGGACAGTAAACGTTTTTTTAGGAAATATCCCTACAGCTAAAACACTGAGAAATAAGCAGGCACAAGTACAAAAGTCTTTCTCCATTCCACTGCAAGAATTTAATGTATTAAGGAAAGTACTATAGAAACACCTAAAAATCTTACAAAATTTTGTTTAGATTAAAAACAAAAAACATCAGCAATAAAAGTTTGGATGTTTACTCTTCCTATGTTGGAATATAATTCGGAATTTACGGTTTCAAAGTTCTTTAGAATCAATAGTAGACACGGTGGTTTTCCATACCTCCTAAAGAAACACAAAAGTACACCCTGGAGTCTTATGCTAAATGTGAAATGAAAATAGTAAAAAATAATTTATAGAGGAACATCACAATGATCAATGGTGTTTAACATGTACTTTGTATAAAGTGAAGAGCCTACAAAATAACTTTTAGAAATACTGGACACAGACATTTCCAAGCTTCAAAGACCCCTTGCAAATGTACATGTGCTAGTTTCCTCATTTCTCTGTAATTCCTACAGAAACAATGAAAATTAGCTTCCCTTCTAAAGAAAACAATTCAGTTGTGGCAACTATAGATAAATGTGTTCACTGTTACATTTCACATCAAGAAAAACACCAGTGAGACCAAACTGAGGTCTGGTCGCTTCATCTGCAGTTCTCTAAGCATTCATGAGGATGGACAGACAGTAGGAGAGAAGGCACATGGACCGGGAGCGACAGAAAACAGAAATAAAACAGGAATATATATTAAATACTTTCTGATTCACCCTACACTTAATATTTTTTCCAACCACACGGTATCATAATCTAGTTTCTATCACTGTGATCTGTATGTACACACATGCAAAGAAAAAGGGTTAAAGTTACACATGAACTACATACTAGAAACCAAACACCATCATTTTCCATGTTGTATAATGCATCTATTGCCTATGGGATTACATCCTTAAAGTGCATTAAAAATATTCAAGAAGTTGGTGGTATAGGAGAAAGAATACTTGACTAAAAGTAAAGAGATTTTCAGTTTTCCATTTTGCCTCAAATTCTTTAGCACTCAGGCAAAGTGCTTAACTTTTCTGATTTCCGTTCTTCTTATACATACGCCAACAAAAACAAAAGTAGATGGTCTCTAAATATTTTTTAGGCTATGGACTTTTCTGATGGTACAACAGTCAGAAAACAGCAATACAGTAATAGTCATATAGTAACAGTAAGTATCAAGATCAATTTAGGATCAAAATTACACACTCTAAATGTTTCCTTAAATTGTGCATCACTAGATTTTGTCAAAACTACTGAGACTTTATTTTTTAAAAACACAATGTAGAGAAAATAAACACATTTCAGTAGCATGGAATGTATGGCTTTAGAAATAGTCTCCAAAATATTTAAATGAAGCTAACAGAGAAAAACAAGAACAGTTACCAGCATTACCGTCTTTGGAAGCAACATTAAGAGCAAATTCAGAAAATGGCAAAGGATTTTAATCTTTAATAGACTAAAATAAAAGTAAAGTCAGAGGACGTTAAAGGTTCAGGTAAGCAATATCAGAAAGTAATGTAAGAGTGAGCTGATGAATATAAACAGGTGCCCTACAAGTCACACCATTAAAATCTCCTTTTACCATTGGCCAGGATACACTGAATTTTGCACTTCAATGAAAAAAATTAGCTTCCCTTCTAAAGAAAACAATTCAGTTGTGGCAACTATAGATAAATGTGTTCACTGTTACATTTCACATCAAGAAAAACACCAGTGAGACCAAACTGAGGTCTGGTCGCTTCATCTGCAGTTCTCTAAGCATTCATGAGGATGGACAGACAGTAGGAGAGAAGGCACATGGACCGGGAGCGACAGAAAACAGAAATAAAACAGGAATATATATTAAATACTTTCTGATTCACCCTACACTTAATATTTTTCCAACCACACGGTATCATAATCTAGTTTCTATCACTGTGATCTGTATGTACACACATGCAAAGAAAAAGGGTTAAAGTTACACATGAACTACATACTAGAAACCAAACACCATCATTTTCCATGTTGTATAATGCATCTATTGCCTATGGGATTACATCCTTAAAGTGCATTAAAAATATTCAAGAAGTTGGTGGTATAGGAGAAAGAATACTTGACTAAAAGTAAAGAGATTTTCAGTTTTCCATTTTGCCTCAAATTCTTTAGCACTCAGGCAAAGTGCTTAACTTTTCTGATTTCCGTTCTTCTTATACATACGCCAACAAAAACAAAAGTAGATGGTCTCTAAATATTTTTAGGCTATGGACTTTTCTGATGGTACAACAGTCAGAAAACAGCAATACAGTAATAGTCATATAGTAACAGTAAGTATCAAGATCAATTTAGGATCAAAATTACACACTCTAAATGTTTCCTTAAATTGTGCATCACTAGATTTTGTCAAAACTACTGAGACTTTATTTTTTAAAAACACAATGTAGAGAAAATAAACACATTTCAGTAGCATGGAATGTATGGCTTTAGAAATAGTCTCCAAAATATTTAAATGAAGCTAACAGAGAAAAACAAGAACAGTTACCAGCATTACCGTCTTTGGAAGCAACATTAAGAGCAAATTCAGAAAATGGCAAAGGATTTTAATCTTTAATAGACTAAAATAAAAGTAAAGTCAGAGGACGTTAAAGGTTCAGGTAAGCAATATCAGAAAGTAATGTAAGAGTGAGCTGATGAATATAAACAGGTGCCCTACAAGTCACACCATTAAAATCTCCTTTTACCATTGGCCAGGATACACTGAATTTTGCACTTCAATGAATGAATATCCAGAGGCAGTAACAATGAATGCATTTTATGAACT
The DNA here is from genome assembly GCA_022376925.1 of Tragulus kanchil. Classification (NCBI taxonomy): domain Eukaryota; kingdom Metazoa; phylum Chordata; class Mammalia; order Artiodactyla; family Tragulidae; genus Tragulus; species Tragulus kanchil. Next base: position 99,296,831 of record JAIOJX010000005.1, on the reverse strand, counting down.
GATAAATGTTTTGTTGGCCTTTCAAATAAACCACATAGTTATAATAAATGAGGAAATCATTCTCACCATTGTTTTAATTTTGCACTTTAAACTTTGTGTAATATTACACTATTGAAAAAATATCTATGCAATGATAACTATTATTCTTCAATTTAAGGAATCAAGACAAGTGAACTATAGAACTAATAAGAATTCTACTGCAGCAAATTACAATTTGATCAGAATTAATTTTAAAGAGGGAAGAAAAAAAATTAATATACTATTATTGCTCTTTACAACTTCATAAAATAAAACAGCATATAGATCTGAATTCACTTTCATTACACAGAAAACTACCAAAAGCAGTAAATTCAGCCAAGAATCAAATATAACCACAAGAGAAAACAAATACACTTAACCAGAAAATATTCCCAGCATACAAAGACTTTTAAAAAGTGAGAATTACAAGAACAAATCCCTAGAAAATAGCAAATCCATTCTAAAAAACACGGATGGAATATGGTTAAACCATTCCAAAACAAACAAAAAAAAGGCTTAAAAGTAGAGAAAAAAAAAAAAACAGAGTTAGTCCACAGCCTAGATGTCACTTTCCAATATCGCATCCAAATTAGGAATTCTCTCCTGTCTATAAACACTCTCCACCCATTCCAGCTTCTGACAAATTAAAGTTATTATGAAGTTTGTCCTTCTTGATCTAATATATTTTTTCCTCTCACTTTCACTCTTCTGATTACTAGAAAATTACTGACTAGACATTATTGGGAGGCATTGCTGGCACTTCCATTTTCTTCTCAGTTTTTAACTCTTCATCTCTACTAGCTTTTTCACTGCTTTCATGTAGGAAAAAAAACCCATTTGACACCTCTCTCTTTCAAGATTACTCAAGGGTAATCTGTACTGGAAGTAGTCTTCTCACCTGCCCCACCTCTCAGCATTGCAGCCTGACTTTTGCCCATAACACTCTACCAAAACTGTTCAGGTCAAGACCAACAATAACCTTCTAATTGCCAAACCCAACCCAATGGATATTCTTATCTCATTTGACCTCTCTGAGGAACACGAGGCATATGAGATTATTAATCAATCATTCTTAAATCTCTCTGTTCTCTTGACATGGAAGATGTCAAATCTCTTTTGGTTTTCTTCCTGCTCCTCTGACCTGTCCTTCTGTCTTCTTGGCTGGATGTTTCTTTGCCAGCTCCATCATGTTGGTGAGCCTCTGCTTTCTCCCCTATGTCTCACTTTCTTTTGTGTTCTTTGACAATCTCATCCATCTAAGGTTTCAGGTACCATCTATATATCATGGTTTCCAAATTTTCATCTAGAGATGAATTCATAACTTCCTTCAAATCTCTAGATGCTTATAAAACAAGACATATTCAGAACCTTTCAGGGCAATATTGTGGGGCTAGAGAATAATCTTAGGCTAGTAAATTCCATTTACATGACTCTAATTCAAGGCTCAATTCTTTTCCCAATATCCTCAATTCCTTTCCAGGGTGGTATGTCCTCAGGTTACCAATCACTGATATGACTAAATACCTCAACTTGTCCAGGACAGCCCTACTTTATGCTTGTTGTCCCAGAGTAATTATTAATTACTTCCTCTCATTTTCAAAATAACACCTGTTTGATTAGTATGTTATATAAACACCCTGAAAAAAGAAAGTCACATTGTTTAGTCATGTCTGACTCTCTGTGATGTAACAGACCAGCCATGGCATTCTCCCATGGAAGATGGGAGTTCTATGACAAAGTTCTCAGTAAATGAAAATGAATGACTCAAAGGTCAGTCAGTGACAGCTATAAATGCAGTTATAGCCTTAAAAGTGGATGAAGTGGGATAATAATAATAATGTCCAAATCACCTTGAGAAACCAGAATAGTACTGACTTGTCTTCTTAGCCTGGTATCTGCTTGTACGTAGTGATTTGTTAAGAGGAGGAGATGAAGTGATACTCCTCTGTGTGGAGGTAGAGGATATAGAGAAGTTTCTTAGCAATGGAGCTAGGGATCCTAATGGTAGGGAGTGAAGAATTCAGTGTATGGGGTGGAGGAGAACTCATTTAGTTGTGTGTGAAAAATCAGAAAGGATGGTGACATGTAGGGTTCCCTGGTGGCTCAGATGGTAAAGAATCTGTCTACAGTGCAGACTCAGGTTTGACCCCTGGGTTGGGAAGATTCCCTTGAGAAGGAAATGGCAACCCACTCCAGTATTCTTGCCAGGAGAATCCCATGGACAGAGGAGCCCGGTGGGCTACAGTCCGTGGGATCACCAAGAATCAGACACGACTGAGCGACTAACACACACTTTATTCACATTACTTCTGTAGTCAGCATTATTAATCTTGCTACCCACTGATGTTTGGTAACTTTGGCCATTGTCTTCAACTACAATTGTTCCAACTCCAGAATCTTAAATTTAGTACTCTCACATCACATTTTTCCATCTCTAGTACTCCTTTACTTCAATTAATCCAACAGCTCCCCTTTGGGATTCTTCATGCTCTCATTTTTCTATACTTGTCAGCCCTGTCTTGGCTTTGCTTTCGTCTTTAATCTAGCAGGATACCTAAGGCTCAGCTCTTCAGCTAACAACCTCATTACCACCCACAGTTCCCTGACATCATATCACTCTCAACCCAAGTTCTCCATCGTACCTTCCTTTCCAATCCCCATCCAGGTTCAGCCTACTTTCGTTCTGCTCTATTATGGGAACTGCTGAAGAAAACTCCCTCAACATAGACAGCCTCCTTCTCTATTTGTGATTGCAGGGGTGTTAAACACTATCAGCAATTAGGTCACTTGTCCTGGTTAAGGCCATTTGCCAATCACAATGGTTAACTTTTCTTTTCCCCTCAAAAATACCCTGATTAATGCTCTTCACAATCTCAGCAGGTAACCTTGCTCCACAGAGACAAATGATACTGTCCTGGCTACTCATCTGTCTCTGTATCTGCTCCTTCTTTTCTAAAAAAGAATATGTTTCACTGCTCTTTTTCAGGACAACCATTTCACTCATGCTCTTGCCCAACCCTTCCACTTCCTCTGAGATTATGTTTAATTCTCTCCTGTGACTTTGATTTTCTCTCCTCTATCAATGGGGCCCTTCCTTCAGTTCACTGAAAGTATCCTTATCTCTTCCATCTTTAAAGGAAAGCAAACCTTACCTGATCGTATCTCCCTAGTCAAACTTCCACCCACACTGTCCTCTGTTTTACTAAAAGTATTTGGAAGATATACTTACTGAACAAATGAAAACATTTTTTATTTGGTTCAGACTTCTCTCCTTAGCTCCAGACCTACCTATGTTAAATTCTTTAATTATATGTAACTTATTCCAGATTCATTTCCAAAAAACAAAACAGCTACTTCACCAAATCATGTTGAACTGATGACTTTAACGTCCCCTATCTACTCTTCCACTTGTCTTTTTAGATTTAACATCAATTACCAGCATTACCATTCACCCAGACAATCTAGAATCCTTAAAGCCCTCTTTGATTCTTCCTTCTATTCCCCACCCCCACATATAAGCAAATCCTTGCTAAAATCTTCCATGAAAGTGAAAGTGTTAGTAGCTTAGTGAGTCGTGTCCAGCTCTTTGTGACCCTAAGACTGTATATAGCCTGTCAGGCTCTTCTGTCCATAGAATTCTCCAGGCAAGAATACTGGAGTGGGTAGCCATTCCCTTCTTCAAGGGATCTTCCCGACACAGGGATCAAACCCAGGTCTCCTGCACTGCAGGCAGATTCTTTTATCATCTGAGCCACCAGGGAAGCCCCAAGTGTCCCTTTTGTGTCTCTCCAGGATTCCTATTGATGAAGCCCTCTCTGCCTGACAGTACTTCACAGGGGTGATGTTAAGTTTAAATAAGATGATAAATGGGAATGCATTCTGTAAGATGTGCCATGCTCACAAAGATTAATATTATTACACTTTTGCAAAGTGAACATGAGGTTAGCATATTACAACATATTCTTTAAAGAACAATTCTGGAGCTTACCTGGTGGTCCAGTGGGTAAGGACACTGCCTTGCAGTGTACAGGGCGCCGGTTCGATCCCTGGCATGGGAAGATCCCACATGCCGCGGAGCGGCTGGACCGATGTGTCCAACTACCCAGTCAGAGGTCTGAAGCGCATGCGCCCAGAGCCGGTGCTCTGTAATGAGGGAGGCCACTGTGATGGGAGGCCAGAGGCCATCTGATCGTATCTCTCCTATCAACTTAGCCCACACTGTCCTCTGTTTTACTAAAAGTATTTCCTTATCTCTTCCATCTTTAAAGGAAAGCAAACCTTACCTGATCGTATCTCCCTAGTCAAACTTCCACCCACACTGTCCTCTGTTTTACTAAAAGTATTTGGAAGATATACTTACTGAACAAATGAAAACATTTTTTATTTGGTTCAGACTTCTCTCCTTAGCTCCAGACCTACCTATGTTAAATTCTTTAATTATATGTAACTTATTCCAGATTCATTTCCAAAAAACAAAACAGCTACTTCACCAAATCATGTTGAACTGATGACTTTAACGTCCCCTATCTACTCTTCCACTTGTCTTTTTAGATTTAACATCAATTACCAGCATTACCATTCACCCAGACAATCTAGAATCCTTAAAGCCCTCTTTGATTCTTCCTTCTATTCCCCACCCCCACATATAAGCAAATCCTTGCTAAAATCTTCCATGAAAGTGAAAGTGTTAGTAGCTTAGTGAGTCGTGTCCAGCTCTTTGTGACCCTAAGACTGTATATAGCCTGTCAGGCTCTTCTGTCCATAGAATTCTCCAGGCAAGAATACTGGAGTGGGTAGCCATTCCCTTCTTCAAGGGATCTTCCCGACACAGGGATCAAACCCAGGTCTCCTGCACTGCAGGCAGATTCTTTTATCATCTGAGCCACCAGGGAAGCCCCAAGTGTCCCTTTTGTGTCTCTCCAGGATTCCTATTGATGAAGCCCTCTCTGCCTGACAGTACTTCACAGGGGTGATGTTAAGTTTAAATAAGATGATAAATGGGAATGCATTCTGTAAGATGTGCCATGCTCACAAAGATTAATATTATTACACTTTTGCAAAGTGAACATGAGGTTAGCATATTACAACATATTCTTTAAAGAACAATTCTGGAGCTTACCTGGTGGTCCAGTGGGTAAGGACACTGCCTTGCAGTGTACAGGGCGCCGGTTCGATCCCTGGCATGGGAAGATCCCACATGCCGCGGAGCGGCTGGACCGATGTGTCCAACTACCCAGTCAGAGGTCTGAAGCGCATGCGCCCAGAGCCGGTGCTCTGTAATGAGGGAGGCCACTGTGATGGGAGGCCCACGCAGGCCAAAGAACAAAGGTGGATAGAAATAAATGAAAGACCAATAGTAGTGGCCCCCCCCCCCAAAATTATAAAAACCAATTCTGCATCTTAGCAATCAGTTCTTTCTTTTCTAATCACAAATCACAAAGCATCTGTTTGGCAATCTGGTCTACAATTTTTCTAGAAATCAGGCAGTGCCAAGATGTTTAATGTATAGGTTCCAGGCTTCACCTCCCCACACACTTTTTTTTTTAATTTAAAATGTGCAATACTTCAGGTTTCTGGCAAAAATCTTCTGTTTTCTTTTTTTCTTTCCTTTTTAAAGACAAGTGGCAGTAGTTGTGTAAAGAAGTATGTGTAGTGCTTACTCTATCTTATCACTCATCTATATCTTCCACTCATCTAAAGTAGCTAGAATTTCTCTTATTTCCTGGTCTCTCTTGAGTTTCGACTTCAAAGAACCACATTGGAATGGAATAGTGACTTGACTTTAGGAAAATTGGTTCTTTCCTTTCTTGGCTAATTAAGATGATTACACCTTAAACATTACTATTTCATACTATTAGATAAGATTTTTCTTTGGGTTTTTTTTCCTCCTCTTTCCAGAAGTTAGACTTGGAGAGCATTCAAAATTTTCCAAATGTCTCAATTACCATAAAACAAAGCCAGGAGAATTAAGAGGCAAAAGGATAAACACTGGTGAGAAGCCACAGCAAAAGAGAGTAGTTTCAGAGAGAATATAGCATCCTTATCAACTCTAAGATCAGTAAATAGCTATTTATCTAACATCTATTTTTATATACTTGTGTAGCACACTTATCTAACATATTTTTATATACTTTAGTGATATATTTAGGATAAAAATCCATTTTAAAATATTAGCACATTACCTCAGTTCTTAAATGTAAGAGGCAGACCTTAAATTGTAAGAGCTTAATGTATTTTTCATGCAAGTTGTACAGGTCAAATTCCATTGCTCCAAATACTGCACAATTTGATGAAAAAGACCTCCATCTAACATGTGATGTCCCATTTAAGTCAAGCCATCGTTAATGAAACAGAAGAATTAGGATAATCCCTGTATATTACTATTAGCAAAGTATTAAAACTACAGGTCATTCTATTGTAATTTCACAAATGGCCAAGTGAAGCCATATTCGATAACGAGATGTCTTTTTTAAAAAATTTTGGCCTCTTTCATTGGTTTTTTATTTGTTTATTATCATCCATCTTTATTCTTTGGCCTGTGTGGGCCTCACTGCAGTGGCCTCTCTGTTGCAGAGCACCAGCTACAACAGAGCACTGGCTCGTAATTGGACACACAGGTCCAGCCGCTCTGGGGCACGTGGGATCTTCCCGGGCTAGGGATCGAACCCCTTGCACTGCAAGGTGGACTCTTTAGCTACTGGACCACCAGGAAAGCCCTGATAAAAAATTTTCTGAAGCTTAAAAAATATTCTTGATCTTAAGCCAGGCATCCAAACATAATTCAGAAAAAGATTAATCAGATGAAGATGAAGGTGTTCAAGTTAGATACAGCAACAAACTAAAAATGCACTCTGAAATTCTAGATTATATGGCTTTCTCTACAACTGAAACTGATGCTCTAACTGCAAGCAAATAAGAACAAAGCTACGTTTGATGAAAACGATCATTAGGTTAGTCCAAACAGCTAGAAAGAAAATGAGCATGAAAAATAGTTGGCAGTTCCTGGTTAAAAATGTTAAGCCCCTGTTATGGTCAAGGTAACACACAAGAGTCTTCAATACAAAGTCACTAGCGACTATTACTACTGATCTACACTTGGAAGTCTACTTCCATTATTTTTTAACCAACTCCTCACCTCCTCCCCACCAAGCTGCTCCTTCCATAAACCTCCACTCAATACAAGTCTAGTTCACCTATATACTTTCTCAGGACAGAAATTCTGGTGTCCTTTAAGTCTCCTGTTGACCTCACCCTCAATTTATTGAGAAAGAAACCACTCCACCAATTCCGCTCTGGTCCAAGGTGCATCTTCTCTGGCCTAGATTATGGGAAGAGTCCTGGAACTGACATCACCACTTCTGCCCAACACCTGCAGCCTCCATACCCTTTGGCGAGTCTAACATGTGATGTCCCATTTAAGTCAAGCCATCGTAAAGGAAAAAATAATCCCTGTATATTACTATTAGCAAAGTATTAAAACTACAGGTCATTCTATTGTAATTTCACAAATGGCCAAGTGAAGCCATATTCGATAACGAGATGTCTTTTTTAAAAAATTTTGGCCTCTTTCATTGGTTTTTTATTTGTTTATTATCATCCATCTTTATTCTTTGGCCTGTGTGGGCCTCACTGCAGTGGCCTCTCTGTTGCAGAGCACCAGCTACAACAGAGCACTGGCTCGTAATTGGACACACAGGTCCAGCCGCTCTGGGGCACGTGGGATCTTCCCGGGCTAGGGATCGAACCCCTTGCACTGCAAGGTGGACTCTTTAGCTACTGGACCACCAGGAAAGCCCTGATAAAAAATTTTCTGAAGCTTAAAAAATATTCTTGATCTTAAGCCAGGCATCCAAACATAATTCAGAAAAAGATTAATCAGATGAAGATGAAGGTGTTCAAGTTAGATACAGCAACAAACTAAAATGCACTCTGAAATTCTAGATTATATGGCTTTCTCTACAACTGAAACTGATGCTCTAACTGCAAGCAAATAAGAACAAAGCTACGTTTGATGAAAACGATCATTAGGTTAGTCCAAACAGCTAGAAAGAAAATGAGCATGAAAAATAGTTGGCAGTTCCTGGTTAAAAATGTTAAGCCCCTGTTATGGTCAAGGTAACACACAAGAGTCTTCAATACAAAGTCACTAGCGACTATTACTACTGATCTACACTTGGAAGTCTACTTCCATTATTTTTTAACCAACTCCTCACCTCCTCCCCACCAAGCTGCTCCTTCCATAAACCTCCACTCAATACAAGTCTAGTTCACCTATATACTTTCTCAGGACAGAAATTCTGGTGTCCTTTAAGTCTCCTGTTGACCTCACCCTCAATTTATTGAGAAAGAAACCACTCCACCAATTCCGCTCTGGTCCAAGGTGCATCTTCTCTGGCCTAGATTATGGGAAGAGTCCTGGAACTGACATCACCACTTCTGCCCAACACCTCACCCCACCCCAGACAGCCTCCAAGAGTGACCCTTTTAAAAGGCGAGTCTGATTATATGCCTTCTTTATTCAAAAGAACAAGCCCTTTTCACTCAAGGGTGAAAGCCCAAGTCCTTCAAAGGCCTACAATCCCCTGCACAAACTGATTCTCCATCCCTACTTATCTCTCTCCATTTTCACTACTTACTTGGCTCACTCCATCACAGCCAAGTCAGTGTCTGCTATCCTCAAATCTCCCCATGAGGTTAGCCTGCCTCTAAGCATTCGGCAAGTGCCTTTCTTTCTGCTTGAACACTCTTCCCTCAGAGAGGTACATGGATTACCCTCTCACTTCTCTGTGGGCTCAAAAGTCATCTTCTCTAGGAAGTCTTCCTTGGCTATTTCTGGTTAAAATGGCAAGTCTCTCAGCAAACAGATCTGTGGTTGTCAAAGTGGAGGGGATGGAGTGGGAGGCTAGGGCTAGCAGATGTAAGTTATTATATGGAATAGATAAACAACAAGGTCCTAATGTACAGCACAGAGAAGTATATTTAGTATCCCATGATAAACCATACTGGAAAAGGATATTTTTAATAAAGAGTGCATATATATATGAATCAGTTTGCTATACAGCAGAAATTAACACATTGTAAATCAACTATACTTCAATAAAATAAAACTTCAAATCTCCATCTCCCATGCTTTTCCTCTATAGTATTTAACAGCATCTGACATAAAGCATATTTTGTTTATTACCTGCGATTCCCCACTAATGTAAGCTCCGTGCTGGAGAGGATTTTTCTCCCATTTAACAATCTGTAAAAAAGGCCCCTTTTTAAAAACAAGAGTCTTCAATACAAAGTCACTAGCGACTATTACTACTGATCTACACTTGAAGTCTACTTCCATTATTTTTTAACCAACTCCTCACCTCCTCCCCACCAAGCTGCTCCTTCCATAAACCTCCACTCAATACAAGTCTAGTTCACCTATATACTTTCTCAGGACAGAAATTCTGGTGTCCTTTAAGTCTCCTGTTGACCTCACCCTCAATTTATTGAGAAAGAAACCACTCCACCAATTCCGCTCTGGTCCAAGGTGCATCTTCTCTGGCCTAGATTATGGGAAGAGTCCTGGAACTGACATCACCACTTCTGCCCAACACCTCACCCCACCCCAGACAGCCTCCAAGAGTGACCCTTTTAAAAGGCGAGTCTGATTATATGCCTTCTTTATTCAAAAGAACAAGCCCTTTTCACTCAAGGGTGAAAGCCCAAGTCCTTCAAAGGCCTACAATCCCCTGCACAAACTGATTCTCCATCCCTACTTATCTCTCTCCATTTTCACTACTTACTTGGCTCACTCCATCACAGCCAAGTCAGTGTCTGCTATCCTCAAATCTCCCCATGAGGTTAGCCTGCCTCTAAGCATTCGGCAAGTGCCTTTCTTTCTGCTTGAACACTCTTCCCTCAGAGAGGTACATGGATTACCCTCTCACTTCTCTGTGGGCTCAAAAGTCATCTTCTCTAGGAAGTCTTCCTTGGCTATTTCTGGTTAAAATGGCAAGTCTCTCAGCAAACAGATCTGTGGTTGTCAAAGTGGAGGGGATGGAGTGGGAGGCTAGGGCTAGCAGATGTAAGTTATTATATGGAATAGATAAACAACAAGGTCCTAATGTACAGCACAGAGAAGTATATTTAGTATCCCATGATAAACCATACTGGAAAAGGATATTTTTAATAAAGAGTGCATATATATATGAATCAGTTTGCTATACAGCAGAAATTAACACATTGTAAATCAACTATACTTCAATAAAATAAAACTTCAAATCTCTCCATCTCCCATGCTTTTCCTCTATAGTATTTAACAGCATCTGACATAAAGCATATTTTGTTTATTACCTGCGATTCCCCACTAATGTAAGCTCCGTGCTGGAGAGGATATTTCTCTGTTTAGAAAACTGGCCACACAGTAGGTGTTCAAAATTATTTACTATATTCATGTACAATTTTAGTTTACAAGTTGCTTCCATGTAAACTAAATTATACAGTAACTCATTTTCTCCTTATGCTCTCCCTTCTCCAAATTCTCCAACCTTTGTAGTAGCAATGTGGATGACAACAAAGAGCTGTCAGGAAGAAAAAAAAAGATATATATATTGCTGGCTACCTGCAAAGCTCTTTAAAACATATCCCCCATATTAATGAACTACATTTACAAGATGAAAGCGCAAAGTCAACACCTTTATTAGCATAAGGTTCCCAGGTGTGGAAGTTTAAAGTAACCAAGCAGAAGAGCCAAGGATCATCAGGAAGAAAAGCCCAATTCAGTTTGTCCTATCAGTCTGCTAAACAAACCCTAAAGAAAGTGCGAGCTGAATTTCGTATTCAAGGAAATATTCCAGTCTGAATTGTATCCAACACGAGATTCTATTCCTTTAAATGTTCTATCTGCTAAATACAACCTCATCCACCAGCAAGTGCTGTCACTGGGTGTGTATTGTCTGAGGAGCACACAGGGAATGTTTTGTTTGGTTTTGTTTAACCTAGCAAGACTCAGAGCGAGGAAGCCTTTTTCATAGCCTCTGAGCTTACTCCTTCCGGCACCAAGCAAACTACTGGTGGTTCTGGGGTCTCCCTGGGTTATTTCCCCTACGGGTGAAGCCCATCAGAGGTCAACCGGCGGCATCTCAGCCAAGGCTCCAGTGATGCCCGGCACAGAGGGCAGAGGTCGCAGAGGCTCCTCTGGAGAGTCTCTCGCCCGGATACAGGGTGTCACAGGCATGGGAAAAGCAGAGGGCTGAGGCGCACCGAGGAGGTGACAGGTGGGCGAACACCGGCGGGGCAAGATTTTACCGAGCGACCCGCAGGGTGGTGGCGCCGAAACCGTCAACTCCGGCCGTCAACCTGTCGGTGTGGGCCCGGCCGGGGTGCAGGTTGTGCGGCGACACGGGATAATAAATACAAGGTCGCAGCACATCGCCGCCAGCCAGCCTGACCTCCACCGTCCAAGCACCGGGAAATAAAGTTAGGGGCCGGTGGCCGCCGCAAAGGTCCGGAGAGGCCGGGTGGAGCTCGCGCCCGCGGCTCAGCGGCTGTCAAAGGCTGCCCGGGCGCGGCGGGAAGCCGTCCCGGAGCCCCAGAGCCGGAGCGAAACCTCGAGCCGGCGTGTCGGGCCGAGTCCCCCGCGCCCTCCGCCCTGCCGCCGCGACCCCCAGCCGGGGCTGACTGCCACCCCCAATCTCCAACAGCCTTCCCTTCAGGCTACCGATAGGGTCCGGGACCCCTAACCCGCGGCCAGTATCTCCGGGCCCGGCGGCCGCCTTTACCTGCGCTCTGGCCGCCGCCGCTGTTTCTCCACCCGGGAGAATCCCGAGTCGCCCGCCGCTTCCACCGCCGCCGCGGCGAATTCCCCACCCCGCCCCTCAGGTAACCCAGGAAACCGGGAACACCACCCCTCCCTCCCGCGTCCGGCACCAGACCCGCTCGCCTGCGCTTGCGCACTTGCCTGCCTCACGCTTCCCAAGCCCCGCCCCTCGCCGGTAAGGCAGCGCCCGCGTCGCGCATGAAGTCAACTTTAGCAAGGTAAAAACCCTGGGTGTTGTATCAGTCTGCTAAACAAACCCTAAAGAAAGTGCGAGCTGAATTTCGTATTCAAGGAAATATTCCAGTCTGAATTGTATCCAACACGAGATTCTATTCCTTTAAATGTTCTATCTGCTAAATACAACCTCATCCACCAGCAAGTGCTGTCACTGGGTGTGTATTGTCTGAGGAGCACACAGGGAATGTTTTGTTTGGTTTTGTTTAACCTAGCAAGACTCAGAGCGAGGAAGCCTTTTTCATAGCCTCTGAGCTTACTCCTTCCGGCACCAAGCAAACTACTGGTGGTTCTGGGGTCTCCCTGGGTTATTTCCCCTACGGGTGAAGCCCATCAGAGGTCAACCGGCGGCATCTCAGCCAAGGCTCCAGTGATGCCCGGCACAGAGGGCAGAGGTCGCAGAGGCTCCTCTGGAGAGTCTCTCGCCCGGATACAGGGTGTCACAGGCATGGGAAAAGCAGAGGGCTGAGGCGCACCGAGGAGGTGACAGGTGGGCGAACACCGGCGGGGCAAGATTTTACCGAGCGACCCGCAGGGTGGTGGCGCCGAAACCGTCAACTCCGGCCGTCAACCTGTCGGTGTGGGCCCGGCCGGGGTGCAGGTTGTGCGGCGACACGGGATAATAAATACAAGGTCGCAGCACATCGCCGCCAGCCAGCCTGACCTCCACCGTCCAAGCACCGGGAAATAAAGTTAGGGGCCGGTGGCCGCCGCAAAGGTCCGGAGAGGCCGGGTGGAGCTCGCGCCCGCGGCTCAGCGGCTGTCAAAGGCTGCCCGGGCGCGGCGGGAAGCCGTCCCGGAGCCCCAGAGCCGGAGCGAAACCTCGAGCCGGCGTGTCGGGCCGAGTCCCCCGCGCCCTCCGCCCTGCCGCCGCGACCCCCAGCCGGGGCTGACTGCCACCCCCAATCTCCAACAGCCTTCCCTTCAGGCTACCGATAGGGTCCGGGACCCCTAACCCGCGGCCAGTATCTCCGGGCCCGGCGGCCGCCTTTACCTGCGCTCTGGCCGCCGCCGCGCGTTTCTCCACCCCGGGAGAATCCCCGAGTCGCCCGCCGCTTCCACCGCCGCCGCGGCGAATTCCCCACCCCCCGCCCCCTCAGGTAACCCAGGAAACCGGGAACACCACCCCCTCCCTCCCCGCGTCCGGCACCAGACCCGCTCGCCTGCGCTTGCGCACTTGCCTGCCTCACGCTTCCCAAGCCCCGCCCCTCGCCGGTAAGGCAGCGCCCGCGTCGCAGGCATGACGCGTGGAGCCCGGAGCCAATGAAGGAAGGAAGAGGGCGGGCCGAGTCCCTGGGCCGGGACCGGGGCCGGGGGTTCCTGCCAGCGCCCGGGGTTAGCTAGTCAAGTGGCCTCGCCCTTCCAGCACTTTGCGAGACGGGTTGCGTCACACCCTAGGGAGGGCTTGCTCCGTTTGAAAAGCACCAAGCACATGCATAGCGTCCTCTTCCTACGTACAACACAACTGTCATCCTTTCCTCCTTCTCTGGGTCCCGAGGATGGAGGTAGAAGAAATATGGGAAGGTGTCAGGAGAGGGAGAAAGGCTTACTCACGAGGAACCCAGCCCTTCTGGGACCTGGAAAAATATATTTTATAAAGGCTACTGTAGGCTGCTTACAAAAACGTAAAAAGATTTAGGAAGCTACCCTAGAATTAATTAAGTGCAAAGAGTGCAAAGGTGTGTGTTTCAACTTAACTCTCTTCATGCACAGTTGTGTGCAGCGCGCAATCAGAGTTGTGTGTCTTATAATGGAGTGTCTCCATTATGGGGGAAGCGATAGATTAAATATAAGGATATGTTAACTGCATCACTGGCAGGTCCAGTACACAGCTGACAGTCTACTGATGTCGCAGTTTGGCATCACCACCTAGTCACCGTGGCTGGCCTTGCAGCAGAATGTCAAAGATAGGTTTCAGTCCTGAAGGTCTGGTATTCAAGTCCTGCCTAATACAAAGCACAGCTGACCCTGAACAGGAGAGAAGTTGTTAGGGGCACTGGCCCACTGCTAGTTAAAAATCCTTCATAAAGCTCTTTAATCATTCCTCCATCTATGGATTCAACCAACTTCAGACGGTAGTACTGTATTACAGATTTAGTGATTTTGCATATAAGTGGACTAGTGCCCGTTCAAACCCATTGTTCAAGGGTCAACTGTATAAGCAATGGTTTACTAACTGAGAGGAGCTGGTTTAGAATCAACAACTCCAGTTATTTTGACATAGGAATCAAGAAATAGAAATAATTCTAATTATTATATCCCAAGGCTGTATACCAAATGCAACTTTCGTCTGACCCAATGACAAACCAAGTAAATAGGTCCCCAGTGACGTGGTTTGAAGGGGTTCTTGGGGAAAATCCCACCCTCTCTCCACTGACATCTGGAGTTCAACCATTGGCAGTTCACACCTTTGGTCAGAGGTCACCCACTTCCTCCAACAATCTTTTAAAGCTTAACTATCCCAAGGATGGGCAACACATGAAGTCCTCAGCAAGTTAGTGAAAGAGAGGCTATTCACTTAGCAAATATATAGTGAACACCTACTATGTGTTGGTACTGTGTGCTAGGTGCCCAAGATATTTGGTGAATTTCCCTGAACTCAAAAAGGAAGAGGAGGGGCTTCACTGGTGGTCCAGTGGGTAAGGACACCGCCTTGCAGTGCAAGGGGCACCAGTTCGATCCCTGGCCTGGGAAGATCCCATGTGCCGCAGAGCAGCTGGACCGATGTGTCCAACTACCGAGCCGGAACTCTGGAGCGCATGCGACCAGAGCCGGTGCTCTGCGACAACAGAGGCCACCGCGATGGGAGGCCCACACGGGCCAAAGAACAAAGATGGATGAAAATGGACAAATGAAAAACCAATAGAAGTGGCCCGCCTGCTCCCCTCCCTCCCCACCCCTCCCCCACCAAAATAAATAAAAAAATAAATCTTTTTTAAAAAAAAGGAAGAGGAAGCCAAACTTGACACATTTCACAGTTTTACATACAACCGAACCTCCTCTTATTTATATACAAATTTTCACACACTAATTTCAAAAACACCTTTTTTTCTTTAATGGACAAAAGCTGTCAGAAGTGTTAAGTAACAAGCTAGTTTCTGTTACTTAAATGAAAAATAATAGACAGCCATGGTATTGTTAAACTCAAAGAGAACAAAAGACTTTATATGACAATGGTATATAATTGGCCCTCAATGTATTATTTTTTTGTAAAAGGCACAAAATAATGTCTTTTGTAACTATTTTTCTTTTTACCAGATTTAGTGATTTTGCATATAAGTGGACTAGTGCCCGTTCAAACCCATTGTTCAAGGGTCAACTGTTAAGCAATGGTTTACTAACTGAGAGGAGCTGGTTTAGAATCAACAACTCCAGTTATTTTGACATAGGAATCAAGAAATAGAAATAATTCTAATTATTATATCCCAAGGCTGTATACCAAATGCAACTTTCGTCTGACCCAATGACAAACCAAGTAAATAGGTCCCCAGTGACGTGGTTTGAAGGGGTTCTTGGGGAAAATCCCACCCTCTCTCCACTGACATCTGGAGTTCAACCATTGGCAGTTCACACCTTTGGTCAGAGGTCACCCACTTCCTCCAACAATCTTTTAAAGCTTAACTATCCCAAGGATGGGCAACACATGAAGTCCTCAGCAAGTTAGTGAAAGAGAGGCTATTCACTTAGCAAATATATAGTGAACACCTACTATGTGTTGGTACTGTGTGCTAGGTGCCCAAGATATTTGGTGAATTTCCCTGAACTCAAAAAGGAAGAGGAGGGGCTTCACTGGTGGTCCAGTGGGTAAGGACACCGCCTTGCAGTGCAAGGGGCACCAGTTCGATCCCTGGCCTGGGAAGATCCCATGTGCCGCAGAGCAGCTGGACCGATGTGTCCAACTACCGAGCCGGAACTCTGGAGCGCATGCGCCCAGAGCCGGTGCTCTGCAACGAGAGAGGCCACCGCGATGGGAGGCCCACACGGGCCAAAGAACAAAGATGGATGAAAATGGACAAATGAAAGACCAATAGAAGTGGCCCGCCTGCTCCCCTCCCTCCCCACCCCTCCCCCACCAAAATAAATAAAAAAATAAATCTTTTTTAAAAAAAAGGAAGAGGAAGCCAAACTTGACACATTTCACAGTTTTACATACAACCGAACCTCCTCTTATTTATATACAAATTTTCACACACTAATTTCAAAAACACCTTTTTTTCTTTAATGGACAAAAGCTGTCAGAAGTGTTAAGTAACAAGCTAGTTTCTGTTACTTAAATGAAAAATAATAGACAGCCATGGTATTGTTAAACTCAAAGAGAACAAAAGACTTTATATGACAATGGTATATAATTGGCCCTCAATGTATTATTTTTTTGTAAAAGGCACAAAATAATGTCTTTTGTAACTATTCTTTTCTCCTTACATCTGATTTATAAAGTATTTGAACCAAGCTACCATTGACTCTGTACAAGAGTATCTTAGAACATAGACGTTAAGTACACATACTAGATAAAACATAAAATATTTCAGATGAACACACAAAATAATGTGTAATAAAGCACATGCAATAGAAGAAAGAATAAAGACAAGTGATAGATATCTAGAAGGAAGCCCTCCTTGTGCATTTATCACATACTGGAAAACTTTGTAAGTGGGCAATCCTCCAGATAATTTGATTCTAAAATTAGTTTCTAAAAGAAGACTCTAAAATCAAGGTTTGAAGATGCAGTTAATGTATATGTGCATAATTTCACATTGAAGTCACCAAAATATGTTAAAATAACCATTTTGTAACTACATGCATATGTAAATCAGACGGTGTCACATTTCTGCAGGAAACCATGCAGTGGCCCGCATTTTACTCAGGTAAAACCAATGTCCTTACAATGGTTTGCAGAATTCTGCACTTGACTCCCCAGAACTTCATCTCTTCCTCCACTGCCATCCTGTCGGCATGCTGCCCTGCTTACTATATACCAACCACTCCAGATACATTCCTGTCCTAAGGGCCTGGCACTGGCTGTTCTCTCTGCTTGAAATGCGTTTTCTCCAGATAGCCATAGAGATAACTCCCTTCCTGTCTTTCCTCAAATTTCATCTTCTCAGTGAAGTTTACCTGAACACTCCCTTAACCTTGAATAAGAGGGGACTCTACCAGAGGCCTCATACTTAAGTTTCTCTCATGTCACAAATGCCATCTGTTATGAGTGGAATTGATCCCCACTCCCTGCACCAAATTCATATGTTGGAGCCTTATCCCATATGTAACTCTGTTTGGAGACAGAACCTTAAAGGAGGTAATTAAGGTTAAATTGGGTCATAAGGGTGGGGCCCTCATCCAATAGAACCAATCCTTATGAGAAGGAGAAGAGTCACCAGAATTTTCCACACTTGCACGAAGGTTAAGTGAGAACACAGTGGAACTGTGGACATCTGCAAACCAGGAAGAGAGGTTTCACCAAAACCAACCCTGCTGGTATCTTGATCTGGAAAGTCTACCCGCAAGAAAGATGAGAAAACAAATTTTTGTTGTTTAAGCCACCTAGGCAGTAGTATTTTGTTATGGCAACACTAGAACTTAAGAAATGTTAATAAAAGAAATGCATGTTTCCTATCTATTCCTATTCAAAAGCCAAGAGTCCAGGGAACCAGAGCAAATTAAACATTCACAAGAAACCTCTAAAACTCATGGTAGCATTCAGAAGACTAGAAAAATGAAGAAATAGTTCAAGGTATCAGCAAGTTCACAGAACAAGAATATTACTTGACCAGTTCAAAGCAAGAGTTGGAAAAGGTCAGTCAAGTTCAAAGTGAGGAACAAGTGAAGATTTACATATATTTCACTGCCTACTCAAAAAAAAATCCTCTATGTTGCATAAGAATGTACACTTTCTCTGTAATTTCATACACAACACTAGTTTGGACCATCAAAAAATGTCTCTAATTCTACCTAACACTGCAAATGGAATCCACTAGTAAGACTATAACACTAACACATTATTTCAGGCCTTCATTTAATTACTGGATCTTTTCTGTTTACTTGTGATGTCTGAAGCTCTGAGATGCAGAGACAGATAAAAGACATCCTAATGTGAAGAACAGTATAGAGGTTCCTTAAAAATCAAAAATAGAGTTACCATATGATCCAGTGATCCCACTTCTGGATATACATCCAGTGAACTGTAATTTGAAAAGATACATGCCAATATTCATAGCAGCACTATTTGCAATAGCCAAGACGCGGAAGCAACCTAAGTGTCTAGTGACAAATGAATGAATAAAAAAGATATATATGTACATGTATATATATGTGTGTGTATGTATATATGTGTGTGTACATATATATATATATATATACACATATATATATATATACATATATATATATATACATATATATACACAGTGGAATTTTACTCAGTCATAAAAAGAATGAAATTATTCTATTTACATGGATGGACTTGGAAATGATCACATTAAGTGAAGTAAATCAGACAGAAAAGACAAATGCCGTATGACATCATTTATAGGTAGAATCTAAAACAATGATACAAATGAACTTATTTACAAAACAGAAACAGACTCACAGACTTAGTAAACAAACTTGTGGTTACCATAAGGGTATCAGGAGGGTGAGAGAAGAGATAAATTAGGAGTCTGAGATGAACAGATACACACTACTATATGTAAAACAGGTAAACAACAAGAATCTACTGTATAGATTGGGGAACTATACTCAATATCTTGCAATAATCTATATGGAAAAAGAATCTGAAGAAGAATATATGTATATGGATCACTTTCCTATTCACTAGAAACTAAAAGAACTTTGTAAATTAACTATACTTCATTTAAAAAAAAAAAAAGACATCTTAGGGCTACTGGGAGCTCCAACAGGTAAGCAAGCAATTAGTGGCAGTGTAAGGGTTATGACAGTGTCACTCACAGGGATCTCTGGGGCACTGTGGAGGGACATCCAACCCCACCTTTCTGGGATTATTAGCAAAGGCTTCCCAGGAAAGCTGACTCTAGACTTGAAACTTAAAAGCCTCACTTGGCTTCAGGCAGGCCAGTTTTTCCTAATGGCTTTTAGCACCCCTAGTCTAGGATAAAATTTTTTAAATGAGATCAATGTAGAGAGCTTTTCCAAAAAGTTAAGTTTACTCAATTCAAACAATTGTCTTCTATTCTGAAACTATGCCCTTTCTACTTCTTTAGAATTTAAATAACCTTTTTATGATGCGTCAGTCGGAGTCTTACAGATGATTAATGGCCTTTCTTGACCTTAATCAACAATAAAACATTGGCACACTGATTGGTCCCTGAGAGAGTCTGCTGCTTTTTCATTGGTATTGAGGTGGTTATTACTTTTCCTTTTTGGTAGCAGTCTCTAAAATCCATGTGTCAAGAAACCAGGACGGGCCCACAGGATGTTCCAGTTCCAGGCTTCTCCAAAGACATCAGCAAGTGAGGAATCCAGAACCTCAAGCGACACCCCAGACTCTCTGAGTGATACCTGACCTTTCAACATGATCCTTGGATGATTTCCGTGCACATTAAAGCTTAAGAAGTACTCTAGGAGGGGGAAGAGCATGTGTAAAAACTGATGAGAGAGCAGACATAGAGAACAGACTTGGGGTTGCCAGAGTGGGGCAGGGCAGAGATGGATGGGGAGCTTGGGGTTAGTAGATGAGAACTATTATAAATAGAATGAACAAACAACAAGGTCCTACTGTATAGCATAGGGAACTATATTCAATTTCTGTGATAAACTATAACAGAAAAGAATATGAAAAAATGTGTATATGTATGTATAACTGAATCACTTTGCTGTACAGCAGAAATTAACACAGCATTGTGAATCAACTATACTCCAATTTAAAAAAAAATGAGTGAGAGAGATAACTATGATTTGGAGATCCTTTTTAAAATAGAAAGAGCAAAGATCACCTTTCAGGGAGGTTGAGAGTGATGCCAGGCAGGCAGGTGAGCAGGAGGGTGAAGATGACCAATATATTCCTCTGTTCCATCTGCAGCCAGATAGATAATTGTTCCCTATTTCAATCTGGTCCTTTCTAACAAAGCCGTGTCCTATTTTGCTTAAAATGTCTAGTCACAGGCTTCCCTGGTCGTGCAGTGGGTGAGGAATCTGCTTTGCAGTGCAAGGGCCACAGGTTCGATCCCTGACCTAGGGGGATCCCATGTGCTGCAGAGCAGCTGGACCAGTGTCCAAATGCAAGCCAGCAGTCTGGAGTGCATGCACCCAGAGGCAGTGCTCTGTGACAAGAGACGTCACTGAAATGGGAGGCCCACACAGGCCAAAGAACAAAGATGGATGAAAATAGATGAAAGACTAATAAAAGAGGTCAAAATTTTTAAAAAAAATGTGTAATGTGTTGAAGAACCTCAAAACATAGGTTACACTGCTGTGAAGCAAATAAATATCTTATCTTGGGCCTACCAAGTGGCAATTTGCACGGTGATGGCAAAGCACATCAGAACTATAATACGTTGTACTGATTCTCCAGAAGGGCTGCGTGGACCAGTCCAGGATTTCCACCAGCTTTCAAAGACTGAGTGAGATCCAGAACCTCAAGCGACACCCCAGACTCTCTGAGTGATACCTGACCTTTCAACATGATCCTTGGATGATTTCCGTGCACATTAAAGCTTAAGAAGTACTCTAGGAGGGGGAAGAGCATGTGTAAAAACTGATGAGAGAGCAGACATAGAGAACAGACTTGGGGTTGCCAGAGTGGGGCAGGGCAGAGATGGATGGGGAGCTTGGGGTTAGTAGATGAGAACTATTATAAATAGAATGAACAAACAACAAGGTCCTACTGTATAGCATAGGGAACTATATTCAATTTCTGTGATAAACTATAACAGAAAAGAATATGAAAAAATGTGTATATGTATGTATAACTGAATCACTTTGCTGTACAGCAGAAATTAACACAGCATTGTGAATCAACTATACTCCAATTTAAAAAAAAATGAGTGAGAGAGATAACTATGATTTGGAGATCCTTTTTAAAATAGAAAGAGCAAAGATCACCTTTCAGGGAGGTTGAGAGTGATGCCAGGCAGGCAGGTGAGCAGGAGGGTGAAGATGACCAATATATTCCTCTGTTCCATCTGCAGCCAGATAGATAATTGTTCCCTATTTCAATCTGGTCCTTTCTAACAAAGCCGTGTCCTATTTTGCTTAAAATGTCTAGTCACAGGCTTCCCTGGTCGTGCAGTGGGTGAGGAATCTGCTTTGCAGTGCAAGGGCCACAGGTTCGATCCCTGACCTAGGGGGATCCCATGTGCTGCAGAGCAGCTGGACCAGTGTCCAAATGCAAGCCAGCAGTCTGGAGTGCATGCACCCAGAGGCAGTGCTCTGTGACAAGAGACGTCACTGAAATGGGAGGCCCACACAGGCCAAAGAACAAAGATGGATGAAAATAGATGAAAGACTAATAAAAGAGGTCAAAATTTTTAAAAAAAATGTGTAATGTGTTGAAGAACCTCAAAACATAGGTTACACTGCTGTGAAGCAAATAAATATCTTATCTTGGGCCTACCAAGTGGCAATTTGCACGGTGATGGCAAAGCACATCAGAACTATAATACGTTGTACTGATTCTCCAGAAGGGCTGGTGGAGAGTCAGTCTTAATAAGGGCCAGACAGGTGACTGCAGCCATGAAATTAAAAGACGCTTGTTCCTTGGAAGAAAAGCTATGACAAACCGAGACAGCATATTGAAAAGCAAAGACATCACTTTGACATCAAAAGTCTGAAACCAGCAATGGTTTTTCCTAGTGGTTATGTATGGATGTGAAAGTTGGACCATAAAGAAGGCTAAGCACCAAAGAATTGATGCCTTTGAACTGTGGTGTTGGAGAGGACTCTTGAAAGTCTCTTGGAGTACAAGGAGATCAAATCAGTCTGTCCTAAAGGAAATCAACCGTGAATATTCATTGGAAGGACTGATGCTGAAGCTGATGCTTCAGTACTTTGGCCACCTGATGTGAGGATGCGACTCACTGGAACAGATTCTGATGCTGGGGAAAATAGAAGGCAGAATGAGAAGGGAACGACAGATGACAAGATGGCATCACTGAGTCAATGGACATGAGTTTGAGCAAACGCCAGGAGATGGTGAAGGACAGGGTAGCCTGGCGTGCTTCCATGGGGTCCCAAAGAATTTGGACATGACTGAGCAACTGAAGACAGGGACCTTCCCTGGTCCAGTGGCTAAGACTCCATGCTACCAATGCAAGGGACCCAAATTTAGTCGTCTCTGACTCTTTCCAACCCTATGGACTATAGCTTCCCAGGCTTCTCTGTCCATGGAATTTTCCAGGCAAGAATAATGGAGTGGGTTGCCATTTCCTCCTCCAGGGGGTCTTCCTGACCCAAGGACAGAACTTGCCTCTCCTGAGTCTCTTGCAGTGGCAAGAGGGTTCTTTACCACTGGAAAGCACTGTAACTCCCAGTATGTGTGTTATAGTCACTCATTCATGTCCAACTCTTTGCAACCAGATGGGATATAGCCCAGCAGACTCCTCTGTCCGTGAGATTCTCCAGATAAGAATTCTAGAGTGGGCTGCCATGCCCTGCTCCAGGGATCTTTCCAACCCAGGGATTGAACCCAGATCTCCTGCACTGCTGACAGATTCTTTAATATCCAAGCCACCAGAGAAGCCCACAACTCCCAGTATATATTGTATTTATGTATTTTTTTTGTCTTCTCCAATAAGCTTTGAGTTTAATAAGTTGTGAGAACTGTACTTTGGCTTTCTAATGTACTCCCAAGTGCCTGAGACAGTAGATACTCAATATTTTTTTTAATAAGGCAGAGGATGATACAGAAGAATACAATAGCTAAAGAATTCTCACATTGTCACATTGTAAATTGACTATACTTCCATTAAAAAAAAACTGGTGAGAGATTATGGTGGTTTGAAGATCCTTTTTAAAATAGGTCAATAGTTGTTAGAGTGTGTCTTTTACACTTTGGGAGATTTAATTCAAATCCTACTTTTGGCGTCTGGAATATCAGACTGTTTCATGTCTGTGTACAATCTGATGTGGCATTCTATTAATAAAGTAGTAAGGTGTTATTTTATGAATGGATAAAGAAGATGTGGTACATATAAATATATATACAATGGAATACTTCTCAACCATAAAAAGAATGAAATAATACCATTTGCAGCAATGTGGATGGACCTAGAGATTATCATGCTAAGTGAAGTAAGTCAGACAGAGATGAGTACCATATGATATCATTTATATGTAGAATCTAAAATAGGACACAAATGAGCCTATGATATGAAACAAAAACAGATTCACAAGCATAGAGAAAAGACTTGTGGTTGCCAAGGGGAAAGGTGGGAGAAATGGTCTGGGAATTTTCAGGTGAGCAGATGTAAGCTATTATACATAGAATGGATAAATAAGAAGGTCCTACTGTACACCTACAGGAAATTACATTCAATATCCTGTAATAAACCATAATGGGAAGGAATATAAAAAAGCATATATGTATAACAGAATCATTTTGTTGTATAGCAGAAATTAACACATTATAAATCAATCATGTTTCAATAAAATAAATTTTAAAAATTAAATAAAGTGTCATTTTTTGCAATGAGCAATCAAACTTGTAAAACTTACATAATCATTTCCCCAGTTCACAATGTTAGCTAACCTGAGAGGCAGAGACCTGTTGTATATTTGGGATCAGAAATGAGTATTAATGTAGTGTGGCCCCACCTTCAGCCTAAGCTACTTTTACCTGTCAAATTCAGATCGGGCCTACAGGGGCCCCCTAGGAACAGATGTACATGAGTTACTGAAGAGTATTCTGGGGAAGCTCTCATTCTTAGTTTCTCTGGAACACGAGCTCATCTAATCATAAAACTTGGGCTGCGCGGGACTTCCCCGGTGATCCAGTGGCTAAGATTTGACACTCCCACTGCAGGAGGCCCAAGTTCGATCCCTGTTCTGGGAGCTAGATCCAGCGTGGCGTAACTAAAGACCCTGCATGCTGCAATGAAGATTGAAGCTAAGCCACAGCTAAGACCCAGTGCAGCCAAATTAATTAATTAATTAATTAAGCTTGTGTTTTTTTAAAAAAAGAACAACTTGGGCTGTAGAGGGGAAGACATGAATGTATATACAGCATGGGATGTAGTATCCAAATTTGCTCTTCACCAGCATCCGAGGCATTCCTAAGCCCTGAGATTTCAAAGATATTTCAAAGGGATCTGAGAGGAAAAACTGAAAGGTCTGTTTTCACTAAAATGTCTGTAGACTCCCTGGTCCCAGTCAGCACTGCCTTTAATCGAATGGTCACACCAGGGAGAAGGGAAGAGCTCCACTGTGCAATGGGATGGGCCTATGATATGAAACAAAAACAGATTCACAAGCATAGAGAAAAGACTTGTGGTTGCCAAGGGGAAAGGTGGGAGAAATGGTCTGGGAATTTTCAGGTGAGCAGATGTAAGCTATTATACATAGAATGGATAAATAAGAAGGTCCTACTGTACACCTACAGGAAATTACATTCAATATCCTGTAATAAACCATAATGGGAAGGAATATAAAAAAGCATATATGTATAACAGAATCATTTTGTTGTATAGCAGAAATTAACACATTATAAATCAATCATGTTTCAATAAAATAAATTTTAAAAATTAAATAAAGTGTCATTTTTTTGCAATGAGCAATCAAACTTGTAAAACTTACATAATCATTTCCCCAGTTCACAATGTTAGCTAACCTGAGAGGCAGAGACCTGTTGTATATTTGGGATCAGAAATGAGTATTAATGTAGTGTGGCCCCACCTTCAGCCTAAGCTACTTTTACCTGTCAAATTCAGATCGGGCCTACAGGGGCCCCCTAGGAACAGATGTACATGAGTTACTGAAGAGTATTCTGGGGAAGCTCTCATTCTTAGTTTCTCTGGAACACGAGCTCATCTAATCATAAAACTTGGGCTGCTGGGACTTCCCCGGTGATCCAGTGGCTAAGATTTGACACTCCCACTGCAGGAGGCCCACGTTCGATCCCTGTTCTGGGAGCTAGATCCAGCGTGGCGTAACTAAAGACCCTGCATGCTGCAATGAAGATTGAAGCTAAGCCACAGCTAAGACCCAGTGCAGCCAAATTAATTAATTAATTAATTAAGCTTGTGTTTTTTTAAAAAAAGAACAACTTGGGCTGTAGAGGGGAAGACATGAATGTATATACAGCATGGGATGTAGTATCCAAATTTGCTCTTCACCAGCATCCGAGGCATTCCTAAGCCCTGAGATTTCAAAGATATTTCAAAGGGATCTGAGAGGAAAAACTGAAAGGTCTGTTTTCACTAAAATGTCTGTAGACTCCCTGGTCCCAGTCAGCACTGCCTTTAATCGAATGGTCACACCAGGGAGAAGGGAAGAGCTCCACTGTGCAATGGGGATGGGCCCATGCTGCATGCACAATGCTAGAGGGAGGGCACTCACTTCCTCAGATGTTTGCTTGGAACCTGGGCTTAAAGCATAACCCTTCTCTCTGCCCAGCTTGTGCTGACATTAGCACAATGCAGCACATGAAGGACTCTCCAGGATTCACTTTGTAAACAGTTGACTTATGGCCAACTTGTGCCTTTATCATGCAGCTATTCCATGAGTAAAGTCCTGAGACAGTTGTATCGCTTAGTAGTATGATGCAGCCCAGGCATGCTATCTTACTGGAAATAAAATACAGTCTCTGAGGCTTTAGATGGTAAAGAATCCTCCTGCCATGCAGCACACCAGGGTTTGATGCCTGTGTCGGGAAGATCCCCTGGAGAAGGGAATGGCAACCCGTATTCTTGCCTGGAGAATCCCATGGACCGAGGAGCCTGGCAGGTTACAGTCTATGTGGTCGCAAAGAGTCGGACACGACTGAGCGACCAACACAACAACAACAGACACTGTTTGGAAATATAACGATAAAGACACATAAAAAGTAATCCAAAACACACAATAATATTGGGAAAAAATGAAGACATTATGTTGGAAAATATAAAATTAAGATGATAGAGTGGGTGGACTTCCTTGGTAGTCCAGAGGCTAGAACTCCATGTTCCCAATGGAAGGGGCCTGGGTTTGATCCCTGGTCAGGAAACTTGATCCCACATACTGCAACTGAAGATCCTGCACACCACAACTAAGACCTGGCACAGTCAAAAAATAATAATAATAATAGTGTGTGTGTATATATATATATATAAAGACAGGGTGGGGAGTTCCCTTGCAGTCCAGTGGTTGGGACTCAGACTCAGTGCCGTAACTGCTTTGGGCCCGGGTTTAATCCCTGGTCAGGGAATTAACATCCCACAAGCCACAAAGAAGAAGACAGAGTGTCTCTAGAGTCTAGAAATCTGAGGAAAACAGATAAGACATTTTAAAGCACTTCTGTGAACTGTGAAGGACCTTAAAGAAACAAGATTGTTAAAAACATCTGGGCCTATTTAATAACACAATCTTCTGGATTCATCACTAGGTTGTGCTTAACGATGGCACACCGGAGAAGGGAAGAGCTGTGCAATGGGATGGGCCCATGCTGCACAATGCTAGAGGGAGGGCACTCACTTCCTCAGATGTTTGCTTGGAACCTGGGCTTAAAGCATAACCCTTCTCTCTGCCCAGCTTGTGCTGACATTAGCACAATGCAGCACATGAAGGACTCTCCAGGATTCACTTTGTAAACAGTTGACTTATGGCCAACTTGTGCCTTTATCATGCAGCTATTCCATGAGTAAAGTCCTGAGACAGTTGTATCGCTTAGTAGTATGATGCAGCCCAGGCATGCTATCTTACTGGAAATAAAATACAGTCTCTGAGGCTTTAGATGGTAAAGAATCCTCCTGCCATGCAGCACACCAGGGTTTGATGCCTGTGTCGGGAAGATCCCCTGGAGAAGGGAATGGCAACCCGTATTCTTGCCTGGAGAATCCCATGGACCGAGGAGCCTGGCAGGTTACAGTCTATGTGGTCGCAAAGAGTCGGACACGACTGAGCGACCAACACAACAACAACAGACACTGTTTGGAAATATAACGATAAAGACACATAAAAAGTAATCCAAAACACACAATAATATTGGGAAAAAATGAAGACATTATGTTGGAAAATATAAAATTAAGATGATAGAGTGGGTGGACTTCCTTGGTAGTCCAGAGGCTAGAACTCCATGTTCCCAATGGAAGGGGCCTGGGTTTGATCCCTGGTCAGGAAACTTGATCCCACATACTGCAACTGAAGATCCTGCACACCACAACTAAGACCTGGCACAGTCAAAAAATAATAATAATAATAGTGTGTGTGTATATATATATATATAAAGACAGGGTGGGGAGTTCCCTTGCAGTCCAGTGGTTGGGACTCAGACTCAGTGCCGTAACTGCTTTGGGCCCGGGTTTAATCCCTGGTCAGGGAATTAACATCCCACAAGCCACAAAGAAGAAGACAGAGTGTCTCTAGAGTCTAGAAATCTGAGGAAAACAGATAAGACATTTTAAAGCACTTCTGTGAACTGTGAAGGACCTTAAAGAAACAAGATTGTTAAAAACATCTGGGCCTATTTAATAACACAATCTTCTGGATTTTCATCCATATTAAAAAAAAAAAATTCATGTTGCTTCACAGGGGTCACTGTGGTAGAGTAGTTTAGTCAGCAAAGCCCCAAGGCCACATCCCAGGAGCGGGTGAATGCAACCTTCAGCTGGATGAAGCCTCTTAGCCAGAAAATAGTTTTCCCAAAATGCAGTGCCTCCATATATACAACGCAGCACTTCTCAGCCACAAAAAGAAATGCAGAAGATTCAGTCCTAATGAGATGGATGAATCTAGAACCTATTATACAAAGTGAAGTAAGTCAAAAAGAGAAGGACAACATAGTATACTAATACATATATGTATGGAATCTAGTAAGATCGTACTGATAAATACACACGCAGAACATCAATGGAAAAACAGTCATAGAGGACAGACTTATGGACATTGGGGAGAGGGAAGAGTGGGTGAGAGAAATGGAAAGAGCAACATGGAGCCCTATACTATCTTATGTAAAAGAGATAAATATTGTCAATGCTTCGTGGGTCTAAGGGATCTTACATGGGGGCTATGTGATGGCCTGGAGGCGTGGGATGGGGGGGATGGGATATACGTATGACTAATCTAGATTATACATATCTGTAAATAACAAAACTCTGTAAAAGCAAAAAAGAAAAATTTATTTAAATAGCAAAAAAAAAAAAAAAAACCAAAAACAAAATGTAGTGCCTCCCTGGGCAAGGACTTTGGCCCTCTGGATGGTCTTTGTGGCCATGGTACAAGCTACTGTTTGACTTGGATTCTTCTGAATTCCATGTGATTTTTGAAAGATACACCCTTATTTCATCCCACCTCTCTCCCCTCCCAATGTGCCTACAGACCAGGTATCAGCCACCTGAAAGAAATAAGAATGACTCTAGACTGCATGAGTTTCTTCTCCAGATGTTAAAAGCATCAATCAAGACTTTGTCTAGGGCTTCCCTGGTGGTCCAGTGGGTAAAGAGTCTGCCTTACACTGCAAGGGGTGCCGGTTTGATCCCTGGCATGGGAAGATCCCACATACCATGGAGCAGCTGGACTGGTGTGTTCAATTACAAGCCAGCACTTTTGAGCGCATGTGCCCAGAGCCGGTGCTCTGCAGTGAGAGAGGCCACTGCAACGGAGGCCCACACAGGCCAAAGAACAAAGATTGATGATAATAAATAAATGAAAGACCAATAAAAAAAAAGTGGCCAGAAAAAAAAAAGAAAAGCAAAAGCAAACCTCAACAAAAAAGATTTTGTCTAAAATGTACACTCCATGAGTGTAGGGATTTTGCTTTATTCTCTACTGTATCCTCAGTACCTAAAAAAGAGGCACTCATAAAGGCCTATAGATGCTCAATAAATGTTAGTATTTCTTTATTATTATTTTTGAAATTATTATTATAGGTAATATTATTTACAATTTTCTTCATCCTAATATTTGGAATGACTCTATATGATAAATGTCGAAATGTACATGTAAGAAATGTACATTTCTTAACCAATGAATCGATGACCATCCTTTTATTGTTCCTCATATTTTATCTTTTTGCAATTTTAAGTTTAAATCCTGTATTTTATAAAGAGAAATCACTGTATTGCTGTCACATCACCTCTAGATAAGCTATATCACCAGGACACTGACTTTGGCATTCTAAAGATCTTTCTGATCATAATGTGAGCCAATAGTTCTGAAGCTTAAATATGTTGTTTGGACATTATTCAAGTACATATTATCCAATGCTAGATTCAATTGAATAATTAAAAAAAAGCATCAACCAGGAATTTGAGGTCACCTAATCAAAGGACTAGCAGGCCAGGAAATGCACTATAAAGCAGTCACAGAGCCACTCGCCCCTCAGGATAAACTCTCTTGACTTGTTTCCTGCCCAGTCTATTGCACCCTGCTGGGACTCAGGTGCTGACTGATAATCAGGTCTAATAGAGAGCAACAGTTTCCTGATGGGATGTAGACAACACTGTATTTGCTGGCAGCTGTGCCGTTGCTAATTATTGGAAACCTGGCTTCTGACCCTGTGCTTGCTCTCCACCACGCCCAACTGAGGCAACTTAGGAAGCCAGCTGCTCAAACACTGAAGGCAGCACTCAGGTAAGCATCCTACCCACCACGGCTGATTCCTAACAGAGAATCATGGTTTTAGAACATCCATGCCCAGGGTGAATGTATTTGCATGAATGTGGAAGTCTCCTGAAATAGGATAAATTCAGGTCAGATCTATAACAGATGTCTTCAAAAATAAGATAAATCCTTGGGCACAGAAGACTGGTTTACGACAAGGAGTAAACAATGGGGAATGGGTGAATGCCCACGGTATTCCTCCCAAGTGCCACCTCGGTTTCTGGGCTCCCTTGTCAGATGCCTGAGAACTAGGGTGAAAGACGCCATTTAAAGGAAAAGAAAACAGGGAAAGACATTTCCCTCCAAAGGGACAGTCTCTTGTTTTAACACCGTGCATTGTACTCCTCTTTCCCTCCCCCCTCATTAGAAATGTCATCTGTACTCCACACTAAAGTTCTCTCTCTTTTCCAGACTGCTTCTAAACTCTCTAGAATAGAGAAATACAGATCCAGGAAATAATAGCCCTGAAAAGGATCATGGCCTTCAGAAGAAGAACTGCTGTCTCTTTTTAATTCATTGCCATCTATGCAGCACAGTGTTTTCTGTCTTGTATGTACAAGTGATTGATCACATCACTTGAATTCTGTAATTGTTCCAAACAATTATTGGCACTCACCCATACCTCGTTCATAATGTATTCTATTTACTGGCTACTTCTCGGTAAAACAGTTTCAAGGAGAGAAGAAGAAGAAATAAAAGAGGAAGAATATATGCCATTCACTCAATTTACCAGTCTAGATGAAAGAAAAAAAAGATCACTAGTCTTGCCTTATCCCACTATCCCTTCTGGAGAATTAATAGCACAGACATTCTCAAAATACCGAAGACCAGAAGGTGGGTTGTAAGATCCAGAAGTAACTTTATTTGTCAGTTCTTGTAAGGAAAGAGAGTTATGCTGACTTGTTACTCAGTAAAACTATCATGATTTGGTACCAACATCTTAACAGTGACTCTCAACACGTCTTTGCTACACTTCATATGTACTGTAGACCAGAAATAAGCATGTAAATTGGGTTTCGGTGGTTTTTTTCTACTTACAAGTTTTCATGAAAACTCATATTGATACTGCCTTAATGGAATGTATGCATATTACATAGGACTTACCATCTATTTTTACCAATAGTATATTTTAATAATTTTGGTTCTCATAATAACCAGGACCTTCTTTCTCTGTGCATATTTCTTATTTACGGAAAACTGTCTCCTTAACTGCCCAGTGTTATAATACTTCTAGCAGCTTTCCTATCACTCTTCAAATGTCCCTGGAATCCTACTTCTTACTCAAAGACTTGTCTTATCCAAGTGGGAATAACCAAGTTTGGCTGCAATTTCAATAACCAAGTGTCACTGTGAAATTGAATTATTGAACCATAACTTGAAAAGATAATGTACCCCAATGTTCAATGTGGCACTATTTACAATAGCCAGGATATGGAAGCAACCTAAATGCTCATTGACAGAGGAATGGATCAAGAAGATGTAGTACATGTAGATAATGAAATATTACTCAGCCATAAAAAGAATGAAACAATGCCATTTGCAGTAACATGGATGGACCCAGAAACTGTCATACTTATTGAAGCATGTCAGAAAAAGAAAGACAAGTATCATATGATACTGCTTAGATGTAGACTCTAAAAAGGTAATACAGACTTATTTACAAAACAGAAATAGACTCACAGATTTAGAAAACAAACTTATGATTACCAAAGGGGAAAGATGAGAAGCAGGGACAGATTAGGGGTTTGGGATTAACATATACATACTGCTATATATAAAATAGGCAATCAACAAGGACCTACTAGATAGCGCATGGAACTCTACTCAATATTCTATAATAACCTATATTGGGAAAAGATCTCAAAAAGAATAGATATACATACAGCTGGTTCACTTTGCTGTACAGCAGAAACTAACATGGCATTGTAAATCAACTGTACACCAATATAAAATGAAAATTAAATTTAAAAAAGCTATAGTCAAGCCTCAAAAAAAGGTCACTGCATTTTATCCCTTAAAGGATTCCATTTAGTTTCCTTTAAGGAAGGACATGAGTCCAGTGTACTACCATTCAGGTCTGCTAAAACCCCAAAATAAGCTTAAATTTCCATTCTTTTATGAAAACTCATATTGATACTGCCTTAATGGAATGTATGCATATTACATAGGACTTACCATCTATTTTACCAATAGTATATTTTAATAATTTTGGTTCTCATAATAACCAGGACCTTCTTTCTCTGTGCATATTTCTTATTTACGGAAAACTGTCTCCTTAACTGCCCAGTGTTATAATACTTCTAGCAGCTTTCCTATCACTCTTCAAATGTCCCTGGAATCCTACTTCTTACTCAAAGACTTGTCTTATCCAAGTGGGAATAACCAAGTTTGGCTGCAATTTCAATAACCAAGTGTCACTGTGAAATTGAATTATTGAACCATAACTTGAAAAGATAATGTACCCCAATGTTCAATGTGGCACTATTTACAATAGCCAGGATATGGAAGCAACCTAAATGCTCATTGACAGAGGAATGGATCAAGAAGATGTAGTACATGTAGATAATGAAATATTACTCAGCCATAAAAAGAATGAAACAATGCCATTTGCAGTAACATGGATGGACCCAGAAACTGTCATACTTATTGAAGCATGTCAGAAAAAGAAAGACAAGTATCATATGATACTGCTTAGATGTAGACTCTAAAAAGGTAATACAGACTTATTTACAAAACAGAAATAGACTCACAGATTTAGAAAACAAACTTATGATTACCAAAGGGGAAAGATGAGAAGCAGGGACAGATTAGGGGTTTGGGATTAACATATACATACTGCTATATATAAAATAGGCAATCAACAAGGACCTACTAGATAGCGCATGGAACTCTACTCAATATTCTATAATAACCTATATTGGGAAAAGATCTCAAAAAGAATAGATATACATACAGCTGGTTCACTTTGCTGTACAGCAGAAACTAACATGGCATTGTAAATCAACTGTACACCAATATAAAATGAAAATTAAATTTAAAAAAGCTATAGTCAAGCCTCAAAAAAAGGTCACTGCATTTTATCCCTTAAAGGATTCCATTTAGTTTCCTTTAAGGAAGGACATGAGTCCAGTGTACTACCATTCAGGTCTGCTAAATGGGCCCCAGTATTATACAGTCACTATTATATAGTCACTATGATAATTTA
Organism: Tragulus kanchil; assembly: GCA_022376925.1. Taxonomy (NCBI): domain Eukaryota; kingdom Metazoa; phylum Chordata; class Mammalia; order Artiodactyla; family Tragulidae; genus Tragulus; species Tragulus kanchil. The sequence goes on along the minus strand of JAIOJX010000005.1, from coordinate 99,263,832 downwards.
GAAAATCCTTTTTTTTTTTTTTGAGGTTATGAGAATGTTTTCATTTAGACTGTTATTTTCTCATGAATGTACAGAAAAATTTGTCATGTTATTAATGGTAAAATTAGAGTCTAGAGAACTAGGTAACTTGCAGGCAAGGTAGGGCTGGAATTCAGGCTTGTTGTTTCCAAATGCCTGAACAGGTCATGACAGAGTAAAAACTACAAAACTTACTAACTAGATTTCTTGAAAGGATTATCTTAGAAATCTTTAGCCAGAGTCTAATTTTAGAGTTCAAGTGTTAACAGCATTGTCACGTTTCAACTGGTTTGCAACTTCTCTATGTGGCAAACCTACTTTTACTCCAGGAAAGAGTCAAATATTCTTTTCAAGGTCTTTGCGGTGCTTTATTTATTATTATTCTTATTATTTTAAAATTTGGCCTCTTTTATTGGTTATTTATTTATTTTTCATCTATCTTTATTCTTTGGCCTGTGTGGGCCTCCCATTGCAGTGGCCTCTCTCCTTGCAGAGCACCGGCTCTGGGCGCATGCGCTCCAGAGCGCTGGCTCCTAACTGGACACACCAGTCCAGCTGCTCCATGGCACATGGGATCCTCCTAGGCCAGGGATCGAACTGGCGCACCTTGCACTGCAAGGTGGACTCTTTACCCACTGGACCACCAGGGAAGCCTTTTGCGGTGCTTTAATTATTAAACATGGCTCCAAGGGAATTTATATATGGCTACATTATTATATTGAAGATGCACACACTCAACCTTTGAGGGCAAAGAGTGGGAGTTAGAATAACCATACAATCTAGCAGTTTCACTTGTAGGTATTTTCTCTAAAGAACTGAAAGCAAGGACTTGAACAGACACTGTGCTTCTAACTCTAATGTTTATAGCAGCCTCATTTACAATAATCAAAAGATTCAAGCCTCAAAAAGGTCACTGCATTTTATCCCTTAAAGGATTCAATTTAGTTTCCTTTAAGGAAGGACATGAGTCCAGTGTACTACCATTCAGGTCTGCTAAATGGGCCCCAGTATTATACAGTCACTATTATATAGGCACTATGATAGGTTAGAAAAGCCTTTTTTTGTGGGGTGAGGATATGAGAATGTTTTCATTTAGACTGTTATTTTCTCATGAATGTACAGAAAAATTTGTCATGTTATTAATGGTAAAATTAGAGTCTAGAGAACTAGGTAACTTGCAGGCAAGGTAGGGCTGGAATTCAGGCTTGTTGTTTCCAAATGCCTGAACAGGTCATGACAGAGTAAAAACTACAAAACTTACTAACTAGATTTCTTGAAAGGATTATCTTAGAAATCTTTAGCCAGAGTCTAATTTTAGAGTTCAAGTGTTAACAGCATTGTCACGTTTCAACTGGTTTGCAACTTCTCTATGTGGCAAACCTACTTTTACTCCAGGAAAGAGTCAAATATTCTTTTCAAGGTCTTTGCGGTGCTTTATTTATTATTATTCTTATTATTTTAAAATTTGGCCTCTTTTATTGGTTATTTATTTATTTTTCATCTATCTTTATTCTTTGGCCTGTGTGGGCCTCCCATTGCAGTGGCCTCTCTCCTTGCAGAGCACCGGCTCTGGGCGCATGCGCTCCAGAGCGCTGGCTCCTAACTGGACACACCAGTCCAGCTGCTCCATGGCACATGGGATCCTCCTAGGCCAGGGATCGAACTGGCGCACCTTGCACTGCAAGGTGGACTCTTTACCCACTGGACCACCAGGGAAGCCTTTTGCGGTGCTTTAATTATTAAACATGGCTCCAAGGGAATTTATATATGGCTACATTATTATATTGAAGATGCACACACTCAACCTTTGAGGGCAAAGAGTGGGAGTTAGAATAACCATACAATCTAGCAGTTTCACTTGTAGGTATTTTCTCTAAAGAACTGAAAGCAAGGACTTGAACAGACACTGTGCTTCTAACTCTAATGTTTATAGCAGCCTCATTTACAATAATCAAAAGGTGGAAGCGACTCAAGTATCCATAGATGAATGAACGGATAAATAAAATGGGGTCTATGCACCCAGTAAAATTTAATTCAGCTTTAAAAAGGATGTTCTGATACTTGGTACAACATGGATGAACCTTGAGGATATTATTCTAAATGAAACAAGTCAGTCATAAAAGGAAATGCATTATGTAATTCCACATATATGAGGAACTTAGAATAATTAAATTCATAGAGACAGAAGTAGAATGATGATTGCCAGCGGCTGAGGAAGGGAGTATTTAATGAAGAAAGGGTATTATTAGAGGATGATGAAAAAGTTCCGGTAACGGAGGGTGATGAAGTGTTACTTGGATGTACTTAATGCCATGGAATTATATGCTTAAAATGATAAATATTATGCTTTATATAGTTTAACGCACACATACAAGAGAACAATTAATCTGGAGGGAGGAGTACAGGAAGGTTTCTCAGAGGGGGGAGATTCGTCTTAAAAGATGAGAAGAGGTTTGGCAGGCAGGAGAGAAGGAAAAGCTCTTCTAGACTGAGAGAATAACTTCGGGAAGTAGGAAGGCAATTACAAGGTCATATTCAAGGACTAGTAAGTTATCCTGGTGACTGCGGACTTGCAGGTAAATTACAGGAGATGAAGCTGCAGTGGCAAAGTCCGGGCAAGGATCTTGAAGCCTCTTGCCTGCCATGCAATTAATTTAGGCTTTAATTTGCAGGCAATAGGAAGACTGGAGTCCTTTAAGCTTGGAAGCATGACCAATCTTGCATTTTGGAAGGATAATGCTCAGCGGTTCTGTGAAGAACGGGTTGGAAGAGAAACACTAGAGGCAGGAGGATTGCTGGAGAGACTGGCAGTAGCCCAAGAGAGAGAAAATGAGGGCCATGCTGACTGGATGTGGGAATGGAGGAGGATGTGTAGCAGGATGTGGGAATCACCAAGAGGTGGGGGGTGAGAAGGCTTGTGGAGTGGAGGACAGCCCAGGTCACTGGGCTTCTGAGTGGACGGAGTTATTTTTCATCCAATTTCCATCTTTGCAACTTCATCCACATCCCCAGACAGGCTGACCCACACACAAGCTCTCCAGGTCTCTTGGCTCAAAATAATTGCTCACTACCCCTCCCAACCTTGACCTTGTGTGTGTAGTCACTTAGTCGGTCATGTTCAACTCTTTTACACCCCATGGACTATAGCCTGCCAGGCAAGGGTACTGGAGTGGATTACCATTCCCGTCTCCAGAAGATCTTCCTGACCAGGGATTGAACCTGCATCTCCTGCATTTCAGGCAGATTCTATACCAGATGAGCCACAAAGGAAGCCCCCAACCTTGACCCTACTTGGGCTTATTCTTACCTTCTGATCCCTAAACCCCTGCTTTCCATACTGTCCTCAGCCCTTTCTCCATTAAGCAGGCATTCTGGCTCCTCTTAGCTTTCACTCCAATCTTATCCACAGGCTCTCCCTTCCCCTCCAACTCTAGCCATGGACTTTCTTATTTATCTCCTTATAATTCCCCACTCCAGTCTTAGTTCTGTGTTGTCTCCCTCCTCCTCTTAGACCAGTCTCTACCTCTGAGATAGAGGGAGTGGAGCTATCCTTAGCATAGATCAGGAATACAGTAGAGGCTGGAGGTTAGATAGCTAACAGTAAGCTTAGAGAGAGAGCATTTTGGATATGTTGGGTTTGCTACACCTTGTCTAACAGCATCTCCCAGGAACCCATCTATATCCACTTACAGCATGAGTCCTTGTACCTATGCCATGACAAGACAGACAACCTCAGTTTCCTGGCATCTGAGAATCAGAGCTTGAATCTGTCCAATGAGGGTCATCAGCTCAGTCCACTCCAGAGGAGTAGCTTCACTCTCCTTCCTTTCTGTGCAGTATCTCTGGGCAAGTAGTCTGTAAGAACCAGCTCCCAAGAGCACCAGGGCTGCCAGGAATTCCGTGCTAATCACCTTCCTCAGTAACTCTAAAGCTCTCAATCTGTACCCAGCCTGCCCACCAAAGCTGCACACATGCTTGACTGGCCCTGGGAGATCTCAGAAATACTTTAACCTACCAGTACAGGGATTACCTTTTTCAGGTGAGCAAGGAGCTCCTGCCTTTGGTTGTCATTCTGTAGGCATCTTCACTGCAGGCTAAGTAGCAACAACCTACTCTGAGTTGCTGCAGTGACACTGATCTCTTCCAGGCTGTTATGCAATCCAGGTCTCTTGCTTGCAGTTAACTTCTGGCTTCTGTTCAGCTGACTTATGATAGGATCATTCTCCTGGCATTATACAAACAGGCATGGATGAGTCAAACGGCCAGAAACCCCATTAAATGGCAAAGGTAAATTCTGCTGCACTCTGAGGTCATCGGAGGAAGATAGGGGAGCAGATGGTAAAGAAACAGCTTCATGCACCACAAGATGCTCCCAACACCACTTCCCCAAGGAAGAAAGCCTACTCGGCCAAGAGGCAGGGCACCAAACACTCTGGCACTACAGCTGCTCTTTTCAAAGCCAAATCATCACTGGAAATTACTTCTTGTGAGCCCACTGCTGCATTTTCTTTTGGTGATGAGGACGGGAAATCTCTGCATTGCCAGGAAAGCGAGTGGCCCTCTGTCCCTCTGGCTCTTTGGCAGATGGCCATGCTGGGATCACATGGGGAATTTGGCAAATCGAGTCCAATTCCTTCACAGTGTAGCTGCATCAAGGGTTTCCAATTAATGATTTTGTGATGGCTCCTGTGAGTCAGAGTGCCCTGAATCTCCTGCAGAGGGGGAGGACCTGAGTTTATCCCCGTGAGGATAAGCATTACTCTTGTTCTGAGAACTATGCAGTCCTTGGAGGACTAGAACCACACTAAACACCAGAATATGAGTCCTGAGCTGAGCCCCACTGCCACTCACCAGCTGGTTGCAAACACTGACCAAACCTGCAGTGTAGTTTTTGAATTTATTTATGTGGCCCTTCTTTTGTGCTAACAGCTGCCTTTCTCCCTTTTCCCTCCTGCTGTTATTCTTTTTCTTAATTTTGATTTAAAAATGTGTTCACCCAGTCGCTCAGCCATGTCTGACTCTTTGCAACCTCATAGACAGTAGCCCGCCAGGTTGTTCTGTCCATGGAACTTTTCAGTCAAGAATACTGGAGTGGGTTGCCATTTCCTACTCCAGGGGACCTTCCTAACCCAGAGATCAAACCTATGTCTCTTGTGTCTCCTGCATTGGCAGGTGGATTCTTTACCCTCTGCCACCTGTTAAATACCAAGGCTACTATGATCTTCACTGCAGGCTAAGTTTTAGCAACAACCTACTCTGAGTTGCTGCAGTGACACTGATCTCTTCCAGGCTGTTATGCAATCCAGGTCTCTTGCTTGCAGTTAACTTCTGGCTTCTGTTCAGCTGACTTATGATAGGATCATTCTCCTGGCATTATACAAACAGGCATGGATGAGTCAAACGGCCAGAAACCCCATTAAATGGCAAAGGTAAATTCTGCTGCACTCTGAGGTCATCGGAGGAAGATAGGGGAGCAGATGGTAAAGAAACAGCTTCATGCACCACAAGATGCTCCCAACACCACTTCCCCAAGGAAGAAAGCCTACTCGGCCAAGAGGCAGGGCACCAAACACTCTGGCACTACAGCTGCTCTTTTCAAAGCCAAATCATCACTGGAAATTACTTCTTGTGAGCCCACTGCTGCATTTTCTTTTGGTGATGAGGACGGGAAATCTCTGCATTGCCAGGAAAGCGAGTGGCCCTCTGTCCCTCTGGCTCTTTGGCAGATGGCCATGCTGGGATCACATGGGGAATTTGGCAAATCGAGTCCAATTCCTTCACAGTGTAGCTGCATCAAGGGTTTCCAATTAATGATTTTGTGATGGCTCCTGTGAGTCAGAGTGCCCTGAATCTCCTGCAGAGGGGGAGGACCTGAGTTTATCCCGTGAGGATAAGCATTACTCTTGTTCTGAGAACTATGCAGTCCTTGGAGGACTAGAACCACACTAAACACCAGAATATGAGTCCTGAGCTGAGCCCCACTGCCACTCACCAGCTGGTTGCAAACACTGACCAAACCTGCAGTGTAGTTTTTGAATTTATTTATGTGGCCCTTCTTTTGTGCTAACAGCTGCCTTTCTCCCTTTTCCCTCCTGCTGTTATTCTTTTTCTTAATTTTGATTTAAAAATGTGTTCACCCAGTCGCTCAGCCATGTCTGACTCTTTGCAACCTCATAGACAGTAGCCCGCCAGGTTGTTCTGTCCATGGAACTTTTCAGTCAAGAATACTGGAGTGGGTTGCCATTTCCTACTCCAGGGGACCTTCCTAACCCAGAGATCAAACCTATGTCTCTTGTGTCTCCTGCATTGGCAGGTGGATTCTTTACCCCTCTGCCACCTGTTAAATACCAAGGCTACTATGAACTTCTGAACTAATATTTTTACTGACAAATTCATATCCATCTATATATATATGTATACATAAAAACAATAAATTGTTATGTTTTATTGAACCTTTAAACTGGATCCTAGGTCAGTACTTTTTAAACATTATTATATTTATTCTCATAATAATTCTGCCAGGTAAGTGGTTCTATTTTGGTAAGTATTTTTGTTTCCATTTGATAGATAAGACATCTGCTACTTGCCCAAAGTCACACTGCTTTTATTATTTTTATTCTCACATAGTTACTTTATTCTTGTCAAGTATCTATTTTAATATTTGTTTTAGAAAATTTTTATTGACATATAGTTGATTTACAATATTGGGCTCATTTCAAATGTATAGCAAAGTGATTCCATTATATATGCATATTCTTTTTCAGATTTTTTTTCCTTATGGTTTACTACAAGATATTTCATATAGTTTCCTGTGCTATACAGTAAGTCTTTGTTGTTTATCTATTTTATAGATAGTAGTTTATACCTGCTAATCCAAAACTCCTAATTTTTCTCTCCTCTCATCCTCCTCACTTTGGTTACTGTAAGTTTTTGTTACTCTGCTTTTAAATGATAGCATAAGCTAACGTAACTTCCAGTTGGGCCAAGTTGCTCTTAACTATTTACTAGGCTTCTGTGTGTGTGATACATATATGTATATTTAGACTATTAAAAATCTTCTGTTACTGTATAAAGGAGGACTAGAACCACACTAAACACCAGAATATGAGTCCTGAGCTGAGCCCCACTGCCACTCACCAGCTGGTTGCAAACACTGACCAAACCTGCAGTGTAGTTTTTGAATTTATTTATGTGGCCCTTCTTTTGTGCTAACAGCTGCCTTTCTCCCTTTTCCCTCCTGCTGTTATTCTTTTTCTTAATTTTGATTTAAAAATGTGTTCACCCAGTCGCTCAGCCATGTCTGACTCTTTGCAACCTCATAGACAGTAGCCCGCCAGGTTGTTCTGTCCATGGAACTTTTCAGTCAAGAATACTGGAGTGGGTTGCCATTTCCTACTCCAGGGGACCTTCCTAACCCAGAGATCAAACCTATGTCTCTTGTGTCTCCTGCATTGGCAGGTGGATTCTTTACCCCTCTGCCACCTGTTAAATACCAAGGCTACTATGAACTTCTGAACTAATATTTTTACTGACAAATTCATATCCATCTATATATATATGTATACATAAAAACAATAAATTGTTATGTTTTATTGAACCTTTAAACTGGATCCTAGGTCAGTACTTTTTAAACATTATTATATTTATTCTCATAATAATTCTGCCAGGTAAGTGGTTCTATTTTGGTAAGTATTTTTGTTTCCATTTGATAGATAAGACATCTGCTACTTGCCCAAAGTCACACTGCTTTTATTATTTTTATTCTCACATAGTTACTTTATTCTTGTCAAGTATCTATTTTAATATTTGTTTTAGAAAATTTTTATTGACATATAGTTGATTTACAATATTGGGCTCATTTCAAATGTATAGCAAAGTGATTCCATTATATATGCATATTCTTTTTCAGATTTTTTTTCCTTATGGTTTACTACAAGATATTTCATATAGTTTCCTGTGCTATACAGTAAGTCTTTGTTGTTTATCTATTTTATAGATAGTAGTTTATACCTGCTAATCCAAAACTCCTAATTTTTCTCTCCTCTCATCCTCCTCACTTTGGTTACTGTAAGTTTTTGTTACTCTGCTTTTAAATGATAGCATAAGCTAACGTAACTTCCAGTTGGGCCAAGTTGCTCTTAACTATTTACTAGGCTTCTGTGTGTGTGATACATATATGTATATTTAGACTATATAGAAGATGTGCAATAAATATATGTCAAATTACTATTATACATATATTTGCTCCATACTTTCAGTGTTATTACTGTACCTAGAAGTCTATCATAATTAAGTTATATTCTGGACTCAGATTACAACTAAACAAATTTATATAACATCATAACGGTGCCTAGAATAATGGCTATTAAAGTGGGTGCTTATAATAGGCATTATCACATTACTTATGGTTCTCAACTTCCATGCCTGGCTAAACACTAAAGCACCTGGCATAGCTCCTAAACAAAGAGTTGTAAATGTATTCAAGTATTTTATGTGCCATGTATGTATTAGGAGCTTGATGAATATCTTTGCAATGAATAGATTACAACCCCTGCTTGTGATGACTGTTACTGCTTGGGTGGTGTCTGGAAATCCCCCCACCACACTCAGTGACGTGAGCAGGTGCACTGTAGTTGCCATCTTTGTGTCAGCTCTACCTCACCTCTGTGACACATGCCCAACAGAGATACAAGGGTCAAAGAGACTGAGAGAAAGTTCCTTATCTTTCTAACATGAAAATTGTCTGAATTCTATTGATAATAAAATCACCATCAGTGTATGTCACTAAAGAAAAAATGTCTTCTTCACTTTGAAAGGTTTGCTAGCTGTGTTTGCTATTGTAATACACACAAAAAAGCCCTGACATATTTTGAATACCTGTGAAGACTAACAGGAATTCACTAGGAGTTCCTTGCATTTATCATGAGGCATCCTGCCTCATTTAATACTACTGCTAGAACTTCCCTCCCTGGTGGTCCAGTGGTTAAGAATTCTTCTTGCAATGCAGGGGACACAGGATCAATCCCTGATTGTGGAACTAAGATCCCACATACCTCGGAGCAACTAAGCCTGAGAGTTGCAACTACTGAGTCTGTGTCGTATCTAAGAGTCCATGCACGTCAATGAAAGATACCACATGAAGCAACAAAGATCCCACAAGACCCAACACAGCCAAATAAATAAGTATTTTTTAAAAATACTACTGCTGGGCTTCCCTGGTGGTCCAGTGGGTAAAGAGTCCATCTTGCAGTGCAAGGGGTACCGGTTCAATGCCTGGCCGGGTAAGGTCCCACTTGCCACGGAGTGGCTGGACCAGTGTGTCCAATTAGGAGCCAGCATTCTGGAGTGCATGCGCCCAGAGCTGGTACTCTACAACGAGAGAGGCCACTGCAATGGGAGGCCCACACAGGCCAAAGAATAAAGATGGATGAAAGTAAATAAATAAATAAATAATAAAAGAGGCCAAATTTTAAAAAAAATACTACTGCTGTATAATCACCTACCAGTTTGATGTACTGAATTAATGTTTTCTTCCTATAAGCTTGCTGGAGGAAAAACTTTCTTGGCCCCATTAAGAATTACACCCTTGTTAATAAACAGGATACAAATGTTTCATCTGGAAAAGAGAGTGCCTGCCTTTACCTGTTTCAGCAATTTAGTTAAACACTCTTCTGAGGCACAGAGTGATGGTGAATGGCTTGAAAGTTGATGCAGACTCTAATGCCTGATTCACATCTTCAGTAGCAGTGAGTCTTCCTTGGAGGTCTTAGAGATCCTGATTTTACCAGAGAAACAGATCAGTTAGGGCAACACAAACTATAAAGTAGATTCTCTCTATTTCCATCTTGAAGAATATGTGCAGCTCAGTTACTATAATGCACTAAATGAGACTCAGGTAGTTTGAAAGAGTTGACTTTGTAAAGGTGTGTTATTATTTTTATTTATTCTGAATTTCTCTCTTACTTAATTTTAAAAGGGCACAAGATGGTTTTCCAAAGAAAAACATTATAATAATGAGGTAATTTAAGGTTGAAACTACAGTAGGGACTCTGTAAATGGGTAAATATGACCAGTTACCTGAGATGAGTTGCTTCTTATAGTTAGGCTCTGAATTAGGCCTAGATTCCTGATAACCAGTGCACAAAAGGAAATAAAACGGATACCATCAAACTGCTCACACTCATATCCACTGAGTCAGTGATACCATCCAACCGTCTCATCTTCTGTTGCCCCCTTCTCCTCTTGCCCTCAATCTTTCCCAGCATCAGGGTCTTTTCCAATGAGTTGACTTTTTGCATCATAGAACCTAAGCATTGGAACTTCAGCTTCAGAACCAGTCCTTCCAAGGAACACTTTAGGTTGATTTCCTTTAGAATTGACTGGTTTGATCTTCTTGCTGTCCAAGGGACTCTCAAGAGTATTCTCTAACATCACTGTTCAAAAGCATCAATTCTTTGGTGCACAGACAGCCTTCTTTATGGTCCAGCTCTCGCATCCATGCATAACTACTGGAAAAAATTGTAGCTTTGACTATATGGACCTTTGTTGGCAAGGCAATGTCTCCACTTTTTAGTACATTATCTAGGTGTGTCATAACTTTCATTCCAAGGAGCATGCATCTTTTAATTTCATGGCTACAGTCACTGTCTGCAGTGATTTTGATGCCCAAGAAAATAAAATCTGTCACTACTTCAATTTTTCCCCTTCTGTTTGCCCTGAAGTGAAGGGATGGGATACCATGATCTTAGCTTTTTGCATGTTGAGCTTTGAGTAGGCTTTTTCACTCTCCTCCTTCACCCTCATCAAGAGGCTAAAATTCTTCTTTACTTTCTGCCATTAGAGTAGTATCATCTGCATATCTGAAATTGCTGATAATTCCCCCAGAAATCTTGATTCCAGCTTATGATGATTCATCCAGCCTGACATTTCACATCATGTACTCTGTATAAAAGCTAAATTAGCAGGGTGACAATACACAGCCTTGACGTACTCCTTTCCCAATTTTGAACCAGTCCATTGTTTCATAGCCAGTTCTAATAGTTGCTTCTTGATCCACATACAGATCTCTTAGGAGACAGGTAAGGTCTCTACACAGTCAGTAAAAACAAGACCAGGAACTGACTGTGGCTCATATCATGAGCTCTTTATTGCAACACTCAGACTTAAATTGAGGAAAATGGGGGGAAACCACTAGGTTATTCAGATATGACCTAAATCAAAACTTTTATACTTATGCAGTGAAAGTGATGAATAGATTCAAGGGATTAGATTTGGTAGACGGAGTGCCTGAAGAACTTTGGACAGAGGTTTGTGACATTGGGGAAAACAAAAAAGGCAAAAAAATTTAGTGATACCATCTTCTGTTGCCCCCTTCTCCTCTTGCCCTCAATCTTTCCCAGCATCAGGGTCTTTTCCAATGAGTTGACTTTTTGCATCATAGAACCTAAGCATTGGAACTTCAGCTTCAGAACCAGTCCTTCCAAGGAACACTTTAGGTTGATTTCCTTTAGAATTGACTGGTTTGATCTTCTTGCTGTCCAAGGGACTCTCAAGAGTATTCTCTAACATCACTGTTCAAAAGCATCAATTCTTTGGTGCACAGACAGCCTTCTTTATGGTCCAGCTCTCGCATCCATGCATAACTACTGGAAAAAATTGTAGCTTTGACTATATGGACCTTTGTTGGCAAGGCAATGTCTCCACTTTTTAGTACATTATCTAGGTGTGTCATAACTTTCATTCCAAGGAGCATGCATCTTTTAATTTCATGGCTACAGTCACTGTCTGCAGTGATTTTGATGCCCAAGAAAATAAAATCTGTCACTACTTCAATTTTTTCCCCTTCTGTTTGCCCTGAAGTGAAGGGATGGGATACCATGATCTTAGCTTTTTGCATGTTGAGCTTTGAGTAGGCTTTTTCACTCTCCTCCTTCACCCTCATCAAGAGGCTAAAATTCTTCTTTACTTTCTGCCATTAGAGTAGTATCATCTGCATATCTGAAATTGCTGATAATTCCCCCAGAAATCTTGATTCCAGCTTATGATGATTCATCCAGCCTGACATTTCACATCATGTACTCTGTATAAAAGCTAAATTAGCAGGGTGACAATACACAGCCTTGACGTACTCCTTTCCCAATTTTGAACCAGTCCATTGTTTCATAGCCAGTTCTAATAGTTGCTTCTTGATCCACATACAGATCTCTTAGGAGACAGGTAAGGTCTCTACACAGTCAGTAAAAACAAGACCAGGAACTGACTGTGGCTCATATCATGAGCTCTTTATTGCAACACTCAGACTTAAATTGAGGAAAATGGGGGGAAACCACTAGGTTATTCAGATATGACCTAAATCAAAACTTTTATACTTATGCAGTGAAAGTGATGAATAGATTCAAGGGATTAGATTTGGTAGACGGAGTGCCTGAAGAACTTTGGACAGAGGTTTGTGACATTGTACAGAAGGCAGTGACCAAAACCATGTCAAAGAAAAAGAAATGCAAGAAGACCTATCCATACAATGAAATATTATTTAACCTTAAAAAGAAAGGAAATTCTGGTGAGTCTTAAAACATTATGCTGGGTGAAATAAGCCAGACATCAAGGGACAGATGCTTCATGATTCCACTCATACAAAGTACTAGAATAGACAAATTCATAGAGATAGAAAGTGGAATGGTGGTTTCCAGGATGAGGAGAATTGGAGGGGGAATTGCTACTGTTTGATGGACACAGAATTTCTGTTTGGGATGATGAAAAAGCCCTAGAGATGGATGGTGCTGATGGTTACACAACATTGTAAATGTACTTCATATCACTGACATGGTCTGAGGATGGCCGGAATGAAAAGTGCTCACCAAAATGAGAAGAAATGTTAAGGCTGAGAAACAAAGCAGGCAACTCCGCAAAGTGCAATTGTGAGGTTTGTTATAGATGACTTACACCTAGGCAGGACTGAATGAAAGATGATCTAGAGGCATCCATAACTCCACGCTGAGGTACTGAAAGGAGTTCAAGGGAATGTAAATGGGCCAAAGGTAAAGATGGACTTCTTTTGGTGGCTCAGATGGTAAAGAATATGCCAGCAAAGCAGGAGACCCCAGTTTTATCCCTGGGTCAGGAGGATCCCCTGGAGAAGGAAATGGCTACCCACTCCAGTATTCTTGCCTGGAGAATTCCATGGACAGAGGAGCCAGGTGGGTTACCCTCCATGGGTTCCAACAAGTTGGACATGACTGAGTGACTGACGCTAACTTAAAGATAAAGATAGAACCTGATTACTAAGGGAAAAGCAGGTCCATACCAATGAAAACTGGTGGGTTTTTTCTTCCTTCCTCAAGGACCATGAATCACCTGCAACAGCAAAAAGCATTCTTCCAGTTTTTGTGTCAGAGGATGGCAGGGTAAAAGTTGATAGGGAACTTATCTGGCTTGGGTGTATTATATTTGAGTTAGGCTAAAACTCAAGCCACCCCAAAAACGAAAGAGGTGGATAAGTTTGTGGGCCTAAGATAAAGCTGAAACAATGAAATCAGTATGGTCCAGCCACACAGAACTGAAAACAGATTTCAAAATGGTAAATTAGGGCCATCCCCAGCAATCCACCTTGCAAAGCAGGGGACATGATCAGAGAACTAAGATCCCACATGCTGTGGAGCAATTAAGTCCATGCACCACAACTAGAGAGTCTGCAGGACACAATGAAAGATTCTGCATGACCCAGTGGGGATCCTAGGTGCTGCAACTAAGACCCAATGCAAGCCAAGAAATAGGTACTTTCAAAAAAGAAAAAAAGGATAAATTAAAGAAGAAAGAGGTTAGTGGGGGAGAGCACTTGTTATTCAGTGTCAAGGATAAATGCTAACTACAGATGGTGTCCTAGCAATAATCTAGTTAGAATGCACTGGAGGGCTTCCCCTGGTGGTCCAGCGGGTAAGGACACCGCCTTGCAGTGCAAGGGGCGCCAGTTCGATCCCTGGCCTGGGAAGATCCCACATGCCGCGGAGCGGCTGGACTGATGTGTCCAATTACCGAGCCGGAACTCTGGAGAGCATGCGCCCAGAGCCGGCGCTCTGCAGTGACAGACGCCACCGTGATGGGAGGCCCACAGGAGCCAAAGAACAAAGGAGAAATGGAAGACCAATAGAAGTGGCCCGCCCACTCCCCTCCCTCCCCAACCCGACCCCTGCCCATAAATAAATAAATCTTAAAAAAAAAAAAATGCACTGGAGCGCTCAGTTCAGCCCTGGGGGAAAAGGTCTTCCAGGGCTCTGCACTGTACATTTTCTCGGGGAAGAACTGTGCAGAGAGCTCTTTCTTTGCACCTTGTTGCCTCATCCAGGTTCTCTTTCTTTGTGCTGGCAAGCCTCCATGCTATTACACCATCTTCCCATCACTGGTAAAACCTTGCTCTGAAAAGTGTATCTCCCTCGGCTCCGACCCATCCTGCACTCCTGCTCTGGCCTTGTACCCACTCAGCTTGCTTTCCTACTTCTTATTTTTAACTTCCTCAGACTGAAAACTCTTTCATCCTGTGCATACCATGATGGGATAGGCGGAGTTCACTGCCGCAGACACAACAGAAGGAAATTATAATGTAGTATGGTGTGTTTTATAACATGGGTAGTGAATGTACAAAGAAGATTGGAATTTCCTATTAAAACAGGATCTAGGAAAGGTCAACAGAGGTATTTTTAAAAATATGTGGTGATGACCAAGACATAGAAACAACCTAACTGTTCATCAACGGATGAATGGATAAAGAAAATGTGGTACATAGATATAATGAAATACTGTTCAGCCACAAAAAAAGAATGAAATAATGCCACTTACATGGATGAACTTAGAGATAATCATACTAAGTGAATTAAGTCAGGAAATGAAAGCCAAATACCATATGATATTATTTATATGTGGAACCTAAAATAGAACACAAATGAGCTCATCTGCAAAACACACCCATAGGCATAGTGTATATACTCTAATTGCTTTATAGGAATTAATACATTTAAGCCTCAGAGTAATCCTAAGAGGTAGGTTCTGTGGTTATTCCTATTTTTAAGACAGAGGCTAAGCAACCACCAAGGATCACAGCTGGGCAGTGCTTGAGCCAGAAATCAAACCTGTGCGGTTTCTCCCCAGAACCTCCTTCATAGCTACTTTTATACTTTCTCTCCAATATTAACGAAGAAGTGATATAATGAACTTCCTGTTCTTGCAGAAAGTTTAATCAAATCTTAGTATTTACCATCATTTCTTCAGACTCTTCACAGATATAAAACAGCATGTGTGTGTGTGTGTGTGTACGCTTAGTGGCTGAGTCATGTCCAACTCTTTGTGACATCCTGGACTGTTGCACGCCAGGCTCTTTTGTCCATGGAATTCTCCAGGCAAGAATACTGGCAGAGGGGCTTCCTTGGTGGCTCAGTGGTAAAGAATCCACCTGCCAATGCAGAAGACATGGGTTTGATCCCTGGTCCAGGAAAAACCTACATGCCATGAGGCAACAACGTCCATGAGCCACAACTATTAAGCCTTCCTGCAAAGTACCCCCATACCCCCCAGCTTGCTTTCCTACTTCTTATTTAACTTCCTCAGACTGAAAACTCTTTCATCCTGTGCATACCATGATGGGATAGGCGGAGTTCACTGCAGACACAACAGAAGGAAATTATAATGTAGTATGGTGTGTTTTATAACATGGGTAGTGAATGTACAAAGAAGATTGGAATTTCCTATTAAAACAGGATCTAGGAAAGGTCAACAGAGGTATTTTTAAAAATATGTGGTGATGACCAAGACATAGAAACAACCTAACTGTTCATCAACGGATGAATGGATAAAGAAAATGTGGTACATAGATATAATGAAATACTGTTCAGCCACAAAAAAAGAATGAAATAATGCCACTTACATGGATGAACTTAGAGATAATCATACTAAGTGAATTAAGTCAGGAAATGAAAGCCAAATACCATATGATATTATTTATATGTGGAACCTAAAATAGAACACAAATGAGCTCATCTGCAAAACACACCCATAGGCATAGTGTATATACTCTAATTGCTTTATAGGAATTAATACATTTAAGCCTCAGAGTAATCCTAAGAGGTAGGTTCTGTGGTTATTCCTATTTTTAAGACAGAGGCTAAGCAACCACCAAGGATCACAGCTGGGCAGTGCTTGAGCCAGAAATCAAACCTGTGCGGTTTCTCCCCAGAACCTCCTTCATAGCTACTTTTATACTTTCTCTCCAATATTAACGAAGAAGTGATATAATGAACTTCCTGTTCTTGCAGAAAGTTTAATCAAATCTTAGTATTTACCATCATTTCTTCAGACTCTTCACAGATATAAAACAGCATGTGTGTGTGTGTGTGTGTACGCTTAGTGGCTGAGTCATGTCCAACTCTTTGTGACATCCTGGACTGTTGCACGCCAGGCTCTTTTGTCCATGGAATTCTCCAGGCAAGAATACTGGCAGAGGGGCTTCCTTGGTGGCTCAGTGGTAAAGAATCCACCTGCCAATGCAGAAGACATGGGTTTGATCCCTGGTCCAGGAAAAACCTACATGCCATGAGGCAACAACGTCCATGAGCCACAACTATTAAGCCTGTGCTCTAGAGCCCAGGAGCCACAACTGCTAAGCTCATGTGCCACAAGTAATGAAACCCATGCACCCTAGAGTCTTTGCTCTGCAAAAACAAAAACCACTGCAATGAGAAGCCCCTGCACCATAACTAGAGAGTAGTCCCTACTCAACTGCAAACCAGGTAAAAGCCCATGCAGCAACGAAGACCCATTACACTCAAACATAAATAAACTATTTTTTTAAAAAGTATACTGGAGTGGGTTTCTAGTCCCTTCTTTAGGAATCTTCCAGACCTGAACCAGGTTCTCCTTCATTGCAGGCAGATTCTTTAGCATCTGAGCCAACAGGGAAGCCCATGACAGTGCGGCTGTGCTAGAATGCAATGTGGTATCCTGGATGGAATCTTGGAACAGAAAAAGAAAATAGCAGAAAAACTGATAACATCTGAATAAAGTTTTACTTGTATCAATGTTAGCTGCTGTGTTTTGATCCATGCAACATGGTTATGTAAGATGATGTAAACATTAGGGGTTATGTAAACTTTAGGGGGAAACCTGGTATACAGCATATGGGAGCTCTGTACTTTCGGCAATTTTTCTATAGATCCAAAATTATTCCCAAATAAAACATTTATTAAAAATAACACCAATAATATTATGGATATGAAACATTATTGATACCTTTTTTTATAGCCCTTACCCAGAGGTAATCATTATCCAGAATGTAGTGCTTATCATTCAACAAGTCTAACAGAACTAACTATAAGAAAACTAAAGTGTTAACCAAGAGCAGGAAATTTTTAAAAAGTTTTTTCTTTTGCAGGTGAAAGTATTTATTTGTTGAAGTATAGTTGATTTACAATGTGTTAATTTCTGCTATATAGCAAAGTGATTCAGCTAAACATATATATACACATATATGTATATACATATGTATATATCCTTTTAAAAAAATACTCTTATCCATTTATGGTTTATCACAGGATACTGAATGTAGTTCCCTGTGCTATACAGTAGGAGCATATTATTTATAAGTTCTTTTATATAGTAGCCCCCCTTTTAATCCTGGTCCAGGAAAAACCTACATGCCATGAGGCAACAACGTCCATGAGCCACAACTATTAAGCCTGTGCTCTAGAGCCCAGGAGCCACAACTGCTAAGCTCATGTGCCACAAGTAATGAAACCCATGCACCCTAGAGTCTTTGCTCTGCAAAAACAAAAACCACTGCAATGAGAAGCCCCTGCACCATAACTAGAGAGTAGTCCCTACTCAACTGCAAACCAGGTAAAAGCCCATGCAGCAACGAAGACCCATTACACTCAAACATAAATAAACTATTTTTTTAAAAAGTATACTGGAGTGGGTTTCTAGTCCCTTCTTTAGGGAATCTTCCAGACCTGAACCAGGTTCTCCTTCATTGCAGGCAGATTCTTTAGCATCTGAGCCAACAGGGAAGCCCATGACAGTGCGGCTGTGCTAGAATGCAATGTGGTATCCTGGATGGAATCTTGGAACAGAAAAAGAAAATAGCAGAAAAACTGATAACATCTGAATAAAGTTTTACTTGTATCAATGTTAGCTGCTGTGTTTTGATCCATGCAACATGGTTATGTAAGATGATGTAAACATTAGGGGTTATGTAAACTTTAGGGGAATCCTGGTATACAGCATATGGGAGCTCTGTACTTTCGGCAATTTTTCTATAGATCCAAAATTATTCCCAAATAAAACATTTATTAAAAATAACACCAATAATATTATGGATATGAAACATTATTGATACCTTTTTTTATAGCCCTTACCCAGAGGTAATCATTATCCAGAATGTAGTGCTTATCATTCAACAAGTCTAACAGAACTAACTATAAGAAAACTAAAGTGTTAACCAAGAGCAGGAAATTTTTAAAAAGTTTTTTCTTTTGCAGGTGAAAGTATTTATTTGTTGAAGTATAGTTGATTTACAATGTGTTAATTTCTGCTATATAGCAAAGTGATTCAGCTAAACATATATATACACATATATGTATATACATATGTATATATCCTTTTAAAAAAATACTCTTATCCATTTATGGTTTATCACAGGATACTGAATGTAGTTCCCTGTGCTATACAGTAGGATCATATTATTTATCAGTTCTATATATAGTAGCTTACACCTGCTAACCGCCACCTCCCACTCCATCCTTTCTCCAATCCCCCGCCTCGTTTCCTAAGCCTGTGAGTCTGATTAGTGTCCTGTTTTAGATTCTACATATAAAAGACACCATATCGTATTTGTCTTTCTCTGACTTCACTTCCAGTATGAAGATCTCTAAGTTCATCCATGTTACTGCAAATGGCATTATTTTGTTCTTTTTTGAAGCCAAGTAATATTCCATTGTATATAAGTACCGCATCTTAAACAAAATTTCTTAAGGCCATTGGATTTTGGTGAGAGGTCAGGAGGGGGCATTTTCTTAGAGACCCTGTCCTTCTTTCAGGTAGCAGCATTGCTCTGAGCTCCTGCCCTTCATCAACTCACTTTCATTGTGACTAGCTCCCCAACCCACAGGCTTGGTCCTACAACAGAACTCATCAGGGAAGCCACAGATAGGTCATTGCCCCTCCCTCCCTGCAGCCACTCTCCCTTTCTTCCCCCAGAGCAAATTTCTCTGACTTTGAGGACGCATGAGGACCTCTGAGACTTATCAGACTCTGTTACGGTCTAGATCGGCGGATAAAGTCCTGAGGCTCAGTCCTTTTCTGTAGGAGAAACAACAGTCATGCCATGAGATATATTCTAAATGAGAGAACTCCCACTGAGAGCCCAGAAGGCTATTTCCTCAGCCCTCAAGCTGTGTACTTGGACCCCATCGTCCCTCCCCTGCCTCCACACACAGGGCCATACGCTAAGATGGGGGAAGGTCCCGGGCTCTGAGGGCCCCTTTCCTTGCTTTTGAGGCCTAAGTATTTCTCTGTATCTGACGGTCATCAGGGACTTCTTTTATGGTCCACTGACTAAGACTCCACATTCCCAGTGCAGGGGACCTCGGTTTAATCCCTGGTCAGGGAACGAGATCCTATGAACCGCAACTAGAAGATCCTGCATGCCACAACTAAGACCCAGTGCAACCAATAAACAAATAAACAAATGTTTTTTAAAAAATAAAATAAAGGTCACTAGAAGGGCAATAGGCCTGAGATCTCATTCACTTATTAAAAAAACATCCTAGAGAAAGTCATACTGAGTGAAGTAAATCATATACAGGAAGACAAATATATGACACCGTTTATATGTGGAATTTTAAAAAAGGGTACAAATGAACTTATTTACAAAACAGAAGTGGAGTCACAGATGTAGAAGACAAACTCATGATTACCAGTGGATAAGCGGTGATTTGGATTAGTATATACACACTACTATATATTAAATAGATAATTCATAACTTGCTGTATAGCACAGGGAATTCTACTCAATGTAATAGCCTACATAGGAAAAGAACCTTAAAAAAAGTGGATACATATGTGTGTACAATTGATTCACTTTGTTGTAACTTCTGAAACTAATGGAACACTGCAAATCAACTATATTGCAATAAAATTCTTAATTATCAAAAGCAAAAATAAAAAAATAAAGACTCCCTCTTCATGTCTGTTTATAAAAAAGTAACTATGAAGATAGAGATCCACAGAAGCCTTCACAGAGAAGGCATAGACAGCCTGCCAAGCAGGCCCCGTGCAGGCTGTGCAAGGCTGACCAGGAGAGTGAAGGAAGAGGAAGTGCCTGGACAAGGTCTCTGGGAAAACAAATAGGTTTATCAGCTATTCTTTGACCTGCAAATACTGTCCTTTCATCAGGAAAAAACAGACCATACCATTTTTATATTCCAAAAAGTTAACCCAGGAAGAGGTTAGGGGTTTCTCCTAAATTCTCCCACATGTAAGGCATGAGTGCTAGATTCAGAGATAGAAAGACCACAGACATGAATTGCTTACTTGTTTTTTTTCTACAATTAATACAAAAAAGAGAATATCCACAGGAGGGGGAATCGGAATGGGGAAGAAGGAAGACGGCAATTCAGACTACACCATTTGGTTACTTCAGCTTTAAAGGGCTGACAACCTTAACCTGTTAGACAAGGCTACTTGTGATAGTGTCGAAGTAAATACTTGAGGTGATAGGTCTTTGTTTTCTCTATGAATTAATTTCTTTTGAAAGTTCTACAAAGTGCACTGGATTGTAAAATTCATTTCACAACACAGGCACAGAGCATAATGGGATTTTTTCTAACTTTTAAAAGATGTTCTATTTTATTTATTTATTGGACACACCATGTGGGATCTTAGTTCCCCAACCAGGGACCGAACCCAGGCTGCCTGCATTAGGAACTCAGAGTCTTAACCACTGGACTATCAGGGAAGTCTCACAGAGTCATAAGATTTTAAAGAAGAATCATTATGGATTTTATAGTGAAATATGACTGGAAAGATAAGTCTTGCAGTTCTATTCTTGAAAACAAACGAACCACATTCACAGGTTTATTAACAATCCGGAGCATTGTCCCTTATTTTTTCAAGTAGAAATGTATTTTCTCACTTTATGCGCTGATGTGTGGCCCAAAGATCCATGAGTCAGAAGACCTGAGTTCTACCCCAGTCCTGTGGTCACCAGCTTGTTGACTGTACATGAAAAGTGAAATGCCTGTATGTGATTACTACAAGGCTGTAATCAATGTTGTCCATAAAGCCAGAGAGCAAAGGGGACAGAGGCAAACACAAAATGCACATGATACATGTACGTAGATTATGTTATGATTAATAACATAAAATAAAAATGTAAAATGAGAACTCTCACAGATTATTAGCCAAAGAAATTCTCTCCAGAGATGATGTATGTTGAAATTTGCTGAATATTTATGAGGCCTTCACTTTTGAAATGAGAATGGTCTGTGTATTCTATTCTGATAGTTTTCAGAAAAGGACTTTAGACAATTTTCCAAGGTAATTGTCTCAATGTCTCAAAGCACTTGCCTTTGAAGAAATGCTTCTGTTAACCGAAGAGGTTGGTTCCCAATTCCCAATGTAAGCTATGCTAGATTCTGAGATAGAAAGACCACAGACATGAATTGCTTACTTGTTTTTTTTCTACAATTAATACAAAAAAGAGAATATCCACAGGAGGGGGAATCGGAATGGGGAAGAAGGAAGACGGCAATTCAGACTACACCATTTGGTTACTTCAGCTTTAAAGGGCTGACAACCTTAACCTGTTAGACAAGGCTACTTGTGATAGTGTCGAAGTAAATACTTGAGGTGATAGGTCTTTGTTTTCTCTATGAATTAATTTCTTTTGAAAGTTCTACAAAGTGCACTGGATTGTAAAATTCATTTCACAACACAGGCACAGAGCATAATGGGATTTTTTCTAACTTTTAAAAGATGTTCTATTTTATTTATTTATTGGACACACCATGTGGGATCTTAGTTCCCCAACCAGGGACCGAACCCAGGCTGCCTGCATTAGGAACTCAGAGTCTTAACCACTGGACTATCAGGGAAGTCTCACAGAGTCATAAGATTTTAAAGAAGAATCATTATGGATTTTATAGTGAAATATGACTGGAAAGATAAGTCTTGCAGTTCTATTCTTGAAAACAAACGAACCACATTCACAGGTTTATTAACAATCCGGAGCATTGTCCCTTATTTTTTCAAGTAGAAATGTATTTTCTCACTTTATGCGCTGATGTGTGGCCCAAAGATCCATGAGTCAGAAGACCTGAGTTCTACCCCAGTCCTGTGGTCACCAGCTTGTTGACTGTACATGAAAAGTGAAATGCCTGTATGTGATTACTACAAGGCTGTAATCAATGTTGTCCATAAAGCCAGAGAGCAAAGGGGACAGAGGCAAACACAAAATGCACATGATACATGTACGTAGATTATGTTATGATTAATAACATAAAATAAAAATGTAAAATGAGAACTCTCACAGATTATTAGCCAAAGAAATTCTCTCCAGAGATGATGTATGTTGAAATTTGCTGAATATTTATGAGGCCTTCACTTTTGAAATGAGAATGGTCTGTGTATTCTATTCTGATAGTTTTCAGAAAAGGACTTTAGACAATTTTCCAAGGTAATTGTCTCAATGTCTCAAAAGCCTAATGGTGAGCAAAGCTCTTTCTTTTCCTTACTCCGCTGCTACCTTTGCTCTTAATCTCAGGAGGTGGGGCAGAAAGGGCACGGATTTAGATATGAGCCCGTCCTGGCTTTGCCACCTCCTAGCTCTGTGTGTGAGCCGGAAAAGGTAAATTACCTTCTGCACCCAAGTCCCCTGTCTGTTAAGTGAGGAGAACTATAATGCTCAGAGCTAGAATCCATGGAAAACACTTTATAAGATGACAAAAACGCTGATGATTATCATTCGAAGGTGTCATATTTAGAAAAAGACAAAGTATTAACATGCTAAGATTTTAAGCGATTAATTAATGTACTGCAATTCAGTGCAACCGCGTGGAAGAATCACACGAAACAATGTGAAGTGAAGGAAGACAGACTCAACACCGTAGATTCTAAATGATTCAACAGAGAGGGCTTCTGGGGCCTGGGAACGTTCTCTCTCCCGATCTGTGTGCTGTTGACACGGATGTGATCAGTTTGCAATCCCTCAACTCATTCTGAGCATAGGATGTGTGCCCTTTTCTGCACATAGGCCCTATTTCAATAAAAATTGAAAATTTTTGATTTCCAAAAATTAGATGCCATGGATTAAAAAAACAACAGCAATGACAATAAAAATCTCCAGATTTCCCCATCTTTCGGAGACAGTGAAAGCGTTCCAAACAAGCCTCCCCAAAATATGCCACTTTGGCACATGGATTATTTTAGGCTGAAGGCAGTCAAGACACAGCAGATTCAAGGACAACATTTACTGCTTTCTTTTTTATTGTTTTTAAGACTTTTTTTTTTTTTAATGTGGACCATTTTAAAAGTCTTTATTGAATTTGTTACAATATTGTTTCTGTTGTGTGATTTGATTTTTTGGCTGTGAGGCATGTGAGATCTTAGCTCGTCAATCGGGGTCAAACCCACTTGGAAGGCCAAGTCTTAACCACTGGACCTCCAAGGAATCCCTACTTCCCTTTTAACTATCTAAAATAATTTGGATGGGGCCTGGCCCAGAAGGAGAGCTAGTACCAGAGGCAAATTTACATCTGAAAAACATACTGTATACATATCGGGGGAAACATAAGACATCTGCTCTTCCTTCTTTCCTATGAATGACTCGCCTACCCTTTGAGCCCTAGGTCCCTATCCAGTTGTTCCTGAGCTCATAATGGCCTATAAGCCTCAACCATCCCACCTGCCCTTGAGTCTCATTGTTTTTGTAGGACTCCAGTGTGTACATGATCAATTTTTTTTCTTATCCGCCTTACGTCATTTTTATTGTTAGACCAGGCATAGAACCTAAAAGAATAGAAGGAAAAAATTTTCCTTCCAGACAACAGGCACTCATTTTTTCATTATAAGTGAAAACTTTTATATTTGGAATTAGCCAGCTGGACTCGGTTTACATGATCCCAATTTTGTTGGCAACATCCAAAGTATCATAGTCAGGCAACAGTTGAACATACGCCTTCTCTCCATCAGGCTTGATCAGGGTGTTGACTTTAGCCACATAAACGTCATAGATCTTCTTTACAGCCTGTTTTATTTGGTGCTTGTTGGCTTTGACATCCACAGTGAATACCAGGGTGTTGTTGTCTTCTATTTTCTTCATGGCTGACTTGGTGGTGAGGCACAATTTGATAATGGCATAGTAGTCAACTTTGTTTCTCCTAAGGGTGCTCTTCTGAGAATATTTGGGCTGCCGCCTGAGTCTCAGTGTTTTGGGCCACTGGAAGGTGGGGTGAGGTCCGAAGTTTCTTTTTTTGTGTGGCTGTAGATACTTTCAATACTGCTTTCTTGGTTTTCAAAGCCTTTGGTTTGAATTCAGCTTTGCGAGGGGCAGGCTTCCTTCTTCACCTTGGCTGCCATCTTCACGAAAAAGAAGAGGCACTCTTAATATTTGGACGTAGTTCTTTCCAGAATGTTTTCTCTATATATAAACATATATTTTGTGAAAATGAAATGACACTCTACATCTTTTGATAATCTAATTTTCTCACCAATTAATATTAATATATTATAGAGTCCATGCAGTAATACTGCATTGTCACTAACTTCATAGTACTGAAGTCTATTTTATCAATGTCTTATTTTGTTATTTTAAATACAAATAAGTAAGACTTGCTCAAACATTTTTGCTCCGAATTTGGTTTATCTTTTTAAGATCCTGAAAATGGAAATTGTGGCTCTAGGACTCTTATCTTTTTTTTAAACACAAAGCATGATATCTTCTTTTTTAAAAGTTTATTTATTTATTTATTCTTGGCTCTTCTGGGTTTTCACTGCTGCTGCAGGCTCTTCTCTAGTTGCAGGGAGTGGGGACTACTCTCTAATAGAAGTGAGCAGGATTCTTGTTGTGGTGGCTTCTCTTGTTGTGGAACTTGGGCTCCAGGGCACACGGGCTTCAATAGCTGCGGCACATGGGCTCAACAGTTGCAGCTCTGAGGCTCTAGAGCACAGGCTCAAAAGCTGTGTCTCATGGGCTTAGTTGCTCCGTAGCATGTGGGATTATCCCAGATCAGAAATCTGATCCCATGTCTCCTGCATTGGCAGGTGAACTCTTCACCACTGAGCTACCAGGGAAGCTCTAGGACACACATCTTTAAGGCCCTGGATTTTCTTCTATAATGACTGCACTGATTTTTTTCCCCATCTACAGTGGTTGAAAATTCACTTTTCCCCTGGTGCCTTGCCAAAAATTGATCCTATCACTTTCGAATCTTGGCCAACCTGGAAGTTTTGCATAACTGAGCACCAAGGGTCACAGAAGAGGCAACAGGGGTTTAAGTTCTGCCTCTGAGAGAGAACAGACTTGGGTCTGCCTTCCAGCTCAGAACCTCAGTTCCCACAGCTATAAGATGAGATAAATGAGAGTATTTCCTAAAGAGTTCAAGACTTTCTTGGTTATCAAAGCCTTTGGTTTGAATTCAGCTTTGCGAGGGGCAGGCTTCCTTCTTCACCTTGGCTGCCATCTTCACGAAAAAGAAGAGGCACTCTTAATATTTGGACGTAGTTCTTTCCAGAATGTTTTCTCTATATATAAACATATATTTTGTGAAAATGAAATGACACTCTACATCTTTTGATAATCTAATTTTCTCACCAATTAATATTAATATATTATAGAGTCCATGCAGTAATACTGCATTGTCACTAACTTCATAGTACTGAAGTCTATTTTATCAATGTCTTATTTTGTTATTTTAAATACAAATAAGTAAGACTTGCTCAAACATTTTTGCTCCGAATTTGGTTTATCTTTTTAAGATCCTGAAAATGGAAATGGGGGCTCTAGGACTCAGATCTTTTTTTTTTTTAAACACAAAGCATGATATCTTCTTTTTTAAAAGTTTATTTATTTATTTATTCTTGGCTCTTCTGGGTTTTCACTGCTGCTGCAGGCTCTTCTCTAGTTGCAGGGAGTGGGGACTACTCTCTAATAGAAGTGAGCAGGATTCTTGTTGTGGTGGCTTCTCTTGTTGTGGAACTTGGGCTCCAGGGCACACGGGCTTCAATAGCTGCGGCACATGGGCTCAACAGTTGCAGCTCTGAGGCTCTAGAGCACAGGCTCAAAAGCTGTGTCTCATGGGCTTAGTTGCTCCGTAGCATGTGGGATTATCCCAGATCAGAAATCTGATCCCATGTCTCCTGCATTGGCAGGTGAACTCTTCACCACTGAGCTACCAGGGAAGCTCTAGGACACACATCTTTAAGGCCCTGGATTTTCTTCTATAATGACTGCACTGATTTTTTTCCCCATCTACAGTGGTTGAAAATTCACTTTTCCCCTGGTGCCTTGCCAAAAATTGATCCTATCACTTTCGAATCTTGGCCAACCTGGAAGTTTTGCATAACTGAGCACCAAGGGTCACAGAAGAGGCAACAGGGGTTTAAGTTCTGCCTCTGAGAGAGAACAGACTTGGGTCTGCCTTCCAGCTCAGAACCTCAGTTCCCACAGCTATAAGATGAGATAAATGAGAGTATTTCCTAAAGAGTTCAAGAGCTCAATACAAGTCAAGATCACCTCTAACTCCAAAATTCCCTTCCACTCCTGTCTGGCCCCAGTGACCTAGATGGTCCTCTATGAATGTAAATCACTCTCCATCACTCCCTTTCTCAAAACTCTTCCTTGAGGGCTTCCCTGGTGGTTCAGTGGGTAAGGACACCGCCTTGCGCCGGTTCGATCCCTGGCCTGGGAAGATCCCACGTGCCGCGGAGCGGCTGGACCGATGTGTCCAATTACCGAGCCGGAGCTCTGGAGCGCATGCGCCCAGAGCCGGTGCTCTGCGACAAAAGAGGCCGCTGCGATGGGAGGCCCACACGGGTCAAAGAAAAAAGACGGATGAAAATGGACAAATGAAAGACCAATAGAAGTGGCCCTCCTGCTCCCCTCCCTCCCCACCCCCATCCCCACCCCCACCAAAATAAATAAATAAATAAATCTTTAAAAAAAAAAAAAAAAAAAAAAACCCTTTCCTTGGTCATGGTACACAGAATGAAATCTGAACTCATGGCCCATCTGACCTGACTCCACCTGCACTGCTTTTGCCTACCTCCCTGGCAGATGTTGGGTGTTGGCAGGCCTCTCTTCTCCTTGCCCAGATTTTTGAGGCTGCACTGACCTCTTTTTGTTCCGTGCCCAGTCCCCAGGTCTGTTCCCTGAACAGTTCCTTCTACTGGTCCTTCCTGTCCTTATCTGTTTTTGTCATTGTTTCATTGCTCAGTCATGTCCAGCTCTTTTGTGACCCCATGGACTGTAGCCCACCAGGCTCCACTGTTCATGGGATTTCCCAGGCAAGAATACTAGAGTGGGTTGCCATTTCATTCTCCAGGGGATCTTCCCAACCCAGGGATCAAATCTGCATCTCCTGCATTGGCAGGTGGATTCTTTACCACTGAGCCACCAAAGAAGCTCTTATCTATTTCAGTTTTACGACCACATTGTTGGAACTCCCTTGGTGGTCCAGTGGTTAAGGATCCATGTTTCTACTACAGGGAGTGTGGGTTCTATCCTTGCTCAGGGAACTAAGATTCAGCATGGCATGTGGTATGGCCCCAATTTTTTTTAAACAAGTAAAGTAAAAGCAGCTTCCTTATAAAAAAAAAAAAAAAAAAAAAAAAACCACATCCTCAGAGAGACCTTTCCCGCCCTATCTGCTATTTTCTCTCACAGCATCCTGTTTAGTCCCTTCACAGTTCTAATTACTGTATGTAATTATATATTTCTTTGCTTACTTTGGTATTTTCTGTCTCCCCACTGCCTGGTAAGCTCAATAACAGCAGAGACAGGGCCTCTTTGGTTCATTGCTGTATCCCCAGGGCCTACCACCTTAATAGATGCTCAGTAAACACTATCTCAATAAGCAAAGAGTCATCTCACTTTCCATCTGATTTTGGTGGCTTATAAACCTGTAGCACTGTGACATGCAAAGTTAGTCAGTCACGTCCTACTCTTTGTGACTCCATGGATTATGTAGCCCTCCCACCTCCTCTGTCCATGGAATTCTCTAGGCAAGAATACTGGAGTGGGTGGCCATTCCCTTCTCCAGGTGATCTTCCTGACCCAGGGAATGAACCAGGGTCTCCTGCATTGCAGGCAGATTCTTCACTGTCAGAACCACCAGGGAATAAGTGATATGTAAGGTAGTTCTCGAATCTGTAACCTGTCGATCTAGACACCACCTTTTTGGATCTGAGCCTCCTCCCGGTCATTTCTGACCCTTCCCTGCCCCTCATACTTGGGCTTCTGTTTTCAATTTCACCTTTTGCAGCTTTGAAATGCAGTATCTGCTGCTTTGTATTATTTTTTCATTGTTTGGAGGCCTCCCCTCACCTTAGAAAACCATACATGATACTAATCTAGTTTCTTCAAATGGCATTCCATCTGTTGGCATACTAAGGCAATCGATAAATATTAGTTCACTCAGGATTTACTTACTAAGTGCTTACAGAGTACCAGGCAGTATATTAAGTACTCAGGACAAAAAGATGCATAAGATACAGCATTTCCTAACTCCAAGTCTAGGGAGAGAAGCAGAGACTTTTAATATTCCATAGCTGGTGCAATGATTTGCTGCATAAAAGACAGTCTCTCAGGGGAGGGAGATCTAATCTAGTTTGAGAGGGGACCAGACAGCCAGCCAGGCTTCCTGAAGGATGAGTCAGCAGATCTGAGTCAGATAAAGGGGAAGAAGGCATTACAAACACGGGGAACCACAGGAGCCCAGATACGAACCTGAAAGGCAACATTCTGTGGACAGGGGAAAGGTTAGCACTTTAGTGTTGCTAGAAAATAAAGTGCAGTCAGAGAAATAAGCTAGAGCGATGGGCCAGGGCATGATCAGGAGGCTCTAAAACCATGGTTAGAAGACTAAACATTTAAGTAGGAAGAGGTCCCTGAACATTTTAATGAGGGGTAGGTGATGGGACAAGGAAGCTGTAGATTTGAGAGCATGTGTTTGAAGGCAGGAAGACCGGGTGAATTTGATGAGGCTGTGACCTGGGGCAGAGGTCACAGAAAGAGAGTCACGGTCAGTTTAAAGAACCTTTAAGTAAAACTGGTAGGACTTGATGACTGTATGTGAGGGCAAGAGGGTCTGTCCATGGAATTCTCTAGGCAAGAATACTGGAGTGGGTGGCCATTCCCTTCTCCAGGTGATCTTCCTGACCCAGGGAATGAACCAGGGTCTCCTGCATTGCAGGCAGATTCTTCACTGTCAGAACCACCAGGGAATAAGTGATATGTAAGGTAGTTCTCGAATCTGTAACCTGTCGATCTAGACACCACCTTTTTGGATCTGAGCCTCCTCCCGGTCATTTCTGACCCTTCCCTGCCCCTCATACTTGGGCTTCTGTTTTCAATTTCACCTTTTGCAGCTTTGAAATGCAGTATCTGCTGCTTTGTATTATTTTTTCATTGTTTGGAGGCCTCCCCTCACCTTAGAAAACCATACATGATACTAATCTAGTTTCTTCAAATGGCATTCCATCTGTTGGCATACTAAGGCAATCGATAAATATTAGTTCACTCAGGATTTACTTACTAAGTGCTTACAGAGTACCAGGCAGTATATTAAGTACTCAGGACAAAAAGATGCATAAGATACAGCATTTCCTAACTCCAAGTCTAGGGAGAGAAGCAGAGACTTTTAATATTCCATAGCTGGTGCAATGATTTGCTGCATAAAAGACAGTCTCTCAGGGGAGGGAGATCTAATCTAGTTTGAGAGGGGACCAGACAGCCAGCCAGGCTTCCTGAAGGATGAGTCAGCAGATCTGAGTCAGATAAAGGGGAAGAAGGCATTACAAACACGGGGAACCACAGGAGCCCAGATACGAACCTGAAAGGCAACATTCTGTGGACAGGGGAAAGGTTAGCACTTTAGTGTTGCTAGAAAATAAAGTGCAGTCAGAGAAATAAGCTAGAGCGATGGGCCAGGGCATGATCAGGAGGCTCTAAAACCATGGTTAGAAGACTAAACATTTAAGTAGGAAGAGGTCCCTGAACATTTTAATGAGGGGTAGGTGATGGGACAAGGAAGCTGTAGATTTGAGAGCATGTGTTTGAAGGCAGGAAGACCGGGTGAATTTGATGAGGCTGTGACCTGGGGCAGAGGTCACAGAAAGAGAGTCACGGTCAGTTTAAAGAACCTTTAAGAAGTAAAACTGGTAGGACTTGATGACTGATGAAGTGTGGGGCAGGTTGGCTGAAGGTTGCTGAGAGAGGGGAGAGCTTGGGCGATGCAGAGATGATGGGATTGCATTAGCCAAGGGCACCTGGGGGAAGCAGGCTTGGCGAGCTGGAGTGAGTGGGGTGATCCATCAGGTGGGGGATCAATCTGAGGTACTTGGGGGAACCTGAGAGAAACCAGTCCAGAGATGAGGGCTGGAACTCAAGGTCTGGGAGCTCCTAAGCTCTCAGTCACTAATCCTCTCAGAGCGTGTGAAATACCGAGTGGCGCACAAGGATGTGCCCGGGGAAACCCCAACCTCTGTGTTCAACTGGAGTGAGAGAAAGGCAGGTGTGTCTGCATCCTCTCTAGTGGTTTATTCTGCCACACTTGTTAATCTTTCTTCCACTGCCTTCAAATTTCCCCTAGACTTGGGGAACTAATCCCTAATAGCTAATGATAGCTGTCATTTATTGAGCACTTCCTACGTGATACATATACTCTAAGTGCTTTGCTCTCTCAATTTCTTTACTCTGTACAAAAGCCCCATGAGGTGCTCTCTACATGTTGGAGTGATACAGGAACTGATATACAGGTGGATGACCTGCTGCAGGTCAGACTGTTGATAAGGTGTGGGAGCGACTGTATATGGGGGCAATTCTTAGTTGGGGCACATGGGATCTTTGATCTTTACTGCAGCATGCAAGATCTTCAGTTGCACATGCAAACTCTTAGCTGCAGCATGTGGGATCTAGTTCCCCAACTAGGGAATGAACCCAGGCTCCCTACATTGGGAGGCAACAAAAGCAATAATAAACAAAGGGGACTATGTTTAACTATGTTAAGCTTCTGCACACCAAAGGAAACCATTAACAAAATGAAAAGGCAACTTACTGAATGGAAGAAAATACTTGCAAGTCAGATATGTGATAAAGGAATAATATCCAAAAATATAAAGAACTCATATAACTTAAGAGAATAAATCAGTCTAATTTTAAATGGGTAAATTAGACATTTTTCCAAAGAAGAAACAGAAACAGACATAAAAACAAACCTGTGGTTACCAAAGGGGAAAGGGATGGGGGAGGGATAAATTAGGAGTTTCAGATTAGCAGATACGAATTACTATATATAAAATAAACAAGGTCTGACTGTATAGCACAGGGAACTACTGTCAATATCATGTAATATACCATAATGGAAAAGAATATGAAAAAGAATATGTACATATATGTATAATGGAACCACTTTACTGTACACTAAAAACTAATACAACATCGTAAATTAACTATGTGTCTGTGTGTGCTAAGTCACTTCAGTCGTGTCTGACCCTTTGTGACCCTCTGGACTGTAGCCCACCAGGCTCCACTGTCCATGGGATTCTCCAGGCAAGAGTACTGGAGTGGGTTGCCATGCCCTCCTCCGGGGAATCCTCCTGACTCAGGAATCAAACTCACCTTTCCTGTGTCTCCTGCATTACAGGTGGATTCTTTATCATTGAGAAACTGGATAAGCCTCAAATCAACTATATTTCAATAACACACACGCACACACACAATGAGATATCACAAACTTGTTAAAAGCTGTTTTTGGCCTTCCTCGTGATACATATACTCTAAGTGCTTTGCTCTCTCAATTTCTTTACTCTGTACAAAAGCCCCATGAGGTGCTCTCTACATGTTGGAGTGATACAGGAACTGATATACAGGTGGATGACCTGCTGCAGGTCAGACTGTTGATAAGGTGTGGGAGCGACTGTATATGGGGGCAATTCTTAGTTGGGGCACATGGGATCTTTGATCTTTACTGCAGCATGCAAGATCTTCAGTTGCACATGCAAACTCTTAGCTGCAGCATGTGGGATCTAGTTCCCCAACTAGGGAATGAACCCAGGCTCCCTACATTGGGAGGCAACAAAAGCAATAATAAACAAAGGGGACTATGTTTAACTATGTTAAGCTTCTGCACACCAAAGGAAACCATTAACAAAATGAAAAGGCAACTTACTGAATGGAAGAAAATACTTGCAAGTCAGATATGTGATAAAGGAATAATATCCAAAAATATAAAGAACTCATATAACTTAAGAGAATAAATCAGTCTAATTTTAAATGGGTAAATTAGACATTTTTCCAAAGAAGAAACAGAAACAGACATAAAAACAAACCTGTGGTTACCAAAGGGGAAAGGGATGGGGGAGGGATAAATTAGGAGTTTCAGATTAGCAGATACGAATTACTATATATAAAATAAACAAGGTCTGACTGTATAGCACAGGGAACTACTGTCAATATCATGTAATATACCATAATGGAAAAGAATATGAAAAAGAATATGTACATATATGTATAATGGAACCACTTTACTGTACACTAAAAACTAATACAACATCGTAAATTAACTATGTGTCTGTGTGTGCTAAGTCACTTCAGTCGTGTCTGACCCTTTGTGACCCTCTGGACTGTAGCCCACCAGGCTCCACTGTCCATGGGATTCTCCAGGCAAGAGTACTGGAGTGGGTTGCCATGCCCTCCTCCGGGGAATCCTCCTGACTCAGGAATCAAACTCACCTTTCCTGTGTCTCCTGCATTACAGGTGGATTCTTTATCATTGAGAAACTGGATAAGCCTCAAATCAACTATATTTCAATAACACACACGCACACACACAATGAGATATCACAAACTTGTTAAAATAGCTATTATCAAGAAGGCAAGAAATCGCATATTTTGGCAAGGATGTGGAAAAGGGAACCCTTGTGCGCTGTTGGTGGGATTGTAAATTGGTGCAGCCACTATGTAAAACAGTTTGAAGAGTCCTGAAAAAATTAAAAATAGAACTACTATATGAGCCAGAAATTCCACTTCTGGGCACATGTCTGAAGGAAATAAAAGAACTAAATTGAAAAGATATATGCATCCCTATGTTCTTTACAGCACTATTCTCAGTAGCCAAGACATGGAAGCACTCTTAAGTGTGCACTGATGGATGAGTGGATAAAGAAATTGTAGTATACATACACAGTGGAACATTAGCCATCATAAAAGAAGGAAATTCTGTCATTTGCAACAACATAGATAGACCTTAAGGGTATTATTAAGGTTAAGTGGAAAAAGTAAAATGGAGAAAGACAAATACTATATGATCTCACTTATATAAGGAATGTTAACTTTAAAAAAAAAAAGGCGGCAGAGAGGCACTTTTCCTGGTGGTCCGTTGGGTGGAGAGTCTACCTTGCGGTGCGTGTGGGTACCGGTTCGGTCCCTGGCGTGGGATGATCCCACGTGCCGTGAAATGGCTGGACCACTGTGTCCTGTTGTGGGGCAGCGCTCTGGAGCACATGCGCCCAGAGCCCGTGCTCTGCAGCTAGAGAGGCTGCTATGGTGGGAAGCCCACATGTGAAAAAGAGGCATGATGGGGAAAAAACAATTTAAAAAAAACACAAAAATTCATAGATACAGACATGTGGTATGGGGTGGGCAAAATGGGTGAAGGGAGTTAAAAACCACAAGCCTCCAATTATAAGGTTAAGTTTAAGTCTTGGGGATGAAATGCACAGCATGACTACTATAGTTAGCAATGGTGTTTTCCTCGTGGTTCAGAAGGTGAAGAATCTCTTTGCAGTACAGGAGACCTGGGTTCAGTCCTTGGTTTGGGAACATCTCCTGCAGAAAGGATTGGTTATCCACTCCAGTATTCTTGCCTGGAGAATTCCATGGACAGAGGAGCCTGGCCATGGGGTCACAAAGAGTGCTGTACCGCACACACACAATGAGATATCACAAACTTGTTAAAATAGCTATTATCAAGAAGGCAAGAAATCGCATATTTTGGCAAGGATGTGGAAAAGGGAACCCTTGTGCGCTGTTGGTGGGATTGTAAATTGGTGCAGCCACTATGTAAAACAGTTTGAAGAGTCCTGAAAAAATTAAAAATAGAACTACTATATGAGCCAGAAATTCCACTTCTGGGCACATGTCTGAAGGAAATAAAAGAACTAAATTGAAAAGATATATGCATCCCTATGTTCTTTACAGCACTATTCTCAGTAGCCAAGACATGGAAGCACTCTTAAGTGTGCACTGATGGATGAGTGGATAAAGAAATTGTAGTATACATACACAGTGGAACATTAGCCATCATAAAAGAAGGAAATTCTGTCATTTGCAACAACATAGATAGACCTTAAGGGTATTATTAAGGTTAAGTGGAAAAAGTAAAATGGAGAAAGACAAATACTATATGATCTCACTTATATAAGGAATGTTAACTTTAAAAAAAAAAAGGCGGCAGAGAGGCACTTTTCCTGGTGGTCCGTTGGGTGGAGAGTCTACCTTGCGGTGCGTAGGGGTACCGGTTCGGTCCCTGGCGTGGGATGATCCCACGTGCCGTGAAATGGCTGGACCACTGTGTCCTGTTGTGGGGCAGCGCTCTGGAGCACATGCGCCCAGAGCCCGTGCTCTGCAGCTAGAGAGGCTGCTATGGTGGGAAGCCCACATGTGAAAAAGAGGCATGATGGGGAAAAAACAATTTAAAAAAAACACAAAAATTCATAGATACAGACATGTGGTATGGGGTGGGCAAAATGGGTGAAGGGAGTTAAAAACCACAAGCCTCCAATTATAAGGTTAAGTTTAAGTCTTGGGGATGAAATGCACAGCATGACTACTATAGTTAGCAATGGTGTTTTCCTCGTGGTTCAGAAGGTGAAGAATCTCTTTGCAGTACAGGAGACCTGGGTTCAGTCCTTGGTTTGGGAACATCTCCTGCAGAAAGGATTGGTTATCCACTCCAGTATTCTTGCCTGGAGAATTCCATGGACAGAGGAGCCTGGCCATGGGGTCACAAAGAGTGCTGTATTCTAAACTTGAAGGTT
Source organism: Tragulus kanchil (assembly GCA_022376925.1). NCBI lineage: Eukaryota > Metazoa > Chordata > Mammalia > Artiodactyla > Tragulidae > Tragulus > Tragulus kanchil. Next base: position 99,228,519 of record JAIOJX010000005.1, on the reverse strand, counting down.
GCTGGTAGATCTTAAAAGCTCTCATCACAAGGAAAATCATATAATCATGTGTAGTGCTGGATGATAACTAGACTTAATGAGCTGATGACTTTGCAATATATGCAAATACCAAACTATTATATGGTACACCTAAAACTGTGTGTGTGCTGTGTGCTCAGTTGTGTTTAACTCTTTGTAACTCCATGGACTGTAGCCCGCCAGGCTTCTCTATCCATGGAATTTCCAAGGCAAGAATACTGGAGTGGGTTGCTATTTCCTACTCCAAGGGATCTTCCAAACCCAGGAATCACACCCGTGTCTCTTACATCTCCTGTGTTGGCAGTCAGTTTCTTTACAGCTGTGCCACCTGGGAAGTTCACATCTGAAACTAATATAGTGCTGTATGTTAAGTATATCTCAAAACCAAAACTCCTCAGAATTTCTAATTCCTCTTTGGGCAGAAGTAGCCATCAAACTTAGATACTATTTCCAAATAAGTCGCAAAGTAAGGCAAGAAAGAAGAAATCATCCATTTTACCTATTAGTAGAAAGCTAAAATACCAAGAATCCATCTTAAAACATTATAGGACAAATGCATGTTTTTATAAAACTAGTGCATCAGAGGTATCAAAAAAATAAATACATATGTGTATTTATACACATGCACATATATAATGTACCTTGATAACTGAGTTATTTGTGTCCCTTTAAATTTTTTTTTTAATTGAGGATAATAGCTCTACAATGTTGTGTTGGTTTCTGAATGAACCAACATGAGTAAGTCATAACTATGTACATATATATTTATATCCTCCCTCTTGAGCCTCCCTCCCACCCCCATATCCCATTTGTGTCTCCTTAAACATCGGTCCCCTATCTTTTTGGCACCAGGGATTAGTTAATGGAAGATGGTTTTTCCATGGACCAGGGTGATAAGGATGATTTTAGGTTAATTCAGTCTTATGACATTTACTGTGCACTTCATTTTTGTTATTTTTACATCAGTTCCATCTCAGATCATCAGTATTCTTGCCTGGAGAATTCCATGGACAGAGGAGCCTGGCCATGGGGTCACAAAGAGTGCTGTATTCTAAACTTGAAGGTTGCTGGTAGATCTTAAAAGCTCTCATCACAAGGAAAATCATATAATCATGTGTAGTGCTGGATGATAACTAGACTTAATGAGCTGATGACTTTGCAATATATGCAAATACCAAACTATTATATGGTACACCTAAAACTGTGTGTGTGCTGTGTGCTCAGTTGTGTTTAACTCTTTGTAACTCCATGGACTGTAGCCCGCCAGGCTTCTCTATCCATGGAATTTCCAAGGCAAGAATACTGGAGTGGGTTGCTATTTCCTACTCCAAGGGATCTTCCAAACCCAGGAATCACACCCGTGTCTCTTACATCTCCTGTGTTGGCAGTCAGTTTCTTTACAGCTGTGCCACCTGGGAAGTTCACATCTGAAACTAATATAGTGCTGTATGTTAAGTATATCTCAAAACCAAAACTCCTCAGAATTTCTAATTCCTCTTTGGGCAGAAGTAGCCATCAAACTTAGATACTATTTCCAAATAAGTCGCAAAGTAAGGCAAGAAAGAAGAAATCATCCATTTTACCTATTAGTAGAAAGCTAAAATACCAAGAATCCATCTTAAAACATTATAGGACAAATGCATGTTTTTATAAAACTAGTGCATCAGAGGTATCAAAAAAATAAATACATATGTGTATTTATACACATGCACATATATAATGTACCTTGATAACTGAGTTATTTGTGTCCCTTTAAATTTTTTTTTTAATTGAGGATAATAGCTCTACAATGTTGTGTTGGTTTCTGAATGAACCAACATGAGTAAGTCATAACTATGTACATATATATTTATATCCTCCCTCTTGAGCCTCCCTCCCACCCCCATATCCCATTTGTGTCTCCTTAAACATCGGTCCCCTATCTTTTTGGCACCAGGGATTAGTTAATGGAAGATGGTTTTTCCATGGACCAGGGTGATAAGGATGATTTTAGGTTAATTCAGTCTTATGACATTTACTGTGCACTTCATTTTTGTTATTTTTACATCAGTTCCATCTCAGATCATCAGGCATTAGATCCCAGAGGTTAGGGACCCCTGCCTTTACATATTACACCAGAACCTAGTGCCTAATATATCTCGCCCTTTCCCCAGCCTGGAAAATTTAAACCATCTTGAGTAACTTGCATACCATAGAGTTTAAGGCATTAAGGAAAAGCTGGTTTCCAAGTTTACCTTTATCACAGTTCCTATGACTTAATCTCCCTGAGATTCGTATTCTTTTTGAGAGCAAAATGTGAATGCTAATTGTCTATACTTCATAGATCTACATTAAGATGAAATAAGATTATATTCTTGAAGCACTCAGCACAGTACCAGCACATGGTGAGCATTCAAGTGATGATAATGGTGGTGATGTAATCAGCCAAAGGTCAATAGTTGCTAGGAGGTGATGTCACGCTACTACAGAACTCTCAGCATCCTTTCCACTAGAGGTAGGGTCTCGACTCTGGGTAGGTGGGAAGATAGAAGTTAAAGAGTATCTATTTACCTCCTTCAAATTAATGACAGATTATGAACAACTACAGATAAACCATTTTCAAAATGTCTCATTGCCTTGACTTTTCCCATCAGATGAACCAATCAAAGAAACAGCCATGGGACAGCTCCCCAAGCCATCTAGAGTCTCAGCCTTTCTATCCACTTTCAAATTTTTAGTTCTATGATGACCTTAATGGGAAGGAAATCCAAGGAAAGAGGGAATGCATGTATACGTATAACTGATTCACTTTGGTGTAAGCAGAAACGAACACTACATTGTAAAGCAACTATAGTTCAATAAAAACTAAGAAAAAAGAAAAAATTCCAGTTCTGCCATCCAGCCTAGATTGGCAAATGGTGCTATTTAAATCTCTTTCTTTGAATGGCCATTTTACAACTGCAAACTATACAATTTGCCTGTTTCTCTTGTGATGTGTCCACATCCCCTCTCCCAACACACATTTTTTTTTTCCAATCTGGACTCTACATTTCATCATTTAGTCAAAAATTTTTTTTATATAAAACATCTTCTTTGTTTAATTCTTTTCAATTACTGGGAGCACAAGAAATGTAACTGAGTTTCAGCCTCTCTCCACCTCACTCTCAGTCTTTCTCCTTGCTCCTTTGAATGAAGACCCTACCCTTTCTAAGAGGCCTCCAGTTTTCTCAAGGACTTTCATCCTTTTTCTCCAGCATCATCAGTTCCTCCTTCTGTCTGTCTGTCTTATGGGCACACAAATTATTTCCAGGGTCCTATCTTTACTAAAGAACCTACACATTCCCTTGCATGGTCCACTGCTTGGCTGCCCCGCCCAGGAAACCCGTTCACATCCTTTTCTCTTTCCACTCTTCACAATCCTCTCGCTGGCTTTGGCCCTCCTTCCACCAAGACTGTTTTCTCAAGGTCTCAAGAGACAACACGCTGCCTTATGAAACTGCAGCCCTATCAAATAGTCATTTCTCTGAGCTCATTTGACTTGACTTCTCTCCAACATTTGGCACAATGACCACTTTCCTGCTTAAATACAGTCTTCCCTTGGCTTCTGGGATATTTCATTTTTCTACGCTTGGGCCAGCTACAAAGGTTTAGGGTCTCGACTCTGGGTAGGTGGGAAGATAGAAGTTAAAGAGTATCTATTTACCTCCTTCAAATTAATGACAGATTATGAACAACTACAGATAAACCATTTTCAAAATGTCTCATTGCCTTGACTTTTCCCATCAGATGAACCAATCAAAGAAACAGCCATGGGACAGCTCCCCAAGCCATCTAGAGTCTCAGCCTTTCTATCCACTTTCAAATTTTTAGTTCTATGATGACCTTAATGGGAAGGAAATCCAAGGAAAGAGGGAATGCATGTATACGTATAACTGATTCACTTTGGTGTAAGCAGAAACGAACACTACATTGTAAAGCAACTATAGTTCAATAAAAACTAAGAAAAAAGAAAAAATTCCAGTTCTGCCATCCAGCCTAGATTGGCAAATGGTGCTATTTAAATCTCTTTCTTTGAATGGCCATTTTACAACTGCAAACTATACAATTTGCCTGTTTCTCTTGTGATGTGTCCACATCCCCTCTCCCAACACACATTTTTTTTTTCCAATCTGGACTCTACATTTCATCATTTAGTCAAAAATTTTTTTTATATAAAACATCTTCTTTGTTTAATTCTTTTCAATTACTGGGAGCACAAGAAATGTAACTGAGTTTCAGCCTCTCTCCACCTCACTCTCAGTCTTTCTCCTTGCTCCTTTGAATGAAGACCCTACCCTTTCTAAGAGGCCTCCAGTTTTCTCAAGGACTTTCATCCTTTTTCTCCAGCATCATCAGTTCCTCCTTCTGTCTGTCTGTCTTATGGGCACACAAATTATTTCCAGGGTCCTATCTTTACTAAAGAACCTACACATTCCCTTGCATGGTCCACTGCTTGGCTGCCCCGCCCAGGAAACCCGTTCACATCCTTTTCTCTTTCCACTCTTCACAATCCTCTCGCTGGCTTTGGCCCCTCCCCTTCCACCAAGACTGTTTTCTCAAGGTCTCAAGAGACAACACGCTGCCTTATGAAACTGCAGCCCTATCAAATAGTCATTTCTCTGAGCTCATTTGACTTGACTTCTCTCCAACATTTGGCACAATGACCACTTTCCTGCTTAAATACAGTCTTCCCTTGGCTTCTGGGATATTTCATTCTCCTGGGTTTTCTACTGATCATTTCTTTGCTGGCTTCTCCTCACCCACTGGGCCTCTGAATTTGGGTGAATTCCAGTTGTCTTAGTTTGCTAGAGATGCTGTAACAAATTACCATCAACTAGGGGGCTTAAACGACAGAAATGTTCTGTCTCACAGTGCTGGAGGCCACAAGTTCAAGATCAAGGTATCCAGCAGGCAAAGAGGAGGGTGATAAGGAAGGGAAGTTAGCAGGTGCAAACTATTATATATAGGATGGATAAAAACAAGATCCTACTGTACAGTACAGGGAACTATATTTAATATCCTGGGATAAACCATAATGGAAAAGAGCATGAAAAAGAGTATATATGTACATATGTATACATATGTACAGCAGAAATTAACCTAACGTTGTAATCAACTTCACTTCCAAAAAACAAAAATGGTGTCTTCAGGGTTGCTTCCTTGGCTTTTGGAGGTTTATTGGCTGTCTATGGTATTTCATACCTAGTAGATCACTCCAGTATTCTTGCCTGGAGAATCCCATGGATAGAGAGCCTGGTGGGCTATAGTCCATGAGTCTCTAAGAGTCAGACATGAAGCGACTTAGCACACACTCCCATATACACACCTTGTAGATCTCTGTCTTCACCTTCACATGGCACTCTCTGTGTGTATCTGTCCAAATTTCTCCTTTTGATAAGGGCACTCATCATATTGGATGAAAAGCCCACTCTAACTGAGAGTGACCTTATCTAATTCTATCAGTGGCAGTCCTATTTCCAGATAAGGTCACATTCTGACTTAGGACTTCAGCATGTGAAAACGTTTTTTGCACAGGGGATACAATTCAATCCATTATGTCAGTCTTGGGATTTGCTCCATCTCAGATCTTGCATCATCCTGTGGCTTAACTGCTGTCTCCTGCCAAAGCTTCCCATTTCAGATTCAGTCTGAGCTCATTTGACTTGACTTCTCTCCAACATTTGGCACAATGACCACTTTCCTGCTTAAATACAGTCTTCCCTTGGCTTCTGGGATATTTCATTCTCCTGGGTTTTCTACTGATCATTTCTTTGCTGGCTTCTCCTCACCCACTGGGCCTCTGAATTTGGGTGAATTCCAGTTGTCTTAGTTTGCTAGAGATGCTGTAACAAATTACCATCAACTAGGGGGCTTAAACGACAGAAATGTTCTGTCTCACAGTGCTGGAGGCCACAAGTTCAAGATCAAGGTATCCAGCAGGCAAAGAGGAGGGTGATAAGGAAGGAAGTTAGCAGGTGCAAACTATTATATATAGGATGGATAAAAACAAGATCCTACTGTACAGTACAGGGAACTATATTTAATATCCTGGGATAAACCATAATGGAAAAGAGCATGAAAAAGAGTATATATGTACATATGTATACATATGTACAGCAGAAATTAACCTAACGTTGTAATCAACTTCACTTCCAAAAACAAAATGGTGCCTTCAGGGTTGCTTCCTTGGCTTTTGGAGGTTTATTGGCTGTCTATGGTATTTCATACCTAGTAGATCACTCCAGTATTCTTGCCTGGAGAATCCCATGGATAGAGAGCCTGGTGGGCTATAGTCCATGAGTCTCTAAGAGTCAGACATGAAGCGACTTAGCACACACTCCCATATACACACCTTGTAGATCTCTGTCTTCACCTTCACATGGCACTCTCTGTGTGTATCTGTCCAAATTTCTCCTTTTGATAAGGGCACTCATCATATTGGATGAAAAGCCCACTCTAACTGAGAGTGACCTTATCTAATTCTATCAGTGGCAGTCCTATTTCCAGATAAGGTCACATTCTGACTTAGGACTTCAGCATGTGAAAACGTTTTTTGCACAGGGGATACAATTCAATCCATTATGTCAGTCTTGGGGATTTGCTCCATCTCAGATCTTGCATCATCCTGTGGCTTAACTGCTGTCTCCTGCCAAAGCTTCCCATTTCAGATTCAGTCTGACCTACTTCTAGAACTCTAGACCAGTTCTTCTCAAAGTGTGTTTCCCAACCAAGGCTACCAAGGTCACTGGAAACTTGTTTAAAAATGCAGATGTTCAGGTCTCACCCCAGACTGATGGAATCACAACCTCTGGGAGTGGGGTGCAGCAGTCTGTTCTAACAAGCTCTCCTGAGCAATCAGATACAGGCTGGTTTTAAGAACCATGACTCCAGACTCACATATCCAAGTGTCTGTCTTTACAGTTCTCCTCAGAAATCTAATAGGTTCCTCGGACAGAAGTTCTGATTTCCACTTCCTCCCTTGCCTTGCCCTCCCTGCTCAGATCATTCCACTCCATCCTCATCTCAGAAAACAGCACCACCATATCACAGTGGGGGAATATTCCAGATGGACAAAAGCTAATGAATAGAGAATGAGCTCAGTATATGCCCACAGAACAGAGAGATATGGAGTCTGGGTGCAGTGCAGGATGCAAAGAGGGTGTGAAGGGTGAGGGGGGAGGCGGAGGCTCTGGGTGATGGGCAGCCACGTAATAGTGACAAACATATTTTGTGGCATCCACATCTCCCATGGTGGAGCGCCCTTGCTTTCTGGGAAAAGACCTTTCCTGACACAGCAGTGAGGACTCAACTCAGCAATTAGAGTGTTCATCATCCTAGATGTAAGGAAGCCCTGACCAGGTCCCTTTTACCTACAGGTGCCTCTGTGCCTCAGCTTCCATGGGTGCTGGCTTAGAACAACTCCCAGCCCCTTCTTCTGGGAATGGTCCCCTAGCAAACAAGAATCATGGCCCCTATGAGGCCATGTCCCACCCTCACCAGGCTGTCTATGCTGAAGCACAAAAGCCTATGCTCCTTGTACTAAGAGGGCTGAGCTGCATGGTGTACTTGGGGGTTCCAAAGCTGCCTGGAGGGATGAGACAGAAGCCAGCCTCCAACTGAGACCCTACCTTGCTTGGGCTTTCTCATGTCCTATCTTACTTCCCTCACTCCCGTTCTCCTAAGAATACATCCTGCTTCTTGAGAACTCCATTTGCTCTAGAGGGGAAGGTTCTAGAGGGCTTGAATAATCAGGGCACTGGTCAGCCACAGTTTCAGAAATCCACAAAATTAAAGACGGGCCTGAAGAGGAATTTGATTTCTCTGGACAGAGCCTGGGACTGATGCTGATGTTAGTAAGATTGCCTTTATCCAGAGTGAAAGGTCGCTTAGGTGAGGATGATTGGCTTTGTTTATTATTATTATTATATTTACTTATTTATTGCGCTGCACTGGATTATGGTTGTGGCATGTTTGATCTTTAGTTACAGTATGCGGGATCTAGTTCCCTAACCCAGTATTGAACCCAGACTTCCTTCATTGGGAACACTGAGTCTTTAACCACTGGACCAGTAGGGAAGGGAAGTCTCTGCTGGCTTTGTTACATCACAATCCGGAATCTCTGACTCTGAGGCATTCATCAAACTCCTAGCCTGTTGGGTGTTAAGTTTCCTGAGCTATGGAACAAGTTCTTTTTCTAGAATAGTCTGCTGTACTTTCTCATCTCTGCTTCTCGCATTTGAAAACAATGTGCCTGAATGCAGATGGTCTTTGGTGGTTCAGCCTGACCCCTGCACCCCTAGTGACAAACATATTTTGTGGCATCCACATCTCCCATGGTGGAGCGCCTTGCTTTCTGGGAAAAGACCTTTCCTGACACAGCAGTGAGGACTCAACTCAGCAATTAGAGTGTTCATCATCCTAGATGTAAGGAAGCCCTGACCAGGTCCCTTTTACCTACAGGTGCCTCTGTGCCTCAGCTTCCATGGGTGCTGGCTTAGAACAACTCCCAGCCCCTTCTTCTGGGAATGGTCCCCTAGCAAACAAGAATCATGGCCCCTATGAGGCCATGTCCCACCCTCACCAGGCTGTCTATGCTGAAGCACAAAAGCCTATGCTCCTTGTACTAAGAGGGCTGAGCTGCATGGTGTACTTGGGGGTTCCAAAGCTGCCTGGAGGGATGAGACAGAAGCCAGCCTCCAACTGAGACCCTACCTTGCTTGGGCTTTCTCATGTCCTATCTTACTTCCCTCACTCCCGTTCTCCTAAGAATACATCCTGCTTCTTGAGAACTCCATTTGCTCTAGAGGGGAAGGTTCTAGAGGGCTTGAATAATCAGGGCACTGGTCAGCCACAGTTTCAGAAATCCACAAAATTAAAGACGGGCCTGAAGAGGAATTTGATTTCTCTGGACAGAGCCTGGGACTGATGCTGATGTTAGTAAGATTGCCTTTATCCAGAGTGAAAGGTCGCTTAGGTGAGGATGATTGGCTTTGTTTATTATTATTATTATATTTACTTATTTATTGCGCTGCACTGGATTATGGTTGTGGCATGTTTGATCTTTAGTTACAGTATGCGGGATCTAGTTCCCTAACCCAGTATTGAACCCAGACTTCCTTCATTGGGAACACTGAGTCTTTAACCACTGGACCAGTAGGGAAGGGAAGTCTCTGCTGGCTTTGTTACATCACAATCCGGAATCTCTGACTCTGAGGCATTCATCAAACTCCTAGCCTGTTGGGTGTTAAGTTTCCTGAGCTATGGAACAAGTTCTTTTTCTAGAATAGTCTGCTGTACTTTCTCATCTCTGCTTCTCGCATTTGAAAACAATGTGCCTGAATGCAGATGGTCTTTGGTGGTTCAGCCTGACCCCCTGCACCCCTAGACCAAGCTAGCATCCTCTTTGGCGCAGTGATATGTTTTGCTTCCCTAAACAGCATGTACTCACCTCATTGTCTATATAATTGCCCATTTGTTGCCTAATAAGGCCAGGAAGGTAATGGTTACCCACTTCAGTATTCTTGCCTGGGAAATCCCATGGACAAAGGTGTCTGGTGGGCTACAGTCCACAGGGTCACAAAGAGTTGAACAAAACTTAGCAACTAAAACAAACAGACAAGGCCAGGAAGACGCAAGAACACTGAGCATAATTCCTTTGATGTCTCATGCAAGATACTTAGAAAATATATGTGGAATGATAAAAATGAGAGAGTAAATGAGTGAATGATTAATATTCTGAACTGCATGAATTCCACATAAATGTGAATTTATTTTCACTTATACAAGGTCCCTTTGCTATCTGTCTTTTTAATCTGTTTGCTCATGGGTGGCAAAAACTGTCTTCTAGTCCCCTTTGCTCCTTGCAACAGACAACAGAACTAGTGTTTGATTGCATACTTAATTTTGAATGCCTAATTAATCAGTTAACATTTGTTTAAGCACAAATCATTTTAAGAATAGAGATTTAAAGAGATAGAACTCAGTAGTCTTCAAGAATCTCATAGTGGCCTGATTATACAATTTGTTCTCCTCAAAAAGAAGAATTCTTTGAACTCAACAAGACTTGAATTCAAAGAATTCAACAAACTAGAATGAATTCAGGACTAGGTTTGGTTTAGGAATTCCCTGGTGGTCCAGTTCTGAGGACTCTGAACTTTCACTGCTAAGGATCCAGGTTCAACCCCTGACCTGGGAACTAAGACCCCGCAAGCTGCATAGGCAAAATAACCCACTAAGTTTCATTTAATATTTGTCCCTTTGTTATGGTTTTTGTGAAAAAACGTAAGTCATTAAAATTTTCTTCTACAGATCATTTAGGCACAGAGCTCTGGCTGTGGGTGCAATTAGGACATGTTCCTGCTTGGTTAGGCAATGCTGCTTGGAAAGGCAATGCTGCTGGTTCAAGTCCGGCTCCACGTACCTGCAGGGGAATCAGCACCCTAATAGCAGGACATGCTTGAATAGCCTGACCCCTGCACCCCTAGACCAAGCTAGCATCCTCTTTGGCGCAGTGATATGTTTTGCTTCCCTAAACAGCATGTACTCACCTCATTGTCTATATAATTGCCCATTTGTTGCCTAATAAGGCCAGGAAGGTAATGGTTACCCACTTCAGTATTCTTGCCTGGGAAATCCCATGGACAAAGGTGTCTGGTGGGCTACAGTCCACAGGGTCACAAAGAGTTGAACAAAACTTAGCAACTAAAACAAACAGACAAGGCCAGGAAGACGCAAGAACACTGAGCATAATTCCTTTGATGTCTCATGCAAGATACTTAGAAAATATATGTGGAATGATAAAAATGAGAGAGTAAATGAGTGAATGATTAATATTCTGAACTGCATGAATTCCACATAAATGTGAATTTATTTTCACTTATACAAGGTCCCTTTGCTATCTGTCTTTTTAATCTGTTTGCTCATGGGTGGCAAAAACTGTCTTCTAGTCCCTTTGCTCCTTGCAACAGACAACAGAACTAGTGTTTGATTGCATACTTAATTTTGAATGCCTAATTAATCAGTTAACATTTGTTTAAGCACAAATCATTTTAAGAATAGAGATTTAAAGAGATAGAACTCAGTAGTCTTCAAGAATCTCATAGTGGCCTGATTATACAATTTGTTCTCCTCAAAAAGAAGAATTCTTTGAACTCAACAAGACTTGAATTCAAAGAATTCAACAAACTAGAATGAATTCAGGACTAGGTTTGGTTTAGGAATTCCCTGGTGGTCCAGTTCTGAGGACTCTGAACTTTCACTGCTAAGGATCCAGGTTCAACCCCTGACCTGGGAACTAAGACCCCGCAAGCTGCATAGGCAAAATAACCCACTAAGTTTCATTTAATATTTGTCCCTTTGTTATGGTTTTTGTGAAAAAACGTAAGTCATTAAAATTTTCTTCTACAGATCATTTAGGCACAGAGCTCTGGCTGTGGGTGCAATTAGGACATGTTCCTGCTTGGTTAGGCAATGCTGCTTGGAAAGGCAATGCTGCTGGTTCAAGTCCGGCTCCACGTACCTGCAGGGGAATCAGCACCCTAATAGCAGGACATGCTTGAATAAGAATCCAAGTGGGCAGGCCCACTTTAAACAGCAAGCACTTTTATAGTCCTGGCACTAGATCTTCTGCTCCGGGCTTTGAAATAAAATCAAATTGTTTTTGGCCTTGACTTGAGCTTTCTTCTAATAATAGTCTGGTAGGTATGTCCACAGCAGCTTTTTTCATTTAAATTTTACCCTTTAATGATAAGTCTTGGTGAAGGAAATGGCAACCCACTCCAGTATTCTTGCCTGGAGAATCCCACGGAAGAGGAGCCTCGCTGGCTACAGTCCATAGGGTCGCAAAGAGTTGGACACAACTGAAATGACTTGCACACACGCAAAGACAGGAACACAAAGCATTTGAGTCTCTTGCCACCTGAGAGATGAGTCATGCATTTCATAGACCCAGAATTGAAAGATGAAGGACTTGCATGAGTCCAGACAGTGAATCCAAAAATATAATGATTCTAGTGCCACGAGACAGCCCAGACGACTGGGTTCGCTGCCCATCTTATTACTCCACTGTATCAGGTGTGAGCCTTAGAGGAGAAAAGCTGTTCTGGTCACTGATGCCAGAACATGGATGTCAAAGTACACAGCTTTCGAAAAGGTAAAGACAGACCCAGGTTACATTTCTGCTTTGACCCACTGGAGTGAAATGCAAGTGATGGGTTTCTTTCTTCCAATCCACTCCTGCCCCCTTGACCTCCAAAAATCAGCCAACATATCCTTCAGCAAATGTGTGCTGGGTTCTGGGCAAAATAACACTATAACAGAAACAGAAAAGGTGAACCATGACATTGACCAATTGCCCCAAAGGATCTAATTGCCCCAAAGCTAGAAGACATACAAGCTTGCATTTTCTCATTAGAGATGGATATAGTTTACATATCACTCACAGGGGTTCTCACAGTTTCCTAGGCATAATGAGTGTCCACAACAGCATCCTTCATGAACACCTATTTGAGCTATTTATATGGTCACTGGGCGATTTGTATGGTTTCCATTTAATCTTAAGGACAATTACTATGTACTGAGCAACTCTAATGCACTAGACATCATTGGGTACTAGAGATACAAAAATAAATTGGCCACAGTCCCGGCTATCCAGAGTTGTATAGTCTAGTGCAGAAGATACACTCATGATCAAGAAATTAAAATACAGTACAATACAATGAAATATCACCCCTTACCAGTGAGAATGACCTCTACCAAAAAATAAACAACAGTAAATGCTGAAGAAGGTGTGGAGGGAAGGGACCCTCCTACACTGTTGGTGGGAATGTAAATTGGTCCAGCCACTATGGAGAAGAGTATGGTGGTTCCTTAAAAAACTAGAAATAGATTACCATATATTCTAGCAAACCTTCCCTTGAGCACATATTCAGAGAAAACCATGATTCAAAAGGATACAAGCACCCCAGTGTTCATTGCAGCACTAGTTACAATAGACAAAACATGGAAACTACCTAAATATCCATCAACAGAGGAATGGATAAAGAAGATGTGGTACATATATACAATGGAATACTACTCAACCATAAAAAAGAATAAAATAATGCCACTGAAGTAACATGGATGGGTCTGAGATTATCATACAGAAGGGATAGTTAGGGATTTAGGATTGCCATGTACACACTGCTATGTTTAAAATAGGTAACCAAGGACTTCCCCTGGTGGTCCAGTGGGTAAGGACACCGCCTTGCAGTGCAAGGGGCGCCAGTTCGATCCCTGGCCTGGGAAGATCCCACGTGCCACAGAGCGGCTGGACTGATGTGTCCAACTACCGAGCTGGAGCTCTGGAGCGCATGCGCCCAGAGCCGGCGCTCTGCAATGACAGAGGCCACCGTGATGGGAGGTCCACAGGAGCCAAAGAACAAAGACAGATGAAAATAGAGAAATGAAAGACCAATAGAAGTGGCCCACCCGTCCCCCTCCCTCCCCACCCCACCCTCAAAAGATAAATAAATTTTAAAAAATAAAAAAATTAAAAGATAGGTAACCAACAAGACCTACTGTAAAAATTAAAATAAATATGTGCATGTTAAGTCACTTCAACTGTGTCTAACTCTTTGTAACATTATGGATGACAGCTGCCAGGCATGGTTTCCATTTAATCTTAAGGACAATTACTATGTACTGAGCAACTCTAATGCACTAGACATCATTGGGTACTAGAGATACAAAAATAAATTGGCCACAGTCCCGGCTATCCAGAGTTGTATAGTCTAGTGCAGAAGATACACTCATGATCAAGAAATTAAAATACAGTACAATACAATGAAATATCACCCCTTACCAGTGAGAATGACCTCTACCAAAAAATAAACAACAGTAAATGCTGAAGAAGGTGTGGAGGGAAGGGACCCTCCTACACTGTTGGTGGGAATGTAAATTGGTCCAGCCACTATGGAGAAGAGTATGGTGGTTCCTTAAAAAACTAGAAATAGATTACCATATATTCTAGCAAACCTTCCCTTGAGCACATATTCAGAGAAAACCATGATTCAAAAGGATACAAGCACCCCAGTGTTCATTGCAGCACTAGTTACAATAGACAAAACATGGAAACTACCTAAATATCCATCAACAGAGGAATGGATAAAGAAGATGTGGTACATATATACAATGGAATACTACTCAACCATAAAAAAGAATAAAATAATGCCACTGAAGTAACATGGATGGGTCTGAGATTATCATACAGAAGGGATAGTTAGGGATTTAGGATTGCCATGTACACACTGCTATGTTTAAAATAGGTAACCAAGGACTTCCCCTGGTGGTCCAGTGGGTAAGGACACCGCCTTGCAGTGCAAGGGGCGCCAGTTCGATCCCTGGCCTGGGAAGATCCCACGTGCCACAGAGCGGCTGGACTGATGTGTCCAACTACCGAGCTGGAGCTCTGGAGCGCATGCGCCCAGAGCCGGCGCTCTGCAATGACAGAGGCCACCGTGATGGGAGGTCCACAGGAGCCAAAGAACAAAGACAGATGAAAATAGAGAAATGAAAGACCAATAGAAGTGGCCCACCCGTCCCCCTCCCTCCCCACCCCACCCTCAAAAGATAAATAAATTTTAAAAAATAAAAAAATTAAAAGATAGGTAACCAACAAGACCTACTGTAAAAATTAAAATAAATATGTGCATGTTAAGTCACTTCAACTGTGTCTAACTCTTTGTAACATTATGGATGACAGCCTGCCAGGCTCCTTTGTGGGATTCTCCAGGCAAGAATGCTGGAGTGGGTTGCCACGTCCTCCTCCAGGGGATCTTCCTGATGCAGGGATTGGACTAGGATCTCTATGCCTCCTGCATTGCAGGCAGGTTCTTTATTACTAGCACCATCTGGGAAGCCCAAAATAAACATATATGCACTTAAAAAAAGGAATTATAATACAGTATAATAAGGGCAAAGAGGTGAGCCCAAATGGCTTATGGGAGAACATAGGAGGAAACTCTAACCCAGTTTTGGGGTACCAAGGAAGTCTTCTTGTGGGAAGTGATGTCTAAGCACTATTTGATGGGAATTATTACTTCTGGATTTACCTATAGGCTCAGAGTTGGTGGGAAACAGAATACTGGCTCCCATTCCTTGAAAAACTGAAAACAGAACTGCCATATGACTCAGTAATCTCACTCCAGGGCATATCCTGGAAAAAATCATAATTCAAAAAGACACATATATCCCCAGTGTTCATTGTAGCACTATTTACAATAGACAAAACACGGAAGCAACCTAAATGTCCATCGATGGAGAAGTGAATAAAAATACAGTACATATGTAAAATGGAACACTGCTTCATCATAATAAGGAATGAAATTGTGTTATTTGCTGGGATGTGGATAAACCTAGAAACTGTCATAGATTGAAGTAAGTCAGAGAGAGAAAAACAAGTACCATATATTAATGCATATTGTGGAATATAGGAAAACGGTATAAATGATCTTATTTGTAGAGCAAAAACAGAGATACAGACATAGAGAACATATGTGTGAATACCAAGTGGGAAAGGGCAGGGTGAGAGGAACTGGGAGGTTGGGATTGATATATATATATATATATATATATATACACTATTGATCCTGTGTATGAAGTAGATAGGGGGTTCCCTGGTGGCTCAACAATAAGGAATCCACCTGACAAAACAAAACACTCAGGTTCGATCCATGGGTCAGGAAGATCCCCTAGTAAAGGAGATGGCAACCCACCTCAATATTCTTGCATGGGAAATCCCATGGACAGAGGGACCTGGCAGGCTACAGTCCATGGAGTCAAAAAAGAAATGGACAGGGACTTCCCTGGTGGTCCAGTGGTTAAGACTCTGTGTTCCCAATGTAGTGGGGCCCAGGTTCAAGACCTGGTCAGGGAACTAGATCCCACATGCTGCAACTAAGGCCCAGAGCAGCCAAATAAATAAATAATTTTTTAAAAATATTTTTAAAAAGAATTGGACAGGGCTTCCCCTGGTGGTCCAGTGGGTAAGGACACCGCCTTGCAGTGCAAGGGGCGCTGGTTCGATCCCTGGCCTGGGAAGATCCCACGTGCTGCGGAGCGGCTGGACTGATGTGTCCAATTACCGAGCTGGAGCTCTGGGGCGCATGCGCCCAGAGCTGGCGCTCTGCGACAACAGAGGCCACCGCGATGGGAGGCCCACAGGAGCCAAAGAACAAAGACAGATGAAAATAGAGAAATGAAAGACCAATAGAAGTGGCCCGCCTGTCCCCCTCCCTCCCCACCTCACCCTTCAAAAGATAAATAAATAAAATAAATGTTTTAAAAAAAAAAGAATTGGACATGACTTGGCAACTAAACAAAAATAAAACAGATAACTAATGAGAGCCTATTACATAGCACAGGGAACTCTACTCAATGTTCTGTGGTGGCCTAAATGGGAAGGAAATCCAAGAGAGTGGGAATATAGGTATACGTATGACTGATTCACTTTGCTGTAGAGCAAAAACAGAGATACAGACAGTACCATATATTAATGCATATTGTGGAATATGGGAAAACGGTATAAATTTTTTGTAAAAAAAATCCCAAAAGGGTTGGGAAAAGGGGGCAGGGTGAGAGGAACTGGGAGGTTGGGATTGATATATATATATATATATATATATACACTATTGATCCTGTGTATGAAGTAGATAGGGGGTTCCCTGGTGGCTCAACAATAAGGAATCCACCTGACAAAACAAAACACTCAGGTTCGATCCATGGGTCAGGAAGATCCCCTAGTAAAGGAGATGGCAACCCACCTCAATATTCTTGCATGGGAAATCCCATGGACAGAGGGACCTGGCAGGCTACAGTCCATGGAGTCAAAAAAGAAATGGACAGGGACTTCCCTGGTGGTCCAGTGGTTAAGACTCTGTGTTCCCAATGTAGTGGGGCCCAGGTTCAAGACCTGGTCAGGGAACTAGATCCCACATGCTGCAACTAAGGCCCAGAGCAGCCAAATAAATAAATAATTTTTTAAAAATATTTTTAAAAAGAATTGGACAGGGCTTCCCCTGGTGGTCCAGTGGGTAAGGACACCGCCTTGCAGTGCAAGGGGCGCCGGTTCGATCCCTGGCCTGGGAAGATCCCACGTACTGTGGAGCAGCTGGACTGATGTGTCCAATTACCGAGCTGGAGCTCTGGGGCGCATGCGCCCAGAGCTGGCGCTCTGCGACAACAGAGGCCACCGCGATGGGAGGCCCACAGGAGCCAAAGAACAAAGACAGATGAAAATAGAGAAATGAAAGACCAATAGAAGTGGCCCGCCTGTCCCCCTCCCTCCCCACCTCACCCTTCAAAAGATAAATAAATAAAATAAATGTTTTAAAAAAAAAAGAATTGGACATGACTTGGCAACTAAACAAAAATAAAACAGATAACTAATGAGAGCCTATTACATAGCACAGGGAACTCTACTCAATGTTCTGTGGTGGCCTAAATGGGAAGGAAATCCAAGAGAGTGGGAATATAGGTATACGTATGACTGATTCACTTTGCTGTATAGCAGAAACTATTAATAACATAACATTGCAAAGCAACTACGCTCCAATAAAAATGAACAAAAAGAATACTGGTCTCCAAAGATGCCCACCTCTTAATCCTCAGAACCTATTAATATGTTACCTTCTATGGAAAAAAAAGGGTGAAAAAAGGCTTTGCTGATGTGGTTAAATTAGAAATTTTGAGACAGGAGATTACTTGGAGTTGTCTGATTAGGCCTGATGTAAGCATCTCCCTTATAGGAGGAATGAATAAGGTCAAAGTGGGAGATGTAGTGATAGAAGCAAGAGATTGAAATGATGAGAGGAAGGGACCACAAGGAATACAGGAGGCCTCTAGATGCTGAAACAGGTAAGAAACACAGGCTCCTTGAGAGCCCCCTAAAGGAAACCGTCCTACTGACCCCTGGTTTCAGTCCTTAAGACGCATTTAAAACTTGTTCTAGAAATGTTATTGAATACATTGCTGTGGTTTTAAGCCACTAGACTTGTAGAAATTTGTCACAGGCGTGATAGAAAACAAACAAAGATTTTTCAGTAATAACTTACCCAACGTCACAAATTAGGATGAAGCCAAGATTAAAACTAAGAGTGAATATTCCAAAGACAAGGTGATCTTTCCCCAAAATTGATGCTACCCCTTAAGAAACTCCTTGGGTTTCTGCTCAATATGTTTTTTTTTTTTTTAATAGGAGTATAATCTCCTTCTGCTGTACAATGAAGAGAATCATCTATATATATACATGTATTCCCTCCTTCTTGAACAGCCCTCCCACCCTCCACTATCCCACCCTTCTAGGTCATCACAGTCTGCACGATACATTTTGAAGAGCTTGGCTGCCAGCTTCCTTCTCTTCTCTCTTCCTAAGACACAAATGTGTACTTATGAAGATAGTATACGGTATTAGATGCTAACATGCTGGGATGCCAGACAAAGAGCATCTGTGGATCAGTGCATTGTTTTTTGAATAGCATAATAGAAAGAAAACTGGATTACTGCTAAGAGACTTAGGCTCTAGTTTTAATGCTGTAACCAGCTCTGGGACTTGAGCAATCCCTATACATTTCCGGACTTCCCAGGTGGTGATAGCAATAAAGAACCCACCTGCCAATGCAGGAGACATAAAAGATCCCTGAGTCAGTAAGATCCCCTGGAGGAGGGCATGACTCTACTATTATTGCCTGGAGAGCTATCGTCCTTAGGGCCACAAAGAGTTGGAATATGACTGAAGCAACTGAGCATATACGCGTGCTTCAACTGACCATACATGGATGCTTCACATTTCTGGGCTTCATTTTGCTCATTTGCAAAACAAGACCTTGAGTGAGATGGTTCTTCATGCTACTCTAGTTTAATCCTATAATTTCTACCAGAATGTTCTGTCCCTCCTCCTCAGCGCACACACACTTGAAACCAGTAAGCTCCCAATGGGAGTTTGGTTTTAGCAGCTTGGATGCCAGTTCATTTATTATTTAACCAAGGAAAAGGAAAGAAACCTCTCCTGTTCCAAAGAGTCCAAGGTTACAGAGATCATCTGAAATTCCCTGAGTTTCAGAAATTTTGCCTATCAAGTTGAAAGGCTAATTAGCAACTGACAAAGTGGAAGACAATGATCTTGGCTTGTAAATTCTGTCATTGCACATAAAGTATTACATGAATGGTTCTAGAGGAACAGTAGCTCCAGCTGATGCTGGGAATGGCTATGCTCCATGTTATCTGGTGCCCTGGAGCCTGAAAGGAGAGCCTGAAATAAGATCTGGATCCTTGGCAAATGATCTCGGGGGCCGTGGTACATGAGAATCAAGTCTGTCTCAGTTTAGGTGTTCAAACTAAATTCCCATTTGTTAACCCAGAGCAATTCTGAGGCTTTACCTCTGCTGGAGTGATACCCTGCAGGTTTCAACCAACCTTAACACTTGGCATGTCACGGCTTTGCGATACATTTTGAAGAGCTTGGCTGCCAGCTTCCTTCTCTTCTCTCTTCCTAAGACACAAATGTGTACTTATGAAGATAGTATACGGTATTAGATGCTAACATGCTGGGATGCCAGACAAAGAGCATCTGTGGATCAGTGCATTGTTTTTTGAATAGCATAATAGAAAGAAAACTGGATTACTGCTAAGAGACTTAGGCTCTAGTTTTAATGCTGTAACCAGCTCTGGGACTTGAGCAATCCCTATACATTTCCGGACTTCCCAGGTGGTGATAGCAATAAAGAACCCACCTGCCAATGCAGGAGACATAAAAGATCCCTGAGTCAGTAAGATCCCCTGGAGGAGGGCATGACTCTACTATTATTGCCTGGAGAGCTATCGTCCTTAGGGCCACAAAGAGTTGGAATATGACTGAAGCAACTGAGCATATACGCGTGCTTCAACTGACCATACATGGATGCTTCACATTTCTGGGCTTCATTTTGCTCATTTGCAAAACAAGACCTTGAGTGAGATGGTTCTTCATGCTACTCTAGTTTAATCCTATAATTTCTACCAGAATGTTCTGTCCCTCCTCCTCAGCGCACACACACTTGAAACCAGTAAGCTCCCAATGGGAGTTTGGTTTTAGCAGCTTGGATGCCAGTTCATTTATTATTTAACCAAGGAAAAGGAAAGAAACCTCTCCTGTTCCAAAGAGTCCAAGGTTACAGAGATCATCTGAAATTCCCTGAGTTTCAGAAATTTTGCCTATCAAGTTGAAAGGCTAATTAGCAACTGACAAAGTGGAAGACAATGATCTTGGCTTGTAAATTCTGTCATTGCACATAAAGTATTACATGAATGGTTCTAGAGGAACAGTAGCTCCAGCTGATGCTGGGAATGGCTATGCTCCATGTTATCTGGTGCCCTGGAGCCTGAAAGGAGAGCCTGAAATAAGATCTGGATCCTTGGCAAATGATCTCGGGGGCCGTGGTACATGAGAATCAAGTCTGTCTCAGATTATGTGTTCAAACTAAATGCCCATTTGTTAACCCAGAGCAATTCTGAGGCTTTACCTCTGCTGGAGTGATACCCTGCAGGTTTCAACCAACCTTAACACTTGGCATGTCACGGCTTTGCATTTTTGGCACATGGAACCCACAGGACAGATTTTCCTTGACCTTTCTGTGCTGGTCCTTATACAAACTTATGAATCCTGCTGATGCCACCCAAGCTGCTTCCTCCACACTCCTCTGCTTTCTGCCTACAGATGCCTGGGAGATTGGGCTGACTATTAATCCAACTGGTCAACAAATAATAGACAATCTAACAGTCTTAAAATACTTTTTCTTCTTGACCTCTCTATACAGCACTTGTTTTAATCATCACTCTCTTCTATAACATGGTTCCCCCTTCTTCGAAGATGCTTTACTCCATCCACCCCCCTTCTCTGCTGCTCCTGCTTCATCTCCACCTCTATCTTCTCTTCTTCCCTGAGATACTCATCTTCGCCCTCCATTTTCATCCTTGGTTTTCAATTCCCTTGATAACATCACTCAATCACAGTACTCAATGAGTGTTCATGTAGACAGTTTTGAAGTCAACAGAGAGCTTGGAGCTCTCTCGAGCTCCAGTTTCCATCATACCAAAGGTGTTGGGGTCACAGAGCCCAGGCTGGATCTCATCTCTGATACTCAGAAAAGCTGTGTGAGGTGGATAATTGACTCAAGCCTCAGTCTCCTTACCTGTACAATGGGAGGAACCATAGAATGGACCTCAGGATGTTGTATAAGCGTGAAAGAAGTGGATGCTATACAACGATTGGAACCCAGCAATCACAACACATGCTATCTATAATTCTTATTTGAATAATTAAAAACTTTCTTCAGGACAGAAAAGATAAATATTTAATATCTGTCATGTAGATACATTATCTGATGGAAACTAAAACTTGAAATTTGTTCAGTACCCATATGTACTAAATTGAAGAAAAGAATATAAGGTAACTGATATTTAAAACTGAGCAAGTAAGGCCATACCAATCACAATAATGTTGATATGCTTTGGTCAAGGTGGAGCCTGTGTCAGTATTCTAGCTTGGAATAATTGAGCTATATATATATATGTAATATATACATATATGTATACACATATATATTTTTATTTTGGGCTATGCTGGCTTTTTATTGTTGCATAGGTTTTTCTCTAGTTGCAGAGAATGGGGGTTCCTCTTCATTGCAGTGTGCCGGCATCTCATTGCAGTGGCTTCTCTTGTTGTGGAATGTGGGCTTTAGGGGGTGTGGACTTCAGCAGCTGCGGCACATGGGCTCAGCAGTTGTGGTTCCCAGGATATAGAGCACAGGCTCCATAGCTGTGCCTCATGGGCTTCATTGCTCTGTGGCATGTGGGATCTTTCTGGATCATGGATCAATATGGTGTCTCCTGCATTGGCAGGCAGATTTTTCACCACTGAGTCACTGGGGAAGTCCAATAATAGAGCTTTTCAACTTGCATACTTTGTTAGCAGATCCAATGGACCCCTCTCCTCCCTGAACAATGAAACAGTTCATGCAACCTCTCCCATGGTTCCTATTTCTGTGAGTGGTGTCACTTGCCTTCTGATTTTCTAGACCCATAAGTTTGAACTCAACGTTGAGCCTTTCTCTTTTCAGTCCCTGTATCTGATGAATGGGGCTTCCCTGATGACTCAGTGGTAAAGAATCTGGCTGCCAACGCAGGAGACGTGGGTTAGATCCCTGGGTCAGGAAGATCCCCTAGAGAAGGAAATGAAAACCCACTTCAGTATTTTTGCCTGGAGGATCCCATGGACAGAGGAAGCTGATGGACTAATAATCCATGGAGTTGCAATAGACTTGGCTATGACTTAGTGACTAAACAGCAACAACAACAACAGTGAACTGCCAAATCCTTCCTCTCAGTTCAAAACTGTCTCTTCTCCATTCCTGGCCCCTGTAGTCACTGTTCCCTAACAAATCTCCCTTCGTCTCAGGTCTTTGTGCTGCCAATTAATCCATGTTCATCTTGGCTCAGAGCTGTAATTTTATGCTCCCCTGATCTTAAACACACTTCCGGTGACTCACCCTTCTTGTAGAATGAAAGCCAGTTCCTCTCGTAACACTCAAGCTCCTACACAGAAGGGCTGAGACTTGGCTTAGGGTGTGTGGGGGGCAGGGAGAGGACTGACCTCATGATGCTTGAGGACGAGTCAACTAGGACTTGGGGGGGGGGAAGAGGAGTTGTTGTTCCAAGTGGCAGAGAGTTGAAGGACTTCCCTGGTGGTCTAGTAGCCAAGACTCTGTGTTCCCAATGCAGGGGACCCAGGTTGGATCCCTAGTCAGGGAACTAGATCCCACAAGCCACAACTAAGGGTCCACATGCCACAGTTAAAGATCCTGCATGCCACAACAAAGACCCAGGGCAGTCACAGAAACTTTTTAAAAAAGTGGCAGAGTCTATACACAGAGAATGAATAACTGTAGTCTGTATAGCTACAAATATAAAAATCATATGGGCATGAATCACATTCAATCACAGATATTTATCAAGCACCTACTAAGTATCAGGATGGCCGGGTGTTAGCGCTTTGCTCTCAAAAATTTACAGGTGGAGAGGGAGCTGGGGAAATCCACAGGCAGTCATAACACAGCATGGAAAATGTTGAGCACTTCCATGGGAATATACAGGAGTGGCTCCCAGCCAGGTGGGTGTTGGTGGGGAGCGAGGAGACTTCTGGGAGGAAAGGACATCTTAGCAGAGACAGATGTGAAAAGACTCATTCAGCCAGGTAAGGACGGAGAGGTAAGAGTGGGATGGGTTGTTTCAAGATGAGGGGTCTCATGGGCTCACTAAAGACAGAGAGAGCCTTGGTGTGTCAGTGCCAGAGGGCTGAGACTTAGCTGGGGGCTGAAGTCAGGGATGTTAAGAGAAAACACAAAAGAGGTCAGCAGGGGATGGATTAAGAAGAAAAAAAATTTTGGGGGGGCTGCAGCCTGTGAGATCTTAGTTCCCTGACCAGGGACCAAACCCATATCTGCCTATCACTGGGAGTATGGAGTCTTAATCACTGAACTACCAGAGAAGTCCAGAAGAACTTTCTTTGCCACGATAAAAGAGTTGGATTTTATCCTGGGGATAAATGGGAACCATTGACAAGTTTTATGTATAGGAATGGGCTCATCAGATTTTCTTATCAGAAACTGAGAAAAAGGCCAAGACTTTAGCTGAGGATAAATACACTAATCATTAGAACTTAAACAATTTCTCTAACAGGTATACCTCAGACATATTGTGGGTTTAGTGCTAGGTGATGGCAATAAAGCAAGTCACGTGAATTTTTCGGTTTTCCAGTGCATATAAAAGTTATGTTTGCACTGTAGTATGGTCTATTGTGTGTAACAGCATTATATCTTTAAAAAGTACATGTTTTAATTTTAAAATACTTTATTACTAAAAAATGCTGACCATCATCTGAGTCTTCAGTGCATACCATCAAAGATAACTAATCACAGATTATCATAAACAGAAAAATCATGAAAAGGCTTGAAATACTAAGAAAATTATCAATATGTGACACAATAACATGAAGTGAGCAAATGCCTTTGAAAAAATGGCACCAATAGATCTGCTTGAGGTGGGGTTGCCCAAAACCTTCAATTTTTTAAAAATGCAGTATCTGCAAAGCCTAATAAGAGCTGAGGGCAATAAAATAAGGTCTGCCTATAATTCTGTTTTGATATCTGGCACAACTTCAATTTTAAGACACTTAATTGTACTTGGTTCTTTACCTCTGACCCTTGCAGTTTATAAGTAACAACGAAAGTCATCAACTGATTTATGTGGTATTGTTTAGATAAATATTTATTAGGATCATAATTTAAGATGTCAGAGTCAGAAAGGAATCCAGATGGGATCGGTTTAAAAATACAGACACTAGTGCATTGAATGATGGGTACTATTTTTTTTTTTTCTGCTTTGCTGCCTTAATTTAGCACTTCCTGTCTTCTGTGGGACTGAATAACTGTAAAATACCCCAATGTGGAGGCGCAATGCCTGGACGGACACTGAGGAGGCCCCTAGGCCTGACCCAGCCTAACATGCCGTTTCTCAGGGAGATGAGGTTGTGGTAGGTGCCACAGGAAAGGCCTGAAGCAGGTTCACCCAAGAAGAGACCAGAATGAGATGCCAGGGTCAGAAGGAGGGGACTTGGCCCCCTTATGTTAATGGATACTAGCGTTTTTTGCCTAATTTTGAAAGACAGAGATATAATCTTCCCTCCAGTCCTAGACTCAAAGGCTGCCTTAGTAGAATTTGATCCTGTGCAGCATGTATCATTAGGAAAAAAAATCTGTCTTGATGGCTTAGTCATCACAGGGCTACTGTAGCATAACTCCACAGCTCTGGAAAAAGGAATTAGTCACCAAGTGGAGATGACTTAGATTTGATTATTTCCCACGATGAATGCTGAAGAAGTGGTTCCCAAACTCCATGCATTTTTGAAAATTTCTGCACCACTATTATCCTACAATAACTGGTATGACTAATCTAGGGACACTTCTGGGCTTTAAGATCATGCTATAGGGTGTACATACATTTCAGAAAGCTGAGAAATTTTGTTTCATCTGTGTAACAGTGAGATTTCATACACAAGCAAAATGGCACCAATAGATCTGCTTGAGGTGGGGTTGCCCAAAACCTTCAATTTTTTAAAAATGCAGTATCTGCAAAGCCTAATAAGAGCTGAGGGCAATAAAATAAGGTCTGCCTATAATTCTGTTTTGATATCTGGCACAACTTCAATTTTAAGACACTTAATTGTACTTGGTTCTTTACCTCTGACCCTTGCAGTTTATAAGTAACAACGAAAGTCATCAACTGATTTATGTGGTATTGTTTAGATAAATATTTATTAGGATCATAATTTAAGATGTCAGAGTCAGAAAGGAATCCAGATGGGATCGGTTTAAAAATACAGACACTAGTGCATTGAATGATGGGTACTATTTTTTTTTTTTCTGCTTTGCTGCCTTAATTTAGCACTTCCTGTCTTCTGTGGGACTGAATAACTGTAAAATACCCCAATGTGGAGGCGCAATGCCTGGACGGACACTGAGGAGGCCCCTAGGCCTGACCCAGCCTAACATGCCGTTTCTCAGGGAGATGAGGTTGTGGTAGGTGCCACAGGAAAGGCCTGAAGCAGGTTCACCCAAGAAGAGACCAGAATGAGATGCCAGGGTCAGAAGGAGGGGACTTGGCCCCCTTATGTTAATGGATACTAGCGTTTTTTGCCTAATTTTGAAAGACAGAGATATAATCTTCCCTCCAGTCCTAGACTCAAAGGCTGCCTTAGTAGAATTTGATCCTGTGCAGCATGTATCATTAGGAAAAAAAATCTGTCTTGATGGCTTAGTCATCACAGGGCTACTGTAGCATAACTCCACAGCTCTGGAAAAAGGAATTAGTCACCAAGTGGAGATGACTTAGATTTGATTATTTCCCACGATGAATGCTGAAGAAGTGGTTCCCAAACTCCATGCATTTTTGAAAATTTCTGCACCACTATTATCCTACAATAACTGGTATGACTAATCTAGGGACACTTCTGGGCTTTAAGATCATGCTATAGGGTGTACATACATTTCAGAAAGCTGAGAAATTTTGTTTCATCTGTGTAACAGTGAGATTTCATACACAAGCAATATGGTGCCAGGCAAGCTCTGTGACGACCTGCCTGGGTGTGCCATCTGGAACCGTCCTTTATCTACCATGTGACTTTGTATAAGTTACCTAACCTCTCTGTTAAGGAGCCTCTGGCTAAAACGGAAATTAAAAATATCTAAATGGAGGTATCAAAAATGGGGATTAAAGGTAACAACATTATAGATGTGTTGTGAGGGTTAAAAGAGAGAATTCAGGGACTTCCCTGGTGGTCCAGTCATTAAGAGTCCACACTTCCACGCTGGGGGCACGATTTCGATCCCTGGTTGAGCAACTAAGATTGCACACGCAGCATAGTCAAAAACAAAGCAGAGAGAGAGAGAATTCATGTAAAGTACCTGGCACAGAAAATGCAGGTCAGAAGGTAACACCTTTTTCATGTATGGATTCCTGTGATTCTGCTGGCATAAAGTCACACCAGGGAAGAGAAGTCACAGAGACAAATAGCACTACATGTGTTCTCATCATTACCATCCCACTGACACCTTCAAACAATCTTGTTCACTTGTCACTGTACTGATGGTGTCAGTTATGACACTGGGTGATTAATGTCAACCTATTAATAGTATTTTACTTCTTCTGGGGGAATTGTGTTTCTTCTATAATTCCTGGTGGCTAAAGAATCTTCCTGCAATGCCAGAGACCAGGGTTCGATCCCTGGGCTGGGAAGATCCCCTGGAGAAGGAAATGGCTATGCACTCCAGTATTCTTGCCTGGAAAATCCCATGGCTAGAGAGCCTGAAGGGCTACAGTCCATGGCGTCACAAAAAGGCACACACGACTGAGCAACTAAGCATACTTTTTCATTATGATTTACCTGCTCTTGCCATCTGTCCACTTTTCAGTTAAGGGCAAGTCACCTTTTCCTTCTTAATCTCAACTGAAATCTACCTGCACGCATTCCCCTGACAGCTGTGTCAAGGCTCTTGGACCCGAGAAAAGAAAGCAGCCCTGGCTGAGTTCTGCACTAAAACCTACAAGATTTCACAGGCCCGGTTACAGTCTGCTCATCTTCCTTTCACAGACTTTCCTTCTATGGTATCAGTTCTTCCACAAGAACACTTAACACTTTTTTTCTTTTAATTCTTTTGCAGCTTCCTGTTTTTCCTAAGTACTTAGGCCCTCCTCCCCCATTAAAGAGACACTGATCATGAGACTTTGTACATAAACCACTATAAATCCCAGAAGGAAAACTGAAATCAAAGGAAAAGCTGCACTCTAATTACTCTGGTGCCTTCCACTACACAGTTACCAACTGTATTTACTTAGTCAATCATCGACCATCTATTCAGCACTCACATGTGTCAGGCAAGAGTCTGGCGTCTGCCCAAGATGGAAGGCTGTGGACCAAGGCTCAAGGATCTCACACCAAATAGAAAACCCTGAAGGATCTTCCAAGGTAGTAGACATAAAACAAAAATAAACAAAAGGGACCTAATCAAACTTATAAGCTTTTGCACATCAAAGAAAACCATAAAAAATGAAAAGACAGTCTACAGAACAGGACAAAATATTTGCAAATGATGCAACCAACAAGGGCTTACTTTCCAAAATACAAAGAGCCACATGCACCTTACCAACAAAAAAACCAACCCAGTCAAAAAAACAGGCAGAAGACCTAAATAGACATTTCTCCAAAGAAGAAATACAGATGACCGGTAGGCACATGAAAAGATGCTCAACATCAGTAATTATTAGAGAATTGCAAATCGAACCTCAATAAAGTACCATGTCTTGCCAGTAAGAATGGAAAACTTTAAAAATCTAAATGGGCTTCCCTGGTGGTCCCGTGGGTAAGGACACTGCCTTGCAGTGTAAGGGGCACCAGTTCGATCCCTGTCCTGGGAAGATCCCACGTGCCGTGGAGCGGCTGGACTGGTGTGTCCAACTACCAAGCCAGAACTCTGGAGCGCATGTGCCCAGAGCTGGTGCTCTGCAGCAACTGAGGCCACTGCGATGGGAGGCCCACACAGGCCAAAGAACAAAGATAAATAAGTGAAAGATTGATAGAAGTGGCCAAAAAAATATATTAAAAATCTACAAATAACAAATGCTGGAGAGGCTGTGGAGAAAAGGGAACCTTCCTTCACTCTTGGTGGGAATGTAAGTTGGTACAGACACAATGGAGAACAGTATGGAGGTTCCTTAAAAAACCAAAAACAGAGAAACCACATGATTCAACGATCCCATTCTGGTGGCTCAGATGGGAAAGAATCTGCCTGCAATGTGGGAGATTGGGGTTCAATCCCTGGGCCAGGAAGATATATATATCCAGACAAAAAAAATTCAAAAAGATACATGTGCTTCTATGTTCACAGCAGCACTATTTACAATAGTCAAGACATGGAAACAACCTAAATGTTCATCAACAGATGAATGGATAAAGAAGATGTGGTACATATATACTACGTGGTCCATATATATTCCTCAGCCATAAAAAGGAATGAAATAATGTCATTTGCAGCAACATGGATGCAACTAGAGATTATCATACTAAGTGAAGTAAATTGGAAAGAGAAGGATCTTCCAAGGTAGTAGACATAAAACAAAAATAAACAAAAGGGACCTAATCAAACTTATAAGCTTTTGCACATCAAAGAAAACCATAAAAAATGAAAAGACAGTCTACAGAACAGGACAAAATATTTGCAAATGATGCAACCAACAAGGGCTTACTTTCCAAAATACAAAGAGCCACATGCACCTTACCAACAAAAAAACCAACCCAGTCAAAAAAACAGGCAGAAGACCTAAATAGACATTTCTCCAAAGAAGAAATACAGATGACCGGTAGGCACATGAAAAGATGCTCAACATCAGTAATTATTAGAGAATTGCAAATCGAACCTCAATAAAGTACCATGTCTTGCCAGTAAGAATGGAAAACTTTAAAAATCTAAATGGGCTTCCCTGGTGGTCCCGTGGGTAAGGACACTGCCTTGCAGTGTAAGGGGCACCAGTTCGATCCCTGTCCTGGGAAGATCCCACGTGCCGTGGAGCGGCTGGACTGGTGTGTCCAACTACCAAGCCAGAACTCTGGAGCGCATGTGCCCAGAGCTGGTGCTCTGCAGCAACTGAGGCCACTGCGATGGGAGGCCCACACAGGCCAAAGAACAAAGATAAATAAGTGAAAGATTGATAGAAGTGGCCAAAAAAATATATTAAAAATCTACAAATAACAAATGCTGGAGAGGCTGTGGAAAAAAGGGGAACCTTCCTTCACTCTTGGTGGGAATGTAAGTTGGTACAGACACAATGGAGAACAGTATGGAGGTTCCTTAAAAAACCAAAAACAGAGAAACCACATGATTCAACGATCCCATTCTGGTGGCTCAGATGGGAAAGAATCTGCCTGCAATGTGGGAGATTGGGGTTCAATCCCTGGGCCAGGAAGATATATATATCCAGACAAAAAAAATTCAAAAAGATACATGTGCTTCTATGTTCACAGCAGCACTATTTACAATAGTCAAGACATGGAAACAACCTAAATGTTCATCAACAGATGAATGGATAAAGAAGATGTGGTACATATATACTACGTGGTCCATATATATTCCTCAGCCATAAAAAGGAATGAAATAATGTCATTTGCAGCAACATGGATGCAACTAGAGATTATCATACTAAGTGAAGTAAATTGGAAAGAGAAAGATAAATACCATATGACCTCACTTATATGTGGAATCTAAAATATGACACAAATGAGCCTATCCATGAAACAGAATCACAGACACAGAGAACAGACTGGTGGCTGTCAAGGGACAAGGCGAGGGATGGCGGGGGACGTTGGGGTCAGCAGATGGAAGCTTTCATATACCAGATGGATAAACAACAAGGTCCTGCTGTGGAGCACCAGGAGCTATATTCAATATCTGGTGATAAACCGTAGTGGAAAAGAACATGAAAAAGAATATATATATATATCAGAGCCACTGCGCTATATAGAAGAAATTAATACAACATGGCAAAACAATTATACCTCAATTAAAAAAAAAAAAAAAAGACCCTGAAAGAAGATACCAGACTTGTTGAAGTGATGGCTGTGAGTGAAGGCAAAGTGGAGGGCGAGGAGAAAGTAGTGTCCTGTGTGTAAAACATGTCTATGCCGAGGGCGTATGTATTTGAATGTTTGCTTACTGTCTTTTCCTTTGTGATGGCCTAGGAGACAGAGTCCTCATCACCTTCTTTCTCAGGGCCTCCAGTTTGTCCACACTGTCCTACAAAGAGTCTTTCTGTACCATGAGCCGTGGTGTCAGAGAACCAGAATGCAGCTGGGCCAGCACAGATTAAGTGCCAGCTGACTTCTTCTGCTTGGTGTGGTAAGTTCAAGTCCCGATTCTATTGCATCCTGATAGAGCAACAGAAGGGGCTTCCCAGGTGGTGCTCGTGGTAAAGAACCCGCCTGTCAATGCAGGAGACAAAAGAGACATGAATTCAATTCCTGGGTCAGGACGATCCTCTGGAGGAGGGCATAACAATCCACGTTAGTATTCTTTTTTTTTTTTTTTATCTTTTTTTGGGGGAGTAGGGTGGGGAGGGAGGGGGACGGGCGGGCCACTTCTATTGGTATTTCATTTCTCTATTTTCATCCATCTTTGTTCTTTGGCTCCTGTGGGCCTCCCATCGCGGTGGCCTCTGTCATCGCAGAGCACCGGCTCTGGGCGCATGCGCTCCAGAGCTCCAGCTCGGTAGTTGGACACATCGGTCCAGCTGCTCCGTGGCACGTGGGATCTTCCCAGGCCAGGGATCAAACCGGCGGCCCTTGCACTGCAAGGCGGTGTCCTTACCCACTGGACCACCAGAGGAAGCCCCACGTTAGTATTCTTGCCTGGAGAATACCATGGACAGAGGAGCCAGGCAGTCCACGGGGTTGCAAAGGGTCAGGCCCAATTGAGCGACTAACACACACAGAGCAACAGAAATCTGCACATGATAAAGCAGCTGCTTTTTGAAATGCACATACTATGCTAAGCATTTTACATAAATTATTACTTTTTACCCTCAAAACAAATCTATAAGGTAGATATAATTATTACTGTTTTAGAGATGAGGAGCCAGAGGCACAGAGAGGTTAAATAACTTGCTCCAGGTCACACAACTGTTAAGTGATGCTTCCAGACTATGAACCCAGATGGGTCTCTCACAATACTATACTATACAATACTGCTTGTCCATGAAATCTGTTTTCAGATGGTATTTTAAAAGAGAGATTATTCACTTGTTAGATTGGCAAAGAGTAGAAAGCTGAGTTACGTTCAGAGTGGGGAGGGCTTGGGGAAAGGTGTGCTTTGCTAGCCCTTGCACATAAGATGAAGGATCTCTACTCCTCCCTTCCTAAGTCAGAATTTGTTCAAGTGGCTTCCTGTCTCCAGTTCCAGAATGGAATACAAGTATTTCAAGCCAATATTTTTCAGACTGCCGTGCAGTTTGTTTGGTGATTCTCAGCCACTTGTGAAAAAATGAAGTTGAGTGAAAAGAGAGCGCATTGTAACTTTCACCTGGAGTTCTGGAATGTATGAGAAGACAAACGTCTTTATTCTTTAAGCAGTTTGGGCTGGGACTGTTGTTTCTTTGCAGCTAACAACATTCTGGATGATTCACTGAAGGTGTGAACTGTGTGGTATTTCTGGATGGCAATCTGATTACATGTGTCAAAAAATTCACTACATATGCTTGGCACTACCACTTCTAGGAATATGTCTCAAAGAAGGAAATGCTTGGGTGAACAGTTTGAAAAGATGTTCATGGAATCAATATTCTTAATAGCAAAAAAACATGACTAAATGACCATCAATAAAGATTATATAAAATATGTTATATTCTGGATGCTAAGGCTTCCCATGAGGTTCAGTGGTAAAGAATCCACCTGCCAACGCAGAGACACAGGAGATGTGGGTTTGTTCCCTGGGTTGGAAAGATTCCCTGGAGTAGGAAATGGCAACCTGCTCCAGTATTCTTGCCTAGAAAATCCCATGGACAGAGGAGCCTTGCAGGCTACAGTCCATGGAGTCACAAAGGGTCAGACACGACTGAGCTACTGGGCACAAGCAGGAACCCAAGTTAGATTCCATGCAAGGGAAAGCTATGCAACCAGTAACCAGTGAGATTTATAAGTTAGTGAATTGTTCACACTCTGTCTCAGAATAAATGACACAAACCGGAAATTAGTCAAGCCGGTGAGTTTAAAAATTAAGACCGTTTGGTGTGATTTTTGATAGAGGCAAGTATCACTAGATGCTAAAATCATTGGATAAAACATTGTAGAAGAAGGATGTGCACATGATCTCAAAGGATCAGCCCTAAGGTTACCTATTGCCTACATGACAGGGAGGGGAGGGGGGAGGTCTATATATTAGAGAGATCTGGCAGATGCCACCATAACCAAGTGATCCCACTTTGTAATTCCAACAATGAGACACCTGTGAGCCTCCTGATATGATGCCCTGTGAATCCCAGTACCACCCAGGTCATATCCTTGTCAGAAAGAGTAAGCCAGATCTAGTCAAAAAGGAAACAAATTCAGACTGTAGGGCCTTCTACACTACAAATGACTTAGACGCTCCAAAAATGTTCATGTTTGGGAATTCTCAAGTGGTTCAGTGGTCAGGATTCCAAGTTTTTACTACTGGGGCCCGGGTTCAATCTCTAGTTGGGGAGCTAAAGTTCCACAAGTCAAGTGGCAGGACCAGAAAAACAAAGAAAAAGTTCATGTCACAAGAGAAAAAAGGTGAGAGAGGAATATTCTAGAACAGTGCTGTCCAACAGAAATGTAATGTGAGATATACATGTCAATTTAAAATTCTTAATAGCAGAAAAAAGACTAAATGCTTGGGTAAAGTTTAAAAGATGTTCATGATAATATTCTTGAAAAAAACAGAAAAGCAAAAAGGCTTCCCCCATGAGGTTCAGTGGTAAAGAATCCACCTGCCAACGCAGAGACACAGGAGATGTGGGTTTGTTCCCTGGGTTGGAAAGATTCCCTGGAGTAGGAAATGGCAACCTGCTCCAGTATTCTTGCCTAGAAAATCCCATGGACAGAGGAGCCTTGCAGGCTACAGTCCATGGAGTCACAAAGGGTCAGACACGACTGAGCTACTGGGCACAAGCAGGAACCCAAGTTAGATTCCATGCAAGGGAAAGCTATGCAACCAGTAACCAGTGAGATTTATAAGTTAGTGAATTGTTCACACTCTGTCTCAGAATAAATGACACAAACCGGAAATTAGTCAAGCCGGTGAGTTTAAAAATTAAGACCGTTTGGTGTGATTTTTGATAGAGGCAAGTATCACTAGATGCTAAAATCATTGGATAAAACATTGTAGAAGAAGGATGTGCACATGATCTCAAAGGATCAGCCCTAAGGTTACCTATTGCCTACATGACAGGGAGGGGAGGGGGGAGGTCTATATATTAGAGAGATCTGGCAGATGCCACCATAACCAAGTGATCCCACTTTGTAATTCCAACAATGAGACACCTGTGAGCCTCCTGATATGATGCCCTGTGAATCCCAGTACCACCCAGGTCATATCCTTGTCAGAAAGAGTAAGCCAGATCTAGTCAAAAAGGAAACAAATTCAGACTGTAGGGCCTTCTACACTACAAATGACTTAGACGCTCCAAAAATGTTCATGTTTGGGAATTCTCAAGTGGTTCAGTGGTCAGGATTCCAAGTTTTTACTACTGGGGCCCGGGTTCAATCTCTAGTTGGGGAGCTAAAGTTCCACAAGTCAAGTGGCAGGACCAGAAAAACAAAGAAAAAGTTCATGTCACAAGAGAAAAAAGGTGAGAGAGGAATATTCTAGAACAGTGCTGTCCAACAGAAATGTAATGTGAGATATACATGTCAATTTAAAATTTTTAAATAGCTATAGGTAAAACTAATTTTAATAACCTGTTTTTAGCCCAATATATTCAATGCATTATTATTTCAATATGAAGTCGATATTCAGAATTACTGATGAAATTGTGTACGTTTTTGTGTCTGTGCTGAGTCTGAGTACACTCACTTTGGGCCCGCCGTATTTCAAGGGCTCCCATACACAGTACTCACTTCGGCAGCACATAGAATAAAGCCGGAATGATACAAAGAAGATTAGCATGGCCCTTCCACAGGGAAGGATGACATAGAAAAATGTGAAGCGTTCCACATTTTTCTGACATATATACACAACTGTATATAAAATAGGTAACTAATAAGGACCTGCTATATAGCACAGGAAACTCCACTCAATACTCCGTAATAGCCTATTTAGGAAAAGAATCTAAAAAAATTAAAAATAGTGTATATATGTATATGTGTGACTGAATCACTGCTTATACCTGAAACTAACACAACATTGTAAAATCAACTACATTCCAGTGGGAAAAAAAATTTTTTTAAGCCACATACAACTGGGGGCACAGCTCTAGATTAAAGATGGCTAGGGACTTCACTGATGGTCCAGTGGTTAAGACTTCGCTTTCCAATACAGGGACTCTGGATTCAATCCCTGTTCAGGCAACTAAGATCCCACATGTCTTGTGGCCAAAAAAAATACCAAAACATAAAACAGAAGCAATATTGTAACAAATTCAATAAAGACTTTAAAAATAGTCTGCATCAAAATAAAATAAAATAAAGATGGCTAAAGAGACATAATCACCAAATAAAATGTAGGATCCTGTGTTGAACTGCGTGTCTAGCTGGAGAAAGTGTAGATGGTATATAAGATACTACTATTGTATATACGGTAAAGTTCTTGGTAATAACAGTACTTTAAGTGTTTGTGTGTGTTCAGTCTATCAGCTGTGTCTAACTCTTTGTGACCCCCATGTAGCCTGCCAGGCTCTTCTGTCCATGGAATTCTAGAGGCAAGAATACTGGAGTGGGGTGCTGCCCTGGTGGTCCAGTGGGTAAAGAGTCTGCCTTGCAGTGAAAGGGGCACTGGTTCGATCCCTAGCCCGGGAAGATCCCACATGCTGTGGAGCGGCTGGGCCGATGTGTCCAATTACGAACCAGCCCCCTGCAGTGCATATGCCCAGAGCCAGTGCTCTGCAGTGAGCAAGGCCACTGCAATGGGAGGCCCACACAGGTCAAAGAATAAAGATGGATGAAAACAAATGATGACTTAGAGGCTATATGTGTGTGTGTCTGTGTGTCTGTGTGTCTGTGTGTGTATAATTAAAAAAAAAGAATACTGGGGTGGATTGAAATGCCCTCCTCCAGGATATCTTCCCAAACCAGAGATTGAACCCACATCTCCTGCGTCTCCTGCACTACAGGTGGACTGTTTACCACTGAGAGAATGATGCTATTCTTAGAAGATATATGCTAAAGTAATTGAGTATCGAGTATAATGTTTGCAACTTCCTTTCAAATGGTTCAACAGTGGTGGTAAAGTTGATAAATAGAGATTGAGGTTGATATAGATATACAAAGGGAAGGAGAAAATGCTAATAATTGGTGAATCTAGGGATAGAAATTCATATATTTATTATATATTTTCCCCAACTTTTCCAAGGTTTGATAGGCCTGAGAGAAAAAGATAGATTCCAATAATGATGAGACTTTACACGCTTTACAGTTTACAGCATATTTGCACTTATATTGTGAATTTGACCCTTTCCAAAGTCTCTGAAGGTAGCTATTTGGCATGTTTGACCTTTGTTTTTTAGTCATTGAAAACGTTGTTTCAGTGCCAGGCAAGGCATGTACATTTTCTCTTTTAATTTACCAAAGAAGTCCCAGAGACAGGTGGAGTCTTTTCCATTCACAGCTGCTGACGTCCAGGGCTTTGGGAGGTCAGGGGATTGCCAGGATCACAAACCGGGCAAGCTCCAGAGGTGGGGTCTGAATGCGTCTCTGTCCCCCTATGGGGACTGAGCTCTTTTCTCTCTTTGCATCCTGTCTGTTAAGTCCTGTCTCACAGATGTAGAAATGGAAAGCCCGGAGAAGTTAAGTAACTTTTTTGAAGTCACACAGCTACCAAGGGGGCAAATCAAACCGATGCTTCACTCAGTCTCTGATTTCACAGCTCTTTTTTCACAGCAGTCAAACCTTTGGTTCTGGAATGTCCCTCCCTCCAGTGAATGCCCTGAAGTCGACTGGGGCTCTAATGGGGTGGCTCATGTGAGAAGAAATCTTGAAGAAAGCGCCCTCTGCACAGGAAATTAGTTGTTGAAGCAGCGCCAAGAAAAGGCCTGTGAGCCAACAGCAGGCCCGGCTGCGGAGAAGCTGTGTGAAAATAAGAGCCTGAAGGCACTGACTCAGTCATCTGATGCTCTGACTAAGAAGCATGAGGTGCCACAGCATGTGATGGGGAGGCCATACGCTCCAGCCCTGGAGACCTGACCTGGCACAGGCTCCATCACTGGAGCGCGAGGGTGGTATTCAGGCAGGATTAGGCTTGCGGGGAGTGGCATGGGGAGAGCAAGTCAGGAGTCCAGTCTCACAACGGCACTGCATGTTTCTAAAAGTGAAAATACTTACCATTTTCAACGGTATTCAATTTTAAATGAAAACTAATTTTTTTTGATTTTCATGATCTGATTCAAAGACTGGGTACTTTACTGAAAGTCACAGGCTAGAGAACAATGAGGTCATTTGTTTTAATACTCAAATAAGGAGAAAATAGCTATCACAATAGGACTCTGAGGGAACTGTGCATTTTACATCAGAACAGACTCAGGATGGTGAGGACTTGTAAAGGGTGATTATCCCTTCAAGGACCACCCTGTCCTCTCCCACTGAGTAGGAGACTGCAGTGGGGGCCTATCTGAGGGCTGTGGAGCTGAGACGGTCATCTCTCTATTACCAAGTCAAGCTCCTACTGCTCACTGCCTGTTGTTGTTATTCAGTCGCTGAGTCATGTCTGACTGTTTGTGACCCCATGGACTGCAGCACACCAGGCTTCCCGGTCCTTCACTCTCTCCTGAAGTTTTCTCAGACTCATGTCCATTGAGTTGGTGATGCTATCCAACCATCTCATCCTCTGTCATCTTCTCTTCCTGCCCTAATCTTTCCCGGCATCAGGGTCTTTCCCAATGAGTCATCTCTTCACATTAGGCCAAAGCATTGGAGCTTCAGTTTCAGCAGCAATTCTTCCAGTGAATATTCTTCAGTCCTTCCAATGAATAATCCTAAAGGGTTGATTTCCTTTAGGATTGACTGGTTTGATCTCCTTGCTGTCCAAGCGACTCTCAAAAGTCTGTTGCAGCACCACAGTTTGAAAGCATCAATTCTCTGGGACTCAGCATTCTTGAAGAAAGCGCCCTCTGCACAGGAAATTAGTTGTTGAAGCAGCGCCAAGAAAAGGCCTGTGAGCCAACAGCAGGCCCGGCTGCGGAGAAGCTGTGTGAAAATAAGAGCCTGAAGGCACTGACTCAGTCATCTGATGCTCTGACTAAGAAGCATGAGGTGCCACAGCATGTGATGGGGAGGCCATACGCTCCAGCCCTGGAGACCTGACCTGGCACAGGCTCCATCACTGGAGCGCGAGGGTGGTATTCAGGCAGGATTAGGCTTGCGGGGAGTGGCATGGGGAGAGCAAGTCAGGAGTCCAGTCTCACAACGGCACTGCATGTTTCTAAAAGTGAAAATACTTACCATTTTCAACGGTATTCAATTTTTAAATGAAAACTAATTTTTTTTTTTTGATTTTCATGATCTGATTCAAAGACTGGGTACTTTACTGAAAGTCACAGGCTAGAGAACAATGAGGTCATTTGTTTTAATACTCAAATAAGGAGAAAATAGCTATCACAATAGGACTCTGAGGGAACTGTGCATTTTACATCAGAACAGACTCAGGATGGTGAGGACTTGTAAAGGGTGATTATCCCTTCAAGGACCACCCTGTCCTCTCCCACTGAGTAGGAGACTGCAGTGGGGGCCTATCTGAGGGCTGTGGAGCTGAGACGGTCATCTCTCTATTACCAAGTCAAGCTCCTACTGCTCACTGCCTGTTGTTGTTATTCAGTCGCTGAGTCATGTCTGACTGTTTGTGACCCCATGGACTGCAGCACACCAGGCTTCCCGGTCCTTCACTCTCTCCTGAAGTTTTCTCAGACTCATGTCCATTGAGTTGGTGATGCTATCCAACCATCTCATCCTCTGTCATCTTCTCTTCCTGCCCTAATCTTTCCCGGCATCAGGGTCTTTCCCAATGAGTCATCTCTTCACATTAGGCCAAAGCATTGGAGCTTCAGTTTCAGCAGCAATTCTTCCAGTGAATATTCTTCAGTCCTTCCAATGAATAATCCTAAAGGGTTGATTTCCTTTAGGATTGACTGGTTTGATCTCCTTGCTGTCCAAGCGACTCTCAAAAGTCTGTTGCAGCACCACAGTTTGAAAGCATCAATTCTCTGGGACTCAGCATTCTTTATGGTCCAACTCTCACATCCATATATGACTACTGGAAAAAATCATAGCTAGGGGCACAACAGGCTGATACACCAAGAGATGAGTGGATGGGGCAAGGAATAGCAACTTTATTCAGAAAGCTGGCAGATGGAGAAGATGGTGGACCTGTCCCAAAGAACCGTCTTCCCTAGGTTAGAATTCAGGCTCCTTTTAAACTAAAAGTGGAAGAAGTCAAGTCAAACATTTCTTGGTTATTGTCAGCCTCCGAAGGGGATGTGTTCATTTCTTTTGTCCTGCAGTGGTTTACAAGTGGGCCTGGTCAGGATGTTTCCTGTGAGCTCGACAAATGTATTTTTGCTAATCGCCTATGACTTGGGAAGCAGGGTTCCCAGCAATCGGCTGGGATGTATATAATTTAAACTTCTAGGCAACATCTTTATAGTGATTCATTTGTAATAAAATACAAAGACTCTTCCTTATTATATTCTGAGCACCAATCCTGAACTACAACTCACTACTTGAACTACTGGAGAGAACTGACTGGCTGTCCTGGAGACAGCAGAACCCTGCGTCTGTCCAGGCTCTGGCCTCCTAAGAGAGTGCGTGTATCCCTCCAGAAACCTGAAAAGCACCCGAAGACCCCCATCCTGACTGTGTCAAGGTCTAAGCTGGGAGTCATGATGACCTCCTTTCTTTTTTCAGTTTCATTGACGTATAGTTGATTTATAATGTTGCGTTAATTTCCGCTATGCAGCAAAGTGACTCATTTATATATTCTTTTTCGTATTCTTTTCCATTATAGTGCATCCCAGAATACTGAATATAATTTCCTGTGCTACACAGGACAGCCTTGTTGTTTGTGCATGTCCACCACCAGCCCCCAGTAGGGTAGTCCTGGAGGCTGAGGTGGAGGCCAGCAGCCAAGGCTAGTCATTCAGACAGCGCGTGTAGGTGACTGCTGAGTTAATAAATTCTGCAGAACTCAATTCTCACCCTGAACTGGTTTTGTCATATGGTCAAGTCGGCCTGAGACCTTCACCCAGACTCATCTGAAAGGGACCAGACGTGAGGGCTGCACAGCCCAGCAGCAAAAGGCTTGTCCCAAAATCTCCCAAGTGGTACCTCTAGAACGACCACCAGCATGTCTTCTCTGATGTCCAGCTCCAGTCTCTGTCAAGGCTTTTTTTTTTTTTTTTAACCATGTCTTTGTCCCACCAAGCACTAGGAAAAGTATGATTTATCCAGTTAAGAGCTGAAACAAAGGGGTCTTACCCCTTTGGGCTCGTGGCTCTGCAGCCCAGAAAAGCTCACATTCCCCAGAGGCCCCATGTGCCCAATGCACCCCAAGCTGGGGGATGACACCCCAGGGCTGGAAGATCCTTGTGTGGCTCAGAGTCAGAGCAGAATCCTCTGTGCTGGAAAAGACTCGAGGCTGACCAGTGCATCTCGTGACTCACGGTATCAAAGGCAGCTCCTGGCAGGAGGATATGATGACACTTCCGGCCCTCAGAGGAGA
This sequence comes from Tragulus kanchil, assembly GCA_022376925.1. NCBI lineage: Eukaryota > Metazoa > Chordata > Mammalia > Artiodactyla > Tragulidae > Tragulus > Tragulus kanchil. The sequence goes on along the minus strand of JAIOJX010000005.1, from coordinate 99,188,428 downwards.
TCTGCGGTTGCCATAATCGGACGAGTGCTCAGTTCAGTTTCAGTGACGCAGGGTCACATTCTCCTTCAAACTGAGAAAATTCACATCAGGCGTCACCATATCGCCTCCCTCCTTCTCTTCCTCATTCTTCCTCGCTTCCCTCTGCCACACTTTCTTTTACCCTTTCTTCTATTTTTTTCAGATGTGAAATTCACATAGCACACAATGAGCTATTTTAATGGGTATGATCCCGTGGCATTTCATGCATTCAGAATTGTGCAACCATCATCTCTCTCTGGTTTCAAACCTTTTCATCACCCTGGAGCACCCCACAGGCAGGAAGGGGGGGTCACTCCTGTTTCCCCTTCTCCCAAGCCCCGGCAGCAACTACTAATCTGCTTTCTGGCTCTGTAGATTTGCATGTTCTGAACATCTCATATAAAAGAAAGCATACAATATGCCCATTCCAGATCCTGGGAAAAAGTATCTTCCATGAAACTGGTCCCTGGTGCCAAAAACGTTGGGGATTCCTAAAGAATAAGGGAGCCCTTGATTTGGTACCTTTCACTTAACGTTCTGTTTTCAAGGTTCATCCAAGTTCTCGCATGTAACATTACTTCATGCCTTTCTGTGACTGAATAATATCCCATTGTGTGGATATGTCACAATTTGTTTATCTAGTCATCTACAGATGGATATTTGGGTGGTTTCCACCTACTATGAATAATGCCGCTGTAAACATTCACACACAAGTGTCTGGGTAGACATGCTTTCATTTCTCTGCAAAGTACATGTGTGCCTGCTAAGCTGACTCAGTCGTGTCTGACTCTTTGTGACTCCGTAGCCTGTCAGGCTCCACTGTCAATGAGATTCTCCAGGCAAGAACACTGGCTTGGGCTGCCATGACCTTCTCCAGGGGATTTTCCCAACCCAGGGATTGAACCCACATCTCTCATGTCTCCTGCATCAGCAGGTGGGTTCTTTACCATTAGCGCCACCTGGGAAGTCCTCTGGAGTGTACACCTAGAATTTTAAGAAACAACAACATGTTTTTCCAAAGCAGCTGCACCAGTTTGCATTCCCACCAGCAAAGGAGGGTAACACTTTCTTTCATCTGATGAAACAAAACAAAATTAAAACAATTTGCTCATCATAAAATACTGAGTCTGCCAAGGACCTTGAAATAACCAACCCATCTTTCGCAACAGTGATTCACCAGGAGCCTGAAACAAACCCACCCAACAGGTCCTCAGCTCTCCCTGAGGGGGAAAGGCTGCACTGAAATTGATCTTGTCTGTGATGGTTCCCCAGCTGCTCTTCTCCACGTTGTATTCTGGCCCATGCGCAGGTCAGCTTGACCAGACACCCACTGAGCATAGGACACTCACCTGGCCAGCTGGTGGGACGACACGTGGAAAAAGATGCCCTAGCTATCCAAAAAGCATACAGAAGCACAGACAGCTCTGAATTGACAAGGGACGGCACTTCAGAGCTGGAAGGACAGTAAGACCGCAAGTCAAAATCAGGCGCAAGGCTGGAGTTAAGGAAACCCTGAACCCCCAGGTTTATGGACTTACACCTGGCCAGTCAGCAGTAGGGGATGAGAAGCCAGGCCTGCCATGGTAAGGGGAGCCCTCACCTCCTTTGCTCAGGTTCCTCAGCTTGTCCCATGAGGCAAGTTGAGGAGGCGGGGAAACACAGATCCCTCAGTACTGCCCAGAACAACTGGGACTGGCTCTCTCCAAAGTACATCTATGCTTTTAATGGATCTGATCAGGAAGGTTGGGGTGCATGTAGACAACTGTAAACAAGATGCTAAAGCTGATTTAGCAGCATCAAGAGTGCCTAGTTCTTGATGTTAGTGTTGATATCGCCTTGAGTGAAAATTGGAAGTCATCATGTTTATTAGAATATGTGGTTTCTGTTGGAGCTTGCCTTAGGCTCTGATGGTTTAGATAATCTATAGCATACATGTGTGTGCACTCCTACCCCAGCCCACATTCCTCCTACACACTCACACACACACAGAATGGAGAGAGGGTAGCCCCACCTCTTTTGACCTAGATTACAACGACTAACCTCGCTGTTCTGTACCTTGTTTTAAAAACAAAACTTTTATCCCTTATCTAACCTGATAAGAATTATTAAGAAAAAGCCTGTGTAGAAAAAGCCGTAGGTATTTTTTAAATCCTGACTTCACAGATGAAGAAACCAAGACTCTCTGGGTCTCAGCTACTTGCTTAAAGTCATGAAACCAGTGATAATTGTGTCCCCATGAAAAGTTTGTTGGTGTCCTTATCTCCAGTAGCTCAGAAGGTGATCTTATGTGGAGATGCGATCTTTGCAGAAGCAATCAAGTTAAACTGAGGCCATTAGGGTCTTATAAAATGGGGAAATCTAGACACAGTTACCCACAAAGGGAGGATCTCATACGAAGATGAAGACAGAGATCAGGGTGATGCTTCAAGTCAAAGAACACTGGACTGCCAGCCAGCCACCAGAAGCTGAGGGAGAGACCTGGGACAGATTTTCCCCCAAAGCCTAGAAGGAGTCAACCCTAATACTGGATTTCTAACCCTCTGAGCAGGGAGACAGTATGTTTCCACTGTTTTAAGTCACCCAGGCTGTGGTCTTTTGAATGGCAGCCCCAGAAAATGCCCCCATTCTTTTGGACCTCAGGTACATTTGGTTGAGATAACCCTCCACCTCAGTTCCCAGTATCCTGTCATCCATCCAGGCAAAGCTTATCTCTTGTTTTACTTTATATTTTCCACCTTCATCCTTCTTTCAAACACTAATTCTTAGCCCATTAGGTTTGCATACTAACATGTTTATGCACATATCCTTAGACACAGGAGTATACCTGAATGTGGAACTTCCCAGGTGGCACAGTGGCAATGCTGATCAGGAAGGTTGGGGTGCATGTAGACAACTTTAAGCAGCATCAAGAGTGCCTAGTTCTTGATGTTAGTGTTGATATCGCCTTGAGTGAAAATTGGAAGTCATCATGTTTATTAGAATATGTGGTTTCTGTTGGAGCTTGCCTTAGGCTCTGATGGTTTAGATAATCTATAGCATACATGTGTGTGCACTCCTACCCCAGCCCACATTCCTCCTACACACTCACACACACACAGAATGGAGAGAGGGTAGCCCCACCTCTTTTGACCTAGATTACAACGACTAACCTCGCTGTTCTGTACCTTGTTTTAAAAACAAAACTTTTATCCCTTATCTAACCTGATAAGAATTATTAAGAAAAAGCCTGTGTAGAAAAAGCCGTAGGTATTTTTTAAATCCTGACTTCACAGATGAAGAAACCAAGACTCTCTGGGTCTCAGCTACTTGCTTAAAGTCATGAAACCAGTGATAATTGTGTCCCCATGAAAAGTTTGTTGGTGTCCTTATCTCCAGTAGCTCAGAAGGTGATCTTATGTGGAGATGCGATCTTTGCAGAAGCAATCAAGTTAAACTGAGGCCATTAGGGTCTTATAAAATGGGGAAATCTAGACACAGTTACCCACAAAGGGAGGATCTCATACGAAGATGAAGACAGAGATCAGGGTGATGCTTCAAGTCAAAGAACACTGGACTGCCAGCCAGCCACCAGAAGCTGAGGGAGAGACCTGGGACAGATTTTCCCCCAAAGCCTAGAAGGAGTCAACCCTAATACTGGATTTCTAACCCTCTGAGCAGGGAGACAGTATGTTTCCACTGTTTTAAGTCACCCAGGCTGTGGTCTTTTGAATGGCAGCCCCAGAAAATGCCCCCATTCTTTTTGGACCTCAGGTACATTTGGTTGAGATAACCCTCCACCTCAGTTCCCAGTATCCTGTCATCCATCCAGGCAAAGCTTATCTCTTGTTTTACTTTATATTTTCCACCTTCATCCTTCTTTCAAACACTAATTCTTAGCCCATTAGGTTTGCATACTAACATGTTTATGCACATATCCTTAGACACAGGAGTATACCTGAATGTGGAACTTCCCAGGTGGCACAGTGGCAAAGAATCCACCTGCTGAGGCTTCCCTGGTAACTCAGTGGTAAAGAGTTCGTCTACCAATGCAGGAGATACAGGTTCAATCCCTGATCCAGGAAGATCCCACATGCTGTGGTGTAACTAAGCCTGTGGGCCACAGTAATTGAGCCTGTGCTCTAGAGCCTCAGAACCACAACTTTTGAGCCCATGTGCTGCAACTACTGAAGCTGGTGAACCATAGAACCTGAGTTCCACAAGAAAAAGGCATTGCAACAAGAAACCTGCTTTCCTCAACTAGAGAGGACCCCCAACTCCCTACAACTAGAGAAGAGCCTGTGACAGCAGTGAAAACCCAGAATAGCCAAGAATAAAATAAATTTTTTAAAAAAGAAAAAGAATCCACCTGCCAATGCAGGAGATACAAGAAATGTGGGTTTAATCCCTGGATTAGAGGAGGAAATGGCAACCTGTTCCAGTATTCTCATCTGGAAATTTCCATGGACAGAGGAACCTGGAGGGCTACAGTCCACGGGATTGCAAAGAGTCAACACAACTGAGCACACAGACACCCACACCTAAATATACACTCATATATACATGTATACATTACATACACATATATAGCATCCTTCTGTATATGTGTTTTTAAGTTCTGTAAGTAGTGCTGTGCCATCAATTTTATTCTATGCCTTCTTTCAATGGGCTATGTTTTTAAGTTCTGTTCACACTACTGCTTGTAAATATAGTTTGTCTGTGATGGTGCTAAGTATTCCATCCCTGGCCTTCTCACGTACCTCTGGTGTTAGCTCGCATGTGTGCACTGTGGGCAGGTGGGTAATACTTGCGTATTATGTGTTAGCACACACTGAAGTGTATGTTCCATGAGAGCAGGAAATGTGCCTTAACCACAGTAGTATCTTCAACAGTTAGAACAGTGCCAGGCTAATACTGCCAACAATAGGTTCTTAATTAAAGCTTGTTGAATGAATAAATAAATATGTATCCATCACATCTACTTATCTCTCCCTCTAGCAAGGAACCCTTAGGTTGGTTTTTATTCCCTGCTGCCATAAACACCATATGGAGCACAGCTGGTGGGTTGGAAGGTGTATGAAGCTTCTCCTCCTCCCCCTACTCCCCGTCTTCTTTTCCCGTTCCCTAACTTCTCTTTCTCTTCCTTTCTCAATCTCCTTCCCTCTCTCTATCTTCTTCCTTACTTTTTTACATATATACTATTGGGGTGGTGGTTAGTCTGACTACCCCACAGGCAGAGGAAAAGAAGGATATTATGTTTTTAGAAGCTCCACCTCCACTCGCTACGATGAAATCTTTCTGAAAGGCACCTCTGCTGAGACTCTTAGTCCTGAATCGATACACAGAACCTCTGATCATCTATTTTTATTTATTTTTGTTTGACAAGTATTTACAGAGTGCCTGGTTTGTGCCACCTTCTGTAATAGGCGGGGAAGGGGGTGGGGCTTGAGCAGCCGGCCTAGTTCTCAAAGCAGGGGGAGAGTACCCAGGGAGGAAATGTTGGGGGGCGGGGAGGGAGAGTAGGGCTGGTGGTCAGGTGCAAACAAGGAGGTGCAGCCTTCCAGTTGGTTCTAGAAACAGGAACAGGATATTTACAGTTCCGTAGTTATCTCCCCACAGATTAAAACTCACATCAAGTGCCTCTTGGTGTGATATACTAGGAAGGTATTGTTATGTAGCATGTCTGCCAATGGGCATCATCTGAACCTAATTATGACACAGAATCAAATGAGCGCTCTCTGCAAACTGCGGAAAAGGACAGGAGAGACCGAGCCAGGCTGAGGGCCTGTCCCCAGTAGAAGGAGACTAAGGTGACCCGGTCACTACAAACATTGTTCCATTCTGGAACAGGGAAGAACAAGGTCTCTAAAGAGCGATGTTGGATCAGTTGATAAAATTTGGCTATGGCATACATATCAGATCCTATATTGTATTAATGATAAAGCTCCTAACCATGACAATTACATTGTGGTTAAATAAGAGAATGTCCTTGTGCTCAGAGGCAAAGGCAAAACAATGCAATTTAACTCTCAGATAGTTTAGGGAAAATAAAAATAATGATAGCATGTATATATACAGAGAAACAAAAAGATAAAGCAGATTTGGCAATATTAATCACATCTACTTATCTCTCCCTCTAGCAAGGAACCCTTAGGTTGGTTTTTATTCCCTGCTGCCATAAACACCATATGGAGCACAGCTGGTGGGTTGGAAGGTGTATGAAGCTTCTCCTCCTCCCCCTACTCCCCGTCTTCTTTTCCCGTTCCCTAACTTCTCTTTCTCTTCCTTTCTCAATCTCCTTCCCTCTCTCTATCTTCTTCCTTACTTTTTTACATATATACTATTGGGGTGGTGGTTAGTCTGACTACCCCACAGGCAGAGGAAAAGAAGGATATTATGTTTTTAGAAGCTCCACCTCCACTCGCTACGATGAAATCTTTCTGAAAGGCACCTCTGCTGAGACTCTTAGTCCTGAATCGATACACAGAACCTCTGATCATCTATTTTTATTTATTTTTGTTTGACAAGTATTTACAGAGTGCCTGGTTTGTGCCACCTTCTGTAATAGGCGGGGAAGGGGGTGGGGCTTGAGCAGCCGGCCTAGTTCTCAAAGCAGGGGGAGAGTACCCAGGGAGGAAATGTTGGGGGGCGGGGAGGGAGAGTAGGGCTGGTGGTCAGGTGCAAACAAGGAGGTGCAGCCTTCCAGTTGGTTCTAGAAACAGGAACAGGATATTTACAGTTCCGTAGTTATCTCCCCACAGATTAAAACTCACATCAAGTGCCTCTTGGTGTGATATACTAGGAAGGTATTGTTATGTAGCATGTCTGCCAATGGGCATCATCTGAACCTAATTATGACACAGAATCAAATGAGCGCTCTCTGCAAACTGCGGAAAAGGACAGGAGAGACCGAGCCAGGCTGAGGGCCTGTCCCCAGTAGAAGGAGACTAAGGTGACCCGGTCACTACAAACATTGTTCCATTCTGGAACAGGGAAGAACAAGGTCTCTAAAGAGCGATGTTGGATCAGTTGATAAAATTTGGCTATGGCATACATATCAGATCCTATATTGTATTAATGATAAAGCTCCTAACCATGACAATTACATTGTGGTTAAATAAGAGAATGTCCTTGTGCTCAGAGGCAAAGGCAAAACAATGCAATTTAACTCTCAGATAGTTTAGGGAAAATAAAAATAATGATAGCATGTATATATACAGAGAAACAAAAAGATAAAGCAGATTTGGCTAAATATTAACAGTCGGTAGACCTGTGCTATTTGGAACAAAGAAGAATGAACCTAGAGGGTATCATGCTTAAGTTAGACAGAAAAGGACAAATACTCTATGATGCCGGAATCTAAGAGTATGAGGAATCTAAAAAATAAAATGAATGAATTTAGCAAAAGAAGACTTACGAATGTAGAAAACAAACCAGTGGCTACCTGTAGGGAGAGGGAAGGGGTACAAGAGAGGTAGGGGACTGAGAGATATAAATTACTATGCATAAAATAAAGAAGCGACAAGGGTATATTGTACACTACAGGGTAATACAGCCATTGTTCTGTAATCACTTTTTTAAAAAGTACATCAGAACTTCCCTGGTAGCTCAGTGGTGAAGAGTTCGCCTGCCAATGCAAGAGACACAAGTTCAATCCCTGAACCAGAAGAGCCCACATACTGCGGAGCAGCTAAGCCCCTAAGCTACAACTATTGAGCCTGTGCTCTAGAGCCTCAGAGTCGCAACTGTTGAGCCCATGTGCCACAACTACTGAAGCCTGTGGGCCCTAGACCCTGAGTTCCACAAGAGAAGCCATCGTAACGAAAAGTCTGCTCACCTCAACTATTGAGTAGCCCCCACTCCCTGCAACTAGAGAAGAGCCTGTGGCAGCAGTGAAAAGCCAGACTAGTCAAAAATAAATAAATAAATAAAATTTAAAAATTTAAAAGTACATCAAAACATTAAAAGTGAAATTGGCTCATGTTTTTGTCTTTTGTTCTTCCTATCAGTGCTAAAGAAGAAGAACAAAGAAAGAATAAAAAAAGTTAATAATAGAGAAAAAACCCCACATCCTACAGAATCTTCTGGAACCTGGAACCCATAATGTGGTTGCTGTTAAACTCCATCTGCTGTCTGAGGGACTGAGAGTAATTAAACAGAAATGAATAACTACCGAAGTGAGAGCAAGTTTGGGACAGGGAAATCATTAGGGAAAACGCTCCAAAGCATCCTACAGAAAGTCGGATTTCATAGTAAATGCAATTTAACTCTCAGATAGTTTAGAAAATAAAAATAATGATAGCATGTATATATACAGAGAAACAAAAAGATAAAGCAGATTTGGCTAAATATTAACAGTCGGTAGACCTGTGCTATTTGGAACAAAGAAGAATGAACCTAGAGGGTATCATGCTTAAGTTAGACAGAAAAGGACAAATACTCTATGATGCCGGAATCTAAGAGTATGAGGAATCTAAAAAATAAAATGAATGAATTTAGCAAAAGAAGACTTACGAATGTAGAAAACAAACCAGTGGCTACCTGTAGGGAGAGGGAAGGGGTACAAGAGAGGTAGGGACTGAGAGATATAAATTACTATGCATAAAATAAAGAAGCGACAAGGGTATATTGTACACTACAGGGTAATACAGCCATTGTTCTGTAATCACTTTTTTAAAAAGTACATCAGAACTTCCCTGGTAGCTCAGTGGTGAAGAGTTCGCCTGCCAATGCAAGAGACACAAGTTCAATCCCTGAACCAGAAGAGCCCACATACTGCGGAGCAGCTAAGCCCCTAAGCTACAACTATTGAGCCTGTGCTCTAGAGCCTCAGAGTCGCAACTGTTGAGCCCATGTGCCACAACTACTGAAGCCTGTGGGCCCTAGACCCTGAGTTCCACAAGAGAAGCCATCGTAACGAAAAGTCTGCTCACCTCAACTATTGAGTAGCCCCCACTCCCTGCAACTAGAGAAGAGCCTGTGGCAGCAGTGAAAAGCCAGACTAGTCAAAAATAAATAAATAAATAAAATTTAAAAATTTAAAAGTACATCAAAACATTAAAAGTGAAATTGGCTCATGTTTTTGTCTTTTGTTCTTCCTATCAGTGCTAAAGAAGAAGAACAAAGAAAGAATAAAAAAAGTTAATAATAGAGAAAAAACCCCACATCCTACAGAATCTTCTGGAACCTGGAACCCATAATGTGGTTGCTGTTAAACTCCATCTGCTGTCTGAGGGACTGAGAGTAATTAAACAGAAATGAATAACTACCGAAGTGAGAGCAAGTTTGGGACAGGGAAATCATTAGGTGCAAAACCTGCTCAGATCGGGAAAGGCACGTTCCATAGGAAGACTAGAAACCACCACAGACCCTTCTGGATTTCTAATCTCCTTTTATTTCTAGGCCCTTTCCTGGATTTCATAGTAAATACATCCATCCAGAACCATCACCACCATGGAATCCCAAAGGAAGACAATGATCCAATAAGCAAAACAGATGACTCATTCATGTTTGGGTCCTGTCTATACTGACAAAATCCTCTGGGTGAGAGGTAGACAGACGGCTTGACTCTGTCTTTTTCTCTCTCTACACACACAATCACCGCACTACACTATCCAGGGTTCTCTTGGTCTGAATACCTGCTGGTGTGTATGCAATAGCACAGCACTCTGCCTGACCCATGCCTCTGAGAAACTCTTCCACTGGAGATGATGTGGTTCCCACGAGTCCCTGTGACAACCACACCAGCAGTGAGAACAGGAACTCTGCTGTTTCAAGGCAGATAGGCTCAAAGGGTTATCTTTGACCAAAGTTGTTCCTTTAGGGATAGAAAAAACTAAAGCTGAAGGTTATTTATAGAGAATGAATATTAGCAACCTAAACATGAATTAGCAATGGGGAGGTCAATGTTTGGTGAAAGTGATGATGGCTAGATCGTGGCTGGGGAAATTAGATAGAGATGTCCACAGAAAGAGGAACTAGCTGGAAAATCTGAAGATAGTTTCATGTAGCCCACCAACCAAAGCTAGTCCAGACATGACAAGGAACAGGCCAAGGGAAAATGAACTCATAAATATGGGCCTTTTGGAGGCAACCGACTTACCTAACTGGAACTGGTTCCTGTTTCCCCTGAGAGGCTGAAGGCAGGGAGTTTCCCACCAAGCACGCTTGGGGAGGGATGTGTGTACGTGTGTGTGTGCACATGTGTGTATGCACGCTGGTGCATGGTGGGCCTGCCTGGAGGGATTCAAGGGACTCAGATACAACAAAACTTTGAGACAGAGTCTTCAGGTAATGAAAGGTTTGAATCATGTGAATGCAGGCTTAAATTTCTCTCTCTCTTTTTTAACTCAAGTATAGTCCCTGGTGGGTTTCCCTGGTTGCTCAGATGGTAAAGAGTTCTCCTGCAGTGCAGAAGACCTGGGTTCAATCCCTGGGTTGGGAAGATCCCATGGAAAAGCGAATGGCAACTCACTCCAGTATTCTTGCCAGGAGAATTCCATGGACAGAGGGGCCAGGAGGGCTATCGTCCATGCAGTCTCAATCAGTCAGGCACAACTGAGTGAATAACACACAGAGTCGATTTACAATGTTGTGTTAATTGTTGCTTTACAGCAAAGTTACTCAGTTATTCACATATATACATACTTTTTTGTATTCTTTTCCAGTATGGTTTATCCCAGGAAATTGAATGTAGTTCCCTGTGCTATACAGTAGGACCTTATTGTTTATTCATTCTCTATATAACTATTTGCATCTACTAACCCCAAACTTCCAGTCCATGATTTAAATGCAAATTTAAATTATTTCTAGGAACCTCCTGGGGGTCCAGTGGTCAAGGTGAAGACCTTCCAATGCATAGGTTACAGGATGGATCCCTGGTCAGGCAGCTAAGATCACACATGCCTTGTGGCTAAAAACTGCAAACATAAAACAGAAATAATATTATAACAAATTCAACAAAGACTTTAAAAATGATCCACACCCCCAAAAATAAAATTATTTTTAGATGGCTGCCAGTGAAATGTCCTCTGGGACTCAATGTGACACTTTTCAGTTTAAATCTCACTTTATATCCTTAACTGCCCTCTGCTTCCACGTTACCCATGAACTATGACCTCAACTCAGCCCAGGTTCTTAAGATCATTAAGATGGACAGTCAAAACACACATAAACACCCTCACCGGAGTGAGTAACCATAGGCCCAGCTTCCTCCCAAAGGTGCGTTTATATATTTATGTCAAATGTACAATCACAACCCTTGTGTGTTGTTGGCCTGCCTATGTTGAAAGAGAACGTTTTGCAGAGGGGGCTGAGTGCCCTGGAAGGAAGTTGCTCAATCTAAGTGGAAACCAAGCCCTAACTTTGGTTTCCTCGGGAAATTTTGCAATAACTGCTTCTCTATAATTAGTGAGCACAGGCTTGACCAAAGTTGTCACCTAGACCCCGCCTACCATGTGCAGACAAGAGCAGAGTCCAGGCAGGGGGCATCACACTGGTCAGCTTCACCGTCCTGTAGCCATAGATGTATTCGAGTCTTGGAAGGAAGCACCCAGTCTTGGGGGCTTTCAAATATTTTGTGTGTGTAGGGGGTATAGATCGGAAGTCAGGGATTAGCAGATGCAAACTTATATCTAAAGAATGGAGGAACAACAAGGACCTACTGTGTAGCACAGGGAACTATATTCAGTATCATGTGATAAACCATAATGGAAAAGAATATGAAAAAATATGTATATATGTATAACTGAACCTGTACAGCAGAAATGAACATAATGTTGCAAATCAACTATACTTTAATAAAAAAGAAAAGGAAGAAATAAACGAAAATCAAACTTGTTCCTAAGTCTACTGTGGATGGAAGGAAATTGAGGGGAGAAGGAGGGGGAAGAGGGGAAAGATTAGACAGGTTCATAGCAGTATCACTTCTGTCTGTTGCACGTAAGCAGGTCCACATTTTAAAAAGGGCTTCCAGTGTGGATAAGTGGTAGTTAACTATGGAGCAGTCTTTATTATTCCACTGATGAGGAAATGAAAGTCCAAAGAGGTGAAGTGGCTTTCCCCAGGTTGTGAGTTACAGGAAGTGGTCAAGGCTGTGACTTCACTTCTATGGCCCTTTGACCCCACCGCTCACCACCCAGGAACACCAACGAAAACCCCCGGGACGGGGGCCAGAGACAAGCCTCCTGAAGGGCCGATTGACAGGGGATCAACTGATCAATTACCTATCAATTCTGACTATGCAGGCAGCATTGTGTCAGCCTCTGTGAGGTACAGAAAAGGGTTTAAGTCATATCATCTTTCAGAGACCTGACAGATGTTCGAAACGTGTAAGCAACAGTGTAAATCCAGGATGGTAGTGCATGGAAATCAATACCTTGGGAATCAGAAGAGGGAGAGTGCTCTTTGAGGGAGCTCAGTGGGGAGACTTCTTGGAAGAGGTGAGCCTGACTCTGAGCCTTGGAGGAGGGTAGCTCTGGGGTCCCGCAAGGACAGCGTCAACTGCAGAAACAAAGGCATCATGGAGACAGAAGGGAGCGTCCTGGCACGGGGGTTTGTTCACACCAGGAAACAGCAAGAGAAAAAAGGCAAACAGGTGGGAACCAGGAGGTGGATGAGCACCCAGAATTCCATGTCAGCAGACAGAGGGAAGGTGAAAAGAGATGCTGCTCACAGTTGCCTGGATCCATATCGGCTTCTGCATCCTCACCCTCCCATCCAGTGGCCTGCGAGTCCTGGTCAGACAGCAACCCATCAACACTGCTGTGTCCTCGGATCAGACTTTTATAACTCCATCTCCTCCTGGTTCTCTCTCTGCTCCTGGGCCCCTAATCTGCCTTCTCTACTCTTTTAAAGGCTACCAGAATCCTCTTGATAAAAAGACAATGCCACCATATCCTCACCCTGCTTTAAGACCCAAGGAATCTGTTGTCTGTAGGGTAAGTTCACATCCCTTTGCAGGAAAGACCAGGCCCTACAAAGTCTGACCACACGTATGTTATGGCCCCTTCCCTCTTGCGCCCCTCCTATAAACCACATGGACTTCCCGTGTGGCCCTAGTGGTAAAGAAACCACCTGCCAATGCAAGAGACTCAAGAGACATGAGTTTGATCCCTGGGTCATGAAGATTCCTTGAAGTAGGAAATGGCAGCCCAGTACAGTCTTCCTGCCTGGAGAATTCCATGGACAGAGGAGCCTGGCAGGCTACAGTTCATGGGGTTGCAAAGAGTCAGACACGAATGAGCAAACAAGCACACACATTACCCTCCACAGCTCTCTGAATCCTCCATGTCTTTCTAGCAGAGTACATTCTTTTGCAGTCTGTCTTTTTGTCCGACTGTTTGTCTTCTCTTTAAAACTCACCTCAAATGCATATTCTCTTCCAGGAAGCCTTCCTCTCTTGATGCTCAGGTTCCTGGCCCTGCGCTCCAATAGCACACTGTGTCTGTTCTGTCCCCATTTGTTTGGTGGTTGTTGTTTTCTTTGGAGGGGGTGTGTCATGCAGCATACAGGATCTTAGTTCCCTGACCAGGGATCAAACCTGTGCCGCCTGTAGTGGAAGTGTGGAGGCTTAACCACTGGACTACCAAGGAAGTCTCTGCCCCCATTTATTTAAATATCTACCTCTAGGAGCTGGAGCTGGGAACCCAGGGCTGATTCTCATTCTCTTCTGCCCAGGGCCTGATGTGGATCACAGTTCATAGAAAGTGGCTTAATAAATGATGAACAAATGGGAGAGTATGAGAGAGGAATAAAAAAACCGAGGCAGAGAGAGGAATAAAAAACCGGCAGATTTTCAGGTTATTCAGGGTAAATGAGTAGGAGACAACATGGACTGAGGTGGTCCCACAAATGACTTGGGTTTGCCTTGCTAGGGTCATCTCCTCTGTTACTGACATCCCCACTCCCTAAGGCTGGGATTAGGGTTCCAGGAAGGGTATCCTGGTCCAAAGCTTACTTCAGTGATTTTAACAATAGAGGTTTTTTTTTTTTAAAAGATTTATTTATTTATTTACTTTGGGCGGGGGTCTGGTTGGGGAGGGAGGGGAGTGGGCGGGTCACTTCTATTGGTCTTTTTATTTCTCTATTTTCATTCGTCTTTGTTCTTTGGCTCCTGTGGGCCTCCCATCGCGGTGGCGTCTGTCGTTGCAGAGCACCGGCTCTGGGCGCATGCGCTCCAGAGCTCCGGCTCGGTAATTGGACACATCAGTCCAGCCGCTCTGCGGCATGTGGGATCTTCCCAGGCCAGGGCTTGAACCGGGGCCCCTTGCACTGCAAGACAGTGTCCTTACCCACTGGACCACCAGGGGAAGCCCAACAGTAGAGTTTTAACATAGTTTAAGAAGCTATTCTGATGTTAAAACTCCAAACATAACACAGCAAGTCAGAAAGAGAAATGAATTTAGCCATTATGAACCATACAATTACGATTACTTTTCAGTTTCCCTTTCAGTCTTTTCCCTCATGTCTTGTAATGGTTAGTTTTATGTGTCATCATGACAAGACCAAAGAATGAACTGGCAAAATATAATTCTGGATGTGTCCGTGAAGGTGTTTTGGAGAAAATTAGTATTTAAAGCAGCATATTGGGTAAAGATCTGGACTTCCCTGGTGGTCCAGTGGTTAAGAATCTGCCTTCCAATGCAGGGAACTCAGGTTCAATCCTTGGTTGGGAACTAAGGTCCCACAGGTTATAGAAGAAATAAGGCCACACACTGCTGAGCCCCATGCAGCCACTAAGATCTTATGCTACCAGATAAATAATTTTTTTAGAAAAACTCTTTCTTACCCTGGTGGGTGGACATCATCCAATCTATTGAGGGCCTTGATAGAACGAGAAGTCAGGGGAAGGGTAAATGCTTGCTTCCTCCTTGAGTGGAACACCGCCTTCTACACTTGCACATCAGGTCATCAGACTTGGCCTGCGACTTATAACTGTTTCTCAGGCCTTCAGATTTGGACTGAACCACACCACCAGCCTTGTGGGGTTTCCCACTTGCACATGGCAGATTGTGGGACTTCTCAGCAGCCATAAACCCAGGAGCTAAGCCCTCATGATAAATCACTTCCTCAAGTCAACACATCGTACACCTGTCAGTTCTATCTCAGTAAAACTGGCGGAGAGGACTCCTTCCATATATCTGTACACATCCTCCTGGAGAAGAAAATGACAACCCACTCCAGTATTCTTGCCTGGAAAAACCACATGGGCAGGGGAGCCTGGCGGGCTCCAGTTCACGGGGTCTAAAAGAGTCAGACACAACTGAGCGACTGAGCACGGCATACACCTCCTACCAGTTCTGTTTCTCTGGAGACCACTACTAATATATGTCTACCATTGCAATTATGGTTTTTAAATATACTATGTAAGTGGGAAATCAAAATTCTTGTTAAGACATCTTTTATTTGCTTCCCAGTGTTTTACGTACAATGAGTGCTTAATAAGTCACCCGAGCCAGACTGGCAATGTACCTTAACTAGAAGTTTTTCTCAAAGGCACTGTGGCCCCAGTCGTGACGCCTCCAGGAGGAAGCCTGTGATAGTATCTCGCTGTCACTTACAGTTCTCTCCTTCTTACCTCAAACCCACTTTCCTCATGTCTTGTAATGGTTAGTTTTATGTGTCATCATGACAAGACCAAAGAATGAACTGGCAAAATATAATTCTGGATGTGTCCGTGAAGGTGTTTTGGAGAAAATTAGTATTTAAAGCAGCATATTGGGTAAAGATCTGGACTTCCCTGGTGGTCCAGTGGTTAAGAATCTGCCTTCCAATGCAGGGAACTCAGGTTCAATCCTTGGTTGGGAACTAAGGTCCCACAGGTTATAGAAGAAATAAGGCCACACACTGCTGAGCCCCATGCAGCCACTAAGATCTTATGCTACCAGATAAATAATTTTTTTAGAAAAACTCTTTCTTACCCTGGTGGGTGGACATCATCCAATCTATTGAGGGCCTTGATAGAACGAGAAGTCAGGGGAAGGGTAAATGCTTGCTTCCTCCTTGAGTGGAACACCGCCTTCTACACTTGCACATCAGGTCATCAGACTTGGCCTGCGACTTATAACTGTTTCTCAGGCCTTCAGATTTGGACTGAACCACACCACCAGCCTTGTGGGGTTTCCCACTTGCACATGGCAGATTGTGGGACTTCTCAGCAGCCATAAACCCAGGAGCTAAGCCCTCATGATAAATCACTTCCTCAAGTCAACACATCGTACACCTGTCAGTTCTATCTCAGTAAAACTGGCGGAGAGGACTCCTTCCATATATCTGTACACATCCTCCTGGAGAAGAAAATGACAACCCACTCCAGTATTCTTGCCTGGAAAAACCACATGGGCAGGGGAGCCTGGCGGGCTCCAGTTCACGGGGTCTAAAAGAGTCAGACACAACTGAGCGACTGAGCACGGCATACACCTCCTACCAGTTCTGTTTCTCTGGAGACCACTACTAATATATGTCTACCATTGCAATTATGGTTTTTAAATATACTATGTAAGTGGGAAATCAAAATTCTTGTTAAGACATCTTTTATTTGCTTCCCAGTGTTTTACGTACAATGAGTGCTTAATAAGTCACCCGAGCCAGACTGGCAATGTACCTTAACTAGAAGTTTTTCTCAAAGGCACTGTGGCCCCAGTCGTGACGCCTCCAGGAGGAAGCCTGTGATAGTATCTCGCTGTCACTTACAGTTCTCTCCTTCTTACCTCAAACCCACTTTTTCCCTTTCAAGCTTTTATCCCCCAACTTTTGGGATCTCAGTTTCCCAACCAAAGATCAAACTTGGGCCTTGGCAGTGAAAGCCCAGAGTTCTAACTGCTGGACCATCAGGGAAGTCCTTCCCTTTAAATGTTGTTTTTATTCCTTTTTATTCATTCAATCAACAAACATTTAGTCAACAAACATGAGTGCCTATTACAGAGCGGGCCCCCGGCTGGGCCCTGCACTCACTTCCCCCGCTCCCCAACCGCCTGCGGCCTGTGCATTGCTCCCATGACACTCCTGCAGCCCCACTGCCCCCTGGAGACCCTGGATAGGTCAGGACACATCCAGTTCCAGTAGAGTCCATGTGTACCCGGGACCCTTCTTTTGGGTAAGCTGCACCCAGAGGCAAATTAATTGTCCATCTGCCCCGAGAAAGCCCACAGTTGAGATTGTGTCAGCAAGCCCTTGTCCGTGTCTATAAAGGCCAGCCTATTAGGTAATCATCCATCTCAAATGGAAACCACGCCTTTTGTAAGGCCTGAAATCAGCTCTTGCCACATCCCCCTTCATGCCCACAAACAGTCCTCTCATTCTGAAACAACCAGCGTAACTAACTATGGACAGCCCAACGTATCTTTCTAGCTTCAAAGGAAATGGGGACCCTGGCCTCAGGGAAATGCAGGACAACATTGCTTGAGTGGAGCTCCATGGAGTGGGTCAAGTTAAGACCCTTAGGCTTGGCCCTAACCCAAGATGACTGGTGTCCTTATGAGAAGAGGTGATCAGGACACAGACACACACAGAGGAAAATCACGTGGACACGGGGAGAAGACGGCCGTCTGCCAGCCAAGGAGAGAGGCCTCAGGGGAGCCAACTCTGCAGACACCGTGGTCTCCAACTTCCAGCCTCCAAATCTGTGAGACATTCGATGTCTGCTGTTTAAAGGGCACAGACTGGGGCTTCCCTGGTGGTCCAGTGGGTAAGGACACCACCTTGCAGTGCAAGGGGCACCGGTTCGATCCCTGGCCTGGGAAGATCCCACGTCCACGGCTGGACTGATGTGTCCAACTACCGAGCCGGAGCTCTGGAGTGTATGTGCCCAGAGCTGGTGCTCTGCGGCTGAGAGAGGCCACTGCGATGGGAGGCCCACACAGGCCAAAGAACAAAGATAAATAAATGAAAGACCAATAGAAGTAGCCAAAAAATAAAAAAATAAAAAGTGCTTAGACTGTGGTACCCTGTTATAGCAGCCCAAGCAGACACATACACTCTTCTCACAAACTCAGACACACACACACACACAGACACATTGTCTCATACAAAAATCACTCGCACACACAAAGCTCACAAAGACACACACACTCAAATACTCACATAGCCCCTCCACACACACTCACTCCCACCCCCACACCATCGACACAACTCTTGCTCCACTCACACACTCTCTCACACACGCACACACACTTCCTGAGGCCAGACACTCTGACTGCGTTTTTGGCAGTGGCTCAGGCCCACACGGAGGCCAGTTCCCTTTCTCCAATAGTGGGCTCTGCCTTCTGTCAAGCTTACCTTCCCACTAGAATCCCGAATCCATCCTGGGCCCTTTGCCTGGACTCTTGACTTCCTGCATCCTGACCCTCCCCAGTGCCTGGCAACGTGCTTTCCTGTCCTGATCTTGGCCTGGACCTGGAGCTGGAAGGCCTAGATTCTGCTGACCATGGGCAAGGAGCAAACATTCAGAGCCTCAAGATTCT
The DNA here is from genome assembly GCA_022376925.1 of Tragulus kanchil. Lineage (NCBI taxonomy): Eukaryota > Metazoa > Chordata > Mammalia > Artiodactyla > Tragulidae > Tragulus > Tragulus kanchil. The sequence continues at coordinate 99,169,973 of JAIOJX010000005.1, read as the reverse complement.
CATCTCCAAAATCAGTGTTTACACTAGCACTGCTGCTGCTTTGTCACTTCAGTCGTGTCCAACTCTGTGTGACCTCATGGACTGCAGCCCACCAGGCTCCTCTGTCCATGGGATTCTCCAGGCAAGCATACTAGAGTGGCTTGCCATGCCCTCCAGGGAATCTTCCCAACCCAGGGATTGAACCTGGGTCTCCTCCATTGCAGGCAGATTCCTCACCACTGGGCCATCAGGGAAGCCCTATATATACGTGTGTTCCCATGGACTATAACTAGCCAGGCTTCTCCGTCCCTGGGATTTTCCAAGCAAGAATACTGGAGCTGGTAGCCATTTCCTTCTCCGTTACACTAGCACAGCTGGTCTCAAAGTGTGGCCCCTAGGCCAGCAGGATGAGGACCACCTGGAACTTGTTACGGACAGACACTCTCAGGCCAGCCCAGACCTACTCATCAGAACCTCGGGGGTGGGAGTGGAGGGTGCAGCCCAGAAGTCTGAGTTTTTACATACCCTTTGGGCAGTTCTGGTGCAGGTTAAGGTTTCAGAATCACTGAACTGGAAGATCTGTAAAAATTCCTGCTAGGAGAATAAACCTCCCAGATGTACATAAGCATTAAGTGTGGTCCTTATGGGGGGTATAATTTATGAAAAGTCTTTAACGTGCCCAGTGCTTTGCAAACATTGTCTCTATCACAACCCTCTAAAGTAAGTATCATTAAACATATTTTCCAGGTGACGAAAACAAGGCCCAGAGAGGTTAAGTAACTCACCAAGGTACACACAGTTGAAGATAAGCCGGAGGGGGCTTTGTACCCAGGCTCCCTCCTACTTAGTGCCTACTGCTCCTCCTGGGTTCCCACAGTGAGGGTTGCCTGGCCCCTGTCAGCCTTCAGTGAAGGTTGCTCACTTTCTGGTGGTCCTATGACCTGCCCTTCCCACCTTAGCCAGCTATGCCTGCCTCCCTCACTGCCCCAGCCTCCCTCACTGCCCTGCTACAGTGCCTTCCAGCCCTCCCCCTCCTCCAGCGCCGAGTGCTGCCTTCCTCCGACTTCCACAGTAATGGATGGAGTCATTACAACCTTTACATGGGCTGACACCCCTGTTGGAGCCAGCTTGGATCCCGAAGGAAAGAGGCCAGGCCTAAGTTCAAGCCTATGATGGCCTGAAAAAACAGCCTTCTTTGAACATCTCCTGCAGGCGATGTTAAGACTTCCAAGGCTTTGATCCTCGTATGACGCAAAATGCTGCCGGAGAAAAGGCATCCCTAGCATTTCAATAGCTGAGGCCTGGGGCAGGTGGGCACCGAGCAGAAGGAGGGCCACCATGGGACTGGTGTGGGCAGAGGAGCCAGGTCTCCCCGAGGCCGCCCCGCCCGGTGCTCTAGCACCCTAGTCTCCTTAGCAGTGTACCACTGGGCCGGGCCCCACTAGGAAGACAGTAGTTTTGTCTGTCTGCCCTGCTCTATCCTTTCTATCCTTTTACAAGTAGGAAGTGCCAAATTTGTTGCATGAATGAATGAATTCTTGTTTCAGCTACCAGCTTTTCCATCAGGGGCAGCTTTGTATACATACACATACACACACACACACACGCTCATGCTCTGGGGCTGATGAAAGAGCCAAGAAGAGAGAGTAGAGACAGAACAGGGACCTCCATGGAGGTCCAGTGGCTAAGACTCTGCACCCCCAATGCAGGGGGCCTGGGTTCAATCCGTGGTCGGATAACTAAATCCTACACACTGCAACTAAAGATCCTGTGTACTGCAATTAAGCCTGGTGCAGCCAAATAAATAAAATTTTTTTTTTTTTTTAATAAGGCAGAAGACAGCTGAGCAGAAGGAAGCTGGTAATGGGGCAAGAGCAAACCACAAAGGACAGAGATGGTTGAGGCCTGTAGAAACAAAACCAAGCTGAGGCTAAAAACAAAGAAGCACAAACTGGAAATCAGGCCAGAGAGCTGATCATGCATGCGGTCTGCTTACAAAAATGATCATTTGTATTGAGTACAGAAAGGTCACAGACACGACCAGAGATGGTCCCACACCCATGAACTTCACTGAGAGTCTGGACTCAGACGCAGCTGGCCAGCGGCCTTGTGGGCAGGGCTAACCTGTCAGGGTCTGGAGGCTCACCAAGGGGGAGGTTTATGGCTTGGACTTTCACCCTAAGTGATTCGAGGTTTGATTTCACTTACTGTTTCTGGATGAGTCCTTCCTTCGTAGCTTTTTCGTTCAGGGAACTGTGCTACATAATGTTACACCCAGGGCAATTTGCACAGGATGCCCTTATCACGTGACCAGGTTGGGGACCCCATGCCTTCTGTGTCCCGGTGAAGATCTGGTGCCCCCATTTCCTTCTCTTCCCCCAGGCTTGGCTCCTGCATGGGACTCAGGTTGCCCCAAACTGCGGAGAAAAGGCATCCCTAGCATTTCAATAGCTGAGGCCTAGTTTGGTCAGAGGAGCCAGGTCTCCCGAGGCCGCCCGCCCGGTGCTCTAGCACCTAGTCTCCTTAGCAGTGTACCACTGGGCCGGGCCCCACTAGGAAGACAGTAGTTTTGTCTGTCTGCCCTGCTCTATCCTTTCTATCCTTTTACAAGTAGGAAGTGCCAAATTTGTTGCATGAATGAATGAATTCTTGTTTCAGCTACCAGCTTTTCCATCAGGGGCAGCTTTGTATACATACACATACACACACACACACACGCTCATGCTCTGGGGCTGATGAAAGAGCCAAGAAGAGAGTAGAGACAGAACAGGGACCTCCATGGAGGTCCAGTGGCTAAGACTCTGCACCCCCAATGCAGGGGGCCTGGGTTCAATCCGTGGTCGGATAACTAAATCCTACACACTGCAACTAAAGATCCTGTGTACTGCAATTAAGCCTGGTGCAGCCAAATAAATAAAATTTTTTTTTTTTTTTAATAAGGCAGAAGACAGCTGAGCAGAAGGAAGCTGGTAATGGGGCAAGAGCAAACCACAAAGGACAGAGATGGTTGAGGCCTGTAGAAACAAAACCAAGCTGAGGCTAAAAACAAAGAAGCACAAACTGGAAATCAGGCCAGAGAGCTGATCATGCATGCGGTCTGCTTACAAAAATGATCATTTGTATTGAGTACAGAAAGGTCACAGACACGACCAGAGATGGTCCCACACCCATGAACTTCACTGAGAGTCTGGACTCAGACGCAGCTGGCCAGCGGCCTTGTGGGCAGGGCTAACCTGTCAGGGTCTGGAGGCTCACCAAGGGGGAGGTTTATGGCTTGGACTTTCACCCTAAGTGATTCGAGGTTTGATTTCACTTACTGTTTCTGGATGAGTCCTTCCTTCGTAGCTTTTTCGTTCAGGGAACTGTGCTACATAATGTTACACCCAGGGCAATTTGCACAGGATGCCCTTATCACGTGACCAGGTTGGGGACCCCATGCCTTCTGTGTCCCGGTGAAGATCTGGTGCCCCCATTTCCTTCTCTTCCCCCAGGCTTGGCTCCTCCATCTCAATGGATCCTCTGGGAATCCCTGGTAATTCCATGTCCCGAGGCCCAACCATCAGCTGAGTGGGCTTGGCTCATCTGTTTCCCTGTAGTCTTCTGAGATGGTTCAGCATTTGGAATAGGTGGGTCCCTGCTGCCCTCTAGGACCTGGGAACAGTTGCTGAGAGTACCTCCCAGACAGACAAGCACTCCAGACAAAGTCAAGGGAGCTCCTTTGCAGCAATAACTTCACATGTGAGGTCCATACCACAGGCCAGCATGCCACCGTGGGCAGGTCCATCAGGGCCGGTCAGGAGGAGACTGAGGCTCAGAAAGGCAGAGGGATGCAGTCAGCCAAGAGCGAAATCAGACCTCTGGGCTGTGACTTCTGGCTCCAGATCTGTGTTCCTCTTACCTGTCCATAAAGCCCTGGTTATAACTGATGAGCATGGTTCCTGGACAAGCTGCCTTATTGGAATTAAATCCCAGAGAAGAGAAATGGTCCCAGTGATGGTTTACTCGCTTCCGGAGGGAGCCGTCTGCATGGCCTGTGTGATCCAGCCTCATGAGCAGCCTCTTTGCTTACAGGTGATTTGCTCAAGGCTTACAGGTGATTGTTGCCAGCTGAGGTTCTCCCTGAACCTCCATGCAAACACACAGCGAGCAACCTCACAGGTGTTGAGTTTCTCCTGCTCAACACAGACAGATGGATGCCTTCCTAAACCCTTGTACAACAAACAGTACATCTTACTGTGACAATACATTTACAGCGAAAGAGGTCAAAAGGTACAGACTGCCAGTTATAAGAGAAAGAAGTCCTGGGAACGTAACATACAGCACAGTCACTCAAGTTAATAACACTGTATTCTGTATATTTTTTTCTCATTTTTTTACAAGGAATACAAGGTGCCCCCAAGCTCGATTTTTTTTTTTAATTTTGGCTTCTTTTATTGGTTTTTTATTTATTTACTTTCATCCATCCTTATTCTTCAGCCTGTGTGGCCCTCCCATTGAAGTGGCCTCTCTCGTTGCAGAGCACCGGCTCTGGGCACATGCACTCCAGAGTGCTGACTCCTAATTGGACACACTGGGCCAGCCACTCCTCAGCATGTGGGATCTTCCCGGGCCAGGGATTGAACCAGTGTCCCTTACACTGCAAGGCGGACTCTTTAACCACTGGACCACCAGGGAAGCCCTATTTTTTTCTCATTTTTGACCATGCTGCATGGCATGTAGGATCTTATTTCTCTGATCAGAGATCGAACCCAAGTCCCCAGCTTTGCAAGTGCAGAGTTTTACCCACCGGACCGCCAGGGAAGCCCCTGAATTGTGTATTTAAAAGTTGCTGAGTAGATCTTAAAAGATCTCATCAGAGGAGAAAACAAAATTTGTAATAACTTGTGCTGACCAATGTTAGCTGGACTTACTGTGATTATTTTGCAATACGTACGAATGTTGACTCATACTGTACCCCTGAAACCAATGTAATGTTATGTGTCAATTATAACTCTAAAAATTAAAAAATAGTTGTGAAGTTTTGTCGGTAATCTATAAACACTGGGTGGATATTTGAGTAGTAAATGAAAAAAATCATAAGGCCAACGGAGTCTAATCATTAACAAAACCCATGCTAAGATTTCTAATTCCCTTAGATTTTCAAAGGACTTGTTAATATTGAGCTGATGATACATTGCCCCAGGGCAAGAGTCAGTTTCATCCTTGCTGAAACTCTAGCTGAGAGAGTAAATGCTGTAAAAATTAAATGAGTGAACAACAACCTCTAGCTTTTCAAAAGAGGAATTATTTCCTCAGTTGTAACACTGGAGTTTAACAAAGGCAGGGAGAGCTTCGGAAATAAAAACATCCAAGGACTAAGCTCAGAGCTGAGATGATCATAAAACACTCGACCCTCCTGCTTCATTCCTAGCCCCCGGCATTCTGATCAGAGCAGCAGTGGGGGACCTCTGGTCCAGGGGAATAAGAGAGAGTGATGGGGGCTGCCACCAAGCAGGAGCCGCAGCAATAGCTGTGAGAGGGGAGGAGGGAGAGCCGTGTGGCCAGAGACAGAGCCAGCTGCCCGGAGAGCCAAGGGCTTTTTAAGCCCAACCATCCTGGGCCCTGCTGACCTATCGTCTTGAACTCCTGCACTCCAGAGTGCTGACTCCTAATTGGACACACTGGGCCAGCCACTCCTCAGCATGTGGGATCTTCCCGGGCCAGGGATTGAACCAGTGTCCCTTACACTGCAAGGCGGACTCTTTAACCACTGGACCACCAGGGAAGCCCTATTTTTTTCTCATTTTTGACCATGCTGCATGGCATGTAGGATCTTATTTCTCTGATCAGAGATCGAACCCAAGTCCCCAGCTTTGCAAGTGCAGAGTTTTACCCACCGGACCGCCAGGGAAGCCCCTGAATTGTGTATTTAAAAGTTGCTGAGTAGATCTTAAAAGATCTCATCAGAGGAGAAAACAAAATTTGTAATAACTTGTGCTGACCAATGTTAGCTGGACTTACTGTGATTATTTTGCAATACGTACGAATGTTGACTCATACTGTACCCCTGAAACCAATGTAATGTTATGTGTCAATTATAACTCTAAAAATTAAAAAATAGTTGTGAAGTTTTGTCGGTAATCTATAAACACTGGGTGGATATTTGAGTAGTAAATGAAAAAAATCATAAGGCCAACGGAGTCTAATCATTAACAAAACCCATGCTAAGATTTCTAATTCCCTTAGATTTTCAAAGGACTTGTTAATATTGAGCTGATGATACATTGCCCCAGGGCAAGAGTCAGTTTCATCCTTGCTGAAACTCTAGCTGAGAGAGTAAATGCTGTAAAAATTAAATGAGTGAACAACAACCTCTAGCTTTTCAAAAGAGGAATTATTTCCTCAGTTGTAACACTGGAGTTTAACAAAGGCAGGGAGAGCTTCGGAAATAAAAACATCCAAGGACTAAGCTCAGAGCTGAGATGATCATAAAACACTCGACCCTCCTGCTTCATTCCTAGCCCCCGGCATTCTGATCAGAGCAGCAGTGGGGGACCTCTGGTCCAGGGGAATAAGAGAGAGTGATGGGGGCTGCCACCAAGCAGGAGCCGCAGCAATAGCTGTGAGAGGGGAGGAGGGAGAGCCGTGTGGCCAGAGACAGAGCCAGCTGCCCGGAGAGCCAAGGGCTTTTTAAGCCCAACCATCCTGGGCCCTGCTGACCTATCGTCTTGAACTCCTGCACTGGTAGCCTTTCTCCTGAGGTGACTGAAGCATCTCTGCATCCTCCACCTCCCCCACGACACTCGGGACCTGGCCTTTCATTACGGTAAGAACCTCCTGCCTGGCTCTTAGACGCTCGGTGTTCCAGGCTGAGTTGTGTCCCCTTAAATTCATCTGCTGACATCCTAACTTCACTATCTCCCAAATGCCTGGGACGGTATTTGGAGGTCAGATCTTTATAGACGCCATCAAGTCCAGATGTGGTCATTAGGGTGGACCCTAATGCAGTGTGGCTGGTGTCCTTGTAGAAAGGAAATTTGGACAACACACAGAAAGAATGCCACGTGAATATGAAGATGGCTGTCTGCAAGCCAGGGAGTGGGGCCGCCTGGAACGACTCATCCCCCACAGCCTTCAGAAGGAAGCAGCCCTGCCCACACCTCCATGTCAGACTTCCAGACTCCAGAACACCAGACGATAAAAGTCTAAACTGACCGTTCTGTGAGCTCTGTTGTGGCAGCCCCAGGACACTGACATGGCCAGGGGGGTCCTCTGCCGGGCCCAGGAACCCTCTGACCAGCACAATCCCACATCTTTAGCCACTTCCATTCCAGCCTTGTAATCTCTGGTCTCCAAATGAAACCTTTGCTTTTGTGTTTTGTTTTAAACATTTCAGGATGACTGCATATGCAGTTTTAAAACTTAGCTTGTATAAAAAGGTTTCTGTTAAAAGGCCTCTTGTCTTCCCAGCCTCATTCCACGGCCCGAAGATAAAAGCCTCCAATTCTTTCCTTTAGCTTGCCAGGCTAGCCGGCCATTCTGGATTAAAAGAGCAATAAAAACATCCAAGGACTAAGCTCAGAGCTGAGATGATCATAAAACACTCGACCCTCCTGCTTCATTCCTAGCCCCGGCATTCTGATCAGAGCAGCAGTGGGGACCTCTGGTCCAGGGAATAAGAGAGTGATGGGGGCTGCCACCAAGCAGGAGCCGCAGCAATAGCTGTGAGAGGGGAGGAGGGAGAGCCGTGTGGCCAGAGACAGAGCCAGCTGCCCGGAGAGCCAAGGGCTTTTTAAGCCCAACCATCCTGGGCCCTGCTGACCTATCGTCTTGAACTCCTGCACTGGTAGCCTTTCTCCTGAGGTGACTGAAGCATCTCTGCATCCTCCACCTCCCCCACGACACTCGGGACCTGGCCTTTCATTACGGTAAGAACCTCCTGCCTGGCTCTTAGACGCTCGGTGTTCCAGGCTGAGTTGTGTCCCCTTAAATTCATCTGCTGACATCCTAACTTCACTATCTCCCAAATGCCTGGGACGGTATTTGGAGGTCAGATCTTTATAGACGCCATCAAGTCCAGATGTGGTCATTAGGGTGGACCCTAATGCAGTGTGGCTGGTGTCCTTGTAGAAAGGGGAAATTTGGACAACACACAGAAAGAATGCCACGTGAATATGAAGATGGCTGTCTGCAAGCCAGGGAGTGGGGCCGCCTGGAACGACTCATCCCCCACAGCCTTCAGAAGGAAGCAGCCCTGCCCACACCTCCATGTCAGACTTCCAGACTCCAGAACACCAGACGATAAAAGTCTAAACTGACCGTTCTGTGAGCTCTGTTGTGGCAGCCCCAGGACACTGACATGGCCAGGGGGGTCCTCTGCCGGGCCCAGGAACCCTCTGACCAGCACAATCCCACATCTTTAGCCACTTCCATTCCAGCCTTGTAATCTCTGGTCTCCAAATGAAACCTTTGCTTTTGTGTTTTGTTTTAAACATTTCAGGATGACTGCATATGCAGTTTTAAAACTTAGCTTGTATAAAAAGGTTTCTGTTAAAAGGCCTCTTGTCTTCCCAGCCTCATTCCACGGCCCGAAGATAAAAGCCTCCAATTCTTTCCATATTTAGCTGCCAGGGGCCCGCGTGCCTGAGCAGAGCACTGACTTGGGCTTTGTTCCAGGAGCCCCCCTACTCAGGGCATCCCTGGCAAACAACAGAGAAGGGGAAAGGAGATGTCTCCGTGGGGAAGCAGGACTGCTGTAAGTAGCCAGCTGGCTTGTAAAGGGACTCAGGGACTTCAGACTGGGAGGCTCGGTCCCCGGTGTTCCAGTGGCTCATGTCACAGAGCAAGGACAGGACCCAGAGCAGCCCCTGAGGTGGCCAGTCTGGAGACTGTGGGCTGGAAGGGACCTTTTACCAGACTGTCCTGCCACGCCTCAGGACTTCCTTCCCAGGGCAGCCCTGGGCACAGACAAGACCCTTGATCTGTAAATATTTGATGTCAATGCTGGTGGCAGGGAGAGGTTCTTATGGCTGTCCTGACACTTCGATGCTTCTACCGGCCAAGTAATTAGTTGCCAGAGGCTGCTGTTGCGCTTTTTCTTTAAAAACAGACTTTGCTTTTTGAGCTATTTTATAGTCCCAGAAAATATTGAGGAGAAGAAAGCACATAATGGGACGTCTCTGGGGGTCCAGTGGCGAAGACTCTGTGCTCCCAGTGCACGGGGGCTCGGGTTCAGTCCCTGGTCAGGGAACTAGATCACACATGCTGCAACTAAGACCTGGTGCAGCAGAAATAAATAAAAATAAATAGAATGCAACAGATTCTATTTTTAAAAAGTGTGTAATTCCCATATACCCTTCACACACACACACACACATTCACCCTATGATTAACATCTTGCATTAGTAAGCGTGATACACCTGTTATAATAGGTGAACCAATATTGACACAGTTATTGAATAAAGTCCAATTTGCCGTAAAGTTCACTTGGTGTTGTACGTTCTATGGGTTTTGTCTAGTGTATTATGACATGTACTCACTAATACAATCTCAAGACTATAGTTTCATAGCTCTAAAACCCCTCTGCACTGCACCTGTTGATTCACCCTCCTCCCTCTTCCCAGAAACCACTGATCTTTACACTGTCAGCATAGTGTCTCCTTCCCAGAATCCCACTGTATGCAGCCTTTCAGATTGGATTCTTACACTTAGTAACATGCAATGAAGGCTTATCCATGTCTGTTCCTGGCTCGACAGCTCATATCTTTTTTAGCACTAATATTCTCCTGCCTGGATATACCAAAGTTTCTTAACCCATTCATCTTCTGAAGGACATTTTCATTGTTTCCAAGTTTTGTTAGTCGAATTAGCATTCGTGTGCAGGTTTTTGTATGGTCATAAGTTTTCAGCTTCTTTGGATAAATGCCAAGGGACTCAGGGACTTCAGACTGGGAGGCTCGGTCCCCGGTGTTCCAGTGGCTCATGTCACAGAGCAAGGACAGGACCCAGAGCAGCCCCTGAGGTGGCCAGTCTGGAGACTGTGGGCTGGAAGGGACCTTTTACCAGACTGTCCTGCCACGCCTCAGGACTTCCTTCCCAGGGCAGCCCTGGGCACAGACAAGACCCTTGATCTGTAAATATTTGATGTCAATGCTGGTGGCAGGGAGAGGTTCTTATGGCTGTCCTGACACTTCGATGCTTCTACCGGCCAAGTAATTAGTTGCCAGAGGCTGCTGTTGCGCTTTTTCTTTAAAAACAGACTTTGCTTTTTGAGCTATTTTATAGTCCCAGAAAATATTGAGGAGAAGAAAGCACATAATGGGACGTCTCTGGGGGTCCAGTGGCGAAGACTCTGTGCTCCCAGTGCACGGGGGCTCGGGTTCAGTCCCTGGTCAGGGAACTAGATCACACATGCTGCAACTAAGACCTGGTGCAGCAGAAATAAATAAAAATAAATAGAATGCAACAGATTCTATTTTTAAAAAGTGTGTAATTCCCATATACCCTTCACACACACACACACACACATTCACCCTATGATTAACATCTTGCATTAGTAAGCGTGATACACCTGTTATAATAGGTGAACCAATATTGACACAGTTATTGAATAAAGTCCAATTTGCCGTAAAGTTCACTTGGTGTTGTACGTTCTATGGGTTTTGTCTAGTGTATTATGACATGTACTCACTAATACAATCTCAAGACTATAGTTTCATAGCTCTAAAACCCCTCTGCACTGCACCTGTTGATTCACCCTCCTCCCTCTTCCCAGAAACCACTGATCTTTACACTGTCAGCATAGTGTCTCCTTCCCAGAATCCCACTGTATGCAGCCTTTCAGATTGGATTCTTACACTTAGTAACATGCAATGAAGGCTTATCCATGTCTGTTCCTGGCTCGACAGCTCATATCTTTTTTAGCACTAATATTCTCCTGCCTGGATATACCAAAGTTTCTTAACCCATTCATCTTCTGAAGGACATTTTCATTGTTTCCAAGTTTTGTTAGTCGTGAATTAGCATTCGTGTGCAGGTTTTTGTATGGTCATAAGTTTTCAGCTTCTTTGGATAAATGCCAAGGAGCAAGATTGCTGGATCGTATGGTAAGAGTGTATTTAGTCCTGTATGAAATGACTGCGCTGTCTTCTCATGTGCCTGTTCCATTGTGCATTCCCACAGCAATTAATGGGAGTCCCTATTGCTTTGTATCTTTGCCAGCATTTGGTGTTGTCAATGTTCTTGATTTTGGACATTCTAACAGATACGTCGTGGTATCTCATCATCACCTAAATTAATAACTCCCTAGTTATATAGGATACTGAGCTTTGTCACAGGCACCGTGTCCGAGCTTACTCTGATTACTATTCTCACTAGTTCTCGCTAAGAGATACTTATCGAATAGCTCAGAGACCTTTTCGCGAACACGGTGTAGTCCCCTCAGGGTGTTAGCCTCGGACTTGGACAATAAAGTGTCGTGCTCTCAAGTATTGTCAAACCAAGAGTGGGTTTATTAATTATCAAATAAAGGCAAGCACAAATAATCAGAAATAGTCAGAACTCAATCAAATGCAAACAGATGCTCTTACTCCAGAGCTGGAGAGTCTCGGTCTCACATCGGCGCAGCCAATCTTTGTGAGTGAGCCTCCCACACAATCTTCCTTTACCCTTTTTTTTTAAAGATTTATTTATTTATTTATTTTGGGCGGGGGTCGGGTTGGGGAGGGAGGGGAGCGGGCGGGCCACTTCTATTGGTCTTTCATTTCTCTATTTTCATCCGTCTTTGTTCTTTGGCTCCTGTGGGCCTCCCACCGCGGTGGCCTCTGTTGTCGCAGAGCACCGGCTCTGGGCGCATGCGCTCCAGAGCTCCGGCTCGGTGATTGGACACATCAGTCCAGCCGCTCCACGGCACGTGGGATCTTCCCAGGTCAGGGATCAAACCGGCGCCCCTTGCAGTGCAAGGTGGTGTCCTTATCCACTGGACCACCAGGGGAAGCCCTTCCTTTACCCTCTTTATATCTTTTCCAACTAGAAATCTGAAGTTAATTAATAATCATGAAGAAGCTTTTTGTCTCTCTAGAGATGGAAAAGAGGTCCTCATCAGAGCCCTTTTCTCCTTCAACACCTTTGTTCTCAAGGTGAAACATTTGTTTATACAAAAGCATCCTTACAATTCTTAATCTAGGAAGGGAACTAGAATTGTAAAATTCTTAAAAATGAGTTATGGGGGCAAGGAAGCAAGAATTGCTGGATCGTATGGTAAGAGTGTATTTAGTCCTGTATGAAATGACTGCGCTGTCTTCTCATGTGCCTGTTCCATTGTGCATTCCCACAGCAATTAATGGGAGTCCCTATTGCTTTGTATCTTTGCCAGCATTTGGTGTTGTCAATGTTCTTGATTTTGGACATTCTAACAGATACGTCGTGGTATCTCATCATCACCTAAATTAATAACTCCCTAGTTATATAGGATACTGAGCTTTGTCACAGGCACCGTGTCCGAGCTTACTCTGATTACTATTCTCACTAGTTCTCGCTAAGAGATACTTATCGAATAGCTCAGAGACCTTTTCGCGAACACGGTGTAGTCCCCTCAGGGTGTTAGCCTCGGACTTGGACAATAAAGTGTCGTGCTCTCAAGTATTGTCAAACCAAGAGTGGGTTTATTAATTATCAAATAAAGGCAAGCACAAATAATCAGAAATAGTCAGAACTCAATCAAATGCAAACAGATGCTCTTACTCCAGAGCTGGAGAGTCTCGGTCTCACATCGGCGCAGCCAATCTTTGTGAGTGAGCCTCCCACACAATCTTCCTTTACCCTTTTTTTTTAAAGATTTATTTATTTATTTATTTTGGGCGGGGGTCGGGTTGGGGAGGGAGGGGAGCGGGCGGGCCACTTCTGTTGGTCTTTCATTTCTCTATTTTCATCCGTCTTTGTTCTTTGGCTCCTGTGGGCCTCCCACCGCGGTGGCCTCTGTTGTCGCAGAGCACCGGCTCTGGGCGCATGCGCTCCAGAGCTCCGGCTCGGTGATTGGACACATCAGTCCAGCCGCTCCACGGCACGTGGGATCTTCCCAGGTCAGGGATCAAACCGGCGCCCCTTGCAGTGCAAGGTGGTGTCCTTATCCACTGGACCACCAGGGGAAGCCCTTCCTTTACCCTTTTTATATTTTTTCCAACTAGAAATCTGAAGTTAATTAATAATCATGAAGAAGTTTTTGTCTCTCTAGAGATGGAAAAGAGGTCCTCATCGGAGCCCTTTGCTCCTCCACCAACACCTTTGTTCTCAAGGTGAAACATTTGTTTATACAAAAACATCCTTACAATTCTTAATCTAGGAAGGGAACTAGAGTTGTAAAAAGCGTGTTTCATTAGCATTTAAAAGGGGTAAGAGGAAGAGGTTTTGCACTCTGCATTAGCACCTCTATCGATGTTTGCTAAAGGTAATAATTTTAAACTGCTAATCTTATGAGTGGGGCTTTTATCAGTAACTAGCTACCTATTCATCCACGGAGGAGGTTTCAGAGAAGAGGCTTGCAGGCAGCACCTTATCTTGAGTGCAAGGAGACAACTGTCTGCTCAGCCAGTATATCTTTTCTTGATCTTTCCTGTGAGAAGTGAACAGGCCTTTACTTGCCCATGACAGCTTCTTTTCATGTGATATTTGTTGCTTATATATCTTCTTCAGTGAGGTAACTCTTAGATCTTTAGTCTATTTTTAGGTTGGGCCATTTGCTTTCTTACTGTTGGGTTTTAAGAGTTCTCTGTGTATTTCAGATACCAGTCCTCTATCAGATATGTTTTTCAGATATCATCTCTCAGTTTGTGACCTGCCTTCTTGTTCTGTGAGTCTGTACTCTTTCCAGATGCTCAGGAGGGCCGATGACGACAGATACCCAGTGTCTCCAGGGTGTGTGGTGTGTGCCCACACTCACAGCATTTGCAGCCTGCAGGCTGATGTCCGGGGCTACATCCAGGCAGTGGGAGAGGGTCTGGGCTGGAGGAACGTGTTGGGGTGTTGGCTTCCATTGCACTAGCCCCATCCATCCTTCCATCCAGCCAGACCCCTGATTCGTAAGGTGCGCCCACTATGTACCCTGCATGCTTCCAGACATTAAGAAAGCAAAGATGAGTACAACAGAGTCTTCCCCTTGCCTTCAAAAAGCACACAGGCTAGTCTGGAAAGTAGACAAAGGAATAGGTCATTTCAGTGCAGAATGAGAAGAGCCCAGTAGAAGGAACGGTGGGTACAGTGGGGGTGGGGCAGGCTGTTGGGGGGCAGCGATGGCAAGGGAGAAGGGGAATCAGAGTACATGTCTCACCTACTCCCCAGTCTTCAGGGATCCCCCAAAGGGAGCACAAGGGAGCATTCCCTTTGGCTGAGCCTTTTGCAGGTGTGCCAGGAGCGTTCCATCCCCAAAGGGCAAAGAGCAGGCCTCTCCCGACCACACTCTCACTGTCACGACCACAGTTTCCTCTTTGTCACTTTCACATGGCCCCCCAAACAGGAACTGCTGCAAAGCCCTGAGTGGCTGTGGGTGAAGCAGCTCTGGAGATGGGTAAGGGGCCCTCACACCCCAGAGGACAACCGACCACGCAAGCTTTAGTGCGGCCACTAGAGCTACACTCACGGTCAGCCTTGCAGAGGGCCCTGGGGCCGGCAGGGACAGGCGTGTTCCCGCAGGCGAGTGTATCTGCCTCCTCCACCCCTCCCACCAAGGTGAGCCTCCGGAGGGTGGAGCTACCACAGTCAGTGCAGTTGTGAAGGGGAACCAAGGGACTTCCTACTTTCAAGGTTCTGCAACTGGCAATAGGAGGAATTTCCCTCTCTCCACAATTCTTTGTGAGGTAACTCTTAGATCTTTAGTCTATTTTTAGGTTGGGCCATTTGCTTTCTTACTGTTGGGTTTTAAGAGTTCTCTGTGTATTTCAGATACCAGTCCTCTATCAGATATGTTTTTCAGATATCATCTCTCAGTTTGTGACCTGCCTTCTTGTTCTGTGAGTCTGTACTCTTTCCAGATGCTCAGGAGGGCCGATGACGACAGATACCCAGTGTCTCCAGGGTGTGGGGTGTGTGCCCACACTCACAGCATTTGCAGCCTGCAGGCTGATGTCCGGGGCTACATCCAGGCAGTGGGAGAGGGTCTGGGCTGGAGGAACGTGTTGGGGTGTTGGCTTCCATTGCACTAGCCCCATCCATCCTTCCATCCAGCCAGACCCCTGATTCGTAAGGTGCGCCCACTATGTACCCTGCATGCTTCCAGACATTAAGAAAGCAAAGATGAGTACAACAGAGTCTTCCCCTTGCCTTCAAAAAGCACACAGGCTAGTCTGGAAAGTAGACAAAGGAATAGGTCATTTCAGTGCAGAATGAGAAGAGCCCAGTAGAAGGAACGGTGGGTACAGTGGGGGTGGGGCAGGCTGTTGGGGGGCAGCGATGGCAAGGGAGAAGGGGAATCAGAGTACATGTCTCACCTACTCCCCAGTCTTCAGGGATCCCCAAGGCAGCACAAGGGAGCATTCCCTTTGGCTGAGCCTTTTGCAGGTGTGCCAGGAGCGTTCCATCCCCAAAGGGCAAAGAGCAGGCCTCTCCCGACCACACTCTCACTGTCACGACCACAGTTTCCTCTTTGTCACTTTCACATGGCCCCCCAAACAGGAACTGCTGCAAAGCCCTGAGTGGCTGTGGGTGAAGCAGCTCTGGAGATGGGTAAGGGGCCCTCACACCCCAGAGGACAACCGACCACGCAAGCTTTAGTGCGGCCACTAGAGCTACACTCACGGTCAGCCTTGCAGAGGGCCCTGGGGCCGGCAGGGACAGGCGTGTTCCCGCAGGCGAGTGTATCTGCCTCCTCCACCCCTCCCACCAAGGTGAGCCTCCGGAGGGTGGAGCTACCACAGTCAGTGCAGTTGTGAAGGGGAACCAAGGGACTTCCTACTTTCAAGGTTCTGCAACTGGCAATAGGAGGGGAATCTTCCCCCATCTCTCTGTCTACTGGAAATTCTTTTGGTTGTAAAGGCAATGTATGCTTCTAGTAAAACCCTTCAATGACAGTAGAGGGTAGTCTGGGCTGAGAGGTTATAACCCTCCTCACTAACCCACCAGTACACCGCACTCCCCCGAGAGGACCACAGCCACCAACTTCTTGTGTCTCTTTCCCAAGTGCAAAGCTCCTGTCTCTGGCTGTAGGGAAATAGGCTGTTGGGTACAGCCTGTTCTGTGAGCTCCTTATTCACTTAGCTCTACATTTTGGACATTTTTTCATATTATTACAGAAAACCTGACTTAACCTTTACTGTTTTTTGAAGCAACAGCATATGCTAGTGAAAAACCAGAAACTAGAACTGGCTAGGGGCTACTGACCACCTTAGTAGAAAAGAGGCCATGGAGTGAAATGGGAAAAGCATGCAACAGATGAAACCCAGATTTCCTAAGCATGCTCACTGTGTCCCTTTTGTAAATTTCTTCACCTCTCCGGGTTCAGATGACACATTCACAAAATGCAGACTACAATTGACTTAGGTTAAGGGCTGGATATAACAGTTACTCAACAATTGCAGTGATGAACCTATCTGCAGGGCAGCAGTGAGAAACAGACATAGAGAACAGACTTGTGGACAAGGGGAGGGAAGGAGAATACGGGATGATTTGAGAGAGAGGCATTAAACATATAAACTACTCTATGTAAAACAGTTGGTAGGAATTTGTTGCATGACCCAGGGAACTCAAACCTAGTGTTCTGTGACAACCTAGAGAGCGGGATGGAGTGGGAGGTTGGAGGGAGTCTCAAGAGGGAGAGGACACATGCATGCCTATGGCTGATTCACGTTGAGCTAAGGGGGCCCTACACCCAGGGGCCGGCTTAGTGCGGCCACTAGAGCTACACTCACGGTCAGCCTTGCAGAGGGCCCTGGGGCCGGCAGGGACAGGCGTGTTCCCGCAGGCGAGTGTATCTGCCTCCTCCACCCCTCCCACCAAGGTGAGCCTCCGGAGGGTGGAGCTACCACAGTCAGTGCAGTTGTGAAGGGGAACCAAGGGACTTCCTACTTTCAAGGTTCTGCAACTGGCAATAGGAGGGGAATCTTCCCCCATCTCTCTGTCTACTGGAAATTCTTTTGGTTGTAAAGGCAATGTATGCTTCTAGTAAAACCCTTCAATGACAGTAGAGGGTAGTCTGGGCTGAGAGGTTATAACCCTCCTCACTAACCCACCAGTACACCGCACTCCCCCGAGAGGACCACAGCCACCAACTTCTTGTGTCTCTTTCCCAAGTGCAAAGCTCCTGTCTCTGGCTGTAGGGAAATAGGCTGTTGGGTACAGCCTGTTCTGTGAGCTCCTTATTCACTTAGCTCTACATTTTGGACATTTTTTCATATTATTACAGAAAACCTGACTTAACCTTTACTGTTTTTTGAAGCAACAGCATATGCTAGTGAAAAACCAGAAACTAGAACTGGCTAGGGGCTACTGACCACCTTAGTAGAAAAGAGGCCATGGAGTGAAATGGGAAAAGCATGCAACAGATGAAACCCAGATTTCCTAAGCATGCTCACTGTGTCCCTTTTGTAAATTTCTTCACCTCTCCGGGTTCAGATGACACATTCACAAAATGCAGACTACAATTGACTTAGGTTAAGGGCTGGATATAACAGTTACTCAACAATTGCAGTGATGAACCTATCTGCAGGGCAGCAGTGAGAAACAGACATAGAGAACAGACTTGTGGACAAGGGGAGGGAAGGAGAATACGGGATGATTTGAGAGAGAGGCATTAAACATATAAACTACTCTATGTAAAACAGTTGGTAGGAATTTGTTGCATGACCCAGGGAACTCAAACCTAGTGTTCTGTGACAACCTAGAGAGCGGGATGGAGTGGGAGGTTGGAGGGAGTCTCAAGAGGGAGAGGACACATGCATGCCTATGGCTGATTCACGTTGATGTTCGGCAGAAACCAACACAATATTGTAAAGCAATCATGCGCCAATTAAAAATAAATAGATGTAAAAATATAAAATATGCCAAAGCTTATATAGTAAAAAAAAAAAAAAAAGTAGCTCTTCTTACATACATGGAGCGACATGCCATGTTGATGGATTAGAAGCCTAAATGTTATTAAGTGTTTGCGTGTGTGCTAAGTCTCTTCAGTCATGTCTGACTCTTTGGGACCCCATGGACTGTAGCCCAGCAGGCTCCTCTGTCCATAGGATTCTCCAGGCAAGAATAATACTGGAGTGGGCTGCCATGTCCTCTTCCAAGCAAACCAGGGATGGAACCAGAGTCTCTTACATCGCCTGCATTTGTAGGCAGTTTCTTTACCACTAGCACTACTAAAAACTAAGTAATTTGCCCCCAAATTTATCTGTAGATGCAATTCCATCCCCATCAAAATCTCATTACGGTTTTTTTTTCTTCCCCGCCTGCCCCCACCACCCGCAACCCTGCTGCTTGTGGGAATCTCTGAGTTCTGAATGAGCAGGGCAATATAGAGCCTCCTAGTTTGGGGTTGTGCACATTTGCAGCTAATGTTGGTTTCCTTTCTGCGCTCCCACATGCTCTCTGACTCCCAGGAACTCTCACTTTGGCAGTCATCGAGATGGGGCATCTGGGGCATCTCACACATGCATTACTTCCTGGGGGAACCGCATTTATGGTCGCACAGTTCAGGAGGCCAGACATCCAGGGTTGTGGCTGGAGGGGAAGGCACTCCTCACTTTGGGGTGCCTTGCTGGTCCTATCTGGTATTTTGTTGCAGATACATCACCTCAGTGCTGGCCTCCCTTTCACCTGGCGTACTTCCTGTGTGTGTGTCTGTCTCTGTGCCCAAATTTCTGTTTTTCCTAAAGACACCAGCACCTACTGGGTTAAGGTACACCCAAATGACCACATCTGAACCTCATTACCTCTGTGAAGATCTTATCTCCGAATGAGGTCACATTCTGAGGTCCTTGGGGTTAGGACTTCGGCATTTCTTTTTGAGGGGACAGATTTCAACACATAACTGGTAGCAAAAGAATTAAAATGATATTATACATTTAAAAAATGGATACCCTAGAACTTCCCTGGTGGTCCAGGGGTTAGGACTCCCTGCTGCCAACGCAGAGGGCATGGGTCCCGTCCCTGGTCAGGAACTAGATCCCACACACTGCAATGGAAGATTCCATGGGTTGCAGCAAAGATTGAATATCTCTTGTCCTGTGACCAAGATCTGGTGCAGCCAAATAAAAACAAATAATGTATACATATTTTTAAATTTTGGTCTCTCTCTCTTTCTTTTTCATCCATCTTTATTCTTTGGCCTGTATGGGCCTCCCATTGCAGTGGCCTCTCTTGTTGCAGAGCACCAGTTCTGGGCACATGCTCTCCAGAGTGCTGGCTCTCAATTGGACACGGTAATTCGACACACTGGTTCAGCCGCTCCGCAGCATGTGGGATCTTCCCAGGTCAGGGATCAAATCAGCGCCCCTTGCACTGCAAGGAGGATTCTTTACCTACTGGACCACCAGGGAAGCCCCAAATAATATTTTTAAAACTGGGATTTCTGCTAACATTTTTCTTGTGTTTATTCTTCAAATGCTCTGTGATATCATAAAACAACTTTTGTTAAATATTAGAATGATTTATCCTACATGGAAATACCCTTTTCTGCCTCTGTCCATAGCTTGTCACAGACATGGCATGTACTTGACAGTTAAGGGGAAGGTTTCAGTTTAGGAGATTCTCTAATGATACACAGACACACCTCTTTTAATGGCCCTTCCTTCACTTGATTGCACTTTGAAGGTACTGCCTCTTTCTTCTTTTATTCCTTTCTTACAAATGGAAGATTGGTGGTGACCCTATGGTGAGCAAGGCCGTCAGAGCCACTTTTCCAACAGCATTTGATCACACTGAGCCTCTGTGTCACATATTTCAAATCTTTTCATTATTATTATACTTGTTATAATCTGTGATTAGTGATTTTTGATATTGCTTTCACTCACTGAAGGCTCAGACGATGGTTATCATACTTTAGCAAAAGAAATATTTTTTTAAATTAATGTATGCACATTGTTTCTTAGACATAATATAATTGCACACTTAAGAGACTACACCATAGTGCAAACATGACTGTTACATGCATTGGGAAACCAAAAAAGTCACGTGACGGCTTTAGCGTAATGTTTGCTTTAGTGGGGTGGTCTGGAATGGAAATATTTCCAAGGTACACCTACACAAATCCTTGTACTCCAGTTGGCTAACATGATTTCACAGTCTAAGATTTTTATTTATTTATTTTTGGCTATTCTGGGTTTTCACTGCTGCCACAGGTTCTTCTCTAGTTGCAGGGAGTGGGGGCTACTCTCTAGTGGAGGTGAGCAGGCTTCTTGTTGTGGTGACTTCTCTTGTTGTGAAATTCGGGCTCTAGGGCACACAGGTTTCAGTAGTTGCGGCACATAAGCTCAATAGTTGCGGCTCTGAGGCTCCAGAGCACAGGCTCCATAGTTGTGGCTCATGGGCTTAGTTGCTCCGCTGCTTGTGGAATCTTCCCAGATCAGGTATCGAACCGTGTCTCCTGCGTCGGCAGGTGAACTCTTTACCACTGAGCTACCAGGGAAGCCCTGATTTCATAGTTGAAGATTTAAATGACTTTAGAAAATGAATGTGCTTTATTTTACTTTCCATGAATCCTTGTTTCTCTAGCATGTAGATTTCAGTTGATATTTATGGAATCAAAGCTGAGAATGCTTTGTCTCTATTTTCAGGGTTTTTTAAAGAATTTGTTTTGTTTCTAAATCTTCTAGTCTTACCACACAGCGGGCGGGATCTTAGTTCCCTGTCCAGGGATGGAACCCATGCCCCCTGCACTGCAGTGTAGAGTCCTAACCACCAGACCACTGGGGAACTCCCTATTTACAGTTTTCAAAAAGGCTCTGGCATCATTGACGGTAGTGAGAGTGATGATACATTTCAGAGTCTATCTGTTACTTCAGTTTTATGATTATTGGGGGTTTTTCCCCCAGGACTTCTGAGGCAGGAGCCACACTATGCACTTGTACCTGGGGGACCAAAAGAGGAGAGTGACTATGGCTTTCATCATGGGCTCACATGATCATACTTTAGCAAAAGAAATATTTTTAAATTAATGTATGCACATTGTTTCTTAGACATAATATAATTGCACACTTAAGAGACTACACCATAGTGCAAACATGACTGTTACATGCATTGGGAAACCAAAAAAGTCACGTGACGGCTTTAGCGTAATGTTTGCTTTAGTGGGGTGGTCTGGAATGGAAATATTTCCAAGGTACACCTACACAAATCCTTGTACTCCAGTTGGCTAACATGATTTCACAGTCTAAGATTTTTATTTATTTATTTTTGGCTATTCTGGGTTTTCACTGCTGCCACAGGTTCTTCTCTAGTTGCAGGGAGTGGGGGCTACTCTCTAGTGGAGGTGAGCAGGCTT
Organism: Tragulus kanchil; assembly: GCA_022376925.1. NCBI lineage: Eukaryota > Metazoa > Chordata > Mammalia > Artiodactyla > Tragulidae > Tragulus > Tragulus kanchil. The sequence continues at coordinate 99,148,558 of JAIOJX010000005.1, read as the reverse complement.
CTTGTTGTGGTGACTTCTCTTGTTGTGAAATTCGGGCTCTAGGGCACACAGGTTTCAGTAGTTGCGGCACATAAGCTCAATAGTTGCGGCTCTGAGGCTCCAGAGCACAGGCTCCATAGTTGTGGCTCATGGGCTTAGTTGCTCCGCTGCTTGTGGAATCTTCCCAGATCAGGTATCGAACCGTGTCTCCTGCGTCGGCAGGTGAACTCTTTACCACTGAGCTACCAGGGAAGCCCTGATTTCATAGTTGAAGATTTAAATGACTTTAGAAAATGAATGTGCTTTATTTTACTTTCCATGAATCCTTGTTTCTCTAGCATGTAGATTTCAGTTGATATTTATGGAATCAAAGCTGAGAATGCTTTGTCTCTATTTTCAGGGTTTTTTAAAGAATTTGTTTTGTTTCTAAATCTTCTAGTCTTACCACACAGCGGGCGGGATCTTAGTTCCCTGTCCAGGGATGGAACCCATGCCCCCTGCACTGCAGTGTAGAGTCCTAACCACCAGACCACTGGGGAACTCCCTATTTACAGTTTTCAAAAAGGCTCTGGCATCATTGACGGTAGTGAGAGTGATGATACATTTCAGAGTCTATCTGTTACTTCAGTTTTATGATTATTGGGGGTTTTTCCCCCAGGACTTCTGAGGCAGGAGCCACACTATGCACTTGTACCTGGGGACCAGGAAAGGAAGATCAGAGCTCAAGAAAGGCAGGAGAGGCTACTAGCTCCATGCTGAGAACGTCTCAGAGCTGAGCCCGCAGAGGGCTGCAGAGGGCAGGAGGGCCATGGGTGGGTACCAGCCTTTCTGGGAAAGGAACCAGCAACCGGTCCTGCCCTTCCTCCTTCCTGCAGGGTAGGCAGGAGTACACGCCACAAGTAATGCTCATCGGAGGCCTCAGGGATCAAGTTCGAGGAGCCCCACTTTTTCTTGTCCCCCTTAAAGAGTGACCCGCTGGACTTCCCTGGCAGTCCAGTGGATAAGTATCTGCCTGCCAGTGTAGGGGACATGGGTCTAATCCCTGGTCCAGGAGGACTCCACATGCCTTGGGGCAACTAAGCCTATGCACCACAACTACTGAGCCCAAGCGCCTTCTGCAACAAAAGAAGCCACCACTAGGAGAAGCCTGAACAGCCATAAATAAATAACTAAAATTATATATATATATATATATATATATACACATTATTTTTATTTTTAATAAAAGAGGGTCCACTGTAGCCCTGTCTGAGATTCCTCAGAGTCCCAGATCTCGGAACCTCCTCTTCTTGTTATCTGGACTGCCCTCTCTTCCTTCATCTGCTTGGTAAACTTCTCTTTCCCTTCAAGACTGACCTCAGGCCCTCCCCCTCCTCCTGTTTCTCTCTGCACCCTGCTTCTACCCCCAGTATCTGGCACAAAGTAGGTGCTCAAGGAATGCGTAGGTTGAATCCATGGGATGAATGAACTTTCAGGCAAGATGAGTGGACTGTGGAGACAGCGCGGGCCCTGGCGCTGGAGAGAGGTCCATTCGTATCTCAGGCCTGAAATTCACTAACGGTGAGACCTTCAACAAGGGACCTAACCTACTTGTGCCTCAGTGTTATCACACAGGAAACAGGACAGAAATATTTACGCTGTATTTCCCACAGCATGGCTAAGGTGAAAGCCTTATGCGAATTTTCAAGTGCTTCTGCCAAATGTCAGAAGTAACCAACACTTCCTGTGTTCTTGCTGCAGGCAGGGACCCTTACCTCCTATCTCAGGGTGCCTGTGGTGACTAGGAGAGGACTAGCAACACCCTAAGTTTGCAAAAAAGAAAATGAAGATTCAGGCAGGTGCAGGCAGTTGCACAAAACGTGGCAGACCCTGGCTTTACACACTTCCCCCTACTCCCAGAAGGTACCCCTGCTTGCTGTGTGGCAGGAAAGGGCACATCCACGAACAAGGACCCCAAAGAGGTCATCTCTGGCTGTGGCTGAAGGGTCGGCAAACCTTCCCTTACAAATTATTCAAACCAAACCCAGGTGAACTCCTAAACACACCACACCAAATGTCACTGCCTGTCTCAGATTCATAGTTTCTGTTCTCCCCTCTCATGAAGGATCCTACCCTCCTCTCAATGCCAGAAATGTGTCTCTGGCTCAAATCAGTTTGCTTCCTGTTAGGACCAAGTGAACCAGGACACAAAGCAGTTTCACACCTGATCACTTGCTAAGATGTATTCCAGGACTGGCAGAGAGCAGGGGCCACTCTTCCTCCTCTTCTTGTTTTTCCTGTTCAGTGGAAGGAATCAGGTGTTTCTTGAGGGAGGAGAGCCCACCTGTTGCTTACAGATTGTGTAGAACATGCCCTCTGTGCGTCAGTCACGTGCAGCAGGGTCGAGAATTCAAGTTCCGTGGCTGTAATGTTGTCCAGAGACCAGGATCCTGCTTGCTTTGTGTCCATTTACATTTTCCAAATAAGCAAACAGACTAAGGGCCAGGGCAGTGCCTGTTTCAGGCTTTTTAGTAACAACCAGCCTCAGCAAATGCCAGGTATCCATCGCTGTATGATGGATGAGTTCTCCCTAACACTGGGCTGAACACAATAATCATCCTATTACTGCCTCCTGTGGTCACAGGTGTGGACCAGAGTCATGTGGGCAGTGCACCTGGGGCTGCCGTCAGACAGCGGCTTGGGCGGCATTTGCCTGAGGGTTTCCTTACCTGTAGGTCTGGCAGTTGATGCCTCTTGTCCCCTGGGACCTCAGGGAGAGCCGCCAGCCCAGACACCTACACGTGGGCTCCTCATGGGGCCTGAGCTTCCTCACATTATGGAGGCAGAGTTCCTAGAGAGAGAATACAAAAAGATCCAATGGAAGCTGTTTCACCTTGCATGGCCTATTCTTAGAAATCACACCATAGCTCCCCCTCCCACACCCCAATCCAGAAGAGGAACACGGTCCTGCTTCTCAATGGGAGAATAGTCACATCAACACAAGACATCAACACAACATCACATCAACATGACTCTTTAAGAACACGTGGGATGGGAGATGGCACCGAGGCCATCTAGGAAAATGTGATCTGCAGGGTGGAGTCTGGCTGTGCGTGGTCTCGTGACTCTAACTCAGTGGTTTTACTCTAGTTCACGCTGCTCTGGGAGGCATGAAGGGTAGTAAAATTGACTACCTATAGATTAAACCCTTCTATACGGTAAAGAAACCCCCAAAACAAAACCAAAAAGTCCCTGGGATATATTTTTTGCCGTATCTATGACAAAAAGCTTGCTGATGTTGTTCAGTCACTCAGTCATGTCCAATTCTTTATGATCCCTCGGACTGCAGCATGAGAGGCTTCCCTGTCCTTCACTGTCTCCCGGACATGGTTCAAACCCATGTCCATCAAGTCAGTGATGCCATCCAACCGTCTCCTCCTCTGTCATCCCCTTCTCCTCTAGCCCTTAATCTTCCCCAGCTTCAGGGTCTTTTCCAATGAATTGTCTCTTCACATCAGGTGGCCAAAGTATTAGAGCTTCAGCTTCAGCATTGTTCCGGATGAATATTCAGGGTTGATTTCCTTTACGATTGACTGGCTTGTTCTCTTTGTTGTCCAGAGAGGTGCCAGGAAATCCTGTTTCAGGCTTTTTAGTAACAACCAGCCTCAGCAAATGCCAGGTATCCATCGCTGTATGATGGATGAGTTCTCCCTAACACTGGGCTGAACACAATAATCATCCTATTACTGCCTCCTGTGGTCACAGGTGTGGACCAGAGTCATGTGGGCAGTGCACCTGGGGCTGCCGTCAGACAGCGGCTTGGGCGGCATTTGCCTGAGGGTTTCCTTACCTGTAGGTCTGGCAGTTGATGCCTCTTGTCCCCTGGGACCTCAGGGAGAGCCGCCAGCCCAGACACCTACACGTGGGCTCCTCATGGGGCCTGAGCTTCCTCACATTATGGAGGCAGAGTTCCTAGAGAGAGAATACAAAAAGATCCAATGGAAGCTGTTTCACCTTGCATGGCCTATTCTTAGAAATCACACCATAGCTCCCCCTCCCACACCCCAATCCAGAAGAGGAACACGGTCCTGCTTCTCAATGGGAGAATAGTCACATCAACACAAGACATCAACACAACATCACATCAACATGACTCTTTAAGAACACGTGGGATGGGAGATGGCACCGAGGCCATCTAGGAAAATGTGATCTGCAGGGTGGAGTCTGGCTGTGCGTGGTCTCGTGACTCTAACTCAGTGGTTTTACTCTAGTTCACGCTGCTCTGGGAGGCATGAAGGGTAGTAAAATTGACTACCTATAGATTAAACCCTTCTATACGGTAAAGAAACCCCCAAAACAAAACCAAAAAGTCCCTGGGATATATTTTTTGCCGTATCTATGACAAAAAGCTTGCTGATGTTGTTCAGTCACTCAGTCATGTCCAATTCTTTATGATCCCTCGGACTGCAGCATGAGAGGCTTCCCTGTCCTTCACTGTCTCCCGGACATGGTTCAAACCCATGTCCATCAAGTCAGTGATGCCATCCAACCGTCTCCTCCTCTGTCATCCCCTTCTCCTCTAGCCCTTAATCTTCCCCAGCTTCAGGGTCTTTTCCAATGAATTGTCTCTTCACATCAGGTGGCCAAAGTATTAGAGCTTCAGCTTCAGCATTGTTCCGGATGAATATTCAGGGTTGATTTCCTTTACGATTGACTGGCTTGTTCTCTTTGTTGTCCAAGGGACTCTCAAGCCTTCTCCAGCACCACAGTTCAAAGGCATCAATTCTTTGGTGCTCAGGCTTCTTTATGGTCTAGCTCTCACATCTGTACATGACTACTGGAAACACTATAGCTTTGACCTGGACCTTTGTCAGCAAAGTGTTGTCTCTGCTTTTTAATATGTTATCTAGGTTTGTCATAGCTTTTCTTTCAAGGAGAAAGTGTCTTTTAATTCTGTGCCTACAGTCACTGTCTGCAGTGATTTTGGAGACCAAGAACCTAAGACCTGTCATTGTTTCCACTTTTCCCCCATCTGTTTGACATGAAGTGACGGAATTGGACCTTCATTTTTCGAATGTTGAGTTTTTAAGTCAGCTTTTTTACTCTCCTCTTTCACTTTCATCAAGGTGCTCTTTAGTTCCTCTTTGCTTTCTGCCATGAAAGTGGCAGCACCTACATATCTGAGGTTGTGAATTTTTCTCCCAGCAATCTCGATTTAAGCTTGTGATTCATCCAGCCCAGCAGTTCCCATGATGTTCTCTACATAGAGCTTAAATAGGCAGGGTGACAATGCACAGCCTTGATGCACTCCTTTCCCAGTTTTGAACACTCCATTGTTCCATGTCTGGTTCTAACTGCTGCTACTTGACTTGCATACAGGTTTCTCAGCAGACATGTAAGGTGGTCTGGTACTCCCATCTCTATTATTAAGGATTTTCTGCAGTTTGTACCCGGTAAAGAAACCCCAAAACAAAACCAAATTTGGTTTTGCGTATCTATGACAAAAAGCTTGCTGATGTTGTTCAGTCACTCAGTCATGTCCAATTCTTTATGATCCCTCGGACTGCAGCATGAGAGGCTTCCCTGTCCTTCACTGTCTCCCGGACATGGTTCAAACCCATGTCCATCAAGTCAGTGATGCCATCCAACCGTCTCCTCCTCTGTCATCCCCTTCTCCTCTAGCCCTTAATCTTCCCCAGCTTCAGGGTCTTTTCCAATGAATTGTCTCTTCACATCAGGTGGCCAAAGTATTAGAGCTTCAGCTTCAGCATTGTTCCGGATGAATATTCAGGGTTGATTTCCTTTACGATTGACTGGCTTGTTCTCTTTGTTGTCCAAGGGACTCTCAAGCCTTCTCCAGCACCACAGTTCAAAGGCATCAATTCTTTGGTGCTCAGGCTTCTTTATGGTCTAGCTCTCACATCTGTACATGACTACTGGAAACACTATAGCTTTGACCTGGACCTTTGTCAGCAAAGTGTTGTCTCTGCTTTTTAATATGTTATCTAGGTTTGTCATAGCTTTTCTTTCAAGGAGAAAGTGTCTTTTAATTCTGTGCCTACAGTCACTGTCTGCAGTGATTTTGGAGACCAAGAACCTAAGACCTGTCATTGTTTCCACTTTTCCCCCATCTGTTTGACATGAAGTGACGGAATTGGACCTTCATTTTTCGAATGTTGAGTTTTTAAGTCAGCTTTTTTACTCTCCTCTTTCACTTTCATCAAGGTGCTCTTTAGTTCCTCTTTGCTTTCTGCCATGAAAGTGGCAGCACCTACATATCTGAGGTTGTGAATTTTTCTCCCAGCAATCTCGATTTAAGCTTGTGATTCATCCAGCCCAGCAGTTCCCATGATGTTCTCTACATAGAGCTTAAATAGGCAGGGTGACAATGCACAGCCTTGATGCACTCCTTTCCCAGTTTTGAACACTCCATTGTTCCATGTCTGGTTCTAACTGCTGCTACTTGACTTGCATACAGGTTTCTCAGCAGACATGTAAGGTGGTCTGGTACTCCCATCTCTATTATTAAGGATTTTCTGCAGTTTGTTGTGATCCACACAAAGTCCTTAGTGTAGACAACGAAGCAGAAGTTTTCCTGGAATTCTTTTGCTTTTTCATTTTTTTTTTTTTAATTTTATTTATTAATCTTTTGGGGGGGGGAGGGAGAGGGATGGGCAGGCCACTTCTATTGGTCTTTCGTTTGTCCATTTTCGTCCATCTTTGTTCTTTGGCTCCTATGGGCCTCCCATCGCGGTGGCCTCTGTCGTCGCAGAGCGCTGGCTCTGGGCGCATGCGCGCCAGAGCTCCGGCTTGGTAATTGGACACATCAGTCCAGCCGCTCCGCGGCACGTGGGATCTTCCCAGGCCAGGGATTGAACCGGCACCCCTTGCACTGCAAGGCGGTGTCCTTACCCACTGGACCACCAGGGGAAGCCCTCTTTTGCTTTTTCTATTCAACTGATGTTTGCAATTTGATCTTTGGTTCCCTTGCCTTTTCTTTCTTTCTTTTAATATGAATTAATTTTTAACGGAAGGAAAATTGCTTTACAGAAGTTTGTTATTTTATGCCACACACCAACCTGAATCAGCCACAGGTACACATGCCTTTTCTAAATTCAAATTTGTACATCTGAAAGTTCTCAGTTCACGTATCATCGAAGCCTGACTTGAAGGATTTTGAGCATAATCTTACTCATATGTGAAATGAATGCAAGTGTATGGTAATTTGAACATTCTTTGGCATTGTTTCCACTTTTCCCCATCTGTTTGACATGAAGTGACGGAATTGGACCTTCATTTCGAATGTTGAGTTTTAAGTCTTTTCCCCCACTTTCATCAAGGTGCTCTTTAGTTCCTCTTTGCTTTCTGCCATGAAAGTGGCAGCACCTACATATCTGAGGTTGTGAATTTTTCTCCCAGCAATCTCGATTTAAGCTTGTGATTCATCCAGCCCAGCAGTTCCCATGATGTTCTCTACATAGAGCTTAAATAGGCAGGGTGACAATGCACAGCCTTGATGCACTCCTTTCCCAGTTTTGAACACTCCATTGTTCCATGTCTGGTTCTAACTGCTGCTACTTGACTTGCATACAGGTTTCTCAGCAGACATGTAAGGTGGTCTGGTACTCCCATCTCTATTATTAAGGATTTTCTGCAGTTTGTTGTGATCCACACAAAGTCCTTAGTGTAGACAACGAAGCAGAAGTTTTCCTGGAATTCTTTTGCTTTTTCATTTTTTTTTTTTTAATTTTATTTATTAATCTTTTGGGGGGGGGAGGGAGAGGGATGGGCAGGCCACTTCTATTGGTCTTTCGTTTGTCCATTTTCGTCCATCTTTGTTCTTTGGCTCCTATGGGCCTCCCATCGCGGTGGCCTCTGTCGTCGCAGAGCGCTGGCTCTGGGCGCATGCGCGCCAGAGCTCCGGCTTGGTAATTGGACACATCAGTCCAGCCGCTCCGCGGCACGTGGGATCTTCCCAGGCCAGGGATTGAACCGGCACCCCTTGCACTGCAAGGCGGTGTCCTTACCCACTGGACCACCAGGGGAAGCCCTCTTTTGCTTTTTCTATTCAACTGATGTTTGCAATTTGATCTTTGGTTCCCTTGCCTTTTCTTTCTTTCTTTTAATATGAATTAATTTTTAACGGAAGGAAAATTGCTTTACAGAAGTTTGTTATTTTATGCCACACACCAACCTGAATCAGCCACAGGTACACATGCCTTTTCTAAATTCAAATTTGTACATCTGAAAGTTCTCAGTTCACGTATCATCGAAGCCTGACTTGAAGGATTTTGAGCATAATCTTACTCATATGTGAAATGAATGCAAGTGTATGGTAATTTGAACATTCTTTGGCATTGCCTTTCTTTGGGATTGGAATGAAAACAGACCTTTTCTAGTCCTGTGATCACTGCTGAGTTTTCCAAATTTGCTGGCATATTGAGTGCAACACTTTAACAGCCTCACCTTTTAGAATTTGAAATGGCTCAGCTCAAATTCCATCACCTCCACCAGTTTTGTCACACAGTAATGCTTCCTAAGTCCCTCTTGACTTCACACTCCAGAATGTCTGTCTCTAGATGAATTTACTTTAAAATATATAGGGCCCTGGGACTTCCCTGGTGGTCCAGTGGCTAAGATTCTGTGCTCCCAACACAGGATCCCTTGTCGGGGAACTAGGTCCCACGTGTTACAACTAAGAGTTCACATGCTGCAGCTACAGGTTCTGCTTGCTGTAAGTAAAGATCCTGTGTGCAGCAACTAAGACCCAGTGCAGCCAAACAAATAAATATTTTAAATATATATAGCGCCCTTATAAATCAATGATTGTCCCATTTTTCAAAAAAAATTAAAGACTTAAAGAGGCAATTGAAAGTAAAATGAGAAGTATATTTAAAAATATAAACAACACCCCTCCCATGTGTATCTAATCTGATTGTCAAAGGTAAAAAAACAGATTTTCCAAAGGCAAAACTACTGGGAGTGGGCACTCTTCAATACTCCTGCTAGTGGGAGTATAAGTTGGTACAACTTTCTAGGGGGCAGTTGGACAATATTTATTAAAAACTGTATGAAAATTTTTGTCATTTTATTTTTTAACTGAAGGAAAATGGCTTTACAGAATTTTGCTGGCTTCTGCCAAACATCAACATGAGTCACCCATAGGTATACATATGTCCCCTCCCTGTTGAGCCTCCCTCCCACCTTCCCAGCACATCTCACCCAGTTTGAGTTCCCTGATTCATACAGCAAATCCCCACTGACTATCTATTTCACATATGGTAATGTAAGTTTCCATGTTACTCTTTCCGTACATTCTACCCTCTCCTTCCTCCCCAACCACCCCACCCCACGTCCTTAAGTCTGTTCTCTATGTCCGTGTCTCCATTGCTGTCCTGCAAATAATCTCATCAGTACCATCTTTGTAGATTCCATATATATGCGTTAGTATTCTCTTTCTGATTTACTTCACTCCGTATAACAGGTTCTAGGTTCCTCTATCTCATTAGAACTGACTCAAATGTGTTGCTTTTAATGGCTGAGTAATAGTCCATTGCATGTATGTATCACAACTTCTTTATCCACTTATCTGTTGATAGACATGTAGGTTGCTTCCATGTTCTAGCTATTGTAAATGGTATTGCAATGAACAATGGGGTACAGGTTTCTTTTTAAATTTTGGTTTCCTCAGGCATATACCTAGTAGTGGGACTGCTGGTTTACATGGTGGTTAAAAAACTTTGTAATAGTGAGTTGGAATTTATCCTGGGCTTCCCTGGTGACTCAAATAGCAAGGAATCTGCCTACAATGCAGGAGACCTGGGTTCAGTCCCTGGGTTGGGAAGACCCCCTTGGAAAAGGAAATGGCAACCCAGTCCAGTATTTAGAGAAATAAAAAAAGACTTGTCCCTATCAGAACAGAGTCTCTCCCTTTCCCAACTTCCCCTTCAGTAACAATAAGTTGGATTAACCTCACTTTTAATGACTGTTTACCTGTTACATGAATGGATAATAAACTCTCATAAGCTCTCCCATCCGAACCACTCTGCTGTACACCTGAAGCTAACATACTCTATAAACCAACGAAGTGTGCAACCTCGTGGACCATATCCTGCCAGGCTCCTATGTTCATGGAATTTTCCAGGCAAGGATGTTGAAGTAGGTTGCCATTTCCTATACCAGGGGGGTCTTTCTGACCCAGGGATTGAACTTGTGTCTCCTCTAGGGGCAGGCAGATTCTTCACTGCTGCACCACCTGCGGAAACACCACATTTCAATGAAAAATAAAAATAAAAGACTCTGAGAGGAAACACTGGGCCGTTTAGAGGAAATTTGCATTAAAATGTAGAGGCTTGAACGTGTTTGGGAGAGTAACTTCAACTTCCTCTCCTGGCTAGTACCGTAACTGGCCTTAAGAAATTTCTTAATTCCCTGAGAGGGACTTCCCATGGCTCCATGGGCCTCCCTCCCATCTTCCCAGCACATCTCACCCAGTTTGAGTTCCCTGATTCATACAGCATACAGTGGCTCCATGGTAAAGAATCTGACTGCCAACGCAGGAGACACGATGTTGATCCCTGATGTGGGAAGATCTCACATGTCACAGATCAACTAAGCCAAAGCCCCATAACTATTGAGCCTCTGCTCTAGAGCCCAGGAGCTCCAAATACGGAGTCCACAGGCTTTAATGACTAAAGCCAGTGCACCCAAGAGCCTATACTCAGTAACAAAAGAAGCCTCCGCAATGAGAAGCCCCTTACTGCAATTAAAGATGGACCCATTAGCCACAACAAGAGAAACGAAGCAACAAAGCACCTAGCACAGCCAAAAATATGAATAGATAGACAGACAGATAGATAGATGATAGATAGATAAAAAGAATTCCCTAAGGGTCCAGTGGTTAGGACTCTGTGCTTCCACTGCAGCAGGCATGGGTTCGACCCCCAGTCTGAGAACTAAGATCCCACATGCAGTGAAGTCAAAAACAGTTCTCTAGTAGGATGGTGAGAAAGCCTAAATCCCAGCTTCTTCAGGGTAAGTTATCTGGGTACTGACCCAAGCCGAACATAGTGGTTAACTCACTTTTAATAGTTACCTGTTACATGAATGGATAATAAACTCTCATCAAGCTCTTCCCAACTTCCTTCAGTAACAATAAGTTGGATTAACCTCACTTTTAATGACTGTTTACCTGTTACATGAATGGATAATAAACTCTCATAAGCTCTCCCATCCGAACCACTCTGCTGTACACCTGAAGCTAACATACTCTATAAACCAACGAAGTGTGCAACCTCGTGGACCATATCCTGCCAGGCTCCTATGTTCATGGAATTTTCCAGGCAAGGATGTTGAAGTAGGTTGCCATTTCCTATACCAGGGGGGTCTTTCTGACCCAGGGATTGAACTTGTGTCTCCTCTAGGGGCAGGCAGATTCTTCACTGCTGCACCACCTGCGGAAACACCACATTTCAATGAAAAATAAAAATAAAAGACTCTGAGAGGAAACACTGGGCCGTTTAGAGGAAATTTGCATTAAAATGTAGAGGCTTGAACGTGTTTGGGAGAGTAACTTCAACTTCCTCTCCTGGCTAGTACCGTAACTGGCCTTAAGAAATTTCTTAATTCCCTGAGAGGGACTTCCCATGGCTCCATGGGCCTCCCTCCCATCTTCCCAGCACATCTCACCCAGTTTGAGTTCCCTGATTCATACAGCATACAGTGGCTCCATGGTAAAGAATCTGACTGCCAACGCAGGAGACACGATGTTGATCCCTGATGTGGGAAGATCTCACATGTCACAGATCAACTAAGCCAAAGCCCCATAACTATTGAGCCTCTGCTCTAGAGCCCAGGAGCTCCAACACGGAGTCCACAGGCTTTAATGACTAAAGCCAGTGCACCCAAGAGCCTATACTCAGTAACAAAAGAAGCCTCCGCAATGAGAAGCCCCTTACTGCAATTAAAGATGGACCCATTAGCCACAACAAGAGAAACGAAGCAACAAAGCACCTAGCACAGCCAAAAATATGAATAGATAGACAGACAGATAGATAGATGATAGATAGATAAAAAGAATTCCCTAAGGGTCCAGTGGTTAGGACTCTGTGCTTCCACTGCAGCAGGCATGGGTTCGACCCCCAGTCTGAGAACTAAGATCCCACATGCAGTGAAGTCAAAAACAGTTCTCTAGTAGGATGGTGAGAAAGCCTAAATCCCAGCTTCTTCAGGGTAAGTTATCTGGGTACTGACCCAAGCAGCCACTGAGAGGTGTTTTCTGCCCTCTAGTGGTCTCTTCTGGAATTGCCTCCTAGGAGAAACCTTGACTCACTGGGGCTAGAGGGCACTCACTCTGTCCCTAGTCTATCTCTGGGCCTGTCTACACCCTGATAGCTCAGTGGGCAAAGAATCCACCTGCCAAAGCAGCAGATGCAAGACATGCGGGTTCCATCCCTGCATTGGGAAGATCTCACAGAGGAGGGCATGGCAAACCACTTCAGTGTTACTGCCTGGAGAATCCCATGGACGGAGGAGCCTGGCGGGCTGCAGTCCATGGGGGTGGCAAAGAGTCAGACACGACTGAAGTAACTGAGCCCACACACACCTGAGCTTCACTATAATCCTCTGGGGAGCCTATCTCAGGGCCTGTTTTTCCTGGCTTTTTAGCCCTTCCATCTCTTAATTGTGTGTGGTTTTAACAAGTGTCCCTTGTAAGAGTTCTTCTCCAAAGTAAGGGACTCTGCTTTAGGCATCCTGGCTCAAGAGGTGGGGCAAGCAGCAACTGCTGGACCCCAGAGCCACAGGTTGGCGGTGACCATTCCACCCAAGTGGCTGGGTCTTTCCAGGAGGCTCAACCTGCTTGCTCCAGGATGCACTAGAGCAATTTTGCAAAGCCACATTTCCTCTTGTATTTGTATTCGAAACATACCTCACCATAGGTTTGTTCAGTGACAAAGAGATGTAACTTCAGGTGTATTGTGCATGTTGTATTGTGCATGTTGGTATTAAAAAGAAATTGTTACATTATTCTACAAATGTACCTAGTGAATTTTAATACAAGAGCATTTCAGATCTACCATCAGCTGTTGAAAAGAACTATTAATAAACCCCTTCCATCCTTTCTCTCTTCGTACTTGCATTCCCATTTCCATAAAATGTTATTGTAATGGGATATGTTTTTATCCTGAAAGTCTTTTATTAACTACCATGAAGTGAATAACCCAGATTTGAGGGAAAGGATGCCGAAGTGAGGCACCCCAGGGGGTAGGGCAGGGCAGCCTGTCAGGTTGTTGTTGCTCATTCGTGTCTGACTCTGTGACCCCACGCACTGCAGCCCAGCAGGCTTCCCTGCCCTTCACTTTCTCCCAGAGTTTGCTCATACTCGTGCCCATTGAGTCAGAGATGCCATCCACCCATCTTGTCCTCTGTCATCCCCTTCTTCTCTTGCCTTCACTCTTTCCCAGCATCAGGCTCTTTTCCAATGAGTTGACTCTTCACATCAGGTGGCCAAAGCCATGGAGACACAGCTTTGGCATCAGTCATTCCAATGAATGACATTGGATGGCATTCCAGTGAATATTCAGGGTCAGTTTCCTTTCGGATAGACCGATTTGATCTCCTTGCCGTCCAAGGAACTCTCAAGAGTCTTCTCCAGCACCACAGTTCAAAAGCATCAATTCTTCAAGGCATAGCCTTCTTTATGGTCCAACTCTTACAGCCATACACGACTACAGGAAAATCCATAGCTTTGAAAACTACACAGACCATTGTTGGCAAAGTGATGTCTCTGCTTTCGAATACGCTATCTAGGTTGGTCATAGGTTTTCTTCCGAGGAGCAAGTGTCTTTTAACTTCATGCAGACCCTCAAAGTAGGGAGCAGGCCGGGCTCCAGCTGCTGAGGAACAAGGTTGAGAGGGTATGTAGGGCCACCTCACGGACTATTCACTATTATCCTCAATTTCCTTGCTTGCTTCTGGAGGGTATGTCACCCTCACTACAGTCCCTGGGGCAATGCTGTGGAAGGAGGTAAGGGGGTCTGCCCCCGACTGAGGAGGAAGATGGCAGCCATGGGCTTGGGGGGCTCTAGGGGGTACTTACATGGGCATCAGCACCAAAGACACCAGAGCCCTCTCCGCCACCCCCCCACCTCCCATGAAGCAGAGAGCACCACAGACCCACTGGCTCAGCAGCTGGAGGGCAACTTGGCACAGATGTACAACAGCTGGCAATGCAGCTGCCCCTTCCTAGCATTGTGCCTGGCCCCAAGAAGCTCAGTTCCTAAGCGAATGTACCTGAATGTCCCTGACCTTTTTTGGTTTGCTTGCTTGTTTTTTTCTTCTATCGTTTGGCCCTATTTCCTGGCATGTGAGATTTCAGTTCACAAATCAGAGATGGCACCTGAGTCTCCTGCATTGGCAGTATGGAGTCTTAACCACTGGGCTGCCAGGCAAGTCCCCCTTCCCTCACTTCTGTTTTGTTAGGGGAAGTACAGACCGAAACGTCTTGGCCTGGTCAGGCCTGATAGTAACCATGTACATGAGTTCTCTTACAACAGGAAGTCCTGGTAAGGAACTCAGAGCTAACAAACTATCATCAAGTGGAAGACTTTGGAAAGGTCAAAAGGAGAGAGGATAAGCTAGTCCATAGGTCCTACCAACCTCCCAGAATCCTCCTCGCTGGAACCCATCTAGGCTGAGTGATTTGCAAGACACCAGGAAGGACCCTGAGTCAGAATGATTGGCCGGAAATAATCCGGAAACTCACCCCACCGTCATAAATCCTGAGACTGTGAGCCGCATGGCAGGGCAATCCTCATTTCCCTCACCCGCCTGTCCTCTGCCCAGGCACCCCTTCCCGCTCACGTCTCCTGCTTTGCGTCTCCTTGGACAGTCGTTTCCTATCACGGGACAAGTGCCCACGTGCCCTGGAAGGTGTCCCCCTTCTGGCAACAACTTCATCCCTCCCGTCGTGTCAGAAACACTTAATGTTAACTGAGGCCCAGCACCACGTGTCGTGGTTGTTTTTAAACTAAACCTCTGAGTGGATAAATAACAGTGGCAGTCCTCTTGGGCTTAGTAATCAGATCTCTGAACCTTTGTTCCTCAGGTAAGAAAAATTAGCTACTATATTAAAATGAAGTGGCATAAGTAATAGGAGATTGATTTGGCTTTGACCATTGCTGATCAAAGCAACTATATTTGCTTAGCGTGTCTGTCTTTTAAGGCCCAAGATCTATTTCTTCTGAGAAGCCTTTTGGGATCAGTTATACCCGTCAACTACAAATTGACCCTTGCCATGGGCACCTGCCATCTAGCTCTACAAGGATTAAATCCTGGCAATGCAGCTGCCCTTCCTAGCATTGTGCCTGGCCCCAAGAAGCTCAGTTCCTAAGCGAATGTACCTGAATGTCCCTGACCTTTTTTGGTTTGCTTGCTTGTTTTTTTCTTCTATCGTTTGGCCCTATTTCCTGGCATGTGAGATTTCAGTTCACAAATCAGAGATGGCACCTGAGTCTCCTGCATTGGCAGTATGGAGTCTTAACCACTGGGCTGCCAGGCAAGTCCCCCTTCCCTCACTTCTGTTTTGTTAGGGGAAGTACAGACCGAAACGTCTTGGCCTGGTCAGGCCTGATAGTAACCATGTACATGAGTTCTCTTACAACAGGAAGTCCTGGTAAGGAACTCAGAGCTAACAAACTATCATCAAGTGGAAGACTTTGGAAAGGTCAAAAGGAGAGAGGATAAGCTAGTCCATAGGTCCTACCAACCTCCCAGAATCCTCCTCGCTGGAACCCATCTAGGCTGAGTGATTTGCAAGACACCAGGAAGGACCCTGAGTCAGAATGATTGGCCGGAAATAATCCGGAAACTCACCCCACCGTCATAAATCCTGAGACTGTGAGCCGCATGGCAGGGCAATCCTCATTTCCCTCACCCGCCTGTCCTCTGCCCAGGCACCCCTTCCCGCTCACGTCTCCTGCTTTGCGTCTCCTTGGACAGTCGTTTCCTATCACGGGACAAGTGCCCACGTGCCCTGGAAGGTGTCCCCCTTCTGGCAACAACTTCATCCCTCCCGTCGTGTCAGAAACACTTAATGTTAACTGAGGCCCAGCACCACGTGTCGTGGTTGTTTTTAAACTAAACCTCTGAGTGGATAAATAACAGTGGCAGTCCTCTTGGGCTTAGTAATCAGATCTCTGAACCTTTGTTCCTCAGGTAAGAAAAATTAGCTACTATATTAAAATGAAGTGGCATAAGTAATAGGAGATTGATTTGGCTTTGACCATTGCTGATCAAAGCAACTATATTTGCTTAGCGTGTCTGTCTTTTAAGGCCCAAGATCTATTTCTTCTGAGAAGCCTTTTGGGATCAGTTATACCCGTCAACTACAAATTGACCCTTGCCATGGGCACCTGCCATCTAGCTCTACAAGGATTAAATCCTGAGATGCTGCAGCTGCTGACCTTCAACACCCCCTGAAGGGAGCTCAGGGTGGAGAGCAGGAATGAGGCACTCCATGCTCCGGAAGACAGGCAGAACAGGTCTTCAGATAGTTATTTTCAGGAACTGATGTTATGAGCCCAGTTCTTGCGCCTCCTCCTATCTAGAAAAGCACTAAATTCCTTCACAGTGACATCTGCTAACTAAAGCCTCTGCAAAAATATGTGCTTGAGTACATCAACTCCCCATTCACCAGAATCACATCAATACTGACCTTTTCCCCTGCCTCTCTGGAGCAGTTTCTCAGAGCTATCTGAGGGGTTGTCTCCGGGGTTGCAGTCTTCATTTTGCCCTAAATAAAACTTAACTCACAACTCTCACATTGTGCAATTTATTTTTAAGTCAACATACCCTTATTATTTCGTTGTGTTTTTTTTTTTGGCTGTACCACACAGCATGTGGGATCTGTTTCCTGACCAGAGATGGAACCCAGCCCCCCTGCAGTAGAAGCATGGAGTCTTAACCACTGGAGCACCAGGAAAGTCCCATCTTTACTGGCCTCTTAAACTCTGTGTGTGCATGTATAGGTACGTTGACCATATGAGCACTAACGTATAGAATATCCTTTCTCTCTACCCCCTGGCCCTCTGGGACTACACCACAGGGACTGTAGTTGGAATGATGGTGGAATGATGGTGAACAAGGTGTGAGACAGAAACGACTGGCAAGGCCATGCCTGAGGGCAGAGAAGTCCCCACTCCGGTACGTTCAGAAGAGCTCAGGGAGGTGGGAGCAGGGAGGCAGAGACTGGATGGAGTCAGCTGCTGGAGGAAGCACGCCCTGCAGGGGTGGAAGGGGTGGAGGCCCTGCTCTCATCCCCCAGGGACCTCTGCTAGGGCAGTCCCCAAGAAAGGGCACCCTCTGCCCCGCCTCCCTGGGACAGGGGAGGACAACTTACCTTACTCCATCTGCAGAGGGCTGGAGAGCCGCTGAAGGTAGGCCAGGTAGCTGGGACAGAGGAGCCTGCAGAGGGACCTGTTAGGATCAGGTGACCCCAAAGACCCTGAGACCCACCCAGGGAGACGCTGGGGCAAGAGCGCCTCAGAGTGCAGGCAGTATCCCTCTAGAGCCACCTGGAAGGAGAGGCTAGATACAACTGAATTAGCAAGTCCACAAGCTCCAGGTGCTACCAAACACAGGTGCAGGTGCCCAACACACAGTGAGGCGGGGGGAGTGAAACAGGAGGAAAGGGACAGATGCAATCTTTAAAAGGATCACAGAGCGTCTGAGGATACGCCTTCCGGCTCAAGATGGCAGACCTTCCACTTCCGGTAGGCCTTGCGCCTCATTATGCCCTCCTTGTAATATCACTTGTAGCATGCACTCATGACACACTCTCAGGTGCCATGACAGTTCTGAGGCCCACCCTGAAAAGCCAAAAAGGGAGCAGTGGCCCACGTCCTGGAAATTCCAGCCTTTTCTCCTAAGTCAACATACCCTTATTATTTCGTTGTGTTTTTTTTTTTGGCTGTACCACACAGCATGTGGGATCTGTTTCCTGACCAGAGATGGAACCCAGCCCCCCTGCAGTAGAAGCATGGAGTCTTAACCACTGGAGCACCAGGAAAGTCCCATCTTTACTGGCCTCTTAAACTCTGTGTGTGCATGTATAGGTACGTTGACCATATGAGCACTAACGTATAGAATATCCTTTCTCTCTACCCCCTGGCCCTCTGGGACTACACCACAGGGACTGTAGTTGGAATGATGGTGGAATGATGGTGAACAAGGTGTGAGACAGAAACGACTGGCAAGGCCATGCCTGAGGGCAGAGAAGTCCCCACTCCGGTACGTTCAGAAGAGCTCAGGGAGGTGGGAGCAGGGAGGCAGAGACTGGATGGAGTCAGCTGCTGGAGGAAGCACGCCCTGCAGGGGTGGAAGGGGTGGAGGCCCTGCTCTCATCCCCCAGGGACCTCTGCTAGGGCAGTCCCCAAGAAAGGGCACCCTCTGCCCCGCCTCCCTGGGACAGGGGAGGACAACTTACCTTACTCCATCTGCAGAGGGCTGGAGAGCCGCTGAAGGTAGGCCAGGTAGCTGGGACAGAGGAGCCTGCAGAGGGACCTGTTAGGATCAGGTGACCCCAAAGACCCTGAGACCCACCCAGGGAGACGCTGGGGCAAGAGCGCCTCAGAGTGCAGGCAGTATCCCTCTAGAGCCACCTGGAAGGAGAGGCTAGATACAACTGAATTAGCAAGTCCACAAGCTCCAGGTGCTACCAAACACAGGTGCAGGTGCCCAACACACAGTGAGGCGGGGGGAGTGAAACAGGAGGGAAAGGGACAGATGCAATCTTTAAAAGGATCACAGAGCGTCTGAGGATACGCCTTCCGGCTCAAGATGGCAGACCTTCCACTTCCGGTAGGCCTTGCGCCTCATTATGCCCTCCTTGTAATATCACTTGTAGCATGCACTCATGACACACTCTCAGGTGCCATGACAGTTCTGAGGCCCACCCTGAAAAGCCAAAAAGGGAGCAGTGGCCCACGTCCTGGAAATTCCAGCCTTTTCTCCAAGAGTTGGAATAATCCTCCCACTTATTAGCCATTGAAATTGCCCATCCCATAAAAAATAAGCACCTCGTATTTTAATGCGGGCTCACCTTTTGAGATGGCCCATAGTCTGTCAATGGAACATGTATTTGTCTAAATAAATCCACGTTTTACCCATCACTTCGCCTCCTGCGGAATCTCTTCTGCCCTGAGGCATAAAGAACAGGCGCTCCTTTCAGTCCTAAGATCAGGGGTGCAGTTCTTAATCAAAAGACAGTGGCATTGAGTCCCACCCTGTGAGTGTAAATCCCAAATTTGAGTTTTGGCTGGGTTCACACCCCATCTGTGCAGTTCCAGGAATCCGGAGCAGAGGAAGGTTTATTGCAGGGCCAAGCAAGGAGGACAAATGGCTTGGGCTCACACTGGTTTGGGGAGTTTTTACAGGCAAAATTTGGGGTGAGGGCTGCAGAGTGTGCGTCCTTCTTCTGATTGGTTTGTTGTGAAGTACCTGGGTGATCCAGGAATCCTGTGCTCAGCCTGAGGTTACCATCCTCCACCTGAATGGGGGTTTTATTTCCTGAAGAACTCAAAGGCATTGCTATGCAGGAGAAATGGAATATTCTCTGCCATATCAGTAAATGAGGGTATCAGAGTCCTTAGCAATTGCAGCCCTCGAAGGTGAGCTGATGAGCCCTGAGGGAACTCAGGAAGGAGAAGAAAGGGGGCCATGGGCCATCCGCAGCTGGCAGACTGCAGCCACTCTCTACAATGAGTCCTGGGGAAAGGAAGCTCAGGATGTGGAAACTGGATATCGGCTCCCGATAGCTGAGGTACTTTAAAGTGTGCAGGAAGCTCGACTCTCACATCTTCCCATACACTGAGAAGCACTGCGTTCCTTAACTTGAGACATCTGGTTTTCTTTTAAAGCGGAAGTGTGAGTCGCTCAATCTTGTCCTACTCTTTGCGACCCCATGGACCGTAGCCCACCAGTCCCATGGAATTTTCCAGGCAAGAATATTGGAATGGGTAGACATTTCCTTCTCCAGATCTTCCTGACCCAGAAAGCGAACCTGGATCTCCCCATTGCGGGCAAACTCTTTACCATCTGAGCTACCAGGGAAGTCTGTTTTCTTAAATTAACCATAATCTTTTGATGCTCAGAATATCCTATATAACCTGCTCCTTCCCTCCCCTCCTCGAAGCAGTTCTCTCAGGGTCACTTGAGATGCTGTCTCTTGGGCTGAAGTCCTAAAAATTCTCACGGAATAAAACGCAACTCTCAACTTTCAGCCCGTGAATAATTTTTAAGTCAACACGTATACGCCTTGGGGAGAAAGCAGGATCCTGCTTTAATGGTGGCTCCTCTTTTGTTTCCGCATTCTCTCTCTTCCCTGATTAGTAATTGTTTGAATCTGCTCCTAGGTAGGCAGAAAGGTCTAGGAGGCAGAAGCCTTTACTCTGCAAATAAGAAACTGTGGCCATAAAAGTTTTTGTGCCCAGCAGATTTGGGTCTTGGGTAGAACCCGAGGAAGAATGAGGCAGATGCTCCTATAGACTGACCCAGATGATGAGCAATGAGGGCTGAAGTCCCAGGGAATACCTGGGTGATCCAGGAATCCTGTGCTCAGCCTGAGGTTACCATCCTCCACCTGAATGGGGGTTTTATTTCCTGAAGAACTCAAAGGCATTGCTATGCAGGAGAAATGGAAT
Source organism: Tragulus kanchil (assembly GCA_022376925.1). Taxonomy (NCBI): domain Eukaryota; kingdom Metazoa; phylum Chordata; class Mammalia; order Artiodactyla; family Tragulidae; genus Tragulus; species Tragulus kanchil. The sequence goes on along the minus strand of JAIOJX010000005.1, from coordinate 99,127,901 downwards.
ATTCTCTGCCATATCAGTAAATGAGGGTATCAGAGTCCTTAGCAATTGCAGCCCTCGAAGGTGAGCTGATGAGCCCTGAGGGAACTCAGGAAGGAGAAGAAAGGGGGCCATGGGCCATCCGCAGCTGGCAGACTGCAGCCACTCTCTACAATGAGTCCTGGGGAAAGGAAGCTCAGGATGTGGAAACTGGATATCGGCTCCCGATAGCTGAGGTACTTTAAAGTGTGCAGGAAGCTCGACTCTCACATCTTCCCATACACTGAGAAGCACTGCGTTCCTTAACTTGAGACATCTGGTTTTCTTTTAAAGCGGAAGTGTGAGTCGCTCAATCTTGTCCTACTCTTTGCGACCCCATGGACCGTAGCCCACCAGTCCCATGGAATTTTCCAGGCAAGAATATTGGAATGGGTAGACATTTCCTTCTCCAGATCTTCCTGACCCAGAAAGCGAACCTGGATCTCCCCATTGCGGGCAAACTCTTTACCATCTGAGCTACCAGGGAAGTCTGTTTTCTTAAATTAACCATAATCTTTTGATGCTCAGAATATCCTATATAACCTGCTCCTTCCCTCCCCTCCTCGAAGCAGTTCTCTCAGGGTCACTTGAGATGCTGTCTCTTGGGCTGAAGTCCTAAAAATTCTCACGGAATAAAACGCAACTCTCAACTTTCAGCCCGTGAATAATTTTTAAGTCAACACGTATACGCCTTGGGGAGAAAGCAGGATCCTGCTTTAATGGTGGCTCCTCTTTTGTTTCCGCATTCTCTCTCTTCCCTGATTAGTAATTGTTTGAATCTGCTCCTAGGTAGGCAGAAAGGTCTAGGAGGCAGAAGCCTTTACTCTGCAAATAAGAAACTGTGGCCATAAAAGTTTTTGTGCCCAGCAGATTTGGGTCTTGGGTAGAACCCGAGGAAGAATGAGGCAAGATGCTCCTTAATACGACTTGAGTTTGACCCCAGAGTGACTGAGCAATGACTGTATTGAAGTGGAATCCCCCAGAGTAAGCAGACATTTTTCTACAGTTGCAGGCTCCGCATCTGAAAACCAAAATGAGCTACAAAACAGGACCTTTTGGTACATTTTTTGGTACGTCTGTATCATCTGTCCTTTTAATTACACTGTAACTGACATGTATCCTAACTGGACACAGGTGCATGTGAGATGTGGTTATTTTTTTAAAAAGCTTTTTAAAAACTAAACTACAAACATTTAAAAACATGCTCAAAAGCAGATCATAGAGCTATGAGCTTATGTATCTGTTAGGACTCGTGAACAATCAGTAAACAGAGGATGCTGTTACCATTAGTCACTGCAGCCACCCTGGATGGTGCACCCTGAGCAAATTCAAGACGGAGATAAACAGAATACCAGCCCTAGATATCTACGGTGCATATCAAAGGAACAATTTTAATAAGCCCAGACTTTTCCATCTTTTCATACACAGAAAGGGGCTTCTGAGATGGCACTAGTGGTAAAGAATCCACCTGCCAATGCAGGAGACATAAGAGATGGGTTCCATCTGTGAGTCAGGACCATCCCCTGGAGGAGGGCATGGCAACTCACCCCAGTACCCTTGCCTGGAGAATCGCAGGGACAGAGGAGTCTGGCGGACTACAGGCCATAGGGTCACAAACAGTGGGACATGACTGCAGTGACTTAACATGCACACATAGAAAAATGCTAAGTTCACGGAGATGCCTGGTTTTCTTTAATTAACAGTAGCCTTTAGAGGTTCTGACTCCCTACTCTTTTGCTTTTTGCTTTGGCAAAAATGCCTATTATCCTGGCTCCTAGTTTACCTCTTCAGAGCAGTCCCTCAGAGCAATCTGAGAGACAGTCAAGTCCTCATATAGAATATAATTCTCAATTTCAGGTCGTGCAATTTTTTTTTTCAGTTGGCGGTCTCAACAAAAGCCAGATACACTCCTGTTCGAATAATTTGAGGTCTAGAGACAAGAGAAAAGAGTGGTTCCTGGGACCCTAGCAGACAGCAGGGGTAAGGGGACACATGGAGAGGGCCAGTCCCCTATGTCCTTGACCTTCGGTGATCAAGGAGTACAGACAGCCTTCAATAACCCGGGAGGGAGGGAGTGGAGGATAAACACTGGGCTCACTCTCCTCTCTCCCTCCCTCTCTGCTAGGAAGCCAGGGGGCAAGGAAGACACAGACACCATCCTTGAATGGGATTGGTCTCTTGGGGTTCAGCTAATAAATAACCTTAATTCCATCTGTAAAGCACCTAGACTGGAATCTTGGAAGATTTAGAATTCAGCCAACTACAGCAACGATCAGCATTTTACCAATGTTAGGTGACTGACTTTTTAAAAAATTACAGTGATCTTTTAGGAAGCAGATTCATTGAGACATAATTTACATACCATGCAATTCATCTATGTAAAGTATACATTCAATGTTTTTGATATATTACATTAGTCATTTTTTAAAATTGTGATAGACTATATATTGCATAAAATTTTCCATTTTTAAGTGTACAGTTCAGTGGCATTAAGTTCATTCATAATGTTGTATAACCATCACTACTCTATCTAAAACTTTTTCATTACCCTAAGAAAAAAATTCTGAAACTATAAAGCAGTAACACCCCATTCCTCCTGACCCTAGCACCTGGTAACCTCTAATCTACTCCATGTCTCTCTGATTTGTCTATTCACATAAGTGGAATAAGAATACTCATTCATTTAGCATGAGGACTTCACATTTCATCCATGCTGTAGCATATGTAAGAACTCTACCCTTTTTTATGGCTGGATATTACTCCATTGGATGTGTACATTAGACTTTGTTTCTCCTTTCATTTTAATTAACAGTAGCCTTTAGAGGTTCTGACTCCCTACTCTTTTGCTTTTTGCTTTGGCAAAAATGCCTATTATCCTGGCTCCTAGTTTACCTCTTCAGAGCAGTCCCTCAGAGCAATCTGAGAGACAGTCAAGTCCTCATATAGAATATAATTCTCAATTTCAGGTCGTGCAATTTTTTTTTTCAGTTGGCGGTCTCAACAAAAGCCAGATACACTCCTGTTCGAATAATTTGAGGTCTAGAGACAAGAGAAAAGAGTGGTTCCTGGGACCCTAGCAGACAGCAGGGGTAAGGGGACACATGGAGAGGGCCAGTCCCCTATGTCCTTGACCTTCGGTGATCAAGGAGTACAGACAGCCTTCAATAACCCGGGAGGGAGGGAGTGGAGGATAAACACTGGGCTCACTCTCCTCTCTCCCTCCCTCTCTGCTAGGAAGCCAGGGGGCAAGGAAGACACAGACACCATCCTTGAATGGGATTGGTCTCTTGGGGTTCAGCTAATAAATAACCTTAATTCCATCTGTAAAGCACCTAGACTGGAATCTTGGAAGATTTAGAATTCAGCCAACTACAGCAACGATCAGCATTTTACCAATGTTAGGTGACTGACTTTTTAAAAAATTACAGTGATCTTTTAGGAAGCAGATTCATTGAGACATAATTTACATACCATGCAATTCATCTATGTAAAGTATACATTCAATGTTTTTGATATATTACATTAGTCATTTTTTAAAATTGTGATAGACTATATATTGCATAAAATTTTCCATTTTTAAGTGTACAGTTCAGTGGCATTAAGTTCATTCATAATGTTGTATAACCATCACTACTCTATCTAAAACTTTTTCATTACCCTAAGAAAAAAATTCTGAAACTATAAAGCAGTAACACCCCATTCCTCCTGACCCTAGCACCTGGTAACCTCTAATCTACTCCATGTCTCTCTGATTTGTCTATTCACATAAGTGGAATAAGAATACTCATTCATTTAGCATGAGGACTTCACATTTCATCCATGCTGTAGCATATGTAAGAACTCTACCCTTTTTTATGGCTGGATATTACTCCATTGGATGTGTACATTAGACTTTGTTTCTCCTTTCATTTGTAGATGGACTCTTGGGTTATTTTCATTTTTTGGCTATTGTGAACAATGCTGCTGTGAACATTGCTATACAAGTATCTGAGTCCCTGCTTTCATTTTTTGGGGTATATACCTTCGGGTGGAATTGCTGGATCATGGTGGTAAATTGTATTTTCAACATTTTAAGGAACCACACAACTGATTTCCATGATGTCTGTACCATTTTACATTCCCACTGGAAGTGCACAAGGGTTCCAATTCTCCACATCCTCAACACTTGATATTTTCTGTAATATATACATACACACACACACACACACACACACACACACACAATGTGTAGTATACACACACACACACAAACCTTTATCTATTCCTCAGTCAATGGACATTTTGGTTGTTTCCATGTCTAACTATTGTTAATCGTGCTGCAGTGAATATTGAGGTACATATATCTTTTAAAATTGTGATTTTCTCTGGATATATGCCCAGGAGTGGGATTGCTGGATCATATGCCAACTCTTTTCTTTTTTTTTAGTTTTTAAAGACCCTCTATACTGTTCTCCATAGTGGCTGTACCAATTCATATTCCCACCAGCAGTGTAGGAGGGCTCCCTTTTCCCCACACTCTCTTCTAGCATTTATTGTTTGCAATTTGTCTTTTTTTGTTGTTGCTTGTGCTTTTGGTGTCATATACAAGAAATTCTTGCCAAATCCAATGTCAGGAAGATCTTTTCCTCTATGCTGGCCCCCTAACAATTAAAAGCAACAATCAGAACTCACAAATCTGCTTTTTAGAGAGCAATGCTGGTTCTTCTCGCTCAACCTAGTCCTAGCAAACTACACTAGGAATGTGGGTTGACTGTCTTGGAGCTGGGAGGTGGGGACAGCTACCACTACGAAGGGGAAGCTGAAACTGACAAAACTTACCAGCCTTTCCATCAAGCTCAGTCCCAGGTGCTGCAAGCGTTCTACTAGACAAGAGTTTCAACGTTTATCCAGATGGCGCCTGCAAGTCAACTCTTCTTTTGATAAAGGGGTGGATTCCCAAAGCCTCTTACTCCACCAACTTCCTTGACATCCCTTTTGTGTATCTAGATTTCATGACCAGAAAGAAACACTGGGCATTTTGACCCTAGTATAAGTTGTCCCTGTCAATAAGCCCATGTGGGTAGGCTGTATTAATGAGTCCAATGATGGTACTGAATTACCAGCAGGTCCTGATGCACCAGGTCCCTTCTCTGCAATAACTGCAATCTCATTTCTGCCATTTCTGAGCCCCCTTCACTCTGTCCAAGTCAAAGGCCCATTCTCACCCCTCAGAGGCCAACACAGGTGGCACTGCCTAGTGGTGGAAGCTTAGAACACACCCGGGTGGGAGGGCGGGGTGTCTCCCTCCACGGTCAGTGTCACGAAGGTATCTTGGTTCCTTCTGAATATGAAAAGGGGAGAAAAACACAGTTCATCTTCAGAGTTGAATCAGGAAATGCTATTTCCTGTAGCTAAAATTTTTCTAAAAAATGAAAACCATGTTTAAAATGGTGAAGTCCATGACAGAATTATTTTTAAGTAAAGAATTAGTCCCTAAGTTCAGGGATTCACTTGGGGTAAAAAAAAAAAGTTCCTTATAAACTAGGGGCTAAATAGGTTTTGCAGATTACTAAATGGCTATCTTTCCATTATGAATCTGCCTATTGAGATTAAGTATCTTAATTCAAACAAGACAGAGGGAGTTTTTTTTAACAAAAAAAAAAATGTTTACTTTCTGCACTAAAATTTATACAGCTGTAAACTCAAGGAATTTTCCAATACTTGTACAAATCTGGGGAATAGTTAATAAGCACCTTCATTGGTTTCCACAGTTTAAGGATTTACCATTTAAAAATCTTTAGAATGAGTCCAGTAAAATGAATAAAATAGTTATAAACATTACACAGAATCACACCAAAACATTTGATATAGAGGGCTGGATATGGAATGATAAATAGAAAAATAAAGTTAAGCTAATTTATGTGGTTGAGCTATATAAAAGACTCATGCATTCCACACACCTTGTGATTCTTGGGGATCTATTTGCCTCTCAAAACAAACTCCAATTATTCTAGGAAACGCTCTCTCTCCTTTCAGGTTTCAATGTGCTGCAGAAAAGGGGAGGGCAACTCCCTCCTCCGCGCGCAGGGTGCGTCCAGCAGCTGACAGGATGATGAACGTCTCAGGAAGGCTGAGCTCATAAGGCCACAAGGAAGGGGGCAGTTCAGGTCTGGGGAGATTCTGCTTACCATGGGGGTATTAAGGTTGGTACCAGTTTCCAGCACCAGGATGGGGCATATAATCCTCACTCAGGGCTGTACAAGCTTGTCTGAGGGCTGGTATCGGGAGACTTTCTTTGTGGAAGGGTGGAGGTTTTCTCCTTCCCGAAGCTGAGGGGATACGTTTTGGGGAACAGAGAGGGCAATGCTGTCGGGGCTCAGGCTAGGGTGGACCTGGGCCCAGTGGCCACTCAGCCACCAGGTCAGACAGTTCTAAGTCTGGACCCTTTCAAGAAGGGTGCTGCGGAGAAATACTTTGGAGCACACACGAGGAACTCTTCATTTCTGCTCGATACAGTCAACTCCCAGGGTGTTGTCAGGGCACCGGCAGGTCCTGCTTCCTGGGGTGGCCAAGCAGAGGTGGGTGCAGCCACCATTGTTAACTGAGCAGTAGTTGTGACCTGGAAAAGGCAGAAGTCAGCTCAATGGCTCAATCACTTAAGAGAGCAGCCTCCCTACTCGCCTCAGGGAGGTCAAGCTCACGGGGGATCCTGGAGAACAAGGAAGCTGTATAGGGCTCTCAACTCAGCTTATCTATTGGTCGTTTCTTCATCATTAAAGACTTGCCGGATGTGAAAAAACCTTGATGCCTGATCTGGGACTAGGCAGATTTACCGTTAAAGCTAAACCCTCAGGGAGGGCTTTTCAGCCCTGATCATAACATAGAGTTGGAACTCTAAAGCACGATGTACTTCCTTTCTGGTGTGGCCACTTGACTGGGGGACAGGAGGGAGCCAGGAAGGAAGAGAAAGAGCCTGGAGGGGAAACTCTGAAGCCAGGCTGCCTAACTTGCCCCCGGTTCTGCAATCCTGAGCATGGTTAAGTGACCATGTGCCTCTGGGCAAGCGGCTTTCCCTGCCTTATTTACAAAGTGAGCACCCCTCACTGGGTTGCTGTGAGGATTAAGTGAACCAGTAAATACAAAGCACTTAGTTATTTAATATATGGGAAGTACCAGCTGACAGAAAACATCACACCCATGTTAGCAATTATTATGACTATTATAATTATGACCATGAATGACTGTTGTTGCTCTCAGGTCAAATGGATGGACGTTTAAAGCAACAGAGATTCTAACACTGCTGTTCCTTCTAGGAGGCTGAAGACAGCAGACCTCTAGATCCACCCCAGAGTCAATACTTTTCCTCACTCTTATCCACTATCTACTTCATTTCCTAACATTTTCTATTGTTTCATCTGGCTTACTTACTAATTTATGAAGACCCTTGATGGAATGGTCTGGGTCTCACCTGCCCTGTGATCAGGGCTACCAGAGGCCACACAGGTAGCAGCCAGAGTGTGGGCTCTGAGCCCCAGGTGCCAATCAGTCCCTGAGGACTTAGAGCACAGATGAATTACCTTCAGGACACTGAGACAGGGCGGTGGTGATGCCATATAGACGGGTCTGCTTGTGGGGGTAGAAGGAATCCATCTCTTTGGAAACAGCGATATCTACCGCGACCACGGAATTCCTACAAGAGCATCAAAGGACAGAAAGTTAAAATATATCTAATGGTGGAACTTCCCTGGCAGTCCAGTGGGTAAGACTGCACTTCCAATGCAAAGGGCGTGGTCTGATCCCTGGTGGGTGAACTAAGATTCCCACATACCATGCAGCATGGCCAAACAAATAAACAAACCAAAAAAGACACTAACAACAAAAAAATACATCTAATGGCTTGAACTTTTCTCTACAGGGAAAACTCTTTTGTCATTTGGGGGATAAATTGAGAGCCACAAAGAGGGCTTCCCAGGGGGGCTCAGTGGTAAAGACACCACCTGCCAATGCAGGAGACTCAGGAGACATGGGTTTGATCTCTGCATCAGGAAGATTCCCTGGAGCAGGAAACAGCAACCCATTCCAGTATTCTTGCCTGGAGAATCCCGTGGACAGAGGAGCATGGAGAACTATAGTCCATGGAATCGCAAAGAGTCAGACAGACACAACTGAGTACACAGAGAGAAAAAAGACACACTGGCCTTATTTCCTAGCCATCCCTCCCCTCTTCCTATGATGAGACAAGCCTGCAGTTCTCTGGCTTCTCAAAGAAAGGACAAGGGTCAGCTAGCTCTGCCCTCTGGCTCTAAATTCCAAGCTGGGAAACTGACTTTCTATACAAAAGCTCCTGCCAAAGCCGCTTGTTTGATTTAAGCCTACCTTTTTGCAGGAAAGGTCAAGAAGGGGCTTTGGGAATTATAATAACTGCAGCCTAAGAATTATAATAAAACTGTGGCATGAAGCAGGTATGTTCTTTCCCAGGGAGAGAAGGTATATGCTCAGGAAGTTCAAGTTTGCAGATTTAAAGCTGCCTATCCAGGAGCTTCCAGATGACACATGGCACCACCTGCTTCCTCTCCTCCCCTTTCTCGCCCTCCTCTCTGACAACCAGAGGGTGAGGAAGAGGGGGCATCTCTGGAGGAAGGAAAGTCAAGCCAAGAGGCCACTAGAGAAGAGCATGGCCTCCAAGAGGGCGGCAGAGCAGCCCCCTCCTCCCCAAATGGCAGCTGACGTACGTCTTCCAGTCTGTGTAGTACAGATTCTTCCCAAAGCTCGTAACAGCGAAAGGATACTGGAGTCCTTCAAGAACCGTGCGTCTGCTGGACTGACCAGGCTTCAGGCATTCGGCCCGATGGGTGCCTATGTGGGGTGAGAACAAGTCGTCCATTGTTCATTCAAGAAATGGCCCCTTTGTGTCCAAAACCAAGAGCAAGGCGGGCAAGGGTGAGAGTCAGTGCTAGCCGCTCGCATCCAAGAGAACACAAGCCTTGCTCTTCCAAACTGGGAAGTTGTCTGTGCATCCTCCCAGCCCGTCTCACTGGTCAGTCTCACTTCCATCTGGTACCCTGCTGGGTTCAGATGGTGAGATGGGAGCCAGAGCAGAGGAAGAGAACCCCTTTCCGCTCATACCCGGAGCAGCCAGGAGCTTAGTAAGAAAGGCTCTTTCTTCCAGCTCCGGCTCAAGTCCTTCCTCCCTGAAGCCTCTCCAGACCTCCCCTCCCCTTAGAATTGCTAAGCTGCCCCCATTGGGTTAGCAACAATGCGCAGCCTCACATCAGTGCCTACATTATGACTAACTTATGGCTTGGGTTTTCACTTAATTGTGCATGCTTTACCCCTTGCATCTCCCGTGGTATCTGACAGTGTTCAGAACAAAGGAGGAACTCAACAGAGACCTGACAGATGACTGACATCTTCCCCGACTGAGCATCCTGCCCACGTCCCTCACCTAGGGGGCACTCCACATCTGCCCAGGCAGTAGTACACATCGGGGCTGCAATACTTTCTCTTCCTTGGCCTCAAGTCCTGCCTTAACCCCTGGGAACAAGCAGGAGCTACAGAATGTAAGTCATGAATTGCTTCCTAGGTATCAGGATGAGAGAGGCTCTGCCAGGGTCGGCAAACTTCTCCTTAAAGGGCCAGACAGTAACTATTTTAGGTTTTGCGGGTCATGAAGCAAAATCGAGGACATTATTATATAACCATTTATATAACCTTTTAAAATGTAACATTTAAAAATGCAAAAACCAAATACAGCTCCTGCGTTACACCAAAACAGATGGCTAGGTTGCATTTGGCCCCAGGCTGCAGTTTGCTGACCCCTGACCTGGAAGACTAAGAATGCTCTCTGGACTGCATCAAGCTGAGAGAAACAACTTCAGAAATGTGGTTTGTGAAGAAAAAAAGCAGTTACTTATGCTCTCTTCTCCATAACAGCTACTTTTAACAGTACAGTGGGTAGCAATAATTATTTGGTAAAAAACAAAGCACTGTTCCATGTCCAGGAGGCAAGCCTGCACTTTCCCTCACCTGCATCCACCCAGCAGAGCTGAGATGAGTAGGCATCGAAGGCCAGCCCATTGGGCAAGCCCAGGTCATCCTGTACCAGGATCCTTCGGTTTGTGCCGTCCATGTAGGAAGTTTCAATTTTTGGGTTCTCTCTGCCCCAATCTGCCCAATAAAGATTCCTGGAGGAGGAAAAGAAAGTGAAAGAGGAAGAGAAACAGTGAAGATGCATAAAAAAAGTTCACTTAAAAAACATTTAAAAAGAACCTATGGGGGCTTCCCAGGTAGCTCAGTAGTGAAGAGTTCGCCGACCAATTGCAGGAGACATGGGTTTGATCCCTGATCCGGGAAGATCCCACGTGCCGTGGAGCAACAAAGCCGGTGAGCCACAATTGAGCTTGCGGGAGCTGTTATTATTGAGCCCATGTGCCACAACTACTGAAGCCCGTGAGCCCCAGAGCCTGGGTTCCACAACAAGAAAAGTCACCTCAACAAGAAGCCTGCTCACCTCAACTAGAGAGTAGCCAGCACTCCCTGCAACTAGAGAAGAGCCCGTGGCAGCAGTGAAAACCCAGAAGAGTCAAAAAATAAATAAATAAAAAATTAAAAAAGAACCTGTGATAGGGAATTCTCTGGCAATCCAGGGGTTAGGACCCGGCATTTCCACTGCAGGGGAGCATGGGTTCAAACCCTGATCAGGGAACTAAGATCCTGCAGGTTGTGCAGTGTGACCAAAACACTTAAAAATAAACAAATAAAATCAAATAAATGGCTAAGAATGATCTCAAGGTGCCAAGACACTGCCTTTGTAAAGGCATTTCTATTTGGGTCTTCATTTGAATCACTGTTACCAATGACATCACTTCTCTTAAATATAAGTGGCATATCCCCATGAAACTGTTTTTAAAAAAACAGAGTATGATAACTGGAATAAACACATGGGAATTCCCATAGACTGCCACCAAGAGGAAGGTACAGCAGACCCAGAGGATGAAGCCCAGAAGGAATGCTGGCAGGAGCGGTGGTCACGGCACCTGACACCAGAGAGGTGGCCAAGCGCCACGGAGCAAGAGAAGTGGTCTCAAAGATCAAGGAGATAGGGGTCTGGTGGGTAAGCCGTGAGCGCACAGTGAGGGACAGGGAGAAAAAGCACTGATGAGCTGACAAAACCCATAGGGAGGGTCTCCAAGGTACCCATGCTGGTTAGGGCCCAGGAAGGAGCTCCAGGGAGGCATTTCTACTACCGTGATACTCTTCTGGGCTTGATGCAACACAAGTATTGATTCACATTCAACCTAAGTGGAAACATCCAATTCCTTATCCACGAACTTACAAAGAGTGGAAGATGGTATGGAGTTCATGATGCCAGAGGACTGTAACAAACTTTCTGGCATTTCACCTTGGATATTGATAAACCAACTTCAGGCTCCTAAACTCCTTCATTTCAGGACAGCAATGCTGGAGTCACAGTCCAACTCTGAGAATATGCACAAGGGCAGATGCAAATAGAATGGACACACGCAGAGATTCACACAAAGATACCCTCTCACGGAATCCGTCACGATGCCTCTGGGATTCACCAAGTCAGTGTCAAACAGCACCCGGCGCTGGGTGCCATCCACTTTCGCAACTTCTATCCGGTCCAGGTGAGAATCCGTCCAGAAGATGTTGCGCCCGAGATGGTCAACGGCAATGCCTTCCGGGCTTCCAAGACCTAGAAGTGAACACCCAACACTACTGAGTCTTTTTAGAGTGAGTAAGATGTGGTTTATCTTTGGTTTTTTTTAAGACGAGGTTTTTCTGATTACTCAGCACTGTCTCACCTGGCAGCCAATTCTTGCACTTTGAGAAAATCAATGGAAGTATTAAATGCTTGTTAAGATAGGTAATACTTAGTGACAGATTTTAAAATGCCACTTATTCCCTTGATGGACATCCATTGTGTGCACCATGCTGGGACCCCCAGCTCTAAGGATACTGAAGCTGTGGCCCCCACCTTCAAGGAACCCACAGCCAATCACAATTAGTCGACTGAGTTCCAGGTTCTGTGGGAGCGTGGAGAGGGGACACTGGACTTAACCTGGGGAGACCAAGCAAGACTTCCTGATGGAGGCAGCACCTTCTAAATCTGGCTCCTAAAGCAACAACAGGACTTTCTCAGGCAAGGATTCTGGATAAAACATTTCCAGGTAGTGAGAACAGCACATAAAAATAAAGGAAGAAAGAATATGGCTTGAAACAAATGATGTCCTTTTGTGTGGCTGGAGACCCTGAGGGTGGAGGGGAGCCAGAAATCAAGTTAGGATGCCGGTGCTAATGAGCCTAATTAGAGCTTACCCATCATGCAAAGGGGAGGCACAGGAAGATATAAATATGGGGATTGGGACTGACTTAGCTTATTCATCAATGGGAAAAAAAAGGTCATTTCAGAGAAGTAATATATGCAAGAAACTACAGCTGTTATTACTTTTATACAAGTGTTAGGAGTATAGAGAAGGGGTGTCAGTGGTTGCCAATAACACCCCAGGAGTCTTTGCTAGGCTATTCATAACTGATTTGGAAGCCAGGGCATAAGTTGACTGCAATGGGCACCTTCAGCGCCCACCAAACCTAATCAGGAGTTCAAGACTGCAATGGATTCCTGACAATAAATACAACCAAATTGAAAGCTAAAACCCACCAGCGTTTTACTGGGGTGCCCTGGGGTTCTTTCCCCTCTGTTGATTATAGAGTCGAAGGTCATCTAGTATGGCTGGAGGTGGAAACAGGAAGGGGATGAGCTGAGGATGGAGCTACCCTGCCCCAGGGACCTGGTTATGTGGAAGCCATCCCTGCTCTTCCGTCAATAGAGAAGCAGTCCCAAATCTCAGCCCCCTCCTAAGACGATCACCGTGACTGTGAACACTGGAAATGTCTAAGCCTCCTTGAAGGACTCCCACCAGAGCAAGCTTATTAATTCATTTCTAATTCTAAACAAGCTCTCTATTATTCCAACCAAAAGCAAAGACTTACAAAGTATTAAAATATTTCCCACATTCCTAGAGGCAAAGGGACGGTGCGACTGACCTCCAAAGACCCCTTCCAACTTTCAGACAAAATCAGAAGAAATTATTCTGGGGTATATTTGGAATGAGCACATCCTGTCTGAGAGGCATGGGCTATTCAGACACACACAGTGGGACCAGGGAAGACTCCTTAACCAGAGCATCTTTACAAGTTTCCCGAAGGAACTCCATGTCAATTGTCTCTTTATAAACATCCCTGGTCTTGACGTCAAACCCAAGAGCAACCAGACTTCCTCCCCGAACCAGGAAAATACTTCTTTATGGGCCACAGAGCCAAAGGAAAGACCTAGAAAGCCTTCATCCTTTGCTGTGAGTCAGGGCAAGATGGGAAAATTGCAGGGCAATATATTTCACAGTGATTATACTGAAAGGAAACAGATGCTGATACTTATTAAAGATAAGCATCTTGAATCTTTCCTTTAACTCAAGTGAAAAACAGAGAAGTCCAGGATTCAGTCATTACAAAATCAGGAAGAAAAGGTACCCACTGCCATTTTCACTCAATAGGAAAGTACCGACTCATACCTTGATGAAAATGTAAGTGGGAGTTTCTCTTTTGAATTTAAAAAGAAAATGTATTCCTAGTGATCTTTTTTCTACAAAGATCACATTCTGATTTAATTCTGTGTTTTCACAGTGGGCTTTTGTCTGGAATGTTTCTTACTGGGCTTAAAACTTTCTTGGATCTTTATCAGTTCCAAAAACAACAGGAAATAGCAAACGATGGCCTACTCCCTGCTTCCACTGGGTTTTGAAGTCAAATCGCAGATAGTAGCAACTACTACCTTTTTTTTTTTTTTTCCAACAGTGATAAGATGCAAAAAGGCATCTTTAAACTTCTGTGCATTAAAGCAAGCCAAGAAAACTAGCCAACATTAGTTAAACAGCACATTGGCTTCCAGAAAAGGATTTGAGGTCTGTGTCCATAATCAGGCCTATTTAACTCAACCTCAGTTTAATTCCTGTTACATTATCTCTTGTGGAGTAGCCAAGGAAGGAAAAATATGCCCCAGGGGCTGTTCCACAGACACAAGGGCCCTTCTGAAGTTATCAATTGCTAGTGAGATGTTAAATTAGAAAAGTTACACTTAGCCCTTGGAAGAAAAGCTATGACAAACCTAGACAGCATATTAAAAAGCAGAGACATCACTTGCTGACGAAGATTCGTCTATTCAAAGTCAAAAATTTTTCCAATAGTCATGTACGGATATGAGAGGTGGATCATAAAGAAGACTGAGTGCTGAAGAAATGATACTTTTGAATTGTGGTGCTGGAGAGGACCTCTGTTCTGCCTTCAGGGTATGAGGGAAATTGACCTGTTGCAGTTGGCTTCTTGGAGAGGATGCTTGTGAATTCCTTGAACAGAAAGGAGATCAAACCAGTCAATCCTAAAGGAAATGCTGAATATTCATTGGAAGAACTGATTATGAAGCTGAAGTTCCACAACTTTGGCCATGTGACGCGAAGAGCTGACTCACTGGAAAAGACCCTGATGCTAGGAAGATTAAGGGAAAGAGAGAGAAGGGGTGACAGAAGATGAGATGCTTGGATGGTATCACTGGCTCAATGGACGTGAGTTTGAACAACCTCAGGGAGATAGTGAAGGACAGGGAAGCCTGGAGTGTTGCAGTCCATGGGGTCACAAAGAGTCGGACACGACAGTGACTGAATAACACTCAGCCCCAAGCATCAGTAAGAAGAAAGAACAAACAGGCTCAGATATTTTAAAGATGTGTTCTTCCCCTCTGCCCCATGCCAGGGGGCCCTTAAAGAGGTATCTTGAAGTGTTCTGCAAGGAAACAAGATGATTTTACACAGCATGTATCATTGACATGACAAGGTCTTTCAACTGAGAATATCTGCAAGTCAGCTGATGAGTCATAGATTCAGCAACGTGCAATACTGGACCTTTCCAGTAGAGACAAATTTTTTACAGGTCCTTGGACCTTCTGTCATAATGGACTTGAATGTTGATAAAACATATCCACTTAAAATAGTCTTGACTTGTTGAATGGCCTAAAAATAATAGATTCCTGGCATATACTGGCACCCGTAAGTTAGGGAATTGAGGTTAAATGTTGAGGGGTAGGGTGTGCCAAATGTGACACACTTTATCATCAGTGATGCAACAAAAACAGAAATGTCTGTAAAAGTTCAGCCTGATTTGCTGCACTCCACTGGCAATCTGAGTAAGGTCCAGTGGGGGTGAGGCAGAAGAGAGGAGGCTCCACTCCACCACAAGGTTACAGCTTGAAGTGACAACTCTTCTACTTGAAAACTGTCTTGGGAATAGACTCACCTCTCAGGGATAATATTTGCCAATATGCTTGTGACTCTCATCATTACAATTTATCTGCTTATTGCCTAATGGACCACTCCATGGGGAAGACAGTCTGAGAGTCAACTCTAGGCTCAGCAGCCAGAGGGAGACGTGTATAACCAAATTGGATCATTGAGCTTAGCCTTTATTATTCCTTAAAACTGGCTATGTAAGCTTTCAGAGACAGGCATGGAGACTTACTCTGCTTTAATTTTATTCTTCTTAGGCTAGCAACAAACCCCAGCTAAGATGTTCACGACTGACTGATGAGTTCTCAGAGAACTGTTCAGAGAAAGCTGGAAAGGGTGATGTTTGCAGTCGAGAACCCTGCCCCTCTCCAATCACCATATCCTGCAAGCAAGCATACACCTCACCACTCTACTCTCTCCCAAGAGCCATGTGAAGAGCTAGGAGAAGAAAAACAAAAAAGGAAGAATGATGCTTGCTTGCCCACCTTGTCGAATGATGGTGGCTGGCTCTCCGCCATGCAGGCTGGCTCTCCGAATGGAAGGTTCACTGATGTCGGTCCAGTAAACCATCATGTCCACACAGTCGAAGGCCAGTCCAATGAAGATTTCACCCTGGAAGTGCAGACATGTACTGAGAATGGTCCCCCTACTAGAACCTCATAACGGTAGGCACCTTTCAAGCACTTATCGGCATTTGGATGCCTTTCAAAATGAAGTGTCTTCACGTCTTTTGTCCATTTTTAAAATTAAGTGACTGAGTTGTAGGAGTTCTTTATAAATTTCTGACAAAAATCTGTGGTCTTATGTCTGCAAGTATGCAAATAGATGAGGCTTCCCAAGTGGCACTAGTGGTAAAAAACCCATCAGCCAATGCACAAGACACAAGAGATGTGGGTTCAATCCCTGGGCCAGGAAGATGCCCTGGAGGAGGACATGGCAAGCCACTCCAGTTTCTCTCAGTAAATTTCTCTCAGTAAATAGCACTTCTTCATTTTCTTAAATGATGTTTTTGGAAATAAAAAGTTTAAAATTTTTATTAAGTCCAACTGATTATTATTCTTTTATGTATAATGCTTTTTGTATATTGTCTAAGAAACCTTTGACCAACTGAAGATCATAAAAAGAAATAAAAGACACAAATACTGGAAAGGAAGAAGTAAAATCATTCTATTTTAAGACAATATGATTATTTATATGGAAACTCCTGGGGAATCTATACTAATGTTTTAACTAATAATTGAATCTAGCAAGGATGCAGGATCCAAGGTCAATATATTTCTATATACCAGCATTTCTATATGCCAGCAAAAAGTAGAATTCTTAGATAATAATGTTTATAATAGCAACAAAACCAAAATATTTTAGAATATTTTTAAATGTAAAGGTTTTATACTGAATACTATATAACATTGCATAGTAAAATTAAGAAGACCCAAATAAATGGATGTTTAATGGATCATAAGATTTAACACTACCAGGATATCAATTCTTCATAATTAAGAATTAAAGATAAAATGCTATCCATATAAAAATCTCAGAAGGCTTTTCTTTCTTTTTTAAGTAGAAACTTACAAGCTTACTCTAAAATGTATATGGAAAGGTAAAGTGAAGTCCTTGGACACAACAGAAGCAGAAAACCAGGATAATCTTACAGGCAGAGAACCAGGGTTATCAGCAGACACTTCTCCTTCAGAGGTCAGGTCATAAAAGCACAAAGATGCTTAACTTACACCATATACAAAAACAAGCTCAAAATGAGCTTGTTTAATAAGCAACTGTAACAACTAAGACTAATTAAAAAACTCTCTAGAATGACTTATAATCATTTGGATGCCTTTCAAAATGAAGTGTCTTCACGTCTTTTGTCCATTTTTAAAATTAAGTGACTGAGTTGTAGGAGTTCTTTATAAATTTCTGACAAAAATCTGTGGTCTTATGTCTGCAAGTATGCAAATAGATGAGGCTTCCCAAGTGGCACTAGTGGTAAAAAACCCATCAGCCAATGCACAAGACACAAGAGATGTGGGTTCAATCCCTGGGCCAGGAAGATGCCCTGGAGGAGGACATGGCAAGCCACTCCAGTTTCTCTCAGTAAATTTCTCTCAGTAAATAGCACTTCTTCATTTTCTTAAATGATGTTTTTGGAAATAAAAAGTTTAAAATTTTTATTAAGTCCAACTGATTATTATTCTTTTATGTATAATGCTTTTTGTATATTGTCTAAGAAACCTTTGACCAACTGAAGATCATAAAAAGAAATAAAAGACACAAATACTGGAAAGGAAGAAGTAAAATCATTCTATTTTAAGACAATATGATTATTTATATGGAAACTCCTGGGGAATCTATACTAATGTTTTAACTAATAATTGAATCTAGCAAGGATGCAGGATCCAAGGTCAATATATTTCTATATACCAGCATTTCTATATGCCAGCAAAAAGTAGAATTCTTAGATAATAATGTTTATAATAGCAACAAAACCAAAATATTTTAGAATATTTTTAAATGTAAAGGTTTTATACTGAATACTATATAACATTGCATAGTAAAATTAAGAAGACCCAAATAAATGGATGTTTAATGGATCATAAGATTTAACACTACCAGGATATCAATTCTTCATAATTAAGAATTAAAGATAAAATGCTATCCATATAAAAATCTCAGAAGGCTTTTCTTTCTTTTTTAAGTAGAAACTTACAAGCTTACTCTAAAATGTATATGGAAAGGTAAAGTGAAGTCCTTGGACACAACAGAAGCAGAAAACCAGGATAATCTTACAGGCAGAGAACCAGGGTTATCAGCAGACACTTCTCCTTCAGAGGTCAGGTCATAAAAGCACAAAGATGCTTAACTTACACCATATACAAAAACAAGCTCAAAATGAGCTTGTTTAATAAGCAACTGTAACAACTAAGACTATAAAACTCTTAGAAAAAAACATGCTTGAAAGTCTCATAACACTGGATTTGGCAATGATTTCTTGGTTATGACATCAAAAATTGGTTCTTATCAAAATTGAAAACTTTTGTTCAGTAAAAGACACAATCAACAAAGTGAACAGGCATCAACTCATGCAAAGTGAGGAAATATTTGCAAATCATGTATCTGATCAGGGGTTGAGAGAATATATAAAGAGTTCCTATAACTCAGTAACAGCAACAAAGCAACACAATTACAAAATGGGCAAAGGATATGAACAGATATTTTTCCAAAGAAGATTTATAAGTGGTCCATAAGCACATGAAAAGATGCTAACATCAGTAATCTTTACAGAAATGCAAATCAAAATCAGGAGATACCACTTCACCCATATTAGGATGGTTACAATTAAAACAACAGAAAAGAATAAGTGTCGACAAAGGGAACCTTTGTGGTCTTGTGGTGGGAATGCAAAATGGTGCAGTTGCTAAGGAAGATAGTTTGGCAATTCCTCAAAAAATTAAAAATAGAATTACCATGCAATTCCATGTCTGGTTTATACCCAAAAGAAATGAAAGTAAGGATCTGAATAGACATTTGTAAACCTGTGTTTAAAGCAATGTTATTCACAATCATCAAAAAAGAAAGCAGTCCAAGTTCTCCACTGATGGATGAATAGACACAAAATATGATATCTCCATACGGTGAAATATTACTTAGTCATAAAAAGGAGGGAAATTCTGACACACACCTCCATGCTGATGAAATTAAAGATACTATACAAAGTGAAGGAAGCCAATTACAAAAGGGCAAACACTGCACGATTCCACTTACAGGAGGTCTCTAGATCCAGAAAGTAGGACGGGGTTGTGAAACATTGGTGGAGGAGGGAGCTACTAGTGAATGGACCCAGAGTTTCAGTTTGGGATGATGGATGGTGGGATGGTAGTACTTAATAATGCCACTGAATGGAGACATCAGCTACCATTAAAATAACTAAATGGTAAAAATAAGTAGCTACATGACTAGACAGATGGATGGATGGATAGAGAAATGATTGATAGATAACAGATAAGAAAGACATAGTGAATATTGTTGTTTTAGCACCTTCCCCTCCACTGATCTCAGTTTCTTGCTTTTCATAACTTTTTCAAGAAATTTAATGCACTACTAAAGCCTGGGAGTGTGTGCTAGTAGATACCAAAGAAAAACAGTGAGTATCCCTCAAGGGTCTCATGCTTCAGCAACAGGAAATCACAAAGATCACTTACACATTCCTTCAGTAAATATTTTTCAAGTGCCAAGCACTGTTTGGGGTCTAGAAACACCACTGTGAAACAAATACCTCCATGAAAGAGTAGGAATATTAACCTGATCTTGGTGAGTTTATCCTTTTCTTTTTTTAAATTGGGGTATAGTTGCTTTACAATGTTGTGTTAGTTTCTGCTATACAACAAAGTGAATCAGCCATATGTATACATACGTATCCTCTCTCTTGGCCCTCACCCCTCACCTACCCCTTCCAGGTCGTCACAGAGCACCGAGCTGAGCTCCCTGTGCAAAAAAAAGGAAGGTTCCCACTAGTTCTGTTTTGCACATGGCAGTGCACATGTCAATCCCAATCTACCTGTTCATCCACCTGCCCACCCCCAACTCTCCCACCCCAACCACATGTCCATTTCCTACTTACCTCTATGCCTGTGCTACAAATAGATTCATCTGAACCATTTTTCTAGATTTCACACACAAGCATCAGTATATGACACTTGTTTTCCTCCTTCTGACTTACTTTACTCTACACGGCAGACTCTAGGTCCATCCAGGTCTCTCTTCTTGGTGAGAAGAGATACATCAGATACAGAACATGCACCCTGATATACAATGTATTGAGTAGCACCGAGTGCTTGCTGAAAGACAAAGAAGGCTGAGTGGAAGCTGCCGTCCCGATAGGGCAGCCAAGACGGCTTCTCCCTCCCAGAGGCGATGTGCCAGAGAAAACTGAGTGATGTGCCTGCTGAAGTGAACCATGCAGGTGTCTAGAGTGAGAGAATGCCAGGCAGAGGGCAACAAGTGCAAAGGCCCTGAGGTGGGAATGTGTACGGTGAGTTGAGGACCAGCCAGAAGGCAGAGGGCTACAGCCAGGGAGTGAGGGTGCAGTGGTAGGGAATGGGATGGGGAGAGGGAGCCAGAGGCCATGAAAAGATCTAATTTATTTCTGGGTGAAAAGGGAATACCCAGCTTTGTGCTGGGGAAGAGCAATCAAGGCTGTTTTGCAAGAGGATTTTGAAAGCATCTTTGCCATGGATGGATCTAGACATTACCATCTCTAGTAAGTCAGAAAGAGAAAGGCAAATACTGTATGACATCACTAAGATGTGGAATCTAAAATATGACACAAATGAGCTTATCTATGAAACAGAAACAGACTCACAGAGAGCAGACTTGTGGCTGCCAAGAAAGGGGTTGTGAAGGGGAAGGAATGGGAATTCAGGATTAGTAGATCCAAACTATTATGTAGAGAATGGATAAACAACAAGGTGCTACTGTTTAACACAGGGGATTATATTCAACATCCTGTGATAAACCATAATGGAAAAGAATGTGAAAAAAGAATGTATATATGTATCGGAATCACTTTGTTGTACAGTATAAATTAACACAACATTGTAAATAACTATACTTTGATAAAATAAATTTTAAAAAAGAAGCATCTTTATTTTGTAGACTTTTTTTGAATCACATTTCCTTCCTGGTCAAAAAAGAGGAGGGGGTGGCAGTGTGAGGCTCCTGTGATGTGGAGACAGATGTAGGAAGAGAAAATAGGGCAGGCAGGAAAGACAGACCAGAAGAAAGTAACTGGTTTTTTTTCCTAAAATTTTCAAGAAGGCTCTGCAACTAGTACTGAGGGTAATCAGGATGTCTGCTTTCATCTCTGAGAGCCAATGGCCCACTTGTGGCTACTTCTTCCCTCCTCAGAGGACCCTGATGGGCCCCCCCACTGCCCTTGTACCCCTTAAGTCCACATCTGGAAGCCTCCACCGGATCTCGGTTTTGGTTTCTCGGCTGGAGGTCAGGATCCCAGATAAAACAGAACAGCTTCTCAGAAGTGTCTGACCTCTATCTAAGGCACAAAATTCCACAGCTCACAAAATGCATCTTTGAAGCTTTGAAAAGCTCTGGTTACTGCCTCTGAGCAGACATGAGGATGTTGAGCAGCTGCTGAAAGATCAGTCACTTGGCAAATTTAGCAGGGATGGCGAGATCAAACATGACAGACACTCCAAGACAAGACAGGAGGCGTACGTGACGCCTGCACCCAAGGGGTTAGATTCCAAAGTGGTCTCTGGCAGGCCTCCTGCCTCTGTTCGCACCCTCGAGCCCCACGGGGAGAGGAGGTCTGAAGAATATACTGGTCCCTTTAGAGACGGACACCCAGGGGATCTAGACATTACCATCTCTAGTAAGTCAGAAAGAGAAAGGCAAATACTGTATGACATCACTAAGATGTGGAATCTAAAATATGACACAAATGAGCTTATCTATGAAACAGAAACAGACTCACAGAGAGCAGACTTGTGGCTGCCAAGAAAGGGGTTGTGAAGGGGAAGGAATGGGAATTCAGGATTA
The DNA here is from genome assembly GCA_022376925.1 of Tragulus kanchil. NCBI lineage: Eukaryota > Metazoa > Chordata > Mammalia > Artiodactyla > Tragulidae > Tragulus > Tragulus kanchil. Next base: position 99,105,999 of record JAIOJX010000005.1, on the reverse strand, counting down.
GTAGATCCAAACTATTATGTAGAGAATGGATAAACAACAAGGTGCTACTGTTTAACACAGGGGATTATATTCAACATCCTGTGATAAACCATAATGGAAAAGAATGTGAAAAAAGAATGTATATATGTATCGGAATCACTTTGTTGTACAGTATAAATTAACACAACATTGTAAATAACTATACTTTGATAAAATAAATTTTAAAAAAGAAGCATCTTTATTTTGTAGACTTTTTTTGAATCACATTTCCTTCCTGGTCAAAAAAGAGGAGGGGGTGGCAGTGTGAGGCTCCTGTGATGTGGAGACAGATGTAGGAAGAGAAAATAGGGCAGGCAGGAAAGACAGACCAGAAGAAAGTAACTGGTTTTTTTTCCTAAAATTTTCAAGAAGGCTCTGCAACTAGTACTGAGGGTAATCAGGATGTCTGCTTTCATCTCTGAGAGCCAATGGCCCACTTGTGGCTACTTCTTCCCTCCTCAGAGGACCCTGATGGGCCCCCCCACTGCCCTTGTACCCCTTAAGTCCACATCTGGAAGCCTCCACCGGATCTCGGTTTTGGTTTCTCGGCTGGAGGTCAGGATCCCAGATAAAACAGAACAGCTTCTCAGAAGTGTCTGACCTCTATCTAAGGCACAAAATTCCACAGCTCACAAAATGCATCTTTGAAGCTTTGAAAAGCTCTGGTTACTGCCTCTGAGCAGACATGAGGATGTTGAGCAGCTGCTGAAAGATCAGTCACTTGGCAAATTTAGCAGGGATGGCGAGATCAAACATGACAGACACTCCAAGACAAGACAGGAGGCGTACGTGACGCCTGCACCCAAGGGGTTAGATTCCAAAGTGGTCTCTGGCAGGCCTCCTGCCTCTGTTCGCACCCTCGAGCCCCACGGGGGAGAGGAGGGGTCTGAAGAATATACTGGTCCCCTTTAGAGACGGACACCCAGGGTCACACGGAATGAAGAGGCCCTGGGTCCAGCCCTGGTCACTGGTCTGGCCACACCCTACTCACTGCTCCAGCCATGGAAGCAGAAGTTGTTGGTGACTGCCACCAGCCAACACTCACCGGGGAGTGGAGCAGAGTCTTAGCTTCCGTCTTGATCATGGTGTTTCCATCCAGGGGGATGCGCTCTATCTTCCCAGTCTGAGCGAAGAGTAGGTGGGTCCCCGGGGGCAGGGGGATCACAGCGGTAGGAACCGGGGGTCCATGGTCAACTGGGGGAGCCACTGTACTCAGACCTGGGTGGCAGGAGATGGCATTAAGCAAGGCCTGTGTGTGGCGGGAGTGCACAAATCCATGTGCGTGGGCACAAGCACGGACTCACACACATGCACCCACACACCTGGTCACATCACCTTCTCAGCACCACAGACTGCACAAGGACACATGACTATTAACATCTGAAAACACAAGGAGCCGAAGGACCATTGCCAATCAAAGGGCATTGGTGATGAAGATGATACCAGTGCCTGAATTTTTTTTTTAATTTTTATTTATTTATTTTTGGCTATTCCGGGTTTTCACTGCTGCTGCAGGCTCTTCTCTAGTTGCAGAGTGGGGGCTACTCACTAGTTGAGGTGAGCAGGCTTCTGTTGCAGTGACTTCTCTTGTTGTGGCACTCGGGCTCTAGGGCACACGGGCTTCAGTAGTTGTGGCATATGGGCTCAAGAGTTGCGGCTCCGAGGCTCTAGAGCACAGGCTCCATAGTTGTGGTTCAGGGGCTTAGCTGCTCTGCAGTATGTGGGATCTTCCTGGATCGGGGATCAAACCCAGGTTTCCTGCATTGGCAGGCGAACTCTTCAGCACTGAGCTATCAGGGAAGCCCCCAGGGCCTGAATTTAACATTAAACATCAAGTGGGAAAAATGGCTCAGCCTCCGCTTTAATGGAACGAACCTGGCTATGGGCGCCGTGCTCTGGATGAGGGCTTCCTGAGTGATCCAAAACAGTACAACAGCAGCCAACCCAAAACCCTGAACCTAGGGAACTTGCGCCCCATTGGGAAGGTGCTTTGGATTTTTGTGTTCAAGAAGAGTATCAGGGTGGACTTGCCACGCTCACCCCATGCCATGGGGGTAGGAGGGTCTTGGGCCCCACAAGCAGGAACACAGCCCTTCTGGGCTTCCCAGAACAAAATGACGGGCGAGGTTACTCCTCCCTGAGACTCCGCCCTGCCTCCTACCTTCTGACCTGCATGGGCAGTGCAGCTCCTGGCTCACCTGACAAGAGAATGTCCCAGGAGCGAACAAGCAGCCTGTACTGAGGGTAAGGAACAGGCAATGGGTGTCGGGAAACCTAGGTCCCGACCAGCTCCTGCCACTGACCATGTGGACACTTTCTGGACCCTCCTGGGCTCATCTTCTGCTCCCTGCAGTGAGAGGGCCAGACCAGGTCGTGGCCGAGCTCATTTTCAGTTCTTTTCTCTGGTCTGTCTTACCTATTATACCCACTCAATGACATAAACCAATCTGGTGGACCTTTTTAATATCTCTGGAATCTATCCCTCCAAACCCACTGTCAGCAGCACCTCAGGTCAGACCCTCATCATTTCTCACTTGGATTAATTGTAAATATCAACAACAGTCCCTGCCTCCTCCTGGCTAGGGTCTTAATCCTCTCTCAGCTCTTCTAAAACTGAAACCTGGTCACAGCAGCGCCTGCTCATAACCATTCCCGGGCTCCCCTCTGCACTCACAATCAATCCACACCCCCGAGCAGAGCATCTGATGTCCTGACCTCCACTCTGCTCCCCTTATACAGGAAACAATTTCCTGCCTCTCAATCTGTTCTTGCTACCTGGACCACTGCCTCCTCAACCCCACTTGCCCAGTGCAACTGACTCTAGTCCTGCTTAAAACCTTGGTTCAGGGGCTTCTCTGGTAGCTCAGTGGTGGAGAGTTTGCCTGCCAGTGCAGGAGGAGACAGGGGTTTGATCCCTGATCCGGAAAGATCCCACATGCTGCAGAGCAACTAAGCCCATGAGCCACAACTGTTGAGCCTGTGCTCTAGAGCCTCAGAACCTCAGCTATTGAAGCCCGTGTGCCCTGGAGCCCGAGTTCCACAACAGGAGAGGTCACCGCAACAAGAAGCCTGCTCACCTCAACTAGAGAGTAGCCCACACTCCCTACAACAAGAGAAGAGCCTGCAGCAGCAGTGAAAACCCAGAATGGCCAAAAAAAAAAAAATTGGTTCAGGCGGTATTGCCACGCCTTTCCTGGCCAGCCCACCACCACTCAAGTCGGGACACTTTCCACTGTGGTCCTCTGTCTGCCCACCCTCTTTTAGGGTACCCTTCCCTACCCTGTCCTTATTTTGCTGTCCCCCAGGGTTTTGGGTCTGGCACTGGGGCTTGCCTCTGTGGACTCCCACATGGCATCTGACACTCAGTTAATGCCCGCTAGGTGAGGTAACGACGTTTGTGAGTGACCCCCTCTTAGCAGCTCTGGGAAACTATGTGGTAGGAGATGAGTTTTTTATTATTAGCTAAGTAGTGGAGGGAGATGCCAGAATCGACTGTATTCGATTTTGGTAACTTGTGACAATTACCATTTTCTACATTTATGACCGGACTTTAGAGCTGCAAAGCATCCTAGAGATTATTCTGCTCAAGTGTGATGTTGAAGCTGAGGACACCAAGATTCAGGCAAGTGTCCATTCAGTGTCACACAGCCTGGCCCCCAGGTCTCAGCTCAGTGCCTTGCTACCAGCATGGGTTGTCGCAGAGCCAGCTCGCAGAAACCTTTCCGGCTGTTGGTTCCTGGCATCATTCAAAATGGACCAAGCACCTAAAGGTCCAGGCACAACCGTGCAGGAGGCTGGTATGCCAGGAGGAACAGTGCCACCCCTGAGGACGAGGGCCTGGGGAGGGGCTCTGGTTGGTCTCTGCCATCCCTGCCATGCCGCAGGATAGAGCCACTGGAAGGCCAGGCTGTCCACTGCAGGGTTCAGGAGGAGCCCTGAGCACACATGCTCTCTACCACCAATCACAGCCTAATACAGCAGGTCCTGTTCATTGTTTGCATAGGATGGGTTTGCACTGAAAAGGAAAAGAAAAGGGTAAGAGGAGGGAGAGGTTAAGTAGGGAGAGAGACAGTGAGGAGGGGTGAGAGTGATGGGGAGCTGGAAAAGGGGCTGCAGAGGGGAGAAAGGGAGGGAGGGGATGGGCTTTGAGTCAGTGGAGCAGGTCAGGATTTAGGGCAGACAGAAAAGCACAACTGTGCTCTGAGCTAGGGTCCCCAGTGAAACTCGCAGAGGCTGGGACCTCCTGTCTTCAGCGCTGCCCTCCGACTTACATGGTGGCCTCATTCCGGGCCTGATCCTGGTCCCTTCCACTTCACGGCCATCGCGGTCCACACACCAGCAGTACCCGGTGCTGCCGTGGCACTGAGTGGGCGAATAATGTCCGTGCTCGTCACACTCGGGGACAAACAGCCCGAGCTGGGGCCGCTTGGAGTCCACTGCTCCCAGGATGTGTTCTCGCTCCTGCTGGCATCGGGTTTTCTCCCTTTCTATTAGAGAGAGGAGTGAACAGAGGTTGTTAGTTCAAGCCCCCACACCCAACACAGAACCTCAGGTGCTGCCTGCTCATCACCAAGTTTTGTTTTATTGATTAAAAAATTAAATTTATCTTTATTGATAGAGCTTCCCTGGTGGTTCAGTGGGTAAGGACACCGCCTTGCAGTGCAAGGGGCACCGGTTCGATACCTGGCCTGGGAAGATCCCACGTGCCGCAGAGTGGCTGGACCGATGTGTCCAACTACCAAGCCGGAGCTCTGGAGCACATGCACCCGGAGCTGGTGCTCTGTGACAAGAGAGGCCACTGCAATGGGAGGTCCACACAGGCCAAAGAACAAAGATGGATGAAAATAAATAAAACGAAAGACCAACAGAAGTGGCCAAAAAAATTATTTATCTTTATTGATATATAATAGATTTGCAATATGATGTTAATTTCAAGTGCACAACACAGTGATTCAAAATTTTTATAGATTATATTCCATTTAAAGTTGTTAGAAAATATGGGCTACATTTTCTAAGCTACCCTTATAGTTTATTTTTAAATTTGAAAAATGTTTTATTTTATACTGGAGTATAGGTGATTTACAACTTTGTCTTAGCTTCAGGTATACAGAAAAGTTAATCAGTTACTTATACACATATATCTATTATCTTTCAGAGTCTTTTCCCATTTAGGTTACTACAGAATATTGAGTAGAGCTCCCTATGTGAGTGGGAAACACAGAGTGTGCTATCTAGTGTGCTACAGAATGGGAAAGACCAAAGATCTCATCAAGAAAATTGGAGATACAAAGGGAACATTTCATGCAAAGATGGGCACAGTAAAGGACAGAAGTGGTAAGGACCTAACCGAAGCAGAAGAGATTAAGAAGAGGTGGCAAGAATACACAGAAGAACTATCCAAAAAGGCCTTAATGACCTGGATAACCACAATGGTGTAGTCACCCACCTAGAGCCAGACATTCTGGAGAGTGAAGTCAAGTGGGCCTTAGGAAGAATGACTATGAGCAAAGCTAGTGGAGGTGATGGAATTGCAGCCGAGCTACTTCAAATCCTAAAAGATGATGCTGTTAAAGTGCTACACTCAATATGCCAGCAAATTTGGAAAACTCAGTAGTGGTTACAGAACTGGAAAAGGTCAGTTCTCATTCCAATCCCAAAGAAGTGAAGTGTCAAAGAATGTTAAAACTACCACACAATTGCACTCATTTCACATGTTAGCAAGGTAATGCTCAAAATCCTTCAAGCTAGGTTTCAGCAGTATGTGAACCAAGAACTTCCAGATGTACAAGCTGGATTTAGAAAAGGCAGAGGAATCTGAGATCAAATTGCCAACACCCTTTGGATGATAGAAAGAGCAAGTGAATTCCAGAAAAACATCTACTTCTGCTTCACTGACTCCACTAAGGCCTTTAACTATGTGGATCACTACAAACTGTAGAAAATTTTTCAAGAGATGGAATTACCAGGCTACCTTACCTGCCTCCTGCAAAACTTGTATGCAGGTCAAGAAGCAACAGTTTGAACCAGACATGGAACAATTAACTGGTTCAAAATTGGGAAAAGAGCACATTTAGGCTGCATATTGTCCCCTTGCTTATTTAACTTGTATGCAGAGTACACTATGTGAAATGTCAGGCTGGATGACTCACAAGTGGAAATCAAGATTAACGGGAGAAATACCAACGACCTCATATATGCATATAACATCACTCTTTTGACAGAAAGCAAAGAGGAACTAAAAAGCCTCTTGATGAAGGTGAAAGAGGAGAGTGAAAAAGTTGGCTTAAAACTCAACATTCAAAAAACTAAGATCAAGGCATCCAGTCCCATCACTTCATGGCAAATAGATGGGGGAAAAAGTGGAAGCAGTGACATATTTTACTTTCTTGGGCTCCAAAATCACTGTGGATGGTGACTGTGGCCATAAAATTAAAAGACACTTGCTTCTTGGCAAAAAAGCTATCACAAACCTAGACAGCATACTAAAAAGCAGAGACATCTTTTTGCTGTCAAAGGTCAGTATAGTCAAAGCTATGGTTTTTCCAGTAGTCATGCATGGATGTGAGAGCTGGACCATAAAGAAGGCTGAGTGTTGAAGAACTGATGCTTCCAAAGTGCAGCGCTGTGAAGACACTTAAGAGTCCCTTAAACTGTGAGTAGATCAAACTAGTCAATCCTAAGGGAAATCAACCCTGAATATTCATTGGAAAAATGGATGCTGATGCTGAAGCTCCAATACTCTGGTCACCTGATGTGAAGAGCCAACTCACTGGGAAAGACCCTTATGCTGGGAAAGATTGAGGATAGGACGAGAAGGAGGTGACAGGAAATGAGATGGTTGAATAGCATCACTGACTCAATGGACGTGAGTTTCCGCAAGCTCCAGGAGACAGTGGAGGGCAGAGGAGCCCGGTGTGCTGCAATTGATGGGGTTGCAGAGAGTCGGACACAACTTAGTGACTGAACAATAATAAAAGCCACTTCCAAACTCACTAGAGCATGACCATCACAGCATCCAGTCAGGTCAACATCGCCATCACCTGTGTGACATCCACCACACAAAGGGATGCCCAGACAGAGCTAAGAGCCATGTTTCAGCTGAACTGAACCATGTCGGCTGCCCTGCTCTTGCAGACCTTTCCAATCATTCATTCATTCGTTTATTGTGTGGCCCTCCTGTCCTCCCTCTCAGGTGGATCCTTCACGAATCAGCTCAGGCATGTGTTCCCTCCAGAAAGGCTTCTCAAGCCGTCCAAGAGTTTCCAGGATCCTGAGCCTCTGAGCCTATTCATCGTCTGTCTTCCTGAGCAGAGTCTAGGCTCAATGAAGGTGGCAAGTGACTGCGTCCCCTTCCCTTGACTTGGGGAGCCCTCCTGAGCTGGAGTAGGGGTGCACATGGGAATAACCCCCAGGTTCTGCCCTCAAGCAGCCCACAGTCTGGAGGGAAAGGAACGAACAAACATACAGCAACCATCCAGTGAGTCAGTGCTTGACAGGGGAGCCCAGGACACAAAAGATACACACAAGACATCTTTTCTCTTTTTCTTGGCTGAGCCTCATGACTTGCAGAATCTTAAGTTTCCCAACCAGGGATCACACTCGAGTCCTTGGCGATGAGATGCGGAGTCCTAGCCACTGAATCATGAAGGAATTCCCAAAACATCCTCTCTAAGGGCTTGGAGAGCAAAGGCAAGCTGGAGTGCTTTTTTTTTTCCTTTTTATCTTTGTTGGAAGATCGTGGTTAACTATAATCTAGGGCAGGGAGGGCCCCAATGGTTTTTCCTTCTAAGGCGCAGAGAGTAAATATTTTGGTTTTTTTGTGGGCCATATGATCTCTGTCACAATTCTATGGCTGTCGCATGAAAGCATCCAAGTTTAATATATAAGTGAATGCATGTTCCAATAATATTTGATTAACAGACCGAAACAGTAGGCCACATTTGGCCTGTGGGTGCTATTGTTGTTAACCCCTGCTCTAGGACACTGCTAGTTACATTAGGGAGAAATCCTATATAAATACTCTATAGAATAGAATAGGTAATAATAGCTTACACATTTTCTAGAATTTCATGTCTGAAAAATGGTTCTGACCCTTGGTTCGACCCCTTCTACCCTTGTCAGCAATACTGGTCAACCAGCGATGGCAGGAGTAACTAATCCCGTGGCATTATTTGAGGCATGAGTGGAATGTAATGAGACAATGTGCACGGCTGGAATTTTAAGTCCTGCGCTCCAGCGTTCTTCTGTGACTGTATCCACACCAGGCCTTCACAGAGACAAGTGGTGTGTGCTGCCAGTGAACGTTTCCAGTGCCTTTGTCTGCAGTGCCAGCTCTCACACCAGCCGGCTGGATGTGGCTGCCTCCTCGTTTAGAAGCAGCGACCCTGCCAGAGAAGTGTGCGTTGAGCCTGGCCAGGAGAAACTGGGTCTGCTATCTCTTTTGTCTCAAAGGCTAAAACAAGGTCCTGCATAGAGCCATATTCAATATTTTCTGTGACAAACCATAATGAAAAAGGATATTATTTAAAAGTCTATATGGTATAACTGAGTCATCTTGTTGAATAGCAGAGAACAGCACAACAGTATAAATCAACTATTGTTCATTCGTTCAGTCGTGTCCGACTCTTTGCAACCCCATGGACTGGAGCATGTCAGGCTTCCCTGTCTTTGCTATATGTCAATTTAAAAAAGGAAAACTAAAAAGAAAGACAAAGAAAAAGTCTTTGATGTAGGAAGAGTCAAACAAATATATAAATGAGCCATCTGGTTGGTAATAAAAATGGTTTTGTTCACTCTTGGATGTAGGGCTTGTTTACTTCCTTGATACCTTACATTTGCACAGTTTTAGTTTCTGAACAAGCTGTCCCCACTCACACATGGTCCACCTAATTCTCACTATACTCCGATGCAACAGGTAACTGTGGTTTTTATGTCACACGAGAACGGAAGCTTGCAGGGTGGAGCCCCCTAGGCTCCAGTGCTCCAATAATATTTGATTAACAGACCGAAACAGTAGGCCACATTTGGCCTGTGGGTGCTATTGTTGTTAACCCTGCTCTAGGACACTGCTAGTTACATTAGGGAGAAATCCTATATAAATACTCTATAGAATAGAATAGGTAATAATAGCTTACACATTTTCTAGAATTTCATGTCTGAAAAATGGTTCTGACCCTTGGTTCGACCCCTTCTACCCTTGTCAGCAATACTGGTCAACCAGCGATGGCAGGAGTAACTAATCCCGTGGCATTATTTGAGGCATGAGTGGAATGTAATGAGACAATGTGCACGGCTGGAATTTTAAGTCCTGCGCTCCAGCGTTCTTCTGTGACTGTATCCACACCAGGCCTTCACAGAGACAAGTGGTGTGTGCTGCCAGTGAACGTTTCCAGTGCCTTTGTCTGCAGTGCCAGCTCTCACACCAGCCGGCTGGATGTGGCTGCCTCCTCGTTTAGAAGCAGCGACCCTGCCAGAGAAGTGTGCGTTGAGCCTGGCCAGGAGAAACTGGGTCTGCTATCTCTTTTGTCTCAAAGGCTAAAACAAGGTCCTGCATAGAGCCATATTCAATATTTTCTGTGACAAACCATAATGAAAAAGGATATTATTTAAAAGTCTATATGGTATAACTGAGTCATCTTGTTGAATAGCAGAGAACAGCACAACAGTATAAATCAACTATTGTTCATTCGTTCAGTCGTGTCCGACTCTTTGCAACCCCATGGACTGGAGCATGTCAGGCTTCCCTGTCTTTGCTATATGTCAATTTAAAAAAGGAAAACTAAAAAGAAAGACAAAGAAAAAGTCTTTGATGTAGGAAGAGTCAAACAAATATATAAATGAGCCATCTGGTTGGTAATAAAAATGGTTTTGTTCACTCTTGGATGTAGGGCTTGTTTACTTCCTTGATACCTTACATTTGCACAGTTTTAGTTTCTGAACAAGCTGTCCCCACTCACACATGGTCCACCTAATTCTCACTATACTCCGATGCAACAGGTAACTGTGGTTTTTATGTCACACGAGAACGGAAGCTTGCAGGGTGGTGCCCCCTAGGCTCCAGTGCTAGTAAGTGGCTCTGCTCAAGCTGGAACCCAGGTCTCTGGATCGCCAGCCCAGCCCGGTTCCTCTTCACACACATGCCCAGTGCCTAGGATGGCCCCGCACACGGAACATGTTACATCCATGGTGACACACATACACTAACTGACCACATTCACCCAGTTTATCTGTGACCCACAGACTTGTTTTCTTTCCATCAGTATCTGTATATGGTGCTGCCTTTCCAATCAGAAAACATGCCTGGTGTTCTGTGTACTGTCAAACAAATCAGACTTTTAAGAGAATATGGGAGCCTCTCTTTTCTGTTGCTGACAGGATGTGCGAGTCAATACACAGAATCTCTAGGGATTTAGAATTTCCGGTGGAACTTGGAAGTACTGTATCTTGAACTTACATAAAGGTGGTGAAAGTGAAAATGTCTGTCAGTCAGTCCAGTCTGACTCTTTGTGACCGCATGGACTATGGCCCGCCAGGCTCCTCTGTCCACAGAATTCTCCAGGCAGGAATACTGGAGTGGATCACAATTTCCTTCTCTAGGGGACCTTCCCCACCCAGGGATTGAACCCAGGTCTCCTGTATGGCAGGCAGATCTTTTACCATCTGAGCCACCGGGGAAGGTACAAACAAGGAGAGAAAATCGGGGAAGAGGAAGCAGACCCCTAGACAACCCTAATGAGGAATTACACTATAAAAGGGAAGAGGCATGGAATGCCAGTGGGGAGGGGACAAAAGAAGTCCTCCTTCTGTCTTTTAGAAATAGCTCTGCACACTGGTTGGAATTACCCAGTAGTGAAGGAAAGAATAACCATTCAGGATGGCGGAGCCTAGCGCAGGAACGGCAATTTCATTTCAGACAAGCAAGAATCTGGCACATTAAATGAATGCAGATAGGAAATTTATGATCTGTCATTTTGTTTCTATTTAATTTGTGTGTCTGGCTTTTATAGTTATAATGTAAGTTGATACTAGATTTCTCCATGAGTAATCTAAGCCAATCCTGGAGGTTTTAAAAATGTTTTTCTTTTCAAAAGGGTCTTAATTTGGAGAAGAGTTGCTTTAGAAAATTCTTTTCTATAAAGAGTTCAAGAAACATCTCTGTAAACCAAAAAATGATCCAGGCCTCCTGCTCCTTATTTACAAAATAAAAGAGGTGAGTTTCAGAATTCCTAGAGCCCTTTCCAGATCTCGTGGAGAAATTTGTTTTTCTAACATCCCCTTTGTTTGGAATAACTTGCAAAGTGTACCACAAACAACAGACACACAGCAAACAAAAAGTGTAAAATTCTTCCCCAGTTTTCTTTTCTTTACGTTGTATTATCCTAAATGTTCTCCTCTTTCCATGCAGCCCTACTTTTTGAACTCTTTAATTCTCTTTCTCTCTAGGGATAGGTGGTATGGATCTAGTTGCAGAATGCCGGTAAGTGTGCCTGGTGCCAGGTGTAAAGAGAAGAGATCAGCACCCCCAGGTTTGGTATTTGTCGTTAACAATCGAACTTTACATCTCTAGCCTAGGACTCTTTAAAGTATTTTCATTTTTATTTGTTTATTTTAGCTGCACTGGGTGGCATGTGGGACCTTAGTTCCCTGACCAGGGATCAAACCCTCGCTCTCTGTGTTGGACGTGAAGAATCCCAACCACTGGACCACTAGGGAAGTCCCTGGCCCAGGACTCTTCATACTCTTCTATTATCCTCTAATGAGCTCTCTGACATTCCAAATCTCCAGCTAGTTCCATTCCTCAGACATTGTCCAGGCAAGGTCATTCCCACAGTCAGGTAGTTTTTCCCTTTCACACTATAGGAGAGTTGGCCAGTGACTAACAGTATCAGCAGAAGTGACAGCACTGTCATTTCCAAGGTTAGGTTACAAAAGACTGTTGTTTCCACAAAAAAAGAATGAAATCATGCCATAAGTAGCAAAATGGTTAGATCTAAGGATGATCATATTAAGTGAAATTAGTCAGACAGAAAAGGACAAATACCATAAGTCATTACTTATATATGGACTCTAAAAAATGTTACAAATTAACTTATTTACAAAACTGAAACAGACTCACAGACATAGAAATCAAACATAAGGAGAAATCATACCAAAGGAGAAAGGGATAGAGGAAGGATAAATTAGGATTATGGGATTAACAGATAGACAATACTATATATGAAACAGATAAACAACAAGGACCTACTGTACAGCACAGGGAACTATACTCAAGTCTTATAATAACCTATAATGGAAAGGAATCCAAAAAAGAACATGTATATATATATGTATATAGTTAGATAGATAGATAGATAGATAATGTCTTTCCTGGTGGCTCAGTGGTAAAGAATCAGGCTACAATGGAGGAAACCCAGGTTTGATCTCTGGGTTGGGAAGATCCCCTGGAGAATGGAATGGCAACTCACTCCCGTATTCTTGCCTGGGAAATCCCATGGACAGAGGAGCCCATAACTGAATCATTTTGCTGTACACTTGAAATTAACACAACAATGTAAACTAATTATACTTTGATTTTCAAAAATACAAAAAAAGGGGGAAAAAAAATTTAAATGCTTTTAAAAAGACTGTGTGTTCCATCTTGGGCACTCTCCCTCCTCCCTTGCTCTGGAGGAGCCCACTGCCAGATCTTGAAGGCACTTCAGCAGTGGGAGACCCATGCTGTGAGGAACTGGGGTTCTCTGTCCAACAGTCCACAAGGAATGGAGGTCTGCTGACCCCTGTGGGAAGCCTGGGGTTCCACTGACCAGGGATCAAACCCTCGCTCTCTGTGTTGGACGTGAAGAATCCCAACCACTGGACCACTAGGGAAGTCCCTGGCCCAGGACTCTTCATACTCTTCTATTATCCTCTAATGAGCTCTCTGACATTCCAAATCTCCAGCTAGTTCCATTCCTCAGACATTGTCCAGGCAAGGTCATTCCCACAGTCAGGTAGTTTTTCCCTTTCACACTATAGGAGAGTTGGCCAGTGACTAACAGTATCAGCAGAAGTGACAGCACTGTCATTTCCAAGGTTAGGTTACAAAAGACTGTTGTTTCCACAAAAAAAGAATGAAATCATGCCATAAGTAGCAAAATGGTTAGATCTAAGGATGATCATATTAAGTGAAATTAGTCAGACAGAAAAGGACAAATACCATAAGTCATTACTTATATATGGACTCTAAAAAATGTTACAAATTAACTTATTTACAAAACTGAAACAGACTCACAGACATAGAAATCAAACATAAGGAGAAATCATACCAAAGGAGAAAGGGATAGAGGAAGGATAAATTAGGATTATGGGATTAACAGATAGACAATACTATATATGAAACAGATAAACAACAAGGACCTACTGTACAGCACAGGGAACTATACTCAAGTCTTATAATAACCTATAATGGAAAGGAATCCAAAAAAGAACATGTATATATATATGTATATAGTTAGATAGATAGATAGATAGATAATGTCTTTCCTGGTGGCTCAGTGGTAAAGAATCAGGCTACAATGGAGGAAACCCAGGTTTGATCTCTGGGTTGGGAAGATCCCCTGGAGAATGGAATGGCAACTCACTCCCGTATTCTTGCCTGGGAAATCCCATGGACAGAGGAGCCCATAACTGAATCATTTTGCTGTACACTTGAAATTAACACAACAATGTAAACTAATTATACTTTGATTTTCAAAAATACAAAAAAAGGGGGAAAAAAAATTTAAATGCTTTTAAAAAGACTGTGTGTTCCATCTTGGGCACTCTCCCCCTCCTCCCTTGCTCTGGAGGGAGCCCACTGCCAGATCTTGAAGGCACTTCAGCAGTGGGGAGACCCATGCTGTGAGGAACTGGGGTTCTCTGTCCAACAGTCCACAAGGAATGGAGGTCTGCTGACCCCTGTGGGGATCCTTCAGCCCCAGATGAATCACAGAGAAGATAGAAGTCCAACTGAGGTCTTGACAACAACCTCTTGAGAGACCTTGGCCCCAGACGACTCCTAAACCTCTGCCCGCAGAAACTGAAATAATATATATTTACTGTTTTAAGCTGCTAACTCTGGGGGATTACAGAGGAATAGGTATGGCACCTTTCAAACTTCTTGACCATGACCCATAGAAGTGCATTCCACTCTGCAATTCAGGACACAGACACACACTTACACATATGCACACACACACACACAACTCATGCACTAGACAAGCACACACAACTATCATTCCATAAAACAAGGCTTATTCCTACTGCACATTCTCTGCATACTCTATTTTATTGATTATTGTTTTCTATTTCATGTCATTCCATTTAAATGAAAATGGTAATAACAACCCATGAAGTTGAGTTTGCAATCCACCCATGCCTTTCGGGCAAAGGGTGCAGAGGACAGCAGAGAACAAATCATCATTTTTTTCTGTCTTGCTTATTGTTGGTTGATACTGCAGCAGCCATGACCTTAACAGACTAACCTCAAAAGTTAGCTCAGTTTTTCATTTTCAAAAGTCTGTAGGGGGTAGGTACCGAACATGCTGAATATCGAATCCCTACACTTCATTCGGTTTGGCAACAGGAATTTGGATGACACTATATTTAATTTTTTTGTTAATATTTCATTAGGTATTTAGTCATACAAAATTGAGAAAAATATGATGAAAACCTCAGTGTTCCTATTCCAGCTGGAAAAACATCAGAAGTGCAAATATAGTCCTTGCACTGGGCTCCCTAAGCCCAACTTCTTCTCTAAGCATCAAAGTGACCTCTGAACTGAAGTTTTATTTTTTTCATTTCCACGTGTTCAGTTTATCAAAAGTGTACATGCAGGTTTCTTTTCATATGTAAACTAATTATACTTTGATTTTCAAAAATACAAAAAAAGGGGAAAAAAAATTTAAATGCTTTTAAAAAGACTGTGTGTTCCATCTTGGGCACTCTCCCCCTCCTCCCTTGCTCTGGAGGGAGCCCACTGCCAGATCTTGAAGGCACTTCAGCAGTGGGGAGACCCATGCTGTGAGGAACTGGGGTTCTCTGTCCAACAGTCCACAAGGAATGGAGGTCTGCTGACCCCTGTGGGGATCCTTCAGCCCCAGATGAATCACAGAGAAGATAGAAGTCCAACTGAGGTCTTGACAACAACCTCTTGAGAGACCTTGGCCCCAGACGACTCCTAAACCTCTGCCCGCAGAAACTGAAATAATATATATTTACTGTTTTAAGCTGCTAACTCTGGGGGATTACAGAGGAATAGGTATGGCACCTTTCAAACTTCTTGACCATGACCCATAGAAGTGCATTCCACTCTGCAATTCAGGACACAGACACACACTTACACATATGCACACACACACACACAACTCATGCACTAGACAAGCACACACAACTATCATTCCATAAAACAAGGCTTATTCCTACTGCACATTCTCTGCATACTCTATTTTATTGATTATTGTTTTCTATTTCATGTCATTCCATTTAAATGAAAATGGTAATAACAACCCATGAAGTTGAGTTTGCAATCCACCCATGCCTTTCGGGCAAAGGGTGCAGAGGACAGCAGAGAACAAATCATCATTTTTTTCTGTCTTGCTTATTGTTGGTTGATACTGCAGCAGCCATGACCTTAACAGACTAACCTCAAAAGTTAGCTCAGTTTTTCATTTTCAAAAGTCTGTAGGGAGTAGGTACCGAACATGCTGAATATCGAATCCCTACACTTCATTCGGTTTGGCAACAGGAATTTGGATGACACTATATTTAATTTTTTTGTTAATATTTCATTAGGTATTTAGTCATACAAAATTGAGAAAAATATGATGAAAACCTCAGTGTTCCTATTCCAGCTGGAAAAACATCAGAAGTGCAAATATAGTCCTTGCACTGGGCTCCCTAAGCCCAACTTCTTCTCTAAGCATCAAAGTGACCTCTGAACTGAAGTTTTATTTTTTTCATTCCCATGTGTACAGTTTATCATTTTATTGAATATGTGTATACATATGCAGGTTTCTTTTCATATAGGCTCATATTTTTTATAAATGAGATCATGCTGCCTGTATCCTTTCATGCCTGTTTTTTAAATAGGTAAACAGTAAATTTATTGAGAGAGAGACACACTCCATAGACAGAGTGAGTATGGGCCATCTCATAAAGTGAGAGCCTTTTATGAATTTTTTTTTTTTTTTTTTTGCCAATAGGCTGTTGAGATTTATCCATTAACTCTAGTTCATTCATTTAAAAAATTAATTAATTAGTTAATTAATCAACTAGGGGGCCACACTGTGTAGCTTGCAGGATCCTAGTTCCATGACCAGGGATTGAACCCTGGCCTGTGGCAGTCAAAGTGCAGAGTCCTAACCACTGGACAACCAGCAAATTCCCTCTTATTTCAACTACTTAGCTACTGCTGTATATTATTTCATGGTATGAACTGTACCCAGACTCACTTTTCCATTTCTCTTGCTGGTAGTCACTTGGATTTTTTTTCTCTTATAAACAATACTTGATGGAGACGCATGTCTCTCTAGCATACATTCTCTCTCAAGTGGATAAATAAATGATGAATTTCTTAAGAAAACAGGATTAAATACTAAAATAATCCTAGCAAAGAACTCTGATTGGTTCTATCCCTGTCCTGCTTTTGTATCCCAGGCTACAGGTCTGGATTTGTTTCTGTGTAGTGAACAGAGCCCTGCAGAAGGGGCAAGGAGTTGGGTTAAAAAAACAAACATAAAAAATGAGACATCTGCTTCCTTTTAACTAGAGATATGAAGGAATCCTAAAAGGATCAGTTTTTCATTTTCAAAAGTCTGTAGGAGTAGGTACCGAACATGCTGAATATCGAATCCCTACACTTCATTCGGTTTGGCAACAGGAATTTGGATGACACTATATTTAATTTTTTTGTTAATATTTCATTAGGTATTTAGTCATACAAAATTGAGAAAAATATGATGAAAACCTCAGTGTTCCTATTCCAGCTGGAAAAACATCAGAAGTGCAAATATAGTCCTTGCACTGGGCTCCCTAAGCCCAACTTCTTCTCTAAGCATCAAAGTGACCTCTGAACTGAAGTTTTATTTTTTTCATTCCCATGTGTACAGTTTATCATTTTATTGAATATGTGTATACATATGCAGGTTTCTTTTCATATAGGCTCATATTTTTTATAAATGAGATCATGCTGCCTGTATCCTTTCATGCCTGTTTTTTAAATAGGTAAACAGTAAATTTATTGAGAGAGAGACACACTCCATAGACAGAGTGAGTATGGGCCATCTCATAAAGTGAGAGCCTTTTATGAATTTTTTTTTTTTTTTTTTTTGCCAATAGGCTGTTGAGATTTATCCATTAACTCTAGTTCATTCATTTAAAAAATTAATTAATTAGTTAATTAATCAACTAGGGGGCCACACTGTGTAGCTTGCAGGATCCTAGTTCCATGACCGGGGATTGAACCCTGGCCTGTGGCAGTCAAAGTGCAGAGTCCTAACCACTGGACAACCAGCAAATTCCCTCTTATTTCAACTACTTAGCTACTGCTGTATATTATTTCATGGTATGAACTGTACCCAGACTCACTTTTCCATTTCTCTTGCTGGTAGTCACTTGGATTTTTTTTCTCTTATAAACAATACTTGATGGAGACGCATGTCTCTCTAGCATACATTCTCTCTCAAGTGGATAAATAAATGATGAATTTCTTAAGAAAACAGGATTAAATACTAAAATAATCCTAGCAAAGAACTCTGATTGGTTCTATCCCTGTCCTGCTTTTGTATCCCAGGCTACAGGTCTGGATTTGTTTCTGTGTAGTGAACAGAGCCCTGCAGAAGGGGCAAGGAGTTGGGTTAAAAAAACAAACATAAAAAATGAAACATCTGCTTCCTTTTTAACTAGAGATATGAAGGAATCCTAAGGAAATAATGCCTTAGTAATTTTTAATAGTTGCTGGAATGTCTTAATTAATTTCAAGAACAAATGGTTGGTCCTGCCTGGGTTCATCTAGGCTGGAGGCTGGTAAGCTTTTTCTGTGAAGGGACAAGTGCTGAATATTTCAGGCTTTGCAGGCCTTAAAGTCTCTGACCTGGGCCTTTGTAGAATGAAAGAGGCCACAGACTATTCACAAAGAGCATGAGTGTTCCAATAATACTTTATTTGCAAAAACAGGCAATGGGCCAGATTTGACCTGCAAGTTATAGTTCGCTGACCTCTGTCTGAAGCAGAAGAAAACAATTTAGACCAGTGACATATAGTATTATATATCAAAATTTAAACAATTTAATATTTTCCTCATTTTAGATCCTCAACTATCCTAAAAACCAGTCACTCCCAGTCCTACTGAGAGTACAAATAAATAAATACTTGCATATACCAGAATAGGAATGGAAATGGGTGTAGTCATTTATTTCCTTAATAACTATAAAGAGCTATGAGCCCAACCATGGGCCACGTAACTCCACTGGTCACTGGGGACATGAAAATAATGCATAGGCACCTAAGCTCAAGGCGCTCAAGGCTAGTAGAGGAGACAAACACTGAAAGAGTTCTTAATTGCTCAAAAAAGTGTTTATGTGGAAATTTCCATGTATCTCTTATGTAACATTCATAAATACATTTAGCCAACAACAGTAGCAACAGTTAAAATAGATACCAACACAACTGGCTAACTCCAGTTGGAGGGGTCAAATGCATCCTTAATCTCATGACAGGCTGCCATGTGGTTTAGGGAACTCAATTTGGGTCAGAGTCCATTGGCGAGAGTTTAGTTTGAGTCTTAGTTGTAGCACTTACTACCTCTGGGAATTTGATTGTGCTTTCATCTCTTTATATTTTAGCATCCTCTATATAAATAGAAACAGTAATACTACTTACTTTAAAGAGATGATTATGGACATTATAAATGGGGGAAAACATATTTCCCAGGTACAGGTCTGGATTTGTTTCTGTGTAGTGAACAGAGCCCTGCAGAAGGGGCAAGGAGTTGGGTTAAAACAAACATAAAAAATGAAACATCTGCTTCCTTTTTAACTAGAGATATGAAGGAATCCTAAGGAAATAATGCCTTAGTAATTTTTAATAGTTGCTGGAATGTCTTAATTAATTTCAAGAACAAATGGTTGGTCCTGCCTGGGTTCATCTAGGCTGGAGGCTGGTAAGCTTTTTCTGTGAAGGGACAAGTGCTGAATATTTCAGGCTTTGCAGGCCTTAAAGTCTCTGACCTGGGCCTTTGTAGAATGAAAGAGGCCACAGACTATTCACAAAGAGCATGAGTGTTCCAATAATACTTTATTTGCAAAAACAGGCAATGGGCCAGATTTGACCTGCAAGTTATAGTTCGCTGACCTCTGTCTGAAGCAGAAGAAAACAATTTAGACCAGTGACATATAGTATTATATATCAAAATTTAAACAATTTAATATTTTCCTCATTTTAGATCCTCAACTATCCTAAAAACCAGTCACTCCCAGTCCTACTGAGAGTACAAATAAATAAATACTTGCATATACCAGAATAGGAATGGAAATGGGTGTAGTCATTTATTTCCTTAATAACTATAAAGAGCTATGAGCCCAACCATGGGCCACGTAACTCCACTGGTCACTGGGGACATGAAAATAATGCATAGGCACCTAAGCTCAAGGCGCTCAAGGCTAGTAGAGGAGACAAACACTGAAAGAGTTCTTAATTGCTCAAAAAAGTGTTTATGTGGAAATTTCCATGTATCTCTTATGTAACATTCATAAATACATTTAGCCAACAACAGTAGCAACAGTTAAAATAGATACCAACACAACTGGCTAACTCCAGTTGGAGGGGTCAAATGCATCCTTAATCTCATGACAGGCTGCCATGTGGTTTAGGGAACTCAATTTGGGTCAGAGTCCATTGGCGAGAGTTTAGTTTGAGTCTTAGTTGTAGCACTTACTACCTCTGGGAATTTGATTGTGCTTTCATCTCTTTATATTTTAGCATCCTCTATATAAATAGAAACAGTAATACTACTTACTTTAAAGAGATGATTATGGACATTATATGAAACAGTGTGGGTAAGGCACACAGCCCAGAGTAGGCTCCATGCAAAAGACAGCCAATTATACATATTCATTCAAAAGCATTTGTTGAGTTCTGGGATCATTCCAGGTATAGAACTAGGACTAGCATCATCCTTATGATCTAACAAGATATCACAAAAATCTCAGGTCAGTAGGCAACCTGAGAAGCTGCACAGTCCAGGTATAACACATAGCCGGGACAACCCTGCAGAGTCCTCAGCCTGCCTCTTCCCACAACTGGTGGCCGTTCACCTCCCCCACCCCCACCCCTGCTCAATTCCCCGTGACTCTTCACAACCTGTGAGGGTTAATTTTAGGTGCCAACTCGACTGGGTCACAGGGTGCCTAGATATTTGGTCAAACGTTATTCTGAGGGGTTTCTGTGAGGATGTTTTTGGCTATGATTAACCTTTTACTCTATAGACTGGGTAAAGCAGATCACCCTCTTGTACACGGGTGGGTTTTGCTCAATCAGTTGAAGGCCAGAATTGAACACAAAGGTGGACCCTTCCCCAAGTAAAAAAGAATTCTCCCTTCCTGATGACCTGTGAATAGAACATGAGGTTTTTGCTGCCCTTGGACTTGAATAGATACACTGGCTATTCCTGGGTCTCCAGCCCACTGACTGCAGCCCTTCATAACTGTGTGTGGGTCAATTCCTTCTAATAAACGTCTTTGTATATAAATAAATGTTTCTCTCTCTCTGTCTACACACACACACACGTCCATTAGATCTACTCTGGAGAACCCTAAATAATACAGATCAGTTCTTACCCTTCTGGTCCAGGTGTGGTACTCCTGGAGTTGTGTAGTATGCAGCTGCCCTGCTTAACACACCACAGCTGTGTTCTGATCGCCCACCTCAGCTCTCCACGAGCCTCCCACATCCCCACCTTGCCTTCTCTCCCCGTGCTATGGACTCGGCACTCATGGAGACAGACGGCAATGACCTACCAATTCCAAATAACCCTGACATCTCACCTCCAGGCACACAGTGGAAGCCATCTCCCTGGTAACCAGGTTTGCACTGGCACACGAAGGAACCTGGTGTGTTGTAGCAGAAAGCATCAGGGTGACATCGGCTCAGCTGGCATTCGTCCACATCTGCAAGACAGCCACCAAGCCCAGGAAGAGTAAGGTTTCTCCCAGAATTCCTAGTTTACACAATAACCTAAACCACTTGTTCCAATTTGGGGGACCCAGTTTCTGATCTGGGAACACTGATTTAAGCACTCATTAAACATTAATGAGCAAAACATAAAGTCCTCCATTTCTATCTAGTGCATTTACAAATGTGTTTCACTATGATGTTTTCATAAAAAAGTCAAGCATGCCAAAGGGAAAAAAATTTTTTTTTTATTATTTCCTTCTCATCATAAATAAGAGTTTCAAAAATGTTTGAGACTTTGGAGACAGATGATTAACTGCTTGATAGAAAAATCTCAGAGACCAGAAATAATTCACATGTTCAGTAACAAAGAAATGAGAATCAGAAAAGTTTGGACTCTCCAGAAATGCGCAAGGGTATAATGTTAAGTAATTTTGCAAAGAAAGGGATCAGGGCACTATGTTCAATTATTTTACTTAAAATTATCTTAAGAGCATGGTGGCCACCAATGATGGACTAATCTCATCTGAAGTCTGAGAGAACTCTATGGAATCATTTGTTTTCTGCTCCTGCAGTTTTTATTCAAAAAGGGGCCAGCCCTTTTTGGGATCACAGGGTTACAGCAGGCCAGGTGAATGACTATACATATCTTATTAAATAAATAAAAGGCTGGACTTTAAGCTCCATGTGTCTAAGGATTGTTTGTTTTTTCATGAAAGACAATTTCCTCAGCTCCTGCAGACACTAAGTGTTTAATTATTGCCTGGATGAAGAAGTGACATGGAACAAAATGGTATGGGGAGGGCAAGTATCTTCCCCAATGAGAACAGCCCTCAAAGAAAATGCATAATTCACACTACTAGAGACAAAAATGCAGCCCACTTACTCAATAGAGTTGAGAAAATAATTCTCTTGAGTCAGTAATTACCATATACTCATGGAGACAGACGGCAATGACCTACCAATTCCAAATAACCCTGACATCTCACCTCCAGGCACACAGTGGAAGCCATCTCCCTGGTAACCAGGTTTGCACTGGCACACGAAGGAACCTGGTGTGTTGTAGCAGAAAGCATCAGGGTGACATCGGCTCAGCTGGCATTCGTCCACATCTGCAAGACAGCCACCAAGCCCAGGAAGAGTAAGGTTTCTCCCAGAATTCCTAGTTTACACAATAACCTAAACCACTTGTTCCAATTTGGGGGACCCAGTTTCTGATCTGGGAACACTGATTTAAGCACTCATTAAACATTAATGAGCAAAACATAAAGTCCTCCATTTCTATCTAGTGCATTTACAAATGTGTTTCACTATGATGTTTTCATAAAAAAGTCAAGCATGCCAAAGGGAAAAAAATTTTTTTTTTATTATTTCCTTCTCATCATAAATAAGAGTTTCAAAAATGTTTGAGACTTTGGAGACAGATGATTAACTGCTTGATAGAAAAATCTCAGAGACCAGAAATAATTCACATGTTCAGTAACAAAGAAATGAGAATCAGAAAAGTTTGGACTCTCCAGAAATGCGCAAGGGTATAATGTTAAGTAATTTTGCAAAGAAAGGGATCAGGGCACTATGTTCAATTATTTTACTTAAAATTATCTTAAGAGCATGGTGGCCACCAATGATGGACTAATCTCATCTGAAGTCTGAGAGAACTCTATGGAATCATTTGTTTTCTGCTCCTGCAGTTTTTTATTCAAAAAGGGGCCAGCCCTTTTTTGGGATCACAGGGTTACAGCAGGCCAGGTGAATGACTATACATATCTTATTAAATAAATAAAAGGCTGGACTTTAAGCTCCATGTGTCTAAGGATTGTTTGTTTTTTCATGAAAGACAATTTCCTCAGCTCCTGCAGACACTAAGTGTTTAATTATTGCCTGGATGAAGAAGTGACATGGAACAAAATGGTATGGGGAGGGCAAGTATCTTCCCCAATGAGAACAGCCCCTCAAAGAAAATGCATAATTCACACTACTAGAGACAAAAAATGCAGCCCACTTACTCAATAGAGTTGAGAAAATAATTCTCTTGAAGTCAGAGGTGAGTCAGTAATTACCATATAATAAGCAAAACCTGGGGAACTTTTCACGTCCCTCAGAGAGGAAAATCAGAGCAACCACGCACCTTGGCAGGCTCGGCCATCCCCAGAGAAGCCTGGGAGACAGGAGCAGGTGTAGGAGGAGCTGCCCATATAGATGCACTGAGCCCGCTGGGGGATGTCACAGTCATGAAGGCCGGTCTCGCAGTAATTGATAGGGCGCTGATTCATGAAAACTTCAGAAAGAAGGTTGACACAACATCTAGGTGAGTCTCCTGAGCAGTCCCCAGGCCCTCCCAAGCAGTGAGGTCCACTGAAGTGAACTGTGTCCAGACCCCAGACTTCAAGACATCTCTTCAGGCTCATGCCTGCTCCCAGCTGAGTGGTACCCTGCTTTCCTCCTGTTTCCTCACTACTGGATCCCACCTCTGATAAGTCTTGGCAGAGACACCACAGTGGGTCATTCAGCCTGCTTTCTGACCTCAGCTTCACCCCAGAGCTCTGTCTCAGGTCACTCTCCACACCCAGTCCTTGGTCTTCATCTGGATGTGGAGGTGGAACACTGCAGGCAGACATGCTTCCTGTGCTATGTCTGCTGGAGGAGCACTTGGAACTGAGGATCTGAGACTTCAACACGGTGTTTTTGACCTTGGCTCACTGTGGGTGCATGAAGTTACCTTGTGCCTGACTCTTTGAGACCCTATGTGCCTGACTTCTCCATCCGTGGAATTCTCAGGACAAGTCTGAGAGAACTCTATGGAATCATTTGTTTTCTGCTCCTGCAGTTTTTATTCAAAAGGGCCAGCCCTTTTGGGATCACAGGGTTACAGCAGGCCAGGTGAATGACTATACATATCTTATTAAATAAATAAAAGGCTGGACTTTAAGCTCCATGTGTCTAAGGATTGTTTGTTTTTTCATGAAAGACAATTTCCTCAGCTCCTGCAGACACTAAGTGTTTAATTATTGCCTGGATGAAGAAGTGACATGGAACAAAATGGTATGGGGAGGGCAAGTATCTTCCCCAATGAGAACAGCCCTCAACGAAAATGCATAATTCACACTACTAGAGACAAAAAATGCAGCCCACTTACTCAATAGAGTTGAGAAAATAATTCTCTTGAAGTCAGAGGTGAGTCAGTAATTACCATATAATAAGCAAAACCTGGGGAACTTTTCACGTCCCTCAGAGAGGAAAATCAGAGCAACCACGCACCTTGGCAGGCTCGGCCATCCCCAGAGAAGCCTGGGAGACAGGAGCAGGTGTAGGAGGAGCTGCCCATATAGATGCACTGAGCCCGCTGGGGGATGTCACAGTCATGAAGGCCGGTCTCGCAGTAATTGATAGGGCGCTGATTCATGAAAACTTCAGAAAGAAGGTTGACACAACATCTAGGTGAGTCTCCTGAGCAGTCCCCAGGCCCTCCCAAGCAGTGAGGTCCACTGAAGTGAACTGTGTCCAGACCCCAGACTTCAAGACATCTCTTCAGGCTCATGCCTGCTCCCAGCTGAGTGGTACCCTGCTTTCCTCCTGTTTCCTCACTACTGGATCCCACCTCTGATAAGTCTTGGCAGAGACACCACAGTGGGTCATTCAGCCTGCTTTCTGACCTCAGCTTCACCCCAGAGCTCTGTCTCAGGTCACTCTCCACACCCAGTCCTTGGTCTTCATCTGGATGTGGAGGTGGAACACTGCAGGCAGACATGCTTCCTGTGCTATGTCTGCTGGAGGAGCACTTGGAACTGAGGATCTGAGACTTCAACACGGTGTTTTTGACCTTGGCTCACTGTGGGTGCATGAAGTTACTTCCGTTGTGCCTGACTCTTTGAGACCCTATGGACTGCAGCCTGCCAGACTTCTCCATCCGTGGAATTCTCTAGGAAAGACTACCAGAGTGGGTAGCCATGCCCTCCTCCAGGGGATCTTTCTGATCCAGGGATCAAACCTGTCATCTCTTATGTCTCCCACAGTGGCAAGTGGGTTCTCTACCACTGAGCCATCTGGGAAGCCCTTGGCTCACTGGGCAGGTAGAATATTCACTATGAATGCCGAAGACACCCATTTCCCAAAAAGGAAGGTGAAATAAATTTTCCCAAGGAGGTGGGACAGGGATGGTGGAATGTGAGGCTCTGAGGTGGGCAGCCCCGTGTTTCAACGAGTGCATGAGTCCACTGTGTGGCTTTGGATAAATCCTGTAACTTCTCAGAGCCACGCTTCCTTCCTCTGTAGAACAGGAATGACTCCCAGCATTCCAAGCAGAAGATGGGACTATTATTTTCTAAAGGGTCCTGATGACAAGACTCCTAGGAGGAGGGCTCAGGAAGTAGGCATGTGACATGAAGCTGGAAGCCAGACCCCATCTTGTGCTGTTGCCTCAAGAGGACAGTCAAGGGCTGAGATGAACTCTAAGGACACCTTTGAAATCGAGGTAACTTGAATATGGACTGGGTGTTAGATAATGTTCAGAAATTACTAATTTCGTTAGGTATGGTAACAGCATTGTATTTGTGGTAAAAAAAAATTTTGCCCTTATATGTCAGACACATACTATGCATGTAAGCATATAATAAACTAGTTAACTCTAGTTAGATGGCAGGATAGTTGGGATTTTCTTTAAAGGCTGAAATATACCAGCAAAACACCATTGCCCTCACCAGTAGTAGCCTGAGTAGCAACAGGGATGGGAAATAAAATAAAACTAACAAAATGTTTTACAATATTGAAACTGAGTAATAGGTACACCAGGATTTATTATGTTTTCCTCTTTACTTCTGTATATATTTGAGATTTTCCATAATAAAAATAAAGCCTAAAAAAAAAGGTCAAGGGTTGAGGTGGGAGGTGATTTCCAACAGCTGGTTCAGATACTCCAGGGTTCATAAGGCACTTTAACTTCTGGCTTTAAAGTCCTAAGACCCAGGTCAGAGTACTGACCCTCGCAAAGTCACAACAGAAACTTTCCTTCCCTCCAAAGAGGCCCTTAGCGTTTAGATTATCCTGGATACAAAATGATGCCTCATCTTTTTCCTCAATGAGTCATCCCAAGATTAATTCTAGTTCATCCTGCCTTAAGGGTTTCAGGAGAGACAGCTGAGCACTGTCAGGGGACAGGCAAAGAGGATGCTGTTCATAGGTCTGTGCCCGTGAGGTGGTTAGCAAAATCCTGTGTTGGTGGACTCAGTAGCCTAGACTCCCGACAGTTGGAATGTTAACTAACTCCCAAGTAACTGGGATCATTGAACCAAGTCTTGTGGGGCAGAGGACTACCGGATGTTAAACTGCTACAAGCGGTCCAAATTCCTCTCTGGAAAACTATAACCCAGATTACACTGAGCCAGCCCAAGGACACACTCTATTTCTTTGGACCCCTCCTGTCTTCTCTCATTACCCATCATTTCTAACATTCTTCATTTCTCCAGGGTCCTGCCTTGACCAACTCCTTCTGCTCGCAAAATGTGAATGGCACATTCCTGGAGAACTGGGGCCAAAAAAAGGTAGAAAAAATGTATACAGACAGAACCACCAGCAAAGGAGGCTCTCTCCTCTTTCATCAAATGACTGTCATTTAGAAGATGTGAGTGATCAGTTCACATGCTGTGCTTGCTCCAGCCTCTTTCTGCCCCATCCACAATAACAGGGCAGGATACTGCTGCAGCTTGGGTGGGCCCTGCTTCACCTAGGCTTTTCTTTTTTTTTGTCGTGGCTAAGCTTTGAAGCTTGAAGGATCTTAGTTCCCCAACCAGGGATCAAAACTGTGGCCCCTGCATTGGAAGCCTGGAGTCTTAACCACGGGACTAAGTCTCCAGGAGGTAGTTTTTAACAAGGAATTCTGGAAGAGTGAAATTGACCTCTAAATTATCCAGTGATGAGCCTAAGTTCTTTGTCTGAGTTCAGGCAGACTTGGTTTTAACCAGTGAGCCATGACTATGTGTGGTTAAGTTTCAAAGGAGACAAAGTTTCAAAGAAGGCAAAAGGCCAAATGGAATTTCCATGCCACTTTGCACAGGGGCTACTGGTGGGTGAGAAGCAGGAACCTCAATGCCAGTCCTGGTGGGACTCAATGATTTCAGGTGGTTTTCACACTTGTTTCTCAGCATGGGACCCATTACTCAAACAAAATTTGCTCAGAATTTGATACATAGGAAAATGAAATAGACTGCCCCTGGCTTACTTGTGCCCCTACTGGCAGCTCCTGGGGCATCTCCAAGAGCTCCCTGGGCCACAGGAAGCCCACAATTCAGTCTCACCACCTCATTTTGCAAGGTGAGGAACTGAGGCCCAGAGAGGTTAAGTGTCTTCCTCAAAATCAAATGCCTAGGACTAGACATTTGCCTACTACCTGTTTTATACCCCACCCTAGTCCTTCTGTGAAGGTGAATGCCAGGAATGGCTGCAGGCAGAAACCCACGCCTCACATATGTCTATCCTAGGACTGTTCCCTTTACCACTCAAGGGTTAAAGGCTCCACCGCCTATGTTTGAGCCGAAATGTAATGTAAATGGTGCTGCCATGAAAACAGACCTTTGCATCTCCTTCATTGAAAAAAGCGGAGAAGGAGGCCAGGCCAAATCACAGAAATTGTTGCTCTTTATGGGGGAAAAAAAAAGATAGGCGTAACATTAGTAGAGCTGAAATCTCAGCTTTGTGCAAAGGGGCCTGGCCATGTCTCAGTTCACAGATGTTTGGGTCATACTCAAAATATGAGAACGCCCTGTTCCCTCCACCCTCAAGACACCACCTCACCCTGGGACCTTGGCAGCCTCATCTGACTTTCAAGACAGAGAAAACACCAAGCATGCTAGGGCTTCGTAAACAGCAAGGCAGGGACAAGGAGATTTCATTCAGTGAACCAGGAATAAGTTTTACATTGAGAAGAAATGTTGAGTTCCGACAGCACCTTCAGGACGCTGCCCTCCAGACCTGGAAATCTCCAAGAATCCTTGAACTTGAAAGACTTGGGAACAACAGGTCAAAGTGCAGCAGTGGGAAAAGGAGGGGTGAATTTAAAGTCTGGCTCTCTGTAGTTGGCCCATCATCATCACCAAAACCATCATCAACCTAAAGCATAAGCAGCCTAATTAATAGCCTTAACTCCTAACTGAAAAAAAAAATCTTTTGGCCCCACTGCATGGCATGTGGAATGTTAGTTTTCTGGCCAGGGATTGAACCCAGGCCCTCTGACTTGGAAGCAGCGTCTTAACCACTGGACTTCTGCAGAAGTTCCCTTAACTTCTAACTTTGATAAACTATGAAGTTATGCTAGTACTTGTGGCTTGTGAAATGGAAATCCATAAACAAAAAGGTTCCAAATGAATTTTAGAATTCAGGAGGAATTCAACTGAAGGCTGGTAATAACTCAAATAGCTAGGTGTTCCCTACACATGAGTCCCAAGGCCCCTAATGATAAGGAGAAACATGTCTAATTGTTTGAATAGCTATTAAAAGAATCATGGAAAGAATTAAAAGGAGTTTTATAAGAAGGGGATGGTATTACCAGTAGATAAATAACACTGCTTATTTCTTGCCCCTGTGACTCTCCAGGTAGCCACAGGAAAGGATGCTGATTTACGTTGGTAAACTGCTCTCCCCAGCAACAAAACGGGGAACCTTTCCTCTCAGCTGGGGTAACTACCTAAGAGAACACCATTCACACAGGCACTGACATACATCATATGAACGCTCGTTTTGAAAGACACCTACTCACAGACATAAAGAACAGACTTGTGGCGGCCTGGGATGGGTGGGGGAGAGGGAAGGACTGGGAGTTTGGGATTAGCAGATGCAAACTATTACACAGAACTAACAACAAGGTCTTTACTGGGTAACACAGAGAGCGAAAGTCAATATCCCGGGATAAACCATAACAGAAAAGAGTATAGAAACACCCACCCACAGAACTTACCCACACACGTTCCTCCATCGGAAAACCGGTAGCCCTCCACACACTCGCAACGGAAGGTTCCTGGGTGGTTATTGCAGATGGCGTGGTTCCCACACACCAAGGGCTGCTCTGAACATTCGTCGATATCTAAAGCAAAATTTGTTTAAATGAAGACTTTAAAAACAAAAAGGGCCCCCAACATCACTATGCCGAATAACACAGAAAGTATTTTGGCCTGCAAATGAATCCATTTTAAAACATATTTATTTTTATCAGATTTTTTTTTTTGCCTCTAAGCCATCATTTTTCATTCATCTTTATTCTTTCGCCTGTGTGGGCCTCCCATTGCAGTGGTCTCTCTCATTGCAGAGCACCAGCTCTGGGTACATGCGCCCCAGAGCGCTGACTCATAATTGGACACATCAGCACAGAGTGGCACTTGGGATCTTCCCAGGCCAGGGATTGAACCGGTGCCCCCTGCGCTGCAAGGCGGACTCTACCCACTGGACTACCAGGGAAGCCCCTTAAAAAACATTTTCTTAATATTCCAAAAGTAATGGGAAATATTTTTTTTTCTGTGCATAATTGGAGACAGTGTTCCCAAGGCTTTGCTCACAAATAAGCCTGTGCTTCTCCCAGCACATGGATGAAAGTAAAATCATGGAAAGAATTAAAAGGAGTTTTATAAGAAGGGATGGTATTACCAGTAGATAAATAACACTGCTTATTTCTTGCCCCTGTGACTCTCCAGGTAGCCACAGGAAAGGATGCTGATTTACGTTGGTAAACTGCTCTCCCCAGCAACAAAACGGGGAACCTTTCCTCTCAGCTGGGGTAACTACCTAAGAGAACACCATTCACACAGGCACTGACATACATCATATGAACGCTCGTTTTGAAAGACACCTACTCACAGACATAAAGAACAGACTTGTGGCGGCCTGGGATGGGTGGGGGAGAGGGAAGGACTGGGAGTTTGGGATTAGCAGATGCAAACTATTACACAGAACTAACAACAAGGTCTTTACTGGGTAACACAGAGAGCGAAAGTCAATATCCCGGGATAAACCATAACAGAAAAGAGTATAGAAACACCCACCCACAGAACTTACCCACACACGTTCCTCCATCGGAAAACCGGTAGCCCTCCACACACTCGCAACGGAAGGTTCCTGGGTGGTTATTGCAGATGGCGTGGTTCCCACACACCAAGGGCTGCTCTGAACATTCGTCGATATCTAAAGCAAAATTTGTTTAAATGAAGACTTTAAAAACAAAAAGGGCCCCCAACATCACTATGCCGAATAACACAGAAAGTATTTTGGCCTGCAAATGAATCCATTTTAAAACATATTTATTTTTATCAGATTTTTTTTTTTGCCTCTAAGCCATCATTTTTCATTCATCTTTATTCTTTCGCCTGTGTGGGCCTCCCATTGCAGTGGTCTCTCTCATTGCAGAGCACCAGCTCTGGGTACATGCGCCCCAGAGCGCTGACTCATAATTGGACACATCAGCACAGAGTGGCACTTGGGATCTTCCCAGGCCAGGGATTGAACCGGTGCCCCCTGCGCTGCAAGGCGGACTCTACCCACTGGACTACCAGGGAAGCCCCTTAAAAAACATTTTCTTAATATTCCAAAAGTAATGGGAAATATTTTTTTTTCTGTGCATAATTGGAGACAGTGTTCCCAAGGCTTTGCTCACAAATAAGCCTGTGCTTCTCCCAGCACCCCACCCTCCCCACCTTCTATCTCCTGGAGTGAGCTGCTGAGCTGGGGAGCATAACATCAGATGGGCAAATCTGTGTTAGAAAGATGCACAGACAAGTCTCCAGATCCTGAATACAGTTCCTAAACTATAAAATTAATTAAAATGTAATTAAACATTTTAATGTAATTTAAAATGTTCTTGTTCAGGGCTTCCCTGGTAGCTCAGTGGTAATGAGTTCACCTGCCAATGCAGGAGACACGAGTTCAATCCCTGATCCGGGAAGATTCCACATGTGGCAGAGCAACTAAGCCCGTGAGCCACAGCGATTGAGCCTGTGCTCTAGAGCCTTGGAGTCGCAACTATTGAGCCCACGTGCTGCCACTGCTGAAGCCCATGAGCCCTAGAGCCTGCAAAAAAGGTCACTGCAACAAGCCCCCCCTCCCTGCAACTAGAGAAGAGCCTGTGGCAGCAGCTGAAAACGCAGAATAGCCAAAACAAATAAATAATTTTAAAAAATGCTCTTGTTTAGAAGTATTTCCTTTCTCCAACAACAGTGACAAGTAAAAGTTGGACTGTTAGATAAAGCTGTTAAGAGTGTGACAAACCTAATTGTGAACTTTGGAATGTTAGCCTAAGCTTGGGCTTCCGATGGGGTCAGTCCATAGGGCTACAGTCCATGGGGTAGCAGAGACATGACTGACCATTCACATACCACCATCCTGAGCTTAATGCACTAAAAGGCAAACGATTAACTCATAAGATTGTAAGGACAATCTCCCACAGGACAACAATGGGGCCATCATGTGGGTTGCCTCCCATTGCAGTGGTCTCTCTCATTGCAGAGCACCAGCTCTGGGTACATGCGCCCCAGAGCGCTGACTCATAATTGGACACATCAGCACAGAGTGGCACTTGGGATCTTCCCAGGCCAGGGATTGAACCGGTGCCCCCTGCGCTGCAAGGCGGACTCTACCCACTGGACTACCAGGGAAGCCCCTTAAAAAACATTTTCTTAATATTCCAAAAGTAATGGGAAATATTTTTTTTTCTGTGCATAATTGGAGACAGTGTTCCCAAGGCTTTGCTCACAAATAAGCCTGTGCTTCTCCCAGCACCCCACCCTCCCCACCTTCTATCTCCTGGAGTGAGCTGCTGAGCTGGGGAGCATAACATCAGATGGGCAAATCTGTGTTAGAAAGATGCACAGACAAGTCTCCAGATCCTGAATACAGTTCCTAAACTATAAAATTAATTAAAATGTAATTAAACATTTTAATGTAATTTAAAATGTTCTTGTTCAGGGCTTCCCTGGTAGCTCAGTGGTAATGAGTTCACCTGCCAATGCAGGAGACACGAGTTCAATCCCTGATCCGGGAAGATTCCACATGTGGCAGAGCAACTAAGCCCGTGAGCCACAGCGATTGAGCCTGTGCTCTAGAGCCTTGGAGTCGCAACTATTGAGCCCACGTGCTGCCACTGCTGAAGCCCATGAGCCCTAGAGCCTGCAAAAAAGGTCACTGCAACAAGCCCCCACTCCCTGCAACTAGAGAAGAGCCTGTGGCAGCAGCTGAAAACGCAGAATAGCCAAAAACAAATAAATAATTTTAAAAAATGCTCTTGTTTAGAAGTATTTCCTTTCTCCAACAACAGTGACAAGTAAAAGTTGGACTGTTAGATAAAGCTGTTAAGAGTGTGACAAACCTAATTGTGAACTTTGGAATGTTAGCCTAAGCTTGGGCTTCCGATGGGGTCAGTCCATAGGGCTACAGTCCATGGGGTAGCAGAGACATGACTGACCATTCACATACCACCATCCTGAGCTTAATGCACTAAAAGGCAAACGATTAACTCATAAGATTGTAAGGACAATCTCCCACAGGACAACAATGGGGCCATCATGTGGGTTGACTGGAACAAAGAATCACATGCTTTGGAGCTGAACACATAATACATACATACATGTGTTAGCTATTCAGTCGTGTACAACTCTGAGACCTTATGGACTGTAGCCCGCCAAGCTCCTCTGTCTGTGGCACTCTCCAGGCAAGAATACTGGAGCTGAACACAACTAGGTTCAAATCCTGTCTCCTTCAGTGAACAGCTCATGTGGTCCTAAGTAAGCTGCCAAGCTACTCTGCCTCAGTTCCCCTGTTATTAAGTACATACGTGTGTGTGTGTGCTAAGTCACTTCAGTCATGTCCAACTCTTTGCAACGCTATGAACTGTAGCCTGCCAGGCTCCTCTATCCATGGGATTCTCTAGGCAAGAATACTAGAGTGGGCAACTGTACTTTCCTCCTGGAGATCTTCCCAACCTAGGGATCAAACCCTCATCTCTTATGTCTCCTGCATCGGAAGGCAGGTTCTTCAACAAGAGCGCCATCTGGGAAGCCCCAGTAAATACATACTACTATTCATCTTAAGGAATCCTACTGAAGATTACAGAAAATGGATGTACACCTAGCCTGCTCAAGAAATATACCTATTGGAACTTCCCTGATAGTCCAGTGGCTAAGGCTTTAAGTTTCCAGTGCAGGGGGAATGGGTTTGATCCCTGGTCAGGGAACTAAAATGCCTCATGTCACATGGTGCAGCCAAAAAATGAAAAAAAAAAAAAAAAAAAAAGTAAGTACCTGTACCCCAATGTTCATTGCAGCTCTCTATACAATAGCTAGAACATGGAAGGAACCTAGATGCCCATCAATGAACGAATGGATCCAAAAGCTCTGGTACATATACAATGGAATACTACACAGCTGTAAAGAGAAATGCAGAAGAATCAACCCTAATGAGGTGGCTGGATCTAGAACTCTTGTTTAGAAGTATTTCCTTTCTCCAACAACAGTGACAAGTAAAAGTTGGACTGTTAGATAAAGCTGTTAAGAGTGTGACAAACCTAATTGTGAACTTTGGAATGTTAGCCTAAGCTTGGGCTTCCGATGGGGTCAGTCCATAGGGCTACAGTCCATGGGGTAGCAGAGACATGACTGACCATTCACATACCACCATCCTGAGCTTAATGCACTAAAAGGCAAACGATTAACTCATAAGATTGTAAGGACAATCTCCCACAGGACAACAATGGGGCCATCATGTGGGTTGACTGGAACAAAGAATCACATGCTTTGGAGCTGAACACATAATACATACATACATGTGTTAGCTATTCAGTCGTGTACAACTCTGAGACCTTATGGACTGTAGCCCGCCAAGCTCCTCTGTCTGTGGCACTCTCCAGGCAAGAATACTGGAGCTGAACACAACTAGGTTCAAATCCTGTCTCCTTCAGTGAACAGCTCATGTGGTCCTAAGTAAGCTGCCAAGCTACTCTGCCTCAGTTCCCCTGTTATTAAGTACATACGTGTGTGTGTGTGTGCTAAGTCACTTCAGTCATGTCCAACTCTTTGCAACGCTATGAACTGTAGCCTGCCAGGCTCCTCTATCCATGGGATTCTCTAGGCAAGAATACTAGAGTGGGCAACTGTACTTTCCTCCTGGAGATCTTCCCAACCTAGGGATCAAACCCTCATCTCTTATGTCTCCTGCATCGGAAGGCAGGTTCTT
This sequence comes from Tragulus kanchil, assembly GCA_022376925.1. Classification (NCBI taxonomy): domain Eukaryota; kingdom Metazoa; phylum Chordata; class Mammalia; order Artiodactyla; family Tragulidae; genus Tragulus; species Tragulus kanchil. The sequence continues at coordinate 99,071,595 of JAIOJX010000005.1, read as the reverse complement.
CAACAAGAGCGCCATCTGGGAAGCCCCAGTAAATACATACTACTATTCATCTTAAGGAATCCTACTGAAGATTACAGAAAATGGATGTACACCTAGCCTGCTCAAGAAATATACCTATTGGAACTTCCCTGATAGTCCAGTGGCTAAGGCTTTAAGTTTCCAGTGCAGGGGGAATGGGTTTGATCCCTGGTCAGGGAACTAAAATGCCTCATGTCACATGGTGCAGCCAAAAAATGAAAAAAAAAAAAAAAAAAAAAGTAAGTACCTGTACCCCAATGTTCATTGCAGCTCTCTATACAATAGCTAGAACATGGAAGGAACCTAGATGCCCATCAATGAACGAATGGATCCAAAAGCTCTGGTACATATACAATGGAATACTACACAGCTGTAAAGAGAAATGCAGAAGAATCAACCCTAATGAGGTGGCTGGATCTAGAACATATCATAAAAAGTGAAGTCAGTCAAAAAGAGAAGGACAAATACAGTATATTAACACATATATATGGAATCTAGTAGGATGGTGATGATGGCACATGCAGTGAAGCGATAGAAAGACAGACATGGACAGTGGACATATGGACATTGTGGGGAAGGAACAGTGGGTGAGAGGCGTAAAGCAAGTAGCATGAAGGCCTGTGCTATCATAAGTGAAGAAAATAGCTCTAGTCATTGCTCTGTGAGAAAAGGGGATCCTTCAGGGGTGCTGTGTGATGGTCAGGAGGGGAGGGAAGGGGGGGATATACATATGACTAATCTGAGAACATACATATCTGTAAACAACAAAACTCTGTAAAAGTTAAAAGCAAAATAAAGGTTTAAAAAAAAAAAAAGTAAAAGAAATGTACCTATTATTAAGTACCTACACCACCAGCCACAGGTTTGTTCCAATTCTAGGAACATGGCCCTTGGAAAGCCACAGCAGTGGAGGGCCAGTCTGGTTACCACTACAGTAAGGACAGTTGTCCCAGACAAGGAATCAAGCTCCTCTATCATCGCTTTGGTTACATGGCCACTTATGGCTTGAAATAAATACAACCACACAATATCCTTCTGTGCCAACTGCATTCTCAGAGTGTAGTTACTTCTGGCATTTTTTAAATAACTCTTGGAGATGCTTGGGAGGAAGATTTCATAATGGCTAAAACCACACAACTCCCCTCCCCTCTTAACTGTGTCTCCTCAATTTCATAATGTGAATCTTTCTCACGCATCCACCTCCAATGGCCAGTCTAGCCAGTCTGTTCACTGGTGAAACAAAAGTCCTGCTGGCTTATTGGACAATGTCACGCAAGACAAGCATTTTTGCCACAATAGCCCCATAGTTGGACCTATACTTACTCAGACAAAGACACAGACCAAAAGGCATTCAGCTTTTTGAAACTACACTGCAAATGTACATGTCTGAATCATGTTTAAGATACAAGACCTCATATTACTTATATGTGGACTCTAATATATGGCACAAATGAACCTATCTACAAAACAGATCAAACCAATCAATCCTAAAAGAAATCAACCCTGAATATTCATTGGAAGGACAGAAGCTGAAGCTAAAGCTCCAATACTTTGGCTACCTCTGCACGGAGCTGACCCATTGGAAAAGACTCCAATGCTGGGCAAGATTGAAGGCAGGAGGAGAAGGGGTGACAGGGGATGATGGTTGGATGGCATCACTGACTTAACGGACAGGAGCTTGAGCAAACTCTGGGAGGTGATGCTGCAGTCCACGGGGTCTCAAAGAGTCAAACACGACTTAACAACAACAACAAAAAAAAACCTGACTCATGGACATAGAGAGCAGACTTGTGGTTGGGTAAGGGGTGGGGGTAGGTGGGATGAACTGTGAGTTTGGGGTTAGTAGATGCAAACTTGGGCTTCCTAGGTGGTGCTAATGGTAAAGACCATGCCTGTCAATGCAGTAGACTCAGGTTCGATCCCTGGGTGGGAAGATTCCCTGGAGGAGGGCAAGGCAACCCACTCCAGTAGTCAGGCCTGGAGAACCCCCACAGACAGAAGAGCCTGGTGGGTTATAGTCTATGGGATCACAAAGAGTCAGACACGACTGAGTGATTAAGCACACAGCACAGCACAGCATAGCACATGCAACTCTATCCAATATTGTGGCATATACCATAATGGAAAAGAATATATAGAAAAACAAAGTATATATGTAAACAACTAAGTTATCTGTTATACAGCAGAGATTGGTACAACAGTGTAAATCAACTACACGTCAATAAACAATAAAAGCTACAAGATCTCAGACCAGAGGATAACTTCAGGCAGAGAGGGAAGGTTACGGAACAAAGCACCTCCCAAGGCCCCTCTTAATGAGCTGGAGCTGATATGGGGTGGAGGGACACTCAGTAAGTGTAGACTTTCCAGCTCCATCCACCAGCTGCTGTTTTAGCAACAGGGAGAAAAAGATCATTCTGGCTTCACTGTCCCTCCACGGCAGCTCTCAGAGGACACCCCAGGCCCAGATGTCTGGACACACCGTGCAGACTGCAGGGCTCCTCGGCTCAGACCAAACGGCCAGAGCACAGAGCAGCGGTTTTCAATCAAAGGGACAGAACACAATCACCAGGGGAAATTTTCCAAGCTTCATTTCCCCTTTAGAGGTTTTTATTTTTTTTAATTATTTTATCTGACTGTGTTGGGTCTTTGTTGTCACATGCAGGATCTTTAATTGCAGCATGTGGGATCTTAGTTCCCTGGCCAGGGGTTGAACTCAGGTTCCCTGTACTGGGAACACAGAGTCTTACCCACTAGACCATCGAGGAAATTCCCCATACCCACTCCCCAGCCCCCGAAAGTTTATAGAAAGGGGAACTGCATGCTTCAAGAAAGCTTCTTAGGTGATGGGAAGGATGCTCACCCTGCAGGCTGGGTCTGGAGAACCACGGGCAAATAGGATATGGGGGCTCCTGGAATGAGCACCACCCTCACCTCTATGCAGATGTACACCTAAAACCCAAGCGGGCTGACAACTTTTCTTTCAGAGCAAACCCTTAGCAATCTACCCACTAATATCTCATCATCCTTACAGTTTGGAAATTCTTCCTAATGCCTGATTGAAACCCTCCCTTCTGTAAATGGAGGCTAGGACTCGAATCCATTCTTCAGTAGAAACAATGACCTAGTGATAACTGTTCCTTAATAAAGTATCACAGAATCTGCTTAAATATTATTGTTCTTGTGTGTGTGTGACTCTTTGTGACCCTAAGGACTGTAGCCCACCAGGCAACTCTGTCCATAGAATTTTGCAGGCAAGAATACTGGAGTGAGTTGCCATTTCCTACTTCAGGGATCTTCCCAACCCAGGTATCAAACCCATGTCTCTTGTGTCTCCTGTGTTGACAGGTGGATTCTTTACCACTGGTACCACCTGGAAAGTCCATTATTGTTCTTATTAGTCAGTATCTGGTCAACGCTTCTCTAGGAGGAGATTCCCTTTCACAGAAATCATTCCCTAACCCAAAAGGAAGATGTGGATTATTCTTGTAATCACTGCTTCCATTTTTACTTTGAACAACTCCATCCACCAGCTGCTGTTTTAGCAACAGGGAGAAAAGATCATTCTGGCTTCCCCCCAGGGGCACCCAGGCCCAGATGTCTGGACACACTGCAGACTGCAGGGCTCCTCGGCTCAGACCAAACGGCCAGAGCACAGAGCAGCGGTTTTCAATCAAAGGGACAGAACACAATCACCAGGGGAAATTTTCCAAGCTTCATTTCCCCTTTAGAGGTTTTTATTTTTTTTAATTATTTTATCTGACTGTGTTGGGTCTTTGTTGTCACATGCAGGATCTTTAATTGCAGCATGTGGGATCTTAGTTCCCTGGCCAGGGGTTGAACTCAGGTTCCCTGTACTGGGAACACAGAGTCTTACCCACTAGACCATCGAGGAAATTCCCCATACCCACTCCCCAGCCCCCGAAAGTTTATAGAAAGGGGAACTGCATGCTTCAAGAAAGCTTCTTAGGTGATGGGAAGGATGCTCACCCTGCAGGCTGGGTCTGGAGAACCACGGGCAAATAGGATATGGGGGCTCCTGGAATGAGCACCACCCTCACCTCTATGCAGATGTACACCTAAAACCCAAGCGGGCTGACAACTTTTCTTTCAGAGCAAACCCTTAGCAATCTACCCACTAATATCTCATCATCCTTACAGTTTGGAAATTCTTCCTAATGCCTGATTGAAACCCTCCCTTCTGTAAATGGAGGCTAGGACTCGAATCCATTCTTCAGTAGAAACAATGACCTAGTGATAACTGTTCCTTAATAAAGTATCACAGAATCTGCTTAAATATTATTGTTCTTGTGTGTGTGTGACTCTTTGTGACCCTAAGGACTGTAGCCCACCAGGCAACTCTGTCCATAGAATTTTGCAGGCAAGAATACTGGAGTGAGTTGCCATTTCCTACTTCAGGGATCTTCCCAACCCAGGTATCAAACCCATGTCTCTTGTGTCTCCTGTGTTGACAGGTGGATTCTTTACCACTGGTACCACCTGGAAAGTCCATTATTGTTCTTATTAGTCAGTATCTGGTCAACGTCTTCTCTAGGAGGAGATTCCCTTTCACAGAAATCATTCCCTAACCCAAAAGGAAGATGTGGATTATTCTTGTAATCACTGCTTCCATTTTTACTTTTAACAACTCCAAACAAGTTTCCCCAGTGTGTCCTCTTCATAAATGCCAGGTTCTTGGAGGAGAAGCATCTCAGGATTGATTTGTTAAATGTCATGTGTGCACTCAGAATTATTCAATGAGAGATTGTCCAAAACCCCCTCCTACAGCCTCCCAATTGAGAAATACGGGGAAGCTGTCCTGCCAGGCTCCAGAGCTCTGTGATTCAATTAGAAATCTTCTCCAAATTAGCTCGGAGGGTCACCCTGCAGTGTCCAACCAACCCCAGCCTTGTTCTGGATGTCATATATCATTATACCAGCACTAAACACACTGAACGACAGAGGCTCATCCTCATTGTCTTCAGAGGCTTTTTCCAGGTCAAAATACTATGTGAAGTGATCTGCTTAATGCAATTTCTTATCAACGGCCTGGTGCCTCAATACATTAACACGACGAGACTTCTTCTCACGACCCAGAACAAAAAGCAGCAGGGCTGGAAACAGACCCACATTCCATGGTGCAAATCTGCCATGATGAGGGCTAATCACAGGGCAAAACCAAGTATACGTGAACACCTCTCGTGGGTGAGGACATAAGAGGGGTTGCCAGGAGAGCCACAGATCAATCCATAAAGCGTGGCTGCTCGTGCCTTGGGAAAATGAGACAGCCACCCAGAGCGGAACGAGCCAGAGGTTATGGCTTCAGCGGTCTGGCGTAGATGGCTGCATGTTTTACTAATGCTCAGTTGGCTCAGGAAGCTGAAGCTGAACTGCCTAATAACTACAGAGGTGGAGGCTTCTGTTGGAGAAATGGGGCCACCCCATCCCTGCGTGGTGTCTGGGAGGGCTGCGCCACACACATGCAGGATCACGCTGCTCCAAACTGACCTGAGCCAATTCAAGACTGTTGGGCTCTTTGGGGAAATACTGAGGAACTCTGATGATCAGAGGTGAGTAGAACTATCTCTGCTCCCTAGTGGTATGTGACAAGGGAAGCAAGTCTCAAGCTGAATTCTATCACATGGAACAATCATACAAGCTGTTCTGTAAGCTTTGTTCCTGCCATCTTTTCTCTAGGAGGAGATTCCCTTTCACAGAAATCATTCCCTAACCCAAAAGGAAGATGTGGATTATTCTTGTAATCACTGCTTCCATTTTTACTTTTAACAACTCCAAACAAGTTTCCCCAGTGTGTCCTCTTCATAAATGCCAGGTTCTTGGAGGAGAAGCATCTCAGGATTGATTTGTTAAATGTCATGTGTGCACTCAGAATTATTCAATGAGAGATTGTCCAAAACCCCCTCCTACAGCCTCCCAATTGAGAAATACGGGGAAGCTGTCCTGCCAGGCTCCAGAGCTCTGTGATTCAATTAGAAATCTTCTCCAAATTAGCTCGGAGGGTCACCCTGCAGTGTCCAACCAACCCCAGCCTTGTTCTGGATGTCATATATCATTATACCAGCACTAAACACACTGAACGACAGAGGCTCATCCTCATTGTCTTCAGAGGCTTTTTCCAGGTCAAAATACTATGTGAAGTGATCTGCTTAATGCAATTTCTTATCAACGGCCTGGTGCCTCAATACATTAACACGACGAGACTTCTTCTCACGACCCAGAACAAAAAGCAGCAGGGCTGGAAACAGACCCACATTCCATGGTGCAAATCTGCCATGATGAGGGCTAATCACAGGGCAAAACCAAGTATACGTGAACACCTCTCGTGGGTGAGGACATAAGAGGGGTTGCCAGGAGAGCCACAGATCAATCCATAAAGCGTGGCTGCTCGTGCCTTGGAAAGTGAGACAGCCACCCAGAGCGGAACGAGCCAGAGGTTATGGCTTCAGCGGTCTGGCGTAGATGGCTGCATGTTTTACTAATGCTCAGTTGGCTCAGGAAGCTGAAGCTGAACTGCCTAATAACTACAGAGGTGGAGGCTTCTGTTGGAGAAATGGGGCCACCCCATCCCTGCGTGGTGTCTGGGAGGGCTGCGCCACACACATGCAGGATCACGCTGCTCCAAACTGACCTGAGCCAATTCAAGACTGTTGGGCTCTTTGGGGAAATACTGAGGAACTCTGATGATCAGAGGTGAGTAGAACTATCTCTGCTCCCTAGTGGTATGTGACAAGGGAAGCAAGTCTCAAGCTGAATTCTATCACATGGAACAATCATACAAGCTGTTCTGTAAGCTTTGTTCCTGCTCTTCATCCTTCATAAATTTCACTCAGAAGCAAATGCAGCAGGACCTGCTAACCCTCACATTAAACCAGCACACTACAGCTGCCATTAATTGGAGGTATTCGATGGATTCAAGTCAATGGATTCCAGACCCGACATATGGTTCCCAAATTCTGCTAGGCTCCCCAGATTCTTTTGGCTCAGTCATTTGAGAGGGCTGTTCATCATTCTGGCCAAAGGAACACATGCACGCCACCCATTTCACTAGGGAAGCTTACTTCTAGCATTCCCTGTCATTTGCTGGTAAGCACACTGTGGCAGGTTTAGGAAGCACTGACCATTGTATTTTTTGTTTTGCTTTGTGGCCACAAGGCGCAGCATGTGGGATCTTAGTTCCTTGATCAGGGATTGAATCTGTGCCCCCTGCAGTGGAAGCAAGGAGTCCTAACCACGGGACTTCCCAGGGAATTCCTAGCATTTGATATTCTTATACAAGTGGCTTCAGTTGTGTGGATTCTTCATTGAGATGGGAGCCAACTAAACTGCCTTTTGGTGATGGATTAAAATTTAGGAACACACATAAATACCAAGCTATTCATGTCACAGTATTTAAAGTGAAATTTTAGGTAATAAGTATTAGACTGTGAACGATATGCACTTGAGTCAGAGACTCATGGTCCAACATTCCAATATTGCTGGTTCAAGTTTCTCATCTGTAAAAACAGGAATAAACCTCCCACCCATTAGGGTGGCCACTATCAAAACAAAACAAAACAAATGTTGGCAAAGATTCGGAGAAGTTGCAGTCCTTGTGCTCTGGGAGTGGGATGTAAAACGATGCAGCTGCTGCAGGGAATAAGATGACAGTTCCCCAAAAATGACAAACACAGAACTGATGTAACCCAGAGACTCTACGACTGGGTATAACCCCCAGAGTGGAAAGCAGAATCTTAAGTGATATTTGTGCCCCCATGTTCATAGCAGCATTATTCACAAGAGCCCCCAAACTGAAGCAACCCAACTCTCCACAGATAAATGAATAGGTTAAAAAAAAAAGGAGTACACACATACAATGGAATATTTCTCAGCCTTAAAAAGGAAGGAAGGGGATAATGGGGGGGAGACAAATTGGGAGACCGTAATGAACACAAACAGACTACCATACATAAAATAGATAACTAATAAGGACCTACAGTATAGCACAGGGAACTGTACTTGATCCTGTGTAACGGCCTATGGAAAAGAATCTAAAAAAGAGTAGACATACGCCAGAAAAGATTGCAGGCAGGAGAAGGGGCAACAGAGGACAAGATGGTGGGATGGCATCACTGACTCAATGGACATGAGTGTGAGCAAACTCCAGGAGACAGGAGGAAGCCTGGCGTGCTGCAGTTCACAGGGTCGCAGAGTCACACACGACTAAGCAACTGAACAACAAATATGTATATGTATTCCCTGTACACCTGAAACTAATACCCCATTGTAAATTAACTGTAGTTCAATAAAAAATTCTTTCTAAAGGAGGAAAATTGTGACACAGGCTACAACTTGTATGAGCCCTGATGACATGATGTTACGTGAAATAAGCCAATCACAAAAGGACAAATACTGCATCATTCCACTTACATGAGTTACCCAAAGTCATGGAATTTGCAGAAAGTAGAATGGTGGTTGCCAGGGGATTAAGGGCAGAGGGTATGGGGAGTTGCTACTTAATGGGAATCGAGTTTCAGTTTTGTAGATGAAAAGAGATCTGGACAAGGATGGTGGTGATGGTCTCACAAGAAGGGGAAGGTACTTCATGCCGCTGAACCATACACTTAAAAATGGTTAGCATGATCAATTTTATATTAGGTGCATTTTACTACCACTAAAAATAATTTTCTTAAGACAGAAATGACTTAGATGTAAAGGTTGTTTGTGAAGCACCTAACATAACAATATTACAGTATGGTCACGTGTTAAGCTGCTTCAGTCGTGTCCTACTCTTTGCGACTGCATGGGCTGTAGCCCACCAGGCTCCTCTGTCCCTGGAATTTTCCAGGCAAGAACACTGGAGTGGGCTGCCATTTCCTACTCCATATGGTCTTATTATGAGTGTTATAAACAGCCCTGACTATCTCCTTCCGTTAATCCTGTGTATTCTGAAGATGAAGTGGAGTGTGGCTTTAGGGTCTGCTCTGCTGCACAGAATCAAGGCATCTGATTGGATGACGGAAGAGCCATTGTGGGGAACCATCGCATGTGGAACTTAAACAATTCAGCGGGCCCATTAATATTATCTCACCCCTACTTCCTTGCCTCTCCCAGCTCTCCACTTTACAGGGTCTATTTGCTCCCTACTCCATCCCGTACAAGTCAGAGAGAACGGCTGTACCATAGCAAGTTCGTCCGTCTCCTCGGAAGCCGATGGAGCACTCGCAGGTGAACTGGGTCCCCGGGCCAGGGCGACAGGCTGCGTTGGTGTCACATCCATGAGTGCCGATGTAGCAAGGATTCTGAAGGCTGTCAGGGGAGCCGCCTGTGAAGGTAGAGACAATGAAACCCAGTGAGGGTTTGGAAAGTCCCACAGGTTACCTCTTCCACCAGAAAGTAAGACCGGATCGATGACCAGGGAACCTGCTGACTCCTGCTCGCTTTGGGTGTGATCAGCAAACCACATCCCTTTGGAAACTCATACCTGTTTTTATAAATAAGACTGTATTAGAAACCAGTCATACCCACCTGCTTGCATGTGGTCTGGGGCTGGTTTTGTGACAGTCCCAGAACTGAGCTCTCATGTCAGAGACCTCATGGCTGGCAAAGCCTAAAGCATTCACTCTTCGGCCTTTCAAGAAAAAATAGGTGCCAACTCCTGATGCCTGGAGCTACAGCGGTCAAAAGAAGAAGAGAGATACCTGCCCTCCTTCTGCTTTATAGAGCCAAAGGCAAACCTGCCCAGTTGAAGAGGTGACCCAGGTATGGAGGAAGAACCAAAAATAACTGGGGCAGAGAAAGACCAGATCCCAAATATGCAGCACCCTGGGACTTAAAGATTTGGATTATGTGAGCCCTGGACCATGGGCTGTTCCAGTGGTTCCAGCTCCTTTCACAGCCAGAAGCACCCTCAAACCAGACCCCAGCTCCTCAGTGCCCTGTCCCTAGAGCAAGAGCTCGCTGTAGGCTCTGTGCCTGACTTTTAACAGATTTGAATTAGATTTCTTTAAGCCCTGATACTCACTCTTTTCACAGTGAGTATCAGAGTGTTTTAAATACCTGGCCATCAATAAGGACATGAAATGATGTTCACTATCACTATTAGGGAAAGGCAAATCAAAATTACAATGAGGTAACACCTCTCTATAGTCAGAATGGCCATCATTTAAAAGTCTACAAATAACAAATGTTGGAGAGGGCGTGGAGAAAGTGGAACCCCCCTACACTCTGTGGTGGGAATGTACATTTGTGCAGCTACTATGGAGAACAGTATGGAGGTTCTTCAAAAAACTAAAACAGGAGGTGGAGCTAAGATGGCAGTGTAGAAGGACATATGCTCATCTCTCCTGCAAAATTGCCTGAAGTGCAACAAATTCCTAAAGAACCATCGATAGGAGGAGGTTGGATCCGATCACAAAAAAGATACCCCATATCAAAACAAAAGAGAAGCCGCAACAAGATGGTAGGAGGGGTGCAATCGCAATTTTAAAAGTCAAACCGGATCGATGACCAGGGAACCTGCTGACTCCTGCTCGCTTTGGGTGTGATCAGCAAACCACATCCCTTTGGAAACTCATACCTGTTTTTATAAATAAGACTGTATTAGAAACCAGTCATACCCACCTGCTTGCATGTGGTCTGGGGCTGGTTTTGTGACAGTCCCAGAACTGAGCTCTCATGTCAGAGACCTCATGGCTGGCAAAGCCTAAAGCATTCACTCTTCGGCCTTTCAAGAAAAAATAGGTGCCAACTCCTGATGCCTGGAGCTACAGCGGTCAAAAGAAGAAGAGAGATACCTGCCCTCCTTCTGCTTTATAGAGCCAAAGGCAAACCTGCCCAGTTGAAGAGGTGACCCAGGTATGGAGGAAGAACCAAAAATAACTGGGGCAGAGAAAGACCAGATCCCAAATATGCAGCACCCTGGGACTTAAAGATTTGGATTATGTGAGCCCTGGACCATGGGCTGTTCCAGTGGTTCCAGCTCCTTTCACAGCCAGAAGCACCCTCAAACCAGACCCCAGCTCCTCAGTGCCCTGTCCCTAGAGCAAGAGCTCGCTGTAGGCTCTGTGCCTGACTTTTAACAGATTTGAATTAGATTTCTTTAAGCCCTGATACTCACTCTTTTCACAGTGAGTATCAGAGTGTTTTAAATACCTGGCCATCAATAAGGACATGAAATGATGTTCACTATCACTATTAGGGAAAGGCAAATCAAAATTACAATGAGGTAACACCTCTCTATAGTCAGAATGGCCATCATTTAAAAGTCTACAAATAACAAATGTTGGAGAGGGCGTGGAGAAAGTGGAACCCCCCTACACTCTGTGGTGGGAATGTACATTTGTGCAGCTACTATGGAGAACAGTATGGAGGTTCTTCAAAAAACTAAAACAGGAGGTGGAGCTAAGATGGCAGTGTAGAAGGACATATGCTCATCTCTCCTGCAAAATTGCCTGAAGTGCAACAAATTCCTAAAGAACCATCGATAGGAGGAGGTTGGATCCGATCACAAAAAAGATACCCCATATCAAAACAAAAGAGAAGCCGCAACAAGATGGTAGGAGGGGTGCAATCGCAATTTTAAAAGTCAAACCTCATACCCACCAGAGAGGTTGGGTGGGCCAAATATGCAAAGCCTGTTGGAAATGAAGACCCAGGAAAGGAGCAGTGATCCCCACAAGGGACTATGCCAGACCTGCTTTAGAGGGCCCAAGAGCCCCCTTAAGCTAGAAGTGCCCTTGAGCAGTCCTTGGAAAGACGGCACTCAATTCCCTTTGAAGGAGGAGGTTATCATTAACCCGATCATAGAGCCGCAGAGTAGGACTGGAGGCTGTGCGCACCAAGATCCAGGAGAGGGGAATAGTGATCCCACATGAGACTGAGCCAGACTCACCTCTGTGTACTCTGAAGTCTCCGGCGGAGCCGGGGAAGGTTGGTGGCCTGCAGCAGGGCCGGGGACACTGCAGAAGAGCTTCTCATAGAGCGTGTGGGAATAAATCCTTTGTGAGAGACACCACTGCCCCTATTGTAGTTTGGCTACAGGTCAAACTACAGGGAGGGAACTTAGTTCCACCCAGCAACAAAGGTATCTGAATTAATGATTAAGAAACTACAAGGACCAGCCTGAGCAGGCCTTTTAGTTCTGGAATAGGCAGAAATAAACAAGCAGTAAAAGAGGCCTTCAGATCCAACCACCACTGCCAGAGGCAAGAAAAAGACCGATAATTCCTGAATAGTCAGCAAGAGACAGAAAAACATAAACATTCACTATTTTCACATTTTGACTGGAGCCGGATTTACTGCTGGATTTTTTATTTATTTATTTATTTATTTTCTTGCTTTTCTTTTCTTTTTTCACTTTTTTTCCCCTCATCCCCTCAACCCCCGCTTTTTTTTTCTTTCCTCCATTGAAATCTATTGAAGCTATCAATCTTATCAGTAAGACTGAATATACCCAAGTTTACATAACTTTTTTTTCTTTTAAACCACATGTTTTATTTTGGTATAAACTTCTGGTTCCACATTGACCTTTTAAGGTTCTGCGGGGGGTTTGTTTGTTTTTATTGTTTTTGCTTTGTTTTTCTATATACTTATCTCTGTTTTAATTTCTAAATTTTTTATATGTATTATTACTTCCTCTACAACTATTTCTTTACTTTCTCTGATGCTCTTTTCCTATAGCACTAAACTCTAATACATACAAATCTTTATCTCACTATATTTAACTTTGCATTATTTTTCTATATTTCTCTTCTATCTTCCCTCTCTCTTTTTCTCTTTCCCCACCATATTTCTTTTTTTTTTTGTAAAGATTTATTTATTTATTTATTTTGGGCGGTGTCGGGTTGGGGAGGGAGGGAAGTGGGCGGGCTACTTCTATTGGTCTTTCATTTCTCTATTTTCATCCGTCTTTGTTCTTTGGCTCCTGTGGGCCTCCCATCGCGGTGGCCTCTGTCGTTGCAGAGCGCTGGCTCTGGGCGCATGCGCTCCAGAGCTCCAGCTCGGTAATTGGACACATGGGTCCAGCCGCTCCGCGGCACGTGGGATCTTCCCAGGCCAGGGATTGAACCGACGCCCCTTGCACTGCAAGGCGGTGTCCCTATCCACTGGACCACCAGGGTAAGCCCCCCACCATATTTCTTAGTCTCTTTTGTCCTGATTGCCTTATCCCTAACTGGGACCCTGCTCTAGCATTATTCTCCATTTGTGCTCTAGTTAGTTTGGTTATTAACTGGTGGATATCATTCTTGGTCTTCTCTATTGGCCATGCTAATGTATTGTACTGTACTTTTTGTTGGAATGTTTGGGTTATATTATGGCTGTATATGTTTGTGTGTATAATTCAGTATGCTAGATAGTATTTGCATGATATTTTAATTGCCATTTATCAAAGATATAACTTCTGTTTCTCATTCGTGTATATATGTTTTAATACCATTTAATGCCATAACAAACCAGCCGTGAAATCTTCATTCCCTGGTCAGGCAACTCTCCCAGGGGCTTCAGGGAGTGAGTACTGACTCCAAAACTCTACAATATCAGAGAACAACTAACATAGAGAGCATTAGACAGAGAGAACTCCAATCAAGGCAAGCACTTGTGTGCAAGTCCTGAAATCACCCAACCACCAGCATCACCCAGAATAAGACACCTCATCCAAACAACAAACACCGACAGATGTAACTCAAAGTCTGGGAAAAGGAAACTCCAAACATAGTTAGTTAAAAAATTAATAATAACAATGATATGGCAGGGAAATACCACACAAGTGAAGGAACAAACTACAAACACACAAGTCCAAATACACAAAGTGGATTTAAACAAACTTTCTGACAGCAAATTCAGAAGAATGATAGTAACAATGATCCAAAACACCAAAAACAGAATTTTAGAGAAATTGCAAGAATCAACTAATACACTGAATAAAGAAATACAAGAACTTTAAAAACAACAAACAGAGACAAACAACTCAATTGCTGAACTTAAAAACACTATAGAAGGAATCAAGAGCAGAGTATCTGAGACAGAAGACAGGATAAGTGAGCTGGAGGACAGAATGATGGAAGTAACTGCTGAAAAACAGAATCAAGCTCAAAGAATGAAAAGAGCTGAGGACAGTTGAAAATTTCCCCAACATGGGAAAAGAAACAGTCGATCGAGTCCAAGAAGCACAATGAGTACCATACAGAATAAATCAGAGAAGAAATACACTAAGACACATATTAATTAAGCTAACACAAGCTAAACACAAAGAATTCTAAAAGCAGCAAGGGAAAAGCAACTAGTGACATACAAGGGAAACTACATACATTTAACAGCTGATCTTTCAACAGAAACTCTGCAGGCCAGAAGGGAATGGCAGGACACATTTAAAGCACTGAAACAGAATAATCTGCAACCAAGAATGCTCTACACTGCAAGGATCTCATTTAAAATTGATGGAGAGATCAAAAGCTTAACAAATAAGCAAAAATTAAAAGAATTTAGTAACACCAAACCAGCCTTACAACAAATGTTAAAGGGACTTATATAGACAACAAGTATAAGAGAAGATCCACAAAACAAATCCATCATAACATCTAAGAAGACGACAATAGGATCATTTGTATCAATAATTACTTTGAATGTAAATGGCCTAAATGCCCCAACCAAAACACAGACTGGCTGAATGGATGCTGAAACAGGACCCAAACATATGCTGTCTCCAGGAAACTCACTTCAGACCTACAAACACACAAGTCCAAATACACAAAGTGGATTTAAACAAACTTTCTGACAGCAAATTCAGAAGAATGATAGTAACAATGATCCAAAACACCAAAAACAGAATTTTAGAGAAATTGCAAGAATCAACTAATACACTGAATAAAGAAATACAAGAACTTTAAAAACAACAAACAGAGACAAACAACTCAATTGCTGAACTTAAAAACACTATAGAAGGAATCAAGAGCAGAGTATCTGAGACAGAAGACAGGATAAGTGAGCTGGAGGACAGAATGATGGAAGTAACTGCTGAAAAACAGAATCAAGCTCAAAGAATGAAAAGAGCTGAGGACAGTTGAAAATTTCCCCAACATGGGAAAAGAAACAGTCGATCGAGTCCAAGAAGCACAATGAGTACCATACAGAATAAATCAGAGAAGAAATACACTAAGACACATATTAATTAAGCTAACACAAGCTAAACACAAAGAATTCTAAAAGCAGCAAGGGAAAAGCAACTAGTGACATACAAGGGAAACTACATACATTTAACAGCTGATCTTTCAACAGAAACTCTGCAGGCCAGAAGGGAATGGCAGGACACATTTAAAGCACTGAAACAGAATAATCTGCAACCAAGAATGCTCTACACTGCAAGGATCTCATTTAAAATTGATGGAGAGATCAAAAGCTTAACAAATAAGCAAAAATTAAAAGAATTTAGTAACACCAAACCAGCCTTACAACAAATGTTAAAGGGACTTATATAGACAACAAGTATAAGAGAAGATCCACAAAACAAATCCATCATAACATCTAAGAAGACGACAATAGGATCATTTGTATCAATAATTACTTTGAATGTAAATGGCCTAAATGCCCCAACCAAAACACAGACTGGCTGAATGGATTCAAAAACATGACCCATACATATGCTGTCTCCAGGAAACTCACTTCAGACCTAGAGACACTCATAGACTGAAAGTGAAAGGATGGAAAAAGATATTCCATGCAAATGGAAATCAGAAGAAAGCTGGAGTAGCAATCCTCATATCAGACAAATAGACCTTAAAATAAAGAAAATTATAAGAGACAAGGCAGGACATTACATAATGAGGGATTGATCCAAGAGAAAGACATAACAATCATAAATATCTATGCACCCAACATGGGAGCACCCAATGCATAAGACAAATACTCTCAAACATAAAAGAAGAAATCAACAATAACACAATAATAGTAGGAGCCTTTAACACTTATCTCACAGCAATGGACAGATCATCCAAACAGAAAATTAATACAGAAACATAAGCCTTAAATTCCACACTAGAAGAGATGGACCTCATGAATATCTTTAGGACCTTCCATCCAAAAGCAGAAGAATACACTTTCTTCTCAAGTGCTCATGGAACATTCTCCAGGATAGACCACATCTTGGGCCACAAATCAAACCCTCAGTCAATTTAAGAAAACTGAAATTATATCATCCATCCTCACTGACCACAATGCAATGAGCCTAGAGATCAACTACAGGAAAAAGACCGCTAAAAATACAAACACATGGAGATTAAACAACACACACCTAAAAACAAACTGATTACCGAGCAAATCAAAGGAGAAATAAAAAAATTCCTAGAATAAAATGGCAAAGAACACACGACAGTCCAAAACCTATGGGATACTGCAGAAGCAGTTCTAAGAGGGAAGTTCATAGCAATTTAATCCTACCTTAAGAAACTAGAAAAATATCAGACGACCTAACCGTACGCTTAAAACAACTGGAGAAAGAAGAACAAAAACACCCCAAAGTCAGCAGAAGAAGAGAAATCATAAAGATCAGAGCAGAAATAAATGAAAAAGAAACAAAAGAAACAATAGTAAAGATAAATAAAACAAAAAGCTGGTTCTTCGAAAAGGTAAACAAAATCAACAAACAGCTGGCAAGACTCATCAAGAACAAGAGAGAGACGAACCAGATCACCAAAATCAAAAAACATGACCCATACATATGCTGTCTCCAGGAAACTCACTTCAGACCTAGAGACACTCATAGACTGAAAGTGAAAGGATGGAAAAAGATATTCCATGCAAATGGAAATCAGAAGAAAGCTGGAGTAGCAATCCTCATATCAGACAAATAGACCTTAAAATAAAGAAAATTATAAGAGACAAGGCAGGACATTACATAATGAGGGATTGATCCAAGAGAAAGACATAACAATCATAAATATCTATGCACCCAACATGGGAGCACCCAATGCATAAGACAAATACTCTCAAACATAAAAGAAGAAATCAACAATAACACAATAATAGTAGGAGCCTTTAACACTTATCTCACAGCAATGGACAGATCATCCAAACAGAAAATTAATACAGAAACATAAGCCTTAAATTCCACACTAGAAGAGATGGACCTCATGAATATCTTTAGGACCTTCCATCCAAAAGCAGAAGAATACACTTTCTTCTCAAGTGCTCATGGAACATTCTCCAGGATAGACCACATCTTGGGCCACAAATCAAACCCTCAGTCAATTTAAGAAAACTGAAATTATATCATCCATCCTCACTGACCACAATGCAATGAGCCTAGAGATCAACTACAGGAAAAAGACCGCTAAAAATACAAACACATGGAGATTAAACAACACACACCTAAAAAACAAACTGATTACCGAGCAAATCAAAGGAGAAATAAAAAAATTCCTAGAATAAAATGGCAAAGAACACACGACAGTCCAAAACCTATGGGATACTGCAGAAGCAGTTCTAAGAGGGAAGTTCATAGCAATTTAATCCTACCTTAAGAAACTAGAAAAATATCAGACGACCTAACCGTACGCTTAAAACAACTGGAGAAAGAAGAACAAAAACACCCCAAAGTCAGCAGAAGAAGAGAAATCATAAAGATCAGAGCAGAAATAAATGAAAAAGAAACAAAAGAAACAATAGTAAAGATAAATAAAACAAAAAGCTGGTTCTTCGAAAAGGTAAACAAAATCAACAAACAGCTGGCCAGACTCATCAAGAAAAAAAGAGAGACTAACCAGATCACCAAAATCAAAAATGAAAAAGGAGAGATTACAACTGATAATGCAGAAATCCAAAGGATTATAAGAGACTATTATGAACAACTCTATGGCAACAAACTGGACAACCTGGAAGAAATGGACAGTTTCTTAGAGAAGATTAATCTCCCAAGACTCAACCAGGAAAAAATAGAAAGTATGAACAACCCAATGACAAGCTCAGAAATTGACTTTGTGATCAAAAATCTACCCCAAAACAAAAGCCCAGGGCCAGAAGGTTTCACAAGTGAATTCTACCAAACATTTAAAGAAGAGCTAATGCCTGTCCTTCTAAAACTCTTCCAAACAATTGCACAGGAAGGAACACTTCCAAACACATTCTATGAGGCTGCCATCACCCTGATACCAAAGCCAGGCAAAGACAACACAAAGAAAGAAAATATAGGCCAATTTCACTGATGAATTTAGACACCAAAATCCTCAACAAAATCCTAGCAAACAGAATTCAACAACACATCAAAACTCATACATCATGATCAAGTCGGTTTCATCTCAGGCATGCAAGGATTCTTCAAAATCTGCAAATCAATCAATGTGATACACCATATCAACAAATTGAGAGACGAAAACCACATGATCATCTCAATAGATGCAGGAAAAGCCTTTAACAAAATCTAACACCCATTTATGATGAAAATTCTTCCAAAAAGGCGCATAGAAGGAACCTATCTCAACATAGTGAAAGCCATATATGAGAAGCCCACAGAGAACATTATCCTCAACAGTGAGAAACTGAAAGCAATCCCACTGAGATCAGGAACAAGACAAGGGTGTCCACTTTCACCACTACTATTCAACATAGTCCTGGAAGTTCTAGAAACAGCAATAAGAGAAGAGAAAGAAATAAAAGGAATCCAGATTGGAAAAGAAGAAGTAAAACTCTATTTGCAGATGACACGATATTATACATGGAAAATCTCAAAGACACTATTACAAAACTACTAGAGCTAATCAACGAACTCAGCAAAATTGCAGGATACAAAATCTAGAACCTATCATAAAAAGTGAAGTAAGTCAAAAAGAGAAAGACAAGTACAATATACTAACATATATATATGGAATCTAGTAGGATGGTAATGATAACACATGCAGTGAAGCCATGAAAAAATAGACATGGAGAATAGACATATGGACATTGTGGGGAATGAACAGTGGGTGGGAGGTGAAAAGGAAGTAGCATGAAAACCTATACTATCATATGTGAAAAAAACAGCTATTGTCATTGCGCTGTGAGAAAAGGGGATCCTGCAGGGGTGCTGTGCAACGGCCTGGAGGGGTGGGATGGTGGGGATATACATATGACTAATCTGGGATCATAGATATCTGTAAACAACAAAACTCTGTAAAAGTAAAAAGTAAAATTAAAAAAAAAAAAAATTAAAACAATATGATCCGGCAATTCCACTCCTGAGCATATATCCAGAGGAACCTACAAAAAGATACATGTGCCCCTATGCTTATAACAGCACTATTCTCAATAGCCAAGACAAGGAAACACTAAAAGTCCTTTGACAGATGAATGGATAAAGAAGATGTAGTACATATATACAATGATAGTCAGCCATAAAAAAGAGTGAAATAAGGTCATTTTGCAGCTTAATAGATGAACCTAGAGATGATCATACTAAGTGAAGTTAAGTCAGAAAGAGAAATAACAAATACCATATGCTACCACTTATACGCAGAATATAAAATTTGACATAAATGAACTTATCTACAAAACAGAAACAGACTTACAGACGTAAAAGAACAAACCAAGTAGGAGCAGGGGGTGGAGGTAGCGGGTGGGTAGGGCAGGGTTGGATTGGGAATTTGGAATTAGCAGGTGCAAACTATTATGTATAGGATGGATAAACAACCAGGCCCTATTTTATAGTGCAGGGAACTATATTCAATATCCTGTGATAAATCATAATGGAAAAGAATAGAAAATAAGTTAAGAATCACAGATGACAGTATTTCTGTTAGGGCTATTTTAGCATGACTTTTAGCATGACTTTCTTCTTACCGAGAGCAAGAGAAGAAAAACAACACATGAAAGATACAGAGAGGGCCATGCAGGAGGACAGGCACACACACAGACACACACAGACACACACAGACACACACAGACACCCATCTGAGGTGCCGCCTCTTACCCCTCACAGGGCCGATGGAGTTGCTTAGAGCATAGCGTAGGATTCTCTCCTCCTGGTTGTACAGGACGAACACGCTGTCCACTGAGAGCTGCTGGGTGCTGGGCAGGGCCGGCTGTGAACTGTCGTGAACACACTCTTGAAAGGTGATGGTCTGGCGCCACTGGTATGTGTAGACACGGGAAGGGGCAGTGCCATCCCGCTCGGGCTCCGTTACTGTGTACACTCGGGTAGAGGACGAAGTGATCACTGCATTCAGGTGGCAACCAGGGAGACAAAGTAAAGATCTTGAGGATGCAAGAGGCTCAGTCAGGGCTTTAAAATCATTAGCAGGGCTTCCTGTGGCTACAAAATTCCACTCCTGAGCATATATCCAGAGGAACCTACAAAAAGATACATGTGCCCCTATGCTTATAACAGCACTATTCTCAATAGCCAAGACAAGGAAACACTAAAAGTCCTTTGACAGATGAATGGATAAAGAAGATGTAGTACATATATACAATGATAGTCAGCCATAAAAAAGAGTGAAATAAGGTCATTTTGCAGCTTAATAGATGAACCTAGAGATGATCATACTAAGTGAAGTTAAGTCAGAAAGAGAAATAACAAATACCATATGCTACCACTTATACGCAGAATATAAAATTTGACATAAATGAACTTATCTACAAAACAGAAACAGACTTACAGACGTAAAAGAACAAACCAAGTAGGAGCAGGGGGTGGAGGTAGCGGGGTGGGTAGGGCAGGGTTGGATTGGGAATTTGGAATTAGCAGGTGCAAACTATTATGTATAGGATGGATAAACAACCAGGCCCTATTTTATAGTGCAGGGAACTATATTCAATATCCTGTGATAAATCATAATGGAAAAGAATAGAAAATAAGTTAAGAATCACAGATGACAGTATTTCTGTTAGGGCTATTTTAGCATGACTTTTAGCATGACTTTCTTCTTACCGAGAGCAAGAGAAGAAAAACAACACATGAAAGATACAGAGAGGGCCATGCAGGAGGACAGGCACACACACAGACACACACAGACACACACAGACACACACAGACACCCATCTGAGGTGCCGCCTCTTACCCCTCACAGGGCCGATGGAGTTGCTTAGAGCATAGCGTAGGATTCTCTCCTCCTGGTTGTACAGGACGAACACGCTGTCCACTGAGAGCTGCTGGGTGCTGGGCAGGGCCGGCTGTGAACTGTCGTGAACACACTCTTGAAAGGTGATGGTCTGGCGCCACTGGTATGTGTAGACACGGGAAGGGGCAGTGCCATCCCGCTCGGGCTCCGTTACTGTGTACACTCGGGTAGAGGACGAAGTGATCACTGCATTCAGGTGGCAACCAGGGAGACAAAGTAAAGATCTTGAGGATGCAAGAGGCTCAGTCAGGGCTTTAAAATCATTAGCAGGGCTTCCCTGTGGCTCAGCAGTAAAGAATCCACCTGCCAATGCAGGGCATACGGGTTTGATCCCTGGTCAGGGAAGATCGCACATGCCGCAGAGCAACTAATTCTGCACCGTTACTATTGAGTTGGAGCTCTGAGCCCAGGAGCTGCAACTACAGAAGCCCTGGAGCCCTAGAGCTCATGATCCACAATAAGAGAAGCCATGGCAATGAGAAGCCTGTCCGCCACAACTAGAGAGTAGTCCCTGCTCACAGCAACTAGAGGAAAAGCCCAACAAGAAGACCCAGCAAATCCCAAAATAAATGAATAAATAAAATCATCAGCAGTATTCTCTGCTCATAATGCAGCAAGATGAGAGGTCAGATGGAACAGGATAAATAAGACCATTTATTTCAGGGATGAGATTCATTCTGCTACCTAGATTGCCGTATTATTGGTGCCGTCTGCATTAGGAATATTTATTGTTTTTTCTAATCAAGTACTTCTCTGTGAGTTCATAAGTCACCCAGAGATTAAGGCCCGATGGAAAGAGCACCAGCTTGGAAAGAGATACACAGGAATGTGCACCTTGGGTCTTCACTAGCAAGGAGTATGACTGTAGACCAGTTACAAACTTCTTTACTCTGTTTCCTTTACAACATGGGTTGAAGTGATGATGAGATAATGTATGTTAACTTTCTGGAATCAAGGAGGCTAATACTCTTATTAAGAAAAACTACCATTTATGCAGCATCGACCACATGACAAGCAGAGTACTAACTGCTTTCTATGGGTTATCTCACTAGGATTCAAAAAATAGTGGCTGATATAAATAACCCTAGATAAAACGGTTCTCTGATGTATAAAAGTAAGACACTAATAGTTTCAGTAGCCATTTTCTATAAATTACTAACAAGCTGTGAGCAAATTTCAATAGACACTCTTCTCAGAAGAGAGCCAGCATACTTTTGGCCCATATACTGAAAAATCTCAACTTCCTATTTAAAAAAAAATACAAAAGGCTCTTTATATTTGTGTGCTCTGCTGTATTTGGTAATAAAAGCCAGAGGATAAATAAAAGACTGGTGTGAGTTGCCTCTTGTCCAGGCCCCAAGTGCTGGCCTGCCAGAAACAGCATCTGGTCACAGCCTGACTTGCAGATGGGGTCCTGCTCCTCCTCCTACCTCCTACTCACCCACGCATTCTCCCCAGGAGAGCCCAAGCAGGCCACAGAGTCGTGGTAATTGGTACAACTTTTCTAGGTGGCAATTTAGTAAGAGCCTTTAAAGAGTTTCCATTGTTTGACTCAACGCTTTTACTTCTACAGAAGCCCTGGAACATGATCCACAATAAGAGAAGCCATGGCCCTGTCCGCCACAACTAGAGAGTAGTCCCTGCTCACAGCAACTAGAGGAAAAGCCCAACAAGAAGACCCAGCAAATCCCAAAATAAATGAATAAATAAAATCATCAGCAGTATTCTCTGCTCATAATGCAGCAAGATGAGAGGTCAGATGGAACAGGATAAATAAGACCATTTATTTCAGGGATGAGATTCATTCTGCTACCTAGATTGCCGTATTATTGGTGCCGTCTGCATTAGGAATATTTATTGTTTTTTCTAATCAAGTACTTCTCTGTGAGTTCATAAGTCACCCAGAGATTAAGGCCCGATGGAAAGAGCACCAGCTTGGAAAGAGATACACAGGAATGTGCACCTTGGGTCTTCACTAGCAAGGAGTATGACTGTAGACCAGTTACAAACTTCTTTACTCTGTTTCCTTTACAACATGGGTTGAAGTGATGATGAGATAATGTATGTTAACTTTCTGGAATCAAGGAGGCTAATACTCTTATTAAGAAAAACTACCATTTATGCAGCATCGACCACATGACAAGCAGAGTACTAACTGCTTTCTATGGGTTATCTCACTAGGATTCAAAAAATAGTGGCTGATATAAATAACCCTAGATAAAACGGTTCTCTGATGTATAAAAGTAAGACACTAATAGTTTCAGTAGCCATTTTCTATAAATTACTAACAAGCTGTGAGCAAATTTCAATAGACACTCTTCTCAGAAGAGAGCCAGCATACTTTTGGCCCATATACTGAAAAATCTCAACTTCCTATTTAAAAAAAAATACAAAAGGCTCTTTATATTTGTGTGCTCTGCTGTATTTGGTAATAAAAGCCAGAGGATAAATAAAAGACTGGTGTGAGTTGCCTCTTGTCCAGGCCCCAAGTGCTGGCCTGCCAGAAACAGCATCTGGTCACAGCCTGACTTGCAGATGGGGTCCTGCTCCTCCTCCTACCTCCTACTCACCCACGCATTCTCCCCAGGAGAGCCCAAGCAGGCCACAGAGTCGTGGTAATTGGTACAACTTTTCTAGGTGGCAATTTAGTAAGAGCCTTTAAAGAGTTTCCATTGTTTGACTCAACGCTTTTACTTCTAGGAATTTGGTCAGAAAAGAATGAGAAATTTGGTCAAGGTGTATGATGAAGATGATCATTTCAACTTATGGTGACAAGGAAAAATTGGAAATAGCCTCAGCTTTAGAAAAGAGAATGGTTTAAATTGATCACCATACAATAGAATGATATCAGTTCATTAAAAAGTGTTTCCAAAGCCTGTTTAATGGAACTATCAAGTAGTCATGATTTGACCTAACTGGAAAAGTGAAGGCACAATAATGTGGTAAGACTGCAATTTGATTTGAGTAAAACTATACACTTGTCTGTAGAGTATACAATAGTATTTCATCAATGTTAAATTTCCTGATCTTGATGACTGTACTGGGACCATATGAGAGAATGTTCTTGTCCTTAGGAAAAACACGTGAAATACTGTGAAATATTTAGGGGATTAAGGACCACGGTGTCCACAATTTACTCTCTCTTATGTATATGCAAGAGAGATAACGATAAAGCAAATATAGTAAATGTTAACAACTGGTGAGGCTGGGGAAATGATATGTGGAAAGTGTGCTGTTTTCAACTTTCTGTAAATTTTAAATAAAAAGTTTAAAAACTACATATGGGGTTTCCCTGGTGTTCCAGTGGGTAAAGAGTTCGCCTTGCAGTGCTGGGGGCACCAGTTCAATCCTGGACCTGGGAGGATTCCACATGCCAAGGAGTGGCTAGCCTGGTGTATCCAACTGCGGACTGGTGCTCTGGAGCACATGCGCCCAGAGCTGGTGCTCTGTGGGGAGAGGGGCCACTGCAATGGGAGGCCCACACAGGCTGAAGAATAGAGATGGATGAAAAATAAATAAACAAATAAATATACCAAAAATTTTTTAAAACTACATATAGATGTATATTATAATAAGATTAGATTATTTTACTTTGAAATTATACAACATGATGATATATTTATGTTGGGATAGTATAGTGTTGATGTATACATATATATATGTAACATATACATGTATATATATATACATACACATATATATATATATATGTTGGGATGTCCTTTATACATAAGGAAAAGGCTGAAAGGAAATACACTTAATAATTGTGTAATTGTGTCTTGGTTTTACATCTGTAAATTATGCTTACTTTCTTTTCTGCACTAAAGTCTCTCCCATGAGCATGCACCATGTCTGTAATCAGGGGAAGGTGATTTGAATAAGGTAATCCCTGTGTTTCCCTTTCTGGAGGCCAGGACACAGCATGAGTCCAGAGCTGCGGCCCATGTGCGGGCTGCCCCGGGATGCAGGATGTGGAAGAGGGCTCACCCTGGCGGGAGTAGTGGTAGAGCTCCGTGTAGGGTTCGATGTGCACCGATGAGCCAAAGGGGATCTGCGGCACGCGGCCCTCCAGCTCCGTGTCAATGGTCAGGGGGAGTATTGTGGTAAGACTGCAATTTGATTTGAGTAAAACTATACACTTGTCTGTAGAGTATACAATAGTATTTCATCAATGTTAAATTTCCTGATCTTGATGACTGTACTGGGACCATATGAGAGAATGTTCTTGTCCTTAGGAAAAACACGTGAAATACTGTGAAATATTTAGGGGATTAAGGACCACGGTGTCCACAATTTACTCTCTCTTATGTATATGCAAGAGAGATAACGATAAAGCAAATATAGTAAATGTTAACAACTGGTGAGGCTGGGGAAATGATATGTGGAAAGTGTGCTGTTTTCAACTTTCTGTAAATTTTAAATAAAAAGTTTAAAACTACATATGGGGTTTCCCTGGTGTTCCAGTGGGTAAAGAGTTCGCCTTGCAGTGCTGGGGGCACCAGTTCAATCCTGGACCTGGGAGGATTCCACATGCCAAGGAG
Organism: Tragulus kanchil; assembly: GCA_022376925.1. Lineage (NCBI taxonomy): Eukaryota > Metazoa > Chordata > Mammalia > Artiodactyla > Tragulidae > Tragulus > Tragulus kanchil. Next base: position 99,045,953 of record JAIOJX010000005.1, on the reverse strand, counting down.
TGGCTAGCCTGGTGTATCCAACTGCGGACTGGTGCTCTGGAGCACATGCGCCCAGAGCTGGTGCTCTGTGGGGAGAGGGGCCACTGCAATGGGAGGCCCACACAGGCTGAAGAATAGAGATGGATGAAAAATAAATAAACAAATAAATATACCAAAAATTTTTTAAAACTACATATAGATGTATATTATAATAAGATTAGATTATTTTACTTTGAAATTATACAACATGATGATATATTTATGTTGGGATAGTATAGTGTTGATGTATACATATATATATGTAACATATACATGTATATATATATACATACACATATATATATATATATGTTGGGATGTCCTTTATACATAAGGAAAAGGCTGAAAGGAAATACACTTAATAATTGTGTAATTGTGTCTTGGTTTTACATCTGTAAATTATGCTTACTTTCTTTTCTGCACTAAAGTCTCTCCCATGAGCATGCACCATGTCTGTAATCAGGGGAAGGTGATTTGAATAAGGTAATCCCTGTGTTTCCCTTTCTGGAGGCCAGGACACAGCATGAGTCCAGAGCTGCGGCCCATGTGCGGGCTGCCCCGGGATGCAGGATGTGGAAGAGGGCTCACCCTGGCGGGAGTAGTGGTAGAGCTCCGTGTAGGGTTCGATGTGCACCGATGAGCCAAAGGGGATCTGCGGCACGCGGCCCTCCAGCTCCGTGTCAATGGTCAGGTGTCCGTGCTCATCAATGCCGCTAAACTGCTGCTTAATGATCAACTTGTCTGGGTGTCCCACAAAGGTCACTTCAGCCTGGCGGGTGAACTCCCCTCCTGCAAAGCAAGCTCAGTTAGTTACTCTGCTGTCAAGGAAGTCACTCTCATGCCCGCCCTGGGCTGACGGTGGGGACAGACTCACAGTTCCTCTGCGGATTTTTAGTCTGGTGAGTAGAAATGGGGTTGGGGATGCCAAGGACAGAGCTGGGACATCCACGTGGCCCACCTGAGTCACTCACAAGAAACAAAAGCCATTTCCTATCTGAAGGCCAGCATCTGAGACAGGTGGGGTCAGGGTTTACGCTGGAAAAAGGCAGGTATCAGCATCTGGCCCCCAGCTGTGCTCAGTACTGGTTGGATGAACTTGACCAAGTTACTTAACCCCACTGAACCTCCATTTCCAGATAATGAGACAGATATACAATATCTACCTTGTGGAAATTAGATTAGTATGTTAAAAGTGCTTGCCAAATGTCAAGTGCTCCAAGGCATCCATTATGGGGATGACTCTTGTTCATAGCTAAGCCCTGGCCAGGATGGGAGAGTTGTTCAGGGCAAACCATCACCAGGCCCAGACACCATCCTAGGAGCACATACCATGGGTGCTGGTTCAGGACCTCCCCTTGGTCTGTGCTGGGCAGCAGCCTCACATAAGCAGGAAAAAATACGCCCCCTTCTTCCAGTTTCCTCCCTTTCCCCTTTTTGTAGACTCTCCTGATAGCATGGTTGGGAGCTATTTCATGATATGCGAAAATTATGTGAAATTTACATTTTAGTGCCCATGAATAGTTTCATTGGAACCGCCATGCTCATTCATTTGCATATTATCTATGATTGCTTTCAACTGATAACTGACAGAGTTGAATAGCTGCAACAGAGACTGAACAGGGAAAAGCATGCACCATGATTTGAATAAGGTAATCCCTGTGTTTCCCTTTCTGGAGGCCAGGACACAGCATGAGTCCAGAGCTGCGGCCCATGTGCGGGCTGCCCCGGGATGCAGGATGTGGAAGAGGGCTCACCCTGGCGGGAGTAGTGGTAGAGCTCCGTGTAGGGTTCGATGTGCACCGATGAGCCAAAGGGGATCTGCGGCACGCGGCCCTCCAGCTCCGTGTCAATGGTCAGGTGTCCGTGCTCATCAATGCCGCTAAACTGCTGCTTAATGATCAACTTGTCTGGGTGTCCCACAAAGGTCACTTCAGCCTGGCGGGTGAACTCCCCTCCTGCAAAGCAAGCTCAGTTAGTTACTCTGCTGTCAAGGAAGTCACTCTCATGCCCGCCCTGGGCTGACGGTGGGGACAGACTCACAGTTCCTCTGCGGATTTTTAGTCTGGTGAGTAGAAATGGGGTTGGGGATGCCAAGGACAGAGCTGGGACATCCACGTGGCCCACCTGAGTCACTCACAAGAAACAAAAGCCATTTCCTATCTGAAGGCCAGCATCTGAGACAGGTGGGGTCAGGGTTTACGCTGGAAAAAGGCAGGTATCAGCATCTGGCCCCCAGCTGTGCTCAGTACTGGTTGGATGAACTTGACCAAGTTACTTAACCCCACTGAACCTCCATTTCCAGATAATGAGACAGATATACAATATCTACCTTGTGGAAATTAGATTAGTATGTTAAAAGTGCTTGCCAAATGTCAAGTGCTCCAAGGCATCCATTATGGGGATGACTCTTGTTCATAGCTAAGCCCTGGCCAGGATGGGAGAGTTGTTCAGGGCAAACCATCACCAGGCCCAGACACCATCCTAGGAGCACATACCATGGGTGCTGGTTCAGGACCTCCCCTTGGTCTGTGCTGGGCAGCAGCCTCACATAAGCAGGAAAAAATACGCCCCCTTCTTCCAGTTTCCTCCCTTTCCCCTTTTTGTAGACTCTCCTGATAGCATGGTTGGGAGCTATTTCATGATATGCGAAAATTATGTGAAATTTACATTTTAGTGCCCATGAATAGTTTCATTGGAACCGCCATGCTCATTCATTTGCATATTATCTATGATTGCTTTCAACTGATAACTGACAGAGTTGAATAGCTGCAACAGAGACTGAACAGCCGAAAATATTTAGGCAAAGATTAAGGTATTTCCCTTCTGGCCCTTTGCAGAAAAAGTTTGACAACTTCTGCTTTACAGTCCCCAGGTCCAGGCAGATAGCTAGCTGATAACACAGGTCCTGGGGCAGTTAAGAAGGACTGCTGTAATAACAAAGATTTGCTGTGTAGGGCTTCCCCTGGTGGTCCAGTGGGTAAGGACACCGCCTTGCAGTGCAAGGGGCGCCGGTTCTAGCCCTGGCCTGGGAAGATCCCACGTGCTGCGGAGCGGCTGGACTGATGTGTCCAATCACCAAGCCGGAGCTCTGGAGCGCATGCGCCCAGAGCCGGCACTCTGCAACGACAGACGCCACCACGATGGGAGGCCCACAGGAGCCAAAGAACGAAGACGAATGAAAATAGAGAAATGAAAGACCAATAGAAGTGGCCCGCCCACTCCTCTCCCGCCCCAACCCCCGCCCAAAGTAAATAAATAAATTAATTTAATTAAATTAAAAAAAAAAAGATTTGCTGTGTAGAGATTCCCTCTGTCTCCCTGAAGCTGACGTAAGTTACAAAGTATCTTCAATTTAAATCAACCGATGTACAGAGCAACACCAATATGAAATTTCTCCCTGATCAAAATGCAATTCTAGACAGTCTTAGTTATTAATACATATGAATGAAAAACTTCTTGATAATTTTACCTCAACAGTTCATTTCCTTCCAGAGCCACAAAATGCTTATTGGTAACATATTTGCAAACACACAGAATTCCCTTTCCATTCACCCTAGCCCATTCATTTGAAGGTCTGATGTCAATTACCTGTGATACTGAAGCCATTCTTGAATCCATCATGCTCCACTGCAAACATCCATCCAATGATGCCTCCAATAGGGGCCAGCGGAAGCAGAGAGTACCCGACGGTCTCAGGGATGGTGCTGATGGCCGTGTAGGAGCGGCCGTGGTTCATCACCACGTACGAGTGGAGGTCGGTGTTCTCAAAGACAACGGGCACCTGGCTGTTCCCCACAAAGATCCTCCCTTTCACCTTGCCGTTAACTCGCTGGGGAGAACCTGAGAGAGAAATAAAGAAGTCAGTCCTGCAGGATAGAATAGTTTGTCTATAGGATCTGTACCCCATAAAGGTAAGAGTCAAACAGCCGTGGGGTAAAGGGCTTTGGGTAAGTGAAAGTAGCTATTCTTCCCAAGAAGGCAGTCCCTACAGCTGTATCCACGAGCTGTAGAAATTCCAACTTTCTTCCTGTCTTCCATACTGATGGATAATGGACAGCAGAAAAGTGGAACCCCTTGTATGATGGAGGAACGTCAGAGGCAAATAAAACAATTTCAGGAGAACAGTATCATGGGTGACCCAGAACTGGATGACACACAACTGATCACTTTTGAGAGGATCAGGGGCAAAATCAGTCATTTCACTGGGACACCAGGGCTAACCTGGATGAAGCACTTGGTTGCCTGATCTATAACATATTTTTAAAAGTATCTCTGGCTCAAATATAGGATGGCCAGTTTGAATCCTGGACCCTCACTCAACCCAAGCCAGACAGAAATGGTCACAGCGGACATTCCAGGCCAAATATGTCCTCTGACCTAGAACCAGCTTGTGGACTGGGATTCAATTGTTGTTGACCGTTCTACTTGACAACTGGGAAAGATGTGAAACTTGCTATAGTATATTTAAAAGCTTCCTTCATTAATTGCCAAATTGCACATATATAGGACACCATTTTTAAAAACTGCATTTAATAGGCTTCTTTGGTGGTCCAGTGGGTAAAGAGTCCGCCTTGCCATGAAAGGGGCACCGATTTGAATCCTGGCCCGGGAAGATTCCATGTGTCGCAGAGTGACAGGACCAGTGTGTCTAATTGCAAGCCAGTGCTCTGGAGCACATATGCCCAGAGCTGGTGCTCTGTAATGAGAGAGGACACTGCAATGGGAGGTCCACACATGCCAAAGAATAAAGATGGATAAAAACAAATAAACAAAAAACCAATAAAAGAGGCCAAAACTTAAAAAAAAAAAAACTGCATTAATGATGTTAGCATACCCTTGGGGAAAATATCTTGAGAGATGTACAGAAAACTGCTAACTCAGGGCAATATGATGAACTTTCATTTTCTATACTCTGTATCTCTAAATGTTTGGATATTTATAACTTGCAATGTATGTATTATTGTTTAATCAGGAAAAGATAAAATCTCAAGAAATTAAATTGTTCTTGTGTTTGGATAAGAAAATGGAAGGCTGCCACATGACCCAGCTATTCAACTCCTGAGCATATTCTTAAGAGAAAACATATGCCCCCACAAAAACTGTACCTGAATGTTCTTAGTTGCATTATCCATAATAGCGAAAATGGGAAAGCATGCAAATGTCTGTCAGCTGATGCATGGATAAATAAAATGTGGTATAGCCATGCCATGGAATAATATTTAGCTAGGAAAAAGGGATGAGGTACTGATGCATGCTAAAACATGGATACACCTTGAAAACATTATGCTAAGTAAAAGAAACCAAACACAAAGATCCTGTGATATATATGATTCCATTTACATGAAATGTCCAGAACAGGAAAACCCATGCTGACAGGAGACAGATTAGTTGTTGATAGAGGTTGGGGAGGAGGATGAATTGAGGGTGACTGCTAACAGATCCAGGTTTCCTTCTGGCATGATGAAAATGCTCTATAGGTTACAGTTGTACAACTTAGTGAATATACTAAAAACTACTGAATAGTATAATTTGAGTGTGTTAATTACTTCTTAAAAAAAAAAAACTGAAGGAAGGTTTGACACAGAATTAAATTCTATCACTTACTGATTGTACATATCATGTTTCTCTTCTTAGATTTATAAATGACTAGCAACAGGACCTTCACACCCAATTCCTTGGTTCCCTCTTAGCAGAGCTTTCTGTGCATGATAAGTTCTCAGTAAAGTTTGTAGACTAACCTCAGACAAATGAGCCCTCATCTGAGAACTACTACCTGTGCTCTAAAGACTTTCTGCTGTGTATAGCAAGCCCTGGCTGCTAAACATGGTCACTGAGGAACTTCCTTGTCAGACCAGCAGTTAAGATTTCACTGCAGGGGGCAAGGGTTCAATCCCTGGTTGGGCCTGCATGAAGTGTGGCCCCCAAAGAAACAAGCCCCCCCACCCCCGCCCCCACAACAAGGTCTCTGAGAAGCCAAGGTAGACGCGACACACAGAGTATTTCTGAACATAAACTGTGTCAGTACACTGGAGGCATGCTGTGAAGCTGGAAAAATAATATCGAAAATATGCTTCCCCTAAACAATTACAGAAATGAGCAGGAAAGCCAAGGGAAGAAAACCAAATTTTTTCCACTAAACTTGGAGCTAGAAAAATATTTCAAAAGTAGCAAGACTCCAACAAACATTTAAGCCACAAAACTATGACGGGGTGTGTTTAGAATGTCAAAAAATGTAGCCGAGCAATCTTTCACATCTGAGCCTGCAGCCAAATGCAACCTGTCAGCATTTCCAGCTCTGCTATCTAGCACGGAAAGAGCTCATGACATTGCTCTTTGAGAAGAAGGGTTCATTTTGAAAGCTGTTCCCAGGGCAAGCGAGATGTAAAACCCATGCTGACAGGAGACAGATTAGTTGTTGATAGAGGTTGGGGAGGAGGATGAATTGAGGGTGACTGCTAACAGATCCAGGTTTCCTTCTGGCATGATGAAAATGCTCTATAGGTTACAGTTGTACAACTTAGTGAATATACTAAAAACTACTGAATAGTATAATTTGAGTGTGTTAATTACTTCTTAAAAAAAAAAAACTGAAGGAAGGTTTGACACAGAATTAAATTCTATCACTTACTGATTGTACATATCATGTTTCTCTTCTTAGATTTATAAATGACTAGCAACAGGACCTTCACACCCAATTCCTTGGTTCCCTCTTAGCAGAGCTTTCTGTGCATGATAAGTTCTCAGTAAAGTTTGTAGACTAACCTCAGACAAATGAGCCCTCATCTGAGAACTACTACCTGTGCTCTAAAGACTTTCTGCTGTGTATAGCAAGCCCTGGCTGCTAAACATGGTCACTGAGGAACTTCCTTGTCAGACCAGCAGTTAAGATTTCACTGCAGGGGGCAAGGGTTCAATCCCTGGTTGGGCCTGCATGAAGTGTGGCCCCCACAGAAACAAGCCCCCCCACCCCCGCCCCCACAACAAGGTCTCTGAGAAGCCAAGGTAGACGCGACACACAGAGTATTTCTGAACATAAACTGTGTCAGTACACTGGAGGCATGCTGTGAAGCTGGAAAAATAATATCGAAAATATGCTTCCCCTAAACAATTACAGAAATGAGCAGGAAAGCCAAGGGAAGAAAACCAAATTTTTTCCACTAAACTTGGAGCTAGAAAAATATTTCAAAAGTAGCAAGACTCCAACAAACATTTAAGCCACAAAACTATGACGGGGTGTGTTTAGAATGTCAAAAAATGTAGCCGAGCAATCTTTCACATCTGAGCCTGCAGCCAAATGCAACCTGTCAGCATTTCCAGCTCTGCTATCTAGCACGGAAAGAGCTCATGACATTGCTCTTTGAGAAGAAGGGTTCATTTTGAAAGCTGTTCCCAGGGCAAGCGAGATGTAAAAGCCAAGCCTAAAACAAAGCAGCAAAAGCATATCATTCCTGGGACAGTGGAGAAGAAGAGAAGACACACTCAGAGATGTTAAAAACAGCCCCTCAAATTAATATGCACACTATACAAAATTTTCTTTCATTGCTAAAGACAGTATTTAACAAGACTAATTTTGACCTAGGAGGAACTTTTTTTTTTTTTAAGCAAACTAAAATAACTAATTTAACTTTTATTAGGGCAGGGAATCTAAAAAATAGAAAAACATTCCTCCAACTGAGTTTTATTTAGTCGTATTTTGCCAAGCAACTGAGGTTCTTCCTAAACACAAGGAAAACGATGGGTGTCAAGTGGAGAGTCTGGGCATCGGCAGAGACAAGTGTTCGATGAGGTCTGCTTTGGTTTTGCTTTAATTCTAATGTATGGCCTCGGTCTCTCTCTCTACCATTTTCGGGACCCTCTAAACTTTTGCAGAGAAGATTCTTTGAGCCATCTGAGAACGTCACGACTGGGCAGTCCTTTTGGGGGACAGAGCTGAGAGCGGATGCCAGCCTACGACTGCACCTGTTTGGGAGCTGACCCCACAGTGGGCCTGGGCTCCAAAGTCAGCTGCGACGTGCCCCTCACGCTCCTCCATCACCAGGCTGGGATTCCAGGGGCAGGAGGACAGGAAAACCAGAGAGGAGGGGGACTGGAGCAGTCTTCACCCCCAGATATTGGGTTGGCCCAAAAGTTTTAACTAAAAATAAAAGACACAGAATGTCTATCATCAAGACCTTTATTGAACTAAGCACTCACTGAACAACCTGTCTGGCCAACCCAACATTTTGGTCTCTGCCAGCCCATCGGGGCCCTACTGGAGCTGAACCACCATTAGGATAGTCTGAGCGAGGCCAAAAGAGAAAGCCTGAAAGAAACGGAGGAAAATGAGAGGGACTAACAATTCGTCATCCACATTGTGGAATTTCAACATTTCATCCTGATGATGGGCTCCCAATGGCCTTTGTTTCAGAGATGGAGAAATGCTACAGCAAAGAGACCTCCACTTACTAGGAAAAAGGGTATCCCAAGGACCCCACTCCCTAAGAGGGAAATACAGGGAATGAGAGATTAAATATCACTGTCCTGCTGGAAACACCACCTACCTTTTCAGATCCGCGTTAAAGGCAAGATTTCAAAAGAAGCACCAAAACAAAATCTCCATTCCCCCACTTCTCCCTCTCCACACGGAACAGACAAAGCCAAGTACCTTCCGCAACACACTGTCGGCCATTCCCCGTGTAGCCAGTAACACAGCGGCAGCAGAAGCCGGTGGCAAAGTCCCTGCACTCTGCGTGCACGGAGCACTGGTGTCTGTTGTTGGTGCATGTCTGGCGGGAATCCGTGTTGTAGCTGAAAACTGCTCGGAGAGAACACAGCACAGCAGTGAGCGCTTCACCGGGCTCTGGACCAGGAGGCTTCAGAACACTGTACCCTCAGCCGGGCAAGACTGGACATCTGCTCAGGCCATTCAGACGCAGAGCTCCCTACCTGTAGCCACTTAAATAGTACAGTGACTCCGTGACTCAAACCACCAAGGCAAATGGGTCTGAACGCAGTTTCAGAAATCACAAGGGTGAGTTATTATTATTATTTTAATTTTTAATTTTTGGCTGCACCATGAGGCATGTGGGATCTTAGTTCCCCACCCAAGGATTGACCTTGCACCCCTGGAAGTGGAAAGGTGGAATCTTTCTTGCTGGACTGCCAGCGAAGTTCCAAGGGCAAAGTCTTTAAAAATGCTATAATTCAATGTCCCCAGTATCACTGAATCAATATTAGCTGGCAGCCATCCAACGTCCATCTTAATATGGCATCCATCAAATGTCATCAGATCCGGTTCACATTTGGAGGGGAGATATTAAAGTATTTTTCAATTCTTTTTTTATTGTGGTAAAATGTATATAACATAAAATGCGCCACTTTAATGAGCTTAAAGTATTTGAAAACTTGTTGGCCCCTTTCTTCTCACCAGGGGATAAATCAAAAGTTCTCACAGTCAAACAGTGGCTAGAGGGGGCTTCCCTGGTGGTCCGGTGGGTAGAGACTCCGTCTTGCAGTGCAAGGGGCACCGGTTCGATCCCTGGCCCAGGACGGTCCCACATGCTGCAAAGTGGCTGGGCCAGTGTGTCCAATTACAAGCCAGCGCTCTGGAACGCATGTGCCCAGTCAGTGCTCTGCAATGAGAGGCCACTGCAATGGGAGGCCCACACAGGCTTAAGAATAAAGATAGATGAAAAGTAAAGGCTGACTTAGAGGCAAAAACAAAAAAAAGCTGGCTAGAAATAATTCCTCAGTAAGACCTGGTCTAAAAGCCAGAAACATGAATTTCTTCCTAGTGTACATGGATCTCCCTCCCAGGTTCATTTTATTAGAATGATGAGCCAGCTCATTAAATCCAGAGCACATTAACTTGGAATGAAGTTCAAAAGCACAAAAGAGGATGAACTTTTAGAGGGGCTAATGGCCTAATTTATAATTGTTAGGAGTGAAAATAAAAGTAAAGCATGGGGCTTCCCCTGGTGGTCCAGTGGGTAAGGACACCGCCTTGCAGTGCAAGGGGCGCCGGTTCCATCCCTGGCCTGGGAAGATCCCACGTGCCGCGGAGCAGCTGGACAGATGTGTCCAATTACTGAGCCGGAGCTCTGGCACGCATGCGCCCAGAGCCGGCGCTCAGCAAAGACAGACGTCACTGCAATGGGAGGCCCACAGGAGCCAAAGAGCGGAGACGGATTAAAGTGGAGAAATGAAAGACCAATGGAGGTGCCCCGCTCCCTCCCTCCCCAACCCCGCCCCCATAAAAAGTAAAGCATGGCCCCATGTAGGGTCCATGAGTTCTACATACAAGGGGAATTTCCCAGATATGTAAAAATGGCATGTGGAGCTGAGAACACTTGGGCCCTGAGTGAAAAGCTCGTGATGCTGCTGATTGCTTAGCTCAGCTCCCAGCGGGTCTGTTATGGCTGATGTATCCGTGGGCGACTGCTCCAGTAACACCAGGAATGCACTGCTGGCTACAGAAGACCGACCTTTCTCATAAAAATGGTGAAATAACTGGGATCAAGGGCAGAAGAATATCTCTTTTAAACACAGATGGAGTTCAAATCTAGGCTTGTCTTTTTACCAGTACCAAATAACATATTACTTGAGCTGTTGGGGCTAGCTCTGCTCTCATTTCAAAGTGATGGCTTCATAAATCAGAATTCCAGAGATACCTATATGGGGTGAAAGCGGGATGAGGCTCAGGAGTCAACATACATGTGTCCTAAGTCACTTCAGTTGTGTTTAATTCTTTGCAGTCCTGTGCACTATAGCTTGCCAGGATCCTCTGTCCATGGGATTCTCCAGGCAAGAATATCAGAGTGGGTTGCCATGTCCTCCTCCAGGGGATCTTCCTGACCTAGGGATCAAACCTGCATTTCCTATGTCTCCTGCATTGGCAGGCAGGTTCCTTAACACTAGCACCACCTAGGAAGCCCTCAAAACTCAACCATCGGCAAATAAATACACCCACAGCCTATCTTGGGAAGGTCACTCTGAGACCCAGATCTAAGAGCAGAGTGCCACACGGGAGGTATCAGCATCACCCCAGGAAACCCAGGGCTCCATGTAAGAGGAGCCCTGAGACATGAACCCGTGTCCTCGCCATGTCATTAAATGTTACTCCCCCATGTCTGGGCCTCAGATGTAAGTAAGCACATTCCCCTTGCCACCAGATCATGTTCATGTTTTGAGATACTCCATAGGAACAAACATTTACGACTATCGCTATGAGACATACCACAAGTAAGGATAAATAAAAACAGATGAATAATGTGGAATGGGGTTGATATTTTTTCTTTTTGAGTGTGATTGTTTATTATTGGCTTCTAATACATTCCTTCAAGGTTCTCAAGGGGGAGGAAATATGATTTTGTTTATTTTTAATTATATTTTGGGGGGGTGAGAGTAGTTTTTTTGAGAGCCCTTTGATAACTTCATAGTAGAAACAATCACAGTATCATTTAAAGGCTTGGACTATCCCCTTGATAGGAATTTTAAAGGATTATAGATCAACCTGAAGGACAAAAAAGTAATGAACACAGTCTAGTTCCAATGTCTTTCATAAGACAAGTCAAAGCTGGGATTCAAATGGTTTTCCCTGAGAACATAGCATAAATCTAATATATTGGGTTGGTCAAAAAGTTAAGTTCAGGGGCTTCCCCTGGTGGTCCGGTGGGTAAGGACACCGCCTTGCAGTGCAAGAGGCGCCGGTTTGAGCCCTGGCCTGGGAGGATCCCACGTGCCGTGGAGCGGCTGGACTAATGTGTCTAATTACCGAGCCGGGGCTCTGAGGCGCATGCGCCCAGAGCCAGCGCTCTGCGATGACAGACGCCACCGCGATGGGAGGCCCACAGGAGCCAAAGAACAAAGACGGATGGAAATAGAGAAAGACGAATGGAAGTGGCCCGCCCGCTCCCCTCCCTCCCCAACCCGACCCCCGCCCAAAGAAAAAAAAAAAACCTTTAAAAAAAAAAAAAAAAAAAAATTAAGTTCAGGGGCTTCCCCTGGTGGTCCAGTGGGTAAGGACACCGCCTTGCAGTGCAAGGGGCGCCGGTTCGATCCCTGGCCTGGGAAGATCCCACGTGCCGCGGAGCGGCTGGACCTATGTGTCCAATTACCGAGCCGGAGCTCTGGAGCGCATGCGCCCAGAGCCGGTGCTCTGCGATGACAGACGCCACCGCGATGGGAGGCCCACAGGAGCCAAAGAACAAAGACGGATGGAAATAGAGAAAGACGAATGGAAGTGGCCCGCCCACTCCCCTCCCTCCCCAACCCGACCCCCGCCCAAAGTAAATAAATAAATCTTTAAAAAAAAAAAAAAAAAAAAGTTAAGTTCAGGGGCTTCCCCTGGTGGTCCAGTGGGTAAAGACAGCCTTGCAGTGCAAGGGGCGCCGGTTCCATCCCTGGCCTGGGAAGATCCCACGTGCCGCGGAGCGGCTGGACCTATGTGTCCAATTACCGAGCCGGAGCTCTGGAGCGCATGCGCCCAGAGCTGGTGCTCTGCGACGACAGTGGCCACCGCGATGGGAGGCCCACAGGAGCCAAAGAACAAAGACAGATGAAAATAGAGAAATGAAAGACCAATAGAAGTGGCCCGCCCATCCCCCTCCCTCCCCACCCCACCCTCCAAAAGATAAATAAATAATAATAATAATTTAAAAACCCACAATACTGTAAAAAAAAAAAAAAAAAAGTTAAGTTCATTCAGGTTTTTCCATAACATTTTATGGCAAAAACAGACAATATACTTTAAAACTATCCTTGAAAAGGGGATCCGGTTATTTGGTACTTTTTAAATGTTCTCAAACTACTCTAAGCTGACAGGACCTGGGAGGAAAAATATTCAAGTGTCGTCCTTCCAAAACCCAAGAGGAAATAAACGTCAAAGATAAATTGTGTCAACAGCCAGAGGAACTTCTAACATGTTTTTTCAGGTGAGGGAATACATTCCTGGTCTCAGAAATCACAAATAAGGAAGGAAATCTGACTTACAAAATAATTCTAAAGCACTTTTCTGTTTAAAACAGACCCAAAAAAAAGAATAGAAAATTTGAAAGAGGACACAGTCTACAGTCTCCATAACTCCAGCCCTAATCCTGGATCCCTTGGCATCTTTGCAGCCTTTGGGTCCATGGTAAAGAATCCACCTGCAATGCGCGAGATGTGGATTCAGTTGCTGCGTTGGGAAGATCCCCTGGAGGAGGGCACAGCTACCCACTCCAGTGTTCTTGCCTGGAGAATCCCATGGACAGAGGAGCTTGGTGGGTACAGTCCACAGAGTCACAGAGAGGTGGACACGAGTGACAGACTGAATGCTTTTACTCTTCACTCAGGCGCTGTAGCTCTAAGCTCCACTCCTCCTTCTCCAGGCTCTCCTCCTTAGGAAGCACTGAACAATGCACACAGCTGACGCCTGCAGCAATACTCCCTGGGTGGAAACCCAAGTATGCAACAACAGACCCCCTGCCACACAAATGGCCTTACCAAATCCCGTTTCCTCGACTTCATCCACGTCTATGACTTGTGGCTGCTGCTTTGGAAACCTCTCCCCAGGCAGCTGGAAAGATCTGGTCCTCTCCGTGGGAGGTGTGAGGGGTCTCTCAGTAGTCACGTGGTGGGGGGAGAGGTCAATGGGCATGTTGTGTGTGCCACTGTCTCCCCTTCTCGTGGTCTCATAGGGGAAGGATGTGGTACCCAAATCCTCCACGCCAAGATGGGTCACTGAGTCATAATCCTCATCATCATACTCTGCTTCATCATCCAATTCCAGGTTCACATCTGCGGGGACCACTCCACTGGCCGTAGCTGGACTCCCAATCTCAAACACCCAGATGCCCTGCTGCCCAGAGTTGCTGCTCCTAGAGGAAGGACAGGCTTCTTCAAAAGCAACGACAATATACTTTAAAACTATCCTTGAAAAGGGGATCCGGTTATTTGGTACTTTTAAATGTTCTCAAACTACTCTAAGCTGACAGGACCTGGGAGGAAAAATATTCAAGTGTCGTCCTTCCAAAACCCAAGAGGAAATAAACGTCAAAGATAAATTGTGTCAACAGCCAGAGGAACTTCTAACATGTTTTTTCAGGTGAGGGAATACATTCCTGGTCTCAGAAATCACAAATAAGGAAGGAAATCTGACTTACAAAATAATTCTAAAGCACTTTTCTGTTTAAAACAGACCCAAAAAAAAGAATAGAAAATTTGAAAGAGGACACAGTCTACAGTCTCCATAACTCCAGCCCTAATCCTGGATCCCTTGGCATCTTTGCAGCCTTTGGGTCCATGGTAAAGAATCCACCTGCAATGCGCGAGATGTGGATTCAGTTGCTGCGTTGGGAAGATCCCCTGGAGGAGGGCACAGCTACCCACTCCAGTGTTCTTGCCTGGAGAATCCCATGGACAGAGGAGCTTGGTGGGTACAGTCCACAGAGTCACAGAGAGGTGGACACGAGTGACAGACTGAATGCTTTTACTCTTCACTCAGGCGCTGTAGCTCTAAGCTCCACTCCTCCTTCTCCAGGCTCTCCTCCTTAGGAAGCACTGAACAATGCACACAGCTGACGCCCTGCAGCAATACTCCCTGGGTGGAAACCCAAGTATGCAACAACAGACCCCCTGCCACACAAATGGCCTTACCAAATCCCGTTTCCTCGACTTCATCCACGTCTATGACTTGTGGCTGCTGCTTTGGAAACCTCTCCCCAGGCAGCTGGAAAGATCTGGTCCTCTCCGTGGGAGGTGTGAGGGGTCTCTCAGTAGTCACGTGGTGGGGGGAGAGGTCAATGGGCATGTTGTGTGTGCCACTGTCTCCCCTTCTCGTGGTCTCATAGGGGAAGGATGTGGTACCCAAATCCTCCACGCCAAGATGGGTCACTGAGTCATAATCCTCATCATCATACTCTGCTTCATCATCCAATTCCAGGTTCACATCTGCGGGGACCACTCCACTGGCCGTAGCTGGACTCCCAATCTCAAACACCCAGATGCCCTGCTGCCCAGAGTTGCTGCTCCTAGAGGGAAGGACAGGCTTCTTGGGAACAGGCAACTCACAAACAGCTCCCACCAACCAAGCAAAAGGAGCCCCAGAGACCGGTGTTCATCTGAAACACATAGCCTGCTTTGGCCCACAGCCTCAGTGGAGGGTAGGAGAGGAGATGTGGTCTTATCTGGTCATCACAGAGCTGAAACCATCCAGGGGGGATATGGTGAAGCTGTATCCAGTGGGCACAACCCTAGCAAACGCTTATTCTCAGCCATCCCAGATGCATGCTTCAGGTATATTTTCAGACATTAAAAAATGTGATTTATACGAGAATCGCTGGTTAGTGTAAGCCACCTGCTGACTGGAGTCATGCTTTTTTTCTGTTATACTCTTTCTGGGGACATGATGTGATATGATAGCATTTGGTCTTTGCCTCTGGTTCTGGCATATAACCCCTAAGATCCCTGTAATCTCCGGAGCGATAAGAAAGCCTTTTTTTGCATGCTAATGAGATGGCTGGTGGTTGGGGACCCTGGGCAGCTTCAGGGTGGGGGCTGGTCACTGGAAAGACTACCGTGTGATTACGGCGTTGGAATTTTCTGCCCCATGTCCTGAAAGTGGGTTGAGGGGAGTTGGAAATTAAGTCAATCAACAATGGCCAATGACTTAATCAGTGCATGTGTGCTTAGTTGCTCAGGCATGTCTGACTCTTTGAGACTCCATGGACTGCCAGGCTCCTCTGTCCATGGAATTCTCCAGGCAGGAACACTGGAATAGATTGCCATGTCCTTCTCCAGGGGATCTTCTCAACCCAAGGATTGAACACAGGTTTCCCGCACTGCAGGCAGATTCTTCACCATCTGAACTACCAGGGAAGTTTATGTCATCGTGCCTCTGTAATAAAAATTCCTAAGTGATGAGGCTGACGGAGCTTTTGGGCTGGTGAACACAGTCAAGGTGCTAAGAGGGTGGTGCACCCAAAGAAAGCACGAAAGCCCTCTCCTCCTCCTCCCCTGATACCTTGCCCTATGCCTCTCTTCCATTGGGCTGTTTCTGAAGCTGCAGCCTTTACAACAAACTGCTGTAAATCAGTGAAGTGCTATCTTTCCTGAATTCTGTGAGCCATTCTAGCAAATCATCAAACCTGAGCAAGGGGTCATGGAGACCCTGATTTATAGCTGGTTGATCAGAAGTGCTGGTGGCAACCTGGGACTTGTGACAGGTGTCTGAAAGAGGGCAGTCTTGTGGGATTGAGCCCATAACCTGTGCTGATTCCAAGTAGTTAAGTGTCAGAACTGAAATGAAATACAGGATATCCAGTTGGCGATGAAGAGTTGGAAAACTGGTTGGTATGAGTGGGGGGAATAAAACCACCTATTTGGTGTCAGAAGTTATGCGTGAAAACAGTAAAGATTTGGTTTATTAGAAATTCCAGCACTGTTAGCTGTGGAACCTTGGGCAGGTCTCAGTTTACCCTTTTTATGCTCAGACGGTGAAATAAAATGCAAATGATACTCAGAATCTAAAATCCTTTTATAGTTATAAAATCCAATAGAATAACCCTAATACTTACTTCTTGCATCACCATTTTACTGTTCTGATACTGCTCTACTATCTGAAAATTAGGTAAAAGGACCAGGTTATACAATGGCAAGAAGAGACATATATGATTTAGTGGAGAACACTGAGTAGAAGACTGGGGTGGGACAGGGGATGAGAAACCAAGCAAGTTCTGCAGAAACTGGACATCTAATTGATCTGTCTGCCTGGGCCTCGATTAAGGCGATGATTGGCAGGAGCTGGCTTGAACCAGCTTGTAAAAATCAAATGATATAAACTTACAATTAAACAAATGAGATTAAAAGCAGAGGCCTAGACACTCACAACTCATTCCATCTGAATTATGTTCCTATTAGCTATGTTCTTGAAGCTACTTGAATCTATTGCACCTCTGTGGTGAGAATACTGTACAATATTCACCTTTTCTCAACCCTGGGTTGAGCAACATGACGCAGCAGATGAAAACTGGCCATGGTAGGAGTACTTACACCACAGAAATAGGCAAATGCTATAAATGAGGGCTTCCCCAACCTATGTAAAGCCAGTTGTGAAGCATTTACTAACACACCATTTAAAGGGCAGAGGAGTTTTAGACTCCATCAACAGCATGAAATGGAGAGGTGGAGGTGCTTCATTTTGTTAAATAATACATTAATTATCAGAAAAAACAGTCTGAGCTTTTCCCACTTTTGCCAAAATCTACAAAATAGCCCAAGAGAGCACTGTTTCTACTATAACAGCTCCTCCCACCCCTGGTCAGTGTAGGGAAAAGAGGGTCTTCTTGGCCATAGGTTCATGGCAGGAAAACAGTTTTGAATAATCTGTATTTCTAACTTTATAGAAGTGATGATAAAACTGTTTCAAATGAGAATGATATCTAAAAACCTGGATGCCTGTTCATGCCAGGAGTATGTTCCCCTGAGTTCATCAGAAAAAAAGTATTATACAATATAAAAACTATATACAAAATTTAAATTTTGTGTTTGTTTGGTTTTGGGTGCAGTTTACTTCCCCTACCAGGGATTGAATCCTGGCCCTCCGCAGTGAGAGCACAGATGCCTAACTACTGGACTACCAGGAAGTCCCCTGCAAAATCGAAATCCACATTTTTAGGTGATGTTCTATAATGCCCCTTATTTTATTCTTAATTAAAACAGTAAAATGATCACCTTATTAATAATGAGAGTATCTACAGAAGGATAAAGAAAAAAAGCATACTTGGCCAGGTTTCCGATTGATTCTCTGTCATTAGCAAATATATTATAAGCTCCGTCACTCTTCCATATTAATCCTAATAAACCTTGGCTGAAAGCAACCACCGCGGGAACTTGGTTCTCATCCTTCTTTGAGAATGTTGTGTAGAACTGCAATCCATCCTCAGGATAAAGGAAAATGGCGTAGGAGCTGGAATCAGAGGAGGCCAGAGCGGCCTGGAATGTGTTTCTCTGTGAAGATGAGTTAAGATTCAGTTACTTAGAATCTTAAAATAAGCTATTCACTAGACTATATATAAAAAGTACAGAGATAGAAATATTTGCACCTTATTCTAAGGAAATACTTTTGTAGCAAGGGGCAAGTATTCTGGGATAATTTAACGTAAAGGGAAAGAAGGAAGTTTGTGAAGCATTTACTAACACACCATTTAAAGGGCAGAGGAGTTTTAGACTCCATCAACAGCATGAAATGGAGAGGTGGAGGTGCTTCATTTTGTTAAATAATACATTAATTATCAGAAAAAACAGTCTGAGCTTTTCCCACTTTTGCCAAAATCTACAAAATAGCCCAAGAGAGCACTGTTTCTACTATAACAGCTCCTCCCACCCCTGGTCAGTGTAGGGAAAAGAGGGTCTTCTTGGCCATAGGTTCATGGCAGGAAAACAGTTTTGAATAATCTGTATTTCTAACTTTATAGAAGTGATGATAAAACTGTTTCAAATGAGAATGATATCTAAAAACCTGGATGCCTGTTCATGCCAGGAGTATGTTCCCCTGAGTTCATCAGAAAAAAAGTATTATACAATATAAAAACTATATACAAAATTTAAATTTTGTGTTTGTTTGGTTTTGGGTGCAGTTTACTTCCCCTACCAGGGATTGAATCCTGGCCCTCCGCAGTGAGAGCACAGATGCCTAACTACTGGACTACCAGGAAGTCCCCTGCAAAATCGAAATCCACATTTTTAGGTGATGTTCTATAATGCCCCTTATTTTATTCTTAATTAAAACAGTAAAATGATCACCTTATTAATAATGAGAGTATCTACAGAAGGATAAAGAAAAAAAGCATACTTGGCCAGGTTTCCGATTGATTCTCTGTCATTAGCAAATATATTATAAGCTCCGTCACTCTTCCATATTAATCCTAATAAACCTTGGCTGAAAGCAACCACCGCGGGAACTTGGTTCTCATCCTTCTTTGAGAATGTTGTGTAGAACTGCAATCCATCCTCAGGATAAAGGAAAATGGCGTAGGAGCTGGAATCAGAGGAGGCCAGAGCGGCCTGGAATGTGTTTCTCTGTGAAGATGAGTTAAGATTCAGTTACTTAGAATCTTAAAATAAGCTATTCACTAGACTATATATAAAAAGTACAGAGATAGAAATATTTGCACCTTATTCTAAGGAAATACTTTTGTAGCAAGGGGCAAGTATTCTGGGATAATTCCACTTAAATATCTCTAAGGCTAGGTCAACATGAAATTTTCTAATTAGTCAATGAATACCTTCTGCATAACTCTGACCTAAGGTTAACCCAAAATGATGATATTAGTATCTCCAGACGGTGGCCTCAGTCTCAAGCAACTTGGCAAATTCTTAGCCACAGAATCTGTTTCCACAGCCCTTAAACATATTCAACCATGTTCATTTTTCAGTTTATTGAGCCCAAGCACCATTCAGTAAGAAAGAACATGAACTTTGGGGAGAAACAGATCTGGATCCAAATCCCTGCCCTACTCATCATTGGTTGTGTGATCTTGGACATGTTACCTGACCTCTCTGAACTTTGACTTGTGAATCTGTAAGATTTACCACTTACTGCAGAGAAATGTTAGGAGAACAATGTGAGCTAGCATATTCCGTATTCCTTCATGCTAGTAGCTTTCCTGTGTGCCAGGCATTGCCCTAAACACTGTGAAGATGAAGGATAAAAACACACAATCCTAGCACTGGAGAATTTATACTTTAGGTGGCGAGACTGATATGTAAATAAAAACATCGCCAAATGCGAGGATAGATTCTGTAATTGAGCTGTGTGCAGATGAAGAGCCGAGTGCTAAGAGGGGTGGGAGCTGAAGAGGCCAAAAGAACAAGCAGGCACTGATGCAAGCAATGAGGTCAGGGAGAGGCCATCGCAAGTCAAGAGCATACCTAGTGCAAGAGACTGTGGATTTAAAACAAACAAGCAAAAAGCCTCATCAGGGAACTGCAAATAATCTGATACAGCTGCTACAGGGGGTGCAGAGAAGTAAGGATGAAGGGAGACTGAAAGCAGGCAAGAGCACTGCACAATGGGTTCGGCAGTTATCACTCAGTAAAAGGGATGCACACTTGAGAAACTTAAGGTTTTATTTGATTGACTTATTTACTTATTCACTACACCGTGCGGCATGTGAGACCTTAGTTTCCTGACCAGGGACTGAACCCATGCGCCCTGCAGTGAATGGGTGGAGTCTCAGTCACTGGACCACCAGGGAAGAGCCAAGAAACTGAAGGTTTTTAAACAGTTTTCAAGCACAGTACTTAGGCGGATGCTGGTGGCAAAGCAAAATGTGTCAAATGTGTTCTATGGGATGCAATGTGTCTTACTTGGGAGGGAAAGTGGTATGGCCAGAAGATCTGGGGATGACTAAATTAAACTAAATCAAGCAGGTTTCTCTACTCTAAGACTTCCTAGAGTAAGTCACCAAGAAGGAACTATTTGTTCCCTTTTGCATTACAGCCCAGAACCATTTCCCGTTCATTTTTAAACCAACCATTCAGTAAGAAAGAACATGAACTTTGGGAGAAACAGATCTGGATCCAAATCCCTGCCCTACTCATCATTGGTTGTGTGATCTTGGACATGTTACCTGACCTCTCTGAACTTTGACTTGTGAATCTGTAAGATTTACCACTTACTGCAGAGAAATGTTAGGAGAACAATGTGAGCTAGCATATTCCGTATTCCTTCATGCTAGTAGCTTTCCTGTGTGCCAGGCATTGCCCTAAACACTGTGAAGATGAAGGATAAAAACACACAATCCTAGCACTGGAGAATTTATACTTTAGGTGGCGAGACTGATATGTAAATAAAAACATCGCCAAATGCGAGGATAGATTCTGTAATTGAGCTGTGTGCAGATGAAGAGCCGAGTGCTAAGAGGGGTGGGAGCTGAAGAGGCCAAAAGAACAAGCAGGCACTGATGCAAGCAATGAGGTCAGGGAGAGGCCATCGCAAGTCAAGAGCATACCTAGTGCAAGAGACTGTGGATTTAAAACAAACAAGCAAAAAGCCTCATCAGGGAACTGCAAATAATCTGATACAGCTGCTACAGGGGGTGCAGAGAAGTAAGGATGAAGGGAGACTGAAAGCAGGCAAGAGCACTGCACAATGGGTTCGGCAGTTATCACTCAGTAAAAGGGATGCACACTTGAGAAACTTAAGGTTTTATTTGATTGACTTATTTACTTATTCACTACACCGTGCGGCATGTGAGACCTTAGTTTCCTGACCAGGGACTGAACCCATGCGCCCTGCAGTGAATGGGTGGAGTCTCAGTCACTGGACCACCAGGGAAGAGCCAAGAAACTGAAGGTTTTTAAACAGTTTTCAAGCACAGTACTTAGGCGGATGCTGGTGGCAAAGCAAAATGTGTCAAATGTGTTCTATGGGATGCAATGTGTCTTACTTGGGAGGGAAAGTGGTATGGCCAGAAGATCTGGGGATGACTAAATTAAACTAAATCAAGCAGGTTTCTCTACTCTAAGACTTCCTAGAGTAAGTCACCAAGAAGGAACTATAGTTCTAGCATTTCCCAAACTTATTTAGCCTGAGGAGTCCGTTACCTCAAGGACCGTCTGTGTGACCAGCGTTCTGTGGTACACACTTTGAGAACTACCGGCTGGAACATGACCCCACTTAAAGGTGTTTTCGGACCTTTCAAGTTGCTCACCACTCTGTAATGCCATAAAAATTAAATAATGGTGGAGTGAAATTATTTTCCCAAGGAGAAACTGAAGCATGTCCTAAGGTGGGACTTCAGGTCTAGAGATGGCTTCTTGACCTGCTCAAATCTGCCTCTTCTAAGTGCAGGTCCATGTCTACACACCCTAGCATTTTCCCAACCACTGCATCTACAGAGAGCCCAGTTCTGGTTATGAGGAAACTTGTGTCCTGAGCCATCCACACGGTACAGACAGATGGTGGGGGTTTTGTCCTCTCAACTAGAATGTGGGTCTTGTCTCTATTTCTTCACATCCTGCTTTATTATTTTAACCTATGACTTCATATTCACAAATTCTCCTTAATAAATTCTCTATCTAGAAACCACCTCCCACTATCCACCGCCCAAAGTAAGAGCAGTTAAGGCTATAATTTATCAACCCTGTTCTTGCCACGTGGCTAGTCTTCTCAGGAACCAGCTTTCTTTACGTCTGATAATCATCACAACACAGATTGATGTAGCCCTGCAGATAAGGTTTTGGAAGTTTCAGATCTGCACTAGATTTTGCTGTGGACGTACTGTCTTTACCAAGTGCACGGATGTGGTGTGCCTCAGAGCAACACAAACCAGAAGACCAAAGTGTAGAAAGCCAACAAACTAGACTACTTGGCCCTGAGTGGAGGCTTACCTTGCCTTCTAGCGTGGGGTCTTTGCTAGGCCCTTGATGGGGAGCCACGGATTCCCAAGTGACAACCACCACGCTGCTCGGCTTGAAAGACACTTCTGGGAACCCTCTCTGGACACACTCCGCCGCCAGCTGAATGATAGAGGGCGATAAGTCTTCCCGGTAGTAAACCTTCCCCAGGCCATCCGTTGTGTCCAAGTCAGCCAGGAAAGGGGCGACTGCTCCAAAGGTCGGTGGGAAGGACCCAGGGTGGGATTCCTTGGCTGGGGGTTCACTCATGGCGATCATGCCATTTGTGGTGACCTGTACAAAACCAAGCATCGTTAAAAGGAGCGCAGAAACTTATAGCCAAATATTGTGCACATGTGCTCAGTTGCTCAGTTGTGTCCGACTCTTTGGGACCCTGCACGACTATAGTCTGGCAGGCTCCTCTGTCCATGGGATTATCCAGGCTAGAACACTGGAGTGGGTTGCTAGTTTCTGCTCCAGGGGATTTTCCTGACCCAGGGACTGAACCCAGGTATCCAGAATTGGCAGGTGAATTCTTTACCAGTGTGCCATCAGGGAAGCCTAAAGCACCATCAACAAGGAGAACAGGTAAATAAATTCTGGTCTTGTCTTACAATGGAAAATTTTTTTCCATTGATTTTTAAAAATACACAAAACAACATGAGTGAATCTCACAAATATTAAACTGAGCAAAAGAATCCATATACAACCATAGCACATGCTATATATTTTCATTTATGTGAAATTCAAGAGGAAAATGGTATAGTTCAGTTATTAGCAATTAATCTCAAATGTTATCAACAGTTACACTTACAGAGTATATAAAGATAAAATTATCTCAGCTCTTTAAATAAAAGGACACGATCAAAGGAAAAAACAGTAAGAGTGCAGAAATGACATCTACCTCAGGGAACTGAGGTGCCACTTACAGAGTACTGGCACAGTAGAGCAAACATATGTATGTTCTTACTCACTCAGTCATGTCCAATTCAGAGCAACACAAACCAGAAGACCAAAGTGTAGAAAGCCAACAAACTAGACTACTTGGCCCTGAGTGGAGGCTTACCTTGCCTTCTAGCGTGGGGTCTTTGCTAGGCCCTTGATGGGGAGCCACGGATTCCCAAGTGACAACCACCACGCTGCTCGGCTTGAAAGACACTTCTGGGAACCCTCTCTGGACACACTCCGCCGCCAGCTGAATGATAGAGGGCGATAAGTCTTCCCGGTAGTAAACCTTCCCCAGGCCATCCGTTGTGTCCAAGTCAGCCAGGAAAGGGGCGACTGCTCCAAAGGTCGGTGGGAAGGACCCAGGGTGGGATTCCTTGGCTGGGGGTTCACTCATGGCGATCATGCCATTTGTGGTGACCTGTACAAAACCAAGCATCGTTAAAAGGAGCGCAGAAACTTATAGCCAAATATTGTGCACATGTGCTCAGTTGCTCAGTTGTGTCCGACTCTTTGGGACCCTGCACGACTATAGTCTGGCAGGCTCCTCTGTCCATGGGATTATCCAGGCTAGAACACTGGAGTGGGTTGCTAGTTTCTGCTCCAGGGGATTTTCCTGACCCAGGGACTGAACCCAGGTATCCAGAATTGGCAGGTGAATTCTTTACCAGTGTGCCATCAGGGAAGCCTAAAGCACCATCAACAAGGAGAACAGGTAAATAAATTCTGGTCTTGTCTTACAATGGAAAATTTTTTTCCATTGATTTTTAAAAATACACAAAACAACATGAGTGAATCTCACAAATATTAAACTGAGCAAAAGAATCCATATACAACCATAGCACATGCTATATATTTTCATTTATGTGAAATTCAAGAGGAAAATGGTATAGTTCAGTTATTAGCAATTAATCTCAAATGTTATCAACAGTTACACTTACAGAGTATATAAAGATAAAATTATCTCAGCTCTTTAAATAAAAGGACACGATCAAAGGAAAAAACAGTAAGAGTGCAGAAATGACATCTACCTCAGGGGAACTGAGGTGCCACTTACAGAGTACTGGCACAGTAGAGCAAACATATGTATGTTCTTACTCACTCAGTCATGTCCAATTCAGTGCAACCCCATGGACTGTAGCCCCGCAGGTTCCTCTACCCATAGAATTTTCTAGGCAAGAATACCGGAGCAGGTTGCCATTTCCTACTCCAAGGATCTTCCCGACCCGAGGATCAAACCCATGTCTCCTGCATCTCCTGCATTGACAGGCAGGTTCTTTACCACTGTGTCATCTAAGAAGCCCATATGAAACATAACTGTGCATCAAATACAACAGAATTGGAGAAAGACATGATCTGGAATTATAGCACTCAGCATCCTTTTCCTAGGGAGGACAGCCTGGTGTAAGGGGCAAGGGCTAAAGGATCATAGGACCTTAGAACTTTCCTAGTGATCCAGTGGTTAAGAATCTGCCTTGCAACATAGGGGACATTTCCTGGTCGAAGAACTAAGATTCCACATGCCGTGGAGCAACCAAGCACTGCAGCTACCGAGCCCGTACACCACAACTAGAGAGCCTGCATGCCGCACCTAAGACCTGTTGTAGCCAAATAAATAAATTGAAAGAACCACAGGACCTGATCCTGGCGTATGTAAGTCATCAGACCTTGGCCAAGGGTCCCCTAAACTTCGAGTCTTAGGCTTCCTGTGTGTGTGCTTTGTGGCACAAGAAGCACCATCCAAACATAAGTCCAACTCATTTCCAAAGCCTAAAAAGTCTGCTACTGCTGCTTAGTCACTTCAGTCAAGTCCAACTCCACAATGGAAAATTTTTTTCCATTGATTTTTAAAAATACACAAAACAACATGAGTGAATCTCACAAATATTAAACTGAGCAAAAGAATCCATATACAACCATAGCACATGCTATATATTTTCATTTATGTGAAATTCAAGAGGAAAATGGTATAGTTCAGTTATTAGCAATTAATCTCAAATGTTATCAACAGTTACACTTACAGAGTATATAAAGATAAAATTATCTCAGCTCTTTAAATAAAAGGACACGATCAAAGGAAAAAACAGTAAGAGTGCAGAAATGACATCTACCTCAGGGGAACTGAGGTGCCACTTACAGAGTACTGGCACAGTAGAGCAAACATATGTATGTTCTTACTCACTCAGTCATGTCCAATTCAGTGCAACCCCATGGACTGTAGCCCCGCAGGTTCCTCTACCCATAGAATTTTCTAGGCAAGAATACCGGAGCAGGTTGCCATTTCCTACTCCAAGGGATCTTCCCGACCCGAGGATCAAACCCATGTCTCCTGCATCTCCTGCATTGACAGGCAGGTTCTTTACCACTGTGTCATCTAAGAAGCCCATATGAAACATAACTGTGCATCAAATACAACAGAATTGGAGAAAGACATGATCTGGAATTATAGCACTCAGCATCCTTTTCCTAGGGAGGACAGCCTGGTGTAAGGGGCAAGGGCTAAAGGATCATAGGACCTTAGAACTTTCCTAGTGATCCAGTGGTTAAGAATCTGCCTTGCAACATAGGGGACATTTCCTGGTCGAAGAACTAAGATTCCACATGCCGTGGAGCAACCAAGCACTGCAGCTACCGAGCCCGTACACCACAACTAGAGAGCCTGCATGCCGCACCTAAGACCTGTTGTAGCCAAATAAATAAATTGAAAGAACCACAGGACCTGATCCTGGCGTATGTAAGTCATCAGACCTTGGCCAAGGGTCCCCTAAACTTCGAGTCTTAGGCTTCCTGTGTGTGTGCTTTGTGGCACAAGAAGCACCATCCAAACATAAGTCATCACCAAAGCCTGT
This sequence comes from Tragulus kanchil, assembly GCA_022376925.1. NCBI lineage: Eukaryota > Metazoa > Chordata > Mammalia > Artiodactyla > Tragulidae > Tragulus > Tragulus kanchil. Next base: position 99,019,785 of record JAIOJX010000005.1, on the reverse strand, counting down.
CTTAGTTTACTCAACAGATGAACTAATCATTACAAACCAAGGCTGCTGCTACTGCTGCTGCTTAGTCACTTCAGTCAAGTCCAACTCCGTGTGACCGCATGGACTTCAGCTTGCCAGGCTCCTCCATCCATGGAATTCTCCAGGCAAGAATACTGAAGAGGGTTGCCATACCCTCCTCCAGGGGGATCTTCCCAACTTGGGGATGGAACCCGGGTCTCCTGCATTGCAGGCATATTCCTCACCACTGAGCCATCAGGGACATCCTATATATATATATATATATATATATATATATATATATATATATGGCAGGAATATTAGAGTGGGTTGCCATTTCCTTCTCCACCCAAACCAGGGCAGTGGGCCCCCAAATGGGTAGAATCCAGGCTCTGCCTTCAAGGTACCTACAATCCAGAAGGATGTGGAGAAGGACTAACACAGCAGATGATGAGACAATAAGCAAAAAAAAGTCAAGAAGCAAATGTGAATGGACAAAGGTGGTGTCATTATTTTGAACAGATTAATGACCTAGATCAACAGCTAACATTTATTGTATGTTTACCATGTTCTAGACCTCTTTAATAATATCTAACCCTCAGAAGAACCCCATAAGAATAACCATTACTATTTTTTAATTCTGAAGGTCACTTCTATTCTTATAAATTTGAGTTTTTCCCCAAATTTCTTCAATATACATGTATATGTGTATGATCAGAAAATAATGTGGAAATAAAAGAACATCAAAATTCCGGGCTTCCCTGGTGGTCCAGTGGGTAAAGAGTCTGCCTTGCAGTGCAAGGGGCACCAGTTTGATTCCTGGCCTGGTAAGATCCCACGTGCCACGAATGGCTGGACCTGTGTGTAGTTTCAAGCCAGTGCTCTGGAGCGCATGCGCCCAGAGCCACTGCTCTGTGGTGAGAGGGACCACTGCAATGGGAGGCCCACACAGGCCAAATAATAAAGATGGATGAAAATAAATAAATAAAAAACTAATAAAAGAGGTCAAAAAAACGCACAAAAGCATCAAAATTCCAATGGGAAACAGGTCAAAGGGCATTTCAAATAGTTTTAAAGAAGAAAGACCAAGAAGAACATGTTCCATTTCAGTCTCACCAGCTATCAAAAGGTGCCAAATAAAGCAATGTGCTACTCTCAGCTGAGAGTGTAAATAGCCCCACTGGGCAGACGGCAGGCACAGTTGTCTGGGGTCCCCAAGATGTTCACATTTGAATTCCTTTTAAAATAAGAGAAATGAGTATGATAACGAATCCAAACTAGATTAAACCTGTCTTTTGCCAATGAAGTTGCCAAACAGAACTTCCTGTTTGTCACAGAGGAAGGATCTGCAGATAGTTCTTACTATCATCCACATTTTTCTGAGGTGGAAAGTGAGGTAAATTAATCGATTTGTCCAAAGTTACCAATAGGTGGCAGTACCAGGATTTGAACCCAGGAAGAGACTTTTTTTTGGCTACTCTGGGTTTTCACTGCTGCTGCAGGCTCTTCTCTAGTTGCAGGGAGTGGTGGCTACTCTCTAGTTGAGGTGAGCAGACTTCTTGTTGTGGTGACTTCTCTTGTGAAACTCGGGCTTTCGGGCACATGGGCTTCAAAGTAGTTGTGGCACATGGGCTCAGTAGTTGCAGCTCTGAGGCTCTAGAGCACAGGCTCAATCGTTGTAGCTCACGGGCTTAGTTGCTCTGCAGCATATGGGATCTTTCCAGATCAGGGATCAAAGCATTGTCTTCTGCATTAGCAGGCCAACTCTTTACCACAGAGCTACCAGGAAGCCCCAGGAAGAGCCTTCTTAATCATTATGTGTATGGCCTTCTTGAAACTAGTTATCAGTTACCATTTCTTGAACTCAGTTATCACTTTTTTTAGCTGCACTGGGCCTTTTACAGTTTGATTCCTGGCCTGGTAAGATCCCACGTGCCACGAATGGCTGGACCTGTGTGTAGTTTCAAGCCAGTGCTCTGGAGCGCATGCGCCCAGAGCCACTGCTCTGTGGTGAGAGGGACCACTGCAATGGGAGGCCCACACAGGCCAAATAATAAAGATGGATGAAAATAAATAAATAAAAAACTAATAAAAGAGGTCAAAAAAACGCACAAAAGCATCAAAATTCCAATGGGAAACAGGTCAAAGGGCATTTCAAATAGTTTTAAAGAAGAAAGACCAAGAAGAACATGTTCCATTTCAGTCTCACCAGCTATCAAAAGGTGCCAAATAAAGCAATGTGCTACTCTCAGCTGAGAGTGTAAATAGCCCCACTGGGCAGACGGCAGGCACAGTTGTCTGGGGTCCCCAAGATGTTCACATTTGAATTCCTTTTAAAATAAGAGAAATGAGTATGATAACGAATCCAAACTAGATTAAACCTGTCTTTTGCCAATGAAGTTGCCAAACAGAACTTCCTGTTTGTCACAGAGGAAGGATCTGCAGATAGTTCTTACTATCATCCACATTTTTCTGAGGTGGAAAGTGAGGTAAATTAATCGATTTGTCCAAAGTTACCAATAGGTGGCAGTACCAGGATTTGAACCCAGGAAGAGACTTTTTTTTGGCTACTCTGGGTTTTCACTGCTGCTGCAGGCTCTTCTCTAGTTGCAGGGAGTGGTGGCTACTCTCTAGTTGAGGTGAGCAGACTTCTTGTTGTGGTGACTTCTCTTGTGAAACTCGGGCTTTCGGGCACATGGGCTTCAAAGTAGTTGTGGCACATGGGCTCAGTAGTTGCAGCTCTGAGGCTCTAGAGCACAGGCTCAATCGTTGTAGCTCACGGGCTTAGTTGCTCTGCAGCATATGGGATCTTTCCAGATCAGGGATCAAAGCATTGTCTTCTGCATTAGCAGGCCAACTCTTTACCACAGAGCTACCAGGGAAGCCCCAGGAAGAGCCTTCTTAATCATTATGTGTATGGCCTTCTTGAAACTAGTTATCAGTTACCATTTCTTGAACTCAGTTATCACTTTTTTTTTTAGCTGCACTGGGCCTTCATTGCTGCACACAGGCTTTCTCTAGCTGGGGCAAATGAGGGCTACTCTCTAGCTGCAGTGCTCTGGTTTCTCCCTGAGGTGGCTTGTGGTAGAGCACAGGCTCAGTAGTCGTGGTGCATGGACTCAGTTGCCATACAGTGTGTGGAATCCTTTAGGACACAGCATCAAATCCACATCTCCTGCATTGGCAGGTGGATTCTTAACCACTGCACTACCAGGGAAGTCCAGTTATCATTTCCTGAAACCAGTTTATAGCCTATGAAAATATTTCAGTGTTCTTACCCAGTTAAACTCCATACTCCCTGGGAAAATGGGGAAGGGACCACAGCGTCCTGATGGTGGGCACGCTTGAGTGAAGTCGCTCAGTCATGTCTGACTTTTTGCAACCCATGAACAAGCCATGGAATTCTCCAGGGAGGAATACTGGAGTGGGTAGCCTTTCCCTTCTCCAAGGAATCTTCCCAATCCAGGGATCAAACCGAGGTCTCGTCCATTGTGGGCAGATACTTTACCATCTGAACCACCAGGGAATCTCCTGCAAAACCTGGACTTAGAATGAGGCTTTGAGCCTGTCCCCTATCCTTAATGCACAGGTCACTGGAGTCAGAGAACACCATGCTCATCATCTTTTTACTTTCAGAATCCATGAATTTTTTTAAAAAAAATCCAATGGGAGCGACTTTGCATATGGCGCCTAGTTTGCTCTTGAAAGGGCTAGAGATTGGACGACAGGAATGTAGCAAAGGAAGTCACAACTGTTCAGTTGATTAGAAGGCTTGTGGACCTTCTGGGTCACATACTTCCCCTCCTTTCTCTTCCCAGGGCCTCTTCGTTCTATCCCTTCTATCCCTTCAGACCTCATTCCTAGAGGAGGGGGCAGGGGCAGACGACAAACCCTACTCCACACCAAGAACCAAGTAAAAAGTTTCAACGTTGATGGAGCCAGTTTGGGCACTGGGAAGGGAGAAGAGCAAGGGGTTTGGGAGTTACTGTGGACTCAGCAAAACCCTCCCTTTTTATCATGCGCTATTAACTCTTCAGGTGACATAATTTCCATCATCACCTGGCACCAGCAATGATTTTCCGGAATGCATGGAGTGGCCGCAGAAAGGGGGGCCAAAGAAGGAGCCTTGTCCAGCTGGTCTCCTCCTCTTCACCCCCACCCCATCCAAACATCTCCCAGCACAAACATCCTGATTGGGTTGCCGTGTGGGAGCGTGGGAAATGGCTCAATTTCTCAAGCCACCAGACGTTGGCAGTATCTTGGGGCCCAACCATGCATTGGCAGGTGGATTCTTAACCACTGGGAAGTCCAGTTATCATTTCCTGAAACCAGTTTATAGCCTATGAAAATATTTCAGTGTTCTTACCCAGTTAAACTCCATACTCCCTGGGAAAATGGGGAAGGGACCACAGCGTCCTGATGGTGGGCACGCTTGAGTGAAGTCGCTCAGTCATGTCTGACTTTTTGCAACCCATGAACAAGCCATGGAATTCTCCAGGGAGGAATACTGGAGTGGGTAGCCTTTCCCTTCTCCAAGGAATCTTCCCAATCCAGGGATCAAACCGAGGTCTCGTCCATTGTGGGCAGATACTTTACCATCTGAACCACCAGGGAATCTCCTGCAAAACCTGGACTTAGAATGAGGCTTTGAGCCTGTCCCCTATCCTTAATGCACAGGTCACTGGAGTCAGAGAACACCATGCTCATCATCTTTTTACTTTCAGAATCCATGAATTTTTTTAAAAAAAATCCAATGGGAGCGACTTTGCATATGGCGCCCTAGTTTGCTCTTGAAAGGGGCTAGAGATTGGAACGACAGGAATGTAGCAAAGGAAGTCACAACTGTTCAGTTGATTAGAAGGCTTGTGGACCTTCTGGGTCACATACTTCCCCTCCTTTCTCTTCCCAGGGCCTCTTCGTTCTATCCCTTCTATCCCTTCAGACCTCATTCCTAGAGGAGGGGGCAGGGGCAGACGACAAACCCTACTCCACACCAAGAACCAAGTAAAAAGTTTCAACGTTGATGGAGCCAGTTTGGGCACTGGGAAGGGAGAAGAGCAAGGGGTTTGGGAGTTACTGTGGACTCAGCAAAACCCTCCCTTTTTATCATGCGCTATTAACTCTTCAGGTGACATAATTTCCATCATCACCTGGCACCAGCAATGATTTTCCGGAATGCATGGAGTGGCCGCAGAAAGGGGGGCCAAAGAAGGAGCCTTGTCCAGCTGGTCTCCTCCCTCTTCACCCCCACCCCATCCAAACATCTCCCAGCACAAACATCCTGATTGGGTTGCCGTGTGGGAGCGTGGGAAATGGCTCAATTTCTCAAGCCACCAGACGTTGGCAGTACTCGCTGCCAGTGGGGAGTGATCACACAGAGGCCACATCCAGACAACTTACTTTTTAAAAGCTGTTTGCCAGTGAAATTTAAATCAGGCCAACAGTTCTGAAAGCGCTCCCAGTGTCTTTTATTATTGAGAATCTGGGCACAGGAATGTTCCTATTTTCACAAGAAATGCTTTAGGAATTGAGGTTGTAGGCAAGTAACATGAATCTCTGCCTGCAAATACCTTGAACAAAGACCAGATAACCCTCATTAATGTTAGCACTATAAGGAAAATTACTTTTCAGCCAGTTTTATGGCACATTCAACTCATGCATCTATGATGATGGAAAAAGATGTCATATATAGAACACCCAGAGGTTCCATTTGATTCTTAAACTTCTTAGTAAATGCTTTTGGCTTCATTTCTATTTTTGCCAGATGTAACAATTAATGGCAGACATGATGAACAATATTCTCCTACATTTGGATACCAGTCCCATTGCACAAATCAATCCAGCTCATGATGCTCCAACTAGCCTCATTCCTCTTCTCCATCTTTTTAAAGTTGGGCAAGTCAATAAAAAGGCATGTGCACCAAAAGAAGGGCTTAAAAGATCCCTAGGAGACCAGGAGAACAGACAAGATACAGTTGAGACAGGCTGGGACCTGGGACCCTCCACTTGAGCAGTTGCACTTAGACTTGGACAAATACCTCCCCCAGCAACAGAATACAAAGAAACTATAAAGTACCAAAGCATGCATGGGCTGTTGGGACACATTATGAACAATAAGATACAAAGAGGCCACAAACCAATGGTCACTTCTGAGGTACCTAGAGCAAAGGCAGGGAACTGCTCATGATCCCTGCACATAGCACACCAAGGGGTGGGCAGACTGCCTAAGCCACCCCTCTGGCCCAACTCACCAATCTGCCCTCACCCCGACTCCATTTAGGCAACCAGCTCACCTTACCCTAAGAGAGCGAGTCAGGGCACCTATCTCTTATTTTCACTTTTATGCTACAGCATAAGTTCCCAAAAAGCCTTGCCTGAGTGTCTTGTCTGGATTCTTACCAATTTCCATTGATTAAAGAGTCCAAGCACCCAGGTTGGTAACACCATCTCCAACGGGACTAGACTGGGGAACCATAGAGAGTTCTGCAGCTGCCTGTCCGGTTGCCCAGGGTAGTGCCCAAACAGTCACTGACCCAGCTGTTTAAGCCAAGAAACCTGGCAGTTGACCTTGATTCCTTCCTCTTTCTCATCCCATGTCCTGTGTCTTCTGCCTTCAAAGTACACGGCAATTTACCCATCCCAGAGACCACCATCACCCCTTTCCCCCACCCCCTGCATCCACATAATGGGCTCTTTCTCGAATCTCCAGGGCTCTGCTGAAAGAACACCTTCTAAGAGTGCTTTGGGTAGTACAGTCATTTTCACAATATTGATTCTTCCAATAACATGGTATATCTCTCCATCTGGTCGTGTTATCTTTGATTTCTTCCATCAGTTTTCTGCAGGTCTTTTGTCTCTTTAGGTACGTTTATTCCTAGGTAGTTTTCAAAAGAACTAGAACAAAAAATTTCACAATCTGTATGGACACACAAAAGTCTCCAAGTAGCCAAAGCAATCTTGATTTAAAAAAAAGTAGAATGGTTGGAATCAATCTTCCTGACTTCAGACTACACTAAAAAGGCACAGTCATCAAGACAGTATGGTATTATCCCTAAAACAGACATATAGACCACTGGAACAAAATATAACACCCATATATAAATCCATACACTTATGAGTATCTTAGCTTTGACAAAGGAGGCAAGAATATACAATGGAGAAAAGACAGCCACTTCAGTAAGGGGTGCTAGGAAAACTGAACAGCTACATGTAAAAGAAGGAAATTAGAACATTTTCTAACACCATACATAAAAATAAACTCAAAATGGATTAAAGACTTAAATGTAAGGCCAGAAAACTATAAAACTCTTAGAGGAAAACATATGCAGCATACTCTTTAACATAAATTGAAGCAAGATCCTCTTTAACCCACCTTCTCAAGCAATAAAAATAAAAGCAAAAATATAAAAACAGGATCTAATTCAACTTAAAACTTTGGCACAGCAAAGGAAACTATAAACAAGATGAAAAGACAATCCTTAGAACGAGAGAAAACAAATGCAAATGAAACAACTGACAAAGAAATAATTTCCAAAATATATAAGCAGCTCACATACCTCAGTATTAGCAAAACAAGAAACCCAATCCAAAAAATGGGCAGAAGGATAAACAGACACTTCTCCAAAGAAGATGTACAAATGGCCAATAAACCTATGAAACAATGCTCAACCTCACTTATTATCAGAGAAATGCAAATCAAAACTACAATAAGGTACCACCTCACACCAGTCAGAATGACTGTCATCAAAAAATCAAATAATAAATGCTGGAGAGGATGCTGAGAAAAAGGAACTTTCTTGCACTATTGGTGGGAATGTAAATCGATACAGCCACTATGGAAAACAGTATGGAGATTCTTCAAAAAACTAGGAATAAAACTACCATATGACCCAGAAATCCCACTACTGGGCATATACCTTGAGAAAACCACAATTCTAAAAGACATATGTATCCTGTACCCCAATGTTCATTGCAACACTATTTACAATCGCTTCGAAATTTTACAGGTGAATAGATAAGAAATTATGGTACCAATGTACAAAATGGAATATTTTTTAGGTACGTTTATTCCTAGGTAGTTTTCAAAAGAACTAGAACAAAAAATTTCACAATCTGTATGGACACACAAAAGTCTCCAAGTAGCCAAAGCAATCTTGATTTAAAAAGTAGAATGGTTGGAATCAATCTTCCTGACTTCAGACTACACTAAAAAGGCACAGTCATCAAGACAGTATGGTATTATCCCTAAAACAGACATATAGACCACTGGAACAAAATATAACACCCATATATAAATCCATACACTTATGAGTATCTTAGCTTTGACAAAGGAGGCAAGAATATACAATGGAGAAAAGACAGCCACTTCAGTAAGGGGTGCTAGGAAAACTGAACAGCTACATGTAAAAGAAGGAAATTAGAACATTTTCTAACACCATACATAAAAATAAACTCAAAATGGATTAAAGACTTAAATGTAAGGCCAGAAAACTATAAAACTCTTAGAGGAAAACATATGCAGCATACTCTTTAACATAAATTGAAGCAAGATCCTCTTTAACCCACCTTCTCAAGCAATAAAAATAAAAGCAAAAATATAAAAACAGGATCTAATTCAACTTAAAACTTTGGCACAGCAAAGGAAACTATAAACAAGATGAAAAGACAATCCTTAGAACGAGAGAAAACAAATGCAAATGAAACAACTGACAAAGAAATAATTTCCAAAATATATAAGCAGCTCACATACCTCAGTATTAGCAAAACAAGAAACCCAATCCAAAAATGGGCAGAAGGATAAACAGACACTTCTCCAAAGAAGATGTACAAATGGCCAATAAACCTATGAAACAATGCTCAACCTCACTTATTATCAGAGAAATGCAAATCAAAACTACAATAAGGTACCACCTCACACCAGTCAGAATGACTGTCATCAAAAAATCAAATAATAAATGCTGGAGAGGATGCTGAGAAAAAGGAACTTTCTTGCACTATTGGTGGGAATGTAAATCGATACAGCCACTATGGAAAACAGTATGGAGATTCTTCAAAAAACTAGGAATAAAACTACCATATGACCCAGAAATCCCACTACTGGGCATATACCTTGAGAAAACCACAATTCTAAAAGACATATGTATCCCGTGTACCCCAATGTTCATTGCAACACTATTTACAATCGCTAGAACATGGAAGAAACCGAAATGTCCTTTGACAGGTGAATAGATAAGAAATTATGGTACCAATGTACAATGGAATATTTATTACTTAGCCATTAAGAATGAATTTGAGTCAGTTATAGTGAAGTGGATGAGCCTAGAGCCTGTTATACAGAGTGAAGTAAGTCAGAAAGAGAAAAACACATATTATATATTAACAAACATAAATATATAGAATCTAGAAAGTGGTACTGGTGAAATTACTTGCAGGGAAGGAATGTAGATACAGCTGTGAAGAATGGACTTATGGACACGGCGGCAGAGGGTGAGGGTGGGACCAATTGAGAAGGCAGTACTGACGTATACACCACTGTGTGTAACACAGAGAGCCAGTGCAGAGCTGCCATAGAATCCTGGGAGCCTAGCCTGGCATTCTGTGATCACGGAGAGGGGCAGAATGGGGCGTGGCTGCAGAGGAGGGAGACAAACAGGCGGTGAGGAGAAGGCTAAAGGAGAGATACATGTGCTGGAAATTTTTGTTTAACAGCTTACATTTCTCCAAACTCACCATGGTGTTTCACCTACTTAACTGCATAAAAGGTTGTGCCTCTATGGGTGCCCTCAGCCTCAAAGATCTTCAATCAGGTTGCACCCTTGGCAAAGTTCCATTTCCCTCTGTGAAGCCCTCCTGCCCTCCCCAGCTCCTGTACATCTGCACCTCTATCTTTTGTTAAAAAACAAGACAACAGGGGGAAAATGACAAAAAATAAATAAATAAATAAATAAATAAAAAGACAATAGCCTCAAAATGGAGTGACTTATGCTAAGCCCCGCATCACCAAACCAAGACTACATGGAATCTTAAATCAGGAACCATTTGATCAGCGGTAGTGAGGTAATCTGCTGCACAGACCCCTGCTGTCCCAAAGAAAAATAACTTTGCAATACCACAACCTACTATGTTTGTTTTTTGCCAGGTAACTTCCTTGTTCCCACTCCCTTCTGGATGAAAGTCTTTCATTTCATATTGCTTCTTAGAGCTCCTTTCTATCTGCTAGATTAGATGCTGCCCAATTCAAATCAATTTTTGCTCAAATAAACTTTTAACTGTTCAGATATATGCTTCAGTTTATCTTCTAACAGTTTGCAATTAGCACACTGGAGTCATGACTCAGATGCCCTGAGTGGCAATGGCAGCAGCACGTTGTTTGCTGTAGATTATGTCATAGGGAAGAGCCAATCTGACTCCGTATTGGGTCTGTTTTTATTTAACCTTTGTATTCTATCGCTTTTACTATGAGGATGCTGCCTATAGCCTAAAATATACAGACACTTTCCAGGCTCTGACCATTAAAGGTACATTTAGGTAGAGATAAACAGTTGCAGAAGAGAATAACACTTGTCTTGTTGGAGGTCTACAGGAACATTATCACCAAACCTACATGAAGGACTGTAAAAACAAAGGTTTCCCACACCAAAAAGTTTGCAACAACCAACTATACTCCTTCCTGTTTGGTATAAAAAGAAACCTGAATCCGAACTCAGGGAAGATGGCTCTTTGGGACACTAGTCCACCATCTCCTTAGTATGCTGACCTTCTGAAAAAGTCACTATTCCTTGCCCCAGCTACTCTATTTCTAGGCTTGTCATGAGGTGAGCAGTATGAGCTTGCACTTGATAACTTTTACATGGCAAAATTCCTGTGTGTGTGTGTGCTTTTTTTTTTTTTTTTGGCTGTGTCACACGGCTTCTGGGCTCTTAGATCCCACAGAGGTATTGAACCTGCATCCTCTGCAGGGAGTACCCAGGACTACATCACCAGGGAATTCCCAAAACTTTTGTGAATTAAATGCATTCCTGAGAAAGTCTGTCTGGACTACCAAGGGCTAAAGCAGTAATAATAAGAATATATTACTGCCTTCAGGTAACTCTCACCAAATATTGCCTTGCTGAGGTTTTTTGTTGTTGTTTTAAATTTTGGCCTCTTTTATTGGTCTTTCACTTATTTACTGTGTGGGTCTCCCATTGCAGTGGCCTCTCTCATTGCAGAGCACTGACTCTGGGCACATGCCTTCCAGGGTGCCAGCTCGTAACTGGACACACCAGTCCATCCACTCCGTGGCACTTGGGATCCTCCCAGGCCAGGGATCAAACCGGCACCCCTTGCACTGCAAGGCGGTGCCCTTACCCACGGGACCACCAAGGGATCTCCCTTACTGAGGTTTTTGGTAAAGTAAATAATGCATTGCTTCTTTATTGAAAAAAAGCTACATCCAGCACATTGACCAATCTAAATACCTCCCTTAATCTTGCTGATAGTTCATCCTGGGGGAAAAAAAGTTCCTTCAGCAAAATTAACGTTCAGCTCAGCGTGTTCCTAGCACAGCTGAGCACTCCTGTACAGAACACTCCTATTCATTCACCCCAAGGAACACATTAAACAACAGGCTCTTCATCCAGCTGCACCATCAATTACATCACAAAACGCCCTCCGGTGAAAACACAAGCCCCACACCACTAACAGCTGGAGCCACTTAACAATCCTTTTCAGCTGACAGAAGAAGCGGGACAGGGCACACATGCATCAAATGTCCATGCACTCCCATCTCCAGGACCCTTTTTGTTTGGTATAAAAGAAACCTGAATCCGAACTCAGGGAAGATGGCTCTTTGGGACACTAGTCCACCATCTCCTTAGTATGCTGACCTTCTGAAAAAGTCACTATTCCTTGCCCCAGCTACTCTATTTCTAGGCTTGTCATGAGGTGAGCAGTATGAGCTTGCACTTGATAACTTTTACATGGCAAAATTCCTGTGTGTGTGTGTGCTTTTTTTTTTTTTTTTGGCTGTGTCACACGGCTTCTGGGCTCTTAGATCCCACAGAGGTATTGAACCTGCATCCTCTGCAGGGAGTACCCAGGACTACATCACCAGGGAATTCCCAAAACTTTTGTGAATTAAATGCATTCCTGAGAAAGTCTGTCTGGACTACCAAGGGCTAAAGCAGTAATAATAAGAATATATTACTGCCTTCAGGTAACTCTCACCAAATATTGCCTTGCTGAGGTTTTTTGTTGTTGTTTTAAATTTTGGCCTCTTTTATTGGTCTTTCACTTATTTACTGTGTGGGTCTCCCATTGCAGTGGCCTCTCTCATTGCAGAGCACTGACTCTGGGCACATGCCTTCCAGGGTGCCAGCTCGTAACTGGACACACCAGTCCATCCACTCCGTGGCACTTGGGATCCTCCCAGGCCAGGGATCAAACCGGCACCCCTTGCACTGCAAGGCGGTGCCCTTACCCACGGGACCACCAAGGGATCTCCCTTACTGAGGTTTTTGGTAAAGTAAATAATGCATTGCTTCTTTATTGAAAAACAGCTACATCCAGCACATTGACCAATCTAAATACCTCCCTTAATCTTGCTGATAGTTCATCCTGGGGGAAAAAAAGTTCCTTCAGCAAAATTAACGTTCAGCTCAGCGTGTTCCTAGCACAGCTGAGCACTCCTGTACAGAACACTCCTATTCATTCACCCCAAGGAACACATTAAACAACAGGCTCTTCATCCAGCTGCACCATCAATTACATCACAAAACGCCCTCCGGTGAAAACACAAGCCCCACACCACTAACAGCTGGAGCCACTTAACAATCCTTTTCAGCTGACAGAAGAAGCGGGACAGGGCACACATGCATCATGGAGGACTGGTCCCCATTTTAAAAAGCACTTCCCATCTCCCTGCATCTTAAAGTGGACCTAAGGCACATGAATTCCAGGAGATAGTCAAAATGCAGGTACTCCAAACATTAAAATTACACGTTAGATTGCCCATATTCAAATGAACACGGAGCCAGTGAAACGACAGCCATCTTTTGTGGCTTTCAATGAGCCTAGTCACAGAACCTCAGGGCAGAGAGTAGCCTACACCCATGAGGGAAAAGCCTTCTTTAAAACAGATGTGGTTAAGAATACTTGAGGTAGGCACAAATAAGAAACAAATGGACTCCTTTTAGAAATGCAAATGGATGTACTGGGAAAACAATGGAATTGCTAGGAGCTGCAAAAGCAACCTCCAGGGGTGGGAGGAAGCAGCAACCTAAGATGAAATAATTTGGGGCCAAGAAGGAAAAGGCAGCAAGCTGTTCACTTTTGTAAAAAATTAATATAACACCCCTCTTTTCAGGTATATGAAACAGGCAAGGAAATGACATGAGAATTTTAGCTTCATACCACAGCCAACAAGTTTGATGGACAAAGGTTTGAACCCGCACCTGGTCGAGTTCATGATCTTGTCCCCTCTCTGTTACATTCAGTCATGTAATTTAGAGAAATTGGGAGCAAAAGTCCTAGAGGTTTCAAAGTTTCATGGAATGGCCTCATGGATAAGATGCACCTTGGGAAAAAAAAAAGAAGCAGCTTGGAAAAGCTGGAAAATGAAAAGGGCCGAAGAAAGTAAAAACCTGAGAAAAGAGCCCTGAAATAGCCTGAACTAATGATGCAATCAAGGAGAAGGTTGACTGATTCCACCTTAAGGCCCAGAAGCGGACCTGGGGCCTGACTCGCCTTTTTTTTTTTTTTTTTTTTAATTTGGCTACCTGCCTCCTGAGAAACCTGTACGCAAGTCAAGATGCAACCTGCAACGATGGACCTGGAACGATGGGCTGATTTTGTTGCAGGGAGAAAACCAATTTTGTCTCCATGTTGCAAACTGTTTCTTTGACTTGCTTTCAGTTGTTTTTATTATTATACTCCTACTTAATGGATGGCTTCGCTGGAGGACCCTTCCCCTCTGCCTGAGTGTTAAAGTAAAATACTTCTTTCAAGAATCCTGTCCACCTGTAGATGGCAGAGAGAGAAGTTAACACTTTCCCTGTCTGAAGCTTGCCATTCTAGATGTTCACAAGATTAATGGCCTTTCTGCTTGCTTCCTCACCTCCCCCCATGTCTGATCTATAAAATAACCAGGCATCCAAACCCCAATAAGATGGTTTATTTCAAGGTACTAGCCTGCCATCTTCTCGGTCAGCTGTTTTCCGAATAAAGTCGGCTTCCTTGCCTCAACACCTCGTCTCTCAGATTCATTGGCCTGTTGTGCAGCAAGCAGAACGTGCTTGGACTCGGTAACAATTTGGCGAGCCAGCCGGGAGTCTTGCTGCTGGTGCTAGTCAGCCCCGGTCAGGGAATGTTGTAGTGAGACCCTAGTAGCTTCCAGGACCATTTGACCTGAGGTTCTTTCCTTGAAGATTCCCTGAAGCGGTACCAGCTGCTCCCAGCATTTGTCAGTTGAGACAAGGAACCAACAAACTTCTAGTGTCAAAGGGCTCAATTTCATTTATAGGTCAATCTACCCATTTCCAATAGCTGGTTAACCAGTTCGATTGTTTTGTGTGTCCTTTTGTGTTAAGAGCCGACGGTTGAACAGACACCCCACAGAGTGGGAGAAAATCATAGCAAATGAAACAACAGACAAAGAACTAATCTCCAAAATCTACAAGCAACTCAGACAACTCAGCACAGGGAAAACGAGCAGCCCAATCAAAAAATGGGAATAAGATCTAAAGAGACGCCTCTCCAAAGAGGACATACAGATGGCCCAAAAGCACATGAAACGATGCTCAACCTCGCTTATTATCAGAGAAATGCAAAGTAAAACCACAATGAGATACCACCTCACACCTGTCAGAATGGCCATCATCAACAAATCGACAGACAACAAATGCTGGAGAGGGTGCGGAGAAAAGGGAACCCTCTTGCATTGCTGGTGGGAATGTAAATTGATACAACCTCTATGGAAGACAATATGGAGATTCCTTAAAAAACTAAATAGAACCCTGGATGGCTTCCGCTGGAGGAAACCCTTTTCCCGGGGCCTTTGCCTGAGTGTTAAAGTAAAATACTTCTTTCAAGAATCCTGTCCACCTGTAGATGGCAGAGAGAGAAGTTAACACTTTCCCTGTCTGAAGCTTGCCATTCTAGATGTTCACAAGATTAATGGCCTTTCTGCTTGCTTCCTCACCTCCCCCCATGTCTGATCTATAAAATAACCAGGCATCCAAACCCCAATAAGATGGTTTATTTCAAGGTACTAGCCTGCCATCTTCTCGGTCAGCTGTTTTCCGAATAAAGTCGGCTTCCTTGCCTCAACACCTCGTCTCTCAGATTCATTGGCCTGTTGTGCAGCAAGCAGAACGTGCTTGGACTCGGTAACAATTTGGCGAGCCAGCCGGGAGTCTTGCTGCTGGTGCTAGTCAGCCCCGGTCAGGGAATGTTGTAGTGAGACCCTAGTAGCTTCCAGGACCATTTGACCTGAGGTTCTTTCCTTGAAGATTCCCTGAAGCGGTACCAGCTGCTCCCAGCATTTGTCAGTTGAGACAAGGAACCAACAAACTTCTAGTGTCAAAGGGCTCAATTTCATTTATAGGTCAATCTACCCATTTCCAATAGCTGGTTAACCAGTTCGATTGTTTTGTGTGTCCTTTTGTGTTAAGAGCCGACGGTTGAACAGACACCCCACAGAGTGGGAGAAAATCATAGCAAATGAAACAACAGACAAAGAACTAATCTCCAAAATCTACAAGCAACTCAGACAACTCAGCACAGGGAAAACGAGCAGCCCAATCAAAAAATGGGAATAAGATCTAAAGAGACGCCTCTCCAAAGAGGACATACAGATGGCCCAAAAGCACATGAAACGATGCTCAACCTCGCTTATTATCAGAGAAATGCAAAGTAAAACCACAATGAGATACCACCTCACACCTGTCAGAATGGCCATCATCAACAAATCGACAGACAACAAATGCTGGAGAGGGTGCGGAGAAAAGGGAACCCTCTTGCATTGCTGGTGGGAATGTAAATTGATACAACCTCTATGGAAGACAATATGGAGATTCCTTAAAAAACTAAAAATAGAAGCACCCTATGACCCAGCAATCCCACTATTAGGCCTATATCCTGATGAAATCAAAACTGAAAGAGGCACCTGTACCCCAATGTTCATTGCAGCTCTCTATACAATAGCCAGAACATGGAAGCAACCTAGATGTCCATCGACAAATGAATGGATCCAGAAGCCCTGGTACATATATACAATGGAATACTACTCAGCTGTTAAAAGAAATGCAGAAGACTCAGTCCTAATGAGCTGGCTGGCTCTAGAACCTATCATAAAAAGTGAAGTAAGTCAAAAAGAGAAAGACAAGTATAGTATACTAACTCATATATATGGGATCTAGTAAGATGGTCATGGTAACACACGCAGTGAACTCATGAAAAAACAGAGAATAGACATAAAGACATTGTGGAGACCGAACAGTGGGAGGGAGGTATGGAGGGAGTAACATGGAAGCCTATACTGTCATGTGTGGAAAAGATAGTTATTGTCATTGTGCTAGGGGAATAGGAGTACCTACAACCACTTGGGGCCATGGTCTGGAGGGATGGGAGGGGGGGAACTGGGTGGGGGGAGGGTTCAGGGATAAGCATATGAATGATCTGGGAACATACATGTTGGTGAACAACAAAACTCTGTAAAATCTTTAAAATAAAGGAAAAAAAAATAAAAATTAAAAAAAAAAAAAAGAGCCGATGGGCTCAAATTTGGAGGGTATGTCACTTCGGTATGCACACTGGAACATTTTATCCCCTCAATCTGGGCTCTCCCTTAAAGGAGAAGCCAATTTGACTGGGTACCCATTTGCAGAGGGGGGATGCTGTTGGACTACCCACTGAACCGATTCACTGGGAACTAGTCCTCATGGGGCAAGCCCACCCTAGTCTGAATTAGCTCATTTGGTAGGGTAAATTTATTTACCTGATTTGGGAACTGGTCCAGCTGGAACTGGTTCATTTGGGAGCTAGTTTTGTGGGGGTGAGTAGCCAAGTTGGACTCAGTTCATTTGTTTTCCAGGGTAAACTTATTTACCCTATCTGAGAATCTGTTCGTCTGGATGTAGCGATGCGTGGAATCTGTCTGTCTGTGACGTTTTTGTTGGAATTTGTCTGTGTCTTGTGTTTGGTGTTCTCTATCTTATAAAATGGGAATTATCTCATCTATCCCAAAGGAAAGATCTTTGGGGTGCACATTAGTTATGTTAAAGAAGAGCAATGGCCCCTGAATGGCTCACAGTTAAATAATCTGGTAGTCACAAGTGCTTTGCAAAGGCAAGAAACACTCTTAAAGAACCGGGGGTTCTACAAGTGCTTATGGAATACTACTCAGCAAAGTAAGACTCAGTCCTAATGAGCTGGCTGGCTCTAGAACCTATCATAAAAAGTGAAGTAAGTCAAAAGAGAAAGACAAGTATAGTATACTAACTCATATATATGGGATCTAGTAAGATGGTCATGGTAACACACGAGTGAACTCATGAAAAACAGAGAATAGACATAAAGACATTGTGGAGACCGAACAGTGGGAGGGAGGTATGGAGGGAGTAACATGGAAGCCTATACTGTCATGTGTGGAAAAGATAGTTATTGTCATTGTGCTAGGGGAATAGGAGTACCTACAACCACTTGGGGCCATGGTCTGGAGGGATGGGAGGGGGGGAACTGGGTGGGGGGAGGGTTCAGGGATAAGCATATGAATGATCTGGGAACATACATGTTGGTGAAAAACAAAACTCTGAAAAATATTTAAAAAAAAGGAAAAAAAAAAAAAAATTAAAAAAAAAAAAAAGAGCCGATGGGCTCAAATTTGGAGGGTATGTCACTTCGGTATGCACACTGGAACATTTTATCCCCTCAATCTGGGCTCTCCCTTAAAGGAGAAGCCAATTTGACTGGGTACCCATTTGCAGAGGGGGGATGCTGTTGGACTACCCACTGAACCGATTCACTGGGAACTAGTCCTCATGGGGCAAGCCCACCCTAGTCTGAATTAGCTCATTTGGTAGGGTAAATTTATTTACCTGATTTGGGAACTGGTCCAGCTGGAACTGGTTCATTTGGGAGCTAGTTTTGTGGGGGTGAGTAGCCAAGTTGGACTCAGTTCATTTGTTTTCCAGGGTAAACTTATTTACCCTATCTGAGAATCTGTTCGTCTGGATGTAGCGATGCGTGGAATCTGTCTGTCTGTGACGTTTTTGTTGGAATTTGTCTGTGTCTTGTGTTTGGTGTTCTCTATCTTATAAAATGGGAATTATCTCATCTATCCCAAAGGAAAGATCTTTGGGGTGCACATTAGTTATGTTAAAGAAGAGCAATGGCCCCTGAATGGCTCACAGTTAAATAATCTGGTAGTCACAAGTGCTTTACAAAAGCAAGAAACACTCTTAAAGAACGTGCCCGGTGGGGCTCCCTCGGACTTGAGACAACCAGTTCTGATTTCCCCTACAGGAACCCCAGATAACTTTGACAGTGGAGAACACGTTGACTGACTCTCTAATAGATACTACTCTCCTTTGTAAATTAAAAGTTCAAATAATCTTCCTCAGAATAGGTTGACATCAGGTCCCACTGGGCCTTTTTCAACCGTGTCCCATCTGGGGAGCTTTGGTTTGGCCCTCCTCTGGGCGGCTTTGGCCCTCATTTGGAGAACTTCAATTCGGCTCCCATCTGAGGGGCTTTTGCTCTCATTTGGGGTGTTCTCCCTGTGATGGGGAACTGCATTTATAAGGTGCTTTGGAAAAAAGTCACTGGTCTAATGGAACTGGGAAGTCATGTTAATGTGACTTTCTGGCAGGCTAGGTTTACCAACTACTTTGGTTTACTGCTTCCTCCATGGTTTTCTCATTTCTTTCTCTTTAAATCCTCTGAGGACAGGGAATTGAATATGGAAGCAATTGAACTCTAGCCAGGGTTACTCTCTGATGTATTCCAAAGGCTCACCAGCCCATTGTGCCCAACAGCTACCACCTAAGTGGGTGAAGGTACTCTGTTCATCCCTTAAGCTGGGAACTAGGTTAGTGAAATTACAGGGCAGATACCTCATTTTGTCTCCCTGATCCTTCCTGCTGCCTTTGCCTCTTTCTTGCGGGAGCCTAGGTATTGCCCCTGGGCCTTCCAGAGAGGCCTTCTCCCTTAGGCTTGAGGAAGAAAGGTGAAGCTTTTCAACGTGGGTGGGTAAATATCTTAGTCCTGGTTAGGACTTATGGACTGCAGCGCTTCTCTGTCCTTTCATCACTCCCAAAACCTTCCCTGTTCATCTTCTGAAGTTTGTAAATACCAACCAAAGGGGAAACAAAAGCATCTTAGGAAGACCTTGCCAGTATCTTTGAGATGCAAATGTCCTCTCTGGTCTCCTCAGAAATCCTTATTTCTGCTGTCTTTTTAACACATTAGTTAGTTAAGAGCAATGGCCCCTGAATGGCTCACAGTTAAATAATCTGGTAGTCACAAGTGCTTTACAAAAGCAAGAAACACTCTTAAAGAACGTGCCCGGTGGGGCTCCCTCGGACTTGAGACAACCAGTTCTGATTTCCCCTACAGGAACCCCAGATAACTTTGACAGTGGAGAACACGTTGACTGACTCTCTAATAGATACTACTCTCCTTTGTAAATTAAAAGTTCAAATAATCTTCCTCAGAATAGGTTGACATCAGGTCCCACTGGGCCTTTTTCAACCGTGTCCCATCTGGGGAGCTTTGGTTTGGCCCTCCTCTGGGCGGCTTTGGCCCTCATTTGGAGAACTTCAATTCGGCTCCCATCTGAGGGGCTTTTGCTCTCATTTGGGGTGTTCTCCCTGTGATGGGGAACTGCATTTATAAGGTGCTTTGGAAAAAAGTCACTGGTCTAATGGAACTGGGAAGTCATGTTAATGTGACTTTCTGGCAGGCTAGGTTTACCAACTACTTTGGTTTACTGCTTCCTCCATGGTTTTCTCATTTCTTTCTCTTTAAATCCTCTGAGGACAGGGAATTGAATATGGAAGCAATTGAACTCTAGCCAGGGTTACTCTCTGATGTATTCCAAAGGCTCACCAGCCCATTGTGCCCAACAGCTACCACCTAAGTGGGTGAAGGTACTCTGTTCATCCCTTAAGCTGGGAACTAGGTTAGTGAAATTACAGGGCAGATACCTCATTTTGTCTCCCTGATCCTTCCTGCTGCCTTTGCCTCTTTCTTGCGGGAGCCTAGGTATTGCCCCTGGGCCTTCCAGAGAGGCCTTCTCCCTTAGGCTTGAGGAAGAAAGGTGAAGCTTTTCAACGTGGGTGGGTAAATATCTTAGTCCTGGTTAGGACTTATGGACTGCAGCGCTTCTCTGTCCTTTCATCACTCCCAAAACCTTCCCTGTTCATCTTCTGAAGTTTGTAAATACCAACCAAAGGGGAAACAAAAGCATCTTAGGAAGACCTTGCCAGTATCTTTGAGATGCAAATGTCCTCTCTGGTCTCCTCAGAAATCCTTATTTCTGCTGTCTTTTTAACACAAATTTTAGAAAGGGCAAAATAATGTAGAAGTTTGCTTGTTCAAGGTAACTAAAAGTTGCTTTTTCTACAAATACTAATATTTAGCCATCTAGCCAAGTGAGCCTGACTTGTTTCATCTGAGAACCCTAATTTTAATCCAACCTCTTCTGTAAACTGATGGGTTTTATAGTGCTGTACCTGAAACAAAACTGAAATCTTGAAGAACTGAGGCCTCACTATTTGTATGTTTATATATATATATACACACACACATATATATATATATATATATTTGAATAACATTGCCATGGTTAATTTGTAAAAAGGAGCTCTATTTAATTGGTTTAAATAACAGTAATAAGTGCTTATAAACAAAAAATACTTCTAAATACAAGAGAAATCAAGTTAAATGGGTTTCAGATTCACATGAACTGATTTAATAATAATATGCACATGTCTCAAGTCATCAGCATATTAAGTAAAATATTAAGTGTAATACTTTCATTGCACCTAGGTTTAAGATAAATGAGGAATTACATCTGTTACAAATTTGTCAGCAAGAAATGTGCCTCATTGTAGAAAAAACTTTAGAGAAACTAAGATGTGCTTTCAGTAAAAGAATATGTGAAGAAAAAACAAAAGGGACTAGAAAGTTATGCAAGATCAAGATTTCCTAAGACTTGAATTTGGTTTTTTCTGTCCATTCAGAGGACAGTTCTCTTGGAATGTACTTTTGATAAACAGGTCATATAAGTTTCTTTGATTTATACTTGCTTTTAAGATCTGTTGGTTACTTGAAATAAGTATTGTCCAAGTATCTTATTTATCAGATGTTTAACCATAACCTTTAAGTCTTTTGTCATTTAAAGATACTTTTGTACTATTACAAAAGGGCGTCACTATCAAGGAAATCCACAAGAAGACTATGGAAGCAATTAGAATAGTTCCACATCAAAATGATGGCTATGTGAGCCAAGATAGTGGACTAGTCGACTTCCACTTGACCTTGAGCCTCAGCATATGCCCTTTGTAACACCTCAGCAAGCTCAGTGACACACCCATAAGTAGGTGGTATCCCTATTCAATGTAAAGAAACTTTTCCAGATACTCTACAATTTAAATGTTAAAATTCTGCTGAAATAAGTGATAGAAGGTTTATGAAAGACGGATTCCCAAAAGGGTTTTGTACATCATCAGTCAGGATTAACTAAACCTAAAATAAGTTTCAAGTGGCTCACAACTAATTGCAATAATCATTGTTTAAATTTGTTCTTTGTTTTCACTGTGCTTTGTGTCTCCCTGATACACTATGTCATTGTCTGCATTACTTATATCCTGTTTAATTAATAAGACTGTTGTCTCTTGCAGTAACCAATATGTAATTAGACTCCCGCAAAACTTCTATTGGTAAACATTCTGAGGAAATCATATTTGTAATATAAAGTTATTACAGTAATGTGATTCTAAGTATGGGAAGAAGCAACAAGGGAAAATGTTTCCTGGATTGTAGTTAGAATCCAGAGAATTTTAATTATTGATGGGGCCTGGTCCAAAACTTAATACCTGGAGTGGCATGTAAGAATGTTTGCCTGGATGAGTCTAAAAGCTATTATACAAAGTGAAGTAAATCAAAAACAGAAGGACAAATATGGTATACTAACACATATATATGGGATCTAGAAAAAGCGTACTAATAAATGCATATGCAGAGCAGCAGTGGAGAAACAGACAGAGAATAGACTCATGGTCATTGAGGGATGGGAGGAATGGATGAGAAGTTTGGAAAAAGTAATATGGAAACCTACACTATCACATATAAAAGGGACAATCATTGTGGATTGCTGTAAGACTAAGGGAACTTATATGGGGGCTCTGCAACAGCCTGGAGGGGTGGGATGAAGAGGAACCGGGAGGGGGAGTTAGTGGGACGGGTCAAGGCTGATTTAGATTTATGTATAGCTGTAAACAACAAAGCTCTGTAAGAGTAAAATTTAAAAGAACTTCAATACTATTCCTGTGATATCCTGTATTTTTTAATTCTACCATAAAATGTTTTAGTGTGTAAAAGAATAGTTACTGATACAGAAAAATGTCCAAATTATATTCTAGATTTGTAAAACCAGGATACAAAACAATACATGGCAAATGATCTAAAAATAAAAGAATGTTTGCCTGAACTGGACGAGCCTCCCAGCACTGCAGGACAAAAGTTCTAAAAGATTCAAGACCAAAAGAGGAAGACCTGAGAAGCAGAATCAGCAGTTAGAGCCCTTCAACATGAGCGAGTGAGCCGAGGAAGAGGACACCTGCCACCTGGCAGTCATCGGATTGTGGGCACTCCTAGAATGAGCCCTGAGGAAACTCAGAATGGGGCATCATCAGTCAGGATTAACTAAACCTAAAATAAGTTTCAAGTGGCTCACAACTAATTGCAATAATCATTGTTTAAATTTGTTCTTTGTTTTCACTGTGCTTTGTGTCTCCCTGATACACTATGTCATTGTCTGCATTACTTATATCCTGTTTAATTAATAAGACTGTTGTCTCTTGCAGTAACCAATATGTAATTAGACTCCCGCAAAACTTCTATTGGTAAACATTCTGAGGAAATCATATTTGTAATATAAAGTTATTACAGTAATGTGATTCTAAGTATGGGAAGAAGCAACAAGGGAAAATGTTTCCTGGATTGTAGTTAGAATCCAGAGAATTTTAATTATTGATGGGGCCTGGTCCAAAACTTAATACCTGGAGTGGCATGTAAGAATGTTTGCCTGGATGAGTCTAAAAGCTATTATACAAAGTGAAGTAAATCAAAAACAGAAGGACAAATATGGTATACTAACACATATATATGGGATCTAGAAAAAGCGTACTAATAAATGCATATGCAGAGCAGCAGTGGAGAAACAGACAGAGAATAGACTCATGGTCATTGAGGGATGGGAGGAATGGATGAGAAGTTTGGAAAAAGTAATATGGAAACCTACACTATCACATATAAAAGGGACAATCATTGTGGATTGCTGTAAGACTAAGGGAACTTATATGGGGGCTCTGCAACAGCCTGGAGGGGTGGGATGAAGAGGAACCGGGAGGGGGAGTTAGTGGGACGGGTCAAGGCTGATTTAGATTTATGTATAGCTGTAAACAACAAAGCTCTGTAAGAGTAAAATTTAAAAGAACTTCAATACTATTCCTGTGATATCCTGTATTTTTTAATTCTACCATAAAATGTTTTAGTGTGTAAAAGAATAGTTACTGATACAGAAAAATGTCCAAATTATATTCTAGATTTGTAAAACCAGGATACAAAACAATACATGGCAAATGATCTAAAAATAAAAGAATGTTTGCCTGAACTGGACGAGCCTCCCAGCACTGCAGGACAAAAGCTGATCATGAAACATGGTCATTCAAGACCAAAAGAGGAAGACCTGAGAAGCAGAATCAGCAGTTAGAGCCCTTCAACATGAGCGAGTGAGCGCCGAGGAAGAGGGGACACCTGCCACCTGGCAGTCATCGGATTGTGGGCACTCCCTAGAATGAGCCCTGAGGAAACTCAGAATGGGGGATTCCAGCCCCAGAGGTAAATACCAAGAGAATAATTTTAATAAGCCCTGCTATTTCATCTTCCCATACATAGAAAAGTGTTAAATTTCTTAACTTGAGATGGTGTCTTGTGCATTTAAAGCTAAGTATTTCTAAGTTTGCAGGTGACTCAATGGACATGAGTTTGAGCAAGTCCGGGAGATGGTGAACGTCAGGGAAGCCTGGTGTGCATGGCGTTGCAGAGAGTCAGACACAACTGAGAGACGGAACTGAACTGAATGCTGGGTCTTAGCTGCAACATGTGGGATCCAGTTCCCTTAGCAGAGATTGAACCAAGGCTTCCTGCATTGGGAGTATGACATGTTAGCCACTGGACCTCCAGGGAAATCCCTGACTCACTATTATGGTCCTTGATAGCTTACAAAGCATTTTTATTCCAGTTATCACAGTGAATCAGTTGCTCAGTTGTGTCCCACTCTTTTGCAATCCCATCGCCTGTAGCCTGCCAGACTCCCTTGTTCATGGAATTTTCCAGTCAAGAATATAAGACTGAGTTGCTATTTTCTACTCCAGAGGATCCTCCTGACCCAGGGATCAAATCTGCATCTCTTGCACCTCACTGCACTGACAGGCAGATTAAATATCATCTTTATTCTTCACTTGAGAAAAAAAAAAAAAAAAGACTTTCTGTTTATAAGATTTGCCTAAAATCATACACTAGAAGTGCCAGAACAAAACTCAAAACAAAACTTTTGAGTCTGAATTGCAAATATTTTCTCTTAACTCCACTGATCCAGGAAAATGACTCTGGCTTAAATAAGAAACAGAAACAAAAGGACTAGCAGATAAAAACAAGGGGCAACCTAGGGGTAATAGTTAAAAGAAAAGTCAGTGTTTTTTTTGTTTTTTTTTTTTGAATTTTTAGAAATGGTTTATTTTCCATCCAACAAATTTCCATTTTTAGAGTTGGTGGAAGAACAGCTTAAGACCACTCAGTGGTTGTTCCTACCCACTCAGTGGCCTGAGCAGTGGGAGCAGCAGACCAGTCTTAGTGGCAGGCTGAGCACTCCAGTCCTCAGTGGGGAACTGCTGAATAGGCACGGAAGGCACCTGCACCCCTTCAGACCAGTCCGCCACCTCAGGCTGAGTAGCAGTGAACTCTGGAGCTGGAGCAGTTCATTCGCCCTGAAATTCCTCCTTGGTCACAGCCTTCTCAGCTGCCGCCTGCTCTTCCTTTTCAATCTCTTCAGGATCTCTGTAGAAGTTGAGATTGGGCATGACCTCCCACGGGTGTTCTCGAGAGATGGTGCCACGCATGCGCAGGACTTCCCGGGCCAGCATCCACCACATGAGACCCACCGAGTGAGCTCCCTTTTTGTTGCACGGGATGGCAATGTCTATATAGCGCAGGGGAGAGTCTGTGTTACACAGAGCAATGGTTGGCAGGTTAACGTAGGAGGGTTCTGTGAGAGGCTGGTGGTCAGCCCTGGGGTCAGTAGCCACCAGAAGTCTTGGCTCCCTGAAGGCTGCCTGGATCTGGTTAGTGAATGTTCCTGGAGTGAAGCGGCCGGCAAAGGAGTGGCTCCTGTGGCAGCAGCAAACTTCAGCACAGCTCGCTGGCCAGTATTCCTGGAGGATATGACACTGATATCAGCTGGATTTTCAATGGCAACAATGGCCCATGCAGCCAACAGAAGCTTCTCCCAGGTTCTCTTCAGATTTATGATGTAGATGCCATCACTTTTCCTTTTGTAGATGTACTGTTCCATCTGGAAGTCCAGGTTGGTGCCACCTAAGTGAGTTCCTGCTGCAAGGAATTTGAGGACATCCTCCTCCTTCATTTGAAGGACATCAAGGGCTCCGGACATCGTGAAAGTTTCCCTTTTAAGTTACGATGGGAATCAAGAACAACGCCGTATGGACCCTTCTCCAGGTAGCGCCGAAAGCGAAAAGTCAGTGTTTTAAACTTAGTCCAGTTAATGGCAAATGAGAGGCTCTGGATCAGTTACCCATCTCTTCTGCAGGAAATTTCTACTGAAATTACCTTCCAATGTTGAGAAATGGTTAGGAGTCTTTAAATGTTAACTTCTGGTGTGTCTATCAGAGAAGAGGCAGAAGCGTCCTTCAGCATACTACAACAGGAGAGGATCAGGGGAAGCAAGAGAAGGGTCTTGTCCAAACCCTCAGCCTCTGAGAAGTGTACCTCTCTTTAACACCTGTGCTGAATACGGCACCAGGACTCCCTGAGTGTGAATTATATCAATCCTTTATTTGAAGCACTCATCTGCCTTTCCAGAACAAATCATGTTGGTGTAATCCCAAAGCCCTAGTTGATGCGGGAAAGTTCTTTATAAAAGTATGCGCTCTCTTTTTTTGGATCTGTAGAAGTTGAGATTGGGCATGACCTCCCACGGGTGTTCTCGAGAGATGGTGCCACGCATGCGCAGGACTTCCCGGGCCAGCATCCACCACATGAGACCCACCGAGTGAGCTCCCTTTTGTTGCGGGATGGCAATGTCTATATAGCGCAGGGAGAGTCTGTGTTACACAGAGCAATGGTTGGCAGGTTAACGTAGGAGGGTTCTGTGAGAGGCTGGTGGTCAGCCCTGGGGTCAGTAGCCACCAGAAGTCTTGGCTCCCTGAAGGCTGCCTGGATCTGGTTAGTGAATGTTCCTGGAGTGAAGCGGCCGGCAAAGGAGTGGCTCCTGTGGCAGCAGCAAACTTCAGCACAGCTCGCTGGCCAGTATTCCTGGAGGATATGACACTGATATCAGCTGGATTTTCAATGGCAACAATGGCCCATGCAGCCAACAGAAGCTTCTCCCAGGTTCTCTTCAGATTTATGATGTAGATGCCATCACTTTTCCTTTTGTAGATGTACTGTTCCATCTGGAAGTCCAGGTTGGTGCCACCTAAGTGAGTTCCTGCTGCAAGGACTTTGAGGACATCCTCCTCCTTCATTTGAAGGACATCAAGGGCTCGGACATCGTGAAAGTTTCCCTTTTAAGTTCGATGGGAATCAAGAACAACGCCGTATGGACCCTTCTCCAGGTAGCGCCGAAAGCGAAAAGTCAGTGTTTTAAACTTAGTCCAGTTAATGGCAAATGAGAGGCTCTGGATCAGTTACCCATCTCTTCTGCAGGAAATTTCTACTGAAATTACCTTCCAATGTTGAGAAATGGTTAGGAGTCTTTAAATGTTAACTTCTGGTGTGTCTATCAGAGAAGAGGCAGAAGCGTCCTTCAGCATACTACAACAGGAGAGGATCAGGGGAAGCAAGAGAAGGGTCTTGTCCAAACCCTCAGCCTCTGAGAAGTGTACCTCTCTTTAACACCTGTGCTGAATACGGCACCAGGACTCCCTGAGTGTGAATTATATCAATCCTTTATTTGAACGTCAGAAATTATAAGGAAATAATGAAGCACTCATCTGCCTTTCCAGAACAAATCATGTTGGTGTAATCCCAAAGCCCTAGTTGATGCGGGAAAGTTCTTTATAAAAGTATGCCAGCTAATAGGGCTTTCCTATAGCTCAGATGCTAAAGAGTCTGCCTGCAAAACAAGAGACCTGGGGTTCAATCCCTGGGTCAGGAAGATCCCCTGGAGAAGGGGATGGCAACCCACTCCAGTTTTCTTGCCTGGAGAATCCTATGGACAGAGGCCGGTCGGCTACCATGCAAAGGGTCAGACACAGCTGAGCGACTTTCACTTCACTCACTTCACATGTGAAGCCAGCAAATAAATGTACTAATAGAAAGAATGCTAGAAACCAACAAGGAAAGGAAACAAGTCAACAGCAAGACAAAATAAAGCACCCCTTTGCAACCCTTAATTTAGTAATTGATTCAGGCAAAGATCATCAATGGTTGCTAAAGACATTAAGTAAAAGGTTGGTAGGCAGAGAGACAGCTGCATAAAGTCAAAGTATCACCCCATAGCTTGCCCTCTGCTCACAAGGGGGTAAAAATAACCCAACAGACATGATCTAGTTGTCATCACCCTAACAGAGAGCAGCCAGACATCGCTTGTCTCCTGGTGTTATACCGTGTGACATACACAGCTTCATTCATGAAGTACTCTTGTTAAATGATGTTTAATCTACTCATTAATGAAAATACAAACCCCAATTAAAAATGAGCAAAGGATGTGAGCAGACATTTGTTCAAAGCAGATACACAAAAATAATGAAAATTAGCATCAAGGACATGCAAATCAAAAGTGCAATGAAATATCACTTCACACCCACTAGGGGCTCTGGATCAGTTACCCATCTCTTCTGCAGGAAATTTCTACTGAAATTACCTTCCAATGTTGAGAAATGGTTAGGAGTCTTTAAATGTTAACTTCTGGTGTGTCTATCAGAGAAGAGGCAGAAGCGTCCTTCAGCATACTACAACAGGAGAGGATCAGGGGAAGCAAGAGAAGGGTCTTGTCCAAACCCTCAGCCTCTGAGAAGTGTACCTCTCTTTAACACCTGTGCTGAATACGGCACCAGGACTCCCTGAGTGTGAATTATATCAATCCTTTATTTGAACGTCAGAAATTATAAGGAAATAATGAAGCACTCATCTGCCTTTCCAGAACAAATCATGTTGGTGTAATCCCAAAGCCCTAGTTGATGCGGGAAAGTTCTTTATAAAAGTATGCCAGCTAATAGGGCTTTCCTATAGCTCAGATGCTAAAGAGTCTGCCTGCAAAACAAGAGACCTGGGGTTCAATCCCTGGGTCAGGAAGATCCCCTGGAGAAGGGGATGGCAACCCACTCCAGTTTTCTTGCCTGGAGAATCCTATGGACAGAGGCCGGTCGGCTACCATGCAAAGGGTCAGACACAGCTGAGCGACTTTCACTTCACTCACTTCACATGTGAAGCCAGCAAATAAATGTACTAATAGAAAGAATGCTAGAAACCAACAAGGAAAGGAAACAAGTCAACAGCAAGACAAAATAAAGCACCCCTTTGCAACCCTTAATTTAGTAATTGATTCAGGCAAAGATCATCAATGGTTGCTAAAGACATTAAGTAAAAGGTTGGTAGGCAGAGAGACAGCTGCATAAAGTCAAAGTATCACCCCATAGCTTGCCCTCTGCTCACAAGGGGGTAAAAATAACCCAACAGACATGATCTAGTTGTCATCACCCTAACAGAGAGCAGCCAGACATCGCTTGTCTCCTGGTGTTATACCGTGTGACATACACAGCTTCATTCATGAAGTACTCTTGTTAAATGATGTTTAATCTACTCATTAATGAAAATACAAACCCCAATTAAAAATGAGCAAAGGATGTGAGCAGACATTTGTTCAAAGCAGATACACAAATAGCCAATAAGCACATGAAAAGATTCTCAACATTATTAGCATCAAGGACATGCAAATCAAAAGTGCAATGAAATATCACTTCACACCCACTAGGATAAATGTATTAATAGAAAGAATGCTAGAAGTCAGATTAACAGTAAGTTTTGGCAATGATGTGGATAAACTGGAACTCTCATACATTGTTGATAGGAATGTTAAATGGTGCAGCCTCCGTGAAAACCAAAACTTTAACATTTTGGTTCCTAAAAATGTTGAACACAGAGTTACCATAAGATCTAACAATTCCACCTCTAGGTATATATCCAAGAGACCTGAAAGCAGATGTCATGCAAAACTTGGACACAGCACTCATAGCAGCATTATTCCTAATAGCCAGAAAAGAGAAACAACCTGGATATCCATAAGCTTATGGATGGACAAATACAACAACAGAATGTTATTCGGTCATAAATCTGGGAAGCGGTACGTAGAGCAAAGTGGATAAGCTCTGAAAATGTTACACTCAGTGAAAGAAGCCAGTCACGAAAGGCCACATGTTGTAGGATTTATGTGAGAAGTCCGGAGCGGACACGTCCATAGAGACAAAGAGTAGATTAGTGGTTTCCAGGGACTGGAAGAGGTGGGGAGAAAAGGAAATGATCACTAAAGGTTACTGGGTTTGTTCAGGGTAGTGAGCAAAATGTTCAGAGTTAGACAGGTGACAGCTGTACAGTTCCCTGGATCAATGTATTGACATACTGAATTGTGCAGTTTAAGGGGGTGAGTTTCATGGTATGTAAACCATGCCTCATATAGCTGACATTGAGAAAATCAAGAAAGTTTGCAAAATATGGGTGAATGTGTACATACATATGTTTGTACACTTGAGAATTTCTCTGCAAAGAGATAAAACAATTCATGAGCAGTAATTGGCTGAGGAGAGAATGATGGGGCTGAGGCCAGGCTAAGAAGGGAACTTCCCCAACGCTCATCTTTTTTTTTTTTAAATTTTTTTTAATGTTTATTATTTATTTATTTTGGGCGGGGGTGGGGTGGGGGAGGGAGGGGAGCAGGCGGGCCACTTCTATTGGTCTTTCATTTATCTATTTTCATCCATCTTCATTCTTTGGCCCATGTGGGCCTCCCATCGCAGTGGCCTCTGTTGTCGCAGAGCACTGGCTGTGGGTGCATGCCCTCCAGAGCTCCGGCTTGGTAATTGGACACATCAGTCCAGCCGCTCCACGGCATGTGGGATCTTCCCAGGCCAGGGATCGAACCGGCGCCCCTTGCACTGCAAGGCGGTGTCCCTACCCACTGGACCACCAGGGAAGCCCCCCAACGCTCGTCTTATGAGTGTTTTTCTAAACCATTTGCACCGTCTTACTACTCTCCAAGTTTTCAGAAAATGCAGAGATGCAATAACAGGCTAGACTGCATTACAAAAAATAGTCAAATGCAGGAAGTGGGACATTCTATAGGACATTAAGCAGTGACTCTTAAATAACTTGACAAATCGAAAGAGGGGAGGGCATTAGTAAAATTAAAAGAGACTAAAAAGTCAAATGGAATGTGGGTCATCCTCTGGTCCCCAGTCTGAATAGTTCTAACTTTATTTAATAGACAGCCTTGGGGACATCAGAGAGATTTGATATGGATGAGGCATAAATTGAAAATAGGACATTATTGATTTTGTTTAGTGTGATAACAGTATGCTGGTTAGGTAGGGAAATGCTCTTATTGTTTTAGTAATGTATATAGAATATTTAGTGATGAAATGTCATACTGACTGTAATTTACTTTGGATATATGAGCAAAAGAGAGTTAACTAAATAAGGAAGATGCGAACAATGATTACGTTTATGTAATATGTCTATGGACACATCTTCTAATTTCTCCCCTTTTTTGTATGTATGTAAACCATGCCTCATATAGCTGACATTGAGAAAATCAAGAAAGTTTGCAAAATATGGGTGAATGTGTACATACATATGTTTGTACACTTGAGAATTTCTCTGCAAAGAGATAAAACAATTCATGAGCAGTAATTGGCTGAGGAGAGAATGATGGGGCTGAGGCCAGGCTAAGAAGGGAACTTCCCCAACGCTCATCTTTTTTTTTTAAATTTTTTTAATGTTTATTATTTATTTATTGAGGGTGGGGGTGGGTTGGGAAGGGAGGGGGTGGGCAGGCCACTTCTATTGGTCTTTCATTTATCTATTTTCATCCATCTTCATTCTTTGGCCCATGTGGGCCTCCCATCGCAGTGGCCTCTGTTGTCGCAGAGCACTGGCTGTGGGTGCATGCCCTCCAGAGCTCCGGCTTGGTAATTGGACACATCAGTCCAGCCGCTCCACGGCATGTGGGATCTTCCCAGGCCAGGGATCGAACCGGCGCCCCTTGCACTGCAAGGCGGTGTCCCTACCCACTGGACCACCAGGGAAGCCCCCCAACGCTCGTCTTATGAGTGTTTTTCTAAACCATTTGCACCGTCTTACTACTCTCCAAGTTTTCAGAAAATGCAGAGATGCAATAACAGGCTAGACTGCATTACAAAAAATAGTCAAATGCAGGAAGTGGGACATTCTATAGGACATTAAGCAGTGACTCTTAAATAACTTGACAAATCGAAAGAGGGGAGGGCATTAGTAAAATTAAAAGAGACTAAAAAGTCAAATGGAATGTGGGTCATCCTCTGGTCCCCAGTCTGAATAGTTCTAACTTTATTTAATAGACAGCCTTGGGGACATCAGAGAGATTTGATATGGATGAGGCATAAATTGAAAATAGGACATTATTGATTTTGTTTAGTGTGATAACAGTATGCTGGTTAGGTAGGGAAATGCTCTTATTGTTTTAGTAATGTATATAGAATATTTAGTGATGAAATGTCATACTGACTGTAATTTACTTTGGATATATGAGCAAAAGAGAGTTAACTAAATAAGGAAGATGCGAACAATGATTACGTTTATGTAATATGTCTATGGACACATCTTCTAATTTCTCCCCTTTTTTGTATGTATGTAAAAACATTTCTAAGTAAAAATGAAAGGGACTTCCCTAGCAGGCCAGTAGTTAAGACTCTGCGCTTCCCATGCTGAGGGCACGGGTTCAATCCCTGGATGGGGAATTAAGATCCCACATGCCCTGTGGCACAGTCAAAAAGGAAAAAAAAATTTAAGAAAAAAATTTACCTGAAAACAAAGTAGTTAATAAACTTGTTCCTTAAGGGCTAAGAGCCAACTTTTGTCACAAGCGATGCAATGGTGAGTGTGGCAGTGCCGTGTGGGTTGTGATGCAGTGTGACCGCAGTGAGTTCCATGAGAGCAGGGACCATGTATGATGTCACTCATCGTGTGGCGTAGCCCTACATGGCTGGCCCCAAGGTCTGTACACAACAGTGCTGAGAAAGAGAATGAAATGAATAAGCCAGTGAAGGAAGGGAAGAAATCAGTGTCAAGTGGCACAGTATAAAGACCATGAAACTAGGAATGGTAAGATCTGAGTTCAGTGTATACCGCAACACCAGCCAAGTGTATTTTGACCAGGCCCTTAACTGCACAGGTCAATTTTCTTCTCTATAATATTCTTCTCTATAACATGGGGCTTGTCTTATCACCTGCCTGAATGACCTCAGAAGGCTGCTGTGTGTCCCAGATGAGATAACACACGAGCAAGCCTCCTTGTACCCACCTCCAAAAGCTCAGGAACCCACAACCCCCATCCACACACCATCACACACACACACCCCCCCACCGGACCCTGGCAACAGGTCTCTAGCTGGGCAATATACTCTTCCTCCTCCACACCACCCCTAAAAGCCCCCTATCCAAAGGTAGCCTAATCTTTTTAAAAGCTTCTTATCAGAGATTTGATATGGATGAGGCATAAATTGAAAATAGGACATTATTGATTTTGTTTAGTGTGATAACAGTATGCTGGTTAGGTAGGGAAATGCTCTTATTGTTTTAGTAATGTATATAGAATATTTAGTGATGAAATGTCATACTGACTGTAATTTACTTTGGATATATGAGCAAAAGAGAGGTAACTAAATAAGGAAGATCCCGAACAATGATTACGTTTATGTAATATGTCTATGGACACATCTTCTAATTTCTCCCCTTTTTTGTATGTATGTAAAAACATTTCTAAGTAAAAATGAAAGGGACTTCCCTAGCAGGCCAGTAGTTAAGACTCTGCGCTTCCCATGCTGAGGGCACGGGTTCAATCCCTGGATGGGGAATTAAGATCCCACATGCCCTGTGGCACAGTCAAAAAGGAAAAAAAAATTTAAGAAAAAAATTTACCTGAAAACAAAGTAGTTAATAAACTTGTTCCTTAAGGGCTAAGAGCCAACTTTTGTCACAAGCGATGCAATGGTGAGTGTGGCAGTGCCGTGTGGGTTGTGATGCAGTGTGACCGCAGTGAGTTCCATGAGAGCAGGGACCATGTATGATGTCACTCATCGTGTGGCGTAGCCCTACATGGCTGGCCCCAAGGTCTGTACACAACAGTGCTGAGAAAGAGAATGAAATGAATAAGCCAGTGAAGGAAGGGAAGAAATCAGTGTCAAGTGGCACAGTATAAAGACCATGAAACTAGGAATGGTAAGATCTGAGTTCAGTGTATACCGCAACACCAGCCAAGTGTATTTTGACCAGGCCCTTAACTGCACAGGTCAATTTTCTTCTCTATAATATTCTTCTCTATAACATGGGGCTTGTCTTATCACCTGCCTGAATGACCTCAGAAGGCTGCTGTGTGTCCCAGATGAGATAACACACGAGCAAGCCTCCTTGTACCCACCTCCAAAAGCTCAGGAACCCACAACCCCCATCCACACACCATCACACACACACACACCCCCCCACCGGACCCTGGCAACAGGTCTCTAGCTGGGCAATATACTCTTCCTCCTCCACACCACCCCTAAAAGCCCCCTATCCAAAGGTAGCCTAATCTTTTTAAAAGCTTCTTATAAGACTATTTATAGGGCTTCCCCTGGTGGTCCAGTGGATAAGGACACCGCCTTGCAGTGCAGGGGGCGCCGGTTCGATCCCTGGCCTGGGAAGATCCCACATGCCGCGGAGCAGCTGGACTGATGTGTCCAATCACCGAGCCGGAGCTCTGGAGCGCATGCGCCCAGAGCTGGTGCTCTGCGACAACAGATGCCACCGCGGTGGGAGGCCCGCAGGAGCCAAAGAACAAGGAGGGATGAAAAAATAGAGAAATGGAAGACCAATAGAAGTGGCCCGCCCGCTCCCATCCCTCCCCAACCCGACCCCCACCCAAAAATAAATAAATAAATAAATCTTTAAAAAAAAAAAAAAAAGACTATTTATAAGAGAAACATTTTAAACACACACTGAAAAATTGCCCAAATTATCCACACACTCTAGTTCTCATTTTATCTATCCTTTCCACACATGTGCATTTTTGTTATTTTTTCTTTTCGAAGTATTTTAAAAGAAATCTCAGGTATCAGATTATTTCACCTATCGTTATTTCCATACCTATTTCTTTTAGAAAGACCATTTGTCTCAAAGATGTCTTTTCTGGCCACTTTGCTTCCATCAGGATCCAACAAAGTCCTCTCCTTCCATTTAACTAACTTGTTTCTTAAACTCTTTTCATCTAGGCATTTCTCCCTCCTTTTTCCCTAGTCTTACTTATTTGTTGAGGAACTAGAATCTCTTAAAAATAAATCATGTCAGAGGGGTGAGGATAAATTAAGAACATGAGATTGACATGGAGACACTGCTATATTTAAAACCCCCAGCAATGACCTACAGTATCGCACAGGAAAGTCTACTCAATATGCTGTAATAACCTACATGGGAAAAGAACTCGAAAGCATAGATTTATGTACCAATACATGTATAACTGAATCACTTTGCTATATACGTGATACTAACCCAACATTGTAAATCAACTATGCTTCAATAAAAAATAAAAATTTTTACTCATTGCTGAGAATCTCTAATGGCATACCACTGCTTTATAAAATAAATACCTAGCATTCATTCACTCCTTCATTTATTCAACAAATTGTAACAGAGAACCCCAGACACTACTCCTGGTACTGAGAAGCCAGAAGCAAATAAGGCAGGTGAGACCCCGCCCTCGAAGGGCTCAACTCTAATGGAAAAGACAAGCAACAAACAAGTAAACAAACTAGTTCTAGGTGGCTATACATGCTAGGATGAAACTAAGGCAGAATGCAACAAAACATCACACTGGGGGTCTGCCTGTGAGCAGAGACCTGAGCAACGGGAAAGTGCAGACACATGGAGATCAGAGGAGAGAAATGCCTACGCAAGGTGGGACAAGCTGGCTGTGCTCCAGGAAGAAACAGTGGCTGGTAAGGCGGGAGCCTGGCACAAGAGGAGAGCAGGGCAGTAAGGGATGAGGGCGGACAGCCAGCGCGGCTGCACCATGAGAGTTGCAGACATGTGGTGAGAAGCTGGATGTCATCAAGTACAGAGGGAAACGCTTGGAGGACTTTGAGCTGCAGTGCCCGGGGCTGACTTAGCCGGCTCTTCTTCTGGCTCTTGCATGACCGCCCTCGCTCACATTGGCTTTCATTCCCTCCCAAAGACGTGCCAAGGTCTTCCTCTGCATGCTCCCGGTCTCACACTCAGTAATGAGCCACCATCCTGTCCTTTCCCTTTTGCACATGGCTAAGCCCCTACCCAGGCTTTAGTTTCAGGTTGAGAAGGTCCTCCTGACCCTCCACCTAGCTCAGTTTCACCACAGTATATAAACTTGTTCTTCATAGCATTTACCACAGTAGCAATTGGTCAGTGACCTGTATCTTTACTGGTTTAATGTCTGTCTTCCTCACTGGACTGTGAAAAGCAAAAACAACACTGGTCTGGGTTCAATCTCTATCTCCAAAGCTTGGCACTGGCCCTGGTATGTTAGCTAACAGTTAAATATTTGCTGAATGACTAGACAATGTATCTCAACACTGCACTGCATTTTATGAGAAATAATAGTGGCCTGAAACAGTAAAGGTCTCTATTCAACACCTAGTCACATGATCAGAGACTATCAAAGATTCATGACTCAAACAACTATGCTTCAATAAAAAATAAAAATTTTTACTCATTGCTGAGAATCTCTAATGGCATACCACTGCTTTATAAAATAAATACCTAGCATTCATTCACTCCTTCATTTATTCAACAAATTGTAACAGAGAACCCCAGACACTACTCCTGGTACTGAGAAGCCAGAAGCAAATAAGGCAGGTGAGACCCCGCCCTCGAAGGGCTCAACTCTAATGGAAAAGACAAGCAACAAACAAGTAAACAAACTAGTTCTAGGTGGCTATACATGCTAGGATGAAACTAAGGCAGAATGCAACAAAACATCACACTGGGGGTCTGCCTGTGAGCAGAGACCTGAGCAACGGGAAAGTGCAGACACATGGAGATCAGAGGAGAGAAATGCCTACGCAAGGTGGGACAAGCTGGCTGTGCTCCAGGAAGAAACAGTGGCTGGTAAGGCGGGAGCCTGGCACAAGAGGAGAGCAGGGCAGTAAGGGATGAGGGCGGACAGCCAGCGCGGCTGCACCATGAGAGTTGCAGACATGTGGTGAGAAGCTGGATGTCATCAAGTACAGAGGGAAACGCTTGGAGGACTTTGAGCTGCAGTGCCCGGGGCTGACTTAGCCGGCTCTTCTTCTGGCTCTTGCATGACCGCCCTCGCTCACATTGGCTTTCATTCCCTCCCAAAGACGTGCCAAGGTCTTCCTCTGCATGCTCCCGGTCTCACACTCAGTAATGAGCCACCATCCTGTCCTTTCCCTTTTGCACATGGCTAAGCCCCTACCCAGGCTTTAGTTTCAGGTTGAGAAGGTCCTCCTGACCCTCCACCTAGCTCAGTTTCACCACAGTATATAAACTTGTTCTTCATAGCATTTACCACAGTAGCAATTGGTCAGTGACCTGTATCTTTACTGGTTTAATGTCTGTCTTCCTCACTGGACTGTGAAAAGCAAAAACAACACTGGTCTGGGTTCAATCTCTATCTCCAAAGCTTGGCACTGGCCCTGGTATGTTAGCTAACAGTTAAATATTTGCTGAATGACTAGACAATGTATCTCAACACTGCACTGCATTTTATGAGAAATAATAGTGGCCTGAAACAGTAAAGGTCTCTATTCAACACCTAGTCACCTGATCAGAGACTATCAAAGATTCATGACAAATGAACCTTAGAGATAATCTTATCAAACCTCTTCGTTTTATAATAAGAGGTCTGAAATAGTAAGAGGGTGATATATGAAGTGACTGGACCTCAACTATAAATTGGTTAAGCAACATGATTCACCAATTTCCTTTTAGCCTCTGATGGAAATTAATACTCTATTAAGTATTCTATGACTCAGTCAGGACCACTGTGAGATCATAGGATGCCTTTAGGTGACATACAAGCAGGTACCCTTTCCTCTGAGTGCAAAGGCCCATGCTGAAGTTCAGGGCTTGGTGAGCGGCCTGTGGGCTGGCCTTTAGCCAGTTTGTCCCCTCAGTCAGAGCCTTGTGCTGCAAACCACCTGCAAAACTATGGGTGGTAGCCTTGGGCTTAACCATAAACTTCCTATGTGTCACTAAGTGTGGAAGGTCCATGAATAATGACAAGAGGCATACAACACAATCTCAGGGAGCCAGGCTGGCCCGCATGCTGCTCAGGACTAGGAGGGGTTGGATCCACCCTCCCATCAAACCCAGACTCTGGCCTCCCCCAAAAGGCATGGGACCACACTGAATATGGAGAAACATCTATTCAGCTTGGTAGTCTCCTGTAAAAGAACTTCATAGGCATGCCAAGACATACAAGAAATTATAAAGGGTTGAAAGGCCAAGATTAAAAAGGCCATTCAGAAAGAGCAATCCAAGAACGCATGCTGAAAATGCAATCCACCAGAAGAGCCAAGCAACAGATTTCTTTCTTGTGTTTTTCTTTTAATTTTTTTTCCCCATCATGCCTCTTTTATTTATATGTTTATTTTCATCCATCTCTTTATTCTTTGGCCTGTGTGGGCCTCCCATCGAAGTGGCCTCCCTCGCTGCAGAGCACTGGCTCTGGGCACAAAGGCTCTAGAGCTCTGGCTTGACTTAGACACACTGGTCCAGCCACTCTGTGGCACATGAGATCCTCCAGGACAAAGGATCGAACTGATGCCCCCTGCACTGCAAGGGGGACTCTTTACCCACTGGACCACCGGGGAAGCCCTTTCTTGTGGTTTTGATTGATTTTTACTTGAAGGATAATTGTTTTACAGTATTGTGTTGGTTTCTGCCATACATCAACATGCATCAGCCATAGATGCACAAGCAAGCAAATTCATTTCTTGAGCTCAAGCACTGGGTTTCCTGCTGTGGCAGGAGAAAGTTCCAATTATCATCAACTATCACCAAGGTGACAAAGTCACAGCTGCTAGTTGGGTCTGCAGATTCCACACTTGAGAAACGCGAACCTTGAGAAGATGTCTACTCTGATGGGCACATGTGAACAGCAACTGGAAATGCTGGAGGTTTAAACACAACAAAAGGAAGACACTGTGAGTAGTCCCACAACCTGAACACCACTACAAAACCAAGGGGATAAACTGCTTCTAGCAGTGGCAAATGACACTACTGACACTATGTATGATACAGATAACTAATGAGAACCTACTGCAGAGCACAGAGAACTCTACTCAGTGCTCTGCAGTGACCTACGTGGCAGGGAATTCAAAAAAAAGGGGATATATGTATACATTTACATATATGTGTGCATACATAGATACATGTACACATGTATCTATGTGTGTGTATATATATATATATATATATATATATATACACACACACATATATATATGTACCTATGTATATATGTAAATAGGTAAAGCTGACTTGCTTTGCTGTACAGTAGAAACTAAAACAACATTGGAAAACAATTACATTTTTTTATTGGAATAAGAAAATTTCGGGGCTTCCCTGGTGGTCCAGTGGGTAGGGACACTGCCTTGCAGTGCAAGGGGCGCCGGTTCCATCCCTGACCTGGGAAGATCCCACATGCCGCGGAGCGGCTGGACTGATGTGTCCAATTACCGAGCCAGAGCTCTGGAGTGCATGCACCCAGAGCCGGTGCTCTGCGACAACAGAGGCCACCGCGATGGGAGGCCCACATGGGCCAAAGAACAAAGACGGATGAACATAGAGAAATGAAAGACCAACAGAAGTGGCCCGCCTGCTCCCCTCCCTCCTCACCCCGCCCCCACCAAAAATAAATAAATAAATAAATTTTTTTAAAAAAAAAGAAAATTTCTACTAAATAGGGCTTCCCTGGTGGTCCAGTGGGAAAGAGTCCACTTTGCAGTGCAAGGGGCACCAGTTCAACCCCTTGCTTACCAAGATTCCATGTGCCCGGAGCAGCTGGACCGGGGTGTCCAACTACGAGCCAGCACTCTGGAGCGTGTGTGCCCAGAGCTGGTGCTCTGCAACGAGGGAGGCCACTGCAATGGGAGGCCCACACAGGCCAAAGAATACAGATAGATGAAAATAAATAAAAAATAAAATTAAAAAAACAATAAAAGAGGCCAAATTTTTAAAAAATTTTCAATAAATAATAGTAAAAAATGAAATGGCAAATGAAGCTGGCTTTGATCTCAAATGCAACTACCATGATGTCAGTAGGTTCTGTTGGCACAAGTGTTGCTTTGATGGAACAGAATGAACTGTAAGAGACATGCTTGTCTGCATGATCAAGAGTAAGTCACAGAGCTGATGCTTCTGTTTACTTTACTTGCTTCTAAAATATTTTGTGTGTATATAAAGAAAAGTTGCACTCCAATTACACTAAGAACACTACATACACCAGAATGCTTAAACACTATTTGTCTGCAATGCTTTCTTATGCTTTGCTATACTTCCTAGTACATGAAGAAATTTCAGGGAGTTTCCACTTTGACATATTTTTACGGTTCTATATATTACTTGAACAAGGGACATAGTTTTGTTGATGTCTTTGAAAGAGTAGCATTAGCTTGTAGCGTAAGAAACATGTTTTTCAAAAGTTAGATCAGGGGCTTCCCTGGTGGTACAGTTGGTAAAGAGTCCACCTTGCAGTGCAAGGGGTACCAGTTTGATCCCTGGCACGGGAAGATCCCACATGCCATGGAGTGGCTGGACTGGTGTGTCCAAATTGCGAGCCAGGGCTCTGAAGCGCACACGCCCAGAGCCAGTGCTCTGCAACGAGAGAGGCCACTGCAATGGGAGGCCCACACAGGCCAAAGAATTAACATGGATGAAAATAAATAAATGAGGGACCAAGAAAAGAGGCCAAAATTAAAAAAAAAAAAAAAAGTTAGATCAAATGCGAATGAGGTACATCTGTTGGTTGATGTCTTTGAGAGGCATTAGCTCATTGTGCATGAGACATGTCTCTCAAAAGTTAGATCAAAAAATTGAATGCCACACATGTCCTTGGTGGTCCAGTAGTTCACTCTGCACTCTTAGTACCGGGGCCCAGGTTTGATCCCTGGTCAAGGAACCAGATCCCACACACTGCAACTAAGTGTTCAAATGCCACAACTAAATATCCTGCATGCTGCAACTAAGACCTGGCTCAGCTGAATGAATAAATAAAAATAAATATTAAAAAAAAAAAAAAAAACATAACACCAAAGTGCTACAGAGTATAGAAGAAAGGTCTGGATTCTTCAAAAAAAAAAAAAAAAAAGATACAACCTCTGCTCTCAGTGGAGAAGAAAGTCCAGTTTTAGAGAACATTGCTTCAGCATACATAGGCTGTTTAAACACAATCCAGAGACACTGCCATGGAGCAGACAGACGAAGCCACAGAGGTTGGTTAAGATCCTCAAAGAAAAGAAAAATGGAACTAAGGCAATCCAAACCATACTCTACGACTTTAGGAGCTTTGTAGTCTATTTGTGGACACAGAGAATAGAGGATGAGATCAGCAATGGTCATAGCACAAGTTAGACAGCTCAAACCTCCTAGGGTCAGGGGCTGAACACAGTCAAGTGGAGCTCGTCTGGAGACTCTGAGCTCCTCAAGTGCTGACTGCTGTTCCTTCATCCCAATCCATAGTGCAGGCCCTGGGACCACCTGGTCCTCTGTGGCTCCCTCTTCAGGAGTTTCCACTTTGACATATTTTTACGGTTCTATATATTACTTGAACAAGGGACATAGTTTTGTTGATGTCTTTGAAAGAGTAGCATTAGCTTGTAGCGTAAGAAACATGTTTTTCAAAAGTTAGATCAGGGGCTTCCCTGGTGGTACAGTTGGTAAAGAGTCCACCTTGCAGTGCAAGGGGTACCAGTTTGATCCCTGGCACGGGAAGATCCCACATGCCATGGA
The DNA here is from genome assembly GCA_022376925.1 of Tragulus kanchil. Classification (NCBI taxonomy): domain Eukaryota; kingdom Metazoa; phylum Chordata; class Mammalia; order Artiodactyla; family Tragulidae; genus Tragulus; species Tragulus kanchil. The sequence goes on along the minus strand of JAIOJX010000005.1, from coordinate 98,978,049 downwards.
GTGGCTGGACTGGTGTGTCCAAATTGCGAGCCAGGGCTCTGAAGCGCACACGCCCAGAGCCAGTGCTCTGCAACGAGAGAGGCCACTGCAATGGGAGGCCCACACAGGCCAAAGAATTAACATGGATGAAAATAAATAAATGAGGGACCAAGAAAAGAGGCCAAAATTAAAAAAAAAAAAAAAAGTTAGATCAAATGCGAATGAGGTACATCTGTTGGTTGATGTCTTTGAGAGGCATTAGCTCATTGTGCATGAGACATGTCTCTCAAAAGTTAGATCAAAAAATTGAATGCCACACATGTCCTTGGTGGTCCAGTAGTTCACTCTGCACTCTTAGTACCGGGGCCCAGGTTTGATCCCTGGTCAAGGAACCAGATCCCACACACTGCAACTAAGTGTTCAAATGCCACAACTAAATATCCTGCATGCTGCAACTAAGACCTGGCTCAGCTGAATGAATAAATAAAAATAAATATTAAAAAAAAAAAAAAAAACATAACACCAAAGTGCTACAGAGTATAGAAGAAAGGTCTGGATTCTTCAAAAAAAAAAAAAGATACAACCTCTGCTCTCAGTGGAGAAGAAAGTCCAGTTTTAGAGAACATTGCTTCAGCATACATAGGCTGTTTAAACACAATCCAGAGACACTGCCATGGAGCAGACAGACGAAGCCACAGAGGTTGGTTAAGATCCTCAAAGAAAAGAAAAATGGAACTAAGGCAATCCAAACCATACTCTACGACTTTAGGAGCTTTGTAGTCTATTTGTGGACACAGAGAATAGAGGATGAGATCAGCAATGGTCATAGCACAAGTTAGACAGCTCAAACCTCCTAGGGTCAGGGGCTGAACACAGTCAAGTGGAGCTCGTCTGGAGACTCTGAGCTCCTCAAGTGCTGACTGCTGTTCCTTCATCCCAATCCATAGTGCAGGCCCTGGGACCACCTGGTCCTCTGTGGCTCCCTCTTAACACTTCCTTGAGGGCAAGGACTTGGTCACATTCAGTTGCTGCATTTCACATGGTTTAGAGCCCCAGCGCCTAGCACAGCCCTCTATAACACACAAGCATTCCTTGGTAACACAGGTGGAATGAAGCAAGTTTTAAGGAAAGCGAGTGTGGCCTATATTTGGCAGAGAAGGTAGGGTAAAAGTGGGAAGAAAATTAGAAGATCTTAAAAGAAGAGTTGAAATTTACCCTACTTCAGAAAAGATTCCTGTATGTAAGCGGTATAATGAAAATCAGATTTATGGAAGGTGTATGTGGTGTGTGTGACAGAGACAGACAGACAGACACAAAGAAGGAAGATGAGCAGATGAGTCAGGACAGTCAGGATATAACCTTTTTTCTTCCAACGATATCCTTTTATTGCTTTTCCATCACATGAAGAATTTTATTTCCCAAACTGAATGTATTAAATAATAACTAACTCATTTCTCCATGTTTATGAATCAAGACATAATATCATATGCAAATAAATCATGTTCTAAAATTGCTATTGGTCCATAGGCAGTCAAAGTTTTCAATCAGCCTGAGACAACCAGCCTTAGTAAACTTAGGTAATAAGATTCTAAACAAAAGAAGCAAATGTCTTGATTGTTCTATACAACCTCACTGTGTTACTGAAGAATTCTTGCCGAGAGAGTTCAGGTCACTGGCCGAGGCAGCAGAGCTCATGGAAAGTGCTCATTGGCTCATTGAGCTGGCTGAGCAGATTTACAGACTGACCCAGGACAGGGTCCAAAGAAAGACTGGCTTCATCACTGGGACTGTGCTGATTCAAAAATAAGAGGTTATTCCATAGGAAGAAATAGATCTTACCATGCAATGGTCCACATGAGCAAGTCGGGCAACCAAGATGGCCCCTTGCCCCACCCACATTTCCCAGCAAGACGTTCTGCCTTTGAACAGCTCTCAGATTAAGGTAGTGGCATGTGACGTCTATTCGCAGAATACTATCAGACCAGCAGTTATTGATCGTTTTAGTCTCAGGACTCCTCTATACTCAAAAATTATTAAAGATCCCCCAGAATCTTATATTTATATAGATTATACTGATCGATACTTATCATACCAGAATCAAAAATTAAAACTGAGAAACATTTAAATATGGATAATACTTGAATAATAATGAACTCATTACATGTTAACATATTTTTAAAGAAAATAAAACCCAAAAGTACCTAGGGAGACACATGTCATTGTTCTGTTGCTGTTGTTCAATTGCTATGTTGTGTTCGACTCTTTGCTACCCCATGATCTTCAGCCGGGTTTCCTTATCCTTCACTATCTCCTGGCATTTGCTCAAATTTATGTCCATTGAGTCACTGACACCATCCAACCATCTCGAATCCTCTGTCACACCTTCTCCTCTTATTTTACATTGTTTTTACAATTTGCTGTCTGGCTTAATGGAAGACAGCTGGATTCTTCTATCTTCTACATTTGATCCATTGTGATAGATATCACAACATAGGTGTTGATAGACATCACACTTTCTGTAGCCTCTAGAAAGCTCCACTATATATACATGACAGCATGTGAGTATAAAAAGTAAAGAACACTTTTGTATAATCAGGACGAGTTTTGACCTTGTGAATTTCTTAAAAAAGTCTCCAGGAGTCCTCAGACCACACTGTGAGAAATGATGACTTGCATCATCACTAACAGTAACCTTTTCAAGAGCTCTCATCCAGCTTTCAGCTTGTTTCGTACTTTCCTACTTCCTCTTATAAACCAGTGTCAAGGCTTCCACTCACCACGCAACCTAACTGCTCGTCTAAAGGTGTATAATAAGCTCCAGGGCATCCCCACTTTCTGATCCACATGTTGTTCTCTAACACCACCAAGTCACACCTCGACTACTGTCTTTCACTCAAGTCAGCTTCTCAACAATCTCATCAGTCTCTCACTCTTTAAAACCAAGAACCTCTTCCTCCCCATTCCACACATGACTGGTCAGAAATCCTGTTAATGCATCTTAGATCATCTCTACTTCTTTCTGCACCCCATTCCTATACGCCCTCATCTCTGCATATCTGGATAAACTAGCAACTCATAGAACTGCTTTTCCTGCTCCCAAACTCTCCCTGTCTGTTTGTCCATGCTATCTTGCAAACCACTGCCGGGCTTATCTTATTAAGATGGGTATGCTTTGGGATCAGCTACAGACAGTGCAACCTTTCAGCCATCTTCCATGATCCTTCATATAATGCATGGCATCATTTGGCTCCACATCTTCACCTCTCCATCTTCACCTCTCCATCTATGCATGCTTGTTGCTATTCCAGGTGGGCCGACCTGCTCATTTACTAACTCTGGCTCAGCCTAATCCATAAGCTTTAGTCCATAACTGGGGGCATTGCCCCCAAATTTTTTTTGTTCAAATTTGTCCATTGAGTCACTGACACCATCCAACCATCTCGAATCCTCTGTCACACCTTCTCCTCTTATTTTACATTGTTTTACAATTTGCTGTCTGGCTTAATGGAAGACAGCTGGATTCTTCTATCTTCTACATTTGATCCATTGTGATAGATATCACAACATAGGTGTTGATAGACATCACACTTTCTGTAGCCTCTAGAAAGCTCCACTATATATACATGACAGCATGTGAGTATAAAAAGTAAAGAACACTTTTGTATAATCAGGACGAGTTTTGACCTTGTGAATTTCTTAAAAAAGTCTCCAGGAGTCCTCAGACCACACTGTGAGAAATGATGACTTGCATCATCACTAACAGTAACCTTTTCAAGAGCTCTCATCCAGCTTTCAGCTTGTTTCGTACTTTCCTACTTCCTCTTATAAACCAGTGTCAAGGCTTCCACTCACCACGCAACCTAACTGCTCGTCTAAAGGTGTATAATAAGCTCCAGGGCATCCCCACTTTCTGATCCACATGTTGTTCTCTAACACCACCAAGTCACACCTCGACTACTGTCTTTCACTCAAGTCAGCTTCTCAACAATCTCATCAGTCTCTCACTCTTTAAAACCAAGAACCTCTTCCTCCCCATTCCACACATGACTGGTCAGAAATCCTGTTAATGCATCTTAGATCATCTCTACTTCTTTCTGCACCCCATTCCTATACGCCCTCATCTCTGCATATCTGGATAAACTAGCAACTCATAGAACTGCTTTTCCTGCTCCCAAACTCTCCCTGTCTGTTTGTCCATGCTATCTTGCAAACCACTGCCGGGCTTATCTTATTAAGATGGGTATGCTTTGGGATCAGCTACAGACAGTGCAACCTTTCAGCCATCTTCCATGATCCTTCATATAATGCATGGCATCATTTGGCTCCACATCTTCACCTCTCCATCTTCACCTCTCCATCTATGCATGCTTGTTGCTATTCCAGGTGGGCCGACCTGCTCATTTACTAACTCTGGCTCAGCCATGAAACCTGCTTTAGTCCATAAGCTGTTAGGAAACATGACCCAAGAGAAGGCTTGAAAAAGCACTATGAAGTTCCGCTTACTCTCTTATGCTTTTAATATCCCCATGGAAAAGGACATGCTTAAGCTGGCCCTTTGAAGTAGCACCATTCAACAGAATTTTTAGTGGTGAAGGACAACACTCAATAGTAGCTCTGTATGATCTAGTCACCACCAGCCACATGAGGGTGCTGAACATTTGAAATGTGGCTATTGTGACTCAAAAGTTGAAATGTTAATATTATTTCATTTTAATTCATTTAATTTAAAATAGCTATACATGGTTAATCTGGAGAAGGAAATGGCAACCCACTCCAGCCTGGAGAATCCCATGGACAGAGGAGCCAGGCAGGCTCTTGTTCATAGGGTTGTAAAGAGTTGGACACAACTGAGTGACTAACACACACACGGCTCATGGTTACCATATTCGGCCAAACAGCGATGGAGGATGAGAGACACCCCCAACCTGCCCTGTCCAGAGCAGAACCAGGTCATCCCATTTCCTCCTGCTGAAGCCACCCTGCATCAGTCCATCAGTCTGGAATCACCTACTGATTCCAGACACATATGCAACAAAGGCTTATTGTCACATGCCACTGAGGTCCTGTGGTTGTTTGTTACACAGAAAGAGCTAACTGATACATTTATGTCCTGACCCCACCTGCCTATCCCAAGCAGAACTCTCCTGCTCCACCAAAAACTCTCCGCTCCAGGGGGTCACGTTCCTCACTTGCCCAGCACTCACCAAGCTTGTTCCCACCCTCAGGCACTTGCCACAGCAGAACCTCCCACCAGAACTCAGACTCGTGGAACCGCTTCGCTATTTTAAACTAGCAATATAGAACTGCTTTTCCTGCTCCCAAACTCTCCCTGTCTGTTTGTCCATGCTATCTTGCAAACCACTGCCGGGCTTATCTTATTAAGATGGGTATGCTTTGGGATCAGCTACAGACAGTGCAACCTTTCAGCCATCTTCCATGATCCTTCATATAATGCATGGCATCATTTGGCTCCACATCTTCACCTCTCCATCTTCACCTCTCCATCTATGCATGCTTGTTGCTATTCCAGGTGGGCCGACCTGCTCATTTACTAACTCTGGCTCAGCCATGAAACCTGCTTTAGTCCATAAGCTGTTAGGAAACATGACCCAAGAGAAGGCTTGAAAAAGCACTATGAAGTTCCGCTTACTCTCTTATGCTTTTAATATCCCCATGGAAAAGGACATGCTTAAGCTGGCCCTTTGAAGTAGCACCATTCAACAGAATTTTTAGTGGTGAAGGACAACACTCAATAGTAGCTCTGTATGATCTAGTCACCACCAGCCACATGAGGGTGCTGAACATTTGAAATGTGGCTATTGTGACTCAAAAGTTGAAATGTTAATATTATTTCATTTTAATTCATTTAATTTAAAATAGCTATACATGGTTAATCTGGAGAAGGAAATGGCAACCCACTCCAGCCTGGAGAATCCCATGGACAGAGGAGCCAGGCAGGCTCTTGTTCATAGGGTTGTAAAGAGTTGGACACAACTGAGTGACTAACACACACACGGCTCATGGTTACCATATTCGGCCAAACAGCGATGGAGGATGAGAGACACCCCCAACCTGCCCTGTCCAGAGCAGAACCAGGTCATCCCATTTCCTCCTGCTGAAGCCACCCTGCATCAGTCCATCAGTCTGGAATCACCTACTGATTCCAGACACATATGCAACAAAGGCTTATTGTCACATGCCACTGAGGTCCTGTGGTTGTTTGTTACACAGAAAGAGCTAACTGATACATTTATGTCCTGACCCCACCTGCCTATCCCAAGCAGAACTCTCCTGCTCCACCAAAAACTCTCCGCTCCAGGGGGTCACGTTCCTCACTTGCCCAGCACTCACCAAGCTTGTTCCCACCCTCAGGCACTTGCCACAGCAGAACCTCCCACCAGAAATGGCTTCTCCATTTCTGTCCCCATCTACTGAAATTGGAACCGTCTTTCAAGTTTTAAATGTAACCTCCCCTGTAAAATCTTCCCTCACTATTCGAACTCACAGCAATCCCTAAGGTTCATCCCATGTTTTAGGCTTGATGTTGAAAGCATTATGAGTCAGACACAAACTCGGGCTGAAATCCTAGTCTGGGCATTTTTAATTGAAGCTGTGGTCTTGGGTAACTATTAATTATTATTATTTATTCATCTGAAAAAAAATGGGGGGCATGTTTCTTTGAGGATTAAATAATGTAAAACTGGCAAGTCCTTCACACATGTAGCTATACTTCCCAGTAACTGTTTTCCATTTTGATGGATTTCTTTTTCCTAGAGCAGTACAGACCACCTAGTTCGTACTCACGCTCTCTGACAATTCACTTTTTCATTCAGCCCTGTGAGGGTGTCCACCAGCTGAAAAAAACAACTACGTGACAGATCATGGTGGACACTGTGATATGGTACCAGATCCCTCTTCAGCCTCTGGGAATGCAGCCCTCAGCCTTCCTCTTTGATAACTGCCTCTTTTTTCTATGGGAAAAACTGCCTCACCCAACAGTTACACCTTCTTCCAGGGCAGCCCTAATCTAAACCCTCATCAGGATTAGATTAGGAGACTTCAGTCAGCTCTGCCTTAGAAGACTTGAGACAGCTCTGAAAGGCTTATCCCACCTCCAAGGCTCCTAGGGGCTGGCAGACATCCTGGCTGACCTACATTGCAGTTCAGCTACACTCCCACTGCAATTCTTCTCCACTGCCCTCCCTTCCACAGGAGTGGATCTGAGGAGCTCCCGCTAAAGAAATCATCTGCCTGCTTGTCTCCATCTCAGGGTCCTTCCAGAGAATCCAACCTTTAGCACAGAAGTAAGATACAAAGAGAGCTCTGGGAGTCTTTCTCCTTGAGATGCAGATTAAAACCCCAGATAAGATCAGGGGACTTCCCTGGTGGTCCTGTGGCTAAGACTCCACACTCCCAATGCAGGGGACAGGGTTCAATCCCTCGTCAGGTAAATAGATCCCACGTGCCACAACTAAGAGTTCCCATGCCACAACTTAAAAAAAAAAAAAAAAAGATAACTTCATGCTGCAACTAAAGATCTCTCATGCTACAACTAAGACCTCGCACAGCCAAATATATAAGGAAATATTTTTAAAAATAAATAGGCTTAAAGGTGTGGACTGACAGGAATCCCTTTTCAACAACAGATTTTCTAGGTCTGTAGAACGTAATGCGGTTAATCTGATGCCACAAGTAAAGGACAGCAATAGAGTCCTAATTCAACATAGGGGTTCTGAGCTTAGGATCCAGCAACCCCCCTCATAAGGGTTCATGAGTAGAACTCCGGTTCTAGTAAACTAGAGAGAAAAACAAATTTCACTTTAAATTTCAGTAGCCCCTAAACTTTATTCAGCATTTCCTTCCATTGTAGGCAACAATTGTACTAGCACTTAATGACTTTGCCACTAATGGAAGTCACAGATATAATCCTATCACATTATAGTCACTATATAGTCATTATAGTAGGTTTCTCTGAATATTGTTTAAAGGCCCCATGCCCTTGAAAGCTCACTCATTATCCCTCTTCAGCCTCTGGGAATGCAGCCCTCAGCCTTCCTCTTTGATAACTGCCTCTTTTTTCTATGGGAAAAACTGCCTCACCCAACAGTTACACCTTCTTCCAGGGCAGCCCTAATCTAAACCCTCATCAGGATTAGATTAGGAGACTTCAGTCAGCTCTGCCTTAGAAGACTTGAGACAGCTCTGAAAGGCTTATCCCACCTCCAAGGCTCCTAGGGGCTGGCAGACATCCTGGCTGACCTACATTGCAGTTCAGCTACACTCCCACTGCAATTCTTCTCCACTGCCCTCCCTTCCACAGGAGTGGATCTGAGGAGCTCCCGCTAAAGAAATCATCTGCCTGCTTGTCTCCATCTCAGGGTCCTTCCAGAGAATCCAACCTTTAGCACAGAAGTAAGATACAAAGAGAGCTCTGGGAGTCTTTCTCCTTGAGATGCAGATTAAAACCCCAGATAAGATCAGGGACGTCCCTGGTGGTCCATGGCTAAGACTCCACACTCCCAATGCAGGGACAGGGTTCAATCCCTCGTCAGGTAAATAGATCCCACGTGCCACAACTAAGAGTTCCCATGCCACAACTTAAAAAAAAAAAAAAAAAGATAACTTCATGCTGCAACTAAAGATCTCTCATGCTACAACTAAGACCTCGCACAGCCAAATATATAAGGAAATATTTTTAAAAATAAATAGGCTTAAAGGTGTGGACTGACAGGAATCCCTTTTCAACAACAGATTTTCTAGGTCTGTAGAACGTAATGCGGTTAATCTGATGCCACAAGTAAAGGACAGCAATAGAGTCCTAATTCAACATAGGGGTTCTGAGCTTAGGATCCAGCAACCCCCCTCATAAGGGTTCATGAGTAGAACTCGGCGGTTCTAGTAAACTAGAGAGAAAAACAAATTTCACTTTAAATTTCAGTAGCCCCTAAACTTTATTCAGCATTTCCTTCCATTGTAGGCAACAATTGTACTAGCACTTAATGACTTTGCCACTAATGGAAGTCACAGATATAATCCTATCACATTATAGTCACTATATAGTCATTATAGTAGGTTTCTCTGAATATTGTTTAAAGGCCCCATGCCCTTGAAAGCTCACTCATTAGCACTGGAGTCACTGCTACACTTTGTCATTTAATATGGTTTAAAAAAAGAAAACAAGGGCTTCCCTGGTTGTCCAGTGGATAAAAAGTCCACCTTGCAGTGCAAGGGGAGCCGGTTCGATCCCTGGCCCAGGAAGATACCATGTGCCGCAGAGCGTCTGGACGGATGTGCCCGATTACGAGCCAGCGGTCTGGAGCGCATGCGCGCCAGAGAGGCCACGACAATGGGAGGCCCACACAGACCAAAGACTAAAGATGGATGAAAATAAATAAAATAAAAACCAATAAAAGAGACCAAAATATTAAAAAAAAAAAAACCGAAAGAAAGAAAAGAAAACAACACACATACGTTAATTCATACAAGTTTTTTTTTTTTTTGAAAGATTTAACTCATATTTCAACAGAATTGATTTCCTTAGCAAGGCAGGGTTTTCTGGGCTGCAGCACACTGCCCAGGGAGGTCAGGGCGTTCAACCAGCAAGGGGCCACCCTCTGTGGGTGGACACTTCAAGGACTCATTCTTTTTCCGTAAAGCCGACAAGCTCCACGTGGGTGTTGTCCGGAGCACAGTCTGCCCGGACTATCACAGCCATTCCCAGGGACAGGCTCCAGCCGCTGCGGGAGCCGTTCCCCCCACTTCTGGAATGCACACAACTTTATATGAAATCCACATGGTGCTCGGCAACGACGGGCGGCGGCGCGAAAGTACTTCACCAAGTTGACAGCGTCCCCGCGCTCAGCCAGCACGGAGAAGGCTCCCGAAAGCGAGAGGTCCCTGTCCGATTCCCGTCTGGCCTCCCACCCCCGACCCCGTGGGGACCAAGCTCGGCTACAGGAAATTGGATCGCCGGGGCGCCCTGCTCTCCCAGCCCTGAACTCTGGACACAGAGCAGAATCTTTGCCAAGACATATCCGGACTCCGCACACAACAAACGCAGGGGCTGCCGGCTGCAGCCCTGGGGCGGAGAGCCGGGCTTGGCGGTCTTTTCCTCTCCGGGCACCTACGGGAGCCCCAGCGCTCGCGCGCCGGCTGCGACCCAGCTCCGGCCTTTGCCCCGCGCCTGGCCCCAAGCGGGCCCGGCCCTGTACCCCAAAGACAGCGGCCAACGGCGAGATGCGCGACAAGCAAACTCAGCCTGGGTGCTAGGGTCGCGGGTCCGGGGTCACAGGGTTCTGAAGTCGGGCTGGGCGCGCGCGGGGCGGCACAGACGGGGCGAGCCCCTCAAACCCCAGTGCCGCTCGGGCGACGGAGACCCGGCGGTGGGGAGGCGTCGGCGGGCCGGGCGGAGGCGGGGGCCTCTCGGGCTTGGAGAGCCTGCGCCGCACCCCGCGCCCCGGCGGCCGACGGGTCCGGGTCCCCGCCCACGACGCTCTCGTCGGTCCGGCTCCCGGGCGCCCCCGGCCCACCCGGGCCTTCCTTCAGACGCCGACTCAGCCCTTCGCGGCCTCCCCGACAAGGGCCCCCCAACTCCTGCCCGCGGTCGCACTCACGTAGACCGAGTCGATGTCGGATTTGTCGAAGAAGTGGAGCGCAGTGCTCAGCTCCAGGGCTGGGGAGACAAGGTCATCCCCAGCCTCCAGCTCCAGGTCGCCCTGGCCGGGGCCGAAGGGAAAGAGCTCCCGGCGGCTCAGGCAGCCCCCAGGCCCCGCCAGCAGCAGCGGCAGCAGCAGCGCGCGCGCCCACGCAGCTCCGCTCCGGCGGGCCGTGGCCAGCATGTTCCCGGAGTGCCGTCCCGCAAAGCGAGGGGGCTGTGCGGCCGGAGGCTGAGGAAGGAGGAGATGTAACCGGACGCCCCTCGCAGCCCCTCCGGCCTCCCGCCTCCCGACGTTCCCACCCCGGGAAATAGGGGAGGGGAACCGAGGGGAGATGCGGAGGGCCCCGCCCCCGCCCCGTCCACTGGGCGCGCCGCGGAGGCCGCCCAATGACCGCGAGGGGGAGGGCGAGGGGCGACTCCGAAGCCCCCAGCGGCGCCGGTCGGGTCGCCCACGTTCCCTGCCGGGTCAGGGGCGCTGGGGACCGCGATTCCCGAAGCCAGCCCAGCTCCCGCCCAACGACCCCTCCGGGAGGTAGGAATAGAGCGCCGGGCTCTGCACGGTTGTCCTCGGCCCTGGGCTTAGTTGTGTGGGTCCGGCGACGTGGAAATGCCCCGGATTCCGACACAGTTCGCCCCAAAGCTGCCCGGTGGCGACCGGAGGTCGGACTCGCATGGTCAAACTGGTAGGAAGAGAGGGCAGTCGGTGCCTGGGATTAACGAGAAGGGATAGGACCATGGCCGTTACTCTTTTATCCACTCGTTCAACGTTACTGAGTGTCGGATCCCGTGCTTCTTCCGGGAAAGTTCGGCCAGAAATCGGATCTAACCCCCAGAGTCAAAGTCATGAGTGCAGAACATCATTCAGGGTCAGGCGGAGTGAGGCCCCCAAATGATAAAGGCCATCAAGCCTGGAACAATGGGTTAAGGATATCTCTTTGGAGATAGAGAAATTAAGCCAGGTCTTCCGGGAAGGATAGAATTCAACCAAGGGGCTGGAGAAGGAACCTTCTAGAAGCTGAACTTGGCGAGCGCTGTGGATGAATTCGAGGTGCCCTCCCCCAGTGGAGAATTCGGGAAGGGAATGTTACTCGTAGTGAAACCTTTAATACCAAACATAGGAATTTGAACTCGCTCTGACATTCACGGGAGAACTATTGAGAGTTTTTGACAAAGGGAGATAAGCGATGTGAGTGATATCCTAAGTAATCCTCTGGTCTTTAATTTGGCACTGGGTTGAAAGAAGAGACGCAAGGGTCATCAGAGGATCTTTGAAAGGGGAAAAAATAGAGAGAGATGCGGAAGGAAAAGTGGAAATTGAAAAGAAATGACTCTACGAAACATTACAATTAAAGAAGGAATAAAATCTGATTTTAAATGCGATATGGGAAGGGAGAGGGGAGAAACATTTAAATTGGGTGGAAGGTTTTGAGCCTGGAGGATCGCAAAGCCTCTGCTGCCTTTTGAAGTCAGGGAATGAAGCTGGGGCTTTAGGAGTTGAGTGTTTGATGTCAGACTTGTTAAACGTTTGCCTGCCGCCAGCGAAAATTAACGACCTGGGACCCAGTTTGGGAGATTTATCCCAATAAACAGAGAATTCTGTATCGTATTTAGATGTTTAGAGAACATGAGTCCTGAACCAAAAGAAAATACCAAGAACAAACCAATGAAATACACCCTTGTTTTGCAATCATAATAACCCTGAGACAGAAACCATCCCCTCTTTGCAGAAGATGGACAGAGAGACACAGAGGTTTAAATCACTTTGCTATGGTTACACGGCTTCGGAGACCCACAGCGGTCTGGATCCTTGGGACGCCCCCCCAACCCCTTAAGCACAACATTAAGTGGAGCCATCATTGCTACATTTGTTTCTCTTGATGTTAAAGAGTGACTAACAGCCTGCAATCTGTTGCCAAATCCAGTGGTTTTTCCTTCAATTAATTACCTCCCAGAAATGCAGCCTGGAACCTCCCTCCTCCCCCGGAAGCCCTTCCTGACTCTACCCCATGCCATCCGTACTAGCCTCAGCTACTGCATCGCCCTCCTCTGTGCTTCTGGGCTCCAGCTCTTCCCTTTGCTACGGAGGCTCTTCTTTCTCCTCTGTGCTCACCTGCAGGGCCCTCAAATTTCCCAGTGTGTGCCCAGCCAGCTTCATCCCGCCTGCCCCTCAGATCCTCTCCTTCCAAACCTCCCCTTCACTTTCTGTCTCACATCTGAAGCCACTGACTGTCCCCGACATGCTCTCACCGCTTCTTCAGAATTCTCTGCCTTTTTAGTACTCAGTTTCTGAAACTCCTATTGGTCCATGGAATTTTCCTCAGCTAATACAGACGCACGAACCGTTCTCCACTCGGCTGTTTCAGGGTAGCTTGGAGTCCAGTGTATCTGAGGCCTGGGCTCTGCCATTTATTATCCCTATTAAATTTGGGCAGGTTTATATATCCTCATTTACCTAGGACGTTCATAACTGCAAAGAAAGAATTGCTATGGGAGTTATCTAAGATGATCCATGAAATGCTCCTAGCACAGAGTCAGAGCATAAAGGCAGTACTCAGTTAATATTAAGCCATCATTATCTAAGTGTATGTTTTTCATGATTTTTATTATTCTGCAATTACTAAGATCCCATTTGGAGTCAGACACTGTAGTAGGAATTCTAAATATGAAGACTGTTAACTCATAATCCCTTTTCCTTTTTAAAGATTTTATTTATTTATTTATTTATTTGTTGGAGGAGACGGGTTGGGGAGGGAGGGGACGGGTTGGGGAGGGAGGAGGCGGGCGGGCCACTTCTCTTGGTCTTTCATTTATATATTTTCATCCATCTTTGTTCTTTGGCCCGTGTGGGCATCCCATCATGGTGGCCTCTGTTGTCACAGAGCACCGGCTCTGAGCGCATGCCCTCCAGAGCCCCGGCTCGGTAATTGGACACCCGGGTCCAGCCGCTCCGCAGCACGTGGGATCTTCCCAGGCCAGGGATGGAACCGGCGCCCCTTGCACTGCAAGGCGGTGTCCTTACCCACTGGACCACCAGGGCAGTCCTCATAATCCCTTTTGTAAGGAGATCATAGTCATTAAGAAAGGCAGACGCAGCATCGACACTGTGGGACGTTTCACAGATACACAGGAACAGCGAATGCCCTTCGTTGAATCCCTGCTTCTGCTAGATGCTTTAAGAAGCATCAGATTTAGTACTAATATCAATTGTACAAGCTAGTAGCTATATAGTAGATGTAGGTAAAATGAGATCTGCAAAAATTAATGTGCCCAATTTCACACAGTTAGTGGAAGAGCCAGGCTTTGAATCCCAGGATTTCTGAAAACAAAGCAGATATTCTTTCTACCACAGCTTCCTGTTTCTCTGTAGAAGGAGCGCTTTCACCCTTAATTTCCATTAAGCAAAGTATATTTATTCCCTTGTTTATACACAGTGTTCATGCTCTATATACATGTGCTGTGCATGTGTGCTAATTTGCTTCAGTTGTGTCCAATTCTTTGTGACCGTCTGGACTCTGTAGCCTGCCCAACTCCTCTGTCCATGGGATTCTCCAAGCAAAAATACTGGAGTGGGCTGCCCTGCCCTCCTCCAGGTGTTCTTCCCGACCCAGGTATTGAACCCTCAACTCTTATGTTTTCTGTATTGACAGGCTGGTTCTTTACAAGTGACACCACCTGGGAAGCCCATTTACGTATGTGTCTGTTCCCTGATGTCATTAGTATTATCTTGCTTAATAAGTCCAAGATAAACTGTAAATTATCTGTCATTTCCTATTTATAGCCCTGTACTCACTACCCGTTCCCTGGTGCTGGAGGAATGTGACATCTATGCTATGCCTCCCATGAGGACAATGTTGGCTGGGTGCCAGCCAATTCTTTAGAATTTATAGTTTCAAGTACATGTAGTATTCATCATAATCTTCATCAGAGAATATTTAATTTCATATCTTGCCTGGTCATTATCTAAGTGATTTAGCACCTAGTTGTTTTTCTCTAGTTGTTTTATGTGTGTTTTTTCTTCCCAGATATAAGCTTTTTGGGGTGAGGATCATGTGTTCTGTTTCTTTTCCAAAGGTCACAGAGCCTAACCCAATGCTGCATGCAGCATTTAGTAAAAGTCAACAGTTTGAGAATTCATTTGTACTTTTAAGAATCACTTGGTATCTGCAGTAGCCGATTTACATAACCCACAATTACATGATTACATCAGTTGTTTTCCATAGCTAGAAATGTAAACCTATGCATTTATTATATTATTTTAAGAGGGTGGCAGAGGATGAAATGGTTAGATAGCATCATCAACTCAATGGACGTGAATTTGAGTAAAACGAAGAAGATAGTGAAGACAGGGAAGCCTGGTGTGCTGCAGTCCATGAGCTTGCAAAGAGTAGAACGTGACTTACTAACTGAACAGCAACAAACATTTATTTTTTGACTAGGCTGGGTCTTCAGTGTCTTGTGAACTTTTCTCTAGTTGCAGTCAGTAGGGGCTACTCTCTAGTTGCAGTGCATGGGCTTCTCATTGCAGTGGCTTTTCTTGTTGGAGCTCCCGGGCTCTAGAGTGTGCAGGCTTCAGTAACTGGCACTTGTGCTCTGTAGTTGTGGCTCCGGTACTCTAGAGCACAGGCTCAATAGTTGTGGCATTTTCAGCTTAGTTTCTCCGCAGCTGTGGGATCCTCCTAGACTAGAGACTGAACCAGTGTATCCTTCTCTGTCAGGCAAATTCTTTATTATTGAGCCACCAGGGAAGCCTAGCCAATTTTTGTTTTGTTTTTAAGTTAAAGCCTACACTTTTGAGATATGCACTCTCGTTGATTGCTGTGATCAGATGAGGGAAGAAGACAAAATTTAGGAAGCAGGTTGTTATCTGTAAGAAACCAAAGTTTGTTTTTTTTTTTTCTATTTGGCTTATTTAGATAGATGTCCAGGCAAATGAGCAGAAAAATAACTCCGTGTATATTTCACTGAAGGAAGCATGTGTTACAATCTTACTCTCTTGCAAGGTTTGGCCAGTGACCATATATGGCCATGAAAGCTTTCCTTATTTACCAGATGTAATGTAGAGTCTAATGTATTAGTGTTTCAATTTCAAGGGAATTCACTTAATTTAGGAATAAGGTGATGGCTATTTTAAACAACTTAAACTCAGCTGTTATAAGGACGTCTGTGTGTGCAGTCGCTCAGTTGTGTTCGACTCTTTGAGACCCCATGGACTGTAGCCAGCATGATTAAAAAATTTCATTGTTTTCCATAGCCGATTTACATAACCCACAATTACATGATTACATCAGTTGTTTTCCATAGCTAGAAATGTAAACCTATGCATTTATTATATTATTTTAAGAGGGTGGCAGAGGATGAAATGGTTAGATAGCATCATCAACTCAATGGACGTGAATTTGAGTAAAACGAAGAAGATAGTGAAGACAGGGAAGCCTGGTGTGCTGCAGTCCATGAGCTTGCAAAGAGTAGAACGTGACTTACTAACTGAACAGCAACAAACATTTATTTTTTGACTAGGCTGGGTCTTCAGTGTCTTGTGAACTTTTCTCTAGTTGCAGTCAGTAGGGGCTACTCTCTAGTTGCAGTGCATGGGCTTCTCATTGCAGTGGCTTTTCTTGTTGGAGCTCCCGGGCTCTAGAGTGTGCAGGCTTCAGTAACTGGCACTTGTGCTCTGTAGTTGTGGCTCCGGTACTCTAGAGCACAGGCTCAATAGTTGTGGCATTTTCAGCTTAGTTTCTCCGCAGCTGTGGGATCCTCCTAGACTAGAGACTGAACCAGTGTATCCTTCTCTGTCAGGCAAATTCTTTATTATTGAGCCACCAGGGAAGCCTAGCCAATTTTTGTTTTGTTTTTAAGTTAAAGCCTACACTTTTGAGATATGCACTCTCGTTGATTGCTGTGATCAGATGAGGGAAGAAGACAAAATTTAGGAAGCAGGTTGTTATCTGTAAGAAACCAAAGTTTGTTTTTTTTTTTTCTATTTGGCTTATTTAGATAGATGTCCAGGCAAATGAGCAGAAAAATAACTCCGTGTATATTTCACTGAAGGAAGCATGTGTTACAATCTTACTCTCTTGCAAGGTTTGGCCAGTGACCATATATGGCCATGAAAGCTTTCCTTATTTACCAGATGTAATGTAGAGTCTAATGTATTAGTGTTTCAATTTCAAGGGAATTCACTTAATTTAGGAATAAGGTGATGGCTATTTTAAACAACTTAAACTCAGCTGTTATAAGGACGTCTGTGTGTGCAGTCGCTCAGTTGTGTTCGACTCTTTGAGACCCCATGGACTGTAGCCAGCCAAGCTCCTCTGTCCATAGGATTTTTTTCAGGCAAGAATACTGGAGCAGGTAGCCATTTCCTACTCCAGAGGATCTACCCAACCCAGGGATCAAATTGATACCTCTTGTGCCTGCTGCATTGGCAGAAGGATTCTTTACCTCTGTGCCAAGGACACCATAAATTAAATGACCATCCCTATTACAGGATGAGAATCAAGCAGGATTTTGTGCTCAACTTATTGAATTTTCAAAGAGGATTTGTGTATACAGTACTTAGGGGAAATACGGTTATGTCCATCAATGTATTTGGTTTAGAAGGTACCACAGTTTCCAGGATAAAGTTTAATTTTTCTGTTTCTACATCCTGTTTTCATCTGGACATTTAGCTGGTTCCTCAGACCTCCAGTATAACCTGCCTTTTGTCATTGTTCGGATATTTTTATTTTGTTTTATGTAATTTTCAGGCTTATATAAATGCTGCAAGAGTAATACAAAAAGCTCTCATACCCTTCACGCAAACTTCCTCTTAACATTTTGCCATAATTGTTTTTTCTCTCTCATTTCTCTCTCTGTGTCTCCCTCTCTATAGATACACACATGCACGTTTTATCTAGACTATTGAGAATAAGTTTTGGGGTTTTTTTGTTTTGTTTTGTTTTTTAATTTTGGCCTCTTTTATTGTTTTTTACTTATTTATTTGGTTTCATCCATCTTAATTCTTTGGCACATGTGGGCCTCCCATCGCAGTGGCCTCTTTGGTTGCAGAACACCAGCTCTGGGT
Organism: Tragulus kanchil; assembly: GCA_022376925.1. Lineage (NCBI taxonomy): Eukaryota > Metazoa > Chordata > Mammalia > Artiodactyla > Tragulidae > Tragulus > Tragulus kanchil. The sequence continues at coordinate 98,960,350 of JAIOJX010000005.1, read as the reverse complement.
GCATGTGCTCCAGAGTGCTGGCTGGTAATTGGACATACCGGTCCAGCCACTCCATGGCACGTGGGATCTTCCTGGGCCAGGGATCGAACCAGTGCCCCTTGCATTGCAAGGTGGGCTCTTTACCCACTGGACCACCAGGGAAGTTCTGAGCATAAATTTTGAACACGATGTTTCTTTATCTCTAAATACTTTAAAGTGTATTTCCTAAAAACTGGAACATTCTCTTACATAGCCACAATACAATGGTCAAAATAAGGACGTTTACCTTAATGCTAACTTTGATCAGCTGATTAAAGCAATGTATGGGGCTTCCCTGCCATTTCACATCATTACCATTTGTGTGCATGTGTGGTGAGAACACTTAAAATGGACTATTTTAGCAAATTTCAGGTCTATTATACAGTTTCGACTGTAGTCACCATGCTGTACGTTACATCCCCAGAACTTGCTCATCTCATAACTGAAAATGTGTTCTCTTTGACCAACTCTTCCAGTTTCCTTCACTTTCCAGCCCCCGGCCATCACCATTCTACCCCTTCCCGACAGAATAGTTTAAAAAAATAACCATCTTTTGTGCTCAACTTATTGAATTTTCAAAGAGGATTTGTGTATACAGTACTTAGGAAATACGGTTATGTCCATCAATGTATTTGGTTTAGAAGGTACCACAGTTTCCAGGATAAAGTTTAATTTTCTGTTTCTACATCCTGTTTTCATCTGGACATTTAGCTGGTTCCTCAGACCTCCAGTATAACCTGCCTTTTGTCATTGTTCGGATATTTTTATTTTGTTTTATGTAATTTTCAGGCTTATATAAATGCTGCAAGAGTAATACAAAAAGCTCTCATACCCTTCACGCAAACTTCCTCTTAACATTTTGCCATAATTGTTTTTTCTCTCTCATTTCTCTCTCTGTGTCTCCCTCTCTATAGATACACACATGCACGTTTTATCTAGACTATTGAGAATAAGTTTTGGGGTTTTTTTGTTTTGTTTTGTTTTTTAATTTTGGCCTCTTTTATTGTTTTTTACTTATTTATTTGGTTTCATCCATCTTAATTCTTTGGCACATGTGGGCCTCCCATCGCAGTGGCCTCTTTGGTTGCAGAACACCAGCTCTGGGTGCATGTGCTCCAGAGTGCTGGCTGGTAATTGGACATACCGGTCCAGCCACTCCATGGCACGTGGGATCTTCCTGGGCCAGGGATCGAACCAGTGCCCCTTGCATTGCAAGGTGGGCTCTTTACCCACTGGACCACCAGGGAAGTTCTGAGCATAAATTTTGAACACGATGTTTCTTTATCTCTAAATACTTTAAAGTGTATTTCCTAAAAACTGGAACATTCTCTTACATAGCCACAATACAATGGTCAAAATAAGGACGTTTACCTTAATGCTAACTTTGATCAGCTGATTAAAGCAATGTATGGGGCTTCCCTGCCATTTCACATCATTACCATTTGTGTGCATGTGTGGTGAGAACACTTAAAATGGACTATTTTAGCAAATTTCAGGTCTATTATACAGTTTCGACTGTAGTCACCATGCTGTACGTTACATCCCCAGAACTTGCTCATCTCATAACTGAAAATGTGTTCTCTTTGACCAACTCTTCCAGTTTCCTTCACTTTCCAGCCCCCGGCCATCACCATTCTACTCTCTGCTTCCCTGACAGAATAGTAAAGATTTAAAAAATTGTAACCCATGCTCATTTTAGATGACCCACATGAATGTTTCATTGAAAATAGGAGTGATAGGACTTCTTTGGTGGTCCAGTGGTTAAGAACCTGCCTTCCAAACAGGAGATGTGTGTTTGATCCCTGGTCAGGGAACTACGATACCACGTGTCGAGGGACAACTAAGTCCATGCACCACAACTACTGATCCCTCGCCCTCTAGAGCCTGTGTTCCATAACAAAAGAGGCCCTCACACCACAATAAACATCAAGTACAGCCAAAAAAAAAAAAAAAAGAGAAACTAGTAGTGATTTGTGCAAATCACACTGAATTGGCCCAGGACTATTGAGAATCACTCAATCTGAGTAAAGTGCAAATACAGGTGTTATCTTTTTCTTTTTTACCACTTTTTTTTTTATTCTTTATTTTAAAGATTTTACAGAGCTTTGTTGTTCACCAACATGTATGCTCCCAGATCATTCATATGCATATCCCTGGACCCTCCCCCCACCCAGTTCCTACACTCCCACCCCTCCAGACCATCGCCCCAAGTGATTGTAGGTACTCCTATTCCCTTAGCACAATGACAATAGCTATCTTTTCCACACGTGACAGTATAGGTTTCCATGTTACTGTCTCCATGCCTCCCCCTCCCTATTTCTTCCCCATACAGGTGTTATCTTAAATTTTCTTTTGTTACTAAATCTTCATAAAGTCTCATTTTCATGTGGTAATGTTTATTGTAGCAAAACTAAACAGATAAAATTGCATAATGAAGTAAATTCAGTATGAATTGTGATCACTGCTTATAATGTACTTTACTGACTGCGAATGTCAGCTGATTGTACTCAGTTGTATGGTGAGAACAAGTAATTACAAAAGTATGTTTGTTGGAGTGGGATTAAGCAGTCATCACCATTCGTCCTCTGGTTCTATGTTTGATGCTGAGACCAGCTAACCACTGAACAAAATGAGTGGAGAATGAATTTCCCAAAATTAAAAAAAAAATAAAATTACAACACATTTTCATGTGACTTCAGGTATGTTTAGGGGGATAAAGTAAAAAAAAAACAAAACAAAAACGCTAAACCAGGTAGGTCTTTGGACAACCTACTTCTGTAGTACAGCTACATGTTTACGCTTTAGTGCTTAGATACTATGCTTATAACTGTACCTTCTTGGAAATATTGCATTGTAAATGTCTTCTCTGGATATTTTATCTTTCTACAAAATAGGCTAGACAACTGCCTTTACAACTGTCTTTTTTTTTTTTTAATCTTTCGCGAGGTGGGGTGGGGAGGGAGGGGGACGGGCCGGCCACTTCTATTGGTCTTTCATTTCTCTATTTTCATCCGTCTTTGTTCTTTTGGCTCTAATTGGACACATCAGTCCAGCCGCTCCACGGCACGTGGGATCTTCCCAGGCCAGGGATCGAACCAGCGCCCCTTGCACTGCAAGGCGGTGTCCTTACCCACTGGACCACCAGGGAAGCCCTACAACTGTCTTTTGTAGAAGATACAAGAGACTCCAATTCCTGACTTACCAACTGGTTTTAATTTTGTTTGTTGAGCTTGAGGTTTTCCTTCCAATTAAAATCATGGGCCACCTAAGTTTGTGAGTTATAAAAAGCATGTTTTGACATAAGAGAATTTCAAGGGCTAAAAGATGTATGAGAAGAAGTGAGGGAGCGTAGCCATAGCACATTCATTCAATGCAGGATGAAGAGGCAGTCCAGGTGAACATCTGGACAGGGCTGTGCTGGGGCACCAGGGACTGCAGATTTCAAGTTTCTGAGCAAGAATGGGCTCTCTCTGTTCAGAGAATAGCAATTGGGCCAAGTGGGGATGCTGTGTGAGCAAAGGGTAGACTTCTTGGCCCTATAGGCCCCAGTAAAGGCTTTGGACAGTTAACTATTCCCTGAACATAGTCCAGTAACCACCAGCCCATGTGGTTTTCCAGGAGACAATTGGCAATTTGGAAGTCATGCTCCAGAAGATTAAAGGGAATGTGTTTCCACTAGTTGGCTCTGACTTGTTTAAGACTTCTTTGTCAAAACTCTCACTTTAGGCAGGTCTTCCAGCTGTCCCTCTGGACATTCAGAGTTTTGCTGAGTCTGACACTAATGTACCTCCTCAAACTTACTTCCATTGGCTGACTTCCAGTACCCCTCCTTTCTCATGAGTTCTTTGCTGTCAGAAGGTAGTTTTTGCTGGTAGTTTTCTACTTCTCCAGGTGAAATGCTGCCAGCTTGTAGGAAACCCCAAGTGGGGTCTTATCAAACCTTTTACACACCCCATCACACCTCCTGAAACTCTCCTGGGTGGCCAAAGCAAGCTGTGTCCCCTGGAGATAAAATCCAGGTACAGTTTCTTACTGCATAACCAGAACCAACTTTCTGTGTTTTACGTGGGTTAAATAATAACCACAGGAACAATCACCTTGCAGCTCCATCATGACGATCAGCCAATAGATAAGGAAGGTCAGTGTAGGACATCCAGGGCCTGGAAGAGCAGGCCTGGCCCAGCTCATTACACAGGTCAGAGATGGGGCATGTTCCCAGGCAATGAGGAGCCGCTGAGAGTGTCCGAGTGGTGACGTAAGCTGAGTTGTTGTCTGAGAAGATTACTCTATCAGTATGGTTTAAACGGATCAGTGGAGAAACGCCATGAAAATGGGAGTGTCGGGGACAATGGAAAGATACCAGTCCATTACAGAGATGGACTCAATACGGGGGGCGGGGGGGTGGGTGAGGGAGGGGATGTGGTAACCATGGACACGTGCTGCTCTGATCTGATACAGGGAGGACCGCTGTCTGACAGCACTGACCGCTGACCCCGGCATCCACTGCCGCCTCAAGCTGTGCTCCCACATTTCTGAGTTTGATGAGCAGCCCCGCTCCTGCAGGAGGCAGTTACTTCCTCCAGGCGATGTGGCCAAGAGTCACACCGCAACCCCAGTGTCTTCCCACCATCCTCCAGCTTCCTCCCTTTCCTTTTACAGATGAGAGACCTGCACTGAGTCTGATGGTCCTCCCTGCCTCCTCCTGCCCCTGGATCCTCCTCAGGCCCAAGAAAGTGCATCCTTGTTGGGGACTGGCTGACTCACAGCCTGGTGGACAGAAGATGGTTACGTCTGTGCCATTTACGAAGTATCAGGTTGGCCAAAAAGTTCATTCAGCCTTTTTCATAAGATCTGCTGGAAAATCTGAATGAACTTTTTGGCCAACCCAGTATGCATCACAGGGCTTCCTGGGTATCTGAGTAGTCAAGAATATGTCTGCCACACATGTGCTAGAAGGATGGTGCTGATAAGTGAAAATGCTGAGCAGCAATGGAGAGGCGGATGTGGAGAACAGTCTTACAAACGTTGGTTGGTGTGAGGGAGGGGTTTCTGCTGTGGGACTAGGGGATCTCAAACAGGGGATCTGTGGCAACCTGGAGGGGTGGGTTGGGAAACGGAATGAGAGGAAGTTTGGGGGAGGGGGGCATATGTTTACCTATGGTGGATTCAGGTTGATGTATGGCAGTGAACAAAACCCTGGGTTTTTTGTTTTGTTTTAAAAGAAGAATGTGTCTGCCAATGCAGGAGACACAAAAGATTCAGGTTCAGTCTCTGAGTCAGAAAGATCCCTGGCAGAATGGAAATGGCAACCCACTCCAATACTCTTGCCTGGAAAATTTCTTGGACGGAGGAGCCTGGCCAACTGCCGTTTGTGGGGTTGCAGAGAGTTGGACGCAACTGAGTGACTGAGCACCAACCTTTACAGCAGGTTTGTGAGGGTGTGTAACAGTCTTCAGTTTACTCGTCATGAAACTGGAACTTGTTATGGACACCTGGAGACATGTTCATTTCTCACAAAAATTAAGAAAGATATCGGGGCTAAACAGACAATTGTCTCCTCACACTAAGGATAAGCGTTGCCTGCAAGCCTCACCTCTCTGAGACCAATACAGAGCACAAAGGTTCTTCCTCTTACCACTTTTCAATGCTAATGAAACACTTTACAAACTCCGAGCACCCTTTGTAACTTAAGAATTGTAAGAATGTTTCTCCTCAAGAGCAAAGGTGTTGGTGGGGGAGAAAGGGCTCTGGTGATGACCTCTTTCACATCTCTATAGAGAGACAAAAAGTTTCTTCATGATTATTAATTAGCTTGAGATTTCTAGTTAGAAAAAATACAAAAAGGGGTGGGGGAGGATTGTGCGTTAGCCTCGCCCATGGAGATCGGCTGAGCCGGATGGGGTGGAGACTCTCCAGCTCTGGGGTAAGAACATCTGTTTACATTTGATTGAGTTCTGATTATTTCTAATTACTTGTGCTTGCCTTTATTTGATGATTAATAAACCCACTCTTGGTTTGACAATACTTGAGACCATGATACTGTATTGTCGAGGTCCGAGGCTCACACCCTGAGGGGACCACGCCGTGTTCGCGGAAAAGTCTCTGAGCTATTTAATATAGTTTCTCTTAGCGAGAACTAGTGAGAATAGTAATCAGAGTAAGCTCGGAACACGGTGCCCACGACAATCTCAAGAGTATTTAAATGGCTGTCAAGGTCCCAACAGCTAATAGATGTTACAGCTGAGCTAAAGTGTCTTCTGATGCCAAGCACAATAATGTTTCCATCTGTGTAATGATATTCAAGTGTTTGTGTAAACACATTTAGGGCAACGTGAGACTATTACTGAAATACAAGTATTTTCTTGTATTCTAATCTGTTCAAATATGCAAATATTCTATACAGAGCTGCCACTGGAGGATACACTGTTGTTATTTATTTGCTAAGCAGCCCCTGACTCTTGCAATCCCATGGACTGTAGTCTGCCAGGTTCCATTGTCCATGGGATTTCCCAGATAAAAATACTGGAGTAGATTGCCATTTCCTTCTCCAGAGAATCTTCCTAACCCAGGGATTGAACCTGTGTCTCCTGTACTGGCAGGCAGGTTTTTAACCCCTGAATCACCACCACTTTATATTCGCTTCTTTCCAGTTAGCATGATAATGTCATGAGTTTACATGTTGTGACACAGCTTTCATAATTATTACTTTGTTAACCTTACACTTATTAGCACTTAAGTAATCTGAGCATTTTCCATCAGTTAGCATTTAGGGTGTTTCCTTTTGGGGAACTATTACTAAAAAACATCTGCAGTGAATATTGCTCTTTCTCTCTGGGCGTTATTTCTTCCAACCCTCTACCTCAAGCAGCTTTGGGGCCTTTTTCCCTATAGAGAGACAAAAGTTTCTTCATGATTATTAATTAGCTTGAGATTTCTAGTTAGAAAAAATACAAAAAGGGGTGGGGGAGGATTGTGCGTTAGCCTCGCCCATGGAGATCGGCTGAGCCGGATGGGGTGGAGACTCTCCAGCTCTGGGGTAAGAACATCTGTTTACATTTGATTGAGTTCTGATTATTTCTAATTACTTGTGCTTGCCTTTATTTGATGATTAATAAACCCACTCTTGGTTTGACAATACTTGAGACCATGATACTGTATTGTCGAGGTCCGAGGCTCACACCCTGAGGGGACCACGCCGTGTTCGCGGAAAAGTCTCTGAGCTATTTAATATAGTTTCTCTTAGCGAGAACTAGTGAGAATAGTAATCAGAGTAAGCTCGGAACACGGTGCCCACGACAATCTCAAGAGTATTTAAATGGCTGTCAAGGTCCCAACAGCTAATAGATGTTACAGCTGAGCTAAAGTGTCTTCTGATGCCAAGCACAATAATGTTTCCATCTGTGTAATGATATTCAAGTGTTTGTGTAAACACATTTAGGGCAACGTGAGACTATTACTGAAATACAAGTATTTTCTTGTATTCTAATCTGTTCAAATATGCAAATATTCTATACAGAGCTGCCACTGGAGGATACACTGTTGTTATTTATTTGCTAAGCACCCCCTGACTCTTGCAATCCCATGGACTGTAGTCTGCCAGGTTCCATTGTCCATGGGATTTCCCAGATAAAAATACTGGAGTAGATTGCCATTTCCTTCTCCAGAGAATCTTCCTAACCCAGGGATTGAACCTGTGTCTCCTGTACTGGCAGGCAGGTTTTTAACCCCTGAATCACCACCACTTTATATTCGCTTCTTTCCAGTTAGCATGATAATGTCATGAGTTTACATGTTGTGACACAGCTTTCATAATTATTACTTTGTTAACCTTACACTTATTAGCACTTAAGTAATCTGAGCATTTTCCATCAGTTAGCATTTAGGGTGTTTCCTTTTGGGGGACTATTATTAAAAAAAAACATCTGCAGTGAATATTGCTCTTTCCCTCTGTGTTATTTCTTCCAACCCTCTACCTCAAGCAGCTTTCTTGGTGGTCCAGTGGGTAAAGAGTCTGCCTTGCAGTGCATGGGGCACCAATTCGATCCCTGGCCCGGGAGGATCCCACGTGCCGTGGAGCAGCTGAATCAGTGTGTCCAATTATGAGCCAGTGCTCTGGAGCACATGCATCTAGAGCTGGTGCTCTGCACTGAGACAGGCCACTGCAATGGGAGGCCCACACAGACCAAATAATTAAGATGGATGAAAATAAATAAATAAAAAACCAATAAAAGAAGCCACAATTAAAAAAAAAAAATGTGACCGTCTTTATGACCACTGATAATGTATTGCTGCTGTTAGGAGTGAGGGTAAGGAGAGCTGAGGGGTAGAATGTGTACAGAATCACCACCAGCCCTGGAGAAACTAGACGTGCACCTTTTAATTCTTCTCTCTGAGTCTGTATGTGTGTGTGTGTGCATGTGTGCATGCACACTTAGTTGTGTCTGACTCTATGACCCCATGGACTGTACCCCACCACGCTCCTCTGTCCAGGGGTTTTCCAGGCAAGAATACTGGAGTGAGTTGTCATTTCCTTCCCCAGGGGATCTTCCCAGCCCAGGGACTGAACCCTCAGTCTCTTGCGTTTCTTATAAAGCCAACTCAAATTTACCTTCTGCAGAAATCTTTTCCAGGTCCTTCCTAAACATCCTCCCTTTCCTACATCCTATTGTTGCTGTTGTTTAATTGCTAAGTTATGTCTGACTCTTTGTGATCCCATGGACAGTAGCCCACTGGGCTCCTCTGTCCTTGGAATTTCACAGGCATGAATACTGGAGTGGGTTGTCATTTCCTTCTCCAGAGGCTCTTCCCAGCCCAGGGATCGAACCTGAGTCTTCTGCATTGCAGGCAGTTTCTTTACCGCCGAGCCACCAGGGAAGCCCTTGCACCCTATTAGATCAATGACTATAGCAACATATCATCTTGGCTGAGAACTCTTTCGTTTACAAAGTGTATCTATAATCTCACCTAATCTGCAGGAGTACTTTGATAGGAAACTGAAGCTCAGAGTAAATATTTTGCTCAAGGACACTCCATTAGCAAAAGGCAATGCTCTGTCTTCAGGGGCAGGGCTCTTCCCTTTAGAGAGCTATAAAAGGACAACTCAGATCAATAGTGACCTTTTGATCTCCGTCTGAAGTGGTTGCCATCCAAGAGTTGGCAACATTGTCTTTTTGAAATAATGTCACCTTTTCTGTGTGTCTGGGCAGCCTCTTCAGCTTTCAGAAACTCCACCAGATTCCAGAGAAAAAAACTGTCTTCCAAAACAGTGGTTCCCAGCTGAGAATATGCAAATATGCTGAGAGGTGAGAGGTGAGGAGGAGGAGTGGAGGTCAGAGTTCCTGTCCCTGAATTCCAATAAGCTTGCGGGTGTGCCCAGGTCTGGGAAGTGGGCGAGGACAGCAAGGTGAGGGAAGGGGCTGGACAGATAGAGAATCATTGCTCAAAGCTGACCATCTGCTGACTCGGAATTGGGCTTTCTCTCCAGGCTCCCTTCAGGATAATTCCCATCACTGCCCATGACCCAGCACAGCCAAAAATTAAAAAAAAAAAAAAATTAAAAAGAGGTAAGAGGCCCTAGCTCCTAAAGTCCATTTCTGTTTGTATTTCATCATAGAAAACACCCTCTTCAGCCTGAATTCAATCACCCCAAGTCCCAGCTGGCCTCAATGCGCCAGGTAATGCCCTAAAACAGAGAAAACCACCTGTGTTCCCTTCCTCTTGGTACACATAGGCTAGGGTGGGGGTGGGGTGGGGTCTTTCCTTTCCCAGGAAGTGGCTCACTTTTCCCTCCTCCAGTAAAGATCCTGAAAAACAATCACCCAAAACACCCAACCTTTCCCATTTGGTCCTTGCATCTATCATAGGAAATCTCTTATTTTCCCCCTTTGTTTGTAATCTATAGGCTACCTGATGTTCTAGTGAGTTTTTGACTCTTAAAATGGAGACCCTGCTCCTTAACTTGTATTCTTTCCTCTGGCTCTTCCCCATGGGTCAGGAGAAGTGGCAAGCCTGGGTCAAGCCATGGCACAGACTGGAGAGAGTCAGGCGGAATGACCCTGGGTAGGAGCTCAGAGTAAATATTTTGCTCAAGGACACGCCATCAGCAAAAGGCAACGCTCTGTCTTCAGGGCAGGGCTCTTCCTTTAGAGAGCTATAAAAGGGCAACTCAGATCAATAGTGACCTTTTGATCTCCGTCTGAAGTGGTTGCCATCCAAGAGTTGGCAACATTGTCTTTTTGAAATAATGTCACCTTTTCTGTGTGTCTGGGCAGCCTCTTCAGCTTTCAGAAACTCCACCAGATTCCAGAGAAAAAAACTGTCTTCCAAAACAGTGGTTCCCAGCTGAGAATATGCAAATATGCTGAGAGGTGAGAGGTGAGGAGGAGGAGTGGAGGTCAGAGTTCCTGTCCCTGAATTCCAATAAGCTTGCGGGTGTGCCCAGGTCTGGGAAGTGGGCGAGGACAGCAAGGTGAGGGAAGGGGCTGGACAGATAGAGAATCATTGCTCAAAGCTGACCATCTGCTGACTCGGAATTGGGCTTTCTCCCCAGGCTCCCTTCAGGATAATTCCCATCACTGCCCATGACCCAGCACAGCCAAAAATTAAAAAAAAAAAAAAATTAAAAAGAGGTAAGAGGCCCTAGCTCCTAAAGTCCATTTCTGTTTGTATTTCATCATAGAAAACACCCTCTTCAGCCTGAATTCAATCACCCCAAGTCCCAGCTGGCCTCAATGCGCCAGGTAATGCCCTAAAACAGAGAAAACCACCTGTGTTCCCTTCCTCTTGGTACACATAGGCTAGGGTGGGGGTGGGGTGGGGTCTTTCCTTTCCCAGGAAGTGGCTCACTTTTCCCTCCTCCAGTAAAGATCCTGAAAAACAATCACCCAAAACACCCAACCTTTCCCATTTGGTCCTTGCATCTATCATAGGAAATCTCTTATTTTCCCCCTTTGTTTGTAATCTATAGGCTACCTGATGTTCTAGTGAGTTTTTGACTCTTAAAATGGAGACCCTGCTCCTTAACTTGTATTCTTTCCTCTGGCTCTTCCCCATGGGTCAGGAGAAGTGGCAAGCCTGGGTCAAGCCATGGCACAGACTGGAGAGAGTCAGGCGGAATGACCCTGGGTAGGAGCTCAGAGCTGATCCTTTCTGCTTTAATTGGGAGGAGCAGAATGGAGTCAGGCTGAGGAATTGAGGCAGAGTTCAGAGACCAGGTGGTGATCCTTTCAATAGTCGCTTCTCTCCTCACACCCCAAACACCAAAGAAGCACAAACATGCACACCGCACACACTCACACACACACACACACAGATGAGTCTCCACACTGACCTTACCTACCGCTGCCCTCTCTCACCACTCTGACTGCCTCACACACCAAGCCTGTTCTTGCCTCAGGACCTTTGCACACACAGTTCTCCCTGCTTAGAACACTCATACCTCATTCCTTGGCTTCCTTTTAGTCTTTCCTCAATTGCCACCTTTACAGTAAGGCCTGCCATGACCACCTTATTTAAAATTCACACTTCCCTGTGGCGGAAACTAACCCAACATTGTAAAGAATACAGGAATGTATATATGACTACATATATGTGATTAAATGTATATAATATGTAATTATAATACATGTAAGTATTAACAGTTTCGTCATGGACTCATGATAGCTTTGTCACAGAACAAAGTTCGCCTAGGCCCATGCTCAGGAACCATGGCCTGTGAAAGAAGCACAGGTTTCCTGATGGCGAACGAATTTCCTCTCAGCCACAAAGCACTGCAGATAAATAAATGGACAGGAACCCCTGAGTCCATTTATTTTGGGTAAGTGTACAGGCATACTGTCCATATGGTTTATAGGGTTTATTTATGCCTGGCAACTGTGTAGACCTAATTGCCTTCATTTCCAGTTAGAAGATCTAAAATGAAAACCATCAGCAGTTTACTCATTTAGGCCCAAATATGGTGTGACATTTTGGTTCAGAACGCAGCCTGCATGGGGTTGTCCTGCAGCCCATGGAGGTTTAGGAAAGTCAAGTACTTTTCTTCTTCCAGGAACGTGAGTGCTAAATATTTACAAATGTAAAGAGAGACAGTACGCCTGAGATCGTCTCAGGGAAGGAGTGTTTGACTGAGATGGTTTTATTCCTTTCTGGGTTTACACGAACGACAGATTATGGCAAAACAAATGATGAAAAATGAGAACCGTGTTGAACTTGTTTGGACAGCGTCTCACCAGCTGGCTCTTCCAGCCCATCTGTGGGTTAGTTTACCCCATTTGGCTCGTCTTAGCGTTCAGTTCACCCTTTACTACTGTCCTGTTCCAATATCAGGGCTTGCCACCCACTTCCTTCCTTTTTCTGAGGCTGAGGAAGCCATTAGGACCCAGAAGTGAATTGTCTTCTATTTTCAAAAAAATACTTATTTATTTATGTGGCTGTGCCAGGTCTTAGTTGTGGCATGAAGGATCTAGTTCCCTGACCAGGGATTGAACCCAGGACCCTTGTATTGGGAACAGGGAGTCTTAGTCACTGGACCACCAGGGAAGTCCCTGTTTCCTTTCTTCCCTTTTTTTTTTTTAAGTTTGCAAATTATTTGTATTTCCAGCTGTTGAGACGATATTTCTGAGAGTAGAGGTTACTTCTAGCAGCAAAACCAGAGTCAGCTATTAAGCAACCAGTACGCTATAGTAGTTGAATACATGACCATTTCTCTTTTAGCTCCTTCTTTGTTTTCATCTTCCAGGAGCTGTAGACATCTGTTTAGTTTGATTATATATTGTCTTAATGAAGCTGCATCTACAACGGCCATGTCTTCTGAAGTTCCTTCAGTCGTTGCGTCTATATTTGAAATGCCATACCTGACGTTGTTGTGATGAGGGTTCGGGTGGCAGGGCAGACCCACCACGCAACACAGGTATGGAGTCAGTTCTGACCAGCTGTCTGTTTTGGCAAACACCATTTTCACGCATGGAGTGCTCTTTTTAGCCTGCCAACTGCACAAATTTCTTCACTTTGAGGGGCTGGAGAAGGTCTTTCTAAACTCAGAAAATCTAGCAGTCTTTCACTTAGGGTAAGCACCTGAAGTGGTGTTTGCAGTGCTAGAGGCTTAAAGGGAGGCAACTGTATAAGGTCAAGATCGACGGGTCTTGAAAATGAAACGTCATTATTTTCTGCTACCACAGTTCTCTCTGGAACCTGCATAATCACACTAGCATTTGAAACTCCTTGGAATCCTTGTTCCAGGTCAGCATTAGGTGATGCTACCTTTAATTTTTCCAGGATCCTCATCCGCTGACTAATACCTTCGTTGTGTTCCATTTCATACCGAATTCGACTAATTCCCATCATCTCAGCAGCAGTGGGAGAAGGAAATGCTGCCCCACTCACTAAATGTATACCAACTACTGCTTGCTTTTTGGCATTATCTGCTTCTGTGCTTCATATTAAATCCTTTAACTTACCTCAATATGCATGTGCTGGATTTAGAGTCACTTTGTCCTCCTGGGCCTGCTGGAGGGTTCCCAGCTAGGGCCGCCCCCCGCCAGCTGCCCGGGCGCTCGTGTGGACAGTCTCAGAGGCCACTGACCGAGCGCGTGGAGGTACCCTGGCAAATCACCAGCCAGAGAGCCCTGTCTTCTTTTTTGAGTTGCATTTTAAGTTAATGTTACCTCTCTCCATGGTGTGTATTTTCCACTATAATACCTAGTCTTAAACTTCCCTTTTCTAAATTACAAAAACAGGTGTATGACTGTTATAAAAACTTCAAACATTCAGGCATTTGGGATTTCTATTAGGAACGTGGCCTCTGGAGTCAGAATCCTGGGTGCAACTCTGTCACTCTCCTTGGAAGACCCTGGGCAAGTACCTTGACCTCCTGTTTCAGTTTTTGCATCTGTAAAATGGAGACAATTAGGGTACTCATCTCATAGGACGGTTGTGAGGAATAAACAAGTTATTACATGTCAAGTGCCTGGAGCAGAGCTTGGCATGTACTAAGCCTTAGATGTGTGTTCATTATCCTTGTTAGCAGTGGTAATTTATGAACACATACTGTAGAGTTAGAATATTGGGCTAGCTGCTGCCACAGAGGCCCCGAACTACAGTAGATCAAACCAGATAGATGTTTCCTTCTCTTTCTAGGAGTCTTCAAAGGAGTGGGACAGGGAAGGTAGTTTCATGAAGTTTCATGAAGTTGCATCCCCTACCAGGGGTCCTTGGCTGAATCAAAGCCTTATCTTTGGGTCCAGCTGCAGGAAGGGGACAGAGGAAGTGAACCACTAACTTCCTTTAGAAGGACGTGACCATTTGGTTGCACAAATTACTTCTGCTCACATCCCATTGGCCGGAATTTAGGCTCTCTGCCAAAGCTAGCTAAAAGCAAGGCTTAGGCTGTCCACTTAAACACAGGATTGGGTTACATCACTGGCACCTGAGCTAATGTCGTCTTTAGCTGCCCACTTATTAATGAAATGGACAACAGTGGGAGGAGACCCAAATTCTATTCCTAAATGAAATAAAGAAGGGATTCTTTACTGCCGAGCCACCGGGGAAGCCCCTAAAGAAGGGCTACTGACAAACAACCAGCCATCTCTGCCCCAAACATTTTTTTCTATAATGGTATCATTCCAGATAAGTTGCTTTACACATAGACTTTCCATTTAGTGATAGATTGAATAGTCTCCCTGTGTTAGTACAAACATATCTAGTTTATGTTTCTGGTCAGCTCACTGTATTCCAGGATATGAAAGTCCTGTAATTCACTGAATCAGTGATGGGCATTGAGGCTATTTTCCATCTTTGTTCTTACAAACAAAGGGGCAATGTGCACCCTCCTACATAGTTTTTTTTTTTTTGCAATTTTTTTGCTAGCACTTCTATGTCATAGGTTTATAAAAGTGGGTTGCTAGGAAATACAGAGTATGCATTTTACATTTTTACACACTGTGAAATTCTGCTCTGAAAATATTGTACCAATTTGTGCTCCCACAACAATATAGGGCTTCTCAGGTGGCTCAGTGGTAAAGAATCCACCTGCCAAGGCAGGAGGTTCAAGAGACATGGGTTTGATCCCCTAGAGGAAATGGCAACCCACTCCAGCATTCTTACCTGGAAAATTCCATGGACAGGGGAGGCTGGTAGGCTACAATCCATGGGGTTGCAAAGAATTGGACACAACTGAGTGACTGAGCCACTGAGCATGAGCACAAACAATATAGGAGAGTCTTCCTGTCATTGTATCTACAGAGGCAAAATCTCCCCTCTGAAGTGACAATCTGAAAATCTTGAATGGACAATATGTAGCAGCAATGGCCCTCCCACCTGTAGATGATTATCTTGATTTATACTTGGCCCTGTCAGTGGGACTTGAACCCACTTTTTTTTAAATTTTTATTTACTTATTTATTTTTGACTATTCTGGGTTTTCACTGCTCCTCTTCTCTAGTTGCAGGGAGTGGGGGCTCCTCTCTAGTCAAGGTCAGCAGGCTTCTTGTTGTGGTGACTTCTCTTGTTGTGGAACTCGGGCTCTAGGGCACACAGTCTTCAGTAGTTGAGGCACACGGGCTCAATAATTACGGCTCCGAGGCTCTAGAGCACAGGTTCAGTAGCTGTGCTCATGGGCTTAGTTGCTCCACAGCATGTGGGATCTTCCCGGATCAGGGATCGAACTTGTGTCTCCTGCATTGGCAGGGGAACTCTTCACCATTGAGCTACCAAGGAAGCCCCCCACTGTCTTTTAATTGAGATCACACACCTGGTTTCAGGACTTAATGAAGCTCGAGTTCTTTATGTATGATCACAGAAACAATTCAGTGAGAGACAAAGTTGTAGGTAAGAAATGGATTGCCATGTCTCCTTCCCTCGTGTTTCATAAGGATGAAGTTATTACATGTAAGGTACTTCAAATAATGCCTGGGTCAGCTTTCATTTAAAAGCCATAGCTAAGTATCGTGTGTGGCAAATGAAAGCTAGCCATCTATCAGACTACTGGATTGAATTCGTATCACCTGTTTCTGGGTTTTGCTGTGTAGCAGCCATATTTGACCAATGCATTGAAGAAAGATGTATTGCATTAAAAGTTGTTTTTTCTTTTAAAAAAAAATTAATGTCTGGGTTCATTAAGCATCAGGGATGGGTTTGCTCTTCTTTCCCCATCATCCTCATCACCATGGACCTAGAAGTCCAAGTCAACTAAACTGGATTTCATTGTCATCCCAAGTCCCCAAAATAACTGTCCAGATGATACTCAGAGTCTGTGTACCCCCAGCAGAGTGAGGGACATGAGCCATCCTCAGGCGGGCACCCCAGCCTTCAATTCTAGGACACAGTTGTCTAATTCATGGAAGGAGTTTTGAGGAGCATCTTCTGCAGAATTGCACAGGGGTACCCTTTCATCATGGTGGGGGCAAAATTTGACTATCAGTGGAACAGGATAGGTAGAGCTCCACGGTAACAGTGGCAACAAATATTAAGGGTTCCCATCCATCAGTTCCACTCAGTCAAATTCTGGACACATAGTTATACTTAATCAGTCAAATGACATAAATTTAGCCTCTTGCCTGCCCCAGACATGCATGGCATTGTTAAGACAGGCTTTAAAGTTAATTTGAAATGCATGTGTTTTCTGTAATGCCGAAGATGGTAAAGCAGCTGCATTGCTTTCCCACAGACCTCCAACACTTCCTTCCTTTCCTTCCTGGCTAGAGTATTTAACTTTCTTCTAAGCACCAACCGTCTGGGGCTGGACGGTGACACAGGACATCTGGTCTGCCTGACCCGCCCATGTGATGTGTTGAGCAGGCCTGCCCTTTACTCAGGGGCTCACACAGCCTCCACCCTATAAGCAGAAATGGGCAGAGAAATTGCAAGTGAAGATTTCTTTTTATTCATAAGGAAGAGAGAAGAAAGAGGCAACTTAAACAGAATCACAGTCCCTTAAAGGGAGGTCTGGGGGGCTCTTGGAGCCTTTGTGTAAATTTCTTCTTCCAAGCGTCTGTCTTACCTGTCTTTGTTAAGTTGCCCTGCAGAAGGCAGACACCCAGTGGATGTGTTCTGTGTGGCAGCACCACTTCTGAGGCCTCCTCTTCCATCAGCAACTGTCCCAGCATCCTTGCTGGAGCCCCTTCTGCTGCCCTCTCTGCACGCTGGTGTCCTCCAAGTCTTCTCCTCTTCCTATTTGAAGACCTTTTTCTAAATGACATCATTTAGAAGTCCAGCATCAGTCCCCAACCTTTTTGGCACCAGGGCCTGGTTTCACAGAAGATGATTTTTCCATGGCCCAGAGCTGGGTTTCTGGATGAGTCAAGTGCAGTTCATTTATTGTGCACTTTATTTCTATTTAGTCAAGTGCAGTTCTTCCCCAAAATAACTGTCCAGATGATACTCAGAGTCTGTGTACCCCCAGCAGAGTGAGGGACATGAGCCATCCTCAGGCGGGCACCCCAGCCTTCAATTCTAGGACACAGTTGTCTAATTCATGGAAGGAGTTTTGAGGAGCATCTTCTGCAGAATTGCACAGGGGTACCCTTTCATCATGGTGGGGGCAAAATTTGACTATCAGTGGAACAGGATAGGTAGAGCTCCACGGTAACAGTGGCAACAAATATTAAGGGTTCCCATCCATCAGTTCCACTCAGTCAAATTCTGGACACATAGTTATACTTAATCAGTCAAATGACATAAATTTAGCCTCTTGCCTGCCCCAGACATGCATGGCATTGTTAAGACAGGCTTTAAAGTTAATTTGAAATGCATGTGTTTTCTGTAATGCCGAAGATGGTAAAGCAGCTGCATTGCTTTCCCACAGACCTCCAACACTTCCTTCCTTTCCTTCCTGGCTAGAGTATTTAACTTTCTTCTAAGCACCAACCGTCTGGGGCTGGACGGTGACACAGGACATCTGGTCTGCCTGACCCGCCCATGTGATGTGTTGAGCAGGCCTGCCCTTTACTCAGGGGCTCACACAGCCTCCACCCTATAAGCAGAAATGGGCAGAGAAATTGCAAGTGAAGATTTCTTTTTATTCATAAGGAAGAGAGAAGAAAGAGGCAACTTAAACAGAATCACAGTCCCTTAAAGGGAGGTCTGGGGGGCTCTTGGAGCCTTTGTGTAAATTTCTTCTTCCAAGCGTCTGTCTTACCTGTCTTTGTTAAGTTGCCCTGCAGAAGGCAGACACCCAGTGGATGTGTTCTGGGTGGCAGCACCACTTCTGGGGGCCTCCCTCTTCCATCAGCAACTGTCCCAGCATCCTTGCTGGAGCCCCTTCTGCTGCCCTCTCTGCACGCTGGTGTCCTCCAAGTCTTCTCCTCTTCCTATTTGAAGACCTTTTTCTAAATGACATCATTTAGAAGTCCAGCATCAGTCCCCAACCTTTTTGGCACCAGGGCCTGGTTTCACAGAAGATGATTTTTCCATGGCCCAGAGCTGGGTTTCTGGATGAGTCAAGTGCAGTTCATTTATTGTGCACTTTATTTCTATTTGAATCAGTTCTACCTGAGATCACCAAACATTAGACTCCAGAGGTTGGGGTGCCTGCTCTACTGTTTTAAACTTCTTCTTTTGTGCTGTGTCTCTTCCAGATCTCCTACCCTAGCCCAAATCTCTCAACCAAATGCCCGTTAGACATTTCCATTGATGTCCAAAGACATCTTCGACTCAACATTTCCCAAACTGAAACTCAAAATTCTCTCCCCAGTGTGCGCTCTTCCGCCTGGGTTCAGGAAACCATCTTCCTCTCTCTTCTCTGTCTAGAAGCCTGAGTCTTCAACCTGTCCCTTTTCATCTCCCACAACCCCCATGTCAAATTAGTAGTAATAGTGGCTCTTGGTGGTTTAGTTGCTGTTTTGACCCCATGGACTATAACCAACCAGGCTCTTCTGTCCACAGGATTTCACAGGCAAGAATACTGGAGTGGATTGCCTTTTCCTTCTCCAAGGGATCATCTAGACCCAGGAATCAAATCACAGTCTCCTGCATTGGAAGGCAAATTCTTTATGGCTGAGCCACCAGGGAAACCCAAAGTAGAAATAATTGTAGATGATATGGAAAGGGCACATTGTGTGCCAGACATTATACTAACCCCTAACATTCTCATCTGATACACCAATTATACAAGGTAGATACTCTGATTAGCAATGCTTTATACACAAGGAGACTGATGCACAAATTGCAGAGCTAATAGATACATAAGGAGACTGAGGCGCAGATTTGTCACAGAGCTAATAGATAGCTGAGCTGAAACTTGGATCTCTTTAATTCCAAAGCTTGAGCTCCTCATCACCACCTTGTACCAGCCCTGATCATTTGTCCTAAACACTCTCTCTGCTGCATCCTTCTCTTCATCTCCTGGGATGACCCTTTTTGTTCTTGTGTCATTTCTCACATGGACCAATGCCACCCCCTATTAATTCTCCAACTTTGAGCCTACACCTCCATATGGTTTGCCACAAGCCAAAGACTTACCTAAAGCATGGCAAAAAGAAAACAAAGTCCTTTGTCCAGATTGTCAGCATCATCAGTCTGCTTGCCAACACATGTCTTGTATTTCCATCTACTCTAAGATGGGTCATGATACTTCACTTTTTAGGGGCTTTGCCCAAGTTATTTGCTCTCTGGGACCTTCCTTCCTACCTTCTGTGAATTCTACTTGTCCCTTAAGACTCAGCTTAGATGGCAATTTCTCTGTGAAAAAAAATCTATGATGTTGTGATATATAATAAGAACCATTTATTTGGTCTTTGTTTATTCCAGTTCCTAGTGCAGAGCTCCTAAAACCTTGGAATTTCTGAAGTAATAAGAGAATTAAAATAAGTATCTTTTGCATTCATCGGAAGACCTACACATGAGTTGATGTTAATGAGGTGACTTTTGAAAGTCCTTCGGGATCAGGACTGTTAGCCAGGGAACCAATCATGGGATGAAAGGGTTGGAACTGTCAGCCCCACGCCTTCAGGGATAGGAGAGGGGCTGGAGGTTGAGTCAGTCACTAAACGGCCAATGATTTATCAATGCCAATGAACCCTCTATGAACATCCCTAAAAATTCAGGGATCATTAGACCCAGGAACAAATCATTTATGGCTGAGCCACCAGGAAACCCAAAGTAGAAATAATTGTAGATGATATGGAAGGGCACATTTGTGAGCATAAACCAAATAGATAATGAGATAAGGAGCACATTGTGTGCCAGACATTATACTAACCCCTAACATTCTCATCTGATACACCAATTATACAAGGTAGATACTCTGATTAGCAATGCTTTATACACAAGGAGACTGATGCACAAATTGCAGAGCTAATAGATACATAAGGAGACTGAGGCAGATTTGTCACAGAGCTAATAGATAGCTGAGCTGAAACTTGGATCTCTTTAATTCCAAAGCTTGAGCTCCTCATCACCACCTTGTACCAGCCCTGATCATTTGTCCTAAACACTCTCTCTGCTGCATCCTTCTCTTCATCTCCTGGGATGACCCTTTTTGTTCTTGTGTCATTTCTCACATGGACCAATGCCACCCCCTATTAATTCTCCAACTTTGAGCCTACACCTCCATATGGTTTGCCACAAGCCAAAGACTTACCTAAAGCATGGCAAAAAGAAAACAAAGTCCTTTGTCCAGATTGTCAGCATCATCAGTCTGCTTGCCAACACATGTCTTGTATTTCCATCTACTCTAAGATGGGTCATGATACTTCACTTTTTAGGGGCTTTGCCCAAGTTATTTGCTCTCTGGGACCTTCCTTCCTACCTTCTGTGAATTCTACTTGTCCCTTAAGACTCAGCTTAGATGGCAATTTCTCTGTGAAAAAAAATCTATGATGTTGTGATATATAATAAGAACCATTTATTTGGTCTTTGTTTATTCCAGTTCCTAGTGCAGAGCTCCTAAAACCTTGGAATTTCTGAAGTAATAAGAGAATTAAAATAAGTATCTTTTGCATTCATCGGAAGACCTACACATGAGTTGATGTTAATGAGGTGACTTTTGAAAGTCCTTCGGGATCAGGACTGTTAGCCAGGGAACCAATCATGGGATGAAAGGGTTGGAACTGTCAGCCCCCACGCCTTCAGGGATAGGAGAGGGGCTGGAGGTTGAGTCAGTCACTAAACGGCCAATGATTTATCAATCATGCCTATGTAATGAACCCTCTATGAACATCCCTAAAGGATACTATTCAGAGACTTTCTGCTATTCAGGGAGATGCTGCCAGGAGTCCCAGGGAGGGAAAGGAAGCTCTACGCCCCTTCCTCACACCTTGCCCTGTACATCTCTTCCTTCTTGCTGTTTCTGAGATATATTTTAAAATAATAAATTAGTAATCAGGGCAGGAGGAGAAGGGGGCGACAGAGGGTAAGATGGTTGGATGGCATCACCGACTCAATGGACGTGAGTCTGAGCAAGCTCCAGGAGACAGTGCAGGACATGGAAGGCTGGTGTGCTGCAGTCCACGTGTGCTAAGTCACTTCAGTCATGTCCAACTCGGTGCGACTCTATGGACTGTAGCCAGCCTGGCTCCTGTGTCCATGGGATTTTCCAGGTAAGAACTCTGGAGTGGGTTGCTGTGCCCTCCTCCAGGGGATCTTGGCAGATGGATTCTTTACCACTAGCGCCACCTGGGGTTGCAAAGAGTCAAACACAACTTAGCAACTGAACAACAGTCAGGGGCTCCATGGCAGACAATTTGCCTGGCAATGCAGGAGATGTGGGTTGGATCCTTGCGTCAGGAAAATCCCCTAGAGAAGGAAATGGTAGCCTACGCCAGTATCTTGCCTGGAAAAATCCATGGACAGAGGAGCTTGGTGGGCGGGCTACAGTCCCTGCGAGTAACAAAGAGTCAGAGATGACGTAGCAACTGAAACAGCTACAATCTAACAGTAAGCAAATTGTTTCCCAGGGTTCTGGGAACCCTTGATTTATAGTCGGTCAGCAGCATGGGTAACAACCTGGAGTGAAGTTGGTGTCTGAAGTGAGGGCAGGAGGTCAGTTTTGTGGGACTGAGTCCTTTTAACCTTTGGGAACTGACGCCATCTCCAGAACTGAGTTGAACTGTAGAACACCCAGCAGGTGTTGGAGAATCCTTTGGTGTAGAACACCTCCCCCGTTCATGTTTGGTAGCCAGACACATTGACAGGAGCATGCTCAGTAGAAGGGAAACACAGGGAGTTTTCCCCTTGTGTATATCTCAGTTCCCCTGGACAGAATTAAATGTTTTTCCCCCCGTATCCATATTATTTTATTTCTTAATAAGAAGTAGGGATTGCCCCTTTATCTCTGTGTTACCCTAGAATTGCCATTTCTCTTCTCAAGGAGATTCATTGCCACTATTGCAAGTAGCTTCTTACACACTAGCCAATTAGTCATTGAATAAGCCCTGAGTTCCCTCACTTCAACCTCAGACACTGTGTTAAGTGCAAAGAGTAGAAAATGAGACAGGACCTGGGCACTGAAGAACTCTGGGTTCATGTTAAATACACCTTTAGGATATAACTTATCCTGAACTGGGACCAGGTTCTAATTGCACACTGCATATCTGATGCGTTAGACAAGCATGCTCAGGGTAAGTGTTAAGTAAATGTCAAGTGAATGAACAGACCTGAATTCTACTTCTGATCCAATTTATGGACTGAATACAGGAGAAGAGAGAAACAAGAATAAAATCTACATTGAGAGGTCAACCTCCTGTTCCCCAGCTAACATCCACAGAGGATTCCAAGGAAACCCCAAGTGTACTCTGGGAACCACCACCACACCAACAGCAATGGTTCCCCACATGATTTATTTATGGGGCCCATGGCTTGAGGCCCAGATAAAAATCATCTCAATTTCTTTTTTAATAAGAAAAAAATGTATCTGGCTAAGCCATGTGCTTTGTGTGATCTTAGTTCTCTAGGGTATCCAACCTGCACCCTTGGCAGTGAAAGCACCAAGTCCTAATCACCAGACCTCCAAGGAATTACCTCACTGTGATCTTGATGCCAATAGGTAGAAATTTTACAGGCCAAGGAAGGTAGGATTTTGCTTTCTCCCACTAACAGAGCTTATCATTGGCCTTAGTGATATTTTTAACGTCAAAATGGAACCTGCAATTCACTTTCCAACACCTGAAATCACTCTTGTTTCTCGTGTTCGCGACACAAAAAAATGAATTGCGGGCTTCCCTGGTGGTCCAGTGGGTAAGGACACCTCCTTGCAGTGCAAGGGGCGCCGGTTCCATCCCTGGCCTGGGAAGATCCCATGTGCCGTGGAGCGGCTGGACTGATGTGTCCAATTACCAAGCCGGAGCTCTGTGACAACAGAGGCCACCGCGATGGGAGGCCCCCACGGGCCAAAGAACAAAGATGGATAAAAATGGACAAATGAAAGACCAATAGAAGTGACCCGCCTGCTCCCCTCCCTCCCACCCCGCCCCCACCAAAATAAATAAGTAAATAAATAACTAAATCTTAAAAAAAAATGCGGGGAGCTGCCCTGTTTCAAGGGGTTTCTTTTAAGGAAACATAGCTCTGGGAGCTGCCCTGGAAACAGGGGCTGATATCAGCATAGCTCTCTGTCCCACCACCCCAGGTGTTGTGAAGACGTTCCTGAGCTATCATAAAGAACACCTGGAGCCTCTTTACAGGTGAAAAGGGCTGGAGGGGCATTATGACCCAGAACCATTGTAATCTAAAGAGCTTTGAAAATGTTAATAACACACCAGGAGGTAACACCTAGTTTATGATCGACACCTGGCCTAAAGCACGTGTACGCAATTGCTTGTTGTGTGAAGTATAAAAGGTATGAGCGAATTTAATAAACTTGTCAGCAACGTGTCAGCAACCTGTAGAGTTGTCTGCCTTCTTGCTGTCCCTCTCAACCCCATCTTTTCTGTCTTTCTTCCTTTTCTTAGCCTATCTGCCACTGTCTTCAGGATCTGTTCGACTGTCGGCTGGCCTGGCAAAAAAAAAATGAATTGCTCACAGGTGTTTTCAGGAACCCCTCCCCTATCCCTTGCAGAGCTTGTTAACCAGAACGAGCTGCCAGGCCTGGAATTCACCACCAGGCCCCTTAGTTCTGGAACTGAGGCTAAGCTGGCTCATTGGCCCACGACGATGACACTTTGCACAGCCTGATCCCAGCAAGCTTCCCAGCTCAGTTTTGGAGAAAATCTTCATGAATGTCAGGCTCATCAATACCTCTGGGACTTGCTCCTTAAAGTTGCACATGGAGCTGGACCTTGGCTGGGCAGAGTGGGTGGCCTGCCTCTGTCAGTGTGCACTGAGTGTATGTGAGTGTGGTTGAGTGTGTGTGGATATGACTGCTTCTGATCTCACACCATCCCTCGCACATGTCCAGGCCCCGGTTAAACCCGAGAACCCACCCCAGGGTTCTACCCCCTCATCCCAACCCCCAGCGGTATCCCTGTACGGTGTATCTTATCATAATGATGGCTTCCTGTTTGTATTGCAGGCATTTGTAACCATCTTGTGCCCCGTGTAACTGAAAGCTCCTGAGGACAGCACGGGACCCAGCCCGGCTTCGGGTTCCAGCAGCCCCAGCACCTGAAAGGTGCTCAGCAATCAGCCCGAGACAGTGAATCTATCCTGCGCCTCAGCTCTGTTCTCAGCAGGTCCTCACAGGAGCCTTCCCGGAGCCTCGGTCTCCTCGGTGGCATTAGGAACAGACCAGCACCTTTCCTGTGTTGGGAACTGACACCTTGATGGGGCCTCTGAAAAGCATCAAATGATGCTCAAGAGCCAGGTAATATCACTGGGCAAATAGGTCTAGTCTTTCGGGGTGGGGGTGGGGGGCGGGAATGATCAGTGTCTTACAACTAAGTCGTTGAAAATGAACGCGAAAGTTGAATTCAAAAGAGGAAGAGGAGGGCTTCCCCTGGTGGTCCAGTGGGTAAGGACACCGCCTTGCAGTGCAAGCGGCGCGGGTTCGATCCCTGGCCTGGGAAGATCCCACGTGCCGCGGAGCGGCTGGACCGATGTGTCCAATTACCGAGCAGGAGCTCTGGAGCGCATGTGCCCAGAGCCGGCGCTCTGCAACGACAGAGGCCACCGCGATGGGAGGCCTACAGGAGCCAAAGAACAAAGACGGATGAAAATAGAGAAATGAAAGACCAATAGAAGTGGCCCGCCCGCTCCCCTCCCTCCCCAACATGACCCCCGCCCAAAATAAATAAATAAATAAATCTTAAAGAGAGAGAGAGAGGAAGAGGAGAAAAGCATCCTGAGCTTTTCTGAAGCTGCTCCTTGATGTGAGATAAAGCCGCGGGGCTTGGCGTTGGTCCGGCTCCGCGGAGGGAACTTGTCCAGAGCAGTCGCGAAGGAAGGACCCTTGGCCTGTGCTGGGCAGGGAGTGGGTGGCCTGCCTCTGTCAGTGTGCACTGAGTGTATGTGAGTGTGGTTGAGTGTGTGTGGATATGACTGCTTCTGATCTCACACCATCCCTCGCACATGTCCAGGCCCCGGTTAAACCCGAGAACCCACCCCAGGGTTCTACCCCCTCATCCCAACCCCCAGCGGTATCCCTGTACGGTGTATCTTATCATAATGATGGCTTCCTGTTTGTATTGCAGGCATTTGTAACCATCTTGTGCCCCGTGTAACTGAAAGCTCCTGAGGACAGCACGGGACCCAGCCCGGCTTCGGGTTCCAGCAGCCCCAGCACCTGAAAGGTGCTCAGCAATCAGCCCGAGACAGTGAATCTATCCTGCGCCTCAGCTCTGTTCTCAGCAGGTCCTCACAGGAGCCTTCCCGGAGCCTCGGTCTCCTCGGTGGCATTAGGAACAGACCAGCACCTTTCCTGTGTTGGGAACTGACACCTTGATGGGGCCTCTGAAAAGCATCAAATGATGCTCAAGAGCCAGGTAATATCACTGGGCAAATAGGTCTAGTCTTTCGGGGTGGGGGTGGGGGTCGGGAATGATCAGTGTCTTACAACTAAGTCGTTGAAAATGAACGCGAAAGTTGAATTCAAAAGAGGAAGAGGAGGGCTTCCCCTGGTGGTCCAGTGGGTAAGGACACCGCCTTGCAGTGCAAGCGGCGCGGGTTCGATCCCTGGCCTGGGAAGATCCCACGTGCCGCGGAGCGGCTGGACCGATGTGTCCAATTACCGAGCAGGAGCTCTGGAGCGCATGTGCCCAGAGCCGGCGCTCTGCAACGACAGAGGCCACCGCGATGGGAGGCCTACAGGAGCCAAAGAACAAAGACGGATGAAAATAGAGAAATGAAAGACCAATAGAAGTGGCCCGCCCGCTCCCCTCCCTCCCCAACATGACCCCCGCCCAAAATAAATAAATAAATAAATCTTAAAGAGAGAGAGAGAGGAAGAGGAGAAAAGCATCCTGAGCTTTTCTGAAGCTGCTCCTTGATGTGAGATAAAGCCGCGGGGCTTGGCGTTGGTCCGGCTCCGCGGAGGGAACTTGTCCAGAGCAGTCGCGAAGGAAGGACCCGGGAGGTCCCAGCTCCAGCCCCTGGCAGCAGCGCGAGAGGCCTTTGGCCAAGATGCTGCGGGCGGCACTTGTTGCTGCGTGCAGCTGGCCCACCTTTCCTGGATTCCCTTCTGCTTCGGTCACCTGGTTTTTGAAGTTGCTGGAAATCCGTTTCCCTCTCCCGAGAGCGCGAGCTGTGCTGGCTTTGCACTTGACGTCACTTCTCAGTTTCTCCAGATCAGAGGCTTTGCACAGCCTTTGCTTTCTCCGCTTCTCCCTTCTCTAGTCGTTGCTCTTGTACGGGGTTTTAGTGTTTGAGGGGAGTGGGGCGGGGGGAGCCAGCAGAGTTAAAATTCAATATGGTAGCAGATTTGATCCATGTTTTAGTAGGGAAGAAGTTTAGTATTCAACTAATCTTTTATTAGATTTATGTTTTCCACATTTCTTCTTACAAGAACGTTTCAAAATCAACAGCGTTATCAGAGAGCAGAAAATTTCTGTTTTGTCCATTTTACTCAATTCATGCATGGAAAAACAGCAACTCCCAGAAGGTGGCGTCAAAGTCTGCCTTTTCTCCACTTTCCTCCTTGCTCACTATCGCTTCCCAGACAGCATTTCACCCCCCAAAAGATGACGTTTCTATAATAAGCACAGATCCATTCTAGTGAAGATCCACAGCGGAAAATCCCTAGTCGGATGTTTAGGGGGGGAAACAACTCTGGTGGCTGTAGCTTTGGTTGGTGTAACTAAATTGTAGAACATTTCACAGGTGGGAAGGCATGGAAAATGTCATTGGTTCGGAGTCAAGGTCAAGCTTTTTCACTTACTTCCTGACTGGCTACTTGCGCCACATTTTCCATCTTTCTTTCTTTCTATTTTTTAAACCTTTTATTTTATATTGGAGTACTGCCAATTAACAGTGTTGTGATCCATTTGTCCTTAGTTGGACTAAAACCCTACTTACTTACAGGGCACCTGTGAAGCTCAAATGAGTTGGGCTTGTACCAAATGCTACGTAAGTCACAGAGTTTACCGACGTAGTGGAGGCAACCTGCAAAATCCGTGAAATGATCAGGTTGGTGCTTGTCTCATCACGGCTTTAGGAGGAATACATAAGATAGTGCATATTTATTTTTTCACCCATTCACTATCTATTGATGGTTCCTATGTATTAGACAGTGTGCTCGCTGGGCAAATAGAAAAAGGTGTAAAACCATTTGTTAATTATAAAACTTTTATGTAAAAAGTCCTTTGTAAATTAGAAGATGTCGTTCATTTTTCCCTCAATTTATATCATCTCTTCCAATCTGGACACACCCACATTTGCACTACAATATACCTACAACTAACAATATTCTCTCATGCCTTTTTTTTTTTTTTTTGCCACTTTTATTGGTCTTTGATTTATTTATTTTCATCCATCTTTGTTCTTTGGCCCGTGTGGGCCTCCCATCGCAGTGGCCTCTCTCGCTGCAGAGCACCGGCTCTGGGCGCATGCGCTCCAGAGCTCCTGCTCGGTAATTGGACACATCCGTCCAGCCGCTCCGCGGCACATGGGATCTTCCTAAGCCTGGCATCGAATCGGCGCCCCTTGCACTGCAAGGTGGAGCCCTTACCCACTGGACCACAGGGAAGCCCACATGCCTTTGTTTAACCTGTAATATATGGAAGCCATCACCAACAATGACATGTAAACAACACTATGACAAGAAACTATCCTCGAAATATTTTGGTGACTGAAAAAAAAGAATGAAATTCATATGCATTATATATGTGTGCTAAGTCACTTCAGTTGTGTCTGACTCTGCAACCCAATAGACTGTAGCCCACCAGGCTTCTTTGTCCATTGGATTCTTCAGGCAAGAATACTGGAGTGTGTTGCCTTTTCCTTCTCTATGTATTATATATCTAACATATATATGTATATGCACACACATATATGTATGAATTGAGGAGAATATACATTAAAATAGTCACAGTAGCTTTCTCTGGGTGATAAGATGGATGGTTTTGACTTTCCTTTCTTCCTCAGATGTAATTTTTACTTTTTCTACAGAAAATTACCTATGTAATTTTTGAGTTAATAATAAAAGTTTTCAGTTAGCTGTGCATCTTGAATCCTAAATGTGGATTCGAAAGGGGCCTTGGAGAGCATTATAGATAAAGAAATTGAGATTCAGGGAGATGAAGTAAATGCACTAGTGGGACTTCCTTCTCTAAATTCAACCTTTTTTTCCTTCTTTCTTTTTCCAAAGGTGTTTGCAGAGCTTTTGATTCTTAGTCTAAACTTATATACTCTGTAATTAGTTTCTCATCTTTAATTATCTTTCCGGCTTTTTTGATGTATCTTAATCTAGTATGGTCATTTTTATTTAACTTGTTTCTTTTTCTTTTTTGAATGTTTTAACTGACTGCTTGGTTTCTTTGACTTTTCTCTTTGAAAGACGCCTGGGGTAAATAAGCATTTCACCCCAATCAGTGGTCTCTTTAATTATATTCACCTCACATTTGCCTTCTGGTTTCGACCAACTCATTTCCTTAGAAATTTCCAGGGGTGAATTTTAATTTCTCAAAAACATTATTCCTGGAATCAGAACATTTTTTTAAAAATTTGATGTAGATGGAGTGAATGGTATTTAACACAAGGGCTTTTGCCTCACAGGCCTCAGTGTTCCCATCTGCCAAATGGATATTTTCCCACCTCAATGGATGGAGGAAAACATCCATTTTTATTTATGGGAAAAGTCTTGGAAACTCTGAAGCCCTGCAAGCCGCAACAAACACTGGACTCCATAGACTGCATGAGAGTAAATGAATCTGGGGCCAGAAATTGTCACAGATGTCAGAACATCAGAATTGTACCTCCAAGACGTGGAGCACTGGACTACACGAAGGGAAGGCCCACGGGGCAGAGCCAAATGTCAGAGCAAGTGAATTTAACTCTTGTTTTTAACTTTTGATCTTTTAGCCTCACTTTTGATCTTTTGATCCCACATGGCATGTGCGATCTTATTCCCCTATCAGAGATTGAACCCCTGCCCAGAGCAGTGAAGGCTAGAGTCTTAACCACCAGACCTCCAGGGAAATGCCTGACTCCTTTTCTAAAAAAAATTGAAGTACAATTGATGTACAGTATCGTGTAAGTTGTAAGAGTACAATATAGTCATTCACAGTTTTGAAAGGTTATACTCCATTTATAGTTATTATAATAATAGTGCTATACAATGTTGTTAATTCGTGTTACATAATAGTGTTGTACAGTGTGTCCTTGAGGCTTATTTTATACTTAGGACCTCTTAATCCTCTATCCCTTTTTTGTCTCTCCTCCTTCCCTCTCCCTGCTAGTCACCACTAGTTTGCTCTCTATGTTTGTGTATCTGATGCTTTTTTTGTTGTTATTATATTCACTAATTTATTGTATTGTTTTAGATTCCACATGTGATTTGTGTTTCTCTAATTTATTTCACTTACCAGAATACCCTCCAAGTTCATCCACATCACTACAAATAGCAAAATTTCATTATTTTTTTTCCTGAGTAGTATTAATTTGACTTTTTCTAAGTAAGTTCTTTCTGTGACTGATGTCCTGTACCCAGTTATCCCACTCAGGACACCAGCGGCTAGAGTTTAGCCCCTTCTCTGGTCCCTTAGAGCAGTGCCAATCAAGAGGATTAACATGTACATGTACACACACACACACACACACGGTGAATTCATATAGTCTTCCATGTTCTCCAAGAGTCCAGGATAGGCAGTCCAGTAGAAATGCTTAATTCAAGCTGCAAAGTTTAACCCCATATATAATTTAAAGGTTTTGTGTATGTGTGTGTTAGTCATTCAGTAGTATCGAACTCTTCACAATGCCATGGACGGCAGCCTGCCAGGCTCTTCTGTCCATGGGATTCTCCAGGCAAGAATACTGGAATGGGTAGCCATTTCCTTTTCCAGGGCATGAGAGGGAGGTCTCCTGCATTGCAGGCTGATTTTTACCAGCTGAGCCACCAGAAATAATTTTAATAATTATTTTACAATAATCTTAATAATAGACTTTATTTAGCCCAAAAGAGCCAAAATATTATCATTTAAACATGTAGTCCAGAAGTCAAAATATAATTGAGATATTTTATATATATAAACAAAAAATTTTTCACAGACGCTATAGGGTTTTATTACTTTTTAAAAAATTATAAAATACATGTAACGTAAAAATGCAGCATTTTAACCATTTTTACTTTAGTGGCATTCAGTACATTCACACTGTTGTACAGCCCTCACTACCAACAATTTCCGGAACGTTTTTACATCTTCTGTGAAAACTGGTGAATCTGCAGTCTCATAACGCATGTTATTACTGGTCAGGAAAGGAACGCGCGGTTTACTTCCTCTCCCCGCATCTCCCTTCCCATGTTCTCCTTCTTACTTGGTTTCTGTCCATGGCTGCCTGGGAACTATCCCATTAGGGCAGCCAGCCCTTCCTGGTGGCCAAATCTCAACAGGTCTGCGTCCTGGTCCAGTCTAGCTTCTGGTCAGCATCATCTGGAATCCTGTTTTCCAGTTCTTCCTGCCTAATTTATGACCTTTTCTCAAGTAAGTTCATCCACATCACTACAAATAGCAAAATTTCATTATTTTTTTTCCTGAGTAGTATTAATTTGACTTTTTCTAAGTAAGTTCTTTCTGTGACTGATGTCCTGTACCCAGTTATCCCACTCAGGACACCAGCGGCTAGAGTTTAGCCCCTTCTCTGGTCCCTTAGAGCAGTGCCAATCAAGAGGATTAACATGTACATGTACACACACACACACACACACGGTGAATTCATATAGTCTTCCATGTTCTCCAAGAGTCCAGGATAGGCAGTCCAGTAGAAATGCTTAATTCAAGCTGCAAAGTTTAACCCCATATATAATTTAAAGGTTTTGTGTATGTGTGTGTTAGTCATTCAGTAGTATCGAACTCTTCACAATGCCATGGACGGCAGCCTGCCAGGCTCTTCTGTCCATGGGATTCTCCAGGCAAGAATACTGGAATGGGTAGCCATTTCCTTTTCCAGGGCATGAGAGGGAGGTCTCCTGCATTGCAGGCTGATTTTTACCAGCTGAGCCACCAGAAATAATTTTAATAATTATTTTACAATAATCTTAATAATAGACTTTATTTAGCCCAAAAGAGCCAAAATATTATCATTTAAACATGTAGTCCAGAAGTCAAAATATAATTGAGATATTTTATATATATAAACAAAAAATTTTTCACAGACGCTATAGGGTTTTATTACTTTTTAAAAAATTATAAAATACATGTAACGTAAAAATGCAGCATTTTAACCATTTTTACTTTAGTGGCATTCAGTACATTCACACTGTTGTACAGCCCTCACTACCAACAATTTCCGGAACGTTTTTACATCTTCTGTGAAAACTGGTGAATCTGCAGTCTCATAACGCATGTTATTACTGGTCAGGAAAGGAACGCGCGGTTTACTTCCTCTCCCCGCATCTCCCTTCCCATGTTCTCCTTCTTACTTGGTTTCTGTCCATGGCTGCCTGGGAACTATCCCATTAGGGCAGCCAGCCCTTCCTGGTGGCCAAATCTCAACAGGTCTGCGTCCTGGTCCAGTCTAGCTTCTGGTCAGCATCATCTGGAATCCTGTTTTCCAGTTCTTCCTGCAAATCTCTTCTACTGTTTCTACAACAACCTCTCCCTTGGGTTTTCTCCCACCTCTGGAGGCCTTCTGACTTCTCCTGGCTCAGAAACTTATCCCTACTCCCAAGATCATTGCAAGAACTGCCTAGTTGGTTTTGCTGCCCCTGGGCTTGCCCTTTAGACAAGTGGAATCTTTGTAACAGGGAAACCAAATTCCGCCTTCAGGTCTGCAAATGTGGCTTGAATTGACAGAATAAAAACTAACCTCCTTAGTTAAGTGTAGAATGCTCCTTGTAATCTGTCCTGGTAACCTATAACACTATCCTTACCCCCACCCCTTTATAGGCTGCAATATAGAACCATTTGCATGTCTGGCATTGGAAAACCAGGCTGCCTCTTGCCTCAGGACCTCCGCACAGGCAGTTGCTCCATTCTAGAAATCATATCATAATTCCCTACGTGCCTGTTCCTCTCCCACTGCAGGGCTAGCTCCCAGAGGGCATGAATCTTGCTTGATCTTTTTATACCTCAGTGTTTAGTATATAATAGCCTCCATTTGGACAATAAGTGAATAAATATAAGCAGCTCTAGCAAACAGATTGGGGTCTGAATGGAGATCTCAGAATCATTAAGGGACACAGCCAGGACTGGAAGCCAACTCTGGGAAACTCCCCTCTGTTCTCACTGTAAATGTCCCTACTACTGAAGGGAACGTCATCCTGGGGGAGGTGACAAGATGCTGAGAGCAAAGGGTGAAAGCAGAGCCAGCAGGAGTCCTGAAAAAATAAGAAAATAGAGTCAAAGGGAATTTCCTAGCAGGCCAGTGGATAGGACTCTGTACTTTTCGCTGCCAAAGGCCTGGGGTTTGATCGCTGGTGGGGGAACTAAGATCCCTCCTGCCATGTGGCGAGGCAAACAGAAAACAGAGTAAGGGATCCTGCACTGAGAAAGACATATTACCAGAAAGCACTTTATAAGCACCCCAAACTGGAAATTTTAATTACAGTTGGCGTTAGCACTGGAGGGATTCCTCTCCTGCCCTCCTCCCTGCCTCCCCCAAGAGTCCCAGAGGAGGAGCAGTCTGTGGGGAGGTATTGGGGGCTCACTCTGTTCTCCCCAGGCCAGGGGCTTTGTCTCAGCCCACAAGAGCTCCCACAAGACGGCCTAGAAGTGTGGCTGAAAGAAATCTTGCCTACATCAGACTACTTCAGTTCTGTGTTTCTCTAGGTCTGCCCCTAACCGGCCATGTGACTTCTAAGGCCCAGGAGCCTTATTCATATGTAAAACAAAGGGTATTTAGATCTCCCTCAACTATAAAATTCAGAAAGAGGGAACATTTGCATTCAAAGGCTGTTCCACACTTTTAAGGATAAATGGATCCACATTTTCCAAGGCATCAGAGCGTTGGCTGAATTCTCTCACGGGCCTAGGACTCATAGCATTCACCTGTGACCTTGACCTGCCCCCAGATAACTGCATATATGAATGCCCAGGTCACTCAAGGAGCCTCTCTGGAAGAAAGAACTCTAGTTGCACTTTTGGTTTTCACTATTTTCATGAGTTGAAGTAAATGATATATTTGATTAATCCATGTGTGAGAGAGTCTACTCAGAATTCTCTGCAAGGTGGCTGTGCTGAAGGAGGTCTGGTCCAGAGCCCCTGCCCAGAAGAAAAGTAGTGGGGGAAGGGAGGAGAGAAGGGGTGGAGAGGAGAGAGGTGGGAGAAAGAGGGAACTCAGGACTGGAAGCCAACTCCCCTCTGTTCTCACTGTAAATGTCCCTACTACTGAAGGGAACGTCATCCTGGGGGAGGTGACAAGATGCTGAGAGCAAAGGGTGAAAGCAGAGCCAGCAGGAGTCCTGAAAAAATAAGAAAATAGAGTCAAAGGGAATTTCCTAGCAGGCCAGTGGATAGGACTCTGTACTTTTCGCTGCCAAAGGCCTGGGGTTTGATCGCTGGTGGGGGAACTAAGATCCCTCCTGCCATGTGGCGAGGCAAACAGAAAACAGAGTAAGGGATCCTGCACTGAGAAAGACATATTACCAGAAAGCACTTTATAAGCACCCCAAACTGGAAATTTTAATTACAGTTGGCGTTAGCACTGGAGGGATTCCTCTCCTGCCCTCCTCCCTGCCTCCCCCAAGAGTCCCAGAGGAGGAGCAGTCTGTGGGGAGGTATTGCGGGGCTCACTCTGTTCTCCCCAGGCCAGGGGCTTTGTCTCAGCCCACAAGAGCTCCCACAAGACGGCCTAGAAGTGTGGCTGAAAGAAATCTTGCCTACATCAGACTACTTCAGTTCTGTGTTTCTCTAGGTCTGCCCCTAACCGGCCATGTGACTTCTAAGGCCCAGGAGCCTTATTCATATGTAAAACAAAGGGTATTTAGATCTCCCTCAACTATAAAATTCAGAAAGAGGGAACATTTGCATTCAAAGGCTGTTCCACACTTTTAAGGATAAATGGATCCACATTTTCCAAGGCATCAGAGCGTTGGCTGAATTCTCTCACGGGCCTAGGACTCATAGCATTCACCTGTGACCTTGACCTGCCCCCAGATAACTGCATATATGAATGCCCAGGTCACTCAAGGAGCCTCTCTGGAAGAAAGAACTCTAGTTGCACTTTTGGTTTTCACTATTTTCATGAGTTGAAGTAAATGATATATTTGATTAATCCATGTGTGAGAGAGTCTACTCAGAATTCTCTGCAAGGTGGCTGTGCTGAAGGAGGTCTGGTCCAGAGCCCCTGCCCAGAAGAAAAGTAGTGGGGGAAGGGAGGAGAGAGAAGGGGTGGAGAGGGAGAGAGGTGGGGAGAATGAAGAAGAAGAAAGAGTGGGAGGGGGAGAAGGGGGAGGATGAAGAGGAGGAAAAAGAGGAGGTGCCGGGAGGGGTTGGTGAGGAGGGGAGATTGGTGCAGGTTAACCAAGCGCTGCCCAGCGAGAGGGTGCACCTCCAGGTTCTAGATGACTGTGAATCAAGGGCATTTCACCCTCCAAAGTCCCATATGTATCTTACTTCCTCGATAAGATAACCCTATAAGGGGTAGTAAACATAAGATTTAATTTCCAGGTTAGGAAACTGAGGCTCAGAGTGAAAAAATAACTTTCCAGTGTCACTTTGCTGGTGCACAGAGAGTCACTCCTAACCCCAGGACCTCTCTCTGCCTGGCTGCATAACCAGATCCTCCCACCTCAGTTCCTGCTCAACAGGCCTTCGCTGCACCTCCATCCACTGAACTGATCACACCCAGCTTCATCCCTCATTCTGGCTTCCCCAGTCACCCCTCTCTCTCACCTCTCCATTTCACAGGTCACTTTCATCTCTCCAGCCAGGCTCAAGGTCAAGGAGCCTGTTTCCTACTGTGTTTTTCCTCCCCAAACCCAGTGGGGGAGGTGTGCGTCAGCGATACACCTACAAACCACATTTTGTCCCCTGGCCACCCAACCTTAAGTGTCGTCCCTGGTTATGGTTATTCTCTCACTGACTCTCCCCTCTTTATGTCTTTCTATAAATTTGTTTTGTTGTTGTTGTTGTTGTTGTTGAAGGTCTTATATAAACAAGAGCTCTAAGCTACCTCTTTTGCAGTTACTTTTTCCCACGTATGCATAAGGTAAATACACTAATAAACTCGCTTGGCTTTGTATGGCTAATCTGTCCTCATACGACACTGTGTCCTCTGTCCACTGGGTAGAAGATGGTGTTTCTTTTCGGTCCTATGGTATGTTCTGATGTTTTTTTTCCTTTTTCCCCACTTTGGGTGCTCATCTGACAAGCTCTTTGCTGTCAGGTGGCTCAAAGTGTCCGCCATCCACTTCAGCGGGGCTGGGGCCTGCATCCAAGGGGCAACGGGTGTGGCATCCTGATCAAGAACAATTTGGTTTTAAGGAAGGGACTTTTTTTTTTCCTTAAGGAAGGGACTTTTAACATGTCAATAGACAACTGCACTTAATATACCCAAACTGTTAATTGAGAGGATTTTTCATTTTGTGTTTACTAGCAGTTTACGACTATTTAGTACAATAACTTTGAAAATAAATGTACTCTGTTTTCTCACAGCATCTTTATTCTCTTTTATAGAACTTGCTATGACGTGTAATTATATGCTCATTTGAGTATCTACTTGTTTTCCTCCAGAAACTAAATCCCAAAGGCTGAGGACTATGTGCATTTAGTTCACTGGAGACTCAAAACGTATTTGTTGAATTATTTTTTAATTAATTTTTGTTGGAGTATGGTTGAGTTACGATATTGCATTAGTTTCTGCTGTACAACAAAGTGAGTCAGTTATACATATACATGTATCCACTCATTTAGATTTTATTCCCATATAGGCCATTGCAGAGTGCTGAGTGTAATTCCCTGTGGTATCAGTAGATCCTTATTACTTATCTATTTTATACATAGTAGAATCCTCATCTCCCAATTTGTCTCTCGCCCCACCTTCTTTTTTGGGAACCAAAAGTTTGTTTTCTACATCTGTGACTATTTCTAAATAGTTTTGTAAATGGGTTCATTTGTACCATTTTTTTTTAGATTCCACATATGAGCAATATCGTATTTGTCTTCCTCTGTCTGACAGACTTCACTTTACTATGACAGTCTCTAGGTCCATCCATGTTGCTGCAAACGCCGTTATTTCATTCTTCTTTGACTGAGTAATATCCCACTGTGTACAGATACCACATCTTTTCTACCCATTCCTCTGTTGGTGGACATTTAAATTGCTTTAATGTCCTGGCTACTGCAAATAGTGGTTCATTGGACATTGAGGCACATGCATCCTTTTGAATTATGGTTTTCTCTGGATATATCCTCAGGAATGGGATTGCTGGCTCATATGGCAGCTCTAACTTTAGTTTTTTTAAGGAATCTTCATACTGTTCTTTGTGGTGGCAGCATCAATGTATGTTCCCACCAGCAGTGTAGGAGGATTCCTTCTTGAATGGTTGATACTGGTAAAGTCCACTGTCCTCATTTTCTAAGAACCAACTAGGTATGTAGTGAAGAGGGGCCCAAAGTAGAAATCAAAGAATTAGGTGCTGGTTTTGGCTCAGTGAGCCCCTGGCTGAGTGGTCGTGTCCACACCCTCTCCAGGCCTCAGGGCTTTCTCGCAAAGCAAGGATAACAGGTCCAAGCCTACAGATTCTTTGCTGAAGATGGTGGAATTTTTTTTTTTTTTTGGTCATGCCAGGCTCAGCTTCTGGGATCTTAGTTTCCCAACCAAGGATTGGGCCCCAGCAGTGAAAGCACTGGACTGCCAGGGAATTACCCGGGTTCATGTTTCACTCTCTCTCTTTTAAAAAGTCTCACTTTGTGGATAGGCCATACAGATACGTACTTTAAAAACTTTCAAGATATACAAAAAGGAAAAAAGTGATAATCTGCCTTTAATCCTCTGTCCGCACATGCCTGGTTCCCCCACAGCTAGCACTACCTGGCTGCCTTTTGTCACATTCCAGAGCGTCTTTATCCATAGAGGAGCAGACATGAAGAGATTTCTCTCGAAGGGGCATACCCCCGTAGTTTTCC
The DNA here is from genome assembly GCA_022376925.1 of Tragulus kanchil. Lineage (NCBI taxonomy): Eukaryota > Metazoa > Chordata > Mammalia > Artiodactyla > Tragulidae > Tragulus > Tragulus kanchil. The sequence goes on along the minus strand of JAIOJX010000005.1, from coordinate 98,922,749 downwards.
AGTTCCCTAACTCTGGGTTCAATTCTGAGTGAATCTGCAAATGGTATCTGTTTATGAATTTGATTAACTAATGGCTATTATAACAAAAGTAGCTTCCTAGGTAGCACTAGTGGGCTTCCCTGATGGCTCAGTGGGTCCACCTCTCAGGCTGGATACTCCTTTTACCTCAATTACCTGTCTAAAGACTGTATCTTAAACATAGTCGCTTTCTGAGGTATGGGGGTGGTTAGAGCCTCAACATCTGAATTTTAAGGGGACAGAATTCAATCCATGACACAGAATTAACAGGTAATAGGACATAGGACTTGGGAGTAATAATAATTTCGAGTGGTCATAGGGTTTCGTTTTGTGCCAGACTCCATTCTAAGACCTTGACATAATGTCACACATTTGATCCTTCTAACAACCAAGGAATGGGATTGCTGGCTCATATGGCAGCTCTAACTTTAGTTTTTTTAAGGAATCTTCATACTGTTCTTTGTGGTGGCAGCATCAATGTATGTTCCCACCAGCAGTGTAGGAGGATTCCTTCTTGAATGGTTGATACTGGTAAAGTCCACTGTCCTCATTTTCTAAGAACCAACTAGGTATGTAGTGAAGAGGGGCCCAAAGTAGAAATCAAAGAATTAGGTGCTGGTTTTGGCTCAGTGAGCCCCTGGCTGAGTGGTCGTGTCCACACCCTCTCCAGGCCTCAGGGCTTTCTCGCAAAGCAAGGATAACAGGTCCAAGCCTACAGATTCTTTGCTGAAGATGGTGGAAGTTTTTTTTTTTGGTCATGCCAGGCTCAGCTTCTGGGATCTTAGTTTCCCAACCAAGGATTGGGCCCCAGCAGTGAAAGCACTGGACTGCCAGGGAATTACCCGGGTTCATGTTTCACTCTCTCTCTTTTAAAAAGTCTCACTTTGTGGATAGGCCATACAGATACGTACTTTAAAAACTTTCAAGATATACAAAAAGGAAAAAAGTGATAATCTGCCTTTAATCCTCTGTCCGCACATGCCTGGTTCCCCCACAGCTAGCACTACCTGGCTGCCTTTTGTCACATTCCAGAGCGTCTTTATCCATAGAGGAGCAGACATGAAGAGATTTCTCTCGAAGGGGCATACCCCCGTAGTTTTCCAGTTCCCTAACTCTGGGTTCAATTCTGAGTGAATCTGCAAATGGTATCTGTTTATGAATTTGATTAACTAATGGCTATTATAACAAAAGTAGCTTCCTAGGTAGCACTAGTGGGCTTCCCTGATGGCTCAGTGGGTCCACCTCTCAGGCTGGATACTCCTTTTACCTCAATTACCTGTCTAAAGACTGTATCTTAAACATAGTCGCTTTCTGAGGTATGGGGGTGGTTAGAGCCTCAACATCTGAATTTTAAGGGGACAGAATTCAATCCATGACACAGAATTAACAGGTAATAGGACATAGGACTTGGGAGTAATAATAATTTCGAGTGGTCATAGGGTTTCGTTTTGTGCCAGACTCCATTCTAAGACCTTGACATAATGTCACACATTTGATCCTTCTAACAACCAAGGAGCTGAGATGTCCCAAAAAACTACTTTGACTTCCAATTTAAAAAATAAAATAAGCTGAGTGAAAGAAGGGCTCAGCTGTTGGGGTTGGTCTTGGACAGGAGCAGGAAAGATGCAGGCAGTAACCTCGGGCAGCCCTTGTTCAGCATGAGCGCCCGCTCATCTTTAATGCACAATGAAGTCAAGTTCCTTCTTGTCCAAATTTTTGTTATAATTACGCCTAGTCGTTCAGTCGTCTCAGACTCTTTGAGATCCCATGGAATGCAACCTGCCAGGCTCCTCTGTCCATGGGATTTCCCATGCAAGAATACTGGAGTGGGGTGCCATTTTCCTCTTCCAGGGGATCTTCCCAACCCAAGCATCACAACCACATCTCCTGTGTCTCCTGCATTGAAGGTAGATTGTTTACCCACTGAGCCATTGGGGAAGCCCACTAGTGCTACCTAGGAGGCTACTTTTGTTATAATAGCCATTAGTTAATCAAATTCATAAACAGATACCATTTGCAGATTCACTCAGAATTGAACCCAGAGTTAGGGAACTGACAAGTGACCTTATAAGAAGAGGAGATTAGGACAGAGACGCTCAGAGGGAAGACACTGTGAACACATGGGGAGAAGATGGCTGTTGTAGAACCAAGGAGAGAGGCCTTAGGAGAAACCACCGGCATTTGATCTGGGACTTCCAGCCTGCAGAACTGTGGGACAAGAAACTTCCATTGTTTAAACCACCAACTCGTGGGACCTTGTGATGGAAGCCTGTGCAAATGAAGACACCTATTTTAGGCCTTCATTTCCCAAACAGATTAAAGTAAAGCACACTTGTGTTTGGTGTTTAGAGCCAGGGCCTGGCATCATGAGGACCCAAAGGTACACCAGGCATCTATGAAGGTCTTCCCTTCCAGAAGAGGGGCAGGAGTAGTGTGCATTCCAGGGCAAGCCGCTCAGTGCTGCCTCAGGATCTCAGCTGTGCCTGGGGATGGATATTTCCACAATCAGTCAGCTCCTTGAAGACATATGTACAGGGCAGTAACAGTCACTGCCCTGCCTGAGGAACTGACCTCCAAAGAAGGGAAGCAAAGCAAAGGCCTGTCTGGCCTCCTGCCTTTGCCCCAACCCCTTGGAGGCCAGCCCCACCACTGCCTGCCTTGAGCTTTGAGCCCTTGGCTCACCTCTTTGTGCTTAAGTAAATTGAGATGGTGCTAAGTTTGCAGACATGATGTGTGCACTCAGTCATGTCCGACTCTTTGTGACCCCATGGACTGTAGCCCGCGAGGCTCCTCTGTCCAAGAGATTCTCCAGGCAAGAATACTGGAGCAAATTGCCATTTCCTTCTCCAGACGATCTTCCCGACCCAGGGATCGAACCCGTGTCTCTTGCCTCTCCTACACTGGCAGGGCAGGTTCTTTACCAAGTGAGCCACCCGGGTAAGTTTGCAGAATGTCCTGACAAATACGTCTGTACAGAATAACGTCTTCACTTAGCTGCTGACTGGGCTCCAGCCACCCTCTCCCTGCAGCTCTGGGTGGTACAATGATGCTCCAGGGTCTGGGGGCCTCTCTCACCTCCCGGAACCCCCAGACAGGCCTCCCGCCAGAACAGCCGCCCTCACCATGCAGTGGCTGCTGACACCCACCCAGCTGCCCCCTCCAGTCACATGGCTCTGATTTTCCACCAGAGGCTGAGCCTCCCTCAGCTGGGCTTCCTGTGTCACGGGTGTGTGGAAGCATGTCTGTTTTGGGCTCCTCGTGTCCTGTTGCATCAGCATCCGTGGGGACATCCGCACACACTCCCTCTGGCACCAGTGGTTTGTCGAGCACTCCCCGGAGTGTGGTCAAGTCCACAGACAGCAGACCCAGGCCAGCATCGGGTCTCTGACCACCTGCTATTGAAGAGTCACAGGCGACCCAGACCCAGACCAAGCCTGTAAAGAAGCTTGTGGCTATGATGCCTTTGCGGTGTGGTCACTCAGCAGCTCGTACTGAAGCGGAACTGAGCTGACCTCCTGCTGACCTGGGCTCCCTGGCTTCTTTGAGTGGACCACAATCAGTCAGCTCCTTGAAGACATATGTACAGGGCAGTAACAGTCACTGCCCTGCCTGAGGAACTGACCTCCAAAGAAGGAAGCAAAGCAAAGGCCTGTCTGGCCTCCTGCCTTTGCCCCAACCCCTTGGAGGCCAGCCCCACCACTGCCTGCCTTGAGCTTTGAGCCCTTGGCTCACCTCTTTGTGCTTAAGTAAATTGAGATGGTGCTAAGTTTGCAGACATGATGTGTGCACTCAGTCATGTCCGACTCTTTGTGACCCCATGGACTGTAGCCCGCGAGGCTCCTCTGTCCAAGAGATTCTCCAGGCAAGAATACTGGAGCAAATTGCCATTTCCTTCTCCAGACGATCTTCCCGACCCAGGGATCGAACCCGTGTCTCTTGCCTCTCCTACACTGGCAGGGCAGGTTCTTTACCAAGTGAGCCACCCGGGTAAGTTTGCAGAATGTCCTGACAAATACGTCTGTACAGAATAACGTCTTCACTTAGCTGCTGACTGGGCTCCAGCCACCCTCTCCCTGCAGCTCTGGGTGGTACAATGATGCTCCAGGGTCTGGGGGCCTCTCTCACCTCCCGGAACCCCCAGACAGGCCTCCCGCCAGAACAGCCGCCCTCACCATGCAGTGGCTGCTGACACCCACCCAGCTGCCCCCTCCAGTCACATGGCTCTGATTTTCCACCAGAGGCTGAGCCTCCCTCAGCTGGGCTTCCTGTGTCACGGGTGTGTGGAAGCATGTCTGTTTTGGGCTCCTCGTGTCCTGTTGCATCAGCATCCGTGGGGACATCCGCACACACTCCCTCTGGCACCAGTGGTTTGTCGAGCACTCCCCGGAGTGTGGTCAAGTCCACAGACAGCAGACCCAGGCCAGCATCGGGTCTCTGACCACCTGCTATTGAAGAGTCACAGGCGACCCAGACCCAGACCAAGCCTGTAAAGAAGCTTGTGGCTATGATGCCTTTGCGGTGTGGTCACTCAGCAGCTCGTACTGAAGCGGAACTGAGCTGACCTCCTGCTGACCTGGGCTCCCTGGCTTCTTTGAGTGGACCAGAGTCCAGCTCCTGGCTGCACATTAAAGGACACGGGACGTCACGGTTCATGAATTTACCAGTTCCAAAGGCCGATGCTGTGGCCTTTGCAGCTCATGGAATCGGCTGTGGTCTCACTTTGAATTGGCGGGTGCGGGTCAACCCTGTGTTCTCTGGGCAGCCTTGTGCAGCAGAATTAGACCTGGGGCTTCCCAGACTGGTTCTGCCCTCACTGTGCTCTGTGCCTTTAGGAAAGACACCTTACCTCTCTCAGCCTTTCATCACTCGTTAGCCGGAAAGAACCATGTTATAAATTCACTGGGACACGCTTAAGAATGACTGAAATATGAGGCATGAAAGTTTTTATTTGAATACCTTAAAAGTGTCTGTGGTTGGTCGATTGATTTGCTTTTCCTCGAGCCTATTCTGTCTGTGGTCCTCCCCAGCCCCCTCTCCTTATGTTCTGAGCTCCTTGTGCATGTGTGCTTCAGTCATGCCTGACTCTTTGTGACACTGTGGACCGTAGCCAGCCAGGCTCCTCTGCCCATGCCTCCTCGGAATAATTCCAAATCCGTCTGTGGTCCACCTCACAGCAGTCATGACCTGGGATACCTGACCCTTCTACTCAGTTGTTTACCAAACATTTCATTTTCTGGTCACCCGTCTTGTTTCCTGAACCCTCCCTAACTCCAGACACTTCCTTCTCCTTCCATCCTGACCTCGTGACTCTTGGTTCTAGAGCTGGGGGATGACACAGGTCCCAAGTGCCTGCTTATCTTAGGGCCACCTGCAGCTGAGTCACTTTTTCTTTTGGCCACGCTGTGGGGCATGTAGGATCCTACTTCCCCGATCAGGGAGAGAACCCATTCCCTCTGCATTGGGAGCACAGAATATTAATCACTGAACCTCCAGGAAAGTCCCAAATGAGGCACCATTGTTACAACAGGGAACCAGATAAGAGGAGACAGATGAGCCAGTGCACCCCTCTCGTTACCAAGGTGAAGGCAGTTCTCATCCACCACCGCCATTGCTAAATTATCAGTGTCTGCACCTCTTCCCACTTCCAGTGGGTGGCATCTTTCAGATTCAGGGCTAAGTGCTCCTATGCAGTTTTTTTGTTTTTGTTTTTTTCATGTTTGCTACAGCCCTGTGAGGTTGATCGTTTAGTCTGGAGAGGAAGAGTCATGGTGATCAGCAAAATTGTACTTAAATCATTGAGGTGGGACGTCCCTGGAGGTCCAGTGGTTAAAATTCTGTGCTTCCAATGCAGGGGGTTGCAGGGAATTAAGATCCCACATGCCACATGATACAGCCAAAAAAAATCAACCCATGAGGCAAAGCAGATATCCATCCTGGGCAGAGCCCAGAGCAACCCCTTTCTTGCCCCAGCGGCTTGGCACTGGGTATGCCAGTGTCCTGCCTCCTGTTCAGGGGTCCCAGGTCTACAGCGTGGCCACCTCCTCAGCTCACTGCTGGGAGGGGCTCAGGCTGTGTACCCTGAGCTGGTGGGGGGCTCTCCCTGTACTGGGCTTCCCTTGTGCCTCACATAGTAAGAATTTACCTGCAATGCAGAAGACTTGGGTTCTATCCCTGGCAGGCAATGGCTACCTACTCTAGTGGTTTTGTCTGGAGAATTCCATAGACAGAGGAGCCTAGCAGGCTATAGTTCATTTGGGGTTGCAAAGAGTCAGACACGACCAGGTGAATAACACTTTCACTTTTCATTCCCTGCACTACTGGGTCTACTACGCTGCAGCTTGGTGGTTGAGCTTGTCAAAGCAGGAGGCTGGCAGTATTCCTGGGGCCCAGACATGCCGAGGCAGCACTTGTTGGTCAGGCTGAGTCTGCTGTGGCCACCGTGTGGCTTTGTGCTCTCACTGTGGGCAGAAGGGAGCAGCTGCTCTGCCACTCACTGGTTCCCAAGCTGCCTCTCAAATATCTATGACTTTGCTTCTCCCCAAATCATCTGAACCCCTTTTCCAGGCTTTTCCATCCCCTACTCTTAATTGGTGCTATTATGAACAAAATTGTGTCCACTCCTCACTCCAAAATTCATACATGGAAGCCCTAACCCCCAAGGTGATGGTATTTGGAGGTGGAGCTTTTGAGAGATAATTAGGGTGAAGTGAGGCCATGAGGGTGGGGCCCTTATGATGGGGTTAGTGCCCTTATAAGAGGAGACACCAAAAGAACTCATCATCTCTCCACCATGTGAGGACATGGAGAAGACAGTGAAATACAAACCAGGGGGAGAGCTTCAGCATCAGCTCCCCACGCTGGCGCCTTGACCTTGGACTTTCTAGCCTCCAGAACTGAGCAGTGAATTTCTGTCATTTAAGCCTCCAGCCTGTGACATCTTGTTATGCCAGCCTTTATAAACTAATACAGTTAGTTTCCTTATTCTCAGTCCAAGATAAGATATCAAACATTGAAATTATTATCCCAGAGGCTGTCTTCACATTTCGAGAGCACAATCAGCAAGTACTTTGTAAAGGATCTGTTTCTGGATGTTCTTGCTACTTAGTTACTTCAGTCATGTCTGACTCTGTGTGACCCCATGCTCTGCAACCCGTCAGGCTCCTCTGTCCATGGAATTCTCCAGGCAAGAATACTGGAGTGGGTTGCCATGCCCTCCTCCAGGAAATCTTCCCAACCCACAGATGGAACCTGGGTCTCCTACACTGTAGGCAGATTCCCTACCATTGATCCAACATGGAAGCCCCATATATATGGAATTTTCCAGGCAAGAATATTGGAGTGGGTTGCCATTTCATTCTCCACTGGATGCTCTTGGACCAAGTTTAAACTCTCTATCTGCTCTAGAAGTACAGATCCATCCCCAGGGCATCTCTGAGATCCTACCCAGCAGACCCCTTGGACCTTCAGAGCCCAGCCCTCCCACCTGGACTGCTTTCCCTGCATCTTCTCCCTCCCTTTTCCTTGGTCTCCAGAGGGAGGACCAATGGATGCGGAGGCAGCGTCTGGCACCACAGGCTGGGAACTCATTCTTTCTTTTCTAAACACAAAGCAACCTCTGTGCACTGCCTCAGAGAGAAAAACTACAAATGAGGCTCTGGGTGTGGTAAGTCTGGGCTCCAGGAACTGGTAGGCATTTTTTTTTCCTCCTAGAGGCCTTTGTTTTCACTTTATGAAGCCCTAACCCCCAAGGTGATGGTATTTGGAGGTGGAGCTTTTGAGAGATAATTAGGGTGAAGTGAGGCCATGAGGGTGGGGCCCTTATGATGGGGTTAGTGCCCTTATAAGAGGAGACACCAAAAGAACTCATCATCTCTCCACCATGTGAGGACATGGAGAAGACAGTGAAATACAAACCAGGGGGAGAGCTTCAGCATCAGCTCCCCACGCTGGCGCCTTGACCTTGGACTTTCTAGCCTCCAGAACTGAGCAGTGAATTTCTGTCATTTAAGCCTCCAGCCTGTGACATCTTGTTATGCCAGCCTTTATAAACTAATACAGTTAGTTTCCTTATTCTCAGTCCAAGATAAGATATCAAACATTGAAATTATTATCCCAGAGGCTGTCTTCACATTTCGAGAGCACAATCAGCAAGTACTTTGTAAAGGATCTGTTTCTGGATGTTCTTGCTACTTAGTTACTTCAGTCATGTCTGACTCTGTGTGACCCCATGCTCTGCAACCCGTCAGGCTCCTCTGTCCATGGAATTCTCCAGGCAAGAATACTGGAGTGGGTTGCCATGCCCTCCTCCAGGAAATCTTCCCAACCCACAGATGGAACCTGGGTCTCCTACACTGTAGGCAGATTCCCTACCATTGATCCAACATGGAAGCCCCATATATATGGAATTTTCCAGGCAAGAATATTGGAGTGGGTTGCCATTTCATTCTCCACTGGATGCTCTTGGACCAAGTTTAAACTCTCTATCTGCTCTAGAAGTACAGATCCATCCCCAGGGCATCTCTGAGATCCTACCCAGCAGACCCCTTGGACCTTCAGAGCCCAGCCCTCCCACCTGGACTGCTTTCCCTGCATCTTCTCCCTCCCTTTTCCTTGGTCTCCAGAGGGAGGACCAATGGATGCGGAGGCAGCGTCTGGCACCACAGGCTGGGAACTCATTCTTTCTTTTCTAAACACAAAGCAACCTCTGTGCACTGCCTCAGAGAGAAAAACTACAAATGAGGCTCTGGGTGTGGTAAGTCTGGGCTCCAGGAACTGGTAGGCATTTTTTTTTTTTTTCCCTCCTAGAGGCCTTTGTTTTCACTTTATGCAGACTGGCCTGAAATATGGAGGGACCTCAAAACTCTTAACACACCATGACCCGGACTTCGCAAATACTGAGTAAGGAGTGTCACCAACTCCAAGACTCCTTAAAATGAATCACCACACAGGAAATCCTGAAAGATACGGATCATAAGTGAAAAAAAGCTCATTGAGAATCTGCCTGCTGAGGCTGGAGACATGAATTTGATTCCTGGACCAGGGAGATCCCACAGGCCTCAGGGCAACTAAGCCCATGCACCACAGCCATTGAGCCTGTGCTCTAGAACCTGGGAGGCACAACTACTGAGTCCATGTGTCACCACCACTGATGCTGTAGAGCATCTGCTCCACAATATGAGAAGCCGCTGCAATGAAAAGCCTATGCACCGTTACTAGAGAGTAGTTTCCACTCACCACAACTAGAAAAAGTCCTGCCGTTACAGCAACGAAGACCCAACACAGCCAAAAATTAAATTGGCTAATTAAAAAAGAAAGTTCAAAAGGAAAAAAAGCTCTTTGAGGTTTTCCCAAACTGACAACAATCTTAAAAATCCCCTTGACTAACAGTAATGCGTTGTGTGGCTGAAACTCTCCTAACTTCAATAATAAAAGCAGTGTTTGATCAACTGTGCTAGAGAAAAGAATTCTCTGTCTATTACGGAAAGAGAATTCTATTTCTCTGAAGGAATTATATTGCAGAATCACTCTTATATGAAGAGGAGTATGAAGACCAAAAAAAAAAAAAAAAAAATGCAGGGAAAAGAGGATTTAGAGATGCCTCAGAGAAGTGAAAATACTGCGCGACTCTTCTGGATTTTGTGGTGTTTGTAGGACTGGTAAGCTTCTTTAAATGTGTGGTGTGTTATTCTAAGTAAATGATTCACTTTTGTACCCCATTTATTTATTTGTGGTTTTGTTGTTCTTTTTTAAAGAGGGTCTCTAACAATGAAGAAGCAGTTTCAAAGCTCACAGAAATTGGATGTAGTTCAGCCTCTTGAACTACCTTCTTAGGAAGAGTTTTCTTTTTTAAAATCTTAATAGTTTTTTTTTTTTCTTTTTAATAAGATTCATGTTATTTTTGGCTGTGCTGGGGACTTCCTTGCTGCATTCAGGCTTTCTCTAGTTTCAATGCTCAGTCATCTCACTGTGGTGGTTTCTCTCATTGTGGAGTGCGGGTTCTAGGAGGGGTGGGCTCAGTACTTGCAGCTCACGGGCTCTAGAGCGCAGGCTCAGTTGTGGTGCATGGGCTTAGTTGCCCCATGGCATGTGGGATCTTCCCAGACCAGGGATGGGACCCATGTTCCCTGCATTGGATTTCTAAGCACCGGATTTCTAAGCACCGGACTACCAAGGAAATCCGGAAGGATTTCCTAGAGACCTCTCCTTCCACTTTTTGGTCCTGCCCTGGTGGTATCAGCCGACCTATCTCCATAGTTCACTGGACTTAGGGACTCTGACTCCTCTTGGTGACTGGCTATACATGTGCCAGGGAGACCAATGGTGACATCCTAATAGCTCCCTTTCCTGTAGTAGCCACATCCCTGAAAATAAGATGTGGCCTTTCTCAGCCCTGAGACAGAATGAAGTTCCATGGGTAGAATCCATGTCCTCTTGGAGTCAAGTGACCTGAAGTGCCATTTCTAGAGATGTAACTGGGAACCTATAAGAAGATCACAGAGCAATAGCCAGCCCCTTAAATGTCTTTCCAGGAATTCCTAGAAAGGACATCTCTGGAGGTCCCGTGGAACCTCTCTGGAACTCCTTGCTGCCGATGCAGGAGCCCAGGTTCAAGCTCTGGTTGGGGAACTACTGTTAAGATCCTACATGTTGTATGGACAAAATTAAAGAAAACAACCTAGAAAGAACTGGATCTAGTTTTCCCCACAGAAATTTGAGCAAACCTCTGACAGTACCTTCCCTGGGGCAGAGCGTGAGGCGAACACACTTTGAGCAGATTTGCTGGTGGGAAACATTCTGTTCTGTTTTCAGGCAAATAAGCAAAAATTCTATGCTCCTGATTACTGTGGGCTTCAATTTATACTAAATCTCCTATTTGCCTCAGGTCTACTTACTGCCAAAGTTTTCATGAGATTACTGAATCACTAAAAGAGCACGTCTGAGCAACCTTTGGAGGGCTGTGCCATCTGCCTCTTTGCTTAGACAGCGGTTAAGGATTGCCCTAGATTTAGAGTTTGCTATAAATACTCCCATACCTGGCCGAATTAAATTCTGCATGGGGGAGGGAATGAAACAGTTCAACACAGATGTATGGTGATAAGTGAAGTTACCAAAAAAATCGCTGAATTGTGCCCTTGAAATAAGTGAATTTTATGATCCAATACAGTTGTTAAAAAAAACCAACAACTCTGATGTGCTTCATGCTTTTTACATTTAGGAATTACAAACATGAGACGGGTAAAAGTATATAAGTAAATCATATTTCATAAAATGTGAGATGTATTTGTTGAAATAGAACTTTCCCATGAGAATCAACCCTTATCACTTTGGCTATCTCATTCCTTGAATCTCTTAGCATTCCTGAAACCTTTGACACCCTTAACTTTCAAAGTTTGATTGCAATTTAGATGGAAAAAAAAAAAACCCACAAGCAATGTTGACTTTGTCCTGAATTGCTGAGAACAAAAACTACTGCCAGCAAATTCATTGCTCATTCAATAATGAAACAAACACACCTAACTATGTGTTGGTCATAGACGTGAAGAGATTGTCGTGTTTTTAAAATCACTTCACGTTTGGCAAAGCAGAACTCATCACTTAGAGCAAAAAGCAAACCAAACCAATAAAACCAGTCTTGTTAGGAGTGGAACCTGAAGACTGAAAGCCACATGACCCGACGTTTTCAGGGATTGAACTTTGAAAATATAAAAAAAAGCAGTAATTCTGTGGCTGCTGCAACAGCCAAGTGGTTTCATCTAACAATTTTCATCTATGAATACAAATAAGCATTGTGTTCATTGTGTGGAGGGTGTGCCCTGTTTATTTGACCGAGGTCCTAGTTAGGGTGTCCCTTTTAGGGGCCTGTTTGAACATCCCCGATTGCGCAGGCTGTGATGGTCCTGTTATTTCTATTACATGTTTCTTTCTCTGGCTGGAATCATCGGTAGCCAGGAATGCTCTTTTCCAGGAAAATGCCGGCAAGGATTTATTTATCGGAATGAGCTACTGGACAGGAAAAGGCAACCCACTCCAGTATTCCTGCCTAGGAAGTCCCATGGACTGTAGCTTTTCAGGCTCCTAGTCAGACACGACTCAGTGGCTAAGTACGCACACATACTTACCACCTTGGAAATTCTAGTTCTCTCAAGTGGAACACAGACAGACATGTTCAGCCTGGCGTGGAGCCGGGGTGGAAGTGTAACAAAGGCCCGGAGGCCGCCTGTACTAGGGTCAGTAGGCTCGGGGCAGCTGCACAGCTGGGGGTCCTGGCTACCTGGGCATTTGGTCAGGACAGGAAGTTCGGAGCTGGGAGAGATCCCTGGTGATAGCTGGATCTCAGTGACCAGCCAAGGGGCAAAATAAAAATTCCTTCTTTGGCCTGCCTTCTTCTCGCTCTTTAAATATTTAAAAGAATTTCTCAGGGACTTCCTTGGTGGTTCTGTGGTTAAGACTTTGAGCTTCCACTGCAGGGGGTCTGGGTAAAATCCCTGGTCAGAGTATGAAGATCCCATATACCATGGGGCATGGCTAAGAAATTAAAAAAAAAAAAAAATTGGGGACTTCCTTGGTGGTCTAGTGGGTAAGACGCTGAGTTCCCAACACAGGGGACCTGGGTTTGATCCCTGATCAGGGAACTAGATCCCACATGACTCTTTACAAAGAAGACCCTGTTGCAGCCAAAGAAATAAAAATAAATAATTAAAAAAAATTTTTTTTAAATTTCCAAGGATAGCTGGCAGATAAGTAAAAAAACATAATTTCATGCAAATGTTAAGTCATTTTTCCAAAAAGTTACATCTAAACTTTTAACTGTGCATATAAACATGTAGGGCTTCCCAGATGGTGCAACAGTAAAGAATCCACCTGCCAATGCAGAAGACACAAGAGATGTGGGTTCAGTCTCTGGGTCGGGAAGATGCCCTGGAGAAAGGCATGGTTACCCACTTCAGTATTCTTGCCTGGAAAATGCCATGGACAGAGGAGCCTGGCTGACTACAGTCTACGGGGTCACAAAGGGTTGGATGTGACTGAGCGAGGATGCACACACCTATAATCATCTGGGGAAATCCATAGCAGTATGGGAAACCATCTGTCACCATTTTGTACCCCCAGCATCTGAACTCCCTTGCTACACTGCAGAATTTCATACTCTAGGAAACAGAAGCATCCACCGTGGAAGCAGAAGACGCTAGACCCTCAATTTTCCAGCTGTTACTGCTGCTGGGATGTAAGCATATGATCTAGGCTCAGCCAGTCAGATGGCGCTGTCCCAGACTTTGAGTTGAAAGCTCTTGATTCAAAGCAGCATGAACTACATATTCTATTCTAGAGAGGGATTCACTCACCTAACACCCTTTAACCCTTTTCTTAGCCTGCCTCTACCATCTAGTGGAGAAGACAATGGTAACCCATTCCAGTATTCTTGCCTAGAGAATGTCATGAACAGAGGAGCCTGGCAGGCTACAGTTCATGGGGTCGCAAGAGTCAGACATGACTTAGTGACTAATCCACCACCACTGTCCAGGCTGGGTATGCATCCCTAACTTCTTTTTTAATCTCTAGATGACTGTCTGGCACACTTCTGGCAGGGATGGCAGGAGAGAGAGAGATAGAAGTTTGTCTTGAGATTTCTGGAAAGCTTTTGTCTCCTTGATATAGGAATCACCCTTTCTGTCTTCTCCTAGTTTCCACCATGACTATATACGCAATATCTAGGGCTGCAAGCTGCCATCTTGCAACCATGAAGGAACACTCTGACGATTAAAGCCAGTAATCTAACGGTGGTAACTCAGACTGATAGAGCCGAGATTCCTGGCAAATTTTTTAGATGGTCGAACCCATGTTCGAAACCACTAATTTCTAGATAGGTGGGAAAAGCAAGTACTTACATTGAACGTATTATTAGCCAGGCTTTCTATTGTTTGCACTGTCTTTATTCCTAACCGATAGAGGCAATCTCCAGTGTCCAGGGCTGGGGAGGTCTGTGGTGCAAGCCACCATGTCACAGCCTGGGTGGCAGGAGCAGCGTGGCTACAGAACCAGTTCTACAACATTATTTCAGGTGTCATTCTTCTTTCTTAGCTTCCAGACTCCTCCAGAACTCCTGAGGATTTTGTGAGCTCCATAAAGTACCTTTCAATACATTCTTTCTCTGCTTAAATTTACCATGGCTTAATAATAATCATAATCAAAGATGAGGCTGTAGTAGGGTGGGTCTTAACCCAATAGCACTGGAGTCAGTACAAAAAGAGGAAATTTGGACTCAGAACACATATGAAGATGAAGGTAGAGACTGGGATAAAAGAAATTAAACAAAATTTATTTCTCTTGCTTACAGTCAAGAATCCTGAGAAATACAGAAATTTGGGACAGCAGGGTAGGTGGCAGCCTACCTTCAGGGGAGGAAGTTGAATTTGAGATTGAGTGTCTGGTCTGGTTGGATCTAAGGACAGTGAAAATTCAATTTGTATTAAGACAAGTACAAGGTCACTTGTGGTCGCTTACATGAAAGTCACCTAGCACAATGGAGGTCCCACTGAAGTTAAGGCACTGAGAAACCAAGTGTTGGCTGCCAGAGAACAGCATGAAGGATTGGAAATCCTTCCAAAGGACTGGAAAACTGTGGGGTGGAGTGGCTGATGCGAAGGCTACAAAGCTTAAGCAATGATTGTAGTAGTGCTAGTTGCTCAGTCACATCCAACTCTATGCCTCCTCTGTCCATGGAATTCTCCAGGCAAGGATACTGGAGGGGGTAGTCATTCTCTTCACCAGGGCATCTTCCTGACCCAGGGATCAAACCTGGGTCTCCTGCATTGCCGGAGGATTCTTTACCATCTGAGCCACCAGGGAAGCCCTTGGCAGAGTCTTAAATAGTGGGCAGTTCCAGGCAGTCTGAAAACCAGAGACTTTCACTGATGATGCTGAAAGCATATCTTTTGCAACTGCAACTAAACCAAAAGGGAGGTTATGTGGGTTACTGATTTAACACATCTGTTACAGTCACAGCCTCCTCCTGTCTCTCACAGATGGTTAGGGGACAAATTGGAAAGAGTAAGAATTGGAAGATTATGAATGGGGACATGTGGGCCCTAGGACTCAGTTCCTTTCTGCATTATATGTGTGTTATATTTGTTTTAATAATATATGTAATTAATTTACCAAAGTTTAATAATAACAATAATAATAAAAGATGGGATCATTAGGGTGGGCCCTGGTCCAATATGACTGGAGTCAGCATAAAAAGAGGAAATTTGGACACTGAGCACATGTGAAGGCATCCTTGCAAAATTGTCACTGAACCTACTGAGCGGATGGTGGTGTTCGTCGGGGACGGCTTCCTGGAGGAAGTAACCAAATGTTTTACAGATGAATAGGATTAAGTCAGTTGTTGGAGGAAGGGGTGGAAAGAATTTCCTTGACAACAGTAGTTAAGAGGTGTTAATATTCATTAACACCTTTTAAGAGAGGAGTCAGTGAGGTGAGCTAGGGCAGGAGTTTGGACTTTATCCTCAGGACAATGAGGGGTGAGAGAGAAGGGGAAAGCAGAGAGTAAGTGGAAAAGGAGGCTGATACCAAAGGCACCTGATGAAGCACCTGAAATGGATTAGCAGGGTGGAAGCACGAAGTATTTCGTTGGAAAAGCAGGGCTGGTCGAGGCTCCACGGGTGCGGGGCAGGGTTGGAGTGGGGAAAGATGTTGTTTTAAGCAAAGAAAACACAAAATTAGACACGAAGTTGACTATTAACTTGAGATGAAAAAAGAAATCAGAAGATATTACTAGAGTCTTGGAGATTCGGGTCTCTTTCTTGTGTGTTCCAGAACTGCTAGTCTAGAACGGTTTCCAGAGGGCCGCTTGGCGAGCCCTCTCTGCCCGCAGCATTCTACAGCTTCAACAGGTGATGCTAGAGAGGCACCCTGGGGTGTAAACTGAGTCTTGGCCTGGTCAGAGCGCCTCCTCAGCCACAGCATACGACAGGCTTGTCTGTCTGATGGGCTGACCATCCGACTGCACGGGTGGCCTGGGTTGCACGGGAATTGGAGGCGGCACGCCGAGAGCGGTCCCCACACTCTGAGGTCCCGTGGGCTCCCTCCACTGCCCCAGCTGCTCTCCTGGGAGGTGAGGGGCCAGCATTCTCTCTCCACCGCGGGAGCACGGTGTGGGGCTCTCCCTGTGGATCTCCGGGAGGAAATAGCCCTGCTAACCACCTGGACCAGGCGGCAGTCATAGGGACCATTCTTTTCCTCACTCGATGTATATATACAAACTTGACCTCAAGAACACCAACCCTGTCTTTGGCATTTCTGAATTTAGAAATAAACATCACCCCGGCGTGAGATTTCTAAGGAAAACCGGCAGTGAGTTCATAGCCACAAAGTCGTAAAGTTTTATTTTTAATGGTAAAAAAAATCGTAACTTTTGTCGCTGTTGAAATAAAACAACTTCTGCAAAACAAGTAACCATCAGCAGAGAGCGCGAAGCGCGGGGGTCTGTTGGACGGGCGACTCGGTTCCGAGGACTCCGGGGGGCGTCGCGGGGCGGCCCGCGGGGTCGGGGGCAGGGCAGGAGGGGTGCGGGGGCGCGCGGAGCAGGGGACGGGGCCCCGGGGACCAGGCGGCCTCGGGCAGGGGGCGGGGCGGGGGCGCGCGGCGCGGGGGGCGGGGCGCGCGGGGGCGCGCGGGCAGGGGGCGGGGCCCCAGGGGCCTGGCGGCGCGGGGGAGGGGGCGGGGCCCATGGCGTGGCGCGGGGCTGGGGGCGGGACTCGAGGGGGCGCGCGGGGCAGAGCCCGGGCGCGCGGGGCTGGCGAGCGCGGGGGCGGCGGCCGTGGCGCTGCCAATCGCAGACAAAGGCCGCCCCAGTGAATCATGTGGTGCCGGGGGAGGAAGTGCGGCTTGTTTTCTTTCCTCCAGTCGCCGGGCTCCGGGTGGAGCGCGATGCGCGGAGACCCCCGCGGGGACGGCGGCGACCGCCGCGAGTCCCGATGAAGCCCGAGCGCCCCGGCCGCGCCGCAGCGCCCCCTGCCCGATGGAGGCCCAGCCGTGGGACCCCCTCCGCAACGACTCGCTGCCGCCCACGCTGACCCCGGCCGTGCCCCCCTATGTGAAGCTCGGCCTCACGATCGTCTACACCGTGTTCTACTCGCTGCTCTTCGTCTTCATCTACGTGCAGCTCTGGCTGGTGCTGCGCTACCGCCACAAGCGGCTGAGCTACCAGAGCGTCTTCCTCTTTCTCTGCCTCTTCTGGGCCTCCCTGCGGACGGTCCTTTTCTCCTTCTACTTCAAAGATTTCGTGGCGGCCAATGCGCTCAGCCCTTTCGTCTTCTGGCTGCTCTACTGGTTCCCGTTTTCTCAGGCGGCAGTCATACATCTTTTCCTCACTCGATGTATATATACAAACTTGACCTCAAGAACACCAACCCTGTCTTTGGCATTTCTGAATTTAGAAATAAACATCACCCCGGCGTGAGATTTCTAAGGAAAACCGGCAGTGAGTTCATAGCCACAAAGTCGTAAAGTTTTATTTTTAATGGTAAAAAAAATCGTAACTTTTGTCGCTGTTGAAATAAAACAACTTCTGCAAAACAAGTAACCATCAGCAGAGAGCGCGAAGCGCGGGGGTCTGTTGGACGGGCGACTCGGTTCCGAGGACCCCGGGGGGCGTCGCGGGGCGGCCCGGGGGGTCGGGGGCGGGGCAGGAGGGGGGCGGGGGCGCGCGGAGCAGTGGACGGGGCCCCGGGGACCAGGCGGCCTCGGGCAGGGGCGGGCGGGGCGCGCGGCGCGGGGCGGGACTCGAGGGGGCGCGCGGTCAGGGGGCGGGGCCCCAGGGACCTGGCGGCCCGGGGCAGGGGGCGGGGCCCATGGCGTGGCGCGGGGCTGGGGGCGGGACTCGAGGGGGCGCGCGGGGCAGAGCCCGGGCGCGCGGGGCTGGCGAGCGCGGGGGCGGCGGCCGTGGCGCTGCCAATCGCAGACAAAGGCCGCCCCAGTGAATCATGTGGTGCCGGGGGAGGAAGTGCGGCTTGTTTTCTTTCCTCCAGTCGCCGGGCTCCGGGTGGAGCGCGATGCGCGGAGACCCCCGCGGGGACGGCGGCGACCGCCGCGAGTCCCGATGAAGCCCGAGCGCCCCGGCCGCGCCGCAGCGCCCCCTGCCCGATGGAGGCCCAGCCGTGGGACCCCCTCCGCAACGACTCGCTGCCGCCCACGCTGACCCCGGCCGTGCCCCCCTATGTGAAGCTCGGCCTCACGATCGTCTACACCGTGTTCTACTCGCTGCTCTTCGTCTTCATCTACGTGCAGCTCTGGCTGGTGCTGCGCTACCGCCACAAGCGGCTGAGCTACCAGAGCGTCTTCCTCTTTCTCTGCCTCTTCTGGGCCTCCCTGCGGACGGTCCTTTTCTCCTTCTACTTCAAAGATTTCGTGGCGGCCAATGCGCTCAGCCCTTTCGTCTTCTGGCTGCTCTACTGCTTCCCCGTGTGTCTCCAGTTCTTCACCCTCACGCTGATGAACTTGTATTTCACGCAGGTGAGTCGCGGGAGGCTGCCCCGCGGGCGGGAGGCACCTGGAGGGCGCTCACCTGGCGAGGGGCGGGGGCGAGAATCATTCGTTCTGGGATGGGCAGAGCCCTGTCCTACCTGCAGGCCTTTGTTCCCTGTAACGCCTTCCCGTTCCCCAAGGAGGCGAAGGGGTAGGGAAAGGAAAGAGTGCTGGCGGCCGCGCGTCGTCCCCTGCCCTCAGGTCAGCATCACCCAGCGCCCTCGCAGTAGCATCTCCACGCACACGTTAGACTCAGTACTGGTGGGAGGTGTGCCCACCAGGGAGACCGGCACTCCAGAGTGTCCCCTCTGTCCTCTCATCCCAAAGCCTTTTAACCACCAGCCTGGAAAAATCACCTCCCCCACCCTGGCCTCCAGATTGGGGCCAGACGCTGGCTTTTTTTGACGGCGGAGTGGGGACTGCCCTGGTTTGGTTGGAATGTTTGGAGCCTTCAGCTTGGGAGCCCTGCCGAAGGGCAACGTGCTAACTCATTCAACAGGATTGCTACACAGCCATCGAGGTAACACCCAGCTCCGCAGCTGATGCCTCGGGAGGTCAGGGTTGCCTCTGCTGCGGGTCTTCAGAGGTCCCAAGAAAAAGCCGTAGAAGTTTACTGCCTCCCTTTCATAGGCACGCTGGAGTCATTTTATGAGCAGATTGTTAATAAGCTAATATGAGAACGTGTGAATTGACTTGGCTGTTGTAACGCTTGACTTAATGAAATACAGTAATTGGAAAGTATTTTGCAAATAGCATGTAAAGTGTTGTATAAGGGTGTGGTCATCACTATCATCAGCATCTCTGCTTCCCATTAGCTTTCCAAGTACTAAAATGTCAACTTTCAATAGGACCCTGGCCAGGGGGGAGGCACCAAACATGTCATCTGGTGAGGAGAGTTTAAGAGCTGTTGCTTGGTAGATGCTTTGTGCCAGCAGGCATTACATTCCTTTTAATAGTGTCCTCATTTATTAAAAGAAAATGCTATTGGGATTTTGCCTTCTAGTGCAGGTCCAATCCTTGGTTGCAAGCGAAGATCCCACATGTCCCGCGGGCAAAAAACAAAACATAAAACTGAGACAGTATTGTAACAGATTCAATAAAGACTTTAAAAATAGTTCATATTAAAAAAAATCTTTAAAAGGAAAAGAGAGAACAGCAAAATATTTTAAAATGTGGCTTATGAAAAAAAGAAAAAGGAAGAAGAAAAGAAAACATAGAAAAATAATTGCTCTGGTGTAGTGGGAGCCCCTCAGTGAAAAGTTGGAGCAAACGCTTTTGTTAAAAACTGGTAGAAGTAGCTATTGTAATTTTATCAAAAGGGATCTATAGATAAAGCAGTCTCCTCAGTCCAGTGTAGTCAGCATATTTTCCAGTCCACAAGTCATGTGTATCGTCTGTCCAAATATAACTTTAAATCCAAAAACCAGTTCAGGCAGTCAGCAACATTGCAGACACTCTGACCTGTTTTTAAATTGGATCCAAGGGGGTAATTCCAGGAAGATTCAGAAGTCAAGTATGTTGATGTTCCTTCAAGAACTGTGACAACAGATCTATTCTGGTCCCTTTTTGAGGAAAAAAAGGGACAGCATAGAGCACGGCCATGTCTGTCTGGCAGTCACATGCAAATCTGCCCTCAGAGCTGGATTAGGCTCAGAGCTGCACATTTTCTGCACCATCTGCTGGTTGACGAGTGAATGCTGAGCGAGGGAAAGAGTGACCAGGATGACAGCCTCTCGAGTTGAGAGCCCACAAGTCACCACCTGGGCTTCTTTCTGACTCCCAGGTCTTATTTTCTTTATATCTCCAGGGTGGCTGGCAGGAGGAGAGGGTACTTACGGCTGGCATCACAGACCCTGGCAGACAAGCTGTTCCCTGGCCTCCTGACAAATAGTCTGATACTTGCAGCATGCTATAAAGGGGTAACCCTTTGACTCCCTGCTTCAACACCCTCCCCCGCCTTAGGCCAGGTTCTTCAACCACTCGATTGGCTGGGTTGGGGGGGAAGCACTAAGCATTACTGTGGCCTGAGCCCCCTCTCAGAGCATGTAAATCAGATTTTGGAGGGTGAGGAGAAGTGGCTAACAATTAAGAAGCCTGGGCTGTGTATGCTAGGCACAGTTCTGAACGATCTGTCTTATTTATTCTTTCCAACTAACCCCTGAAGGTAGGATGGATGGTGTCCCCATTTTTCAGAGGTGGGCTAGGGAGGTTATATGACTCGCTCAAGGCCATACAGCCAGTGAGCCCTAGAGCCCAGGGGTCATACCCAGACCTGTGACATCTGAGTGCCATGCTTACCCTTCATGGGACGGTATTTGAGACCTCTTATAGTGGGAAAATGTACCCTACTCTGAATATCACATTGTGTCCTCTGGGAGCCTAGCATCCAGTTGAAGAGATGCCAAGTGTACATGCAGTAGGACTAAGTAATAGCTCAAGGGATTTAAGGAAGTGTATATTTCAGTTTTGAAGACTACTGGAGACTGTCCAGCTTCTTGTACTGGCTCCAGAGATGGGCGTAACTGGTGGTGGGATGGGTTCAGTTGTTAGCAGCCCTGGGTGTGGTGTGTGTATGTCTGGCCCTGAGTGTCTAGGTCTCTCCTAGGAGCCCCAGGCATTGAGTTGTTTCCAGCTCCGGGCTCTGCTGGGTCCAGAAGCTCCTGCTCAGCTCCTGCTTCTCTTGGAGGATGGAGGGCCTGGTCCAGAGTGGAGTCATTTGTTCCAGAGCCAGTTCTTTTAGCACGGTGCTCATTTGCTTTATGAAGAGGGCTTTGAGGGAGCAGGACCCTGAGAGCTGAGGTGCACGGGGGTCTCTGTGCCTGAGGTGTGTTGGGCCCTCTGCTCCAGTACAGTAGAGGCACCAAGGTCAAGGATGCCAGCTCCTGGGCCAGGGCAGCCCCCTGCGAGGCAGGTCTGTTCACAGAACTGGGGCAGAGGGTCCTGGCAGCTTGTGGCACCTGGGCAGGCCAGTCCCCCAGCCGTCACACCCAGAATTTGGGGTCTGGACCTCAGACTCCTGGGATTCCTGGGTGTGAGTGAGTGTGGTGGGCTCAGTTTCCCCCTGGTGCAACCTGGTCTTGGGACAGGTTCCTACCATTACTGGCTGATTTGAGGAAGAAAAAGGAGAAGTGAGCCATCTTGGTGGGGAAGAGGTGCTGTGATTAAGGCACACTGATGCAGGAGTCCGCACCTACCACGCCTTGGAGTGTGGCTGGGAAGTTACAGGGGCGTTACTGCGGGCGTCTGAAGGTCATATTGGGGGCCAGGCAATCACGATTGGAAGTGGATCTCATGGTCAATGCCTAGGGGATCATGATGAGGGTTGGATCTCATGGTTGGAGCCTAGGGTCATGATGGGGGTCGAGATCATGGAGAGGGTTGGAGCTCATTGTGGAGGCCTAGGACTCGTGGTGGGCCAGGGGCTCATGGCGGGCTTGCAGAGGCCTGAGAGTCAGGGGGCAGCACAAAGAGTGGAAGGAGCCAGCACTCCTCAGCCTCTGTGGGCAGAGTTGGGTTGGCCCCTACCGTGCCTGCCAGGGCCAGCTACTGACCTGCTGAAGGACAAGGTCAGCCCTAGGGCCCACCCTCCAGGTTGGAGCAGGTTGAAGGGGGTGCCATCTGCGCTGTTTCCCTCAGCCCCTCCTCTTCCTCAGTTGAGATTCTCTGTCTTCATCTCCTCATTGCCGGAGCCCAGACCCTGGCCAAAGCACAGTCCTGAAGGTCAGGCCCTAGCACTGGCTCAGCCTTCACCAGCCTACTGTGTCACTGAAATAACTTTCCCCACCAGCCTGCAGCTTTCATGTTTGTGGCATGGCAGTGCCACTGGGCCTCCCCTTGGGGAGAGCGTGGAAGCCACCAGTTCCTCACCGCTGCGGCTCTTGACACCAAGAGCGGATGGGCCTGGGAGGTCCTGTGGCCCCTTCCTTCCTTCTGCACACGGCCGGCCAAGGCCTCGAGGATCCTGGGGATATGTCCAGTGTCCCCAGCCAAGCACGCAGAGCCAGGAAGAGTGCTTGCTACACAACACCCCACCCTGGCTTGAAAAGCATCCTGGGTCCTTTTCCTGCTTCCAGGGAACAAGGAGGCATTTGAAAATCTAATCCGAGGACCCTGTCTTCACCCTCACTAGAAAAGGGAGGAGGTGGTGACCTCCTGGGATTCCTTTCATTGTGAAGTGGTGGGCTCAGTTTCCCCGGCATGGTCTTGGGACAGGCACACTGGCTGATTTGAGGAAGAAAAGTGAGCCATCTTGGTGGGGAAGAGGTGCTGTGATTAAGGCACACTGATGCAGGAGTCCGCACCTACCACGCCTTGGAGTGTGGCTGGGAAGTTACAGGGGCGTTACTGCGGGCGTCTGAAGGTCATATTGGGGGCCAGGCAATCACGATTGGAAGTGGATCTCATGGTCAATGCCTAGGGGATCATGATGAGGGTTGGATCTCATGGTTGGAGCCTAGGGTCATGATGGGGGTCGAGATCATGGAGAGGGTTGGAGCTCATTGTGGAGGCCTAGGACTCGTGGTGGGCCAGGGGCTCATGGCGGGCTTGCAGAGGCCTGAGAGTCAGGGGGCAGCACAAAGAGTGGAAGGAGCCAGCACTCCTCAGCCTCTGTGGGCAGAGTTGGGTTGGCCCCTACCGTGCCTGCCAGGGCCAGCTACTGACCTGCTGAAGGACAAGGTCAGCCCTAGGGCCCACCCTCCAGGTTGGAGCAGGTTGAAGGGGGTGCCATCTGCGCTGTTTCCCTCAGCCCCTCCTCTTCCTCAGTTGAGATTCTCTGTCTTCATCTCCTCATTGCCGGAGCCCAGACCCTGGCCAAAGCACAGTCCTGAAGGTCAGGCCCTAGCACTGGCTCAGCCTTCACCAGCCTACTGTGTCACTGAAATAACTTTCCCCACCAGCCTGCAGCTTTCATGTTTGTGGCATGGCAGTGCCACTGGGCCTCCCCTTGGGGAGAGCGTGGAAGCCACCAGTTCCTCACCGCTGCGGCTCTTGACACCAAGAGCGGATGGGCCTGGGAGGTCCTGTGGCCCCTTCCTTCCTTCTGCACACGAGCCGGCCAAGGCCTCGAGGATCCTGGGGATATGTCCAGTGTCCCCAGCCAAGCACGCAGAGCCAGGAAGAGTGCTTGCTACACACAACACCCCCACCCCTGGCTTGAAAAGCATCCTGGGTCCTTTTCCCTGCTTCCAGGGAACAAGGAGGCATTTGAAAATCTAATCCGAGGACCCTGTCTTCACCCTCACTAGAAAAAGGGAGGAGGTGGTGACCTCGGGCATAAGCGGAGATCACTCTACTTCTTGGCAGTCAGTTTAATCAAGAAAGTTTATTGAATCTGTTGTGTGCCAGGTCCTAACCTAGGAGTTGTGAAGAGAGAAGCTTCTAGGCCTCTGGGTGATTATGAAGAAGTAAGCTTAGGAACACACAGGGCCAGAGTTTGTTGGTCCCCAAGGACCTTTGTTCAGAGCTGGTGCCTCATAGTCACACAGGGGCAGGGAATCCTCATGGCTGCTCCACACTATGGCCTTCTGGCCCCTGGCACTGGCTCCTCGTGGTCACTCAGTGGTCTCACAGCCGCCAGAGCTCTGTGTGTGTGTGTGTGTGTGTGTGTGTGTACACACCAGTGGGTGTGCCTATGCACATGCACACAGGTCCACAAGAAGTTTTCCGTATTAGCTTTCAGTCTACCGTCTACCACCAACATCCCCCCAGGAAGTCAGCTCCCAATTTTACTGCTAAAAAACTCTCCTCTAAAAAAACAGCCTTTTAATTTTACAGCCCAGGCTCTCAAGGTCTCTCCTCGACGCCCTAGCTCTCTGTTCGCTCTCCCCCGACTCTTGCTGCTTCTGTGCAGGAGGGCTCGCCTACCAATGTCAGCGGAACCAAATTCCTTTGTGCCCTCAGCATGTATGGGAAAAATCAGCCTCCTCTCAGCGTATCTGAGGGGCTTCTCCAATGGTTCAGTGGGTAAAGAATCCACCTGTAATGCAGGAGACACAAGCAGCTTTCATGTTTGTGGCATGTGCCACTGGGCCTCCCTTGGGGAGGCGTGGAAGCCACCAGTTCCTCACCGCTGCGGCTCTTGACACCAAGAGCGGATGGGCCTGGGAGGTCCTGTGGCCCCTTCCTTCCTTCTGCACAGGCCGGCCAAGGCCTCGAGGATCCTGGGGATATGTCCAGTGTCCCCAGCCAAGCACGCAGAGCCAGGAAGAGTGCTTGCTACACACAACACCCCCACCCCTGGCTTGAAAAGCATCCTGGGTCCTTTTCCCTGCTTCCAGGGAACAAGGAGGCATTTGAAAATCTAATCCGAGGACCCTGTCTTCACCCTCACTAGAAAAAGGGAGGAGGTGGTGACCTCGGGCATAAGCGGAGATCACTCTACTTCTTGGCAGTCAGTTTAATCAAGAAAGTTTATTGAATCTGTTGTGTGCCAGGTCCTAACCTAGGAGTTGTGAAGAGAGAAGCTTCTAGGCCTCTGGGTGATTATGAAGAAGTAAGAAGCTTAGGAACACACAGGGCCAGAGTTTGTTGGTCCCCAAGGACCTTTGTTCAGAGCTGGTGCCTCATAGTCACACAGGGGCAGGGAATCCTCATGGCTGCTCCACACTATGGCCTTCTGGCCCCTGGCACTGGCTCCTCGTGGTCACTCAGTGGTCTCACAGCCGCCAGAGCTCTGTGTGTGTGTGTGTGTGTGTGTGTGTGTACACACCAGTGGGTGTGCCTATGCACATGCACACAGGTCCACAAGAAGTTTTCCGTATTAGCTTTCAGTCTACCGTCTACCACCAACATCCCCCCAGGAAGTCAGCTCCCAATTTTACTGCTAAAAAACTCTCCTCTAAAAAAACAGCCTTTTAATTTTACAGCCCAGGCTCTCAAGGTCTCTCCTCGACGCCCTAGCTCTCTGTTCGCTCTCCCCCGACTCTTGCTGCTTCTGTGCAGGAGGGCTCGCCTACCAATGTCAGCGGAACCAAATTCCTTTGTGCCCTCAGCATGTATGGGAAAAATCAGCCTCCTCTCAGCGTATCTGAGGGGCTTCTCCAATGGTTCAGTGGGTAAAGAATCCACCTGTAATGCAGGAGACACAAGAGATATAGCTTTGATCCCTGGGTTAGGAAGATCCTCTGGAGAAGGAAGTGCAACCCATTGTAGTACCTGGAAAATCCCACTGGAGAGCCTGGTGGGCTATAGCTCATAGGATTGCAAAGAGTTGAATACGACTGAGGGACCAAGCACACACACCACGTATCAGAACTCAGCCCATTGACCGGGAAGCCTCAGTTTCCTGACAGCAGAGGCAGTGCTGAGTGTGGCCAGCTTTGTCCCTATGAGCCTAGATCCATGGCTCCTGTCACTATTGGAGCCCTAGTTTGGGTTGCCACACCCTCACACCTGTAGGTTTGTGCTGCATCCTGTTGCTCCGGTGCCTTTCCTGGGGTCCCATGAGCAGGAACTAGCAGGGAGACAGAAAGAGAGCACTGTCCTAAGGCTTTTCACTGCTCAGGTGGGTTGTGCTCCCAAGTCTGACAGCAGTGCCCTCCTTGCCAGAGGGCGGTGCTCTGCCCCATCTTCTAGTTCCCAGCACCATCATCCCAGAAGTGCGTGGTGAGGCGGTGAGGGGCGGGCTGATTGGAGACAAGCACTGATGAAACTGACGACCTCTCATCTGAATGCCATCACTCAGAGAGTCTTAGGATTTTCAAAACAGCACAGTATGTGATGCCAGGATCCACTGTCATGCACCCATTTCCGATCGCTTTGCAGCTCCATGAAGACGAGAGAAGCCTCTTCCCAACTGTGGGTCTGACAGGTCAGCTTTCTCCAGACGGATGGCCTCGGCACACTCTTCTGGCCATCCCTGGCCTGTAGGCACCCCTGGAGGTCTGCAGGGGCTTGTAAATATTTTACTTTTGACTTAACTTGTGGCTGAAGTTTATAGAGCCTGTTAACCTCTGAGGACAGATGCCCAGTGGTTTTACTCTGAGTGGCTTATTTCCTTAAACTTGGGTGTGGAGGGTACAGGAAGGGAAGTCGTGATGGTGTCCACGTCAGTATTTTAAGCCTTGTGGCTGCATATGGTCTCTGTTGAATAGTTTCTTTAGACATCTCTTTAAAGAGATAACAACTCTTAGCTCACAGGCCGTATGATAATAGGTTGCGGGCTGGACTTGGGTCTTGGGACAAACTTAGAACAAACCCGATGTGTGTCACCTTGCTGTTATTCGGGCCTTTTGGAAACAAGTTGTAACAGGCTGTGGCTTTTTGTCTCGCAGTTACAGAGTGTCATTTACTCAGTGAACAGAACTCATCAATCACCTGCATACCGAAGTCCAGGGTCAGAGACAGTAAGGTGGATTTGTGCCCTGAGGGTCACAGATTGTCGGGAAAGACAGACACAAACGGAGCTACATACTGCCCACGGCACCCAGGAGAGGGGCCTCTCCCCACCTGAAGAGGCTGGGGAGATACAGAGAAGGAGCATTGAGCTGTATGTCTCGTGACATCATCTGATCCCTGCCTTTTAAACGTTGTATTTTATTTATTTATCTTCTAGGGGGTGGGGTTGGGAGGGACGGGGACGGGCAGGCCACTTCTATTGGTCTTTCATTTCTCTATTTTCATCCATCTTTGTTCTTTGGCTCCTGTGGGCCTCCCATCACGGTGGCATCTGTCGCTGCAGAGCGCCGGCTCTGGGCGCATGCACCCCAGAGCTCCAGCTCGGTAATTGGACACACCAGTCCAGCTGCTCCGCAGCACGTGGGATCTTCCCAAGCCAGGGATCGAACCGGCGCCCCTTGCACTGCAAGGCGGTGTCCCTACCCACTGGACCACCAGGGAAGCCCCGATCCCTACCTCTTAATGACAGACACACCAGTCAAGCTCAAAGTGTGTAAAATACAGGCTGAAATCAGCTCCCTGGGCTGCACCCTGCCTCATTTACCCTTCCTCAGCTTCCCAGACCTAAGAGCCGTCAGAGGTCACTTTGCCCATCAGGTGATGTGATGATCTGTCGGTATGCGTGACTGGGAGCAGACAGGGACAGACTTGGGCCAAAGGTGAGCCGGGCTGGCTCCCGTGCTCTGGTCCTGATGAGGCAGCACCGCTGACCGCACAGAGGTGCTGGTCGTCCCAGCTTTCAGTCACACGAACTCAGAGATTCATTTCATCACTCAACAGAGGTGTTCTTAAAATTGGGGCGAGATTCACCTGCTGTAAAACTCACCATTTTAATATGTACAACTTAGTGGCATTTGGTGCCTTCACAGTGTTATGCAATGGTCACCACTGGTTAGTTTTCATCACCCCAGAAACACCCTCCACACCCATGCAGCAGTCAGACCACTTTCCCCGCTCACCCCAGTCCTCAGCAAACAGTGGTCTCCTCTCTGTGGATTGACCTGTTCTTGAATGTGCATGTGTGTGTGTGTGTATGTGCTAAGTTGCTTCAGCCATGTCTGACTCTGTGCAACCCTCTGGACGGTAGCCTGCCAGGCTCCTCTGTCCATGGGTTTCTCCAGGCAGGAACACTGGAGTGGGTTGCCATGCTCTTCTCCAGGGGGTCTTCCCGACCCAGGGATCAAACCCGAGTCTCTTATGTCTCCTGCATTGGCAGGCGAGTTCTTTACCACTCCTGTCACCTGGGAAGCCCCCTGTCATGGATACTTCACCTGACAGGGACCATACACGAGGTGGCCTTTTGTGTCTAGTTTCTCTCACTTAGCACGATGTTTTCGGGGTTCATCTGTGTCATAGCATGAGTCACTAGTTCATTCCTTGTTGTGGTTGGATGATATGCCACCGTAAGTGTGTTCCCACTTATGTGCTGATCTTTGGAGGGAGACTTAGCTCATACCTCTGAGGCCTATTATTTCCTGGAGGCTGCACAGACTGGGTGCAGGTTACATGTGGTCCCTGCCTTCAGGGAATGTGGCATTGAGCAGGGAGAACAGACCACGTGAGTTCTGTCCCTGTGGTGCCAGTGGCCCTTGTGACTTCATGACAGTCCTTACAGTGGTGACACCAGGAGTAAGATGTTTCCGATGGAAGGTTGAGGGTTTCATTCACTCTGTCATCTCTGTAATTCTGCCTGCAGGACACACACTTGAGAAAGAAGCAGTGACTTTGCTACTTGTTGTTGTCGTTGTTTAGTAGCTAAGTTGTGTCCAACTCTTTTGTGAACCCATGGACTTCAGCCCACCAGGCTCCTCTGTCCGTGGGATTTCCCAGGCAGGCATACTGAAGTGCGTTGCCATTTTCTGCTCCAGGGGATCTTCCTGACCCAAGGATCAAACCTGCGTCTCCTGCATTGGCAGGCAGATTCTTTACTGCTGAACCACCAGGGAAGTCTCTTGCGACTGTTAGTGTAAGTCAGATCCTTTCACCCTGCTGTGTTCACGGCAGCTTTCTGAGGTCCAGGCCACCACCAGGATGGAAGAGTAGACCTGGTGGAGGGAGGGCTGGCCCAACTCGCGGGGCAGCTTGGGGTGGTGTTGCCCTTCCTACAACACACTGCTCTTCACAGACTTGGTGGCACGCGTTGCTTCCTCTTGAGGCCTCCCTGCTTGTGTTGGGATGTTCTCAGTTCCCGTCCTTGCTTGTTTTTATTTCTGTTTTTTAAATTTTTGGCCATGCCACGTGGCCTGTGGGATCTTAGCTCCCCAACCAGAGTTTGAAGCCATATCCTTTGCATTGGAAGCGCAGAGTCTTAACCACTGGACCACCAGAGGAGTTCCCCTTCATTGCTTCTGATTGGATGTGAGTTGGTTCCTCACCCTCCTGGTCTCTGGCATTTATGTCCCTGTCCAGTGTCCCACAGTGAGTTGGGGGCAGTCCAGAAGCAGACCTGTGTGTCCCTCCCACAGGGAGTTCCTGTCACCACGTTCGGTTTGATCTTGGGGATGATATGCCACCGTAAGTGTGTTCCCACTTATGTGCTGATCTTTGGAGGGAGACTTAGCTCATACCTCTGAGGCCTATTATTTCCTGGAGGCTGCACAGACTGGGTGCAGGTTACATGTGGTCCCTGCCTTCAGGGAATGTGGCATTGAGCAGGGAGAACAGACCACGTGAGTTCTGTCCCTGTGGTGCCAGTGGCCCTTGTGACTTCATGACAGTCCTTACAGTGGTGACACCAGGAGTAAGATGTTTCCGATGGAAGGTTGAGGGTTTCATTCACTCTGTCATCTCTGTAATTCTGCCTGCAGGACACACACTTGAGAAAGAAGCAGTGACTTTGCTACTTGTTGTTGTCGTTGTTTAGTAGCTAAGTTGTGTCCAACTCTTTTGTGAACCCATGGACTTCAGCCCACCAGGCTCCTCTGTCCGTGGGATTTCCCAGGCAGGCATACTGAAGTGCGTTGCCATTTTCTGCTCCAGGGGATCTTCCTGACCCAAGGATCAAACCTGCGTCTCCTGCATTGGCAGGCAGATTCTTTACTGCTGAACCACCAGGGAAGTCTCTTGCGACTGTTAGTGTAAGTCAGATCCTTTCACCCTGCTGTGTTCACGGCAGCTTTCTGAGGTCCAGGCCACCACCAGGATGGAAGAGTAGACCTGGTGGAGGGAGGGCTGGCCCAACTCGCGGGGCAGCTTGGGGTGGTGTTGCCCTTCCTACAACACACTGCTCTTCACAGACTTGGTGGCACGCGTTGCTTCCTCTTGAGGCCTCCCTGCTTGTGTTGGGATGTTCTCAGTTCCCGTCCTTGCTTGTTTTTATTTCTGTTTTTTAAATTTTTGGCCATGCCACGTGGCCTGTGGGATCTTAGCTCCCCAACCAGAGTTTGAAGCCATATCCTTTGCATTGGAAGCGCAGAGTCTTAACCACTGGACCACCAGAGGAGTTCCCCTTCATTGCTTCTGATTGGATGTGAGTTGGTTCCTCACCCTCCTGGTCTCTGGCATTTATGTCCCTGTCCAGTGTCCCACAGTGAGTTGGGGGCAGTCCAGAAGCAGACCTGTGTGTCCCTCCCACAGGGAGTTCCTGTCACCACGTTCCTTCTCCTGCAGGAGGTACTGCCAGCAGTTCTCGGCTGGACACCGGAGCATCCACCGACCCGCGTCTGTTTGGCTCCTGCAGTGAAACACTGCAGACTGGCGGCGTCAACACTGAACATCTCTTTTCTTTTTCTTCTTCCTTTTTTTTTTTTTTAATCAATATATTGCTTTCTTTCCTTTTTAAATTTTTATTTTATATTGGAGTATAATTGATGTACAAAGTCATGTTAGTTTCAGGTCTACAGCAAAGTATTTCTGTTATACACATATGTGTTATCAAGTTCTTTCCCCATTTATTAAAGAATATTGAATAGAGTTCCCTGTGCTGTACAGTATGCCCTTGTTGGTTATCTGTTTTATGTATAGTGATGTGTGTATGTTAATCCCAAATTCTTAATTTACCCCTTCCCTCCCCGCAACATTTCATCTTTGGTAACCATGAGTTGTTGTCTAAATCTGTGAGTCTGTTTCCATTAGGTAAATAAGTACATCTTTTTTTTTTCGATTCCACATATAAGTGATATCACATGATATTTGTCTGTCTGACTTCACTTAGTATGATGATCTCTAGGTCTGTCCATGTGCTGCAAATGGCTTTATGTCGTTCTTTCACTGGGTAATAATCCATTGTATATATATATACCGTATCTTCTTTATCCGCTCATCTGTCGATGGACATTTAGGTTACATCCATGTCTTGGTCATGGGGTACATGTATCTTTTTTGGGGGGGCCATTTCTATTGGTCTTTCATTTATTTGTTTTCATCCATCTTTTTAAAAAAATTTTATTTATTTATTTATTTATTTTGGGGGGGGGAGGGGGGGGGGGGTGGGGAGGGAGGGGGCGAGTGGACCATTTCTATTGGTCTTTCATTTATCTATTTTCATCCATCTTTGTTCTTTGGCCCGTGTGGGCCTCCTATTGCAGTGGCCTCTGTTGTCGCAGAGCACTGGCTCTGGGCGCATGCGCTCCAGAGCTCCGGCTCGGTGATTGGACACATCGGTCCAGCCGCTCCACGGCACGTGGGATCTTCCCAGGCCAGGGATTGAGCCGGCATCCCTTGCACTGCAAGGCGGTGTCTTTACCCACTGGACCACCAGGGAAGCCCTTCATCCATCTTTGTCCTTTGGCCTGTGTGGGCCTCCCATCACAGTGGCCTCTCTTGCTGCAGAACACTGGCTCTGGGCGCATGCGCTCCAGAGCTCCGGCTCAGTAGTTGGACACTAGTCCAGCCACTCTGCAGCACGTAGGATCTTCCCAGGCCAGGGATAGAACTGGCGCCCCCTGCACCGCAAGGCGGTGTCCTTATCCACTGGACCACCAGGGAAGCCCCATGTATCTTTTTGAGTTATGTTTTTTTTTCAGATATGTGCCCAGGGTGGGATCACTGGGTCATATGATAGTTCTGTTATTAATTTTTTAAGGAACCTCCTTACTGTTTGCCTTCGTGGCAGCACCAGTTTACATTCCCACCGGCAGTATAGGGGGATTCCCTTTTCTCCACCTCCCTCTCCAGCATTTATTGTTTATAGACTTTTTGAGGGTTGTTCGAGGGCAGGTCGTCAGCGGGGTCAGCACTAGTGAGGGCCTCTTCCTGCCTGCGGATGGCTGACTTCCCCTGGTGTCCTCACGTGGTGGAGAGCAGAGAGAGGGCTTCTTGGGGTCCTTTTGATAGTAACATGAATTCCACCCACGAAGGCTCCATGCACATGAGCTCAAATGCTCAGAGCCCTTCACCTCCTAACACCATCACCCTGGCAGTTAGGATTTCAACGTGCAAATTTTCGGGAAATGCAAACAAGAAGTTCAGCATAAATACCACCCTGCTCCCAGCAAGGGCAAGAGTTCCTGGACAACTTCCTTCTGAGGCAGAAAGTTATTTTCTGCCGGGGCAGGGGTGGGGAGGGAGACCCAGAAGCTTTTTCATTGCTGACCTGTTCTGTAGTTTGTACATCATTTGCTGTGGGGATCAGGGTCCAGTGGTGAGACATACCCGTTGCTGCTGTAGCCACACCCAAACCTTCTTCCTAGAGCCTTGGGGCCCAGCTGGCGGGTAACCCAGCTAGACTTCCCAGGTGGAGAAATGTATCCCCACATGCAATGGTGTGTCACCTTATTTAAGCCCATTTAGAACAATTATGGGCAGGGCCCTGGCTGGTAGACTGTGAGCTGGGATCATGGCAGGAGCAATTCAGAAATGTCATAACAGTAATGGAACCTTGTGTGGCCACAGCCCTTCCCATTTGTGAGCCCAAAGAGGGAGACGTCTGCCAGGGCGGCTGATGGGCCTTGTTCGTCTCCATCTCATCAGTGAGGGGACCCAGGCCGCCCTAGGGGTGGCTAGGTCCACGTCCCTCCCCTCCTCTCTAACCTCCAATTAGAAGCAAGACTGCCAATCCTTGTGGGGTGGTCCTTTGAGTCACAGTTTGAAAAGCAGAAGTCAGCTTGATGAATGTTAGTAGTGACCCACTTATCTTACAGGGGTACACTGAGACCCAGGAAGGTAAAGAGAGTTTATTGGAGGTGATCAGAAAATCAGGATTGGGGAATTCCTTGGAAGTCTAATGGTTAGGACTCAGCGCTTTCACTGCCAAGGGCCCAGGTTTGATCCCTGGCCAGAGAACTAAGCTCTATCTGGTAAGCTGGGTGCAGCCAACAGCAATAAAAAAGGCAGGTTCATGGCTGGCCAGCCACACCCTGAATGCAGATGGTTGGGTGGCAAGAAATGCCATTGGGGGCCAGGATTTGGAGAGCAGAGAGGGCTTCTTGGGGTCCTTTTGATAGTAACATGAATTCCACCCACGAAGGCTCCATGCACATGAGCTCAAATGCTCAGAGCCCTTCACCTCCTAACACCATCACCCTGGCAGTTAGGATTTCAACGTGCAAATTTTCGGGAAATGCAAACAAGAAGTTCAGCATAAATACCACCCTGCTCCCAGCAAGGGCAAGAGTTCCTGGACAACTTCCTTCTGAGGCAGAAAGTTATTTTCTGCCGGGGCAGGGGTGGGGAGGGAGACCCAGAAGCTTTTTCATTGCTGACCTGTTCTGTAGTTTGTACATCATTTGCTGTGGGGATCAGGGTCCAGTGGTGAGACATACCCGTTGCTGCTGTAGCCACACCCAAACCTTCTTCCTAGAGCCTTGGGGCCCAGCTGGCGGGTAACCCAGCTAGACTTCCCAGGTGGAGAAATGTATCCCCACATGCAATGGTGTGTCACCTTATTTAAGCCCATTTAGAACAATTATGGGCAGGGCCCTGGCTGGTAGACTGTGAGCTGGGATCATGGCAGGAGCAATTCAGAAATGTCATAACAGTAATGGAACCTTGTGTGGCCACAGCCCTTCCCATTTGTGAGCCCAAAGAGGGAGACGTCTGCCAGGGCGGCTGATGGGCCTTGTTCGTCTCCATCTCATCAGTGAGGGGACCCAGGCCGCCCTAGGGGTGGCTAGGTCCACGTCCCTCCCCTCCTCTCTAACCTCCAATTAGAAGCAAGACTGCCAATCCTTGTGGGGTGGTCCTTTGAGTCACAGTTTGAAAAGCAGAAGTCAGCTTGATGAATGTTAGTAGTGACCCACTTATCTTACAGGGGTACACTGAGACCCAGGAAGGTAAAGAGAGTTTATTGGAGGTGATCAGAAAATCAGGATTGGGGAATTCCTTGGAAGTCTAATGGTTAGGACTCAGCGCTTTCACTGCCAAGGGCCCAGGTTTGATCCCTGGCCAGAGAACTAAGCTCTATCTGGTAAGCTGGGTGCAGCCAACAGCAATAAAAAAGGCAGGTTCATGGCTGGCCAGCCACACCCCTGAATGCAGATGGTTGGGTGGCAAGAAATGCCATTGGAAAAAGCAGGGCAACGAAGGCCAGGTTTGGTGTGTTGTTAGATGACTTTGAGGATGTTGGGATGGTTACTGCTCCGCATGCCCGACTTAGCCACTGTGGAGCCAAGGGCTGCCAGGATGGCCTGAAGGGGGTTGCACTGAAGGGGGTTGGGCTGTTAGATGGAGCTGGAGGTCAGCTGATGGGGTCAGGGAGGACTCTGGTGAGCCACTGGGGTGGGGGTGGAAGAGAGAGGAGCTTGGCTGACCTACTGGGAACTGGAGCAGGAGAGGCGCCTTCAGGAAGGGAGGGGCAGGTGGTCTCCACTGAGACCTCATCCTTTCATCATTTACAAAAGGGCCCTGAGAGGATGGGGTGCGTAGGTATGAGGCTGAGCTCCTGCCTTTGTGGGGCTTCCAGGCTGACTGTGGGAGCAGGACACACACACACGTGTGAATGAGCCTAAGGAGGGCTGTCAGGTGCTGGCTCAGCTGGATAGGACAGGATAGGACGGGGAAGCTCTCGGGAGGGCAGGAGAAGGCTGAGGGTGCTTCCAGGGAGTTCTGGGCTTCACTGAAGTTCAGGGGAGGGGCAGCATCGTTGTTGATCCCAAGATCCCACGTGAAACCTGAGTGCTCAGTTGTGTGCGACTCTGTATGACCCTGTGGCCTGTAGTCCACCAGGCTTCTCTGTCCATGGGATTCTTCAGGCAGGATTACTGGAGTGGGTAGCCATTTCCTCCAGGGGATCCTCCTGAGCCAAGGGTCAAACCTGTGTCTCCTACGTTGGCAGGCGAGTTCTTTACCACTGAGCCACCTGAGAAGCCCCTCACATATGAAAGCAGCTTGCCTAAGGATCATCGTGAGGCTGGGCAGTGAGCAGGACCTGCTTCTTGAACCCCGCTCTTGCCCAGTTCAAAGGCAGGAGGTGAGGGGGTGAAGACCTGACCTTGGGAGCCAGCCATCTCCCTGGGGGCCTGTCCTACCCGGCCAGGTGGGGCACAGTGCATGCCTTGGGTTCGCTGCTACGCGCCGAATGACATGCGGTGGACAGCGTACTCCTTTTTCTATCATGGGATTTCATGGCTTTTTAAAAAATTTAAAAAAAACTATTAAAGCATAGTTGATTTACAGTGTCGTGTTAGTTTCAGTGTACAGCAAAGGGATTCAGTTATATCTATATACATATATGTGTTCTTTTTCAAATTCTTTTCCCATGTAGGTTATTACAGAGTATTGAGTGGAGTTCTCTGTGCTCTACAATAAGTCCTTGTTGGCTATCTTATACATTCTGTGGCTTTAAACACACGGCCAGTGTCTGCAGACACACAGGTGTCACCCCTGCCCTTCCTGACTTAGAGAGCTGACCTGGAATGGCGGACCTGTCTTGCTCTCCCTCAGGGATTGCTGCAGAAAGGGAGACATCCGCATTTGGATTCAGCGGGCTCCAAAAATTAACAAAACGCAGTCGAGTCACCCTGCTCTGGTGAATGAGGATGCTCAGCATGTGGAAACACAGACTCGATGATGGTCAGCCAGGGCGCCTGGGGCCTCAGGGTTTGCATAATTTCCCCAATATATCAGGAAGTGGGCAAAGCAGAGGGATCATAAGTGCACATGGTGAATGTGTCAGTGGCTCTGAGCATTTTTTGAGTATGAAAGTGCCTTTTATGGTCAAGAGAGCATTTATGATTGCAGTTGGGTAGTTGTGGATTTAGACTCGTGATCTGAGAACATATGCTGGGACTAATAATAATCACAGCCAGAGGCCGCACATGTCAACACTGGTGTTTGACAGGTGAGTGTGCCCTGTGAATTCACCTTGTCCCCACCAAAACTTGTGAGGTGGGCCCTGTTATTAGTTTAATTATACAGAGGCGGTTCTTGAAGCCCAGAGAGGTTAGGTAACTTTTCTAAAGTCACATAGCTGATCATAGAGCCAGGATTCAAACCCAGGGAAGCCAGCTCCAGAGTCCACACTTTTTTAAAGTTGTGTATGTGTGCGTGCGTGTGTGTGCACGCGTGCTTAGTTACTCAGTCGTATCTGACTCTTTGTGACCCCATGGACTATAGAGCCTATCAGGCTCCTCTGTGCATGGAATTTTCCAGGCAAGAGTATTGGAGTAGGTTTCCATTTTCTTCTCTAGGGGATCTTCCTAACTCAGGGTTCAAACCTGGGTCTCCCATGTCAAATCTGAATCACCAGGGAAGGTCTTTTTAAGTTTTATGCATAACACGCTGTTAACAATCTTTAGACATCTGTCTCCTGGAAGTGGACACACACCACGTAGTTCATTTACTATTTTTTGTGTTCTTTTCAAATTCTTTTCCCATGTAGGTTATTACAGAGTATTGAGTGGAGTTCTCTGTGCTCTACAATAAGTCCTTGTTGGCTATCTTATACATTCTGTGGCTTTAAACACACGGCCAGTGTCTGCAGACACACAGGTGTCACCCCTGCCCTTCCTGACTTAGAGAGCTGACCTGGAATGGCGGACCTGTCTTGCTCTCCCTCAGGGATTGCTGCAGAAAGGGAGACATCCGCATTTGGATTCAGCGGGCGCCAAAAATTAACAACACGCAGTCGAGGCACCCTGCTCTGGTGTATGAGGATGCTCAGCATGTGGAAACACAGACTCGATGATGGTCAGCCAGGGCGCCTGGGGCCTCAGGGTTTGCATAATTTCCCCAATATATCAGGAAGTGGGCAAAGCAGAGGGATCATAAGTGCACATGGTGAATGTGTCAGTGGCTCTGAGCATTTTTTGAGTATGAAAGTGCCTTTTATGGTCAAGAGAGCATTTATGATTGCAGTTGGGTAGTTGTGGATTTAGACTCGTGATCTGAGAACATATGCTGGGACTAATAATAATCACAGCCAGAGGCCGCACATGTCAACACTGGTGTTTGACAGGTGAGTGTGCCCTGTGTGAATTCACCTTGTCCCCACCAAAACTTGTGAGGTGGGCCCTGTTATTAGTTTAATTATACAGAGGCGGTTCTTGAAGCCCAGAGAGGTTAGGTAACTTTTCTAAAGTCACATAGCTGATCATAGAGCCAGGATTCAAACCCAGGGAAGCCAGCTCCAGAGTCCACACTTTTTTAAAGTTGTGTATGTGTGCGTGCGTGTGTGTGCACGCGTGCTTAGTTACTCAGTCGTATCTGACTCTTTGTGACCCCATGGACTATAGAGCCTATCAGGCTCCTCTGTGCATGGAATTTTCCAGGCAAGAGTATTGGAGTAGGTTTCCATTTTCTTCTCTAGGGGATCTTCCTAACTCAGGGTTCAAACCTGGGTCTCCCATGTCAAATCTGAATCACCAGGGAAGGTCTTTTTAAGTTTTATGCATAACACGCTGTTAACAATCTTTAGACATCTGTCTCCTGGAAGTGGACACACACCCACGGCCGTGACCTGCAGACCATGGCATGCCTCCGTTAGTGAGAACAGGTGAACGAGAGCCACTGTTTCAGCATTGAGTCATTGTAAACTGCTCATGACAGGTGAATAGACAAGTTGCAGAAGAGGATGGAAGGTGTTGAGTCAACCAAAGTGAGAAACCGTGCAAAACTGGACTATGTATTATTTATCCTCTTAAAAGTAGAATCCTGCCTGGCTGTCAGAATACCAGAGTCAGACGGATATTCTCTCTGTTGTGAGGGATCCAAAGAGAGATGCTAGGGGCTTCAGTGGTGCCTTTATTTAAAAACAAAGAAATAAAATGCAGGACTTCCCTGGCAGCCCAGTGGTTAATACTTCACCTTCCAGTGTAGGGGGTTTCATTTTGATCCCTGGTAGGGGAGCCAAGATCCCACATGCCTCAAGGCCCCAAAAAATGCAAACAAGGTAAAACAGAAGCAGTATTGTAACAAAGTCAGTACATACTTTAAAAGTCGGTCCCCATCAAAACAAAATCTTTTAAAAAGAGAGAGAGAGAATGCCTGGAAGAAACAGGGCAGTGTCAAAGGGACTGAACTGCACAGAAGGTTTGAGAGTTTTGGTTACCGTATTTCTTTGTGTGTGGGTGACAGGGTTTATAGTCAAGTTTAAACCTACCATAAATGGGTACCATTTTCAAACAAATTTACTTATGTATGTTTAAAAATAGTATGGGGGCACAGAGATTGGTTTAGGTGTGGGTCTGCGTTGAGTGCACAGAAGGCTGCGGACCCTCTCAGTGACTGTGAGGGTCTCCGGGGACCTCAGCTGCTGGGCAGGACTGCAGACCCAGGAGCAGACGTTCAGCTGGCGCTGGAGGGTGGGAGGCTTGCAGAGTGCACGCCTGCCTGGGTGCTTCTCAGAGGACAGCACTTCAGGGTGTGGTGGCGCCAGAGTGGAGACGTGGTGACACGGGGCGTGCCTTGGGGTCGGGGGAGCGTGGCATCTGTCAAGCAGAATGGCCCCCTAGAGAAAAGGTGACTAAAGTGCAAGTCCGGAGGCAAGGCGCTCCAGTGAGCGGGCATGGCCGTGCTCTCTGGGGACGGAGGAGGTTACTTTTGTTTAGCTTTGCTGAATGCACAAGGGACTCTGTCATCCCCACAGGAAAGGGCCTCAGACCTTCCTGCCAGAAGCAGTCAGCAGAACATGAGAAGTGATTGTGAAGCAGCAGAGGCCTGCTGGGGTTGGTAGGAGGAAAAGGCAGGCAGGCAGGACTTAAAGGGGTGGGAACAGAATCCTTGAGGCGGTCAGGGGCTGTAATTTATGAGGGGAGGGAGGCCGAGGGCAGCAGCTGCTTCTAGAACCTTTGTGCTTCTGTCAAGCGAGTACGTCATAGGGGGTGGCTCTCTGGGTCCTCCTGCGTCATCTCAGAGGTGATGGGAAGGGCTCGGGGTTGCCGAGGGGACAAGGAGCTTGCCCCTGGGCAGGGAGCTGATGGCGGGTGAGGAGGGACGGGGCTGGGAACAGAAGTGGGCTCTCGCCACCCCCACACCAGCCGTCCTCGGGCCAGCGTGGGGGTCATCTTCCCCAAACCTGAATTAAATCTTCAGAAAGTCTCCTGGCTTTCCTGTCATGGGCCTCAGTTCTAGGTAGGACTTTTTAAGGCCGTGGAAATAATGCTGAGCCCGACAAGCATCTACGAAGGGAAGATGCGTTATTCCCATGACAGAATGGGAGTTTCCGTGGAAACTTCTGCTCAGCTCCTGTCTTCTGCATCCCTGCCTCTCGCCTCTCCCTCCCTCCGCTCTGCCATCCCCGGGAGCCCAGGCTCCTGATCTTAAACCAGCTCCTAGTGCCTTTGAATAATACATCTCTCTTTCATTTCACAAAGACATTTTGTAAAGAGTAGCTGATGCTCTAGAAGAGACTCCTCGCTCCCACTTCCTCCTGCCTCTTTCTGTCCAGTGCCCCCACTTCCCTCTCCAGGAGCCTCCCCATCTGCCTGAGCCAGGGGCCCAGCTTGCTGCGGTTATCCTGTCCTTTTCTGGGCCGCATCCAGCGCCCTGATGGTCCTGCCCACGGGCTTCTCTCTCTGCATTTGCCCACCCGAGTGCCCCTCCCTCGCCTCCTGCTCCTCGCCTGCCTTTCTGCTCCTTTATGTTGACTGAGACAAATTCACACTCCACACAGTTCCCCATTTAAAGTTCTATGTCCACAGACTTGTGCAACCATCACCACCATCAATTTCAGAACATGTTTTAAAAATTGAAGTATAGTTGATATACAAAGTTGTGTTAATTTCTACTGTATAGCAAAATGAGTTATATACACATACACCCACACCCACACACACCCACACCCCCACACCCCCCCCCCACACGTATAGACAACCCTTAGGCTACATTCTGTCTTCAGTTTCCCCGTAAACACACACCTCTGTTTTCACCTTCTGTCTGAAGCCCAGTTCAGGCCTTTTGGACTCTGGTCACCCCACCCTACCTTGAAGCACAGCGCCGATTTGTGATTGTGTTGATTCTACCTGAAAACCTTCTGCGTTCTCTTACCAGGGACGTTCACCTGCCTTAGCTGACTTCAGGCTGCCGCCTCCTTCCTCATCTGAACTTGCATCCCATCCTAGCCTGCTGCTCCCCACACCAGCCGTCCTCGGGCCAGCTTTCATCTTCCCAAACCTGAATTAAATCTTCAGAAAGTCTCCTGGCTTTCCTGTCATGGGCCTCAGTTCTAGGTAGGACTTTTTAAGGCCGTGGAAATAATGCTGAGCCCGACAAGCATCTACGAAGGGAAGATGCGTTATTCCCATGACAGAATGGGAGTTTCCGTGGAAACTTCTGCTCAGCTCCTGTCTTCTGCATCCCTGCCTCTCGCCTCTCCCTCCCTCCGCTCTGCCATCCCCGGGAGCCCAGGCTCCTGATCTTAAACCAGCTCCTAGTGCCTTTGAATAATACATCTCTTTCATTTCACAAAGACATTTTGTAAAGAGTAGCTGATGCTCTAGAAGAGACTCCTCGCTCCCACTTCCTCCTGCCTCTTTCTGTCCAGTGCCCCCACTTCCCTCTCCAGGAGCCTCCCCATCTGCCTGAGCCAGGGGCCCAGCTTGCTGCGGTTATCCTGTCCTTTTCTGGGCCGCATCCAGCGCCCTGATGGTCCTGCCCACGGGCTTCTCTCTCTGCATTTGCCCACCCGAGTGCCCCTCCCTCGCCTCCTGCTCCTCGCCTGCCTTTCTGCTCCTTTATGTTGACTGAGACAAATTCACACTCCACACAGTTCCCCATTTAAAGTTCTATGTCCACAGACTTGTGCAACCATCACCACCATCAATTTCAGAACATGTTTTAAAAATTGAAGTATAGTTGATATACAAAGTTGTGTTAATTTCTACTGTATAGCAAAATGAGTTATATACACATACACCCACACCCACACACACCCACACCCCCACACCCCCCCACGTATAGACAACCCTTAGGCTACATTCTGTCTTCAGTTTCCCCGTAAACACACACCTCTGTTTTCACCTTCTGTCTGAAGCCCAGTTCAGGCCTTTTGGACTCTGGTCACCCCACCCTACCTTGAAGCACAGCGCCGATTTGTGATTGTGTTGATTCTACCTGAAAACCTTCTGCGTTCTCTTACCAGGGACGTTCACCTGCCTTAGCTGACTTCAGGCTGCCGCCTCCTTCCTCATCTGAACTTGCATCCCATCCTAGCCTGCTGCTCCCCCGGCCCCTCTCAGGGAGTCCAGGTTACCCTCAGACAGCGTCATATCCCCACAGTCTCACCTCCTCACGTTTCCTCACACCACCCCTCACCTCCGCACACCTCCACTCATCTCCTCACACCCTACCCCTCCACACACCTTCTCATACCTACTTGCACTTCTTCACATGTCCTCATGTCTCCTCACATCACCTCATACCTATTCCTGTCTCCTTACATGTGCTCACATCATCCCACACCTCCTTAAACCTCCTCACATCTCCTCACACGTACTCAAACCTCCTCAGGTTTCTTCTAAACCTCCTCCTGTCTCCTACACAGCCTCACATCACCTCTCACCTCTTTATACCTCCCCAGTCTCCTCACACCACCTCACACCTCCTTACGTCTCTGCACACTTCCTCATACCCCCTGTTCCTTGGTCACGTCTCTTCACACCTCCTCACGTCTTGCAACGTCTCACGTCTCCTCTGGTTTCCTCACACCACCTCACACTTCCGCATCACCTCACACCTCCTCATGCCTCCTCACCACTCCTCATGTCTCCTCACACCTCCTCACACCGTATCTGTCTCTAGTTGTGAATTTGTTGAGATCAGGGACCAGCCTCTCTGTCTTGTCATTGTTAATGCTAATTGTTAATCCCAGATTTGGTGCTCAGTGTTGGTTGACCCACCACAAATACCACCAATCTCAGTGGAGTAAGAACGGAAATTTTTATCTGGACTCACTTGTCCCCCAGCCATTCTGACGGTCCCTGTCGTCCTGCCTTCCCACCTGGTGGGTCAGGTTTTGCAGGGAGCAGGACGAGCTCATGCTGTCAGTAGCAGTAGCTGTAAAATACGGAGGAGTAATCTATCCTTGTCTGCCTCCCCCTCAGGAACCCGATCTTCCTCCTCACCAGTTCCTGCTGAGGTCAGCAGGAGCCAGCGCAGACTCGAGGAGATGGACAGCCCAAGAACAGAGCTGGGGTCAGCCCAGGAGGGTTACTCTACTGCTAGGCGCTAACCAGTCTTTAATGAAGCTGCCTGGAGCACAGACGGGAAGTGGGGGGGAATGAGTAGGAGAGGTATTTAAAAAAAAAAAAAACCTTGGTCCAGACATTTAAGTGCTTTATTTAATGAGGGCAAAAGTTATACTGCAGTTAAGTATATACTATGTGAGTTTAAGATGCCAGGAATTTAAATACAACTTTAAGGAATTTAGGTTTAAGGGTTAACTTGAAAGACAGAGCAGACGTTTTTAAGTATAGGTTGAATTGGCCCAGCTGAATTCAGGACATAAACAAAGTTTTTTAAAAAAATTACTTAACTTTTTAGCTGTGCTACACATCATGTGGGGTTTTAGTTTCCTGACCAGGGATCCCGTGCCCGCTGCAGTGGACCAACGGAATCTTAACCACTGGACTGCAAGGGAAATCTCAAGACATAAACATTTGCCTCTTGAACAACAACAGGTCCACTTAGATATGGATTTTTTTCTAGAGTAGATGATACTGCAAAACTACACCATCTGTGGTTGGTTGAATCCATAGGTACAGAGGTGCTTTCTTTATACCGAGCACCTATGATAAATTCTATTCAGATTTGCACCTGCATGGAGGGTGGGTGCCCCTAATTCCTTTGTTATCTGGGAGGTCAACAGTAATTGCCACAAATTATAAAGACTGGACAGATCTTTCACAAATTGTGGTGGAGGCTTTTATTTTCATGTGTTCTCAGTCACCCTTGCCTTTAGCTTTGAAAGGGTCAGTTTATTGATATTTTGTATCAGATTGTGCCCTTACCTAGTGATGGCTTTTCTCCTCCTGGCAAGAATGTGGACTTTAAGAAGGTATGCATTTAGTGGGGTCTCCCATCTTTTACACAGTGGGGCTCTGGGTCCCTTTGGAGGTACGGTGCTTGACCTGGGGACCCCTTGTGCTCATTGCCTTGATTATTGGTGCCTGTGTTCATGGGGTTGAAGGCTGAGTGTGGTTTTAAACTTACCATTGTTTCCTGTTTGTTTTGATGATAGTGATGAGGATGATGATTGCAGTTATTAAGGCTGCAGTGAACATTCCACCCATGTTTAGTGCCTTAAGGGTAGTGTTTCTCAAACTCTGTTCCCTGGACACTCATTAGGAACACCTTCAGTGGCCAGATGTGTTTGGAACACTGCGGCATACTGTGCATTTCCCTTGAAGATTGACAGTGTAGATTGACAATGCACCTTGAGAAGCCCGGCTTCAGTCAGTTCTTAAAAGGAGAGTTCAGCTTGAGTCCTGGCCCAGATATTTGACAGTCCTGGCTGGAAGCCCTGACTTTGGCTCTGTTCCAGGAAAGGGCTTCTGGGGTCCAGGCTGCCTTTCCACGCCCGATTCCCTTCAGTCCCTCCCCAGTTCAGCATGGGGAAGGAAGGAAATGGCTCTTGATTTATTTATGGAGGAGCATACTGTGCAGGTGGGCTACACTTCTGATTGGGTGGACTCACCTGCTTTTGTAGCTCTTGTTAAGTGTTGTCAATCTGTGGGTCCCAGACCCCCCAAACTGGCCAAGTGGTAACAGTGAGATGGGCACCTGACAGGCCACAAGTTGCCCCTGATCCGCACATGCACTCCCATGCTGTCCCCCTGGGGGTGGGCCCAGGGGAGCCACCTCTGTGGTTGGTTGAATCCATAAGGTACAGAGGTGCTTTCTTTATACCGAGCACCTATGATAAATTCTATTCAGATTTGCACCTGCATGGAGGGTGGGTGCCCCTAATTCCTTTGTTATCTGGGAGGTCAACAGTAATTGCCACAAATTATAAAGACTGGACAGATCTTTCACAAATTGTGGTGGAGGCTTTTATTTTCATGTGTTCTCAGTCACCCTTGCCTTTAGCTTTGAAAGGGTCAGTTTATTGATATTTTGTATCAGATTGTGCCCTTACCTAGTGATGGCTTTTCTCCTCCTGGCAAGAATGTGGACTTTAAGAAGGTATGCATTTAGTGGGGTCTCCCATCTTTTACACAGTGGGGCTCTGGGTCCCTTTGGAGGTACGGTGCTTGACCTGGGGACCCCTTGTGCTCATTGCCTTGATTATTGGTGCCTGTGTTCATGGGGTTGAAGGCTGAGTGTGGTTTTAAACTTACCATTGTTTCCTGTTTGTTTTGATGATAGTGATGAGGATGATGATTGCAGTTATTAAGGCTGCAGTGAACATTCCACCCATGTTTAGTGCCTTAAGGGTAGTGTTTCTCAAACTCTGTTCCCTGGACACTCATTAGGAACACCTTCAGTGGCCAGATGTGTTTGGAACACTGCGGCATACTGTGCATTTCCCTTGAAGATTGA
The DNA here is from genome assembly GCA_022376925.1 of Tragulus kanchil. Classification (NCBI taxonomy): domain Eukaryota; kingdom Metazoa; phylum Chordata; class Mammalia; order Artiodactyla; family Tragulidae; genus Tragulus; species Tragulus kanchil. The sequence goes on along the minus strand of JAIOJX010000005.1, from coordinate 98,877,956 downwards.
CAGTGTAGATTGACAATGCACCTTGAGAAGCCCGGCTTCAGTCAGTTCTTAAAAGGAGAGTTCAGCTTGAGTCCTGGCCCAGATATTTGACAGTCCTGGCTGGAAGCCCTGACTTTGGCTCTGTTCCAGGAAAGGGCTTCTGGGGTCCAGGCTGCCTTTCCACGCCCGATTCCCTTCAGTCCCTCCCCAGTTCAGCATGGGGAAGGAAGGAAATGGCTCTTGATTTATTTATGGAGGAGCATACTGTGCAGGTGGGCTACACTTCTGATTGGGTGGACTCACCTGCTTTTGTAGCTCTTGTTAAGTGTTGTCAATCTGTGGGTCCCAGACCCCCCAAACTGGCCAAGTGGTAACAGTGAGATGGGCACCTGACAGGCCACAAGTTGCCCCTGATCCGCACATGCACTCCCATGCTGTCCTGGTGGGCCCAGGAGCCACCTCTGTGAAACGAGGCAGGGGCAGCTGATGTGTCCACCACAAGGCTGGGCCTCTGACTTGCATTTCAGCCTCCTGTGCTCCAACCACCTGAGTCCCTAGCCTTTCTGCCTTGCATCTCTTCTTGTCCTTGGCCCTTTCCAGATCTTCCCTTGCCAGTGGAACCATAAGCCTGTTGAAGACAGAATGGTCAAAATTTTCTTTCATCTGTGATAGCACTTTGCACGGAGCTGACACCATAGGATGGGACACCTGTAGGTGGTTCTCGGGAGCCCAGCAATGGCCCTGGCATGAGAGTCAGCTGAGTTATCTACCACTGAATAAACCTTCCCAAAGTATATTAAAACAATACTTGTGTATTTCTTTGACAAGTTCAGACACTTTAAAAGGGCTTCCCTGGTGGTCCAATGGGTGGAGAGTCCGCCTTGCTGTGCAAGGGGCACCGGTTCGATCCCTAGCCCAGGAAGATCCCATGTGCCACAGAATTGCTGGACCAGTGTGTCCAATTAAGAGCCAGTGCTCTGCAAAGAGAGAGGCCACTGCAATGGAAGGCCCACACAGGCCAAAGAATGAGGATGGATGGAAATGAATGAATAAAGAACCAATGAAGGAGGCTAACAATTAAAAAAATTACTGTAGTTTCAGTATTCTATGACATGACTTATATGGGGAATCCCCCCCCACCCCAAAAAAGATACAATTTCACTTATTTACAAAACAAACTCATGGAGAAAACAAATTTATGGTTAGTGAAAGTGAAAGTTGCTCAGTCGTGTCTGACTCTTTGTGACACATGGATGAGCATGGAATTCTCCCGGCAAGAATATTGAAATGGGTAGCCTTTTCCTTCTCCAGAGGATGTTCCCAACCCAGGGATCAAACCCATGTCTCCTGCATTGCGGGCAGATTCTTTGCTGTCTGAGCCACCAGGGAAGCATGGTTACTGAAGGGGTGAAGATAAATTAGGTGTTAAGAGGGGATTAATAGACACGACTACTATGTATAAAATATATAAACAGCAAGGGCCTACTGTATAGCACAGGGAACTATATTGATGATCTTGTAACAGCTAAAATTCATAAGAATCTGAAAAAGTATATGTGTGTGTGTATAACTTTGCCATATACCTGAAACTAACACGACATTGTAAATTAGCTATACTTCAATTTAACAAGTGGTTAAAAAAATGCATATTACTCTCACAGCTGTGAAGAATTCTCTTGATGATTTAAAAGCAAGATCCTTAAGAACTATGAAATGTGAGTGTTTTTCTGAGAACATTGTTGTATATTACATGAATAGGGATTGTATTTTGTAACAGAACTTTGGAGTTACTTATTAATCTATGCCTTATTTTTCAGAGAGGTTGTTTTTATAACATTTCTCTTTAGGGGCTGCAGAAAATTACAGAGGTGATGTGACTTGCCTAAAATCCCACAGGAGCTTGTCCAAGAAAGCTGAGCGAAGGGCCCCTTTGACGTAAGGCAGTGTACTCCCGTCATCTCTTTGTGTTATTACCGGGCGTTTTATTTACGATGTGAACTGCTTTCTGCTGCCTTCCTGAGGGCTGAGGAGCTGGGACCGCGCTGTGCTCGCAGATTCGTGAGGAGAGGGGGGGCCAGGAGGGCATTGCCTGGCAGAGGACAGTAAGTTCCCAGAGGAACACGGCAGCTCTCAAGGTCCGCAGGAGGCCGAGTGGGGTCCGGGGCCTGTGTTAGGAGTTCCATGCAGAGGGGGTGCCTGGTTGTAGGGGGTGATGGCCGTCTGGTCCCCGCGGTCCACAGCTCAAGCATCTCTGAACAGATACCTTCACTTTTCCACCCCCTTCCTTTCCTTCTCCTTGTTTTGCTCCCACCCCCTCCCACACACCAGGGTCAGGAGAGCAAATGTAGGAGCGGGTGCACTGCTGCTCCTCCTCACCCCCAGACCCTCTGTTGGACCCCGACCAGTGACCGCCTCAGGTTCCCTTGCACCCTCTGTGGGAAGAGCCATGTGTGTGCTGGAGCTGAAGCCTGGGATGACACCGGCTTTCTGTCTCCCCTACGCCTTCTGGCAGGCTCTGCCAGGCTGGCCTCTGCCCCCTGCACAGGCACATTAGCAATGCTAACAGCGAAAATCTGGAGAAATTCCCACAAACAACATGTTATCCATCAAGAATGGTCGAATTTGACACTCTGTAGTCCAGTGGACCGCAGAGTTTAAGGCCTGAGTCGATGGACACACACATTCAAAACACATTCTTTTGGTACCAGTGAAAATGTGTTGAGGGTGAGCTGTTTATCTCTGGAGGACATTCAGGCTCAAAGACAAACCTTAAAATAAGAGATGGTAGGTACTAGGCAATAGTAGACCAGTAATACCTTTTGAAAAAACAAAACAAAACATTTTAACCATGTGTCAATACCTTTTCTTTTGAAATTTAAATAAACATTTAGGTAAGGCATGGCCACTTCTCTGGTGGTTCAGTGGTTAAGACTCCATGCTTCCACTGCAGAGAGTGCAGGTTTGACCTCTGGTTGGGGAACTAGGATCCCACATGCTTCATGGTATGGGCAACAGATTTTTAAAAAAATTAAAAAATTTAGGTGCAAACTATATTCTGTTGAGCTTCACGAGCTTCCTTACCAAGCAGACATCTCCATTTCAGAGGTTGTTCTGCAGTGCCTGGGCAGGAAGGGAAAGGGGAGTTCCAGGCAAGGATATTAGTTTGTATATTAGCATATTCTGTCCCCAACTTGCCTGGTTTTTTTTTTCTCATTTCAGGTGATTTTCAAAGCCAAGTCAAAATATTCTCCAGAATTACTCAAATACCGGTAAGTACCCCGCTGGGGCAATTTTCTCTGTGACAGCAGGTAACCGTCTCTCCAGCCAGGGCAGCATATTGGCCTTGATTAGACACAGAGTCTGGTAGGGACTTCCTTGGCAGACCAGTGGTGAAGACTCAGTGCTTCTAATGCAGAGGGTTGCCGGTTCAACCCCTCGTTGGGAAATTAAGGTCTCACATCCTATGTAGAGCAAAAAAAAAAAAAAAAATGGAAACAAAGAAAGGAGAGTCTGGTATCTTTCCTGCCCAGTAGAACAGAAAGGGAATTAAGCCATGCACATGGCATCTAAACCTTTTGGAGGCACTTGGGATGGAAAGGGCATCAGCAGAAGGAAGACGGGCTCCCTGAAGGTACCTGCACAGCCAGGCAGCGCCCCTCTCCCCACCAGGTGCAGATGCAGCTGAGACCTGGCCAGGGCTGAGTACCAGAGGCTCGTATCTGGAAGAGGAGGCCTGAAATCAGAGGCTGAATGTATGGCAGGAGGTGAACATGCTTATTTTTCCCATGGGCAGGGTCCGTCATTTTCCCAGCTTTTGAAAGAGGCCCATTGACTCCCCAGCACAAAGAACCAGTGGCTTAAAGAATGGCCAGCGTCGGCCAGAGGGAATAGGGAGACAAGGTGTCCAGAAGGCATGAGACAGTCGCCACACGAGTCAAGGTGTGCCAGTGTCCCTGCCTGGGAGAGCTCGGCTGCCCGGGCACATATTTCTAGAAAATCAACTTTGGCCTCTTTACCTTCTCGAGTCACAGTGAAATTTTAATTATTTTGTTACTTTACGAATATGGAAATTAGTATACATGCTATATTTTCTTTAAATATGTATCTTAAATGTGCAAAGACTTCTTATTTAAAGTTCTGAAAGTGTATATTCTGATCTCCCTTTTGTATCCCAGGCGGCATCCCCAGGGAAAGATAAAAGTGATGAGACTAGTGTGCTGTGCTTGCGTTTTTGCTTTTCATCTGCTCTTGCTGTCTCCCTTCACTACTTTTTAAAAAAAATTTATTTATTTATTTATGTTTGGCTATTCTGGGTTTTCACTGCTGCCACAGGCTCCTCTCTAGGTGCAGGGAGTGGGGGCTACTCTCTAGTTGAGGTGAGCAGGCTTCTCGTTGCAGTGACTTTTCTAGTTGTGAAATGCGGTCTCTAGGGCACACGGGCTTCAGTAGTTGCGGCCCATGGGCTCCATAGTTGCGGCTCCGAGGCTCTAGAGCACAGGCTCCATAGTTGTGGCTCACAGGCTCAGTCGCTCCACAGCATGTGGGATCTTCCCGGATCAGGGATTGAACCCGTGTCTCCCCCACTGGCAGGTGAACTCCTCACCACTGAGCTACCAGGGAAGCCCTCCCTTCACTACTTTTTTTAAAAAAATTATTGAAGTGTAGTTGATTTTTAGTGTTAATTTCTGCTGTCCTCATAGTAACTCAGTTACACACACCTGCGTTCTTTTTCCTGTCCTCTTCCCTCATGGTTTATCACAGGATGTTGAGTGTGGTTCCCTGTGCTGTAGAGCAGGCTCTTGGTGTTTACCCTTCCTATTTGCAGTAGTTTGTGTCTGCTAATCCCAGACTCCCGGTCCTTCCCTCCCTCTTGGCAACCACAAATGTTTTCTCTCCGTCTGTCCCTTCACTGCTGTTTCAGGAGTCTAGTTCATGTTTCTGGCAGACTGTTGAGCCTAAGAAGGTCGGTTTAAAGTAACAATACTTCAGAGGCACTCCTCCATATCCAGATTCCACAGCTGGGGATACAGAGGGTGGGAGGGACCAGCATCCCTTCGGTGACAGGTACTACACCACTCTCTGTAAGGGACTTGAGCATCTTGGGTTTTGGTACTGGCTGAGGGTATCTGTACCTTACGGATACCGAGGGACGACTGTCTTAGGAAAACTTGGGAAAGGGCAGGAGAGGAAACATTAAGAATTGAGCATGGATGTGGGCTTCAGTGGAGGCTGTTTGGAATGTGGGTCAATTTGGACAGAGGCAGTGGCTCAAGACAAAAGCTTTTGAACGTGGTTGAACAAGACCTGTAACAGAGGTGGGACTTCCCAGGTGGTGCTAGTGATAAAGAACCCACTTGCCCGTGCAGGAGACCTAAGAGATGTGGGTTTAATCCCTGGGTTGGGAAGATCCCCTGGCTTAGGAAATGGTGACCCACTCCAGTATTCTTGCCTGAAGAATCCTGAGGACAGAGGAGCCTGCCAGGCTGCAGTCCATGGGGTCACAAAGTGTAGTATTTAAAGTACTGAGTGTAGTATTTAAAACAGCACCCTGGAGGAGTCCTCTGGAAAAACTGAATGTCCAGATTGTGCCTTTTCCCTGGGGTTTATTGCCGTCACAGGGATAGAAAGTGTGCACATACACCAGCGAGGAGCCAGGAACAGTAGGGCTGATTCCAGAGGGTTCTGCACATTTCCAAACTGTGTTTTTCACAAAAGCACAGCAGGTGATAAAACAACAAGAAATAGGGCTTTTGAGGAAGGAGACGGGAGATTATTGGTGACTCCCAGTTGGTCTTGCCTGTTTCTCTCCATCACTGTGGAGGTGTGGGGAGTGGATGAAAACCTTCATAATTGAATTTACCGTGAGCCACACGCTGTGCTAAAGCCGCACATGCATTCTCTCCCTGGCCTCCGCAGCCCTGTGGGGCAGATGCAGACATATTCAACTGAATTGGTCTGGTTTTTTTTTAAGTTAAAAAAATAGACGAGGGTATGACTTATTTTATTTTTAATTTTAAATGGAGGATAATTGCTTTATGATATTGCGTTGGTTTCTGCTGTACATCAACATGAATCAGCTGTAAGTAAACATAAGTCCCCTCCCTCTTGAACCGCCCTCCCTCTCTGCATCCCTTCCCACCCCTCTGGGTCGCTACCGAGCTCCGCGTTGAACTCCCTGTGCTATACAGCAGCTCCCCACTAGGTGTCTGTTTTCCATATGGTAATGTTTATGTTTCCGTGCTGCTCTCTCAATTCACCCCACCCTCTCCTTCCCCTTCTGCGTCCACAAGTCTGTCCTCTCTGTCTGCATCTCTATTCCTGTACTACAGATAGGTGCATCAGGACCTAAATGGTCTGTTTTTGAGCCAGACCAATACTGAGTGATATTTACAGAGGGAACAACAACAGCTTTTGAACGTGGTTGAACAAGACCTGTAACAGAGGTGGGACTTCCCAGGTGGTGCTAGTGATAAAGAACCCACTTGCCCGTGCAGGAGACCTAAGAGATGTGGGTTTAATCCCTGGGTTGGGAAGATCCCCTGGCTTAGGAAATGGTGACCCACTCCAGTATTCTTGCCTGAAGAATCCTGAGGACAGAGGAGCCTGCCAGGCTGCAGTCCATGGGGTCACAAAGTGTAGTATTTAAAGTACTGAGTGTAGTATTTAAAACAGCACCCTGGAGGAGTCCTCTGGAAAAACTGAATGTCCAGATTGTGCCTTTTCCCTGGGGTTTATTGCCGTCACAGGGATAGAAAGTGTGCACATACACCAGCGAGGAGCCAGGAACAGTAGGGCTGATTCCAGAGGGTTCTGCACATTTCCAAACTGTGTTTTTCACAAAAGCACAGCAGGTGATAAAACAACAAGAAATAGGGCTTTTGAGGAAGGAGACGGGAGATTATTGGTGACTCCCAGTTGGTCTTGCCTGTTTCTCTCCATCACTGTGGAGGTGTGGGGAGTGGATGAAAACCTTCATAATTGAATTTACCGTGAGCCACACGCTGTGCTAAAGCCGCACATGCATTCTCTCCCTGGCCTCCGCAGCCCTGTGGGGCAGATGCAGACATATTCAACTGAATTGGTCTGGTTTTTTTTTAAGTTAAAAAAATAGACGAGGGTATGACTTATTTTATTTTTAATTTTAAATGGAGGATAATTGCTTTATGATATTGCGTTGGTTTCTGCTGTACATCAACATGAATCAGCTGTAAGTAAACATAAGTCCCCTCCCTCTTGAACCGCCCTCCCTCTCTGCATCCCTTCCCACCCCTCTGGGTCGCTACCGAGCTCCGCGTTGAACTCCCTGTGCTATACAGCAGCTCCCCACTAGGTGTCTGTTTTCCATATGGTAATGTTTATGTTTCCGTGCTGCTCTCTCAATTCACCCCACCCTCTCCTTCCCCTTCTGCGTCCACAAGTCTGTCCTCTCTGTCTGCATCTCTATTCCTGTACTACAGATAGGTGCATCAGGACCTAAATGGTCTGTTTTTGAGCCAGACCAATACTGAGTGATATTTACGTGAAGTAAATGTGATATGGACAGTCCTGGAGAGAAACTTGAACTGATTCTGGTGTTGATAAATCTGAGAAGCCTCTCTCTAGACCTTGCACAGGCCTAGAGATACAAGGTAAAAATGGCCACCTACATAGCCTTCCCCTTCCACCCTGCGAAAAGGTGCTGAGGCCAAGGCTTACTCATCGCAGACTGTCCACTAATGCAGGACAGTGGATTTGATGCCTGGTGATCTGAGGTGGAACTGATGTAATAATAATAATAGAAATAAAGTGTGCAATAAATGTAACATGCTTGAATCATCCTGAAACCACCCCCTCCCCCAGTCCAGTCCCTGGTGCCACACAGGTTGGAGACCACTAGTGAGTGTTCCCATCCAAATAGGGGGTTGCTATCCAGACTCTATGACTTTTGAGGGGTAAAATCCTTCTAAAGCATTAGCTCACCTAATGCTCAAAAACAGCCTGCAAGGTTGGTATTATTTAGGCAGTTTCTGAGTGGTGACATGAAGGCTCACCCAGGGCCATCTTTCCCGGGTTCTCAGAATGCAGGATGGCTGGTGCTTTCCCCGAATTCCAGCCCTGCCTCCGAGCTCAGCTCTGCTCTCACATCCTCGTGAGCAGCAGGTGTGTCCGCCTGTGTCCCCCTGGCCCCTCTGATCCTCACAGCTTCCCAGGGACAGGGGAAGCGGGGCTCAGGTAGACGACCTGCCTGAGGGCACAGTTTGTAGTTGCTTTGTGACTTCAATCCAGAAAGGCTGCAAAGTCCAAGGCCCTTTTTTTTAAAATTGAAGTGTAGTTTAGTTACAGCATCATGCCTGTCTCTACAGCAGAGTGACTCAGTTATATGCGTATATACCTTTTTTTTTTAATGTTCTTTTCCGTTATGGTTTATCACAGGATATTCAGTATGGTTCCCTGTGCTATCCAGTAGGATCTTGTTGCTTATCCATTGTAAATGTAATAGTTTCTATCTACCAACCCCAGACTCTGAGCTGTGCCTTCGGTGTCTCTGTTCCTTCTCAGGTTACCCCTCTACTTGGCCTCACTCTTCATCAGCCTCGTTTTCCTGTTGGTGAATTTGACCTGTGCGGTGCTGGTGAAGACAGGCACCTGGGAGAGGAAAGTGATTGTGTCTGTGCGCGTGGCCATCAACGACACGCTGTTCGTGCTGTGTGCCGTCTCTCTGTCCATCTGCCTCTACAAAATCTCCAAGATGTCCTTGGCCAACATCTACTTGGAGTCCAAGGTAAGGTGGACACGTGGTTGAGATCCTGCTGCTAAACAGGTTTTCATGAGTTTCCTGGGACTTCCCTGCGGTCCAGTGGTTATGATTCGGTGCTCTTAATGTAGGAGACGTGGGTTCGATCCCTGGTTGGAGAACTAAAATCCCACATGCTGCGCAGTGAGGATCCCCCCCAAACAACAAAAGTTTCCTGGTTTTACAACAGGAAACAGAACTCAACCAGTGCTTCTCCCACCTGACCTCTTGAAGATGATTAGCCAGGTTGTGGTTGCCAAAACACGGGGCTGTGTAGTTCATTGAACTTTGTCTATGAGAAGGGTTGAGACCAAGTGGCTTGAGGTATATTGGAGTGTGCAGAGGTATTGGCAGAGACATAAATCTCTGGTTTCTGGGTACAGTGGTTCAGTGACATTTTAGGTGTAGGTGAAACAGGCATTGGTCGGGCAGGGCGTGTGCAGAGAGGAAGAGGACAGTCCTCTTGAGTGGCTTGACCTCCCACCATGAGGGCAGCTGTGCCCCCGCACCCTAGAGCCCCTGTTTTCTCCTTTCCTTTCCCCAGAGTTAAGGGCAGGGTCAGATGTGCTGTCTGCAATCCAGAAAGGCTGCAAAGTCCAAGGCCCTTTTTTTTAAAATTGAAGTGTAGTTTAGTTACAGCATCATGCCTGTCTCTACAGCAGAGTGACTCAGTTATATGCGTATATACCTTTTTTTTTTAATGTTCTTTTCCGTTATGGTTTATCACAGGATATTCAGTATGGTTCCCTGTGCTATCCAGTAGGATCTTGTTGCTTATCCATTGTAAATGTAATAGTTTCTATCTACCAACCCCAGACTCTGAGCTGTGCCTTCGGTGTCTCTGTTCCTTCTCAGGTTACCCCTCTACTTGGCCTCACTCTTCATCAGCCTCGTTTTCCTGTTGGTGAATTTGACCTGTGCGGTGCTGGTGAAGACAGGCACCTGGGAGAGGAAAGTGATTGTGTCTGTGCGCGTGGCCATCAACGACACGCTGTTCGTGCTGTGTGCCGTCTCTCTGTCCATCTGCCTCTACAAAATCTCCAAGATGTCCTTGGCCAACATCTACTTGGAGTCCAAGGTAAGGTGGACACGTGGTTGAGATCCTGCTGCTAAACAGGTTTTCATGAGTTTCCTGGGACTTCCCTGCGGTCCAGTGGTTATGATTCGGTGCTCTTAATGTAGGAGACGTGGGTTCGATCCCTGGTTGGAGAACTAAAATCCCACATGCTGCGCAGTGAGGATCCCCCCCAAACAACAAAAGTTTCCTGGTTTTACAACAGGAAACAGAACTCAACCAGTGCTTCTCCCACCTGACCTCTTGAAGATGATTAGCCAGGTTGTGGTTGCCAAAACACGGGGCTGTGTAGTTCATTGAACTTTGTCTATGAGAAGGGTTGAGACCAAGTGGCTTGAGGTATATTGGAGTGTGCAGAGGTATTGGCAGAGACATAAATCTCTGGTTTCTGGGTACAGTGGTTCAGTGACATTTTAGGTGTAGGTGAAACAGGCATTGGTCGGGCAGGGCGTGTGCAGAGAGGAAGAGGACAGTCCTCTTGAGTGGCTTGACCTCCCACCATGAGGGCAGCTGTGCCCCCGCACCCTAGAGCCCCTGTTTTCTCCTTTCCTTTCCCCAGAGTTAAGGGCAGGGTCAGATGTGCTGTCTGGTGTAGTGGTTATGCAGTGCCCCTCACCAGCCTGGTCCCTAGCTCTCCCTCATTAAGAAGCCTGGTGATGTGTGGAGGTCAGAGTGGATGCCCTGGGCTCTCACTGGCCACGGGACCCCAGCCTCGCGAGCACCTTGCCCACTGAGCCTTGGTTTTCTCACGTGTAAAGCAGTTGAGTGATTTCACAGCTCCTGCTGAAATTCAGTGGTGTGCTTGCCACGTGGCCCGTGTGGCTGAAGACCTGAGCAGCTCTGCTTCTTCTCAAGATACTGCATCTTCAGCCGTCAGTAGATTATAATCTGTGCCTCCAACTTCAAAATAAAAAGCCTTTGTCATTAAGGCATCCTGTCACTTGCCTGAGCTCTTGCAAAATCCAAAAAGTTAGACTGCAAAGGTCTTTTTTTCATTGATAAATGTTGACAAGTTTTATACTTGCCCTTGCCTTAATTTTGTTATTTACACTATCTCCTGTATAAGGGCTATTAAAGGCTGTCTGAAAACAGAATTGTAGGGACTTCCCTGGTGGTCCAGTGGTTAAGACTCTAAGCTCCCAATGCAGGGGCCTTGGGTTCGATCCCTGGCCAGGGAGCTAAGATCCCACGTACCTCGAAGCTTGGCCAAAACAAAATTGTGGTTTTAACAGGAGTCACATATTAGATTGTCAGATCCACGTTTAGATCACCCCTGTGTGAACATACTGATAGAATACCACTGGCAAAATAAAATCATAGATTTAGTTAGTGACTTCCAAGTGCAAAACTCAAAAATTAAGTTCCGTTTTTTGGCTGTTTTTAACACCAGGGGGCTCCCCTGGTGGCTCCGTGGTAAGGAATCCACCTACCATTGCGGGAGACACAGGTTTGATCCCTGGGTCAGGAAGATCCAATGGCGAAGGAAATGGCAGCCCACTCCAGTATTCTTGCCTGGGAAAATGTCATGGACAGAAGAGTCTGGCAGGCTACAGTTCATGAGGTCATAAAAGAGTCAGACACAGCTTAGCCACTATGACAACAACAACTGTCTTTAGCTAGGAGTCACTTAACTAACTTTGGAAATTGATGGCTTCATAAGTCAGGGCACAGTTTTCACACAATCCCAGGCCCTCAGTCACGTTGGGACTCCAGCCCTCCCAGCCTAGGAGATGCTGGATCTTAAGGACATGCTCACTGCCCAGAGCCACTGCCCACAGCTCCATGGTCCACGCCACCACCCTCTAAGGTTCTTTTGTTGTCTTCAAACCAGGAATCATGCCCTGGGCTCATAAGCTCAGGGGGTCCTCGGAACTGAGCAGCGGCACCTAAGAGATTTAACCAAATAAGCCATCTTACTTTCTTGCTCCTCCACACCTAAGCCTCAGGCAAATGGCTTCTATTTTCAGAGTTTGAAGCATCTCTCTGAAGATAATTGGACGTTTTAGGGTGGGTGAGGAGTGAGGGGTGGCTTGCAGTTGGATTGAAGGTCTAGGGTAGAGTAGAAGCTGGGGGAGGAGGGGCTGGGGGCTGCCGCTGAGATGGACGGGTTAGCAAGTCTGAACACAGGCCCTGCTCTGGGAGGGGGCTGAGGTCCTGGGGATGGGGGCCTGGGTCCGGAACGGGTGCCCTGCTCACGGCTCCTGCTTTTCCAGGGCTCCTCTGTGTGTCAGGTGACTGCCATCGGCGTGACCGTCATCCTGCTCTATGCCTCCCGGGCCTGCTACAACCTGTTCATCCTCTCGTTTTCTCAGAGCAAGAATGTCCATTCCTTTGATTATGACTGGTACAATGTGTCGGATCAGGTCAGTGCGCGCCGGCTCTCTGCTTTGGCAGCATCCCTGTGGCAGGGAGGGGTCAGCTCCTTGCTCCTGCTGCTGGATAGCTGGGCGACCTTGGGAGCCACTTACCTGGGTGGTGTCTGCATGCTCGCCTGTCAGATAGGATCATAGTCCCTACCTTGTTCCAGCTCTCACATCTTCTGAGAAAATCAGGAAACACCTACACACACTTCTCTTGCTACTTTTTGTTAAGCAGTACTTAAATTTTTTTAGTGTTTTCATATAAATGTAATATGGTCTTATGTATGGGTGAAATTTGCAAAGGTAAAAGGAATTGTACAAAAAGTGAATTTTAGTCAGGTTTCAGAATATACATACAACTATGAAGTTTTTTTTTAATCGAGCATTTAGCTAACAGCATTTGAGAAATATAATTTCACTGCATTTGTTAATTTGTTTTATCATTTATGAATTTCTAAAATACTTATAGAAAAGAGTTTCATACTGAGATGTAAATTGGGCTCTTATTAGCACCCTTAATATCCTTGATCACTTTTGTCTAGATTTTCTCAAATTAGCTTATTACTCCATTAAAAAGAAAAAAATGTCATAATTTTATGTTTTCTGAAACCTGAATTATATGAAATTATATGAAATGTAATATATATATTACATTTATATGAAAATACTTTTAAAAAGTTAAGTACTGCTTGATGAAAGCCCCCAAAAATAGCAAGGAGAAGTGGATGTTGATGTGTTTGTTTCCTAGTTTTCTCAGAAGATGCGTGAAAGGAAATGGCAACCCACTCCAGTATTCTTTTTTTTTTTTTTAAAGATTTATTTATTTATTTATTTATTTTTTGGTCAGGGGTCGGGTTGGGGAGGAAGTGGAGCAGGCGGGCCACTTCTATTGGTCTTTCATTTCTCTATTTTCATCCGTCTTTGTTCTTTGGCTCCTGTGGGCCTCCCATCACGGTGGCATCTGTCGTTGCAGAGCGCCGGCTCTGGGCGCATGCGCTCCAGAGCTCTGGCTCGGTAATTAGACACATCGGTCCAGCCGCTCCACGGCACGTGGGATCTTCCCAGGCCAGGGCTCGAACCGGCGCCCCTTGCACTGCAAGGCGGTGTCCTTACCCACTGGACCACCAGGGGAAGCCCCCCACTCCAGTATTCTTGACAGGCGAATCCCATGGACAGAGGAGCCTCCTGGCAGGCTACAGTCCACGGGGTTGAAAAGAGTCAGACACGACTAAGTGACTACCACACACACAGTGAAATATAATATGGCATCCATGTTTGCAAAAGCTCTAAGTAAAACAAGATGAGAGGGGAATTCCCTAGTGGTCCAGTGGTTAAGACTGTGTGCTTTCATTCCAGGGGGCATAGGTTTGACCTCTGGTCAGAGAATTAAGATCCCACTTGCTGCACAGCCAAAAAAAAAAGAAGGGAAAAAAAATGAGAACTTTAGTCAGTATCCTCTAATTTGAAAAGTATTGATTCTTTGTCTCTAGCTCTGGACAAAGTGCAGGAGACACAAAAAAGAACAGACCCATCCCTCCCGGTAGGAGTTTACGTCCACTGAGGAAAAGAACCACTCGGAGAAGTCATTACAATAAAGAAATAGAACCTTCTATAATAGGAGTTTATTGGGTTGAATTGCAACCCAATAAACTGAGATTTTTCCTGGGTGAACACTAAATACTCAACTGTCGACAAATCCACTTTCAAAATCCCAACAGTGCTCAGACCTTGAATTAAAACTCTGGAGGAACAAGTAGAATGACTGTGGTTAAGGGACTTCTCTGGGGGTGCAGTGGTCAAAACTTCATGTTCTCAAGGCCGGGGACTCGGATTTGATCCCTGGCCAGGAACAAAAATCCCTCATGGTGTGGCCCAAATAGATAGATTCTACCAAAAAATAATAATAATAAAAAAGAACTGAAGACAAGGTGAAATCCTTAAGACACTCTTGCAGGACACTAGGCTGGATTCAGACCACAGCCATCACCACTACCACCAATCCTCACCCAAACCAGCAAACTTGGGCAGGGCTCTGCTGAAACCGTGCCCTGTTGTGAGAAATCAAATCCAGAAAAATCTAAATGTTCAACAGTGATAAATTAGAGACTTACTCAGAATGCATGCACGCTTTGCATGAAAGTGTTATTCACTCAATCATGTCTAACTCTTTGTGACCCCGTGGACTGTAGCCCGCCAATCTCCTCTGTCCATGGGATTCTCCAGGCAAGAATACTGGAGTGGGTTGCCATTTGTTTCTCCAGATTTCCCAAGTTTTGAATCCAGGTTTCCTACATTGCAGGCATATTCTGTACCACTGAGCCACCATCCACAGACGATTTTTATTATGGTAAAATGTCTGTACAGTTGACACTAACTACACCCACACCATCATGCAGCCATCACCGGCATCCATCTCCAGGACTTCATCTTCCAAACTGAGACTCCATCCCCATTAAATAACAGAGATTTGGTTTTAACAAAATCATGATTTCAGTGCTTCTTTCAAGTAAGAGCTTATAATTACAATGAATTTAAAATATCACAATTTTAAAAATTCTGTTGTTCGGGGGAGCTGTTTATCAATAGATGTTGCAACCCAAATAATCTAGGAACAAGCGAAATAGATGGTCCCAAGCGGCAGGTTATTTGTGTAGAATGGAAGAAGCACCCACAACACACTTTTGAGATCTGTGGGTGGAGTTTCAGATGCAGAGTTTGAGAGTCATCTTTCTTAAGAGGAGTGTGATTGGTTTTGGTTACTGTACTTTAAACACGATGTGGCTGACAAGGTGAGGGGATTTGTGCAGGGGATTGCCCCTCTATGGACTGATGACGTGGTCTTCCTTTGAAATGCCAGTCTTCCTGTTAGACTTGCCCAGAAGCAATGTCACCCACGCTCCCTCTGCCCTTCAGAGAGGAGAGTGCTGCTACACCCCATCCGCTCAGCCATCTCACTGGTCCTGGAGGCCAGCATCCTTGACTCAGACGATTTTTTTCTAGACGGTCTAGCCTGCTGTAGGCTTTAAAGGGTAAATAATAAGATGTGGTTAATGTGAAAAGAAATTTCAAAACCGACACCTTTATTCCAAGGTTGAGCCTAAGGGTGCTGACGCTGCTCTTGAGAATGGGGAGGTGGGGGACTTCCCTGGTGGTCCAGTGTCTAAGATTCTCTGTTAAAAATATAGGGGACCCAGGTTTGATCCCTGGTCAGGGATGTCACTGCAACAAGGACTTCATGTGCTTCAGTTAAGATGCAGCACAGTCAAATAAATAAACATTAAAAAAAAAAAAAAAGAACTGGGAGACAGACTTCCTTGGTGGTCCAGTGGTTAGGATTCCACCTTTCTAATGCAGGGGACGTGAGTTCAATTCCTGGCCTGGGGAACTAGGGTCCCGCATGCTTCATAGTGCAGCTAAAAAACAATTTACAAAGTTATTTAGGAGAAAGCAACATAACATCCTCATTATTCAGTTGTCAAAGAAAAGAAAATCAGCTTAGAAACTTAATTTGGATGTAAGGAAGATTCTTGGAGAGTGAAGGAATAAAACATCAGAGATTGGCAGTTGTTGCCTTTGAATATTTTGAAGAAGATAATTATTCTGGGACATCCCTGGTGCTACCACTGTTAAGAATCCACCTGCTAATGCAGGGGACATGGGTTGGATCCCTGGTCCCGGAAGATCCCACATGCCAAGGGGCAACTAAGCTGGTGTGCTAAAACTACTGAAGCTGGCATGCCCTAGAGCCTGTGCTCTGTGACAAGAGAAACCACCACAATGAGAAAGCCAAGCACAGCAGCTAGAGAACAGCCCTCACTTACCAGAACTAGAGAAAGCCCATGAAGCAGCAATGAAGACCCAGCTCAGTCATAAAAGTTTTAAAACTATCTGTCCTTATATGGTTTACATAACTCCCTCACCCCCAAGGTCTGGCACAGTAGTAGTATCCAATTTAAGCATGCACATTTTAGGGGGGAAAGAATTACACTCTGTTAGATTTACTCTGATTTGATTCCTGGGTCAGGAAGATCCCCTGGAGAAGGGATAGGCTACCTACTCCAGTATTCTTGGGCTTCCCTGATGGCTTAAACAGTAAAGAATCCACCTGCAATGCGGGAGACCTTGGTTTGATCCCTGAGTTGGGAAGATCCCTGGAGGAGGGCGTGGCAACCTAGCAGAGGAGGACAGAAGAGGACAGAGGAGCCGAGCAGGCTACAGTCCATGAGGTTGCAAAAGTCGGACACGACTGAGTGACTAAGCACAGCTCTTGTCACGTTTGAAAAAGTAGAATCAAACTTATTCCCTCTGCCCTCCATCTGGTGACTCTCCCCTTTCCCCGTCTTGTCCACAGGCAGATTTGAAGAATCAGCTGGGAGATGCTGGATACATAGTGTTTGGAGTGGTCCTCTTCATATGGGAACTCTTACCTACCACCTTAGTAGTCTACTTCTTCCGAGTCAGAAATTCTACGAAGGACCTTGTAAGTCAACCACTTTGTGTTTGCGGAAGACATCTGATTCGAATCGCAAAGCATACAGAATTTTTTCTTACATTTTTTGATAGCCTCTTCCGTCCTGTTCTGCTATGAAAAGTTCCTTTGTGTGTTTGAGACTTTCTTTTCATTATCTTTTGAGGGAAATTTGTTTTTCAGGTTTAGCTTTAGTTTACCAAGAAAAAAAAAAATTAAGTTGCATCTTGAAGCCTGGAGATAGCAATGAACTTTGTTTCTAATGAAACAGCCGCCTCACAAGTATTTGAGTCTTGATTTACTGTGAACGAATATTGAAGCTTTTATTTCAGTCAAGGAAAATAGAGAATGAAAATTGTGTTGTGTCGAATGGTGATTAGGGGATGGAATGACAGGGAATACAACCTTATTGTGAAGAATGCTAAAGTCACTGCCCCAATTTGGTCACATTTCTGATCGACCAGCTTCATACAAATGTCTTTATGGGGGGGCGGGACAGAAAATGCAAAACTCGGTAGTATGAGGAAGCTCATGGAAGCTTTGGTCCAGGAATTATTCCATCTTCCGTTATTCACTGAGTGTGTGTGTGTGAGAGAGTTACTCAGCCATATCTGACTCTTTGCAACCCTATAGACTGTAGCCCATCAGGCCCCTCTGTCCATGGAATTCTCCAGGCAAGAATACTGGAGTGGGTAGTCATTCCTTTCTCCAGGGGATTTTCCTGACAGAGATCAAACCTGGGTCTCATACATTGCAGGCAGATTCTTTACTGTTACCGGCAAGATCCCTGGAGGAGCGTGGCAACCTAGCAGAGGAGGACAGAAGAGGACAGAGGAGCCGAGCAGGCTACAGTCCATGAGGTTGCAAAAGTCGGACACGACTGAGTGACTAAGCACAGCTCTTGTCACGTTTGAAAAAGTAGAATCAAACTTATTCCCTCTGCCCTCCATCTGGTGACTCTCCCCTTTCCCCGTCTTGTCCACAGGCAGATTTGAAGAATCAGCTGGGAGATGCTGGATACATAGTGTTTGGAGTGGTCCTCTTCATATGGGAACTCTTACCTACCACCTTAGTAGTCTACTTCTTCCGAGTCAGAAATTCTACGAAGGACCTTGTAAGTCAACCACTTTGTGTTTGCGGAAGACATCTGATTCGAATCGCAAAGCATACAGAATTTTTTCTTACATTTTTTGATAGCCTCTTCCGTCCTGTTCTGCTATGAAAAGTTCCTTTGTGTGTTTGAGACTTTCTTTTCATTATCTTTTGAGGGAAATTTGTTTTTCAGGTTTAGCTTTAGTTTACCAAGAAAAAAAAAAATTAAGTTGCATCTTGAAGCCTGGAGATAGCAATGAACTTTGTTTCTAATGAAACAGCCGCCTCACAAGTATTTGAGTCTTGATTTACTGTGAACGAATATTGAAGCTTTTATTTCAGTCAAGGAAAATAGAGAATGAAAATTGTGTTGTGTCGAATGGTGATTAGGGGATGGAATGACAGGGAATACAACCTTATTGTGAAGAATGCTAAAGTCACTGCCCCAATTTGGTCACATTTCTGATCGACCAGCTTCATACAAATGTCTTTATGGGGGGGCGGGACAGAAAATGCAAAACTCGGTAGTATGAGGAAGCTCATGGAAGCTTTGGTCCAGGAATTATTCCATCTTCCGTTATTCACTGAGTGTGTGTGTGAGAGAGTTACTCAGCCATATCTGACTCTTTGCAACCCTATAGACTGTAGCCCATCAGGCCCCTCTGTCCATGGAATTCTCCAGGCAAGAATACTGGAGTGGGTAGTCATTCCTTTCTCCAGGGGATTTTCCTGACAGAGATCAAACCTGGGTCTCATACATTGCAGGCAGATTCTTTACTGTCTGACCCACCAGGAAAGCCCACAGAAAAGTATAGTGAATGGTTTTGGGGCAACGTAAGGGGACAACAGAGGACGAGATGGTTGGATGGCATCATTGATTCAATGGACATGAATTTGAGTGAACTCCGGGAGATGGTGAACGACAGGGAAACTTGGCGTGCCAGTCCATGGGGTTGCAAAGAGTTGGACACGACTGAGGAACTGCCTTCAATGCATGAGACCCAGGTTTGATCTCTGTCAGGAAAATCCCCTGGAGAAGGGAATGACTACCCACTCCAGTATTCTTGCCTGGAGAATTCCATGGACAGAGGGGCCTGATGGGCTACAGTCTATAGAGTTTGCAAAGAGTCAGATATGGCTGAGTAACTCTCTCTCACACACACACTCAGTGAATAACGGAAGATGGAATAATTCCTGGACCAGCTGAACTGAATGAAGCACAATGTGCGTGGCAAGGAAACCACTGGATGTTGTAACTAACCTGTTGTGTTTTATCTTGTTTGTTTGTTTATTCATCTCTGGATAGTCACTAGAGAGCCAAGGGAAAAAAAAAAGGCAGAATGGAGCAGATGGTGGTGAAACACAGCCTGACCAATGGACCCTTGAAGATAGCACTGGGCACTGCTTTCCAGATCTGAGAGTCAATTTCCTTTCTTTTTTGCTATTTTTAGCTTCAGAACAGTGATTCTTTGCTCCCTCTGACATTTGCTGGCATTGGGAACACCAAGAGGCTTCTGTAAAATCAGACTCAAAAGCTTCCACATTTGGTCACCTTTCTGATCGACCAGCTTCATACAAATGTCTTTATGGGGGGGCGGGACAGAAAATGCAAAACTCGGTAGTATGAGGAAGCTCATGGAAGCTTTGGTCCAGGAATTATTCCATCTTCCGTTATTCACTGAGTGTGTGTGTGTGAGAGAGTTACTCAGCCATATCTGACTCTTTGCAACCCTATAGACTGTAGCCCATCAGGCCCCTCTGTCCATGGAATTCTCCAGGCAAGAATACTGGAGTGGGTAGTCATTCCTTTCTCCAGGGGATTTTCCTGACAGAGATCAAACCTGGGTCTCATACATTGCAGGCAGATTCTTTACTGTCTGACCCACCAGGAAAGCCCACAGAAAAGTATAGTGAATGGTTTTGGGGCAACGTAAGGGGACAACAGAGGACGAGATGGTTGGATGGCATCATTGATTCAATGGACATGAATTTGAGTGAACTCCGGGAGATGGTGAACGACAGGGAAACTTGGCGTGCCAGTCCATGGGGTTGCAAAGAGTTGGACACGACTGAGGAACTGCCTTCAATGCATGAGACCCAGGTTTGATCTCTGTCAGGAAAATCCCCTGGAGAAGGGAATGACTACCCACTCCAGTATTCTTGCCTGGAGAATTCCATGGACAGAGGGGCCTGATGGGCTACAGTCTATAGAGTTTGCAAAGAGTCAGATATGGCTGAGTAACTCTCTCTCACACACACACTCAGTGAATAACGGAAGATGGAATAATTCCTGGACCAGCTGAACTGAATGAAGCACAATGTGCGTGGCAAGGAAACCACTGGATGTTGTAACTAACCTGTTGTGTTTTATCTTGTTTGTTTGTTTATTCATCTCTGGATAGTCACTAGAGAGCCAAGGGAAAAAAAAAAGGCAGAATGGAGCAGATGGTGGTGAAACACAGCCTGACCAATGGACCCTTGAAGATAGCACTGGGCACTGCTTTCCAGATCTGAGAGTCAATTTCCTTTCTTTTTTGCTATTTTTAGCTTCAGAACAGTGATTCTTTGCTCCCTCTGACATTTGCTGGCATTGGGAACACCAAGAGGCTTCTGTAAAATCAGACTCAAAAGCTTCCACATTGTTAGCAGAGAGATGTGGGAAGGTGGGCAGTGGACTCCAGGCCAGAAAGCAGTGCCTTGTTTTCCTTCCTTCCCTGTAGAGGACAGGTGAAGTAGAAGACAGATGAGGAGCCTCTTAACAAAAATCCCTCTGCTCTGTATACTTCCCCTTGGCTTTCCATGGCCTTCTCACCACTTGCTAGTGTGTTAGAGGCTTAGGAACTACACTCCCCAAATTATAGGCAGGCTGAAGGTGAGAGTGAACATAAGAGTCCTAAGGAGTGAAAGGTACTGTTTTATTGAGACATTGTTGACTAGAGATGTATTAAGACATCTTTTGTTACCAAGCCATCATAGACCAGAGACGTAATACGTTTTTATGGAGTGATACAGGTGACATCACTGTGCTAAGCTTTTAGAGTTTAAAACTGATCAAGGGTTCTTTCTGTAACTTACAGTTGTCATTATCATTCACATTTTGCTGTTAGATTTTTGTACCAGCTTGTTTATATTATAAATGCAAGGTTCGTTTATCTATTTATTTTTGGCTATTCTGGGTTTTCACTGCTGCCACAGGCTGTTCTCTAGTTGCAGGGAGTCAGGGCTACTCTTTAGTTCAGGTGAGCAGGCTTCTTTTTTTTTTTTTAAAGATTTATTTATTTATTTATTTTGGGCGGGGGTCGGGTTGGGGAGGGAGGGGAGCAGACGGGCCACTTCTATTGGTCTTTCATTTCTCTATTTTCATCTGTCTTTGTTCTTTGGCTCCTGTGGGCCTCCCATCGTGGTGGTGTCTGTCGCTGCAGAGCGTCGGCTCTGGGCGCATGTGCTCCAGAGCTCCTGCTTGGCAATTGAACACATGGGTCCAGCCGCTCTGCGGCACGTGGGATCTTCCCAGGCCAGGGCTCAAACCGGCTCCCCTTGCATTGCAAGGCGGTGGTGTCCTTATCCACTGGACCACCAGGGGAAGCCCTGAGCAGGCTTCTTGTGCTGACTTCTCTTGTGGGACTTGGGCTCTAGGGCCCACGGACTTCCGTAGTTGCGGCACATGGGCTCAATAGTTGCGGCTCCAAGGCTCTAGAGCATAGGCTCAATAGCTGTGGCTCATGGGCTTAATGGCTCTGCAGCTTGTGGGATCTTCCTGGGTCAGGGGTCGAACCCATGTCTCCTGCATTGGCAGGTGAACACTCAACACTGAGCTACCAAGGAAGCCCTGCTAAGTGAATGTGTTTTAATTGTGACTGTGTAGTGGTAAGGAGCGTGGTAACTGCTGGTACCATTGGTGTCACTGCTTTGAAATCCACTCAGGTACCACCAGTTTGGCTCACCACCCCTGTGGCACCACTGGTGCTAGTGTCAACAGAAAAGGTAAACAACATCTTGATAAGCTAATTATGCAAATAGGTATGACCTGTTGATCCTCCACAGCATTTCAGAAACCTCCAACAGTTTGTGGGCCACCCTGGTAACTGCTCATCTGCCGAGTGAGTTAGTGAATTAAAATGATTCTTTATTCCCTCAAGGATATTATCTCCTAATTCATCCTGAGGAAATGAATTCATCATGAAAGATACAAAATCAAAAAAAGCCCTTTTAATTAAAATGATTTATTTCTTCTTGATTTATTTTTGGCTATTCTGGGTTTTCACTGCTGCCACAGGCTGTTCTCTAGTTGCAGGGAGTCAGGGCTACTCTTTAGTTCAGGTGAGCAGGCTTCTTTTTTTTTTTTTAAAGATTTATTTATTTATTTATTTTGGGCGGGGGTCGGGTTGGGGAGGGAGGGGAGCAGACGGGCCACTTCTATTGGTCTTTCATTTCTCTATTTTCATCTGTCTTTGTTCTTTGGCTCCTGTGGGCCTCCCATCGTGGTGGTGTCTGTCGCTGCAGAGCGTCGGCTCTGGGCGCATGTGCTCCAGAGCTCCTGCTTGGCAATTGAACACATGGGTCCAGCCGCTCTGCGGCACGTGGGATCTTCCCAGGCCAGGGCTCAAACCGGCTCCCCTTGCATTGCAAGGCGGTGGTGTCCTTATCCACTGGACCACCAGGGGAAGCCCTGAGCAGGCTTCTTGTGCTGACTTCTCTTGTGGGACTTGGGCTCTAGGGCCCACGGACTTCCGTGAGTTGCGGCACATGGGCTCAATAGTTGCGGCTCCAAGGCTCTAGAGCATAGGCTCAATAGCTGTGGCTCATGGGCTTAATGGCTCTGCAGCTTGTGGGATCTTCCTGGGTCAGGGGTCGA
Source organism: Tragulus kanchil (assembly GCA_022376925.1). Classification (NCBI taxonomy): domain Eukaryota; kingdom Metazoa; phylum Chordata; class Mammalia; order Artiodactyla; family Tragulidae; genus Tragulus; species Tragulus kanchil. Next base: position 98,855,354 of record JAIOJX010000005.1, on the reverse strand, counting down.
ACCCATGTCTCCTGCATTGGCAGGTGAACACTCAACACTGAGCTACCAAGGAAGCCCTGCTAAGTGAATGTGTTTTAATTGTGACTGTGTAGTGGTAAGGAGCGTGGTAACTGCTGGTACCATTGGTGTCACTGCTTTGAAATCCACTCAGGTACCACCAGTTTGGCTCACCACCCCTGTGGCACCACTGGTGCTAGTGTCAACAGAAAAGGTAAACAACATCTTGATAAGCTAATTATGCAAATAGGTATGACCTGTTGATCCTCCACAGCATTTCAGAAACCTCCAACAGTTTGTGGGCCACCCTGGTAACTGCTCATCTGCCGTAGTGAGTTAGTGAATTAAAATGATTCTTTATTCCCTCAAGGATATTATCTCCTAATTCATCCTGAGGAAATGAATTCATCATGAAAGATACAAAATCATAAATAGAAAGCCCTTTTTTATATTGCAGTCAGGAAGTAATTCTCATTAGCAGGTAATCTGAGTGTCAGGTTGGGCTTGGTGAAGCACCAGTATTCACAGAATACCCTTGGGCAACACCATCAGGTTAATGGCATTATCATTACAGCATTTGGTAAAAACAGGTAACAACTATACAGAGCTTATATATGTTAGGGACTGTTCTGTTTAAATATATTAAATTCTTTAATCCTCAGAATAACTCTGTAAGGTGGATGAATATAATACTCGTTTTGAGATGAGGAAACTGAGACTCGGAACCATGGCTAGTAGGGGACAGATTCCGATTCATACTAAGGTATCCTAACTTGTAGGTCCATGATTTTAATTCTCTGCTGCACTGTGACTTTGCTTGGCATAATAAGGTTTGGAGAAGAAACTAAATTCCTAATGATTCAATAATAATCCTGTTACTATCTGTAACTTTGACCCTGGTGCTGAAAAAGATTGAGGGCAGGAGGAGAATGGGACGAGATGGTTGGAAAGCATCACCAACTTAATGCACGTGAATTTGAGCAAACTCTGACAAATAGTGAAGGCGGGAGGCCTGCAGTCCATGGAGTCACAATGAGTCGGACATGACTTAACAACTGAATAACAACAACTTGTAATTTGACAAAAAAGGCAAATATTCTTTTGGGGAGAATTATAATTTAACTCATTATCATTGACTGTGAAAGAGCACATACTGCTGGTGGGGTGTTTTGAAAACGTGTTCTCTACCATATTTACCCATGATGCAGTTGGCACAAACGAGTTTATACTTGACATCACTAGGGCTGGTGTAACAGTGTACTAGAGGTTGGCTCTTTGGATCCACATCGGAACTCCAGAGGTGCTTGCTTTGTGTAAGTATTGATGCTTAGGCCATGTCCTGGACCCAGTTCAGAATCTCTCTGGGAATCCACATTTTAAATAGTAAGTGTGATTTAAATGCACTGTAAAGTTTGAGAATCTCTCTCTATTTTATGTATAGGTTATTGTTCAGCTGTAAAGTCATGTTCAGCTCTTTGTGACTCCATGGACTGCAGCATTTCAGACTTTCCTGTCCTTCACTATCTCCCGGAATTTGCAGAAACTCAACGTCCAGGGAGTCAGTGATGCCTTCCAACCATCTCATTCTCTGTCGTCCCCTTCCCCTCTGCCCTCAGTCTTTCCCAGCATCAGGGTCTTCCCCAGTAATCAGCTCTTTGCATCATATATGTTTATTGAGATAAATCACACCAAACAGTTTACCCATTTCATGTGTGTACTTAAGTGGGTTTTGATACATTCAGGTATGTGCAATGTTTAGTTTTTAGAACATTTTTATCACCTCAAAAAGAAATGCCATACCCTTTATCTACCACTGCCCATCCCTCTGTCCCCAAGTGGCCACTAATCTACTTTCTGTGTCTCTTAAGTTTTCCTTTTCTGAACTTCACTATGAATGGAATCATATAGTATGCCACTTTCTGTCACTGGTCCTTCCATTTGGCATAATGTTTTCAAGGTTCATCCACAACTGTAGTTCATATTAGTACTTCATTCCTTTTATGGCCAACTGATAGTTAATTGTGTAGATATGTTACATCTTGTTCATCTGTCCATTGATGGGTGGATAAACAAGTTGGTTGTTTCCAACTTGTGGCTGTTATGAATAATGTTGCTATAAATATTCAAGTTTCTGTTTGAACATAAGTCTTTGTGTCTCTTCAGTATATATCCAGGAGTACAGTTGCTTGGATTATGTGGTAATTTTAGGTTTAACTTTTTGAAAAACAGTCAGACTGTTTTCATTCCCAGTAGTGTGATGTTTCCTCCATGTCCTCCCCAGCACTTGCTGTTATCTGGCTTCTTGATTCTAGATACCCTGATAGGTATCCCACTGTAGCTTTTTTCCTCTGTCGTCACAGAGCAGCAGCTTTGGGTGCATGCGCTCCAGAGTTCCGGCTCGGTAATTGGACACATCAGTCCAGCCACTCCGTGGCACGTGGGATCTTCCCAGGCCAGGGATCGAACTGGTGCCCCTTGCGCTGCAAGGTGGTGTCCCTACCCACTGGACCACCAGGGAAGCCCCCCACTGTGCCTTTTGATTTACATTTTACTGATGACTATAGATGTTAAACATTTTATTTTAATGTACTTATTTGGCTGTTTGTGTATATTTCTTGGAAAAATGGCTGTTCAGACCTTTTGCCACTTCTTTTTTCTTTTTTTAATTGATTTTTTAAAACATTTATTTATTTTTTATTTATTTTTATTTATTTATCTTTTGGGGGGGGGGGTTGGGGGGGAGGGGGACGGGCGGGCCACTTCTGTTGGTCTTTCATTTCTCTATTTTCATCCGTCTTTGTTCTTTGGCTCCTGTGGGCCTCCCATCGCGGTGGCCTCTGTCGTCACAGAGCAGCAGCTTTGGGTGCATGCGCTCCAGAGTTCCGGCTCGGTAATTGGACACATCAGTCCAGCCACTCCGTGGCACGTGGGATCTTCCCAGGCCAGGGATCGAACTGGTGCCCCTTGCGCTGCAAGGTGGTGTCCCTACCCACTGGACCACCAGGGAAGCCCCCCACTGTGCCTTTTGATTTACATTTTACTGATGACTATAGATGTTAAACATTTTATTTTAATGTACTTATTTGGCTGTTTGTGTATATTTCTTGGAAAAATGGCTGTTCAGACCTTTTGCCACTTCTTTTTTCTTTTTTTAATTGATTTTTTAAAACATTTATTTATTTTTTATTTATTTTTATTTATTTATCTTTTGGGGGGTGGGGTTGGGAGGGAGGGGGATGGGCGGGCCACTTCTGTTGGTCTTTCATTTCTCTATTTTCAACCGTCTTTGTTCTTTGGCTCTTGTGGGCCTCCCATCGCGGTGGCCTCTGTCTTCACAGAGCAGCAGCTCTGGGCGCATGCACTCCAGAGCTCCGGCTTGGTAATTGGACACATCGGTCCAGCCGCTCCGCAGCACGTGGGATCTTCCCAGGCCAGGGATGGAACCGGCGCCCCTTGCACTGCAAGGCGGTGTCCTTACCCACTGGACCACCAGGGAAGCCCCCTTTTGCCACTTCTTAAAAATCTTTTTAATTGGACAGTTGCTTTACCATATTGTGTTGGTTTCCAGTGTACATGAACATGAATCAGCCGTAGGTATACAGACCTCCCTCCCTCTTGAACTTCCTTCCCACCTACCACCCTCCTAGCTTGTCATAGAGCACCTCATTTGAGTTGCCTGCATCTTTGCCTGCTTTTAAAATGAGTTGTCATAGCTGCTGTGCTGTAAGAGTGCTTTATGTATTTCAGATAAAAGTCTCTTATAAAATACATGATTTGAAAATATTTTCTCTCATTCTTTGGCTGTCTTCTCACATTCTTGAAACACTTAATTTTAATGATGCCCAGATTGTGTTTTTTGGTTTGTTGTTTATGTTTTGGGTGACATATCTAAAAACTCTTTGCCAAGTCATAGGTCATGAAAATTTGCCCCTTTATTTTCTTAAGAGTTTTATAGTTTTTACTGCTATGTTTAGGTCTTTGATCCACTTTGAGTTAACTTTTTGTATGTGAATGAGGTAAGAGTTCAACTTCATTCTATGTGTAGATATTCTTGAACTGCTACAAATAGTAAAGTTGAAGGTGTTCCATCTTGCATAAGTTCTGCTTTGTTTCCTGTGTTTGGCTAGATTAGTCTCAGGAAAGCAAAAATTCACATAAAGATAGCCATCTTCTAATAACCTTTCTCCATACTCTGTTGGTTAACTTTTAAATAGATCACTAATGATATGCACAAAGATGCCTATCAAATGTGGGGTTTTATGCCAGGTTGAATCCACAGAAAGGACTGACTGTACGATGTCATTTTATCTAAGGGACTTGAGCATCCTGAGATTTGGTATCTGCAGGGACAGGGCTCCTACTAGAGCCAGTGTCCTGTGGACAGCTCTGTTTTTCTTGAGCAGTGAATTCAGCTTGGGGACATAAACAGGAGAGGCAGATTATAGAACTGGCTAAGAAGCTCATTTCATTATTTTGATGTGTGGTTGTGAATGCCCATGTGATTATACAGGTTTAGATCTAATATGGGACTGTCAGCCGCTGGGGACCAGGGATGGAACCGGCGCCCCTTGCACTGCAAGGCGGTGTCCTTACCCACTGGACCACCAGGGAAGCCCCCTTTTGCCACTTCTTAAAAATCTTTTTAATTGGACAGTTGCTTTACCATATTGTGTTGGTTTCCAGTGTACATGAACATGAATCAGCCGTAGGTATACAGACCTCCCTCCCTCTTGAACTTCCTTCCCACCTACCACCCTCCTAGCTTGTCATAGAGCACCTCATTTGAGTTGCCTGCATCTTTGCCTGCTTTTAAAATGAGTTGTCATAGCTGCTGTGCTGTAAGAGTGCTTTATGTATTTCAGATAAAAGTCTCTTATAAAATACATGATTTGAAAATATTTTCTCTCATTCTTTGGCTGTCTTCTCACATTCTTGAAACACTTAATTTTAATGATGCCCAGATTGTGTTTTTTGGTTTGTTGTTTATGTTTTGGGTGACATATCTAAAAACTCTTTGCCAAGTCATAGGTCATGAAAATTTGCCCCTTTATTTTCTTAAGAGTTTTATAGTTTTTACTGCTATGTTTAGGTCTTTGATCCACTTTGAGTTAACTTTTTGTATGTGAATGAGGTAAGAGTTCAACTTCATTCTATGTGTAGATATTCTTGAACTGCTACAAATAGTAAAGTTGAAGGTGTTCCATCTTGCATAAGTTCTGCTTTGTTTCCTGTGTTTGGCTAGATTAGTCTCAGGAAAGCAAAAATTCACATAAAGATAGCCATCTTCTAATAACCTTTCTCCATACTCTGTTGGTTAACTTTTAAATAGATCACTAATGATATGCACAAAGATGCCTATCAAATGTGGGGTTTTATGCCAGGTTGAATCCACAGAAAGGACTGACTGTACGATGTCATTTTATCTAAGGGACTTGAGCATCCTGAGATTTGGTATCTGCAGGGACAGGGCTCCTACTAGAGCCAGTGTCCTGTGGACAGCTCTGTTTTTCTTGAGCAGTGAATTCAGCTTGGGGACATAAACAGGAGAGGCAGATTATAGAACTGGCTAAGAAGCTCATTTCATTATTTTGATGTGTGGTTGTGAATGCCCATGTGATTATACAGGTTTAGATCTAATATGGGACTGTCTAGTTTGCTGATTTGGGTGTTACCTGGTTTTTCTATAAGAGTTTAAAACAGTGATAATTCACTGCTGCAAACAGAACTCTGCAAGAAGATTTTGTCTATACTGATAAAAAGTGAATACTCTTAACTATAAAAGCAACTGAGATGAACACTCCAGTTGAACAAGTGCCTGTACCCAGGTGAACACAGCATCCTTTCTTCTGCCAGAAAGAGATGTCACTTCTCTCTGCCTCAGGCGAGGCACAGTGCCTGAAAGTACCCTGAACAATTCAACTGTCTTTCTAGACCAACCCTGGAATGGTCCCCAGCCACGGATTCAGTCCCAGATCTTATTTCTTTGACAACCCTCGAAGATACGACAGTGACGATGACCTTGCCTGGAACATCGCCCCTCAGGGACTTCAGGGAAGGTAAGACCTAGTTCATGTTAGAGGGGCGTGGTTAGGAGGCTGAGATCCGTGGCAATGAAATGGATTCAGACTAAATGGGAAATGCCTCCATAAAACCTTGGAGCTGGAGGGAGGGTGAGGCAGACAGAAGAAGGAAGGGAAACACCTGAGTCAGGACACAACTGCAGCCAGAGTCAAGAGCCCCCCTCCAGGGACTATAGGCTTTATCAAGCATGCCAAGGCCAAGGTCACCATCTGCACACAGAAGACGTGCTAGTTATAGCTCCTGGACTCTCTTCCCTGCCCTCGGCCCTCCCTTCTCACTCCTGCTCCCATCCCAGCCCAAGGACCTTTCAGCCACACTCCACTGCCCAGCGCCCATCCTGTCCCCTCTTTCAACCTGCACATCTGAGGCTTTCAGGCCAGCAGGGACAAGAGGAGCAGAAGGAGTTGACCTTGTGCTTGCCTGGATCCTCTCTCCTCTCTGCTGGTCCCCCCAGGACCCCTCTGTTGTTCCTGTGAAGGGACAGCTTCAAGCTGAGTGGGGTTTATTTATTTATTTCTTCTGCAGTGAATGTCTGTCTTATGTATTCCTTTATGAATTTCAAGACACACCATTAATATTTTTAGGTAAATTCTTTCTCGCCTTGGGGCAAAATGATAAAGAGAAGATGTGCTTGCACTTCTGCTCTTTATTACTAACAGTAAAATCCTTAGAAAACCTTAAAAGAAGTCTGAAAGGAGCCCTTATTGTAAGCACAGGAGAATTGAGGAAATGCTGGGAGAATACCTTGCTTTCTCAGTGGATCAGGGAGCAGAGAAATCCTGGTTAGAAAGAATAAGACACGGTACTAGGGAAAAAAGCAGAGCCATCCACCCAGCCGGCAGATGTGGAGAACACAGATCATCTGTAAAGGAGTCTGTGAACAAGAAGGACTCCTGAGGTCAGAAGGTGTCCTAACTCTCTTCTCTAAAACTGCCCTCTTATCCAGTCATCTCCCTGCATGGCCAGCTCACCACACATGTACCTCTGTACCTGCTGAAGCAGCCCTAACCCCTTGCCTGCCAGACCTTTCTATTACGTAGACAAAATAATAATAGGAACACCAATGTGCCTGATTGAGTGGTGACTGTACATTAAGAGACTGTATGTTCTAAACACTTTACAGGTATTAATTCACAGAAGCTTAACAGGTTAGTTCCTCACATTACTCCTATTCTAACAGATACTAACATTGAGGCCCAGAAGCACCTGAGTCAGGACACAACTGCAGCCAGAGTCAAGAGCCCCCCTCCAGGGACTATAGGCTTTATCAAGCATGCCAAGGCCAAGGTCACCATCTGCACACAGAAGACGTGCTAGTTATAGCTCCTGGACTCTCTTCCCTGCCCTCGGCCCTCCCTTCTCACTCCTGCTCCCATCCCAGCCCAAGGACCTTTCAGCCACACTCCACTGCCCAGCGCCCATCCTGTCCCCTCTTTCAACCTGCACATCTGAGGCTTTCAGGCCAGCAGGGACAAGAGGAGCAGAAGGAGTTGACCTTGTGCTTGCCTGGATCCTCTCTCCTCTCTGCTGGTCCCCCCAGGACCCCTCTGTTGTTCCTGTGAAGGGACAGCTTCAAGCTGAGTGGGGTTTATTTATTTATTTCTTCTGCAGTGAATGTCTGTCTTATGTATTCCTTTATGAATTTCAAGACACACCATTAATATTTTTAGGTAAATTCTTTCTCGCCTTGGGGCAAAATGATAAAGAGAAGATGTGCTTGCACTTCTGCTCTTTATTACTAACAGTAAAATCCTTAGAAAACCTTAAAAGAAGTCTGAAAGGAGCCCTTATTGTAAGCACAGGAGAATTGAGGAAATGCTGGGAGAATACCTTGCTTTCTCAGTGGATCAGGGAGCAGAGAAATCCTGGTTAGAAAGAATAAGACACGGTACTAGGGAAAAAAGCAGAGCCATCCACCCAGCCGGCAGATGTGGAGAACACAGATCATCTGTAAAGGAGTCTGTGAACAAGAAGGACTCCTGAGGTCAGAAGGTGTCCTAACTCTCTTCTCTAAAACTGCCCTCTTATCCAGTCATCTCCCTGCATGGCCAGCTCACCACACATGTACCTCTGTACCTGCTGAAGCAGCCCTAACCCCTTGCCTGCCAGACCTTTCTATTACGTAGACAAAATAATAATAGGAACACCAATGTGCCTGATTGAGTGGTGACTGTACATTAAGAGACTGTATGTTCTAAACACTTTACAGGTATTAATTCACAGAAGCTTAACAGGTTAGTTCCTCACATTACTCCTATTCTAACAGATACTAACATTGAGGCCCAGAAGCTATTTGTCCAAAGACACATAGCTTAGTTATGAGTTGGACACTCTATTATGATTCAGGTACAATTTGTGGCTAAAGCATTGTGTTATACATAGTGATTGGTTGCTGGTTACAGTATTACTCCCCTTCCGGGCTCTAAAGAGTTCAGTTGACTTTTGTGGGAAGTCTTCTAGCCATGGCGCCTAGCACCGTTTTGTGGGGAAATGGGCTTCAAGAAGCTACTTTGAAAAGCTTTAGGAATATCTGGTATATAGAGAAGCCCACTTCTGTTGACCCAAAATAGGTATGTCATCAGCACTCAGCATAATGTTTCAAGTCACTGAAATCTCTGTTTTCCTTTTCAAGTTTCACTCCAGACTACTACGATTGGGGACAACAAACAGCGAATAGCTTCCTGGCACAAGTAGGAACTTTACCATCAGACTCAATTTTGGATGCTGATAAACCAAGCCATGGGTAGTGTCAGTTTTACAGAAGATATGCCTCCGTTGAAAAGCTTCAGAAAGACTAACTTAATGACAGCTGAATTTTTTTAGGGCATGTTTCCTTCAGAAACAGGACTTGAATTTGTTACAGGTTTCTGATGGCTCCCTAAGACTAAGCAATAATTTAGATTGAGGAAATCTTTTTTTAGTACTAAAACGAGAGCCTGGCTGCCTATTTCAGTGAGTATAATTTAAACTTCTGTACTTTTATAAAGATGTATTTTATATAACTTAATGCTAAAATATACTAGGATTTTTTTGAGGATGTTACTGCAATATATGTCATAGTTTGCACAAACTTTTATGCATAATTCACTTTAAACATACACGGTGTATAGTCTGATGGAGTTTTTTTTTTTTTTAAGGCTTTTGGACTACCTCTTTGGGTCACTCAGATTCTGTTAGACTCAAAGTACAGTTGCAATTGGAAAGCCAGTTGCAACTCAAGTGCTGAAAGCTATAATGCAGCAGAATGTCAGCAGACTACACAGTAGGTAATTGGTTCCTTACAGTCGTTGAAAAGAGCAAATGGCTGGTTTCTCAAAGAATCTCTTAAATTTTGCCAAATTTAATCCTCCTTTCAACAGGGCACTGCTGTGTACACTTCAGTGATAAGTTGATAATGTTAAAAAACATGGATAGAATTGACTTAACACTATTAAACCTCCTCTGTTGTGTATTCAGAGATTTTTGTATAGTTTGTCAGCCCAGAAATATCCATTACCTCAGGACTTCAATAAGACTGCACCTTCCCCACCTCGCTGAACCTTTGTGACTGAACAAAGAGGAGGTTCTCAACAGGGGATGAATAACAGATACCCCTGGGTCTTTCAGCCAGAAAGTCTGTGAGGAATCCTAACAGTTTTCCTGTAGTTCCCAACCATAGTTAAAATAATACCCTTTATTTTTAAATAGCTCTGAAAGCAGCCTACTGGAAGCTGTGTGTTAAGATGGCGTGAATAGTAGCAGTGCAGTATTCTGTAGATTCCTGCCTCTTAGCTACGTGAAAGGCCATGCTCTGGGTACTCACTCATAAGTTGTCTTTAAGTGAATCATAAAAACAGTTCCCCAACCGGAAGTGCCATTCTAAAGATCACCAAGACTCTATGTATAGAGTCTGCAGCTATAAATCTACCTATAATGGGAGGCTGTACATGGTAATGTCAGGGAGGTTAAGGTACTTTTGAGGTAGTATTGTTACCAAAGAGAAAGTATCATATCTTGGGACAGCAAGAGGGGCAGGTGAAAAGGAATTTAAGATTAGTAAGTTCTGTCCACACTGTGAAACCCATTTCTGGTGTCTTACTTCCCAGTGTGGCCTTCAGGAATAACTTATCTCTGGGCATTGACTTCACAGGCATCAAGTCTGCTTCTCTTACCTGGATGCTATTCAAAATCAGGATCTCAAGTTTTCAGTGGGTCATGATTAGGTTTTTCATGAATATGGGGCACCTTCACCATGCATAATCACACATGGCAACTTTTGCTTTTCAATATATGGAAGGATTTGGGTCACAAATTTTTTTTCTACATGGACTACCTTTTGGTTCCTGTTAGACTCAAAGTCGTTGAAAAGAGCAACTCAAGTGCTGAAAGCTATAATGCAGCAGAATGTCAGCAGACTACACAGTAGGTAATTGGTTCCTTAAAAAGAAAATTTTTCTTTTAAATTTTGCCAAATTTAATCCTCCTTTCAACAGGGCACTGCTGTGTACACTTCAGTGATAAGTTGATAATGTTAAAAAACATGGATAGAATTGACTTAACACTATTAAACCTCCTCTGTTGTGTATTCAGAGATTTTTGTATAGTTTGTCAGCCCAGAAATATCCATTACCTCAGGACTTCAATAAGACTGCACCTTCCCCACCTCGCTGAACCTTTGTGACTGAACAAAGAGGAGGTTCTCAACAGGGGATGAATAACAGATACCCCTGGGTCTTTCAGCCAGAAAGTCTGTGAGGAATCCTAACAGTTTTCCTGTAGTTCCCAACCATAGTTAAAATAATACCCTTTATTTTTAAATAGCTCTGAAAGCAGCCTACTGGAAGCTGTGTGTTAAGATGGCGTGAATAGTAGCAGTGCAGTATTCTGTAGATTCCTGCCTCTTAGCTACGTGAAAGGCCATGCTCTGGGTACTCACTCATAAGTTGTCTTTAAGTGAATCATAAAAACAGTTCCCCAACCGGAAGTGCCATTCTAAAGATCACCAAGACTCTATGTATAGAGTCTGCAGCTATAAATCTACCTATAATGGGAGGCTGTACATGGTAATGTCAGGGAGGTTAAGGTACTTTTGAGGTAGTATTGTTACCAAAGAGAAAGTATCATATCTTGGGACAGCAAGAGGGGCAGGTGAAAAGGAATTTAAGATTAGTAAGTTCTGTCCACACTGTGAAACCCATTTCTGGTGTCTTACTTCCCAGTGTGGCCTTCAGGAATAACTTATCTCTGGGCATTGACTTCACAGGCATCAAGTCTGCTTCTCTTACCTGGATGCTATTCAAAATCAGGATCTCAAGTTTTCAGTGGGTCATGATTAGGTTTTTCATGAATATGGGGCACCTTCACCATGCATAATCACACATGGCAACTTTTTGCTTTTCAATATATGGAAGGATTTGGGTCACATATTTAAAATAGTTACTGCCAGGGAAGACTCTACACTGAAGCAAAAATTTGCACTGATTATTCAGGTTGCCTCAAAATATAAGCTATTATTCTAAATAGCTTTAAGAACACTCACCATACTATTTTTGTTAGTTATACTTAGAATTTAAAGGCAGACTCAGCAAATGCTTAAAAATCCTTTAAGTTCTACTTTCAGTTCTTCACTGAAGATGTATTTTTGAAAACATTACTAAAATCATACAGGTCCTATACTCACCCCATGACATACACATATTTTATTATTGTTATTTATTGGCAGGAAAATTGAAATATTCACCATTAACTGATAAGTATTTTTATGATTAAGCTGCTAGTATTATTTGAATTATTATTTTTTATCCAAAAGGATAAAAAACATCCTAAGTGCCTATTTTTCTCTTCCCTTTTTAAAAAGCAATGCTAAAGTTTTAAGTATTGTAAACACATCTAGAATATGGAAAACTGTGATTGTAACAAACTACCTTTCTGTCATAGTAAATGGTCACTTTTTCTCTGAAATGTTGCACATATGGTGTGGAAAGGAAAATGAAGCTTCCTTTAACTTTCTATTTCCATGTGCTGCCACGTACAGTTAACAACCCTACTCCTATGTAAAATACTAATGGTCAAGAGAGGCAAGAAAGGGAGATTGCTGGTTCTAAAATACTTAGACATCCTCTTGTTTTAAGGCAACATGATGAAATTAATAAATGTGAAAGTTAAGTATGGGGTAGAGGCCATAGCATCGTAAATTCTGTACCATCATTTATCTAAGTCTAATTCAACTCTAAAAGGGTGCATATGAATGTTCTTGTGCATCCCCTGGAAATACATACAATAGGAGTACTTATGGAGTTAATTGAAGAATGCCAGGTATCCTCATATCTTGGGACAGCAAGAGGGGCAGGTGAAAAGGAATTTAAGATTAGTAAGTTCTGTCCACACTGTGAAACCCATTTCTGGTGTCTTACTTCCCAGTGTGGCCTTCAGGAATAACTTATCTCTGGGCATTGACTTCACAGGCATCAAGTCTGCTTCTCTTACCTGGATGCTATTCAAAATCAGGATCTCAAGTTTTCAGTGGGTCATGATTAGGTTTTTCATGAATATGGGGCACCTTCACCATGCATAATCACACATGGCAACTTTTTGCTTTTCAATATATGGAAGGATTTGGGTCACATATTTAAAATAGTTACTGCCAGGGAAGACTCTACACTGAAGCAAAAATTTGCACTGATTATTCAGGTTGCCTCAAAATATAAGCTATTATTCTAAATAGCTTTAAGAACACTCACCATACTATTTTTGTTAGTTATACTTAGAATTTAAAGGCAGACTCAGCAAATGCTTAAAAATCCTTTAAGTTCTACTTTCAGTTCTTCACTGAAGATGTATTTTTGAAAACATTACTAAAATCATACAGGTCCTATACTCACCCCATGACATACACATATTTTATTATTGTTATTTATTGGCAGGAAAATTGAAATATTCACCATTAACTGATAAGTATTTTTATGATTAAGCTGCTAGTATTATTTGAATTATTATTTTTTATCCAAAAGGATAAAAAACATCCTAAGTGCCTATTTTTCTCTTCCCTTTTTAAAAAGCAATGCTAAAGTTTTAAGTATTGTAAACACATCTAGAATATGGAAAACTGTGATTGTAACAAACTACCTTTCTGTCATAGTAAATGGTCACTTTTTCTCTGAAATGTTGCACATATGGTGTGGAAAGGAAAATGAAGCTTCCTTTAACTTTCTATTTCCATGTGCTGCCACGTACAGTTAACAACCCTACTCCTATGTAAAATACTAATGGTCAAGAGAGGCAAGAAAGGGAGATTGCTGGTTCTAAAATACTTAGACATCCTCTTGTTTTAAGGCAACATGATGAAATTAATAAATGTGAAAGTTAAGTATGGGGTAGAGGCCATAGCATCGTAAATTCTGTACCATCATTTATCTAAGTCTAATTCAACTCTAAAAGGGTGCATATGAATGTTCTTGTGCATCCCCTGGAAATACATACAATAGGAGTACTTATGGAGTTAATTGAAGAATGCCAGCTGGTTTGTGTACAGGTAGACCTTGGAGATGCTGTAGGTTTGGTTCCAAACCACTGCAGTAAAGCAAAGACTGCAAAAAAGTGAATCACACAAATTTGTTTGGTTTCCCAGTACATATCAAAATTATGTTTAGGGATTTCCCCTGGTGGTCCAGTGGTTAGGACTTCACTTTCCAATGCAGGGGGAAGCTAAGCTCCCAAATGCTGTGTGTCCAAAAAAAACAAAACTAAAAAAGAAATGAAGCAACAAATTCAGTAAATACTATAACAGTGGTGTGTATTTTAAAAGTTATGTTTACACATAATAGCATTATATAAAAAGCAATGCACATACCTTAATTTAAAAATATTTTACTGCTAAAAAATGTTAATCATTATCTGAATGTTCAGCAAGTCATAGTATTAACAAAGATCATTGATCACAATTATGTTGTCATGGTAATAGAAGAAATTAAAATATTTTTGAGAATTACCAAAATGTGACTCAGAGACACCAAGTGAGTAAATGCTGTTGGAAAATGTGGTGCTGGCAGGACGTGCGCCACGCTGGGTTGCCTCAAACCTTCCACTCGTAGAAAATGTAGTATCTGCAGTGCAGTAAAGTGAAGCACAGAAAAATGAGGTCTCCCTGTAGATATCTTTCTTTGGCTCTTTTTCCTGTCTACAATGGACCCATTTAATTGAGCCGATGATTAAAGCATCCAGTGTGTTCACACATAGAGCTGTGGTTTAGATTCTCACAGTATCCACATCAGTCACATTCAGCTACGCCAGTTCTTTCTTGAATGTGTCAGGCACAGTGTCAATGACTATGCTGGCTGTTGTGTTGCGCTGCTTGTATCAGGCACACTTGCAAATGCCTCCCCAAAGAGTGCTGGTTCTAAAATACTTAGACATCCTCTTGTTTTAAGGCAACATATAAATTAAATGTGAAAGTAAAGTATGGGGTAGAGGCCATAGCATCGTAAATTCTGTACCATCATTTATCTAAGTCTAATTCAACTCTAAAAGGGTGCATATGAATGTTCTTGTGCATCCCCTGGAAATACATACAATAGGAGTACTTATGGAGTTAATTGAAGAATGCCAGCTGGTTTGTGTACAGGTAGACCTTGGAGATGCTGTAGGTTTGGTTCCAAACCACTGCAGTAAAGCAAAGACTGCAAAAAAGTGAATCACACAAATTTGTTTGGTTTCCCAGTACATATCAAAATTATGTTTAGGGATTTCCCCTGGTGGTCCAGTGGTTAGGACTTCACTTTCCAATGCAGGGGGAAGCTAAGCTCCCAAATGCTGTGTGTCCAAAAAAAACAAAACTAAAAAAGAAATGAAGCAACAAATTCAGTAAATACTATAACAGTGGTGTGTATTTTAAAAGTTATGTTTACACATAATAGCATTATATAAAAAGCAATGCACATACCTTAATTTAAAAATATTTTACTGCTAAAAAATGTTAATCATTATCTGAATGTTCAGCAAGTCATAGTATTAACAAAGATCATTGATCACAATTATGTTGTCATGGTAATAGAAGAAATTAAAATATTTTTGAGAATTACCAAAATGTGACTCAGAGACACCAAGTGAGTAAATGCTGTTGGAAAATGTGGTGCTGGCAGACGTGCGCCACGCGGGGTTGCCTCAAACCTTCCACTCGTAGAAAATGTAGTATCTGCAGTGCAGTAAAGTGAAGCACAGAAAAATGAGGTCTCCCTGTAGATATCTTTCTTTGGCTCTTTTTCCTGTCTACAATGGACCCATTTAATTGAGCCGATGATTAAAGCATCCAGTGTGTTCACACATAGAGCTGTGGTTTAGATTCTCACAGTATCCACATCAGTCACATTCAGCTACGCCAGTTCTTTCTTGAATGTGTCAGGCACAGTGTCAATGACTATGCTGGCTGTTGTGTTGCGCTGCTTGTATCAGGCACACTTGCAAATGCCTCCCCAAATTTTCTCTCACCCAAATCCAAAAGAAATGCTCTTTGTTGGCCTTGAACAATTAACCCCTATTAAGAGGAAAGGAGTAAGAATTAGTCAACCCTAGGGTGTGAGAACTGCTCTGAGAAAAAGTTTCTCATTTACATATACATAGTATTACAAGAGTATTGCTTTTACTTTTTGATAATAAAGATGAACTTGTATTAGGACTAAATGGATCTAAATTTTGAAGCTGTCAAGATTTCCAACTAAAGGAACTTTGTTTTTTAAAAAACAAACTTGCTTTCCCTTTAGATTACTGCATGATAGAATACAGACTGGCATAAGTTTGATCAAAGACATGTCTAAATGCCTTTCTAATTTTTATCTCGTATAGCTGAGAATGTTATTAATAAAAAGCATTTCTAACTGCATAATGCTACTTTAAGACTTCAAAGTGTAGACGGAGGTGCTTTTGGAAAGGATCAAGCTAAATAGTGGAATTCTTAGACTAAACAAACTGATTAAAGTGAGGAAACGTTTTTCTAAAGGGACGAGGAAAAGGAAGTGGAATTCAGTGTCTATTGAGTGCCTACTATGTGCTAGACCCTGGGCTCAGTGTTTGTGGGTCCATCTGTAGACTCAGCACTGTCCTTCCATTAACTCTACTCTTGGCCCTAAGCAGGTCTGTATGAAGAGCTTGCATCAGAGGTCAAAGTACCTAAACATCAGCTAACGTCCACGTGCTCCCAACCTAGATAACAGTGTGCATTCCCCATATCTGTCACCTAGGTCCTTTGGGCCCAGGCACTGATGTGGGTTCATTCCATGTGGGGTTCTGAGACTGAAACCCCTACTTGATGACCTGTAGGGGTTTCAGACAGATCCTTAGGTCCAAGCCCACTGACTCAAGAGCTCCTAATGGTATCCACCTGGTTCCTCTAAAGCTAGATTCCTTACCTGTGTCCCTTGACCTGTGGCTTGACCTCCCGTTTTCCTAGAGACCAGTCCTTCCTTGCCAGCATCATTATTTAGTGTCTAATTCTGATCTGTCCTTTTGACAGGTCAGTGGCTGATGCCCTGCCACTTGATGGAATATTAAGACGCTCCCATCTCCAGAACAGATTTTCTGCCTCTGAATTTTAAAAGCCCATTCTGAACTAGAGATGAGCGGCCTCATCTAGATCTATGAACTATTTCTTTTTAGCTCGTTTGACCTCAGTTTTTTTCTCTCTGCTGATTTGTTGCTCTAACCTTTCTTGACTCTGACCCTCAATTTCCCATGCACCTTGCTAAGCTATAATAGTCCCTCCTGTCTCTTTGTTGTGCTAAGTGCCCTTGAAAGGATTAATTGAAATACAGAGAGGATTTTGATTTAAGAGAAACAGATAATGCTTTACCAGAGCCATTCAGTTTGTGCCACACTGTATCTCCCTTGGTGCCTTCATTAGCCCAGAGTCTGGGCTTCGGGCTTGCAGATTGAAAACCTGTCAAATAGAGCAGAACACTTACCCACTTGGAGATGTATTCTGTGAAGGAAATTGTATGGAAAACTTAAATGATAATCAGAATGAGGTGTGGTGGATGCTGACTCTGTCCTAAGGGGTGGTAGGTAGATTATTTTAATTGATGTGTAAATAGGAATTCTTAGACTAAACAAACTGATTAAAGTGAGGAAACGTTTTTCTAAAGGGACGAGGAAAAGGAAGTGGAATTCAGTGTCTATTGAGTGCCTACTATGTGCTAGACCCTGGGCTCAGTGTTTGTGGGTCCATCTGTAGACTCAGCACTGTCCTTCCATTAACTCTACTCTTGGCCCTAAGCAGGTCTGTATGAAGAGCTTGCATCAGAGGTCAAAGTACCTAAACATCAGCTAACGTCCACGTGCTCCCAACCTAGATAACAGTGTGCATTCCCCATATCTGTCACCTAGGTCCTTTGGGCCCAGGCACTGATGTGGGTTCATTCCATGTGGGGTTCTGAGACTGAAACCCCTACTTGATGACCTGTAGGGGTTTCAGACAGATCCTTAGGTCCAAGCCCACTGACTCAAGAGCTCCTAATGGTATCCACCTGGTTCCTCTAAAGCTAGATTCCTTACCTGTGTCCCTTGACCTGTGGCTTGACCTCCCGTTTTCCTAGAGACCAGTCCTTCCTTGCCAGCATCATTATTTAGTGTCTAATTCTGATCTGTCCTTTTGACAGGTCAGTGGCTGATGCCCTGCCACTTGATGGAATATTAAGACGCTCCCATCTCCAGAACAGATTTTCTGCCTCTGAATTTTAAAAGCCCATTCTGAACTAGAGATGAGCGGCCTCATCTAGATCTATGAACTATTTCTTTTTAGCTCGTTTGACCTCAGTTTTTTTCTCTCTGCTGATTTGTTGCTCTAACCTTTCTTGACTCTGACCCTCAATTTCCCATGCACCTTGCTAAGCTATAATAGTCCCTCCTGTCTCTTTGTTGTGCTAAGTGCCCTTGAAAGGATTAATTGAAATACAGAGAGGATTTTGATTTAAGAGAAACAGATAATGCTTTACCAGAGCCATTCAGTTTGTGCCACACTGTATCTCCCTTGGTGCCTTCATTAGCCCAGAGTCTGGGCTTCGGGCTTGCAGATTGAAAACCTGTCAAATAGAGCAGAACACTTACCCACTTGGAGATGTATTCTGTGAAGGAAATTGTATGGAAAACTTAAATGATAATCAGAATGAGGTGTGGTGGATGCTGACTCTGTCCTAAGGGGTGGTAGGTAGATTATTTTAATTGATTATAATCAATCTGTGACAAATTGGTGCCACTGTCAAGCAGACACTAAGATTCATTCACATTGTTGTTCAGTCTCTAGGTCATGTCCGACTGCCACCCTGCTGGACTGCAGCACACCAGGCTTCCCTGTCCTTCACTGTCTCCTGGAGTTTGCTCAAACTCATGCCCATTGAGTTGGTGATGCCACCCAACTATCTGACCCTCTGTTGCCCACTTCTCCTCCTGCCCTCAACCTTTCCAGCATCAGGTCTTTTCCAGTGAGTCATCTCTTTGCATTAGGTGGCCAAAGTATTGGAATTTCCATTTCAACATCAGTCCTTTCAGTGAATATTCAGGGTTGATTTCCTTTAGGATTAACTGGCTTGATATCCTTGCAGTCCAAGAAACTCTTAAGAGCCTTCTCAGCACCACAGTTCAAAGGTATCAGTTCCTCGTTGCTCAACCTTCTTTCTGGTCCAGCTCTCACATCCATAGGCAACTACTGGAGAAAACATAGCTTTGACTGTTACTGACCTTTGTTGGCAAAGTGCCGCTTTTTTTTTTTCCCATCATGCCTCTTCTTATTTATTTTCATCCATCTTTTTATTCTTTGGCCTGTGTGGGCCTCCCATTGCAGTGGCCTCTCTCACTGCAGAGCAGCGACTCTGGGTGCATGTGCTCCAGAGTGTTGGCTCACAATTGGACACAATGGTCCAGCTGCTCCGCGGCACATGGGATCCTCCCAGGCCAGGGATCGAAGCAGTGCCCCCTGCACTGCAAGGTGGACTCTTCACCCACTGGACCACCACGGAAGCCCCTGTCTGCTTTTTTAATATGCTGTCTAGGTTTGTCATAGCTTTTCTTCCAAAGAGAAAGTGTCTTTTAATTTCATGGCTGCAGTCACTGCCCACACAGTTTTCTATGTTATCTGTTCCTCTTCTACTGATGATATACAGTTGATTACTGAACATCATGAAGGTTAGGTAGGCTGACCCCTGGGGAATCAAATCCATGTTTAACTTTATAATCAACTCGTTGTATCTGCAGTTCAAAGTCCACAGATTCAACCAACCATACATTGTGTAGTGCTGTGTATATACTGAAGAAACCCCATGTGAAGTGAACTCATGCAGTAGTTCCAACCCATGTTGTTCAAGGATCAACTGTATTCTTTCTCTGGGTGTATTATTACTATAAACTAGTTATAACCCAACGAGGTTACAGAATTCTTATGTGTAGGCAGGGATATGTTTGTTCGTTGCTATATGCCCAACTCCTAGAAGAGCAAGTGAATACTCAGATCCTGTTCTGACAGACTTGGGACTTTTTTTTTTAAGGTGACTTCTTGCACTTGCACTTTTACACACTGCATATTGATTTTATAAGTTTAGTACTCATTTAAGGGCCCTTCCCTGTTTTTTTCATTCATCTTTGATAGGTTCCCAGTTTTTGGACAAAGAATAAATAATGGAATAAAAAAGCAAATAAGAATCATATAGCAAGATCTTTCTGAAATCATTCTTAGAAGCTAAGTCTTAAAACAGAAGCAAACACTCAAATGAAATTCTGCCTGTATAGGTATTGCACATTCTGTCTCTTTGCCCTCACCTGTTTGGCAAATAGAATACTGAAGTGCTTAACCCAACAGATAGTAAAAAGCAGATTTTTATCAGGTGAAGTATCAAAAAGACAGTGACATATTGTGGTTAAAAGTACAACCCTTCAAAGAAAACACTGAGGTGGGCAGAGTTTTAGCATCATTCATATGTCAAGAGTTTTTTTCTGTTTTCTTTAAAGCTTGAATGGAACAAATAACAGCTTAAAGAATTATTTTCAAAGGGTGGGGAAGAGACAGAGAGGAGACCGATGCACTGGCTATTAAAACAAGCCGTGAGCAGTTAAAACAGTGTGGTACTGGTACAAGAGTAAACAGACCAACTGAATAGAGAACCCAGGAGTTTATGTGATTACATGTAGCATCTCACACTAGTGAGGAAAAGACAAACCTGAATGGTACTGGAGTAACTAGGTAATCACCTGGGAAAATTAGGTTGGATCCGTTGATTTGGGTTACGGATAAGGCTGACCCTGGGGAATCAAATCCATGTTTAACTTTATAATCAACTCGTTGTATCTGCAGTTCAAAGTCCACAGATTCAACCAACCATACATTGTGTAGTGCTGTGTATATACTGAAGAAACCCCATGTGAAGTGAACTCATGCAGTAGTTCCAACCCATGTTGTTCAAGGATCAACTGTATTCTTTCTCTGGGTGTATTATTACTATAAACTAGTTATAACCCAACGAGGTTACAGAATTCTTATGTGTAGGCAGGGATATGTTTGTTCGTTGCTATATGCCCAACTCCTAGAAGAGCAAGTGAATACTCAGATCCTGTTCTGACAGACTTGGGACTTTTTTTTTTAAGGTGACTTCTTGCACTTGCACTTTTACACACTGCATATTGATTTTATAAGTTTAGTACTCATTTAAGGGCCCTTCCCTGTTTTTTTCATTCATCTTTGATAGGTTCCCAGTTTTTGGACAAAGAATAAATAATGGAATAAAAAAGCAAATAAGAATCATATAGCAAGATCTTTCTGAAATCATTCTTAGAAGCTAAGTCTTAAAACAGAAGCAAACACTCAAATGAAATTCTGCCTGTATAGGTATTGCACATTCTGTCTCTTTGCCCTCACCTGTTTGGCAAATAGAATACTGAAGTGCTTAACCCAACAGATAGTAAAAAGCAGATTTTTATCAGGTGAAGTATCAAAAAGACAGTGACATATTGTGGTTAAAAGTACAACCCTTCAAAGAAAACACTGAGGTGGGCAGAGTTTTAGCATCATTCATATGTCAAGAGTTTTTTTCTGTTTTCTTTAAAGCTTGAATGGAACAAATAACAGCTTAAAGAATTATTTTCAAAGGGTGGGGAAGAGACAGAGAGGAGACCGATGCACTGGCTATTAAAACAAGCCGTGAGCAGTTAAAACAGTGTGGTACTGGTACAAGAGTAAACAGACCAACTGAATAGAGAACCCAGGAGTTTATGTGATTACATGTAGCATCTCACACTAGTGAGGAAAAGACAAACTGTCGATGAATGGTACTGGAGTAACTAGGTAATCACCTGGGAAAATTAGGTTGGATCCTTGATTTGTACTTTATACCAGGATACACTCTAAGGAATCAAATTTTAGATCTAAAATAAATAAAACCATGAAAGTTCTAAAAGAAAGTAAAGGTGAATTATTGCTGTGGAGTGAAGAAGGCATTCTTAACTATCAAAGTCCAGAAGTCAGTTTAAAAAATGAATAAATTAGACTGCATAAGAATAAAAAAGATTCCACGGTAAAACCACCATAAACCAAAGGCAGAACTGACAAACTGGAAAAAAAAAAACTGCACAGCTTATGATAGTCAGAGGATTAATAGGGGTGTGAGTGCTCAGTCATGTCTAATTCTTTGCGGTCCCAATGACTATGGCCCACCAGGCTCCTTTATCCATGGGGTTCTACAGGCAAAAATACTGGAGTGGGTTGCCATTTCCTTCTCCAGGGGACCTTCCCAACCCCAAGGATATGACTCATGCCTTTTTGGACTGGCAGTGGATTCTTCACCACCAAGCCACTGGGGAAGTCCCTAGAGGGTTAATATCCTTAATAAAATACTCCTAGAAACTGGTAAGATCAACAGTGCAGTAGAAAACTGGGTAAAAGATACAAACACAAAAGGAATACAGATGACTCAAACATATTCAAGGTAGTAATTAAGCCTTACTTGTGATAAGAAAAAAACTAAAGCACATTGATACATAGTTTTGTATCGTACCAGAATTAGCAAAAATCCAACATTTTAATGACACCCATATTGGTCAGGCTGTGAGAGAGCAGGCCTTGTCTTAAATTGCAAATGAGTGTGTCACTTGGCAACCATCTCCTGTGGAGGGCATATTCTAGTATCTTTCACAATTATAAACGCACATGGTTTTGACCAAAATTCCATTTGCAGGAATATAGACTTATTCCTTATAGTACTTTTTTCAAGGGGAAACCTTATTAAAACAAGCCGTGAGCAGTTAAAACAGTGTGGTACTGGTACAAGAGTAAACAGACCAACTGAATAGAGAACCCAGGAGTTTATGTGATTACATGTAGCATCTCACACTAGTGAGGAAAAGACAAACTGTCGATGAATGGTACTGGAGTAACTAGGTAATCACCTGGGAAAATTAGGTTGGATCCTTGATTTGTACTTTATACCAGGATACACTCTAAGGAATCAAATTTTAGATCTAAAATAAATAAAACCATGAAAGTTCTAAAAGAAAGTAAAGGTGAATTATTGCTGTGGAGTGAAGAAGGCATTCTTAACTATCAAAGTCCAGAAGTCAGTTTAAAAAATGAATAAATTAGACTGCATAAGAATAAAAAAGATTCCACGGTAAAACCACCATAAACCAAAGGCAGAACTGACAAACTGGAAAAAAAAAAAAAAAAACTGCACAGCTTATGATAGTCAGAGGATTAATAGGGGTGTGAGTGCTCAGTCATGTCTAATTCTTTGCGGTCCCAATGACTATGGCCCACCAGGCTCCTTTATCCATGGGGTTCTACAGGCAAAAATACTGGAGTGGGTTGCCATTTCCTTCTCCAGGGGACCTTCCCAACCCCAAGGATATGACTCATGCCTTTTTGGACTGGCAGTGGATTCTTCACCACCAAGCCACTGGGGAAGTCCCTAGAGGGTTAATATCCTTAATAAAATACTCCTAGAAACTGGTAAGATCAACAGTGCAGTAGAAAACTGGGTAAAAGATACAAACACAAAAGGAATACAGATGACTCAAACATATTCAAGGTAGTAATTAAGCCTTACTTGTGATAAGAAAAAAACTAAAGCACATTGATACATAGTTTTGTATCGTACCAGAATTAGCAAAAATCCAACATTTTAATGACACCCATATTGGTCAGGCTGTGAGAGAGCAGGCCTTGTCTTAAATTGCAAATGAGTGTGTCACTTGGCAACCATCTCCTGTGGAGGGCATATTCTAGTATCTTTCACAATTATAAACGCACATGGTTTTTGACCAAAAATTCCATTTGCAGGAATATAGACTTATTCCTTATAGTACATATTTATGTATGTGTAAAATGACATATATACAATGTCTGGAAACAATCCAAATGCCCATTGACAGGCAACTGGCTAATTAAACAATTGTACCTTTATATAATGAAGTACTAAGCAGTTAACATTAAAAAAAAAAAAAAAAAGATTATGCTATCTATTGACATGGGGAGACTGCCAAGAAAAACTAAGTGAAAAGAAGCAAACAGTATGTACGTGATGCCACTCTTTGGGTAAAAATGATGGAAAAAAAAGAATTTCCACTTGTATTTGTTTGTATACACCTTAAAAAGGTATAGGTGGAAAGAGGAGAAACCAAAAACAGGGGTTATTTGTGGTGGGAGTGGGGGAACGATGTGCAGTATGGAAAGTTGAGCCAATGTCAGAAGGAAGACATTCCACTGTATAGCTGTTTATGTTTTTTGGTTTTTGAACCATGTGAATGTGTTACTTATCTAAAAAATTTAAATAAAGTATATTTAAAAAGCTTTGACTCAGTATAAGTCAAAACATGCTAAAAGCCCCCAAGTTTTAGCTGAATGATAATAAGCCATTTCTAAAATAACACAAGTACCCCACACTCTGAGCAAAGACTCCACAGACAAGACTTTCTCGTTTCAAGTTCTAGTCCCACAACCTAGACTGTGTGACAATGGACAAGTTACTTAGCTTCTCTTCTCCTAAGTTTTCTTATTTAAAAACAGAGAAGTAATTGTACCTACCTACTAGGGCAGCTGAGATGATAAATCATCCATGCAAAGCCCTTCAACAGTGGCTGCCAATGCTTGCGAATACCCTTTTCACAGTGCAGTAGAAAACTGGGTAAAAGATACAAACACAAAAGGAATACAGATGACTCAAACATATTCAAGGTAGTAATTAAGCCTTACTTGTGATAAGAAAAAACTAAAGCACATTGATACATAGTTTTGTATCGACCAGAATTAGCAAAAATCCAACATTTTAATGACACCCATATTGGTCAGGCTGTGAGAGAGCAGGCCTTGTCTTAAATTGCAAATGAGTGTGTCACTTGGCAACCATCTCCTGTGGAGGGCATATTCTAGTATCTTTCACAATTATAAACGCACATGGTTTTTGACCAAAAATTCCATTTGCAGGAATATAGACTTATTCCTTATAGTACATATTTATGTATGTGTAAAATGACATATATACAATGTCTGGAAACAATCCAAATGCCCATTGACAGGCAACTGGCTAATTAAACAATTGTACCTTTATATAATGAAGTACTAAGCAGTTAACATTAAAAAAAAAAAAAAAAGATTATGCTATCTATTGACATGGGGAGACTGCCAAGAAAAACTAAGTGAAAAGAAGCAAACAGTATGTACGTGATGCCACTCTTTGGGTAAAAATGATGGAAAAAAAAGAATTTCCACTTGTATTTGTTTGTATACACCTTAAAAAGGTATAGGTGGAAAGAGGAGAAACCAAAAACAGGGGTTATTTGTGGTGGGAGTGGGGGAACGATGTGCAGTATGGAAAGTTGAGCCAATGTCAGAAGGAAGACATTCCACTGTATAGCTGTTTATGTTTTTTGGTTTTTGAACCATGTGAATGTGTTACTTATCTAAAAAATTTAAATAAAGTATATTTAAAAAGCTTTGACTCAGTATAAGTCAAAACATGCTAAAAGCCCCCAAGTTTTAGCTGAATGATAATAAGCCATTTCTAAAATAACACAAGTACCCCACACTCTGAGCAAAGACTCCACAGACAAGACTTTCTCGTTTCAAGTTCTAGTCCCACAACCTAGACTGTGTGACAATGGACAAGTTACTTAGCTTCTCTTCTCCTAAGTTTTCTTATTTAAAAACAGAGAAGTAATTGTACCTACCTACTAGGGCAGCTGAGATGATAAATCATCCATGCAAAGCCCTTCAACAGTGGCTGCCAATGCTTGCAATTAGGATTTTAAAATGAAAACCACAGACTACTTATTTTATCCCTTCTCCATCAATTATAACCACATTTTCATCTCATAAAAGGAAACATTTTAAATGGGTTAAAAAAAAAAACAGGACAGGAAGATTGCAGAAACATTTACTTTAATTCACATTTTCTGTAATCTGGTAGGTACAACAGCAAATCATTTGGAATTCTGTTCAAAATCAAAGCTACACCTGTAGATGTTACTTAGAATACACATAAGCCTGGTATGTGTCTGTGTGGTTTGTTTTACCAAATGATTTCCATGATACCATGCACCCAGTCAGTGTGTTTTGGTGACTAACTATGGTTTCTGCAGGTACTTCAGTTTGCAAACTGCTGAGAGGTTTACTGTGAACTGTTCCCAAATTTCCAGATGAAGGCAGTATTGATGAAGATCAAAAAAGCTGTCCTTGTTTATTTACAGTGGCACCTAGGTAAAGTTGGAAAATATGGCACAATGTTTCATAGACATACAGAGATTACAAGTATTCAGCAATTCACACGTTAAAAGTGTCAAAATAAAATATTTGACTTCTCAAATTTCGAAATATTCTGTCTCACCCTCCTCATAATCTAAGAATCAACACAAGAGAAGCAAAAAAGTTTACCAATTTAAATACAGAGTATTTCTAATTGACACAGACGCCACTTAAGGGGAAAAAAAACCAACCTCAAGCTATTGAAGGAAGGAATATTTTTCCTTTTCTTCATTTTCATTGCTTTATTGGCTGGTACAATCATTTCTGTCAAGTTATATTATCAAGTGCTGGACTTTTACATTAGGTGATGAGCTAAAGACACAATGCCAAGAGGTACTGCCAGCCAAGCACTGCCACAATGCAGTCGGTACTCTAATGTCATTTCACAACAGAAAGTAGGAGTTGGAAAAATGTTTGTATCACAAGAACCATAAAACATCACCAGATTTGTAAAAATTCCTATCACACATTTGTTTAAGAAATATACACATACACAAAAATGTAGGCTGCCCCCCACAATCTAATTTATGGTGGATAAAGTTAATCAAATAGATCTAACCTTAAGAATACTTCACTTGTTTATTTTCTTGATAATAAAAGATTCGTTAAAACCATTAAGAGAACATTTTACCCTAACTAGACATTTTAATTCCTAGAACTCACACAATATTAATTAAACTTGAAACAAATTACACTAAAGATAAGAAATGGAAAATGACCAAAGATTTTCTCCAGGAAAAAGAACTTAAATAATAGCCTTTATCTTTAACCGAGAGAATGGTGAAGATTACTAAAAAGATTTTTAAACTTACAGTAATAATAGACAAAGTGCAAAACATTCACATTTTCTTAGATTCTGAAAAACACTAAGAATAACTCTTACTAATTCACCAGCAAGGTTACCTAAATATTCACTTTTTAGACAGATTTACCTTCAAGGCTCCCCTCTCTCAGACAGTACTTATATCCCTAAAAATGAAAAGAAAAAGTAGAGGAGGCTCGAAACCAAGGCAACCTGCTTTATTCAACAGAAAAATATACCAACTATCAACAACCACATGAAAACCCAGGTCTATAAAGGTTAGAAATTGGGTAAGAAAATAACTGGTGAGATCTGACTCCCCCCAGCCCTGTCCCTCCAAGGGATGGCTAAATATTTTTAAAGGGGGATGAACCAACTAAATACAATTTAAAATATGCAACTAAACCATCAATGACGACTTTGGCAGGATAAGAAGTGGATTTAAGAGCACTTATTTACTTTCATAGGAGACTGATACCCGCATGACTTCTACACAAATGCAACCTTCCAAATTAATCACATTATATATACATTAACACCTTTTACAACAATCAGTATTTTAAATACTAAAGATATTTAAATCCCAGGTTTAGAAAATGACAGTTGAAGACTTATAAAGTCATCTGCTGGTACAAGTCATAAGTACCGTTTATATACAAAGAACTAAAAAAGAAAAGGTAAGGAAAGAGGACACTTAGAGAAGGTATGAATTTATCTATTTAAATACGGAAGAAAATCAGATTGGGAGAGAATTGCATAGATTGTAGTAAAAACTAAAATCCTTTAAAAATGCTTACTTTAATTTAAAATAGTTTTGTTTATATAATGTTTTCAGTTGGTATTATAAATCCATATAATCCCATTCAAATTTTATCAAGATGGAAACTGTTTATGTCATTTTTGTTTGTTTTCTTAAACAAGAATTTCTAAAACTGGACTGGGGCAAAGAGACGCAAAATCACTAGAAACTGATTTATAGTTTCTCAGTAAAGCATCCTCTTGAGCCAGCCCTCTGCAGGCACGTGAAGTCTGGCTGGGTAGCGTAAGGGACAGTACTTACTCACCTCTAGACCAAAACAGAACAGGAACAACAAACAGTAAGTAACAATCAATACAAACTAATGAAACTGAAGTTGAAGTCTTGGGGATTCTTAGGTAACTACTGTAACTATACACTGAAAAGGGTCATTTGTCACGCTGACACTTCCGTATTATAGACAGTGACACACAGAGCTAGGCAAGGCTAATACACTTAAAAATCACTGACAAAGTTTTGTCACTGATACTGGCCCTAAGCATCACTTTGCTCCATAGCTCTCCTTTTCTGTAACAGCCTGTTAACAGTGTTTTTTGGATGGAGACACAGACATTTCAGTTTGACTACTGGAAATAACAGAATGAGCACAAAGCCAATTCTTAACAGCTGGAACAGCAGAATATTCAACAGATGGAAACACATGGAATCAAACACAGAATTAGTATAACTTACATGTTTTAAAAGTATATACTTCATTTATAAATATCTCTAATTGATAATCTATTAAGCATAAATATTCAAGTGAACATTTGAATTTTTTCTTTAAGAGTTCAGAATTCTTCAAGTCTGAAGATTAGTCTCCTTTTGCTGAAGTGTCCAAGACTAAAAAAGGCTTCACACAGTCACTTTATGTCTCTAATTAGACATATAAAAGCCTCTATTACCTACTGTGTTGTAATAAGACTTTAAAATTCTGTAACTCTCTTATACTTGTAGAAAGCCTACGAGAGAAAAAAAAGCGTATTAGTACAGCTAATATGACGTGTACACATTTCAAATTACACTGTTGTATGGGCTATAATTTGAAAGCCAGGTTGAAAATAAAATAATGTAAACACCGAACAGTGAAGCTTCCATTTTTAAATGCGTATGCTCTAATTATTAAAGACTGGCAAAACACAGAGCTGTAGTTCATTAGTTTTGGCTTAGAAGGGGCAAAGAAAGCCAGTTATTTCCTATTATCAACAAATTCTAGATTAATGATGGGAACAGTGATATGATAACTCATTATAATAAAGAATCTCAAATCTTTTACATTGGGCATTAAAAATTCATTTTGCACACTCCTCTCTAAACATTGGCTTCTTTCCTGTTGCTCCCCAAACACAGATTTGTTTTTAACACCAACACAGATTTGTTTTCACCCAAAGGTACAGATTCTCTTCACTCTGTCTGCTGTTGAATCCCTGTGCCCTCTAGCCACCCATGTTTATTTTTTGTTGTTGTTGAATCGCTGTCATGTCCAACTCTTTTCGAACCCGTGGACTGTAGTCTGCCAGGCTCCTGTGTCCACGGGATTTCCAAGGCAAGAATACCGGTGCGGGTGGGTTGCCATCTCCTTTTCCAGGGACCCATATTTATAGTGTTCAATAAATAATTACTGACTCACTGACTGAATAAAAGAAATCCTTCTGAGCCCAGGCCCAGAGGTAAAACTCTGGAATGGGAATCATAAAAAAAAAAAATTCTATAAGCTTAAAAATGAGTGCACAAACTCCCCAAAGGATAACACAATAATCCTGTGTGTTAGTGCAGCCAAAATTATTTACTATTTAAACAGACTGATAATCAGATGGAAGATACAATGTACAGATCTAATTAACAATGAACCAATCTGATTAACAATTATTAAGAAAAACTAATATTTTTAAAGGAAAAAGAAATATATGTAATCTATATTAAGCAAACAATAAAACTTGAATAAGAAATAAAAGAATAACTAAATCTTAGTATATCTATGTAATAGAATATTGGTCTATATTTTAAAAAGTGGTTTATGTATTTGAAAATTGCTAAAGGAATAAATCTCAGAACTTCTCATCACAAGAAAAAAATTCTGTAATTGTGTATGGTTATGGATGTTAAGTAGGCTTATTGTGGTGGTCACTTTGCAACATATACCATTACTGAATTATTATATTACATGTGACACTAACATAATGCCATATGCATCAATTATATCTCAAAAAAAGAAAATGCCTATGGAAAAATTTTAACAATATTGGGAAATGATTAAATGTAATGCCAAGTAAAATAGGATAAGAAAGTATACAGAATGTATAAGTAGTGGGAAAAAAACACATTAAAAATACAACACATGTTGAAACAGTCCTAAGTGGTAGGGATATGGGTGATTTTTAACTTTATTTTCTCAATTATATTTCACATGTTTCTCCAAATTTTCTATCATGACCATGAATTACTTTAGTAAGTAAGGTGAGAGAAAAATGAACATTGTAAAAGAGCTTTAAAAGCAGATGGCTGTTAATATTTTCTTTCCCCACCCCGGGGAGGAAAAAGATTTAATTAGGCTGAACCTTGTGTAACCATCCCATGCTAAGTGTCATAACCCTTAAGAATTAAGTGGCTCACGTCTAGTCATAAAAAAAATGAGACAGATTTTTAAGTACTGAACATATTAGAGCACTAAACATACAGCAGGGTTTGTAAATCCCCATCACCACCCCCTACTTGCCATGGAGTTCAGGTAGCATCTGGTAATTTAAAAAGTGTCACACAGAACCTCATTTTATCTTCATGTTAACTCCACTGGGAGGATTTTTACTTTACTTCATGATACCAAGAAAGGAAAAAAACTGGAAGAAAGGAGTTATGTATCTGAGCTCACACTGCCAGTAAGTGGCCGGGCACTTCCAGAAGGTCAGGACCTGACTCTGAGTCCAGTACTCTCCAGAGGACAATAAAAGGTAAAAACAGCCTCTAGCTAGAGAACTGAAGCTGAAGGGATGCATTTGTGAATATTCCTTATGAGACTGAGAAAGATTTTGAGGGAGTTGATAATTTGCTTCTTTCTCTATTTAATTTTACTTAGATTTAAATAAAACTTGAATAAGAAATAAAAGAATAACTAAATCTTAGTATATCTATGTAATAGAATATTGGTCTATATTTTAAAAAGTGGTTTATGTATTTGAAAATTGCTAAAGGAATAAATCTCAGAACTTCTCATCACAAGAAAAAAATTCTGTAATTGTGTATGGTTATGGATGTTAAGTAGGCTTATTGTGGTGGTCACTTTGCAACATATACCATTACTGAATTATTATATTACATGTGACACTAACATAATGCCATATGCATCAATTATATCTCAAAAAAAGAAAATGCCTATGGAAAAATTTTAACAATATTGGGAAATGATTAAATGTAATGCCAAGTAAAATAGGATAAGAAAGTATACAGAATGTATAAGTAGTGGGAAAAAAACACATTAAAAATACAACACATGTTGAAACAGTCCTAAGTGGTAGGGATATGGGTGATTTTTAACTTTATTTTCTCAATTATATTTCACATGTTTCTCCAAATTTTCTATCATGACCATGAATTACTTTAGTAAGTAAGGTGAGAGAAAAATGAACATTGTAAAAGAGCTTTAAAAGCAGATGGCTGTTAATATTTTCTTTCCCCACCCCGGGGAGGAAAAAGATTTAATTAGGCTGAACCTTGTGTAACCATCCCATGCTAAGTGTCATAACCCTTAAGAATTAAGTGGCTCACGTCTAGTCATAAAAAAAATGAGACAGATTTTTAAGTACTGAACATATTAGAGCACTAAACATACAGCAGGGTTTGTAAATCCCCATCACCACCCCCTACTTGCCATGGAGTTCAGGTAGCATCTGGTAATTTAAAAAGTGTCACACAGAACCTCATTTTATCTTCATGTTAACTCCACTGGGAGGATTTTTACTTTACTTCATGATACCAAGAAAGGAAAAAAACTGGAAGAAAGGAGTTATGTATCTGAGCTCACACTGCCAGTAAGTGGCCGGGCACTTCCAGAAGGTCAGGACCTGACTCTGAGTCCAGTACTCTCCAGAGGACAATAAAAGGTAAAAACAGCCTCTAGCTAGAGAACTGAAGCTGAAGGGATGCATTTGTGAATATTCCTTATGAGACTGAGAAAGATTTTGAGGGAGTTGATAATTTGCTTCTTTCTCTATTTAATTTTACTTAGATTTAAATATGTTTAAAGAAGTAGATTCACAAGTACAGAAAACTAGTGGGAAGAGGAAGGGAGGACAATTCAGGGATAAAATAAGCTACAAGGACACACTATACAACACAGGAATATAGCCAGCATTTTACAGTAACCGTAACTGGAGCTGTTGTGTGTGGCTGTTTTTAGTCACAAAGTCGTGTCCAACCCTTGCAGCCTATGGACTGTAGCCTCCCAGGTCCTCTCTCCATGGAATTTTCCAGGCTAGAATACAGAGTGGGTTGCCATTTCCTTCTCCAGGAAATCTTCCTGACCCAGGGATTGAAACCAGGTCTCCTGCATTGCAGGCATATTCTTTACCATTTGAGCCACAAGGGAAGCCCATGAGAAGAGTTCTCACCTTCCAAAAGCATTTAAAAGAGCAACTATTTCCTGTCGAGTGAGTTGGAAGCCTTTAGATGGGCTGTTCTCTGGAAGCTTTTGGATTTCTTTTTCAGAGAATAATATCTTCAGGGCAGTTCCTAAACCCTGAGTCTAAAGAAAATAGTGATAAACTTACAATTAAATTCACATAATAGTAACTGCTATAAAGGTTTAAAGGAACAGTCATTGTGATGAGAAGGCAGGAAATTCATATGAACTGAACTTTTCACCAAAGTATTAAACTATGTAAAATACAGTTTACTTCACATATGATATGATAAATTTTACGAGGCTTTAAGGTTTAAAGAGTAACACCCCATCACCACCCCCTACTTGCCATGGAGTTCAGGTAGCATCTGGTAATTTAAAAAGTGTCACACAGAACCTCATTTTATCTTCATGTTAACTCCACTGGGAGGATTTTTACTTTACTTCATGATACCAAGAAAGGAAAAAAACTGGAAGAAAGGAGTTATGTATCTGAGCTCACACTGCCAGTAAGTGGCCGGGCACTTCCAGAAGGTCAGGACCTGACTCTGAGTCCAGTACTCTCCAGAGGACAATAAAAGGTAAAAA
The DNA here is from genome assembly GCA_022376925.1 of Tragulus kanchil. Taxonomy (NCBI): domain Eukaryota; kingdom Metazoa; phylum Chordata; class Mammalia; order Artiodactyla; family Tragulidae; genus Tragulus; species Tragulus kanchil. The sequence goes on along the minus strand of JAIOJX010000005.1, from coordinate 98,822,731 downwards.
CAGCCTCTAGCTAGAGAACTGAAGCTGAAGGGATGCATTTGTGAATATTCCTTATGAGACTGAGAAAGATTTTGGTGGAGTTGATAATTTGCTTCTTTCTCTATTTAATTTTACTTAGATTTAAATATGTTTAAAGAAGTAGATTCACAAGTACAGAAAACTAGTGGGAAGAGGAAGGGAGGACAATTCAGGGATAAAATAAGCTACAAGGACACACTATACAACACAGGAATATAGCCAGCATTTTACAGTAACCGTAACTGGAGCTGTTGTGTGTGGCTGTTTTTAGTCACAAAGTCGTGTCCAACCCTTGCAGCCTATGGACTGTAGCCTCCCAGGTCCTCTCTCCATGGAATTTTCCAGGCTAGAATACAGAGTGGGTTGCCATTTCCTTCTCCAGGAAATCTTCCTGACCCAGGGATTGAAACCAGGTCTCCTGCATTGCAGGCATATTCTTTACCATTTGAGCCACAAGGGAAGCCCATGAGAAGAGTTCTCACCTTCCAAAAGCATTTAAAAGAGCAACTATTTCCTGTCGAGTGAGTTGGAAGCCTTTAGATGGGCTGTTCTCTGGAAGCTTTTGGATTTCTTTTTCAGAGAATAATATCTTCAGGGCAGTTCCTAAACCCTGAGTCTAAAGAAAATAGTGATAAACTTACAATTAAATTCACATAATAGTAACTGCTATAAAGGTTTAAAGGAACAGTCATTGTGATGAGAAGGCAGGAAATTCATATGAACTGAACTTTTCACCAAAGTATTAAACTATGTAAAATACAGTTTCTACTTCTCACAGATTATGTATATGATAAATTTAACGAGGCTGTTAAGGAAATCTGAAGAGTTTAACACTTTCTGGATACATATCATACTATTCCAAATTATTTAAATGCCTTTTATTTTAAATGAAGAAAATACCACATTAGGATTACAGTGTTCGGTATGTAACTTTGAAAGCATTCTTTCTAGCCCCTAGTAATTCAAACAGAAATTATTATAAAATTTTAAGTATAGTTATATCTATGCTTAATAATTTCTCAATTATTAGCACTAGAGAAAAAGAAAAATTTGGTTTCAGTGTAGTCTCCATTAAAAAATATTCTGTTTCCTGCTTCTGTGACTTATTGTATCTTTGTAAGAAGATGAGAGAGAAAATATTAGACAATCCTTTTTATACTGAAATGAATCAGGAAATGTACCTGCTGGGCACTTTCCTATTTCATGACTAGGAGGCCTCTTTTTGATCATCTGTGCCAATTCAGTGACCAAAATTTGATAATTAAGCTTTTTATAAAATTATATTTTACCTTCTATATAGCTATACAAAATACCAATACATTCTCTTTATAATCACCAACTTCAGAAATGAATCTGAGATTGTACCAGTAGAAACAGATATAATAAAACCAAAATCATTAACCTAGAATAATAGGAAAAACAACTTTACACATACATATACAACACAGAGTTTAATATTAATTTTTTCATAAATAAGATAGAAAAACCACTTTGGATTTCTAATTCAATGAACGAGGACATTTTAACAAAAACGCCCAGCTTCTCAGTGGAGAAATTTAAGGTTAGTAACTGTTTCAAAACAGAAGACAAGACACAAACCTGTAACTTCCCCCATAATCTGCACTTGTCACATCCAACGCAGTCCATTATACGGGAGATATTCTTGAAATGTAACCGGAATTCCTCCTAATATGCATAAAATATTTTCATTCTGATTAGACATTAAAAATTAAACTGCATTTGTCCGAACTACAAGAAATGAATATTTTGAAGCTTATTAATGAATGAGTTGTGTTTCTCAACCATGAAGAAGAAAAACATCTGAATTTGTATAGTATAACATGCATATGAAATATAACTGAACAGATTTTTTATCGAGGGCCTGCTTCATGCAAGGCCACTTGATATCTGCATACAACCAGTGGTAAATACATCTAACATTACGTTTTATTTTTTTGATGCACTGCTTTGTGTGAGTCTAAATCAGAAAGCTAGTCCTGGAACAATGATCAATTTCCATCCCTCTCCTTAGGACCACACCGTGTTTGTAACGCGTGCTCCACCAGCATGAACAACCACAGAGCTATACAGGGGGTGTGGTCTCACAGTCCCCCACATTCACTAAGGCATATTCTCCATTGGATCCATGAATTGTGCTGTATTAGTTTTCCACATAGGTAACGCTTCTGCTTGTGAGCATCCATGCACAAGTTTCTATGACACTAAGGTTAGTCTCACCTTCTCTGAGGACAAACTAGCTAAGAGAAAGTTTGGTCTTTTTCATTGGGCCAATGTACAAAATAAAAATCATTTTGCTGTACCAAGGTAAACATTTTATTGCATAGAGCTGGAGTGAATCAACTGAAAACTCTGGCCATCACAAGCCCAGTCCTGCTGCCCAAAGTGTTTAGAGGAATGTATCTTGGCCAAAAGAAAGACAACAGAAATATATAGAGCAAAGACACCTTTGCTCTCCATTCTTATGGAATTCATGTGCTTGGAGCAGATGGAAAAAATGGACTTATGTTCTCCTTTATACACCTTTGAAAAATAGCAAACCAAATTTCCAGCATTGTATACCTGAAAGCTAGTTGTGAAACTTTAGTCTGTTCTCAATCTTACCTTCCTCATTTATAAAAAAGGATAATAACAATTATCTTGATAAAAAGTATACTTATATAAAAAGCAGGAAGTAGGAAGCATTAAAAGAATGAATTAAGATTTTGTTAAATACTATAATACTAATATACCTCTAAAACAACCATAAATCAGAACAACCTTCCAAAACTAAAATACAGTTGTGGCTAAAATACTTCATTTCAGAAATACCAAGTAACTCTGACTAATATATTTATTCTTGTAGCATATCCACATCTAATACTTCCTGGGGCCAAATGCATTTCAGAATTTTTCAGATTTTAGAAATACAGGAGTCGCAAAAAGTTGGACATGTAAGTAACTAAGCACAGCGCAGCACATTCACTGTGTCATGAAATACCTACCAGAGTATGTGGCAACACCTTGTAATCAAATAAATGAACGTTTTTGTAGCAAAATGTAAGAATATTTATACAAAGCAGATTAAAAAAAAATAACACTATAAATATCTTTACATCAGTTCAGGTTAGGTTTTGCTCACAAAATAATTTGCACCAAACATGAGAAAAATGTTCCAGTGTTTGGAGCGTCTGGATTTCAGAGTTGCATATAAAAAATTATGGAACTGTAGTAGAAGACTATTTGCCAGTCATTTTCAAATATTTTTATGAAATCTTAAGTGTGTGCATGTTAAGTCACTTCATTCATGTCTGACTCTGTGTGACCCTATGGACTACAGCCTGCCAAGCTCCTCTGTCCGTGGGGATTCTCTAGGCAAGAATACTGGAGTGGGTTGCCATACCCTTCTTCCAGGGGCTCTTCCCGACCCAGGGATTGAGTCCTCGTCTCTAGTGGGCTCTTTCCCACTAGCACCTGGGAAGCCCTGTAAGGGTATACTGTATTTCTTAATTGCTATAAGCCAAATGGTCCCCCAACCTTTTTGGCACTAGGGATTGGTATCATGGAAGACAATTTTTTCATGGGTGGGAGGTGAGAGAGGATGGTTTCAGGATAATTGAAGCACATTACATTTATTGTATACTTTATTTGTATTATTATTACATCAGCTCCACCTCAGATCATCAGGCATTAGGAGGTTGAAGATCCCTGCCGTAAGCAAATGAAAAGAAAGTGTCCCTAACATGAAGTTTCATAATGTTCCAAAAAAATATACTCTGATATCACAGGTCAACAGATAATTTTTGCCTTATATGTTAGTCCATAAGGACAAAAACACAATAGCTTCAAAAACTGCAACAATTCCATAAGATAAACTTTATAAAGTATGCTATTATGCTATTTACTGCCTTCTAAGTGGTGAACAGTGCAAACAACCATAAATCAGAACAACCTTCCAAAACTAAAATACAGTTGTGGCTAAAATACTTCATTTCAGAAATACCAAGTAACTCTGACTAATATATTTATTCTTGTAGCATATCCACATCTAATACTTCCTGGGGCCAAATGCATTTCAGAATTTTCAGATTTTAGAAATACAGGAGTCGCAAAAAGTTGGACATGTAAGTAACTAAGCACAGCGCAGCACATTCACTGTGTCATGAAATACCTACCAGAGTATGTGGCAACACCTTGTAATCAAATAAATGAACGTTTTTGTAGCAAAATGTAAGAATATTTATACAAAGCAGATTAAAAAAAAATAACACTATAAATATCTTTACATCAGTTCAGGTTAGGTTTTGCTCACAAAATAATTTGCACCAAACATGAGAAAAATGTTCCAGTGTTTGGAGCGTCTGGATTTCAGAGTTGCATATAAAAAATTATGGAACTGTAGTAGAAGACTATTTGCCAGTCATTTTCAAATATTTTTATGAAATCTTAAGTGTGTGCATGTTAAGTCACTTCATTCATGTCTGACTCTGTGTGACCCTATGGACTACAGCCTGCCAAGCTCCTCTGTCCGTGGGGATTCTCTAGGCAAGAATACTGGAGTGGGTTGCCATACCCTTCTTCCAGGGGCTCTTCCCGACCCAGGGATTGAGTCCTCGTCTCTAGTGGGCTCTTTCCCACTAGCACCTGGGAAGCCCTGTAAGGGTATACTGTATTTCTTAATTGCTATAAGCCAAATGGTCCCCCAACCTTTTTGGAACTAGGGATAGGAAACATAGAAGAAAATCATTTCATGGGTGGGAGGTGAGAGAGGATGGTTTCAGGATAATTGAAGCACATTACATTTATTGTATACTTTATTTGTATTATTATTACATCAGCTCCACCTCAGATCATCAGGCATTAGGAGGTTGAAGATCCCTGCCGTAAGCAAATGAAAAGAAAGTGTCCCTAACATGAAGTTTCATAATGTTCCAAAAAAATATACTCTGATATCACAGGTCAACAGATAATTTTTGCCTTATATGTTAGTCCATAAGGACAAAAACACAATAGCTTCAAAAACTGCAACAATTCCATAAGATAAACTTTATAAAGTATGCTATTATGCTATTTACTGCCTTCTAAGTGGTGAACAGTGCATGACTGCTTTTAAGATACATCAGAGCAAGTAAAAGAAAACTTCCTCTAAAAATCATGTTTTTTAAAAAGACATTTACAAAGGTGTTATTAGAGTTACAACTGAAGATTCACTAAGCAGCTGGGCAAATTGAAAAGAAGAAGGGAATTGAGGGGTAGTTTTTTGAGTTATTTATAGTAAAATCCAGTCGGACCAACAAGATGGAGGGCTGGGAGAGGAAGCTTAGAAAAAAAAGATTAAAACACAACCAGTCAAGTGCTCTCCATCCAGTAATCAAGAGCTTTTTACCTTTAACGATTTGGCCCCCTTTTTGTCACCTGCAAACATGGACTTCTCATCAAAGTGCATGGGAAAGGACCTGATAAAATGAAAATATTGTAAATTACAGATGACAAATTCAAGCTCTGGTAGAATTTTTATCCCTACAAATATTTAAAATTCCTAATTTACTCATATGAGAGGGTGGCAACAGTTTACATATAAGCTATTAGATAAAAGATGGCTTTGTAATTTTTAAGACTGTAATGTTTTAAAGAAATTATATGGGGCTCCCCCTGGTGGTCCAGTGGGTAAGGACACCGCCTTGCAGTGCAAGGGGCGCCGGTTCCATCCCTGGCCTGGGAAGATCCCACGTGCCGCGCAGCGGCTGGACCGATGTGTCCAATTACCGAGCCGGAGCTCTGGAGCACATGCGCCCAGAGCCGGTGCTCTGTGACAACAGAGGCCACCGCGATGGGAGGCCCACAGGAGCCAAAGAACAAAGGATGAAAATGGAGAAATGAATAGAAGTGGCCCACCCATACCCCTCCCTCCCCATCCCACTCCCCCAGAGATAAAATGAATAAAAAAAAAAAAAGAAATTATATGACAAGAATAACCTAAAAAATTAACTAAAAACTTTTGTGAAAAAGTGTACAACATTCTCTAAACATTTTTTTAAAAATTAATGTACAGTATACCTTAAATATTTCTTAACTCAACCTTCCTCCATGCTGATTTTAATGATTTTACTGAGTTTACTGATTTTGCAATTTCATAGACCCAGGATATTTTTTTAAGGTAATATTATAGAACACACATTACCATGATTTTAAGTAGCAACTGGAAGAATAAAAAATTTGTAGAAAGAACATTAAAATAACCTTAAATTTTGGTAACTACATACAATTTAAAGTTAAATTTAAAAATACAGCCTATTCTCAAGTGTGAAAGTTTATGCAACAAAGCTTTTTGGTCCACATTTTTAGAAAAAAATTTTAAATGCCTCTATCCAATGGAACACTTTCCTTCTCAGTTCTAATTCTCCCTTTTCCTAACTAGCCCTCAGGAGTCAGTTTCTATTGTATTTCAAGAACTACATCATTTAACTAAATAGCGGAGAATTTCAGATCACAGATAATTCAAGCCTTACTTTGTGTCCTGAAAGATATTCAGTAGAAGGGTTTTCGTGTCAGCATCCTCTTTCACATTTCCAGTGTAAAGGTCGACAATTGAGCGCTCAAAGTATGGGGCCACCTTAGATAAAGCGCGAAGCTCAATTAAATATAAAAAGTACAGATTCTTCAGCCTTCTTGGGCCTTCTCCCTTGGTTTCCACAGGGTCGAATCGGCGTTTAAATTCTTTCATGTTAGGTCCCCAGCTAGGTTTACCCCAGGTTTCTAAAGAGAAAGAGACATATATTATGTACTTTTAATAAAACAGAATATTTTCTGTATAAAGAATATGTACTTTTCCCCAACAATTTTTATACTAATAGAAGAAAAAAATCTGATTACCTTCCAAAAGATAATTTGCACAAAGATGTAAATTGATACTAGCATGAAGTCCCGATATAAGCTTATAGAAGACTCTTTTCTCCAGACACAAACCTAGTCAGAAAGATGTTGAAAAGGAAATAACATCTATTTACATAACAGAAATACTGATTCAAGAGGATTAGGTATGCAGGCTTAAGATTCAAGGACATTAAAAATAAATTAAGGAATCATATAAAATAATTAGACTTGCGATTGTCTCACTAGCAGATAAAATAAGTTTCCTCAACCTTCCTCGATGCTGATTTTAATGATTTTACTGAGTTTACTGATTTTGCAATTTCATAGACCCAGGATATTTTTTTAAGGTAATATTATAGAACACACATTACCATGATTTTAAGTAGCAACTGGAAGAATAAAAAATTTGTAGAAAGAACATTAAAATAACCTTAAATTTTGGTAACTACATACAATTTAAAGTTAAATTTAAAAATACAGCCTATTCTCAAGTGTGAAAGTTTATGCAACAAAGCTTTTTGGTCCACATTTTTAGAAAAAAATTTTAAATGCCTCTATCCAATGGAACACTTTCCTTCTCAGTTCTAATTCTCCCTTTTCCTAACTAGCCCTCAGGAGTCAGTTTCTATTGTATTTCAAGAACTACATCATTTAACTAAATAGCGGAGAATTTCAGATCACAGATAATTCAAGCCTTACTTTGTGTCCTGAAAGATATTCAGTAGAAGGGTTTTCGTGTCAGCATCCTCTTTCACATTTCCAGTGTAAAGGTCGACAATTGAGCGCTCAAAGTATGGGGCCACCTTAGATAAAGCCAAGCTCAATTAAATATAAAAAGTACAGATTCTTCAGCCTTCTTGGGCCTTCTCCTTGGTTTCCACAGGGTCGAATCGGCGTTTAAATTCTTTCATGTTAGGTCCCCAGCTAGGTTTACCCCAGGTTTCTAAAGAGAAAGAGACATATATTATGTACTTTTAATAAAACAGAATATTTTCTGTATAAAGAATATGTACTTTTCCCCAACAATTTTTATACTAATAGAAGAAAAAATCTGATTCCCTTTCCCAAAAAGATAATTTGCACAAAGATGTAAATTGATACTAGCATGAAGTCCCGATATAAGCTTATAGAAGACTCTTTTCTCCAGACACAAACCTAGTCAGAAAGATGTTGAAAAGGAAATAACATCTATTTACATAACAGAAATACTGATTCAAGAGGATTAGGTATGCAGGCTTAAGATTCAAGGACATTAAAAATAAATTAAGGAATCATATAAAATAATTAGACTTGCGATTGTCTCACTAGCAGATAAAATAAGATCTTGACTTCCACATGAAGGCAACCGAATATGGTAGCTTAATGCTGAATAAGATACAAATGTCTGGGCTACTGGAGGTCTGGACACTCCAGCAGATGCACTTGGTAAGTCCTCACGTTACCTGGAGGGCAACAGCACAGACTTTTCGTAGTTTAGGCTAAACTAAAGCAGATACAAAGTCACTGCTTTGGCTTAACAATAGCTGTTTCTCCTTTTTCCCTTCCTTATACATGTTCTTTATTTGAACCTACTTGATAGTGGAGGAACAAGAAACTGAAACAGTTTCTCTCCTTCCCCCAGATTTTGATTATTATTTTTGAACCCAGGCCCTCAGCAGGGACAGTGGGGAATCCTAACCACTGGATCACCAGGGAATTCCCCTTCTTCTAGATTCTTTATTATGTCATAATCCTCTGTTCTGGACTTTTCTAATTCTTCTTAACTCTGTGTTCTGCTTCTGAACAGGAGCCAAAACCTAGAAAACAGACATCCAGCCAATAAGTAAAACCCTATCAATATGCAGTTTAGGCCTATAATGGAAGTTTACTTTATGTAGTCTTCTTAAGCCACAAAGGCCTTCTGCTCAAAACAGAGGTCAAAGAAGTTCATCATCATATCCTACCCCTGCCTCTATTTAAAAATATTTTCTTTTATTATGAGAGTAATACACATTGTGAATATATTTAATGCTATTAAGTTAATTTTGAAATGCTTAAGAAAGCAAATGTTATATTGTATATATTTTTCCACAATAAAAAAGGAGAGACATTTTTAGAAAATATTCTTTATATAAAAATTTAAAAATAAAAATGCAAACCAGAGTTTGAAGAATCTACCAGATGCAGAACAATTATCTTTTTCCCTTTCCTACCACTTAACAGTTTTTCTCTTTTTTGCCTTTTTTCTTTTTTTCCACTCTCCCCATGGAGAAAAATGGGCTCCAAAAGTGGAAACTAAGAAATAATCTCATTTATATGCTGAAGAATTTTTAAGATGCTAAGAATATGTAAATGGCTTACTTTGCATCTTTTCAGGATCTTTTAGATCTTCAACTTACTCTCCCTTTGTGTTCTACCATAGATGGCTCTGCAGCAAGTAGCTTCTAATAGGAATGAATAGTTGTTTTGAGATCTCATTCCTTAATTCAGAATTCTTCCTAGAATATTCTTATCTCATCTTTCATATCCAGAGTACATGTGCATGCTAAGTCGCTTTAGTCATGTCTAACTCGTTGCAACACTATGGAATGTAGCCCATGGGAGCCTCCAGCCAAAAATACTAGCGTGGGTTGCCATGCCCTCCCTCCAGGGCATCTTCACAACCCAGGGATGGAACCCTTGTCTCTTCTGTCTCCTGCATTGGCATGCAAATTCTTTACCACTAGCACCACCTAGGAAGCCCCATGGATAGGAGTAGAAATTACATTCTATTTTGTGGCTTCCTCATAAAAGTATATGGCCAATTCCAAATGTTTATGGTAACAAGGGATATAAACAATATGAATAACTTTGATAAAACATTAGGTACTAAATCTTCCTATAGAAAAACTTTTAATCAAATAGGCCATCAAGTAGCAAAATGATCAAATCTGAGGTTCACTTTCTCTTCCTTCCAACCTAATCAAAAAAATATCTAATAAAAGAGAAGGAAACATTGGCAAAACAAAGCTCATGAAAATTCATATGCCTAAAATAGGAACATGAAAAACTAGGAGGTGATTCAAATTTGCAAAGTTCACAAAGCTCCTTATCTAAAACAGGGATGGGTGGTAAGTGGGAAGGAAGGAAGAAGATACTACTTCCTTAGACTCTGAATATTAGGCAAAATCTTAATAATAAAAGATGTTCCAAGTGAATGCACAGAGAAGACACACAACACTCTTAGCAGGAAAGTGCTGGAGATCTGCTCCCCGCCTGTAGTCTGCTGTGAGGTCAATGCCTAGCAAATCCAACTCTTCAATTTAGAAAGTGGTTCTCCTCTTTCTCTTCTGGATTGAATTTCATTCAAATTCACTTTCACCAACTGAATTACAGGATACCAATATACAATCTTTTCTCACACAAAAGGACTAGATTTACTTTGCTGTAATACTGTTTGGCATTTTTCGCAGGCACCGTCTACACTCATAGCGTAGGTAAGCTGGATGGCTGTGGCCACTCTCGTGCCCCAGATCAGGGAACTGAATCTCAGAGCAGTTGCACCAGGTGCCTACAAATGGGAGTGCTCATTGAAGTATTCAGTATTCAGAGATTCTCATTAGTAGGATACTGGGAGATTCTAGGGTACACAGTATACCTTAGAATCTGATACTGCCCATAAATTTCATTCTCATCCTTCATTATCAATATGCAAAGTCTTTGCCCATCTCTTTTAACCCAAATACTACTTTTCACCATTTGCACTTTTGGAATACAGCTAACTAAACAAAGCTAAGCATCTTTTCCCACACTGGTCATTTATCACTGTAATTCCTACCAATATTTGCATATTAAAAACAATTCATTAAAAAACACAGAGATCACATTATAAGATAACATAGCTAACAAACATAAAGTGGAATTAACTACTTAAGCTCAGTAGAGTTCCTGCAAGGTTATGACTATGAAGTATCCATTTTCTTGTACCATTCAACTTGATTAGTTCTCATTAACATATTTGAACTTCTGGCTTCAAAAACTAACAGCAATTTGACAAATTTTTAAAAAGCACCAAATATCCAGTTACTAGCCAAAGTAGTTAAAATACAGAATGTCCCAGCTTTCCATTAATAATGTTTCATAAGTTCAACACGAGAAAACATAAGAATGCAAAAGCATCTAGTATATTGGGATCTGTATTACTTTATCCTTTAGTAAGACAGTTTAGACTACATGTTTAAACATGTTTAAAATTTTCTGAATTCAAATTCACCTTCCCTTAATTCACATACAAAAAAAGTACTTCCTTCCATAAAGAATGTCTCTGCTTAACAAAGAAGACTTCCATAATGCTTACTGAAGTCATTTGGATGAGTATCACATGCAGAATACAAATAAGATAGAACCAGTTATGAAAACCTTATGACCATATGTGCTCTGTATATTTCTGTAACAGTTTCTAGCTGACTACTATCTTCAAAATTTTCAAATAATTTTATCCTCAACTATAATAACATAAAACATGTTCTTTTCTTTCAAACACTGACAAGATTAGCTGTCTAGGCAATGAATCATAAATACAAATACAAATATATATTAAATAAATCAATTTTTCTTGCAAGATAACAGTAAATTTAAAATGCAGACATTAGGTTACCTTCTAGCCATGTGTAGAATGATTCTCCTACAAAATCAAAATCATATAAATTAAATAAAATCATTTTCTATGCAAGTTCACAAATGGGAGTGCTCATTGAAGTATTCAGTATTCAGAGATTCTCATTAGTAGGATACTGGGAGATTCTAGGGTACACAGTATACCTTAGAATCTGATACTGCCCATAAATTTCATTCTCATCCTTCATTATCAATATGCAAAGTCTTTGCCCATCTCTTTTAACCCAAATACTACTTTTCACCATTTGCACTTTTGGAATACAGCTAACTAAACAAAGCTAAGCATCTTTTCCCACACTGGTCATTTATCACTGTAATTCCTACCAATATTTGCATATTAAAAACAATTCATTAAAAAACACAGAGATCACATTATAAGATAACATAGCTAACAAACATAAAGTGGAATTAACTACTTAAGCTCAGTAGAGTTCCTGCAAGGTTATGACTATGAAGTATCCATTTTCTTGTACCATTCAACTTGATTAGTTCTCATTAACATATTTGAACTTCTGGCTTCAAAAACTAACAGCAATTTGACAAATTTTTAAAAAGCACCAAATATCCAGTTACTAGCCAAAGTAGTTAAAATACAGAATGTCCCAGCTTTCCATTAATAATGTTTCATAAGTTCAACACGAGAAAACATAAGAATGCAAAAGCATCTAGTATATTGGGATCTGTATTACTTTATCCTTTAGTAAGACAGTTTAGACTACATGTTTAAACATGTTTAAAATTTTCTGAATTCAAATTCACCTTCCCTTAATTCACATACAAAAAAAGTACTTCCTTCCATAAAGAATGTCTCTGCTTAACAAAGAAGACTTCCATAATGCTTACTGAAGTCATTTGGATGAGTATCACATGCAGAATACAAATAAGATAGAACCAGTTATGAAAACCTTATGACCATATGTGCTCTGTATATTTCTGTAACAGTTTCTAGCTGACTACTATCTTCAAAATTTTCAAATAATTTTATCCTCAACTATAATAACATAAAACATGTTCTTTTCTTTCAAACACTGACAAGATTAGCTGTCTAGGCAATGAATCATAAATACAAATACAAATATATATTAAATAAATCAATTTTTCTTGCAAGATAACAGTAAATTTAAAATGCAGACATTAGGTTACCTTCTAGCCATGTGTAGAATGATTCTCCTAAAAAAAAAAATCAAAATTATATGCACATATACACAGAGCTTGGTTAAAATGTTTAAAAGATCATTCATAAATATGAATAAATTAAGTCTATAAAATATTTATTATGACAGATTAAGGAATAAGTCCACTGCTTCGTGTGTAATGGAAAAATAGGAGTATGATTTTTAAAAATTTAAAAAGTAATTGAAGTAATTTTTGGAAAATGTTCTTATAAATGACATTTTGATTTGTAACATTTTTGAGAAAACTTCCAGTCAAAATATGTCAATCTGACAATCTTAAGTTTGCTTTTGGTGATAACAACCATAGCACTGTTCAAAACTTTCAGAGAAAAAGCAAATCATAATACAATAATCAAATTAGTTATTCTTCTAATATTTTTCCTGAGCCAGTAAAACTAGGTATACTTCCTCAATTATCTAAAAATAGTTAAGTTTCAAGGGATAAGAGAAAAGTTCTCTAATTTTCAAGGTCCTTTTTCAGAAAAGTTAAATAACCAGAATATGAAGAGGCCTTACTTGTGTAATATGCTAAAAGAACTAATTATAGCCCAATATTGTTCCTAATGAAAAGAAAAATGGCAGTCAATAAAGATAAAAATAGTTAATATACTTCCTAAATTACCCATCCTTGTTTTAATTGTGAAAAGCAAAGCATGATGATGAAAACTCAACACACAAATGAGCTGAGCAAGGAGTCCAGGGGACAAACTAAATGGTGGAGAATTACTTGGCCTCCTGAGAATTACTTGGCCTTTTGCAAAACAACACAAATCCTTCTTAGAGATTCATTCATTCAACATATACTCTTACTTAGATGATGCTTTTACAAAGGATCGTATCGCACGTTTTTATTCAAAAAGCCCCAATGGTTAACAGGAAAAGGCTAACTCCTAAGATCCTCAATGATCTGGCCTCTACTCATCTAATTTAAACTACTCCTATGTGAAGTCTTTCCTACTGCTAACAGGGTCTCCCAAACATGCCCTGTTCTTCCTTTCTTAACCCTTGGTCCAGGCTGTCACTGCAGCAGCACATTCTATCCAGTTCTACTGGCTTAACCTGGTCCACTACTTGTCCATCTCAAATGCCACCTCTTCCAGGAATTTTCCCAGTGAGGCAGAACATGTTCCACCTCTGGAGGCTACACCACTTACCGTTTGTATTATGAATGTAATAATTCTTTATCATCACATGTATGGTGCTTGTCATTCCTCCTATACTTATTTTTAGCTCCTAGAGGGAAGGCATGTTTTATACATCTTTCTACTCTGTACAATACTCATCATTGCATCCCTGAACATAGATAAGTAAATATTCATTTGAAATAATTATTTGGATGGTTTGGGGGCATTTTATAACCTATATTCATTTAGAAATATGGAATGACCAATTGCTGACAAACTATCATTCATCAGATTGTTATAATGATGAGTGAGGTTATAAATTTCAGTCAATAAGAAACTAAAGAAATTGCAAGATCCAAGTATCTGATAAAACTATTTTAACTATCCACCATTTCTTTAGAACATATTCAAGTAGATCATAATAACCAGAATATGAAGAGGCCTTACTTGTGTAATATGCTAAAAGAACTAATTATAGCCCAATATTGTTCCTAATGAAAAGAAAAATGGCAGTCAATAAAGATAAAAATAGTTAATATACTTCCTAAATTACCCATCCTTGTTTTAATTGTGAAAAGCAAAGCATGATGATGAAAACTCAACACACAAATGAGCTGAGCAAGGAGTCCAGGGAAAAACTAAATGGTGGAGAATTACTTGGCCTCCTGAGAATTACTTGGCCTTTTGCAAAACAACACAAATCCTTCTTAGAGATTCATTCATTCAACATATACTCTTACTTAGATGATGCTTTTACAAAGGATCGTATCGCACGTTTTTATTCAAAAAGCCCCAATGGTTAACAGGAAAAGGCTAACTCCTAAGATCCTCAATGATCTGGCCTCTACTCATCTAATTTAAACTACTCCTATGTGAAGTCTTTCCTACTGCTAACAGGGTCTCCCAAACATGCCCTGTTCTTCCTTTCTTAACCCTTGGTCCAGGCTGTCACTGCAGCAGCACATTCTATCCAGTTCTACTGGCTTAACCTGGTCCACTACTTGTCCATCTCAAATGCCACCTCTTCCAGGAATTTTCCCAGTGAGGCAGAACATGTTCCACCTCTGGAGGGCTACACCACTTACCGTTTGTATTATGAATGTAATAATTCTTTATCATCACATGTATGGTGCTTGTCATTCCTCCTATACTTATTTTTAGCTCCTAGAGGGAAGGCATGTTTTATACATCTTTCTACTCTGTACAATACTCATCATTGCATCCCTGAACATAGATAAGTAAATATTCATTTGAAATAATTATTTGGATGGTTTGGGGGCATTTTATAACCTATATTCATTTAGAAATATGGAATGACCAATTGCTGACAAACTATCATTCATCAGATTGTTATAATGATGAGTGAGGTTATAAATTTCAGTCAATAAGAAACTAAAGAAATTGCAAGATCCAAGTATCTGATAAAACTATTTTAACTATCCACCATTTCTTTAGAACATATTCAAGTAGATCATAATAACCAGAAAATGGGGAACATGGAATGTGATCCTGTTTCCATACTAAATATATAAGTAAAATGGCCTTTATACTGCTTTTAACATAGGGTAACTTTAAATCGTTAAAAAAAAGACTCATTTTGGGGGGTCACAATAGATTGGTAGCTATCTTCTGAAAAGAAAAAAAAAGGATACTTTCTTTTGAATTTAAAACAGGAACATACCAAATTTTGATCATTAAAAATATTTCTTCTATATCTGAACCAAACATAAAATGAAAGTTCTGACTCACCATCATCTTCTCCTGAAAGAGAAAATAATAGACAGGGTATCAGAAAACGTCTTACACAGTTCAGATTCCAATCCTGTTTATTTTAATATGGGATTAAAACTGTGTGTTAATTATACCATTAACTTCAGTTGGCATGTAGTTATCCTGTAAGTAAGACTTCTTATAAGAAGGCCAAAAAGCAAAAGATTTTCATATATGTTTTATGCAATAAATAGAACCAGAGAACAATTAATCATAAAAACCACTAGTTTCAATAATTAACAAATGTACAAAGTCACTCCTTTCATCATTATGCATACAACTCTTTCTGAGCATGTGTTTCCAGACTGGAACACTTTTTCTTTTTAAGTCACCACTTCTCAGCACACGGTCACCTTAATAAAAGCACTACCCAAACTGTAGTCAGTGAAAGCATCCTTGCAGGTGCTGCAGGGCTGCCCAGACACAAGGAAGAGGCCAGAAGGCTGGGCTTCCAGGCTCCACAGCAGCCCTGCCTTTACTAGCTTTATATGTGGAATTCTGACATAACACTTCATTGAAAAAAAAAAAAAGGTTCTGCTGCACAATGCTGCTGAAAAGCTAGCTGTAGAAGCCCAGCTGTTATGGCTCAGGAGTAGTGTGGAAGAAATATAGTCAAGAATATTAAACAGCTGTTCGTCAACAATTCACAGTTCACTGGAGAAAGCACATAACAGCATTAGCAAGAGCTATTCCATTACTTCCTAGGGACCACCATCACCCGGGCCCCATTCTCTCCCTTAGCCAGTCTTTTGTCTCCCTCGTCTATACTTGTTTTTTCTTCTCCTCTTTCCTCCCTCTACCTTTTTCTCTATGTACTTTCCTTTCTCTCGTCATCTTTCCTACAGTGTCAAGTCTGAGTTTATCATAATATGGAAGTGAACTATTTCTTAGGATTTGATGCTTTTATTAAATGAACAATTTATATTTTCTGCTTTAAAAGTGATCGTATGGGGCTTCCCCTGGTGGTCCAGTGGGTAAGGACACCACCTTGCAGTGCAAGGGGCGCCGGTACGAGCCCTGGCCTGGGAAGATCCCACGTGCTGCGGAGCAGCTGGACTGATGTGTCCAATTACCGAGCCAGAGCTCTGGGGCGCGTGCGCCCAGAGCCGGCGCTCTGCAACGACAGAGGCCACCGTGATGGGAGGCCCACAGGAGCCAAAGAACAAAGACGGATGAACACAGAGAAACGAAAGAGCAATAGAAGTGGCCCGCCTGCTCCCCTCCCTCCCCAACCCGACCCTCGCCCAAAATAAATAAATAAATAAATCTTTAAGAAAAAAAAAAAAGTGATCGTATGGGCTTCCCTGGTGACTCAGTGGTAAAGAGCCCACATGTCGATACAGGAGATAAAGGTTCGATCCCTGATCTGCCTGGGAAGATTCCACATGCCAGGAAGCAACTAGGTCCATCTCCCGCAATCATTGAGCAGTCAGTTTATTCTATCTTCCCAAGTCTCTCTGGTTTTAAAATGCCTAAAGAGATGAGTCTAAACCAGGAAATTCAAGTTCCTAAATAAATCCTGGTCTAAAAAAAGTATTAGAATGTCAATTACAGGGTTGCTCCCAGGGTTTGGGTCCTGATTGAGGATATGCCTAACAATTTTATACTGAATAATCTGTGTACAGTAATACTGTCCTACAGAGCTATAATACTAGCCAATATGCGATTAACATTTTTCCTTTTTTTTTTTTTTTTTTAATCTTGGCCTCTTTTATTGGTCTTTCATTTATTTATTTTCATCCGTCTTTGTTCTTTGGCCTGTGTGGGCCTCCCATTGCAGTGGCCTCTCTCGCTGCAGAGCACCGGCACATGCGCTCCAGAGCTCCAGCTCGGTAGTTGGACACATAGGTCCAGCCACTCTGCGGTACGTGGGATCTTCCCAGGCCAGGGATCGAACCAGCGCCCCTTGCACCAGTTGTAAGGTGGTGTCCTTACCCACTGGAGCACCAGGGAAGCCCAACATTTTTTCTAATAAAAATTTAATGTTTTCTCACACTCACATTTCAAAACATAAAAGGTATACATACATTGCAGTACATGAACAATGTGTTCTGTGATGAAAGTGTTTCTACCAAAATAAGATTCTGTTTAATGGCAAAACCATTTTGTACTGTTTTAGCTTTTCAATTGTAATTAACTAAAATTACATAAAAAGTGAAATTTATTTTCACACGAGCTACAATTCCTATGCTCAACAGCCTGATATGGCAAGCTGGCAACCTAAGTTTCTGGTACTTCTCTGCATTCTTTTGACTCATAGTGCATGGATCAGCACTTGGGCATCACCTGGGAGCCTCACCAAGACCTATAGAATCAGAACTTACACTCTGCAAGGCTCCTAGGTGACCTTTATGCACACTGAGCCTGCAAATTGTGCTTGAAGTCACCAGTCCTCAAAACCTGGCTGCACGCTAGAATCAAATGGAAAACTTAAACCCACCAACGCCTGGCTCCTAATTCCAAACATTCTGACCACTTGTATAGGACAGAGCCTGGATATCTAGAGTTTTAAGAGTTGCCCAGAACCTCTGATATATACAGATTACTCATATTTCTAATTTATCTTACATAAGCTAGTTAAAATGCCTAAAGAGATGAGTCTAAACCAGGAAATTCAAGTTCCTAAATAAATCCTGGTCTAAAAAAAGTATTAGAATGTCAATTACAGGGTTGCTCCCAGGGTTTGGGTCCTGATTGAGGATATGCCTAACAATTTTATACTGAATAATCTGTGTACAGTAATACTGTCCTACAGAGCTATAATACTAGCCAATATGCGATTAACATTTTTCCTTTTTTTTTTTTTGTAAAATCTTGGCCTCTTTTATTGGTCTTTCATTTATTTATTTTCATCCGTCTTTGTTCTTTGGCCTGTGTGGGCCTCCCATTGCAGTGGCCTCTCTCGCTGCAGAGCACCGGCACATGCGCTCCAGAGCTCCAGCTCGGTAGTTGGACACATAGGTCCAGCCACTCTGCGGTACGTGGGATCTTCCCAGGCCAGGGATCGAACCAGCGCCCCTTGCACCAGTTGTAAGGTGGTGTCCTTACCCACTGGAGCACCAGGGAAGCCCAACATTTTTTCTAATAAAAATTTAATGTTTTCTCACACTCACATTTCAAAACATAAAAGGTATACATACATTGCAGTACATGAACAATGTGTTCTGTGATGAAAGTGTTTCTACCAAAATAAGATTCTGTTTAATGGCAAAACCATTTTGTACTGTTTTAGCTTTTCAATTGTAATTAACTAAAATTACATAAAAAGTGAAATTTATTTTCACACGAGCTACAATTCCTATGCTCAACAGCCTGATATGGCAAGCTGGCAACCTAAGTTTCTGGTACTTCTCTGCATTCTTTTGACTCATAGTGCATGGATCAGCACTTGGGCATCACCTGGGAGCCTCACCAAGACCTATAGAATCAGAACTTACACTCTGCAAGGCTCCTAGGTGACCTTTATGCACACTGAGCCTGCAAATTGTGCTTGAAGTCACCAGTCCTCAAAACCTGGCTGCACGCTAGAATCAAATGGAAAACTTAAACCCACCAACGCCTGGCTCCTAATTCCAAACATTCTGACCACTTGTATAGGACAGAGCCTGGATATCTAGAGTTTTAAGAGTTGCCCAGAACCTCTGATATATACAGATTACTCATATTTCTAATTTATCTTACATAAAGCTCCTAGTTTAGGGCCTGGAATATTATCAATAATTATATAACACATGGAAACCTTGAGACTGTAATTATGAACTAATCTTATACTTTTGATCATTCAAATTAACAAAAATATAAAAGACGTGAAAATTTTCTCAATATACAGTTACAAAGGTAAAAAATATTATCGAAAAACATGCAAATGTATGAGAAACCCACCTCGGCTGGGGGCCAGAGGATTTAAAGGACGATAAACAGATCGAGGCCTGAAATAGAAAGTACAAAAAACAGAGATGTAAAATGGTTTGATGTTTGGATGTAAATTTTTCCAAAGGAAACAAATCCTCCCCTCCTGCTACCCTCCCTCTAGTCAATCCTCCTCCTTCCCCTACCCCCTCCAGTTACTTGAAACAGTTTTCTTCATAGATGCTGTTCCACACTCTCCACGCAGAGGACCCTTTATAGCCGTGTAACGCTCAGGGTTCAGCAACAGATCTACATATTGAGCAGCTGGAGATCTCTCATCTGAACAAGAAACAATTCATAAAACCATCCACATTTCACCATTTATGCAAAATTTACCATGACAGAGCAAACAGAGCTACCCTGAAGTTAGAGAAATACTGTGCTTTCAAGTCATCTCCAAGTTAAATGGTAGCATGGTTATTAGCACACAGGTGACTGTTTTTGATCCTGGATTTATAATAACTTGAACTTAAGAAAGGAAAAATAACTTCTCCCTTTCGTTTGTATGCTCAGTTCTCTTTTAAATAACATAACATCCTTCACCTTAATTAGAGGCATTAATTATTTCTTAAGTTTAAATCACCAGGACTGGAAAAACTCAGCATAGAATCAGAACTTACACTCTGCAAGGCTCCTAGGTGACCTTTATGCACACTGAGCCTGCAAATTGTGCTTGAAGTCACCAGTCCTCAAAACCTGGCTGCACGCTAGAATCAAATGGAAAACTTAAACCCACCAACGCCTGGCTCCTAATTCCAAACATTCTGACCACTTGTATAGGACAGAGCCTGGATATCTAGAGTTTTAAGAGTTGCCCAGAACCTCTGATATATACAGATTACTCATATTTCTAATTTATCTTACATAAAGCTCCTAGTTTAGGGCCTGGAATATTATCAATAATTATATAACACATGGAAACCTTGAGACTGTAATTATGAACTAATCTTATACTTTTGATCATTCAAATTAACAAAAATATAAAAGACGTGAAAATTTTCTCAATATACAGTTACAAAGGTAAAAAATATTATCGAAAAACATGCAAATGTATGAGAAACCCACCTCGGCTGGGGGCCAGAGGATTTAAAGGACGATAAACAGATCGAGGCCTGAAATAGAAAGTACAAAAAACAGAGATGTAAAATGGTTTGATGTTTGGATGTAAATTTTTCCAAAGGAAACAAATCCTCCCCTCCTGCTACCCTCCCTCTAGTCAATCCTCCTCCTTCCCCTACCCCCTCCAGTTACTTGAAACAGTTTTCTTCATAGATGCTGTTCCACACTCTCCACGCAGAGGACCCTTTATAGCCGGTGTAACGCTCAGGGTTCAGCAACAGATCTACATATTGAGCAGCTGGAGATCTCTCATCTGAACAAGAAACAATTCATAAAACCATCCACATTTCACCATTTATGCAAAATTTACCATGACAGAGCAAACAGAGCTACCCTGAAGTTAGAGAAATACTGTGCTTTCAAGTCATCTCCAAGTTAAATGGTAGCATGGTTATTAGCACACAGGTGACTGTTTTTGATCCTGGATTTATAATAACTTGAACTTAAGAAAGGAAAAATAACTTCTCCCTTTCGTTTGTATGCTCAGTTCTCTTTTAAATAACATAACATCCTTCACCTTAATTAGAGGCATTAATTATTTCTTAAGTTTAAATCACCAGGACTGGAAAAAACTCAGCATGTTTTAGTATTTTATGTGATTACCTCCTATGTATATGCCTACCTAAACACATTTGAGATATTTATTTTGTTCATATATATTAAAAAATGATTTTCCTGCTACTCTCTACTTGGACTTAGGTAGTAAATGGTATACAATAACTTTGTGATTCAAATTTGATCATTCATAGAGCTATACCATTTTCTAACAAAAAAAATTACTAATTTATTTTACCAATGTTAATATATTGTTTAACACGTTTATTGTTTAACACACTGATTAGGAGGCACAACTTCAAGAACTTATCAGCACATTTAAAATTAAGTAACGATTTTCCATGTTGAAACCCAAATGAGTATTTACTAGATCTCTACTATTTGGACAACATTTTGACAGAGAGCTCTGGGGGATACAAAACATAAAGGAAAAACCACCTTAATTATTGCAATTTATATTCTGGGTAGAAAAGGAAAGCACAGGTTTTCTACAGAAAAATTATAATGACTATGCCTCACAGATCTATTCTAATAATACTTATAGGCTGAAGTGCTATGTATGTTGGCACAGATATATTCTTTTATTTATATGCTTCCTACTTTTTGGTGCCGCTATTAATCAATGGTGTTAATACATAGTCACCTGAATGGAAACAAGACCAAACAAGGTCATTAAAACATAGTCCTTCTTGTTTTCATTACCTGTCAGTCAAAAATATTCACTGGCCATTCAATGACCATAGACTAAGATTATCCATCATTCATAAAACCATCCAAAAAATTTCACCATTTATGCAAAATTTACCATGACAGAGCAAACAGAGCTACCCTGAAGTTAGAGAAATACTGTGCTTTCAAGTCATCTCCAAGTTAAATGGTAGCATGGTTATTAGCACACAGGTGACTGTTTTTGATCCTGGATTTATAATAACTTGAACTTAAGAAAGGAAAAATAACTTCTCCCTTTCGTTTGTATGCTCAGTTCTCTTTTAAATAACATAACATCCTTCACCTTAATTAGAGGCATTAATTATTTCTTAAGTTTAAATCACCAGGACTGGAAAAAACTCAGCATGTTTTAGTATTTTATGTGATTACCTCCTATGTATATGCCTACCTAAACACATTTGAGATATTTATTTTGTTCATATATATTAAAAAATGATTTTCCTGCTACTCTCTACTTGGACTTAGGTAGTAAATGGTATACAATAACTTTGTGATTCAAATTTGATCATTCATAGAGCTATACCATTTTCTAACAAAAAAAATTACTAATTTATTTTACCAATGTTAATATATTGTTTAACACGTTTATTGTTTAACACACTGATTAGGAGGCACAACTTCAAGAACTTATCAGCACATTTAAAATTAAGTAACGATTTTCCATGTTGAAACCCAAATGAGTATTTACTAGATCTCTACTATTTGGACAACATTTTGACAGAGAGCTCTGGGGGATACAAAACATAAAGGAAAAACCACCTTAATTATTGCAATTTATATTCTGGGTAGAAAAGGAAAGCACAGGTTTTCTACAGAAAAATTATAATGACTATGCCTCACAGATCTATTCTAATAATACTTATAGGCTGAAGTGCTATGTATGTTGGCACAGATATATTCTTTTATTTATATGCTTCCTACTTTTTGGTGCCGCTATTAATCAATGGTGTTAATACATAGTCACCTGAATGGAAACAAGACCAAACAAGGTCATTAAAACATAGTCCTTCTTGTTTTCATTACCTGTCAGTCAAAAATATTCACTGGCCATTCAATGACCATAGACTAAGATTATCCATAATTCTCAAAGGAAAAAACAGCATCCTCATCCATGTCTTCCAAGAACTACCTTGTACATTTTTGATGTAGGAAGAGTACAAAGATAATTTCAACTTACCATTAGTAAATGAGTGGTGTCTAATAGACAACGGAAAAAAGATTTTGAAGAATACTAGCTCTATTTCTAGCACTAACATTATATAGATATTCCACTATATATGTTAAGGCATAGAAAACAGTTAATTTGCAGATGGATGAACAAACTGTCTAATCACATTTCCTGATCAAGAGTTAAAATGATACTTTAATTTTAAAAAATCTTAATTTAAAAACAAAAGTTCAAATAGTTGTTATAAGAATATGGCTTTTGGGGTAAAAATTTTAAAGCTTTTCAATTCACTAATTTCTGTCATTTATTTTAAATTTCTTTGTGCTGTTCTTAAGTTTACCTTACAAAACTGACTCAGTTATTATGTAAATGTAAGAAAAATATATCATAAATATATACTTATATACATATATGTCCACATGTATAAAGTACGTGTGTGCACACACATAAGCCTACACTTTATAATATAGTCATGCATGAATGTACAAGTTGAATCAGTCTCTTCACCCAATTAAACCAACTAAATAATAAAAAAATCCTTTGATTCAGATATTAAAGTATACGGACTTAAAGTATACTTTAAGGGAGTGGAAAGTCACCTGAGTAAAATCAATTATATAGATTTTAAAATTCTTAAAATAAAACTTACATTCTTTATGTTCTTAATGTGTATTCCTTTAAATCAATCAAATTTTTTTTTTTAAAGTTTAGTACTTTTTAAAATCATGAAAAAGATGGGTTTTGCTAACCCACAGAAGGTGTTAGCATATATGGCTCACAGGCCAAGTCTCTGCTATGTATTTTTGTAAAGAAAGTTTTGTAGGAACACAACTCCTATTCATTTACTTATGTGCTGCTCTCACACTCTTATGGCAGACTTGAGCAGTTCCAAGAGACCATATAAAATGTGGTCCATCTATAATATTTATGGTCTATTTAAAATATTTACTATCTCTGCCCATTTACAGAAGAAAACTGACCTATACAGACAAGAATTTCATAACATCCAGAATGAAGAACGTATGTGGGAGAAAGCATACAAAGGTTGAAGCCCCCTACAAAACATACCCGTCCTTACTCCTGGGGTCACCTGTGACATGATGCTCATTACTTTGTTCCTAAAGTATAGTTTCTTACCATTTGTATAGCCCTATCATTCATTCAGAGAGTCCTCTTGGATACCTAATTAAGTCCTCCCCTCGAAAAGTTTTCTCTTCTTCCTCCCTCTACAAGCCTGCCCCAAAGCTATAGCTATTCTTTCTTTCAGACCATGCTAACCATTACCTAAGGATTCAAAGAATTTCTAGAGAGTCAAAATACCCAATTATGTAAATTCGTCAACTTGAACTAATATTTCTTTCTCCTCAAATACACCTTTTATCTGACTGAATTTCCTTTTCATTGCTCTAATTTAGTATTAGTGTTACCAGGCCACACTGATTCCCTAGCCCTCTGACCCATGTATCTCTTAATACATAATAGTTGCATAGGCCAACCTAGTGTGCAGGCTTTTTGCTTATGGACTTAGACCAAAAATATTAGGTTACAGACCCATGATTGAGCCTATAATCCTCTGTCTCCGAAGCTACCCCAAATTGCTACTAACTTACTATTAAAACATAATTTCCTCAGTCAAGGAGAAAGTATAGTTTCTAAAGCACCCAAGTAATTCTGATATGCAGCCAGATTTAAAAAATCCAGTTTCAAGCAATATTTTCAAAATATCAATGAACCGATTGAAAGGGCAGAAAGAAAAGTAAAAATCTGTCACTATTTAGTTTATGAAGCAACTTTAGTTCATTCAGCAAATATTTATTGGGCATGAACCATGGCCAGGCAGTGTTCCAGGCATTAGGGATACAGTTGTGGACAAAAAGATAAGGTCCCTGCTCTCAAGTAGCTCACAATCTAGCTGAAGACAGACAGCAACCAGTTCAACTAATGTCTCTCACAAAGTTTTCTGCCCTGGGAGCAAGCAGCATGCAAAGAGACAGAGAAGGAGAGTGGTTATGATTTTATGACAGCAGGCTTCTATGATGAGGTGACATTTGAGCAGAAACCTGAAGCAAAGGAAGCAGCAAGTCATGCATAAAAGACAATAACAAAAAATAAATAGAGAGGGGCAGGGAGAGCAGCCTACCTTAAACCATTAAATTATTTAAAAACCTACTATTCAATCCATAAGGATCACCTTCCTTTCAAATAAGGACAACGCCAAAGACAAAACAGCAGAGAACAGGGGTGTTCAGCTACATTCCAGTAAACTGGGGTGAATATTCTTTTAGGTTTTTGTTGTTGTTGTTTCAACCTAATGATTTTAGATTATTGACATAACAATGACTCCAAAGCTACTTTGACAGTACTTTTTCAAAATTGTAGGTGAAAAATCTTTGGGACACACATGAACATCATTACCCAGAAGAACAGTGGTAATCCCACTAGTAACATGCTTTTACATGTTTAAGAACTACATGAAAAACTAGTTATTTTAATTCCGTAATCCTAAAATTTTTAAAGGATGATTTTACATAAATTCTTATAGGACATAATCTACTTTTATAAGAAACTACTGTTACACTGATGACACATCAGTTTAGCCATAGTAATTAATTCTTGCAATGGAGTGGGTTTTTTCTTTCTTTTTTTTTTAAACTAAATATCAGAAAGTATTTTTTAACTTGAAACCTTCTAAATAAGCACTATGAAAAATATTTTATTTTAATCAAAGAATAAGCAAAGTAAGAAGCTACAAAGAAGTGACTATACATATTCAACACTCAAATATAATTCGATTGCAACCAAGAAGCAAATGAAAGAGGTAGGCAGCCATGTGAGTGCTTACCCAGGTACAGTGGCTTACTTTGATGAAACCTTTGCCAGTTTTAAATATCATAATAGGAGTATTTTATGAATTTGCCTAACAGTATATCCAATAACACTTTGCTCAGATTTCCTAACAATTTCCTTGCTGAAACCAACACTCTCTCTCCCACCATCTCTTCAATTTACCATACTATTGGAAAAGTACCCTGTAAGTATCTCATTAAAGGGTGAATTAACAGCACAAACCTACATATGAATCTTTAAAAAATCTTTAGAAAGCAGATCACTTTACATGCTTTAAAAATTCAGAAGAGCTTCTGCTGCCGGTTAATTATGCATGCTTGAACCTCAAATCCTTTTCCACCACAAAAAAAATAATACCAAGGTGAAGAGAGGCCAAATGAATGATTTAAGCCTGCTCAACAGTTATTGGGAGTATTCTCCTATAGACAAAAGATCTGGAGTCACATCAGTTATCCTCTGCTAAAAGAAATGGTAGTTAACTACTGGTCTGTGCCCTAGCTTTGTTCCATTCCAAAGAGGACTGTGGGTCAAGTTAGAGTCCTCTACAACATCAGAAGGTGTCTTTTATGTTAGTTCGTTGAGACCTCCAACTAATTCCAATGTGAACATCTCTACAATATGGTCACATATCTGTAACTAAGTGGTTCACAGGAGACGGGGTATCACAATGGAAAGACAACATGTATGAGAATCTGATTTGGGATTAAATCCTATCTCCACCTCTTGCTACTGTGTGATCGTGGGCAAGTAACTTAATCTTTCTGAGACTCAAGTTTCCTCAGATATAAAATAATACACACTTATCAGAGTAGTTGTAAAGCTAAGAAATGATGAATTTAAGGCACTCAGTACAGGGCCTAGAATACCAGATCTCAATAAATACCATTATGAGGGGCTTCCCTGGCGGCCCAGTGGGTAAGGACACCGCCTTGCAGTGCAAGGGGCGCTGGTTCGATCTCTGGCCTTGGAAGATCCCACGTGCCGCGGAGTGGCTGGACCAATGTGTCCAATTACTGAGCCGGAGCTCTGGAGCGCATGTGCCCAGAGCCGGTGCTCTGCGACAACAGAGGCCACCGTGATGGGAGGCCCACAAGGGCCAAAGAACAAATATGGATGAAAATGGACAAATGAAAGACCAATAGAAGTGGCCCACCTGCTCCCCTCCCTCCCCACCCCCCCGACCAAAATAAATAAATTAATTAATTTAAAAAAATACCATTATGAATAATAAGATCCACATACAACATCCTGTGTATTAGGCTGTAACTCTGACTGTATTTTCACTGATTTAAGTGGCTTAAAAGAGTTAAAGTTAAAATAATGTAATTATAATAGTTTACTTTATTACCATCAAGCTCACAAAAGTGATCCTGTGAATCATCGTATCTTGCCCAGTCAATGAAAGCTTCTTTGCTTTGATTACTAGGGGAAGGAGGAATTAAGAGAAAAAGGATTAAATTTGGAGTTGAAAAGTTTAACACTGCATTTGAATGTATTAAAAACAGATAATCTGAGATTGCTTCTTTATTAATTAGATGGTATTACAAATTCAGTTAGTGGTCACATCAGTTATCCTCTGCTAAAAGAAATGGTAGTTAACTACTGGTCTGTGCCCTAGCTTTGTTCCATTCCAAAGAGGACTGTGGGTCAAGTTAGAGTCCTCTACAACATCAGAAGGTGTCTTTTATGTTAGTTCGTTGAGACCTCCAACTAATTCCAATGTGAACATCTCTACAATATGGTCACATATCTGTAACTAAGTGGTTCACAGGAGACGGGGTATCACAATGGAAAGACAACATGTATGAGAATCTGATTTGGGATTAAATCCTATCTCCACCTCTTGCTACTGTGTGATCGTGGGCAAGTAACTTAATCTTTCTGAGACTCAAGTTTCCTCAGATATAAAATAATACACACTTATCAGAGTAGTTGTAAAGCTAAGAAATGATGAATTTAAGGCACTCAGTACAGGGCCTAGAATACCAGATCTCAATAAATACCATTATGAGGGGCTTCCCTGGCGGCCCAGTGGGTAAGGACACCGCCTTGCAGTGCAAGGGGCGCTGGTTCGATCTCTGGCCTTGGAAGATCCCACGTGCCGCGGAGTGGCTGGACCAATGTGTCCAATTACTGAGCCGGAGCTCTGGAGCGCATGTGCCCAGAGCCGGTGCTCTGCGACAACAGAGGCCACCGTGATGGGAGGCCCACAAGGGCCAAAGAACAAAGATGGATGAAAATGGACAGATGAAAGACCAATAGAAGTGGCCCACCTGCTCCCCTCCCTCCCCACCCCCCCGACCAAAATAAATAAATTAATTAATTTAAAAAAATACCATTATGAATAATAAGATCCACATACAACATCCTGTGTATTAGGCTGTAACTCTGACTGTATTTTCACTGATTTAAGTGGCTTAAAAGAGTTAAAGTTAAAATAATGTAATTATAATAGTTTACTTTATTACCATCAAGCTCACAAAAGTGATCCTGTGAATCATCGTATCTTGCCCAGTCAATGAAAGCTTCTTTGCTTTGATTACTAGGGGAAGGAGGAATTAAGAGAAAAAGGATTAAATTTGGAGTTGAAAAGTTTAACACTGCATTTGAATGTATTAAAAACAGATAATCTGAGATTGCTTCTTTATTAATTAGATGGTATTACAAATTCAGTTAGTGGTCACATGAAGCAATGATTAAAACAAATTATATGAAAGACAGAGATATTAATTTCCATGAGTGATTTTTATTTTTTAAATATTAAAACTACTTTAGGGACTTCTCTGGTGGTCCAGTGGATAAGACTCTGTGCTTCTAATGCAGTGGCCCTGGGTTTGATCCCGAGGTGGCAGGGAACTAGATCCCACATGCTACAACCAAGATCCAGTGCAGCCAAATTAAGATAAATAAAGCAATAATTAAAAAAAAAATCTATTTTAGCTCTAGTTCAATGATAATTACTTCGACCAGAAAACCAATTTACAAATATATATAAATAGTTAAACACAAAACTCAAACTGGTTTTTTCAGTTGACTTAGAAATTGTAGTAAATGTGCATTATTTTTTCCAAAGTAGGAATTAAATTTATTTTCATAATTCTTTTAATTTAAATTGATTCTATATTATATTAGACCCAAAATATTTTTAAAAGTGCATTTCTAGACTCTTCCATCCACATGGTACCCCTAGAAACATCAACATCACACTGTATCACTCATTTTACACATTACCTCACATTTAATAAAACCTGTGGCAAGATCTCTGGGCAGAAGAACTGATAAAGGAACAACTAAACTCATTCATATAAACTCTGAACTATATTCTCTTTAACCTCTATTAAGACCTCCTCTATCTTCAATACATGATGGCAGCATAAATAAGAAAAGTATTATTATCCTTCTTTACTCACTATACAAAAGGGAAAACAAAAGGGCAAAAAAAAATTATGTCCTCTAAGCATATGTCTAAATGTGGTACTGTCATAGCCAGAAATTTATTTTGTATTTGAGAAGCTACTGCATAGCACAACCACTGCAAAGAGTGTGTAAGGCTGTCTGCCCCACGACAACTTTACCAATAAAAATCTCCAATTCAATTTCCATAGGATTTTTTCTCCTATGAGAATATAGAATAAAAGTTAATGGAAAAATTTTATCATAAATTTTTATGATATAAATCATTTATATCAGTTGAAATACATGATGCCATAAAACAAGATGTCTAGGTTCTAGTTACAACTAAAATAGTAACTACAGTTATATTTAACCAGATAAATCATCTTCTGAAAAAAGAGTTAAGGGATAAAACAATTTTGATACAAATGCCTATTCTC
The DNA here is from genome assembly GCA_022376925.1 of Tragulus kanchil. Classification (NCBI taxonomy): domain Eukaryota; kingdom Metazoa; phylum Chordata; class Mammalia; order Artiodactyla; family Tragulidae; genus Tragulus; species Tragulus kanchil. Next base: position 98,792,979 of record JAIOJX010000005.1, on the reverse strand, counting down.
AGAGGAACTTTCAGCACCCTTATTTCATGAGGTTCTCTAACTGTTTCATATATCCTTTGCCTAAAATCACAGTAGCAGAAAAGATATGGAATGCTAACCGAATGCTAATAGAGATGGCCTAGTTTGGTTTATAAATGAATTAGAAGAAACCTTAGAGATCTTCTAGTCCAACTTTTCTAAAAGTCAGTTTGAAGATGGATGCCACAGTACCTATAGAAGAATTTCTTACGCTTAACTTTGGGCTTCCTATCAAGATGCTGCTGTGAATTAAAGTGGTCGTCTTTAAAGTGGGAAATAGGCAGGAAGGGATGGGATTGAGGGATTAACAAAGGGGCATGAGAAAACTCTGGTGAGTAGAGACATAACTATCTTGGTTGTGTTGATTTTTTGTGAGTGTACACATGTCAAAACATCCCACTGTACATTCTGAATAGATACAGTGCACTGTATGTCACTTTTACTTATGTAAAGCACTACTGGTTGTGAGAGAAGTTGTGGAATGAAGAACTCCTGTACACTATGACTAGCAGCTACATATTTTGGTATTAGTTTGGAAACCACTTGGCAGTTCTTAATTCTCTGGTGGCTCAGTAGTTAAAAAAAAAAAACTCTGCCTGCCAATGCAGGCAATGAGGCTTTGAAGATTCCCCTGGAGAAGGAAACGGCAACCACCTGCAGTATTCTCACTATACAAAAGGGAAAACAAAAGGGCAAAAAAAAATTATGTCCTCTAAGCATATGTCTAAATGTGGTACTGTCATAGCCAGAAATTTATTTTGTATTTGAGAAGCTACTGCATAGCACAACCACTGCAAAGAGTGTGTAAGGCTGTCTGCCCCACGACAACTTTACCAATAAAAATCTCCAATTCAATTTCCATAGGATTTTTTCTCCTATGAGAATATAGAATAAAAGTTAATGGAAAAATTTTATCATAAATTTTTATGATATAAATCATTTATATCAGTTGAAATACATGATGCCATAAAACAAGATGTCTAGGTTCTAGTTACAACTAAAATAGTAACTACAGTTATATTTAACCAGATAAATCATCTTCTGAAAAAAGAGTTAAGGGATAAAACAATTTTGATACAAATGCCTATTCTCAGAGGAACTTTCAGCACCCTTATTTCATGAGGTTCTCTAACTGTTTCATATATCCTTTGCCTAAAATCACAGTAGCAGAAAAGATATGGAATGCTAACCGAATGCTAATAGAGATGGCCTAGTTTGGTTTATAAATGAATTAGAAGAAACCTTAGAGATCTTCTAGTCCAACTTTTCTAAAAGTCAGTTTGAAGATGGATGCCACAGTACCTATAGAAGAATTTCTTACGCTTAACTTTGGGCTTCCTATCAAGATGCTGCTGTGAATTAAAGTGGTCGTCTTTAAAGTGGGAAATAGGCAGGAAGGGATGGGATTGAGGGATTAACAAAGGGGCATGAGAAAACTCTGGTGAGTAGAGACATAACTATCTTGGTTGTGTTGATTTTTTGTGAGTGTACACATGTCAAAACATCCCACTGTACATTCTGAATAGATACAGTGCACTGTATGTCACTTTTACTTATGTAAAGCACTACTGGTTGTGAGAGAAGTTGTGGAATGAAGAACTCCTGTACACTATGACTAGCAGCTACATATTTTGGTATTAGTTTGGAAACCACTTGGCAGTTCTTAATTCTCTGGTGGCTCAGTAGTTAAAAAAAAAAAACTCTGCCTGCCAATGCAGGCAATGAGGCTTTGAAGATTCCCCTGGAGAAGGAAACGGCAACCACCTGCAGTATTCTTGCCTGGGAAATGCCGTGGACAGAGCAGCCTGGTTCATGGGGTCGCGAAAGGGCTGGACACAAGTTAAGAGACTAAACAACAATTCCCCTCCTAGGCATACTCCGAGGGAGTATACGGATTCCTCCATAGGAATGCACACCAAACATACCATCAGATAGCTACCTAAATGTTTTGTGAAATGGCCAAAACATCCAGCATAATATTATTCAACATAATGTTGCATAAAATAAGCCAGAATCAAAAGGATGTATACACTTGATCTTAGCCAAAAGGCCAAGAAGCGATACAAAAGAATATATACTGTATTAATCCATTTATATAAGCAGGCAAAACTAACCTTTGCTAATGTAACTCAAAATCACGGTTAACTCTGGAAGGTGGTAATGACTAGGAAAGCACGTAAGGTGAGCTCCTGGGTGCAAGTGGCTTGTTCTTTATGGTGGCTAACGGAGTTGGTTCACCTTATAAAATTAAACTATTTTTTTTTTTTTTTACTTTTTACTTTCACAGAGTTTTGTCATTTAAACTGACTTTTATACTTAAGATTTGTATACTTTATTATATGTGTGCTAAACTTAAAAGTTACAAAAATTAATAACTATGGTTAAACAACAAAATATCTATAAGTAAAATGAAAAGACAAGCCCTAACATCCCACTTAACCAATTAAGAAATAATATCATATCATATGAAGAATGCATACAAATTAATTTAAAAATGCATCCTTTCCCCAAAGGAGAAAAAAAAACAACAAAGAATATGAACAGGCTATTTACCTCAAAACTTTATCATGACTTAAGTCCCAATCCCTGGATCACTTCTCCATTTATATTCTCTCCTTGGTAATCTTACTCAGGTTTATGGTTTTTAAATATCACATATTCACTGAATGACGCTCACATTTTATCTCCAGCCCAGGTATCTCCTCTGAAATTGAGACCTGTATATCCAACTACCTGATTAACATCTCCATGGACAGTTTAAACTTAACAAGTCCAAGGTTGAACTAAAATTTCCCATCAAACTTGCTCCTCCTGTAGATGTCCCCAGTCTCATAAATGTCAGCTTCATTTTTTCAGTTCCAAATCTTGTAATCATTTACAGCTCCTATCTGCTGCCATAGCCTACATCCAGTCCTTCAGCAAATACGATCAGCTCTACCTTCAAAATCTATCCAGAATCTGCCACCTCTCATCATTCCTATTGCTATCACCTCAGTCTAAACTAAACCAGTATTATGCCTTAGCAGGATTATTATAATAACCATACAAACCAGGCTTCCAAAACATAATACCTGGCTCCCTCAAACACACTCTCTCAAAATCGTCTAGTGACTTTTTATTTCACTCAGTTTGAAAACAATATTCATTACTAACCATTTATATAAGCAGGCAAAACTAACCTTTGCTAATGTAACTCAAAATCACGGTTAACTCTGGAAGGTGGTAATGACTAGGAAAGCACGTAAGGTGAGCTCCTGGGTGCAAGTGGCTTGTTCTTTATGGTGGCTAACGGAGTTGGTTCACCTTATAAAATTAAACTATTTTTTTTTTTTTTTACTTTTTACTTTCACAGAGTTTTGTCATTTAAACTGACTTTTATACTTAAGATTTGTATACTTTATTATATGTGTGCTAAACTTAAAAGTTACAAAAATTAATAACTATGGTTAAACAACAAAATATCTATAAGTAAAATGAAAAGACAAGCCCTAACATCCCACTTAACCAATTAAGAAATAATATCATATCATATGAAGAATGCATACAAATTAATTTAAAAATGCATCCTTTCCCCAAAGGAGAAAAAAAAACAACAAAGAATATGAACAGGCTATTTACCTCAAAACTTTATCATGACTTAAGTCCCAATCCCTGGATCACTTCTCCATTTATATTCTCTCCTTGGTAATCTTACTCAGGTTTATGGTTTTTAAATATCACATATTCACTGAATGACGCTCACATTTTATCTCCAGCCCAGGTATCTCCTCTGAAATTGAGACCTGTATATCCAACTACCTGATTAACATCTCCATGGACAGTTTAAACTTAACAAGTCCAAGGTTGAACTAAAATTTCCCATCAAACTTGCTCCTCCTGTAGATGTCCCCAGTCTCATAAATGTCAGCTTCATTTTTTCAGTTCCAAATCTTGTAATCATTTACAGCTCCTATCTGCTGCCATAGCCTACATCCAGTCCTTCAGCAAATACGATCAGCTCTACCTTCAAAATCTATCCAGAATCTGCCACCTCTCATCATTCCTATTGCTATCACCTCAGTCTAAACTAAACCAGTATTATGCCTTAGCAGGATTATTATAATAACCATACAAACCAGGCTTCCAAAACATAATACCTGGCTCCCTCAAACACACTCTCTCAAAATCGTCTAGTGACTTTTTATTTCACTCAGTTTGAAAACAATATTCATAGTAAGCATCTTTCAAGACTCTACAAGATCTTTACCCCACCCTACCCCTGGCCACTCCCATCCCTAGCATCTTTTGATCTTACCTTCTATTACTTTGTCCTGCTTCGCTATTCTCTAGCCACACTGACCATGTGATTCCTCAAGCAGTCAAGGCATGCTCCAACCTCAGGTCCTTTTACTAACCATTATGCCTGTCTGGAGTACTCATCCCCACCCAAGCAACTATATCATCATGACTCATGTCTTCATGAGTACTCTGCCTGCTATCACTCTGGCCTTCTCAGACTATCTAACTATCCACCTATTGCTGCAGCATGAGGCACGTAGGATCTTAGTTCCCTGACTAGGGATGGAACCTGGGCCCCCTGCACTGGAAAGCGGAGTCTTAACCACCAGACCATCAATTTAAAACAGTGCAAGCACCTTCCCTCCGAGCCCTCTCTCACACTTTTCACTGTATTATTTTCCTCCCTGGCACTCATCATCATTTGACTGACTTCTAGTTTACTTTACCCGTTTTAAGCTGCATGATGGCAGGAATTTGTTTCTCCTGTACACTGTTATATCCCTAGGATAGTGCTTGGCATGTTGTAGGCATTCATTATTGAATGAATAAGAAACTGAAATGCCCAATAAATAGAGGGGGAGAAAATGCTCAAACTCACCAGTAACCAACACAATATAAATTAAACAAAAATGAGATACTATTTCACAGTTAAATATTATCAATTTTTGTCTAAGATATGGAGAATGAAACAAGCTCTCAATGCTGGAGGCAGTGTACAGCCACACAAGTATTTTAGAAAGCCACTAGGCAATACCAAGAACATCTAAGAAACTATATGCCAACAAAAATTTTAAAAAAAGTAAGAGAGCAATCCTAAGATTCAGCAATTTCACTTCTGGTGTGTATTAAAAACTAAATAAAACATTATCAAGGACGCTCAAAGTTGTGAAACTAAACCAGTATTATGCCTTAGCAGGATTATTATAATAACCATACAAACCAGGCTTCCAAAACATAATACCTGGCTCCCTCAAACACACTCTCTCAAAATCGTCTAGTGACTTTTTATTTCACTCAGTTTGAAAACAATATTCATAGTAAGCATCTTTCAAGACTCTACAAGATCTTTACCCCACCCTACCCCTGGCCACTCCCATCCCTAGCATCTTTTGATCTTACCTTCTATTACTTTGTCCTGCTTCGCTATTCTCTAGCCACACTGACCATGTGATTCCTCAAGCAGTCAAGGCATGCTCCAACCTCAGGTCCTTTTACTAACCATTATGCCTGTCTGGAGTACTCATCCCCACCCAAGCAACTATATCATCATGACTCATGTCTTCATGAGTACTCTGCCTGCTATCACTCTGGCCTTCTCAGACTATCTAACTATCCACCTATTGCTGCAGCATGAGGCACGTAGGATCTTAGTTCCCTGACTAGGGATGGAACCTGGGCCCCCTGCACTGGAAAGCGGAGTCTTAACCACCAGACCATCAATTTAAAACAGTGCAAGCACCTTCCCTCCGAGCCCTCTCTCACACTTTTCACTGTATTATTTTCCTCCCTGGCACTCATCATCATTTGACTGACTTCTAGTTTACTTTACCCGTTTTAAGCTGCATGATGGCAGGAATTTGTTTCTCCTGTACACTGTTATATCCCTAGGATAGTGCTTGGCATGTTGTAGGCATTCATTATTGAATGAATAAGAAACTGAAATGCCCAATAAATAGAGGGGGAGAAAATGCTCAAACTCACCAGTAACCAACACAATATAAATTAAACAAAAATGAGATACTATTTCACAGTTAAATATTATCAATTTTTGTCTAAGATATGGAGAATGAAACAAGCTCTCAATGCTGGAGGCAGTGTACAGCCACACAAGTATTTTAGAAAGCCACTAGGCAATACCAAGAACATCTAAGAAACTATATGCCAACAAAAATTTTAAAAAAAGTAAGAGAGCAATCCTAAGATTCAGCAATTTCACTTCTGGTGTGTATTAAAAAACTAAATAAAACATTATCAAGGACGCTCAAAGTTGTGTAATTTGTAGGAGTAAAAAATTTGTAACTGAAATGTTCATTAGTAGAGGGGCAGAAAAGTAAAATATGGCATACTTATATGATGAAAATTATTCATCAGCTAAAAGAATGAGGCAAATCTCTGTTTTAACATGGATATATCTAGAAAGTAAAATGTGCAGTGTAAAAAGAAACTTGCAGAATGTTAACATATATTATTTACATAAAGGAAAAATAAAATTTTATACACAAACTACATCTATATATCTATATATAGCTTATATTATAAGCTAAAAACAAAAATATGGACTATATATACACCAATTTCACTTACCTCTAAGTAAAAAGGGAAGAAAACAGGATTGAGGAATAAACATAGGGAATTTTAAATTTATCTTTGACATTTTTCTCAAAAACAAGGTAGAAAATATTAATTTATTCATGTGGAGTAGAGGATACCACACCACCCTTTCTACCTTTCTATATTAGAATTTTCATCAATAAATCAGGTATATAAAACTGCTAACTTTATCAAGTCTTTAACACTTACAGTACATAACTACGTATCTAAACAAGGAAAATAAAAGCAATTTCTGTAATATTCCCCACTTACAACTACAGACCTGTTCAGTCATTTTATACTGTATAATCTGAAACCACTTAAAAATGATTTATGTTGGCCTTCAAAATCAGGTTTGTAAAAAAAAAAAAGCAGGTTTGTGCTTAGAATCAAGCAAAGTCAACAGAAAAAAACATTATGAATTGTAACAGTTAATATAGCAACCTTTATCATTCATATAAACTGAATTACTTTAAAATATTTTTCATTTCTCATTGGAGGATAATTACTTTACAATATTGTGATGGTTTCTGCCATACATTAACATGAATCAGTCATGGTATATATACGTCCCCTTCCTCTTGAACCTCCCTCCCCATGCCACTCTTCTCAGTTGTCAGAGAGCACCAGCTTTGGGTGAGCTGCATCAAACAGCAAATTCCCACTATTTACTTTATATATGGTAATGTATATGTTTCAGTGCTTCAAATCATCCTACCCTCTCTTTCCTCCAATGAATTACTATTTTAAAGACTCATTCAAGTTTCTTTTCCTATAATAATCAGGAAGAATGACCCATAAACCCTGTTAGTTGAGAAATTGCCTAAATTTTTCCTTTTTAATAGTCATTATTGATGACTTAGAAATTTAAGAACAAATTATCCAAGAAAAAGAAGGAAACCCTACCATGGAATTTATGATAAAGAATAGCTTCTTCCTTTAAAAAATTAGTTGAAACTCTTAAGTTTAATCAAAATCACAAGAAAAACCGAAGGTTTCTAATGTAAATAAATTAAACAAGAGAATATTTTCTTAACATTACTAAAGTAAGATTTACCTTAATGTGCTGTTAATCGCTCCCAGTTTACTAGCCTGCTCACAGTCTTCTATTTCTTTGGTATTGTTTGCTGCTTTTGAGTACTAAAAGGAAGTTAATAATAAGTTCAGTGATAATTATAACCTTTCTCTTTATTTCATGTTCCATTGACAGAAGAGTCAATTTGTTAATAAATATATATACTAAATATAGATGCATCCTATCATCGAAATCCCTAACACATGGAAGAAATGCAAATGAAATTGTGTCACAAATTTCCACCTAATAAGTAAGCAAAGACATTAAAAATGTAGCAATTTATATTGTTATGTTGGTGATGATGTGAACTGAGAAGACCCTCTTGGGAAAGTAACTTAATATTTACGTAGAGCTAGAAACATGAATAAATCCTTGAACTAGCAGTCCAACTGCTGAATTCATATCCAGGGCAACATTTAAAAACAAAAACCACTCTAGAAAGTTATTTGGTACTCTCTCATCAAGTTGAGATAAGCATACCCTTTGGCCCAGCAATCTTACTTCTAGATATAGACCTAGAGAAACTCTTACATATGTGCACAATTCGACGAAAGACAAAGATGCCAGAACGTCATTGTTTCTAATAGCAAAAACCTGAAAACAATTGAAATGTCCATCAACAGAGGAATGGCTAGTCATACAATTATACAAATATTTATACAACTGAATACTTCACAGCTATTAAAATGAACAAAATCTACATATACATATATCAGCAGAAACAAAATTTCAAAAGCACAATACTGAGTAAAGTTATTAAGTAAAAAAATGTTTTAAACTTGAATAAACACAAAATATAGATTTATTTTAAAGTTTTTAAAATTTCATGTAAAAGCTCTATATATTACCTGTGGATAATGTATAAGACAACATAAAAATAAAAAGTATCAGAGAAGGACACATAGCAACTTCACCTAAGTGACTAGCTCCCAGGAGGAGGAAATATTAATATATAATGGGACTGGGACAGAGTTCAGAAGGGATTTCAATTATCTTTATACTATTTATTTTATATCTGAAACAAAAATAAATAAAAAAGAGTGAACATAAAAGCCTGCAAAAGGTAGACTATATAAGAAAGAAAGCATTAAAGGGGGGAGGTTCAGTTTTAATTAAAGCTTTGTGCTGTTAATCGCTCCCAGTTTACTAGCCTCTTTTTATTTCTTTGGAATTGTTTGCTGCTTTTGAGTACTAAAAGGAAGTTAATAATAAGTTCAGTGATAATTATAACCTTTCTCTTTATTTCATGTTCCATTGACAGAAGAGTCAATTTGTTAATAAATATATATACTAAATATAGATGCATCCTATCATCGAAATCCCTAACACATGGAAGAAATGCAAATGAAATTGTGTCACAAATTTCCACCTAATAAGTAAGCAAAGACATTAAAAATGTAGCAATTTATATTGTTATGTTGGTGATGATGTGAACTGAGAAGACCCTCTTGGGAAAGTAACTTAATATTTACGTAGAGCTAGAAACATGAATAAATCCTTGAACTAGCAGTCCAACTGCTGAATTCATATCCAGGGCAACATTTAAAAACAAAAACCACTCTAGAAAGTTATTTGGTACTCTCTCATCAAGTTGAGATAAGCATACCCTTTGGCCCAGCAATCTTACTTCTAGATATAGACCTAGAGAAACTCTTACATATGTGCACAATTCGACGAAAGACAAAGATGCCAGAACGTCATTGTTTCTAATAGCAAAAACCTGAAAACAATTGAAATGTCCATCAACAGAGGAATGGCTAGTCATACAATTATACAAATATTTATACAACTGAATACTTCACAGCTATTAAAATGAACAAAATCTACATATACATATATCAGCAGAAACAAAATTTCAAAAGCACAATACTGAGTAAAGTTATTAAGTAAAAAAATGTTTTAAACTTGAATAAACACAAAATATAGATTTATTTTAAAGTTTTTAAAATTTCATGTAAAAGCTCTATATATTACCTGTGGATAATGTATAAGACAACATAAAAATAAAAAGTATCAGAGAAGGACACATAGCAACTTCACCTAAGTGACTAGCTCCAAGGAGGGAGGAAATATTAATATATAATGGGACTGGGACAGAGTTCAGAAGGGATTTCAATTATCTTTATACTATTTATTTTATATCTGAAACAAAAATAAATAAAAAAGAGTGAACATAAAAGCCTGCAAAAGGTAGACTATATAAGAAGAAAATGGAGAGCAGATGCATTAGGAAGCAGAGAGAGAGGGTTTGATTATCTTTACTGTATGATAGTGAAAAATCAGAAATATACTGTTATTTAAAAAACATGAATAGCAAAGTAAACTATATCACATACCCATAAGAGGAAAATGGTATCTTTAATAAAGAAGTATTTCAATGCCATTGAAAAGTACTATGCTCAAAATATCTTGATAATTGTTTATATAATCTAATCCTGAATATGACCAAAATAGTTGAGAGAGTAAAAACACATGCCTGAAAAAACACCTGTTGATTAGGTAAACTGACACTGTAGTTATACTTTACAGTTCTTCTAGATTCCAAAGATGCTATATAATTTAATTGTAAAAATATACTACACCTCAAGGCTTGCTACAAAATTAGGAATTTTAGATTTTCAGGGAAAAATTTGTCAGTTCTCAGCTAACCATATTACAGTTCTCTTCTGCAACTCCTTAAACAGTAAGGGGCAAGTTTCACTATCCAAAGCAGAAATATTTAGTGAAGAAAAGTGACTCACCTTATTGGAACTCCCAGCTTTAATTCCAACTGGAATTTTACTCTTAAAAGAATAACAATAAAAATTTAGAAAATGATCTTGACATTTTTTCACAAATTACTGACACCATTATTCTAAGGCTGTTTTAGTCCATGAGGAGAAAATATACATTCGTTCAAATTCAGTTTTCATACTACCTCTTGAGGTGAAAGGTAAATTTCCCCAATTTATAAACTTGTAAATCATAGTATAGAAAACTGAGTGACAAAGGCTGTCAAAATCAGCTCTAATAACTCTCAATGCAATAATTAATAGTTCATATATTTTTAAGTTAAAAAAAACCTGGCAAAATCACTTTTTCCATAAACTTTCTTTCCACAGAAACAACTTTTTAAAAATTCAAAATTATCCAAAATACATGATGCTCAAATAAAAGCTATGCTTTAAGTTGACATTTAAAATTTACATAATTTTGAATTAACATTAGAAAGCAAGAGTAAGTTATTTGACAGAACCCTGGTTGGTGAGGGTCAGTGGATGGCAGAGGGAAGGACTGGGAGTTTGGGGTTAGGAGATACAAACAACTATATATAGGATGGATAAACAACCAGGTCCTACTGTATAGCACAGGGAAATATATTCAATATCCTGTGAAAAAACAAAATGGGAAAGAATATAAAAAAAAGTATATATATGTATAATTGAGTCACTTTGCTGTACAGCAGAAATTAAGGACACTTTGGACATGACTTAGCAACTAAAGCAAGAAAATCAACCACACTTGAATAAATTCGTTTTTTAAAAAAAAGAGTAAGTTCTTTGGCTCATATGATTAACCTAGGGCTTACCAATGTAGGAACTGCACCAATGTAAGAACTGTAATGTAGGTCTGTCTCTTCTATGAAACCACTAATTAGTTTCAAGCTTAAATACATCTATGAATTATTATAGTTAGCTTACCAAACACAATCTTATTTAAAATTATATCTTGAAACAGGCAATCTCAGGTTGCTCCTTGGATCAAACCAGGGGACTGATTTGCAACATCTGAATCTATGGACTATCAAATTAATAGCAAATTACCTATGAAAACTTTGTCATGCTTCATAGATAAAAGCTTAGTCAAAGAACAAATATTTTTTTTGATCAGGCTGAAGAATGTAAATACTAATAAGAATTTTTCCCCAATGAACAAAGAGGTCATATACTTAAAGCATTACTTGCTGCCAAAATTTTACCATTTCAGTGTTTTCTAGCACCACTAACAGAGGGCAGAAGAGAGAAAACTATAAAACTCAAGCCAAATATAGCACTTACGGTTATCAGATCCTGAAGTTAAAGTATAGAATTCTTATCAAAAGTGCACTCTAATTGTTGTCTTCTAACTCATAATATGCTAAAGTCAAAGTACACTTGCAGCTCTTAAACAGTTTTGATGCTAGATGTGGTAACTTGTGACCGAAGCGAAGCTTACTACAGGCTCTTGAGAAATACTGGGACAGACACCACAGATGATCATCATGCATGACACAAAAATCATAAAAGAGAATTATTAAACCTAATAGGTAAAATCAAACATGAAATAAACCTGGCTGTTGCCACTAACAATAGGAAGCAGTCTGCAAATTACAAAATTAAGTGAGCCCCATGATTAGACTTCAAATTCTAGAATGCAAACTCTGAATCATGAGAAGTTTGGGTTCAATATGAAATGCCTACTGAATTCTTCCCCAAAGACAGAGAAATGCAAATACCGTCACATTTGTTAAAAGAACCAACATAAAGGGAAAGTTTTTACCTCTAGAAAGAAATGAAAGAGAAAGGCATTGGGAAGGGAATAGATAAAATTTTAAACAAATGTGTCAGATTTCTTATGTTGGGGATTTATACACAAATAAACTCCTTCACTTATTTTTGTTAGAGATTTAGGACTACAAGACAGAGAAGAAATATTGTATGACATCACTTAAAAAGAAACAATACAAATGAACTTACAAAACAGAAAGAGATTCACAGACTTAGAGAAGGAACTCACGCAGGGAAGGGATCATCAGGGAGTTTGGGGTAGACATGTACACACTGCATATGTAAAATGGATAACCAGACACAACCTACTGTGCAGCACATGGAACTCTGTTCAATATTATTGGGCAGCCTGGATAGGAGGGGACTTGAGGAGAGAATGGATACATGTACATGTATGGCTGAGTCTTTCTGCTGTTCACCTGAAACTATCACACCATTGTTAATCAGCTACACCCCAACCCAAAACAAAAGGCTAAAAAAAAATTTAAGACTACAGAGGATAATCTTCTGTAGGCAATAAGAAACTGATTATCTTAACATAAAAATAACTTAGAAAAATATACCATGCAAAGCCAAGTAACTCTCATAGCTCAGCAATAAAAAGGCAACTCAGTTAAAAACTGGACAAAGGGGGCCTCCCTGGTGGTCCAGTGGTAAGGACAATCCCTGACCAGTTCAATCCCTGACCTGGCAAGATCCCATGTGCTGCGGAGTGGCTGGACCAATGTGTCCAACTACTGAGCTGGAGTTCTGGAGCACGTGCACCCAGAGCCAGTGCTTTGCAGCAAGAGAGGCCATTGCGATGGGAGGCCCACACAAGGCCAAAGAGCAATGATAGAAATGAAAGACCAATAGAAGTGGCCAAAAAGAAAAAAAAAGAAACAAACTGGACAAAGGATTTTTGATGAATATATACAAATGGCCAATAAGCACCTGAAAAGATGCCTGATATCAGGGAAATGATATCAAAACCAAAATGAGATGCCATTTGTAAGGATGGCTAAAATAAAAGATAAAGACAGTGGACTTCTGTGATGGCACAATGGATTAGAATTCTCCTGCCAATACAGCAGACATGGGTTCAATTCCTGGTCCAGGAAGATTCCACATGCTTCCTCATACCACAGAGCAACTAAGCCCATAGGCCACAACTACTGAGCCTGTGTGCTGCAGCTATTGAAGTTTAGAGCTAGAGGCTACACTCCACAACAAGAGAAGTCACAGCTTCATGCACTACAACGAAGAGTAGCCCCAATGTGCTACAACTAGAGAAAGCCCACACCAGAAAAGAAGGTAAGACATTAACAAGTGTTGACAATATGCAGATAAGCTGGAACCATCATACATTGCTAGAGTCATGTAAAATGATGCAGCCACAGTAGTTTACACTCTGGCAGTTTCTCAAGAGTTAAAAGTTACTACATGATCTGGCTATTCCACTCCAAAGCATACTTAAGAGAATTAAAAACCGTATGTTCACACCAATATTTGTACCTGGATATTTATTCATTATTCATAGTAGCCAAAAAGTGGAAACAACCCAAATGTCCATCAACTGATGAATAAATAAGATGAAGTATGGCCATACAATGGAATATTATTCAGCAGTGGGATGAAGTACTGATACACGTTACAACATGGATTGATCTTCAAAACACTATAATAAGCAAAAGAAGCCAGTCACAAATGATCATATATTGTATGATTTTAACCTACATTAAGTGTCCATAATAGGTAAACTCATAAAAACAGAGTGGATTAATGGTTTCCAGCAGGAGGTGGGAGTAGGAAACAGGGAAGGACTGCTGATGGGTAGGGGTTTCTTTCTGGGGTAATGAGAATGTATTACAACTAAATAGTGGTGACTGCTGCACAGTTCTGTGATATGCTAAAACTCAATGAATTGAGTGAGCACTTTAGAATGAGTGAATTTTATGGTATGTGAATTATGTCTGAATAAAGTTATTATTAAAAAATAATGATGGTAATGATATTAAGTTAAAATAGCAATTCAAGCTTATATTGACATAAACATACAATAAAGGAAAAGCTCTTTATGCAGTAGAATGCCAACTAATAAATGTAGAAGAAATGAATCATAAAAATCACTATTTGACAATCATCATATAAATCATCAATTGAAGAATCATAAGTGAATGCTAAAACCACAATGGTAAAAATATGATAAAAAATTGGAAATTTTCACGGTTTCAAACAATATTCCTATTTTACTATGAGGGACTATGGTGCACACAACCTTAACCACAAGATGACATCATGTCCCCCCCATAGGACACAGAGAAGGACACGAAGTCACTTCTATGGTCTACTGTCAAAAGTACAAGACCTGAATGCAATTAGAAGAGAACAGAAAAATCCAAAATAAGAGGTATTCTCAAAATAACTGGTAGAGAGGAGGTGGGAGAGAGGAGGTTTGTTAAAGAGATGAGAACAAGAGAGAAAGGAATGCTGAAGGACTACTCCAAATGAAAAGAAGCCTAAAGAGACATGACATCTACATACAAGGTATGCTTCTGGAACACAAACAGTGTTGTTGTTTCTGCTGAAGCACTTTTTTTTTTTTAAATGTTGAAAATAGTTTTTTTTTTTTTTATTCTTTATTTTAAAGGTTTTACAGAGTTTTGTTGTTCACAGACATGTATGTTCCCAGATCAGTCATATGCATATCCATGGTCCCCATCTCCCCAGGTCCCCACATCCCACCCCTCCAGACCTTCGCCCCAAGCCGTTGTAAGTACTCCTATTCCCTTAGCACTATGACACTAGCTATCTTTTCCACACATAACAGTATAGGTTTCCATGTTACTCCCTCCATGTGAAGCACATTATTAAGTCAGTTAGTGACCTGTGATTAAGGTCTACAGAGTCGATGTTAGTAATATATAATTGTTCATTTCCCGATTTTGCCAATTATGCTATGGTTAATAACCTTGAGAAATGCACACTGAAGTAGTTAGAGGTAAAAGATCATCACGTTGGTAACATATCTTTATGGTTTTAAGAAAATAACAATGTTAATACATACCTAGAGAGAGAATAAGAAAGAAAATGCTCAATATTAACATTTGGGGAAATCTGGATAAAAAAATACATGGGAACTGTTTGTACTATTCTTGCAACTTTTCTATAGGTCTGATATTATTTCTAACTGAAAAGTTAAAACATTTTTTTCTTAAAAGAAAACACAAATTATTAAAAAAAAATTTGTCCTTTTAGAAAGGATATTGGTTCAGATGTTTTTTCTCTGTTTTTAAGACAAAAGACTGATTTTAGGTTTTCTTAGAAAAAAAAAGTAAAATGAAAACACAGCTTATAACTAATTACTGTCAAAGAAGAATATAATTATTATGCTAGATGTCAAAAAAACAAAAGTGTGAAATGTAGCATTCCCCTATTAATAAGTACAGCCCTTTCTTGCCCTCTGTGTAACGAAACCAAGCAAAGACCTAATTCCAAGATTTGAATTTTCTCAACTTTCTGCACTCTAATTCCCACTCTAAATTTGAAATTTAAGGTCAGTAGTAGTTTCTTTGCCCATGAAACAAGATGCAGATTCAATAAAGCATGAAATAAAAGCCAAGTATAGACCCTGTCCTAAAACAGGCCTCCATTTTAGCACGAGACTCTAGTTCTACACCCAGTTACCAACATTGCTGGATACATAAGGTTCTTCAAACCCATTTTGGTACAAGTACAGACTGAATCTTTCATCCTCTAGTTAAAAAGAAGAGAGCTGAAGAGGATATATGAATCTGATGACAGGTCTAAATGCTTTGACAAAAGCCTAAAACATAGAATTCATGCTTATCTGAAAGTCCAAGAGAAAGCATTTCTCTTTTCAACTTTTCGAAGATTTGTTTTACCTCTGGACAAGGCTCCACATGACAGTCTTTTATTGAACAATGGCCATCTTCTGCCCAGAAAGGACATGGTCGCTTCAGGTTAACCTCGAGAGAAGGAATGAATGCAGGTTAGTCAAAGTGTGTCACAGTCCTGCAGAGATAAGTATCCCTGTGCTGGGCACCAAGGACTTGCCAAAGAAGTAAAAGCATCCTATTCTGGGGCATTTGTATAGTTTGGAAGTTAAAATGACTTAATTTTGTCAGAGATCCAAGGTATAATACAAAATTTTAACAATAGTCTTCTGACACTTCAGAAGGGAATAAAGTCCAAGCACACTGCTCATCTGAAGAACCTGGAAAGCATTTCAGGAACACTCAGTAATGCCTCCAAGCCCCTGACCATCACTCACTGACCAGTTCTCCCAGGCACCCACCCACTTAACAGATGTGCACCGAGCGCCCACTATGCACCAGGCATGGTGTAGGCGCCGGAAGCAGAAAAATCACTTTCCCACTGCCGCTTACAATCTCCTGGACTAGAAAATCACATATTTGCATGTGTACTTAATTACAAATTGTGGCAAGTACTAGAAAGGGAAACCCCAAGTTCTGTGATGCAAAATACTGGGGCTGGTGGGTGGAGCTCTCTGAGGAGGTGGTGTTTTAGTTGGTGGAAGTTTGCATGTGGAAAGGTAACAGGGTGGGGGCTGTTTATCGAAACCAAGCAAAGACCTAATTCCAAGATTTGAATTTTCTCAACTTTCTGCACTCTAATTCCCACTCTAAATTTGAAATTTAAGGTCAGTAGTAGTTTCTTTGCCCATGAAACAAGATGCAGATTCAATAAAGCATGAAATAAAAGCCAAGTATAGACCCTGTCCTAAAACAGGCCTCCATTTTAGCACGAGACTCTAGTTCTACACCCAGTTACCAACATTGCTGGATACATAAGGTTCTTCAAACCCATTTTGGTACAAGTACAGACTGAATCTTTCATCCTCTAGTTAAAAAGAAGAGAGCTGAAGAGGATATATGAATCTGATGACAGGTCTAAATGCTTTGACAAAAGCCTAAAACATAGAATTCATGCTTATCTGAAAGTCCAAGAGAAAGCATTTCTCTTTTCAACTTTTCGAAGATTTGTTTTACCTCTGGACAAGGCTCCACATGACAGTCTTTTATTGAACAATGGCCATCTTCTGCCCAGAAAGGACATGGTCGCTTCAGGTTAACCTCGAGAGAAGGAATGAATGCAGGTTAGTCAAAGTGTGTCACAGTCCTGCAGAGATAAGTATCCCTGTGCTGGGCACCAAGGACTTGCCAAAGAAGTAAAAGCATCCTATTCTGGGGCATTTGTATAGTTTGGAAGTTAAAATGACTTAATTTTGTCAGAGATCCAAGGTATAATACAAAATTTTAACAATAGTCTTCTGACACTTCAGAAGGGAATAAAGTCCAAGCACACTGCTCATCTGAAGAACCTGGAAAGCATTTCAGGAACACTCAGTAATGCCTCCAAGCCCCTGACCATCACTCACTGACCAGTTCTCCCAGGCACCCACCCACTTAACAGATGTGCACCGAGCGCCCACTATGCACCAGGCATGGTGTAGGCGCCGGAAGCAGAAAAATCACTTTCCCACTGCCGCTTACAATCTCCTGGACTAGAAAATCACATATTTGCATGTGTACTTAATTACAAATTGTGGCAAGTACTAGAAAGGGAAACCCCAAGTTCTGTGATGCAAAATACTGGGGCTGGTGGGTGGAGCTCTCTGAGGAGGTGGTGTTTTAGTTGGTGGAAGTTTGCATGTGGAAAGGTAACAGGGCTGGGGCAGTTCTAGGAACTAAGAAGCTCACTTAGGTTCACTGATTTTTTGAGGGGAAGGTAGAAGGTGGCAGGGAACAAGGGGAGAGATAGGCCAGATCATATAGGACATTTCACCATGGGACAAGCCTTGGTTTTCATATTCCAAACCTAATGAGAAGATGGTAATTCAACAGGGCCTCCACGTGGATTGCCTGAACCAAAAACCAAAGCTTTATTCTTGTTTCTTCCCTTGTTTTATCCCCTGCAAACAAGTCATTGTTCACTTCTCACCACCTACCCTTGCCTGACTACTGCAAGTCACCCTGTTCCTACTGCTCTCTAGTCTCTACATAGCAGCCATAATCAGCTACTTGAAACACAATTCTGAGCACATCAAGCTCTGCTCAAAACCGTCCTGTGGCTTCCTGTCTCCTTCACAGTAAATCCACAGGCCCTCCATCACCTGGCCTCCTGCCACCTGTCTGACCTGTCTCCTCCCACAGACCTCCAGCCACAATGGTCTTCTGTCTAGGAACACACCAAGCTCCTTCCTGTCTTGGGGCCTTTCTGGTGGCTCCTCTGGATCTCTCATGGTTGAGTCCCCTCACCTCCTTTGGAGTTCTCTCAAACAGCACCTTAGCAGAGAGCTACCTTTCCGACCAGACTCACCCGGTATGCACCCTACATGCCATTTCATTATAGCATTTATGCAGGGCCCTCAACCTCCAAAAACAAAAAACTTCTGCTCGGGGTCCCTGAAGAACCTGGAAAGCATTTCAGGAACACTCAGTAATGCCTCCAAGCCCTGACCATCACTCACTGACCAGTTCTCCCAGGCACCCACCCACTTAACAGATGTGCACCGAGCGCCCACTATGCACCAGGCATGGTGTAGGCGCCGGAAGCAGAAAAATCACTTTCCCACTGCCGCTTACAATCTCCTGGACTAGAAAATCACATATTTGCATGTGTACTTAATTACAAATTGTGGCAAGTACTAGAAAGGGAAACCCCAAGTTCTGTGATGCAAAATACTGGGGCTGGTGGGTGGAGCTCTCTGAGGAGGTGGTGTTTTAGTTGGTGGAAGTTTGCATGTGGAAAGGTAACAGGGCTGGGGCAGTTCTAGGAACTAAGAAGCTCACTTAGGTTCACTGATTTTTTGAGGGGAAGGTAGAAGGTGGCAGGGAACAAGGGGAGAGATAGGCCAGATCATATAGGACATTTCACCATGGGACAAGCCTTGGTTTTCATATTCCAAACCTAATGAGAAGATGGTAATTCAACAGGGCCTCCACGTGGATTGCCTGAACCAAAAACCAAAGCTTTATTCTTGTTTCTTCCCTTGTTTTATCCCCTGCAAACAAGTCATTGTTCACTTCTCACCACCTACCCTTGCCTGACTACTGCAAGTCACCCTGTTCCTACTGCTCTCTAGTCTCTACATAGCAGCCATAATCAGCTACTTGAAACACAATTCTGAGCACATCAAGCTCTGCTCAAAACCGTCCTGTGGCTTCCTGTCTCCTTCACAGTAAATCCACAGGCCCTCCATCACCTGGCCTCCTGCCACCTGTCTGACCTGTCTCCTCCCACAGACCTCCAGCCACAATGGTCTTCTGTCTAGGAACACACCAAGCTCCTTCCTGTCTTGGGGCCTTTCTGGTGGCTCCTCTGGATCTCTCATGGTTGAGTCCCCTCACCTCCTTTGGAGTTCTCTCAAACAGCACCTTAGCAGAGAGCTACCTTTCCGACCAGACTCACCCGGTATGCACCCTACATGCCATTTCATTATAGCATTTATCACTACCCGAATATTACTTATTTATTGGCTGTACTCCTCACTGTAGGGATGGGGATTTTGCCTGGTTGATTATTTTATCCCAGTGCCTACAACATGTAAGAGACACCTCAGTAAATCAACAGGAAGGCAAAGTAAGCAATACCCTTATTACAGAGCAAGAGGCAAAAACTGGTAGCGACTGGCAACATGAGGAGAGAGTGGTCAACTCTGCCTACGGGGTGTCAGGAAGGCCCTCTTGGTAACAGGTAAGACAGCTATGACCAGAAGGTTCCTAGAGATTTCTAGGCAGAGGGATCAGGATGTCTAAAGGCAAAGAACCTTAAAATCACTGCTTGGGAATTTCAGTGCCCCTGAGCTCCTGGCTTGTAAATCCAGCTCCTCCCTGACTTCTCCACAGGACATGCACAGGTTAAACGTAATAACACACCCCAAATTGTGCTCTGCCCTCTACTAATTCCTGCTGCCTCAGTAAACAGCACTTTCATTACTCTAGTTTTTCAGGCCCAAATCCCAGCATCACCCCACAAAGGTAACTCTGAAAATCAGCTCAGTACAAAATTCAAGTACAGTTCAATGGCTGAGAACCCCTCCCATGGGCTGGTTCCCTAGTTTCCTGTCCCCTGTTCATGGGCCTCCTCCTGTTGCTTCTCAAATACATGAGGCACACCATAGTCTCCCAGTCTTTGCTCCTGCTGTTCCTCTGCCTAGAATGTTCTTTCTCCAGATATTCACATGGCTTGCCTTCTCATATCTTTTAGGTCTTCCCCTAATGCCACATTTTTGGTTTGCTGTTTTAAGTTGTTACATTTTAAGCTGATCTGTTCCATAGCAACAGATAATTAATATACAGTACAAGAAGTCAGTTGTGGTACACACAGCTGCTCAGATCACCCTTTAGGAAGAAAGCTTCTTCCCTCGGCCTGGAAACATTACAGGCAGCCAACCTCAGCTAAAGAGAGCCACGTGGCCCAAGGTTACTACATCCAATGACTGGTGTAAGGATATAAAAGCCTAGCCATCCCCTTGAAGTGGGGAACTTCTCTGGAGGGTTATATTAAGAACTCCCCACTGGAGGCTTATTGGGTGGCTCAGTGGTAAAGAATCCATCTGCCAATGTAGAAGACACAGGTTGGATCTCTGATCCAGGAAGATCCCACATGCCTTAGAGCAACCAAGCCACAAGACCCAAGACAGCCAAAATAAATAAATACTTTTTTTTTTAAAATAGAGAACTCTCCCAAAGAGTAATGAGAGGTTTCCCTGAGGCTGCATTAAAGCTACACTTCTCCCTCTGCCCAGTGCTGATGTCCTCTCTTCCTTTTCCTTCCCTATGTTGCTGGTTCCAAGAGTTGTCCCTAATTAACAATCTTAGACACTAAACACAATCTCAGAGTCAGCTTCTCAGGGAACCTAACCTGTGACAACTTGTCTGACTCCAGGGGGATAAAATCCAGAAACCTACTGTTATTTTTATTGGGACCACATGAAACTTTCATATTAACCAGCGGGAGAGTTAACATTTGGTTGAGCCTCCTTGTGTGTCTCTCAAGAGTGTTTTGAAGCTTTCTTCCTTTAGGGTTTACACATTTCTTGATACATTTATTCCCATTCCCATATATTTTATATATATTTTTGCTAATGTAACTGGGGATTTCTTCTTCATTATATCTTCTAACTTCCTGTCTGTACTTATGAAGATATTAATTTTTAATATTAAGTTTACAGGCTGCATCATAAAACATTTTTTATTTGTGTTCATTTTATTAGTTTTATAGGTCTACTTTTGTCATTTATACAATAGAGATAGTTTTGTTCTTTTAAAATTTTTATGTCTCTCGTTTTTCCTTGTTTAATTCTACTGGCCAATATGGTCCAATATGAAAGGAAAGAGTAAGTTTCCTCTCAGCATGGTTCCTGTCCTAAAGGAGAATTCCTCTAGTGTTTGCACATGAGTAAGGTGCTAGCAATGTTGATTTAGACCTGAAATTATCATGTTAAAGTAAGATTTATGGGTACTTCCTTATTAATGTTTTTAAAAATCAGGAACATGTACTGACTCTTGTTAGCTAAAGAGAGCCACGTGGCCCAAGGTTACTACATCCAATGACTGGTGTAAGGATATAAAAGCCTAGCCATCCCCTTGAAGTGGGGAACTTCTCTGGAGGGTTATATTAAGAACTCCCCACTGGAGGCTTATTGGGTGGCTCAGTGGTAAAGAATCCATCTGCCAATGTAGAAGACACAGGTTGGATCTCTGATCCAGGAAGATCCCACATGCCTTAGAGCAACCAAGCCACAAGACCCAAGACAGCCAAAATAAATAAATACTTTTTTTAAAATAGAGAACTCTCCCAAAGAGTAATGAGAGGTTTCCCTGAGGCTGCATTAAAGCTACACTTCTCCCTCTGCCCAGTGCTGATGTCCTCTCTTCCTTTTCCTTCCCTATGTTGCTGGTTCCAAGAGTTGTCCCTAATTAACAATCTTAGACACTAAACACAATCTCAGAGTCAGCTTCTCAGGGAACCTAACCTGTGACAACTTGTCTGACTCCAGGGGGATAAAATCCAGAAACCTACTGTTATTTTTATTGGGACCACATGAAACTTTCATATTAACCAGCGGGAGAGTTAACATTTGGTTGAGCCTCCTTGTGTGTCTCTCAAGAGTGTTTTGAAGCTTTCTTCCTTTAGGGTTTACACATTTCTTGATACATTTATTCCCATTCCCATATATTTTATATATATTTTTGCTAATGTAACTGGGGATTTCTTCTTCATTATATCTTCTAACTTCCTGTCTGTACTTATGAAGATATTAATTTTTAATATTAAGTTTACAGGCTGCATCATAAAACATTTTTTATTTGTGTTCATTTTATTAGTTTTATAGGTCTACTTTTGTCATTTATACAATAGAGATAGTTTTGTTCTTTTAAAATTTTTATGTCTCTCGTTTTTCCTTGTTTAATTCTACTGGCCAATATGGTCCAATATGAAAGGAAAGAGTAAGTTTCCTCTCAGCATGGTTCCTGTCCTAAAGGAGAATTCCTCTAGTGTTTGCACATGAGTAAGGTGCTAGCAATGTTGATTTAGACCTGAAATTATCATGTTAAAGTAAGATTTATGGGTACTTCCTTATTAATGTTTTTAAAAATCAGGAACATGTACTGAATCTTGTTGAAAACCTAAAAGCCTTGGGCTTCCCTGGTGGTCCAGTGGGTAAGGACACCGCCTTGCAATGCAAGGGGCGCCAGTTCCATCCCTGGCCTGGGAAGATCCCACGTGCCGCGGAGCAGCTGGACTGATGTGTCCAATTACCGAGCTGGAGCTCTGGAGGGCATGCGCCCAGAGCCGGTGCTCTGCGACAACAGAGGCCACTGTGATGGGAGGCCCACACGGGCCAAAGAACAAAGATGGATGAAAATAGATAAATGAAAGACCAATAGAAGTGGCCCGCCCACCCTCTTCCTCCCCACCCTACCCAAAATAAATAAATAAATAAATGTTTTTTAAAAAAATTTAAAAAAAAATAGAAAGAAAACCTAAAAGCCTCATCTTTGCATTCTTAGAATAAAATCCACTTGGTCATGATATATTTTTTTGGTTGCTCAAAGCTTAGGC
The DNA here is from genome assembly GCA_022376925.1 of Tragulus kanchil. Lineage (NCBI taxonomy): Eukaryota > Metazoa > Chordata > Mammalia > Artiodactyla > Tragulidae > Tragulus > Tragulus kanchil. The sequence continues at coordinate 98,769,678 of JAIOJX010000005.1, read as the reverse complement.
ATGAAATCATCTTCAATTTCACTGTTATCCTCACAGCTTACATTCAATCCATCAAAAAAGCATGCTGTGTTACCTTTCACATGTGACATTAATTTAACCATTTTTCACCTCATCCAATACTACTACCTTATTGCACATCCATATCATCTTTCATGTGAAATGCTGGAACAGCCTCAGAAATGGTTTCTCCATTTTCTCAGTCTCTCTTGTACAAATTCCTCCAATAGCGTCTCATTCAACTTTGTGTGGTTAGTAAGGCCCTCTAATTTTTTAAGTCACTGTTTAACTCTCAAAGTTTGAGTTAAATGCTTAGATGAAAGTACAGTTTTATTTTATTTTTTGGCCATACTGCGCAGGATCATTGTTCCCCAGCCAGTCATTGAACCCAGGCCCTTGGCAGTAAGAACACAGAATCCCAAACACTGAACCACCAGGGAATCCCTTAATCTTTTTTTGTTAATTAATTTTTTAACTTGAAGGATACTAGCTTTACAGAATCTTTTTTTTTCTTTAAATCTGGCCCTTAACTACCCCCTAATTCTTCACTTTCCTCCAGCTATCCTGGTCTTCAGATTCTCTATGACTTTAAATCTGTAGTTCTACCCCCAACACCAGAATGTTCTTTCTCCAGATCTTGTTGTGGTTTACTCTTTCACATTAGGTAGGTCTTTGCTCAAAAGGCACAGCCAGGAATGCCTTCCTTTCCTGACCACTTTCTGTAAAACAGGGCTACTTACCTTTCCCATCCCCATTTTTTTCTCTCTTACTTTGCTTTATTTTTCTCTATAGTATTTATCATCACAGGAAATTACATTTTACTTTTACTTGTTTAATGTATGTCTCCCTAATCATAAAAAAATGTTTCTTGGGGCTTCCCTGGTGGTCCAGTGGGTAAAGAGACTGCCTAGGAGTGCACGGGGCACTGGTTCGATCTCTGATCCAGGAAGATTTCATGTGCTGCAGAGCAGCTGGGCTGGTGTGTCCAATTACGAGCCAGCACTATGGAGTGCATGCACTCAGAGATGGTGCTCTGCAGCAACAGAGGTCACTGCAATGGGAGGCCCACACATGCTAAAGAATAAAAGAGATGGATGAAAATAAATGAATGATGATTTAGAGGCAAACAAAACAAACAAACAAAATGTTTCCTAAGGTCAGAAGCTTTATTTTATTCACTATTGTGTCCACAGCACCTAGAATACACTCTGCTACAAAGTAGTTATTTGATAAACATTTGGTAAACAAAGGAACAGAATGGAGAGTAGAAGAGAGAAAATATAAATACCAGCTAAAGAGGCCAACTTACCAGTTGGCAGAGGTGGGCTGATATTTCTACCTGTATTTCCTTGCTGGCTAAATCATACATATGTGTGCTTAAAATCAACCTCTTTCTTGGCTTTCCTCTTCCCTTTTTTAAAAATTTGTATGTTGACAGAACTATAAGAAGAGTAGACAGCATCCAAATATCTTAGACTTAAAGCTAGCTGATTAACTCAATCACTGCATTACTCTCCTCTGCAAGAGGGTATGAATACATTCTGATAACATAATGTCGATATGTTGGTTGGAATATTTTTTAAATTGCATGCCCAGAGATGAATTGCATGTTGGCTAGCCAAGCATACTATTATTTTTGCCTACTTGACTTTCATTTTTCCTCCTTCTGTAACATCCCCTAATTTCCCTTTGAGAAACAATTTGCAAATATGCAAATACAAGTAGGACTGTTAACCAAATTGTCTTTTGGTTAAGGCGTGGGATGACATGACTCTACCTAGATTAATTCAGACCCTTTCGCCCAGAAATTTGACTCTTGTATAACATAAAAATATGGGGAAATGGTTAATTTAATCCAAAATTTTGGTATCACAAAGAAAATGGTCATTTTTTCTCTCTTACTTTGCTTTATTTTTCTCTATAGTATTTATCATCACAGGAAATTACATTTTACTTTTACTTGTTTAATGTATGTCTCCTAATCATAAAAAAATGTTTCTTGGGGCTTCCCTGGTGGTCCAGTGGGTAAAGAGACTGCCTAGGAGTGCACGGGGCACTGGTTCGATCTCTGATCCAGGAAGATTTCATGTGCTGCAGAGCAGCTGGGCTGGTGTGTCCAATTACGAGCCAGCACTATGGAGTGCATGCACTCAGAGATGGTGCTCTGCAGCAACAGAGGTCACTGCAATGGGAGGCCCACACATGCTAAAGAATAAAAGAGATGGATGAAAATAAATGAATGATGATTTAGAGGCAAACAAAACAAACAAACAAAATGTTTCCTAAGGTCAGAAGCTTTATTTTATTCACTATTGTGTCCACAGCACCTAGAATACACTCTGCTACAAAGTAGTTATTTGATAAACATTTGGTAAACAAAGGAACAGAATGGAGAGTAGAAGAGAGAAAATATAAATACCAGCTAAAGAGGCCAACTTACCAGTTGGCAGAGGTGGGCTGATATTTCTACCTGTATTTCCTTGCTGGCTAAATCATACATATGTGTGCTTAAAATCAACCTCTTTCTTGGCTTTCCTCTTCCCTTTTTTAAAAATTTGTATGTTGACAGAACTATAAGAAGAGTAGACAGCATCCAAATATCTTAGACTTAAAGCTAGCTGATTAACTCAATCACTGCATTACTCTCCTCTGCAAGAGGGTATGAATACATTCTGATAACATAATGTCGATATGTTGGTTGGAATATTTTTTAAATTGCATGCCCAGAGATGAATTGCATGTTGGCTAGCCAAGCATACTATTATTTTTGCCTACTTGACTTTCATTTTTCCTCCTTCTGTAACATCCCCTAATTTCCCTTTGAGAAACAATTTGCAAATATGCAAATACAAGTAGGACTGTTAACCAAATTGTCTTTTGGTTAAGGCGTGGGATGACATGACTCTACCTAGATTAATTCAGACCCTTTCGCCCAGAAATTTGACTCTTGTATAACATAAAAATATGGGGAAATGGTTAATTTAATCCAAAATTTTGGTATCACAAAGAAAATGGTCATTAATTCCCACTATAATTTCTGTCTTGCCTGAAATATGTTGTCTTTCAACTTCATGAACTGCTTGTCCACACTTCTTAACAAAATTTCTTTTTGGTTTATAGACCAACAAAAGTACCCTACCTTAGGATACCTAAACCGTTGTTTCCTTTTTGGAAAATGTGGATAATATTTAGCTAACAGGATTCAGCATAAAGATTAAATGAGATATTCATCCATTTAGCCAATGTTTGAGTGTCTATTATTGACCAGACAGGTGGAGATACAGAAACAGGAGATACGATCCCAAAAGGGAGGAGTGGAAGAGTGAGGTCACAACATACTGAATGGAGATGTGATCTGGGTATTCTGGGAAGGGATGATCTTGCTGGAAGGAATACTTCCTTCATTGTATTAGACTGAACCAGATGAAACAGGCAGTATTCAGCCATTCTGACCTCTAAAAGCAACAATTTCACACAGTTAAGCCTAGCAGTAGAAAGGAAGTAAGAAAAAGCAGTTACAAATGCAGACAGACATAGGTTTGGGAGTGGGAATTAGAAGAAAGTATTCTAACCTCCATTGCTTACATGTAGAATGTCTAGAATATTAGACAATAATCTCCTTAGGCATAGATTTCTTTTTGAAATAAGTTTATGGGATCTGCATCCCTAAAGGGTTTTTGTATCAAGAAAAAACATCCACTTTTTTGTATATTCTTGATGTTGATGGGAAAAAGAGTTGGGTTCCCAAATCTTCATGTCTCTACTGTGGTATCTTTCTGCACAAGTTAAAACTTCCCAAATAACGTACCAAATAATGTATTTTTTTAACCCTCAAAACCATTTAAAAGACTAAGATAACCTGTATGGAAACAGGATAAAAAAAGAAAATGATGCTCAACTTTAAAAGTAAACTAAAAAATGAAAATCAAATTATAAACTTAATTGAATACTGTGAACAAAAGCACTGACAAAAAAAAAAGCATAATGGTAGCTTTTAAACTATTGGTCTTTTGAATCTGTGTTATTGCTATTGCCTTTAAATGAACACTGGTTATTTTGTAAAGGTCTAGAGTGGACTACTGCTAGACTTTAGAACTCCAGTGCTGCAGTCTTACTATGCTGCTGCTCTGCTTCTGTCCCCAGGCTGTTTGGCCACTCCTCCAGGGAGCTACCCAACAAATATATCCGCACAGCTAACACTGACAGTACACAACACTGCCAGCAGCACAACCTAAAGCCTGAGCAGGTGTGTTTAAATGACAGAACCTAACTCACAGAGGAGGCTGACAAAGTAAGTCCCAGGCATTTCAATGAGTCTCTGAGGAACAGAGGAATGAGTCTCTGCCTTAAAACTCAAGTTGAACAATGAGAAATTCTCCAAATGTAGGAAGAGAAATCAGATTCTTAGTGCTTGAAGAGATGAATAGGCTTTCACTAGAAGACTTAACACAGACTGGTGATAAAGGATATACACAGGGTACTGAGAAGAACAGAAATGGATTTTCCAAAGAGTCATAAAAGTCACATCTGTAGGCAACTCTGGAAAAATCTTCAGTACTGATGGAATCAAAAGTTATCACCATACCTTGTAATAACGGAAATAGTCTCGTTCTTGTAGCTTTTTTATTTTGGGGAAGATTTTGAAGGTGTTGAAGTTATCAATGCTGTCAATATCACATAAGCAGTCATCTAAGACTCCGTGACCTAGAGAAAATGCATAAATAATAGAAAAGATGTAAATTAATGATGCAACCTTAGCAGATCTGTACTATTATGTAATATGATAAATTATGCATTCAACTTAGCCAAATTTCTGATAAGATAAATAAAAAAGTAAAAATTGATGGGAAAAAGAGTTGGGTTCCCAAATCTTCATGTCTCTACTGTGGTATCTTTCTGCACAAGTTAAAACTTCCCAAATAACGTACCAAATAATGTATTTTTTTAACCCTCAAAACCATTTAAAAGACTAAGATAACCTGTATGGAAACAGGATAAAAAAAGAAAATGATGCTCAACTTTAAAAGTAAACTAAAAAATGAAAATCAAATTATAAACTTAATTGAATACTGTGAACAAAAGCACTGACAAAAAAAAAAGCATAATGGTAGCTTTTAAACTATTGGTCTTTTGAATCTGTGTTATTGCTATTGCCTTTAAATGAACACTGGTTATTTTGTAAAGGTCTAGAGTGGACTACTGCTAGACTTTAGAACTCCAGTGCTGCAGTCTTACTATGCTGCTGCTCTGCTTCTGTCCCCAGGCTGTTTGGCCACTCCTCCAGGGAGCTACCCAACAAATATATCCGCACAGCTAACACTGACAGTACACAACACTGCCAGCAGCACAACCTAAAGCCTGAGCAGGTGTGTTTAAATGACAGAACCTAACTCACAGAGGAGGCTGACAAAGTAAGTCCCAGGCATTTCAATGAGTCTCTGAGGAACAGAGGAATGAGTCTCTGCCTTAAAACTCAAGTTGAACAATGAGAAATTCTCCAAATGTAGGAAGAGAAATCAGATTCTTAGTGCTTGAAGAGATGAATAGGCTTTCACTAGAAGACTTAACACAGACTGGTGATAAAGGATATACACAGGGTACTGAGAAGAACAGAAATGGATTTTCCAAAGAGTCATAAAAGTCACATCTGTAGGCAACTCTGGAAAAATCTTCAGTACTGATGGAATCAAAAGTTATCACCATACCTTGTAATAACGGAAATAGTCTCGTTCTTGTAGCTTTTTTATTTTGGGGAAGATTTTGAAGGTGTTGAAGTTATCAATGCTGTCAATATCACATAAGCAGTCATCTAAGACTCCGGTGACCTAGAGAAAAATGCATAAATAATAGAAAAGATGTAAATTAATGATGCAACCTTAGCAGATCTGTACTATTATGTAATATGATAAATTATGCATTCAACTTAGCCAATATTTGCTGATTAAGATATATAGCATTTAAAATTGTTGCTTTTTTACAATGGTCAGCTAAATACAAAGCAATGTAAGGATTAGATATACCCATTCTGAAGAATTAAACATTCTTGGTCAAAAAGAAAGGTATTGAATAGTCTCTCTTGTCTAAACATATATAAAATCCGAACACTCACTGGTAAGTAACTTGCTAAGGTAACTTCTTTCAAGATTAACCTACAAATCACAGGCTGTAATAAAACTGCTGTAGTAACTCTGCCTTTCTTTTGGAGTGTCATTCATGGAACCCTTTTATAACAGGCATGAGGCTAAGAACACTACATATGTTCACTCATTTCTTCTTTAAATACCTTATAAAATGGTATTATTATCCTCACTTTACATGTAAGAAAACTAAGGCTTAGCAAGGTTAAAGTAACTTTTTCCAAAGTGAACATAAGATTTAGTCCCAAGTCTACTGTACTTTTAAATATATGCTCTTATCCACTATTCAAAAGCACACATTAATTGAAGAAAAACTGGTATTTATAAAGTGAGTTCAGAGTCCAATAATTCCATAAAATATTCTTCAGTGGAATTTAAAAATGCACAACTTAACATGCACAACTTGGATTAATCTTTATGGAATTATGCTACATAAAAAAGGTCAATCCCAAAAGATGACATTCAACAGGGTTTCATTTATATAACATTTTTGAAATGACAAAACTTTAGAAAAGGGAGAACAGATTCCTGGTTGCCAGTGCTTAGGGGCTGGAGTAGGGGATAGAAGCTGGGGTGGGGAAGCAAGGTGGGAAGGAGGGCGGAGTAATTATAAAGGGGCAACTGAAAGATCCTTGCAGTGATGACATTTTTCAGTATCTTGACTGTGGTGGTGGACACACAAACCTACACACATGATACAAACGTATAGAATTAATCCACAGGTACACGAATGAAACAAGTAAAATGGACACAGATGATTACATCAATGTCAATGCCCTATTTATATTACACTATATGTTTACAAAATCTTGTGTATATGTGCTCAGTCATGTTTGACTTTGTGACCTCACAGACTGTCGCCCACCAGGCTCCTCTGGTGACTTCCTCATGGAATTTCCTAGGCAAGAATACTGGAGTGGAATCCCATTTTCTACTCCAGGGGATCTTCCTGACCCAGGGATGGGACCCGCATATCATACACTCCTGCATTGGCAGGCAGACTCTTTACCACTGTGCCACCTAGGAAGCCCTTACAAAATGTTACCACTAGGGGAACACTGGATAAAGGTTAAATGGCATTTTTATGTATTCTTTTTCACAACTGCATAGAACCAACAGTTATCACAATTAAAACTAAAATTTAAAGACAAATATGGAACTCAGCCTGTTAAAGGTTATTTATGTGATCCACAAGCTGCAGTCAAGACTGCTGGGACCCTTATGGCAGAAAGCAAAGAGGAACTAAAGAGCCTCTTGATGAAGGTGAAAGAGGAGAGTGAAAAAGCTGGCTGACTGATGTGATCCACAGGAGTAATATATGCAAAGAATGATCACATATGGAAAGTTTCTAGTTGTTTCTGTCTCAGTGCAAAAATAATAATAGGGAAAAAAAAAAGAAAAAATACAAAGAAAAAAATAATAATAGGGGGGAAAAGGAAACAAAATACACAACAAAAAGCTTTTTAGACTTTAAAAATACTTTACCTAGGGCTTCTCTGGTGGTCCATTGGGTAAGGACACCGCCTTGCAGTGCAAGGGGCATCCGTTCGATCCCTGGCCTGGGAAGATCCCACGTGCCGCGGAGCGGCTGGACTGATGTGTCCAACTACCGAGCCGGAGCTATGGAGCGCATGCGCCCAGAGCCGGCGCTCTGCGACAACAGAGGCCACCGCGATGGGAGGCCCATGTGGGCCAAAGAACAAAGATGGATGAAAATGGACAAATGAAAGACCAATAGACGTGGCCCCTCTGCTCCCCTCCCCCCCCCCCCCCCCCCAAAAAATAATATTAAAAAAATAAAATAAAAAAATACTTTACTTAGTATCGACCCAGTAAGAATGAGTGACTGCTCTTTTTTTTTTTTTTTTTTTAAAATTTATTTATTTATTTACTTTGGGCGGGGGTTGGGGTGGGGAGGGGGAGGGGAGTGGGCAGGCCACTTCCACTAGTCCTTCATTTCTCCATTTTTCATTAGTCTTTGTTCTTTGGCTCCTGTGGGCCTCCCATCGCGGTGGCATCTGTCGTTGCAGAGCACCGGCTCTGGGCGCATGCCCGCTCCGGCTCGACTGGAGTGGAATCCCATTTTCTACTCCAGGGGATCTTCCTGACCCAGGGATGGGACCCGCATATCATACACTCCTGCATTGGCAGGCAGACTCTTTACCACTGTGCCACCTAGGAAGCCCTTACAAAATGTTACCACTAGGGGAACACTGGATAAAGGTTAAATGGCATTTTTATGTATTCTTTTTCACAACTGCATAGAACCAACAGTTATCACAATTAAAACTAAAATTTAAAAACAAAAATGGAACTCAGCCTGTTAAAGGTTATTTATGTGATCCACAAGCTGCAGTCAAGACTGCTGGGACCCTTATGGCAGAAAGCAAAGAGGAACTAAAGAGCCTCTTGATGAAGGTGAAAGAGGAGAGTGAAAAAGCTGGCTGACTGATGTGATCCACAGGAGTAATATATGCAAAGAATGATCACATATGGAAAGTTTCTAGTTGTTTCTGTCTCAGTGCAAAAATAATAATAGGGAAAAAAAAAAGAAAAAATACAAAGAAAAAAATAATAATAGGGGGGAAAAGGAAACAAAATACACAACAAAAAGCTTTTTAGACTTTAAAAATACTTTACCTAGGGCTTCTCTGGTGGTCCATTGGGTAAGGACACCGCCTTGCAGTGCAAGGGGCATCCGTTCGATCCCTGGCCTGGGAAGATCCCACGTGCCGCGGAGCGGCTGGACTGATGTGTCCAACTACCGAGCCGGAGCTATGGAGCGCATGCGCCCAGAGCCGGCGCTCTGCGACAACAGAGGCCACCGCGATGGGAGGCCCATGTGGGCCAAAGAACAAAGATGGATGAAAATGGACAAATGAAAGACCAATAGACGTGGCCCCTCTGCTCCCCTCCCTCCCCACCCCACCCAAATAAATAATATTAAAAAAATAAAATAAAAAAATACTTTACTTAGTATCGACCCAGTAAGAATGAGTGACTGCTCTTTTTTTTTTTTTTTTTTTTTTTTTAAGATTTATTTATTTATTTACTTTGGGCGAGGGTCGGGTTGGGGAGGGAGGGGAGTGGGCGGGCCACTTCCACTAGTCCTTCATTTCTCTATTTTCATTAGTCTTCGTTCTTTGGCTCTTGTGGGCCTCCCATCGCGGTGGCCTCTGTTGTCGCAGAGCACCGGCTCTGGGCTCATGCGCTCCAGAGCTCCGGCTCGGTGATTGGACACATCAGTCCAGCCGCTTGGTGGCACGTGGGATCTTCCCAGGCAAGGGCTCGAACTGGCAACCCTTGCACTGCAAGGCGGTGTCCTTACCCACTGGACCACCAGGGGAAGCCCATGACTGCTCATTCTTACAAATTTTTCTTGAATTGTTGACTTTTAGTTAGTAAATTGCAGCATTTACAAACATTTTAATTGTGACGGGGTGGAGTAAGGTATATAAAATTACCATGTACTTATTTCTAACTCTTAAAGACTACTACTAAGACAAAAAATTATGTATAATCAAGTCTTTAAAAAATAGAAATTAGACGGGAAAAAGAAATAAAAGGCGTCCACATTGGAAAGGAAGAAGTAAAACTCTCACTATTGGCAGATGATATTATATACAGAAAATCCTAAAGACTTCACTGAAGCACTGTTAGAACTAATAAATTCATCAAGTTCCAGGATACAAAATCAATACACAAAAGAGTGTACAGTGTTCCCATATGCTAATAACAGGCTATCAGAAAGAGAAATTGCGGGCTTCCCTGGTGGTCCAGTGGGTAAAGACACCACCTTGCAGTGCAAGGAGTGCCGGTTTGATCCCTGGCCTGGGAAGATCCCACGTGCTGTGGAGTGGCTGGACTGATGTGTCCCATTACCGACCTGCAGCTCTGGAGCGCATGCGCCCAGAGCCAGTGCTCTGCGACAACAGAGGCCACCACGATGGGAGGCCCACGTGGGCCAAAGAACAAAGATGGATGAAAATAGATAAATGAAAGACCAATAGAAGCGGCCTGCCCACCTCCCTCCCTCCCCAACCCCCCCACAAAGAACCTGAAATCAGAAAGAGAAATTTAAAAATTATTCATTTATAATCATATCAAAAAGAATAAAATAATACCTAGAAAAAAATAAGCCAGAAGTAAAAGGCCTATCAACTATAATATATTGATAGAAAATACTGAAGAAGATACAATAAAGACTATTGCATACTCATGGGTTAGAAGAAAACTGTTAAAATGTTCATAGTACTTCAAGCAGGATAGAGACTCAATACAATCCCTAAAAAAACCCAGTATTTTTCTCAGGAATTGAACAAACAATCCTAAAGATTTGTATAGAACCATGAAAGACCCAAAACAGCCAAAGTAATCCTGGCAAAGAACAAGGCTGGAGGCATCATGTGCCCCAATTTCAAACCAGATTACAAACGTATAGTCAGCTGAGCTCATTCTTACAAAATTTTTTTTTTTGAATTGTTGACTTTTAGTTAGTAAATTGCAGCATTTACAAACATTTTAATTGTGACGGGGTGGAGTAAGGTATATAAAATTACCATGTACTTATTTCTAACTCTTAAAGACTACTACTAAGACAAAAAATTATGTATAATCAAGTCTTTAAAAAATAGAAATTAGACGGGAAAAAGAAATAAAAGGCGTCCACATTGGAAAGGAAGAAGTAAAACTCTCACTATTGGCAGATGATATTATATACAGAAAATCCTAAAGACTTCACTGAAGCACTGTTAGAACTAATAAATTCATCAAGTTCCAGGATACAAAATCAATACACAAAAGAGTGTACAGTGTTCCCATATGCTAATAACAGGCTATCAGAAAGAGAAATTGCGGGCTTCCCTGGTGGTCCAGTGGGTAAAGACACCACCTTGCAGTGCAAGGAGTGCCGGTTTGATCCCTGGCCTGGGAAGATCCCACGTGCTGTGGAGTGGCTGGACTGATGTGTCCCATTACCGACCTGCAGCTCTGGAGCGCATGCGCCCAGAGCCAGTGCTCTGCGACAACAGAGGCCACCACGATGGGAGGCCCACGTGGGCCAAAGAACAAAGATGGATGAAAATAGATAAATGAAAGACCAATAGAAGCGGCCTGCCCACCTCCCTCCCTCCCCAACCCCCCCACAAAGAACCTGAAATCAGAAAGAGAAATTTAAAAATTATTCATTTATAATCATATCAAAAAGAATAAAATAATACCTAGAAAAAAATAAGCCAGAAGTAAAAGGCCTATCAACTATAATATATTGATAGAAAATACTGAAGAAGATACAATAAAGACTATTGCATACTCATGGGTTAGAAGAAAACTGTTAAAATGTTCATAGTACTTCAAGCAGGATAGAGACTCAATACAATCCCTAAAAAAACCCAGTATTTTTCTCAGGAATTGAACAAACAATCCTAAAGATTTGTATAGAACCATGAAAGACCCAAAACAGCCAAAGTAATCCTGGCAAAGAACAAGGCTGGAGGCATCATGTGCCCCAATTTCAAACCAGATTACAAACGTATAGTCATCAAAACAGTATGATACTGGCAGAGAAACAAACACAGACCAACAAACAGAATACAAAGCCCAGAAAGAAACCCACAAATATATGGTCAATTAATTTATGACAACAGAGCCAAGAATATGCAATGGGGAAAGGACAGTCTTTTCAATAAGCAGTGCTGAGAAAATCAGACAGACAGCTACATGTCAAAGAATGAAACTGGACCACTACCTTACAGCATACAGAGAAATTAAGTCCAATGGATCAAAGACTTGAACGTAAGACCTGATACCCTAAAACTCCTAGAAGAAGATATAGATTTTTAACCTTTTTGATATCAGTCTTGGTATTGATTTCTTGGATCTGACACCAAAAGCTAAAGGTAACAAAAGTAAAAAATAAACAAGTAGGACTATGTCAAACTAAAAAGCAAAACCGCTAACAAAAAGAAAACCTATGGAATGGGAGAAAATATTTGCAGATCATATGCAGTGAGGGATTAATATTCAAAATATATAAAGAACTCACACAATTCAATAGCAAAAAAACAATATGATTTAAAAAATGGGCACAGGTTGGAATTTGCTGTATGACTCAGGGAACTCAAACGGGGGCTCTTTAACAAACTAGAGGGGTGGAACGGGGAGGGAGGTGGGAAGGAGGTTCAAGAGGAAGGGGACATATGTATACCTATGGCTGATTCAAGCTGATGTTTGGCAGAAACCAACAATACTATAAAATTATTCATTTATAATCATATCAAAAAGAATAAAATAATACCTAGAAAAAAATAAGCCAGAAGTAAAAGGCCTATCAACTATAATATATTGATAGAAAATACTGAAGAAGATACAATAAAGACTATTGCATACTCATGGGTTAGAAGAAAACTGTTAAAATGTTCATAGTACTTCAAGCAGGATAGAGACTCAATACAATCCCTAAAAAAACCCAGTATTTTTCTCAGGAATTGAACAAACAATCCTAAAGATTTGTATAGAACCATGAAAGACCCAAAACAGCCAAAGTAATCCTGGCAAAGAACAAGGCTGGAGGCATCATGTGCCCCAATTTCAAACCAGATTACAAACGTATAGTCATCAAAACAGTATGATACTGGCAGAGAAACAAACACAGACCAACAAACAGAATACAAAGCCCAGAAAGAAACCCACAAATATATGGTCAATTAATTTATGACAACAGAGCCAAGAATATGCAATGGGGAAAGGACAGTCTTTTCAATAAGCAGTGCTGAGAAAATCAGACAGACAGCTACATGTCAAAGAATGAAACTGGACCACTACCTTACAGCATACAGAGAAATTAAGTCCAATGGATCAAAGACTTGAACGTAAGACCTGATACCCTAAAACTCCTAGAAGAAGATATAGATTTTTAACCTTTTTGATATCAGTCTTGGTATTGATTTCTTGGATCTGACACCAAAAGCTAAAGGTAACAAAAGTAAAAAATAAACAAGTAGGACTATGTCAAACTAAAAAGCAAAACCGCTAACAAAAAGAAAACCTATGGAATGGGAGAAAATATTTGCAGATCATATGCAGTGAGGGATTAATATTCAAAATATATAAAGAACTCACACAATTCAATAGCAAAAAAACAATATGATTTAAAAAATGGGCACAGGTTGGAATTTGCTGTATGACTCAGGGAACTCAAACGGGGGCTCTTTAACAAACTAGAGGGGTGGAACGGGGAGGGAGGTGGGAAGGAGGTTCAAGAGGAAGGGGACATATGTATACCTATGGCTGATTCAAGCTGATGTTTGGCAGAAACCAACAATACTATAAAGGAATTATCCTTCAATTAAAAATAAATAATTTTTTAAAAAATGGACAGAAAAGGCTTTCCTGATGACTCAATGGTAAAGAATCCACCTGCCAATGCAAGAGACACCAGTTCAATCCCTGACCTGGGAAGATTCCACATGCTAAGGAGCAACTAAGCCTCTGCACCACAACTATTAAAGCTGTGCTATAGAGCCTGGGAACAGCAACTACTGAAGCCTGAAAGCCCTAGAGCCCGTGCTTTGCAACAAGAAAAGCCCATACACCACAACTAGAGAAAAGCCTGTGCAGCAATGAAGACCCAGCACAGCCAAAGATAATAAAATTTTTTTTAAATGGGAAGAGGATCTAAATATTTTTCCAAAGAAGACACATGGATGGCCAAAAAGTAAATAAAAAGGTGTATGTACGTACATAAAAATTCAGTACATAAAAGTACATAAAAAGGTTGGTATCAGTATCACCAACATCAAGGAAATAAAAATCAGAACTATACTGAGGGGCTTCCCTGGTGGTCTAGTGGGTAAATAGTCTGCCTTGCAGTGCAAGGGGCACCGGTTGATCCCTGGCCTGGGAAGATCCCACGTGCTGTGGAGCGGCTGGCTTGGTGTGTGTGTCCAATTACCAGCCAGTGCTCTGCAACGAGAGAGGCCACAGCGATGGGAGGCCCACACATGCTAAAGAATAAAGATGGATGAAAAATAAATGATGACTTAGAGGCAAAAAGAAAAAGTTAAAAAAACAAACTATAATGAGATATCATGTCACTCCTGTTAGAATGGCTATTATCAACAAGACTAAGAGTAACAAGTATTCATAAGGATATAGAGGAAAAAAAACCCTTGTGCACTGTTGGTGGGAATATAAATTGGAGCAGTCACTATGGAAAAGAGTATGGAGGTCCCAGAAAAAATAAAAAATAGAACTATCACATAATTAAACAATTCCCTTGTTTGATATTTACCTGAAGAAAACAAGTATACTAACTTGAAAAAATATATGTAGTCCCACGTTCACTGCAGTATTATTCACAATAACCAAGTATGGACGCGAACATTGATGGATGAATAAAGAAAATGTGGTATATCCCATCCAGTAATTAAAAAAAAAAAACACAACAATGAAATCTAGCTATTTGCAACATGAATGAAACTTGAGGACATTGTGTTAAGTGAAATAAGTCAGAGAAAGAATGATCAACCTAGTAATATTATGAAACTAGGCTGGGTGGCTTATGAACTATGATTATTATTACCCCCAAGAAAGAGTGATTAGTATGTAACTCAGTGGATTTATGATACTAATTTATGGCTTGGCTTCTAGCAGGATGGACAGGAAGGTGTAGCCTGGAATTTCCCTGAACTCAAGGTCATATACATAACAAATTAGAGGTAAATGATAGTTACCATGCTATTAGCCTATTGAACTCTGAGGCCTCTGTGATAGGAAGGTGGTCCTACAAAACCACATGGCCCTCCACATCCTTGTAGCGTCTCAGGGAGGTACCTGTGCCATAAGTCAAGTGGAATGCTTTGTTTTCATACTTGATGAATCCTTAATGTAATGCATTTAATGAACCATATGAAAAACCAGATTTCTGCCCTAAGTGACACATTCCCTAGTCTTGATCATCTTTTCTTTTTTTTTTTTTTTTGAAATATTGGTTTGGAATGGGAGGCTCATGGCTGAAACATTTACTTATACTTCCACTAATGTTATAAGCTATATTATTTGTATCTTGCCTGTTTTACAGGATTATTGTCTCTTTTATTACCAAGTGTATGACTGAGTCTCCAACAACTATGATGACTAGACTAGAAGTAGTTGATCAAAAGTATAGCACAATCATTGATTGTAGAGTGTAACTCTAGACATGGGAAGATGAAACAAGAGGAAATATTTTCCTGGACCATAACTAAACAACAGGTGTTCAGAAATATTTGACTATTAAGACCTAGTCCATTTTGCTGAATGACCTATCAACAAAAACCTTCTCTCGAGTTGAGCATAAGCTTTCCTAGCAACGCAGGACAGAATGGTCATGAAATGCCTCCCCAAGTACGGTCAAATTTATGACCACAAGGTGGCTCTGTCAACTACAAATTGGCACTTGCCAAGAGCAATGCCAATGAATGAACAACAAGAGCATGTGCCAATTTCCTCTGTGGAGATTGAACCCTGTGCTGCTGCAGCTGCTGTCCTTCAACACTCCCTGAGGAAATTCAGGGGGGAGTGAGATACTCTGTGCTCCAGGGAATCTGGTAGGACAGGTCTCTAGATAGTTGGATATTTTCAGGAACAGATTCTATGATCCTAATCCTTGCATCTCCTTGTATCTACAAAAGCAGTAAATCCCTTCATGATACTCCTCATGACTAGCAGAAAACTTCCTGTAAAGTAAGCACTGGATTGCACTGAACTCTGCCTTAACCTAAATCTTATATATTGATCTTCCTGACCACTTCTTTGGGGCAGTCTCTCAAGAGTTACCAGAAGTGCTGCCTCCCAGGCTGCAGTCCTTATTTTGCCCCCATATAAAACTTAACCAGCAACTCTCAAGTTGCACATCTTTAATTAGTCAACACCATATGATCCCGCTTACGTGTGAAATCTAAACAAAACAGCAAATCTAAGCTCATGAATAAAGAGACTATAAAGGGTATCTGATTCTTCCCCCCCCTCTATTAATGAAGTACAAAATCCTAACGGTTTATAAAACATCTTTTTCATGCCAGTAGTCAACATTGCTTTTTACTTGTTCTGTTTTAACCTTGTGGAGTTCCAGTCATCATCACAGACCATCTTACTTTATTCCCCATGTCTCTTAGGCTCTCTTTAACATTTACTATCCTATTACCTTTCTGAGCTTCATTGTGAATAATTTATTTGCACTAATTTTCCATTCATTTATTCATTCATCCAAAATACTGAGAGTCTAACATAAACCCTGCACTGTCCTAAGTACTAAGAATATAATATTAGAAGAGGCGGAAAAAAGATAAAAATGTCTGCCATTCAGGTGTTAACATTCTCATAGGAGAGAAAAAAATTGCATGAGCAAAGTACAGAGTCTGCCAAATGGCAATAAAGCGATATAGAGGAAAATTAGAAAATTGAGACAGGTGTTACAGTATTGGGGCTCATTTTTAAATAGGGTTAAGTACAGAATGTCTCACTGAAATGTCAGCAAAACTTAAAGTGGGGAAGAAGCCACAATTTTTTTTGGAGGGAGGAGGGGAAAGAAGCATTCTAGGCACTGAAAACAATAATGCAAGGGCCCCGAGGCAGTAAGTTTGTCCAAGAAACATGAGAAAACAACAAGGAAAATTATGTAGCAGGTAAAAGGAGAATTGGGTCTTCCCAGGTGGCTCACTGGTAAAAAATTCATCTGCCCAGCAGGAGACGTGGGTCCAATCCTTGGGTCAAGAAGATCCCCTAGACAAGGAAATGGGAACTCACTCCAGTATTCCTGCCAGGATAATCCTATGGACAGAGGAGTCTGGTGGGCTTCAGTCATCCAACATACTTGAGAGCCTAACATAAACCCTGCACTGTTGTAAGTACTGGGAACCATATGAATTCATGAGAAGAGTGTTAGCTAGACAAGAGTGTTAGCTAGGCAGATCTGGGAAACAGAAGGTCCAAGAGCCTGAAAGCATGTGCCATGTGCCACGTCTGAGGAATAGCAGGGAGGTCAGCTTGGCTGCGACATATGTTTTATGAGGAAGAGATGGTGAGAAGAGCAGATTTGAGGGGGAAAAAGTCAGGAATTTGGTTCTTGACACATCAGATCTGTGATACCTATTAACTATCCAAGTGGAGACGCTGGAAAAGTAGTTAGATATATGGATCTAGAGCTGAGAATCCTAGTCTGGGGATTCTAAGAGTCAGTTATACAGATGGTATTTAAAGCCAAGAGACTAAATGAGATGGCCTAGGTGGAGAGAAGAGAGAGTACAAAATTTGAACCCTGAGGTTCAAACGATTAGCAGTCAGGGGCAGAGGAAGAACAAGCAAGGAAGTCTAAGAAAGACTGTCCTGTAGAAAAGAAGGAAATCAGAAAAATACACTACCCTAGAAGCCAAAATAAAGATTAAAAAATTTCAGATAGCGAGTGATGAGCTGTGAAAAAAAACTTGTCAAAATAGTTTTGGCAAGGAAAATTAGAAAATTGAGACAGGTGTTACAGTATTGGGGCTCATTTTTAAATAGGGTTAAGTACAGAATGTCTCACTGAAATGTCAGCAAAACTTAAAGTGGGGAAGAAGCCACAATTTTTTTTGGAGGGAGGAGGGGAAAGAAGCATTCTAGGCACTGAAAACAATAATGCAAGGGCCCCGAGGCAGTAAGTTTGTCCAAGAAACATGAGAAAACAACAAGGAAAATTATGTAGCAGGTAAAAGGAGAATTGGGTCTTCCCAGGTGGCTCACTGGTAAAAAATTCATCTGCCCAGCAGGAGACGTGGGTCCAATCCTTGGGTCAAGAAGATCCCCTAGACAAGGAAATGGGAACTCACTCCAGTATTCCTGCCAGGATAATCCTATGGACAGAGGAGTCTGGTGGGCTTCAGTCATCCAACATACTTGAGAGCCTAACATAAACCCTGCACTGTTGTAAGTACTGGGAACCATATGAATTCATGAGAAGAGTGTTAGCTAGACAAGAGTGTTAGCTAGGCAGATCTGGGAAACAGAAGGTCCAAGAGCCTGAAAGCATGTGCCATGTGCCACGTCTGAGGAATAGCAGGGAGGTCAGCTTGGCTGCGACATATGTTTTATGAGGAAGAGATGGTGAGAAGAGCAGATTTGAGGGGGAAAAAGTCAGGAATTTGGTTCTTGACACATCAGATCTGTGATACCTATTAACTATCCAAGTGGAGACGCTGGAAAAGTAGTTAGATATATGGATCTAGAGCTGAGAATCCTAGTCTGGGGATTCTAAGAGTCAGTTATACAGATGGTATTTAAAGCCAAGAGACTAAATGAGATGGCCTAGGTGGAGAGAAGAGAGAGTACAAAATTTGAACCCTGAGGTTCAAACGATTAGCAGTCAGGGGCAGAGGAAGAACAAGCAAGGAAGTCTAAGAAAGACTGTCCTGTAGAAAAGAAGGAAATCAGAAAAATACACTACCCTAGAAGCCAAAATAAAGATTAAAAAATTTCAGATAGCGAGTGATGAGCTGTGAAAAAAAACTTGTCAATAGTTTTTAAATCTCAGCTTTAGTGGCAAGGAAGACATTAGTGACCTTGACAAGAGCAGTTTTGGAGAAGTGGCAGAGGCAAAAGTCAGGCTGAAATGGGCTGAATGATCAAATTAGGAAAGATAAAGACAACTCTTTTGAGGAGTTTTTCTATAGCAGGGAACAGAAAAACTGAGCAGAGCCAGAAGAGAGGAGTGGCTCCTCTTCTAAATAGTAGAATTAACAGCATGTTATGATGACAGTAAAAGGCTCAGTGGTAAAGAATCCACCTGCCAATGCAGGAGACACAGATGTGGGATCCATCCCGGGGTCAGGAAGATCCCTTGGAGAGGAAATGGCAACTCACTACAGTATTCTTGCCTGGGAAATCCCATGGACAGGGGAGACTGATGGCCTACAGTACCTGGAGCTGCAAAGAGCTGAACGACTGAGCGACTTTTACTCACTCACTCAAGTTCATTACAAGTCTATTTCTACAACTCATATTTCTAGTATTTCATTCATAATGTCTTTGTATGTTCTGAGATTTCTGACTGTTAGCTTATTCTTCTTAACACTTTATCTTCATGAATTCTTTAGGGCCTAAGTTAATACTGAATTCCTCCAGAGAGAATGGTGGTGGTGGTGGTTTAGTTGCTAAGTCACGTCCCACTCTTGTAACCTCATGGACTGCCAGGCTTCACTGTCCATGGGATTCTCCAGGCAGGAATATTGGAACAAATAGCCATTTCCTTCCCCAGGGAATCTTCCGGAACCAGGGATTGAATCCACGTCTCCTGCACTGGCAGAAGGATTCTGCACTGAGACACCAGGGAAACCCTCAAGAGGGGATGAGTATTTGCTCTCACCAGTAAACCCAACCAGAGTACATCAAGCTGAAACTGCTACAAATTAAATTTTCCACTTGAAGCTTTTCCAAGCACAGGTGGCATGAATTTGCCCTAGGGCAGGCTCATGGTTACAAATTCTCAAGGCAGTTTTTTTGTTTCCCATTCCCTTGTGGGTTTCTTCATTTTTCCCCTTGAGGTGGATTTCATCTCTCATTTACCCTTATATTGAAGATACAACTCTTTGAAGCCCAAGCTTTATGGTGGGGACCCCTTTTACTTCCCTCTCTGGGCAGACATAGGCTTTATTTCTTGTTTACTTCACTCCATGCAGTTGTTAAAGCAGAAGTTCAAGGTCTTCAGAGTTTGGGGGAAGTTGTCAGGGTAATGGCACTGAAGCAGCACTGAGGTTCTGGCTTTCCGTCTTGTCAGATGCAGGAACAGAAAAACTGAGCAGAGCCAGAAGAGAGGAGTGGCTCCTCTTCTAAATAGTAGAATTAACAGCATGTTATGATGACAGTAAAAGGCTCAGTGGTAAAGAATCCACCTGCCAATGCAGGAGACACAGATGTGGGATCCATCCCGGGGTCAGGAAGATCCCTTGGAGAGGAAATGGCAACTCACTACAGTATTCTTGCCTGGGAAATCCCATGGACAGGGGAGACTGATGGCCTACAGTACCTGGAGCTGCAAAGAGCTGAACGACTGAGCGACTTTTACTCACTCACTCAAGTTCATTACAAGTCTATTTCTACAACTCATATTTCTAGTATTTCATTCATAATGTCTTTGTATGTTCTGAGATTTCTGACTGTTAGCTTATTCTTCTTAACACTTTATCTTCATGAATTCTTTAGGGCCTAAGTTAATACTGAATTCCTCCAGAGAGAATGGTGGTGGTGGTGGTTTAGTTGCTAAGTCACGTCCCACTCTTGTAACCTCATGGACTGCCAGGCTTCACTGTCCATGGGATTCTCCAGGCAGGAATATTGGAACAAATAGCCATTTCCTTCCCCAGGGAATCTTCCGGAACCAGGGATTGAATCCACGTCTCCTGCACTGGCAGAAGGATTCTGCACTGAGACACCAGGGAAACCCTCAAGAGGGGATGAGTATTTGCTCTCACCAGTAAACCCAACCAGAGTACATCAAGCTGAAACTGCTACAAATTAAATTTTCCACTTGAAGCTTTTCCAAGCACAGGTGGCATGAATTTGCCCTAGGGCAGGCTCATGGTTACAAATTCTCAAGGCAGTTTTTTTGTTTCCCATTCCCTTGTGGGTTTCTTCATTTTTCCCCTTGAGGTGGATTTCATCTCTCATTTACCCTTATATTGAAGATACAACTCTTTGAAGCCCAAGCTTTATGGTGGGGACCCCTTTTACTTCCCTCTCTGGGCAGACATAGGCTTTATTTCTTGTTTACTTCACTCCATGCAGTTGTTAAAGCAGAAGTTCAAGGTCTTCAGAGTTTGGGGGAAGTTGTCAGGGTAATGGCACTGAAGCAGCACTGAGGTTCTGGCTTTCCGTCTTGGGGGTGTAGGGAGGTTTTACATATAACTTGATTTCATGCCTCCCACCTCAGAAATGCATTTAGGAAATTTTTTAAATCTACCTGAAGCAACTTCTTTACTGGAAGATTAACTTGTTATATCATTTGTAAACACTATGATTTTAGCTACCAGTGTTCTAACATACCCAAGATTGGCCAAAATGTTCTGGCCAACCCAATATAAAGCATATTTGCATTTTGTTTGTGAGAATGTGAGTTTGTGCTGTACTAATGCCTATTATTTCATGTCCTTAAAAATAATTTTATGATTTTAATGTAATGAGATAATATTCAATATATTCACCTCCTTAAATGATTTCTTATGAGAAGTATTTTTCAAAATATCTAATTCTTTCATTTATTCTTCACTGGTTTTTTCCCAAATTCAGTGAATGAAAGAGAAGAGAAGGAACTGGCTTAGTTTCACCTTTTTATTTTCCTGGGTCTCCCTATGCTTTATTTCTATACCACAAAGAAGCAAATACATGGAGATGCACTATATAGATGAGAAGGATACTCTCCTTCACTTACTTAACAAGTGTGATATTAATCATGTAATTCACCTTACATGAATGTCAGTTACCTCAATATTACCGATTAAAGTACTAAAATATGACTGAGCATTGTAGTAGAAAATACCACTGAAAACAAAGACCATATGAATTCAAATCTGAGGACTCTTTGGCACATGCTACCTTGGATAAATACAAATTTTTGTTGAACTACACATATTCATTTGGCCATACTGAAATTCAAATTATATCTATTCATTTGGATATAATAACACTTAAAGTACATGTGCAATTATAAAACATTAGTACACATAATTTGTAATAGGAAGTTAAAACAGTTTCTGCGTTGGTGATAAAGTATACAATTACTTGTATCAAAAAAGAGAGAAAGAGAGAAAATGAAAAAAAATCAAACTTTAGATACCTAAATGTAAATTCTACTCAAAAGGAAACAGTCCGCAAATAGCTAGAAACTAATTTTATCAAATATTATTTGGAAGATATATGTTTTTGTTAAGTCTGGTAGATATGCCCAGATTGTCACTATTTATTTCAGCGTTTTCAAAGGGGGCTGTAAGATAGTTAAAAGGATTACTTACTTGCAAGCCTGCTTTAAAATGCAGACTCCTGGATCACATCCAGGTCCATTAAATCAGAACAGCTGTTAGTGGACCCAAAAAAACTGAATTTTTAATGTCTCCCCTCACCCCCCAAAGCAAAAGTTTGCCCCTTTTATTTTTATCATTCAGTTAAAAAATATTTACATAGGATCAGAAACAAAGTATTCAGGCATTCTGGGGTTCAGAACACCATAATGCCATGAAAAAAGTGCCTGAATAAAGTGAGAAAAACATGTTTACACTGTTATCCTCATAGTTACTTTCACTTTGACTTAACCATCAGCATTAATTGCTTCAAACCACGTCTCCCCTCATTATCCAGCCACCCGAGACACCTTTTTTTGTTTTTTTCTCTTAGCAGTTTTGCCACTTTGCAGCAGGTGCAGACAAGACAGCACCTGGCAAAAGCCTATTCAAATTCTGTATCTGAAGCTTTTCTTAAGGCAAAAGACTCTGGGAAGCTAACCCTTTGATTTCTAAAGTAGAGAGAACTCTTCTGTAAGATACGCTTCACAAAGACAAGTCCCAAACTCTGATTTATCAGCCATCACCTCACTGCTGAAGGAGCTACAAGGTCAGACACAGACCCCCCTATCTCGTACTTGGGCTCACCTGGCGATGCCACTTAGCAAATTACAGCGGTCCTGAGCAAGGGAAGAGGCAAGGGACTCTAGTCCAAAAGTCAAGGAAGTTAAAAGACCTGTCCTCCTCGCGATCCACGCGGCTTCTGCAGGGCCGCGGGGGTCTGTCACCTACTCCCCACCGGACCCCCATCCCCTGCGCTCCCCGCGGGGAGGGCTTCCCCATTTCTCTGCGCGCTCTCTTCCCAAAACAGTTCCCCGTCCCATCTCCCGCCACACTCTGAGTCGCTGAAACATCAGTAAGATAAAAATAAAAACAGCTCAGGGGACCGTCACCATCTTCCTCTTTTTCCTCTCATCACCCCGTGTCGCCACTTCTCACATCGCAAGCGGCTCGCAGGCGTTTCCTGCGCTCGATGATTGGGGCTGAAGCCCCCGGCTTTTCCGCTCGTCAGAAACCTCTCCGGGCTCCGGCCGCGGCCCGGTCGCCGCCGCCGCCGGCTTTCGGCCGGGGGTCCCCGCGCCGCCATCACTCAGGCTCACCTGGGCCTCGACGACGCTCGGGAGGAAGCTGAGGGTGACGAGCAGTTGCACCGCGGCCGTCGCCCCGTGCCCTGAGCCTGCCCGCCGGACGCCTCGGCTCATGCTGACCTCTCCCCCCGCCGCGGCCAGCCGGGCCCCTCGGGGCCGGGGAACGGCGGGCGGCCCGGGCGACGACCCAAGGGGACGGCTCCGGGCGGTCGAGAGACTCCAGGGTCAGAAGTCTGCACGCCGGCCCAGAAGCGGGGGGACGCTCTCCCCGGCGCCTAACAGCGGTGAGCTAGGCTGGCGAGCCGAGCGCCCCGACTTCATCCCCCAGGCGGCCCCGCCCCCGGCTTCCCCTGCGCCCGGCCACGCCCCCCTCAGAGCGCGAGGCCTTGTGGGAGTTGTGGTCCCGTGCGGCCGGGTGGGCGCCAGCGGCCGGAAGGCGGGGCCGTCGGAGCCGGTAACCGGGGAACTACAGCCGCGGAGACCGCTCCACCTCCACGGAGCCTCGGGATCCACGGCGGCCAATGACGCGGGACCACGCGGGCCTTCAAAACAAGAGGCGGTGCGGGCGGGTGGGGAGGAACGCCCTTCCCTCCTGGGGAGGAACGCCCTTCCCTCCCGCTGGCGGCTGGCGGCTCTCCATCCCCTGGCAGTTGCTCCTGGAAACCCGGAGGGGTCCCCTCCCTCTGTCGTTTGTCCTCTGACACCGCCTGGCCACGAGGCTCCAGAATTCTCCCCTACGCAAACGAGAAACGAGGGCTCTAAGACTTTCAATGTCCGGCGCTCTCTTTGGCTCATCCACTTTTCTGTGGCCTCCAGTCTACCGCGGGTGCCTGCATGAGCCACCTGCGACTTGTGGAGGTGGCTTGAGCTCCTCCTTCATCTCACATGTCCCAGACTTGGATGTCTTCCTCTACCTAGGCCAGTCCCACTCCTGTGTTGACACATACAAACAATGCACGTGAAAGGATGGGAACAAACAAGTTTACAGAAAACTTTGGACTGATAACTGGGTTCAGCTCCCACCTTTAAAATACTCGAGTTTGTTAAGTGGCTTTAGACAAGTTACTTAACTCTCTGAACCTCAGTTTTTCCGTCTATAAAGTAAATACACTAATACCCACTTCAAACATTGTTCTAAGGATTATATAAGATTGTATACATAAAGGGCTTAGTATGATGCCTACCACAAAAGAAATGTTCAAAAAATGATAGCTGCTGTTAGTTTTATTAATATTCTTGATTTCTAGTAAACTAGTAAATGCATTGCCTTACATTTATGTGCTGTGTATGTTTCCCATTGCTTCTATAACAAATTACCACAGATTCAGTGACTTACAACAAATTTATCATCTTACATTCTGAAGATCAGGAGTCAAAATAGGATGGGCAGGGCTTCATTCTTCTCAGAGGTTTCTCTAGGGAAAATATGGTTTCTTGCCTTTTCATTGGAAGGACCAATGCTGAAGCTGAAGCTCCAGTCCTCTGACCACCTGATGCAAAGAACCAGCTTACTGGAAAAGACCCTAATGCTGGGAAAGATTGAGGTCGGGAAGAGAAAGGTGGTGACCCAAGGATGAGATGGTTGGATGGCATCACCGACTCAATGGACATGACTTTGAGCAAACTCTGGGAGATGAAGGACAGGGAAGTTTGGACTCTGCAGTCCACAGAGTCACAAAGAGTCGAACACGACTGAGCAACTGAACAACAACAAAGAGGCCACTTGCATTCCTTAGCTCATAACCATGCATCACACAGTCAGATTTCACTCCCTCTGTTTCTGTTGTCACATGCCTTCCCTTTCTAACCCTAATTCTCTGACATTGGGCCCACCAGATAATCCAAAATAATCTTCCCAGCTCAAAATCCTTAACATACCTTTTCTAACGGACCTGAGAAACGAGGGCTCTAATTTCAATGTGCCCTTTTGCATCCACTTTTCTGTGGCCTCCAGTCTACGCGGGTGCCTGCATGAGCCACCTGCGACTTGTGGAGGTGGCTTGAGCTCCTCCTTCATCTCACATGTCCCAGACTTGGATGTCTTCCTCTACCTAGGCCAGTCCCACTCCTGTGTTGACACATACAAACAATGCACGTGAAAGGATGGGAACAAACAAGTTTACAGAAAACTTTGGACTGATAACTGGGTTCAGCTCCCACCTTTAAAATACTCGAGTTTGTTAAGTGGCTTTAGACAAGTTACTTAACTCTCTGAACCTCAGTTTTTCCGTCTATAAAGTAAATACACTAATACCCACTTCAAACATTGTTCTAAGGATTATATAAGATTGTATACATAAAGGGCTTAGTATGATGCCTACCACAAAAGAAATGTTCAAAAAATGATAGCTGCTGTTAGTTTTATTAATATTCTTGATTTCTAGTAAACTAGTAAATGCATTGCCTTACATTTATGTGCTGTGTATGTTTCCCATTGCTTCTATAACAAATTACCACAGATTCAGTGACTTACAACAAATTTATCATCTTACATTCTGAAGATCAGGAGTCAAAATAGGATGGGCAGGGCTTCATTCTTCTCAGAGGTTTTCTCTAGGGGAAAATATGGTTCCTTGCCTTTTCATTGGAAGGACCAATGCTGAAGCTGAAGCTCCAGTCCTCTGACCACCTGATGCAAAGAACCAGCTTACTGGAAAAGACCCTAATGCTGGGAAAGATTGAGGTCGGGAAGAGAAAGGTGGTGACCCAAGGATGAGATGGTTGGATGGCATCACCGACTCAATGGACATGACTTTGAGCAAACTCTGGGAGATGAAGGACAGGGAAGTTTGGACTCTGCAGTCCACAGAGTCACAAAGAGTCGAACACGACTGAGCAACTGAACAACAACAAAGAGGCCACTTGCATTCCTTAGCTCATAACCATGCATCACACAGTCAGATTTCACTCCCTCTGTTTCTGTTGTCACATGCCTTCCCTTTCTAACCCTAATTCTCTGACATTGGGCCCACCAGATAATCCAAAATAATCTTCCCAGCTCAAAATCCTTAACATACCAGAGTATGTTTGCCACATAGGGTAACATATTTACAGGACCTGGGGATTAGGGCATGAGATCTTTGGGGGTGCATTAATCAGCCTATGTATAGTGCTTTATATCATACGAAGCACTTTTATAATTGGGTGAGCCTAATGCAAAATGAAAATGCAAAAATCTTGGATCAAGAAATAGGAAGAATTACAAGACAGCAACGGCAGAGCAGAGCATTACAGCACAGGCCACACGTCAGAGATCAGCTCTGCTGTCCTTTTCCTCTTCGGCATCTCTTTCTCTTGCCTCCAAACATGTCTAGTTTATCCCTGGCTTAAAAACAAACGGAGGGCTTCCCCTGGTGGTCCAGTGGGTAAGGACACCGCCTTGCACTGCAAGGGGTGCCAGTTCGATCCCTGGCCTGGGAAGATCCCACATGCCACGGGAGCGGCTGGACTGATGTGTCCAATTACCGAGCCGGAGTTCTGGAGCGCATGCGCCCAGAGCCAGCTCTCTGCAACGACAGATGCCACTGTGATGGGAGGCCCACAGGAGCCAAAGAACAAAGACGGATGAAAATGGAGAAATGAAAGACCAATGGAAGTGGCCCTCCTGCTCCCCTCCCTCCCCAACCCCGGCCCAAAATAAATAAATAAATAAATCTTTAAAAAAACAAACGGAATTTCGGGCTTCCCTGGTGGTTCAGTGGGTAAAGAGTCTGCCTTGCAGTGCAAGGGGCATCGGTTCAATCCCTGGCCCAGGAAGATCTCATGTGCCAGGGAGCAGCTGGAACAGTGTATCCAGCTATAAGCCAGGGCTCTGGAGTGCATGCGCCCAGAACCAGTGCTCTGCAACAAGAGAGGCCACTGCAATGGGAAACCCATACAGGCCAAAGAATAAAGATGGATGAAAATAAGTAAATAAATAAATAAACAATAAAAGAGGCCAAAAATTTTTTTAATTTTAAAAAACAGAATTTTCACTTGATATGCTCGAACGTTTTAACAGAAGTAAAGTGCATGTACTAATTCCCTTTGGTTGCAAGCCACAAAAATCAGCTCTAGCTTAAAAAAACAGAAAATTAATTACAGCAAATTTGAAAACTGTGGAATAGTTTATAGTACTCAGCAAGATTTCAGGGCTTATACCTCTGGAAAGGCAAGTCCTTCAGGACTCCAAGGAGAGCCTTTTCTTGGACACTGACATTGGATTGAGCAAATCCAATCATTTTAGTCTTTGTCCCTCCTATCAAAATTCACATTTTTTCCTAGAATTTATCTGGGGGAGAGGGAGCAAGCTGTTGGATTGACAACTACACAGGGCTACATGGAATGATCATAAGGTGATTTCACAGATAAAGAATGAGTGTGACTGCCCTCAGTCATTAATGGAAGGGAAAAAAGATGGTGGTCAGACAAAAGTGATAGATGTCCCCTTCTGGAAGTCGTAGTTTTATTCAAGTACTCCCTTTGTACATATGTTTTTGTTTAACCCCAGCATGTATTTACACATTCATTAAGTTATCCCAGAATACCAACAAAGCACACCTCAGGACACAGGTAGCCCAGAAATAGCAACCAATATGCCTTCTGTCACAAAGAGTCCAACACAACTGAGTGACTGAACAACAATAACAACAAATGCCTTCTGTAGTTTCTGTAATTTTTTATTTACTAACACCATCTGGATTTGATGACCCTAACTACCTGGAACTAAGGTGAAAAAAACCTGACCACATCTCTCAAATGAAAGAATCTCCAGACCTCCCAAATTTATTAATCTGAAAACGGTCGGCTAGGAAGGCAATCAGTACAACTTCCTCATTGCAAACAATGACATTTCATTATTGATTTGGTTGAGACAGATTATTGGAGGAGGTTAACCTGGAGGAACAATCTTCATATAGATGGTGATCCCACCAGGGCCAGCCATGACGGTATTTCCCATGATTCTTAGTGGGACTGAACAATTAGCTATGAATGACCTCAACGTACCTCAGCTTTTTGAATGAAGAGTGTCAAAATGCTCTGAGTCAAGATTAATAATGTTTATATTTGAAATGTTGTCACACGTGACATCATGCACAAAAACAGATCTATATTGGGATGACCCAAGAGTTTGTTCAGGCTTCTCCGTAACATCTTATGGGAAAACCTGAATGAACTTTTGGGTCAACCCAATATTCATTGCAGATTTCATTTTGATCTCAAATATACCTCTCTTATCCCTTTGTTTTCCCTCCCCTACTTTTCACTCCATTTATCAATTATTCTGAGACAATGACCAGATTTTCTCATCCCTGGAGTCTGGAGTGAGACATTTAGACATTCACTCTAGCAGTTTCTACTCAGCACATGTATTTAACACCAGCAATCTGCTGCTTTGTACTGGAAGCTTGCTTTTCCTGTGAATACGTGAATTATAGACCTCTACAGTGTAAACTGTAGAGGACTCCATCTTTATACTCTCTTTTAATAACTATCTCAGTTCCTATAAACAGTAGTTGATAAATATTGGTTGGATGACTCATTAATATCATTTAGGGATGTATCTTGGAAGACATCTATCTTAGAACCAGTTCTGGATATGGTGCCCAGAAACTTTCCTGTGGTCAGCTGAGAAGTGGATTCCTTAGACTGGAACATTTCTGGGGAAGGCAGTAAGATGAAACTTGCCGCTTGTCTTTAAGGCAATGGATTACAGTTTCTTTAACAGAGGTGTATTGGAGGACTAGCCAAAAAAAAAAAAAAAAAATGAAGGAACAACCGGGTTGAGACCAATTACTGGAAATCTGCTACATCAAGAGTTCTATTTCTTTTCTCAAGCGCTTTTTGAAATATCCATAGCTAACGCTGAAGCAAAGGTTTGAGATTGTCTGGAGTAGATTACTGTAATACTTACAGAGACTTTGTGAATTAAGCAAATTGTTCTAAGTATTTACATTTCCAAGATATCATCAAATTGTTCTTCTCTGATGATTTTTTTTTACTTGGTTAACTTGTGACTTCTAATGAAGGAGGAAATCATTGATGAATGGTTCTAAATAAAAGTCAAGGTAATGGGGTGGAAATTTAATAACACCAGTAATTTTCGCTCCTGATAGCAAGCTGGAAAATTGTGATTTTTAATTGAACTGGTGCTAACAACTGACCACAAAAGGGCAGTGACATCATGCACAAAACAGATCTATATTGGGATGACCCAAGAGTTTGTTCAGGCTTCTCCGTAACATCTTATGGGAAAACCTGAATGAACTTTGGGTCAACCCAATATTCATTGCAGATTTCATTTTGATCTCAAATATACCTCTCTTATCCCTTTGTTTTCCCTCCCCTACTTTTCACTCCATTTATCAATTATTCTGAGACAATGACCAGATTTTCTCATCCCTGGAGTCTGGAGTGAGACATTTAGACATTCACTCTAGCAGTTTCTACTCAGCACATGTATTTAACACCAGCAATCTGCTGCTTTGTACTGGAAGCTTGCTTTTCCTGTGAATACGTGAATTATAGACCTCTACAGTGTAAACTGTAGAGGACTCCATCTTTATACTCTCTTTTAATAACTATCTCAGTTCCTATAAACAGTAGTTGATAAATATTGGTTGGATGACTCATTAATATCATTTAGGGATGTATCTTGGAAGACATCTATCTTAGAACCAGTTCTGGATATGGTGCCCAGAAACTTTCCTGTGGTCAGCTGAGAAGTGGATTCCTTAGACTGGAACATTTCTGGGGAAGGCAGTAAGATGAAACTTGCCGCTTGTCTTTAAGGCAATGGATTACAGTTTCTTTAACAGAGGTGTATTGGAGGACTAGCCAAAAAAAAAAAAAAAAATGAAGGAACAACCGGGTTGAGACCAATTACTGGAAATCTGCTACATCAAGAGTTCTATTTCTTTTCTCAAGCGCTTTTTGAAATATCCATAGCTAACGCTGAAGCAAAGGTTTGAGATTGTCTGGAGTAGATTACTGTAATACTTACAGAGACTTTGTGAATTAAGCAAATTGTTCTAAGTATTTACATTTCCAAGATATCATCAAATTGTTCTTCTCTGATGATTTTTTTTTACTTGGTTAACTTGTGACTTCTAATGAAGGAGGAAATCATTGATGAATGGTTCTAAATAAAAGTCAAGGTAATGGGGTGGAAATTTAATAACACCAGTAATTTTCGCTCCTGATAGCAAGCTGAATTGTGATTAATGAACTTGCTGAATAATGACAATCTGTTGTGTTTAAACAACTGAATTTGTAGGTAGTACTGGTGTGCTAACAACTGACCACAGCATTTTTTTAAAGTGGATTTCTACCTGTAACTTAGGGGGAATTTTTGCTTGATGATATGATTTTACTGAGGGCATTTCCTCCCCTTTTCTTCTCACAGTAGAGATGAAAAGTGATCAAAACGAAAGAACTTGGCTGGCGCATGGCATGTTGCTAAAGCATTCACTGTTTTTCTTGAGTATTTATTCAGCTGTGACGCTCAAGTACTTTCACTTAACAGCATAAAAGCTGATAAACTTGAGTTAAAATTATTTCCACTTCTAAAGGGGTTTACATAGTGACATATACAGTTTGGATAAAACTTTCTTTTATATAACAAACATAAGAATATGAACATAAGAATATGTTTGTTATATAACATGGTCTTATACTACAAGTTCATATATAACGTGATCAGGGAACTCCTATCCAATGTAAATAACTGGGAAAACTAGACTCATAATTCTGCTAGTTTCATCCCCTCACCCTAATTTATAGAATGCAAAAGACTTCATATAATCACAAAGCCCTTTGTCACTTCCTGCACACTGTCTGCTTCCATTTGCTCTTCAATTCCAATCCACTCCACAAAGGGTCCAGGGCACACGACTGTGAGGGCTAACACCAAGAAAGATTGTTTGCATAACATAAAAATGAACAACTCGGGGAGCAGAATGGGTGGTCGAGGTCATGAAGATGGTCATGGCAGATGGAGAAAGGCAAAGAAGGTTCTAGGTGGTCATTCATTGCCTGCTGGAGGTGTTTCTATGTCGGCAGTGACTGAGTTCTTCCCTGTACCTCTAGTCACTGGGAACCTCAAGAAGGTTACTTTCTGCTCTTTCCGGGCTGGAACCATGGAGGTTGCAGAAGAGAAGAAAAAGAAGGTTCCTGCTGTGCCAGAAACCCTTAAGAAAAAGCGAAAGAATTTCGCAGAGCTTAAGATTAAGCGCCTGAGAAAGAAGTTTGTCCAAAAGATGCTTCGAAAGGCAAGGAGGAAGCTTATCTATGAGAAAGCCAAGCACTACCACAAGGAATACAGGCAGATGTACAGGACGGAAATTCGAATGGCTAGAATGGCTCGCAAAGCCGGCAACTTCTATGTCCCTGCAGAACCCAAATTGGCGTTTGTCATCAGAATCAGAGGTATCAATGGTGTGAGCCCAAAGGTTCGAAAGGTGTTGCAGCTTCTTCGCCTCCGTCAGATCTTCAATGGCACCTTTGTGAAGCTCAACAAGGCTTCAATTAACATGCTGAGAATTGTGGAGCCATACATTGCATGGGGGTACCCAAATCTGAAGTCAGTAAATGAACTGATCTACAAGCATGGTTATGGAAAAATCAATAAGAAGAGAATTGCCCTGACAGATAACGCTTTGATTGCTCGGTCTCTGGGAAAATATGGCATCATCTGCATGGAGGATCTGATTCATGAGATCTATACTGTTGGAAAACGTTTCAAAGAAGCAAATAATTTCCTGTGGCCCTTCAAATTGTCCTCTCCACGAGGTGGAATGAAGAAAAAGACCACCCATTTTGTAGAAGGTGGAGATGCTGGCAACAGGGAAGACCAGATCAACAGGCTTATTAGAAGGATGAACTAAGGTATCTACCATGATTATTTTTGTAATCTGGTCAGTTAATAAACAGTTGAAACAACAAAAAAAGAAGGTTACTTTCTTCAAATTCAGTGCTTTCACCTGAGTCCAATCAAGCATACGTGCATAGATAGATAGATAGATAGATAGATAGATATAGATATAGATATATATGGAGTCTAATCAGCTGCTTCCTCTTTGTGCTGCTGCTGCTTCTCAGTGGTCACATTCCCACTTCAGTCAGTGAGACTCTCGTTGCCCTGGGTGCTGAGGTGTGGTGGTTCAATTGCAATATCTTCTTCACACAGGACTATGGAGTAGCTCCAATTGCCAAGGCTGGCATTCCAGAGTATGCCTGGAAGAGTGAAATGGATCAAGGAAATGCCCCTCAGTGTGATTCTGGACAATGACGTGGACTTCACCAATCTCATCCACACCAAATACCCACAGCTCTTGTCAGGCATCCAAGGCATCTCTGAAGAGATGGGTCCACAACCTGTATAAGACGATGGCTAACGGGATCCTGAAGGTGCCTGTCTCAATGTCAATGGCTCCTGACATGAGGATTGCTGCTAAGATGGGGGTGGTGGGCTACAGTTATGTGGGCAAGGGCTATGCCCAGGCTCTGAGGGGTCTCAGGGCCTACACCTCTATGTCCCTGCAGAACCCAAATTGGCGTTTGTCATCAGAATCAGAGGTATCAATGGTGTGAGCCCAAAGGTTCGAAAGGTGTTGCAGCTTCTTCGCCTCCGTCAGATCTTCAATGGCACCTTTGTGAAGCTCAATTAACATGCTGAGAATTGTGGAGCCATACATTGCATGGGGGTACCCAAATCTGAAGTCAGTAAATGAACTGATCTACAAGCGTGGTTATGGAAAAATCAATAAGAAGAGAATTGCCCTGACAGATAACGCTTTGATTGCTCGGTCTCTGGGAAAATATGGCATCATCTGCATGGAGGATCTGATTCATGAGATCTATACTGTTGGAAAACGTTTCAAAGAAGCAAATAATTTCCTGTGGCCCTTCAAATTGTAGTCTCCACGAGGTGGAATGAAGAAAAAGACCACCCATTTTGTAGAAGGTGGAGATGCTGGCAACAGGGAAGACCAGATCAACAGGCTTATTAGAAGGATGAACTAAGGTATCTACCATGATTATTTTTGTAATCTGGTCAGTTAATAAACAGTTGAAACAACAAAAAAAGAAGGTTACTTTCTTCAAATTCAGTGCTTTCACCTGAGTCCAATCAAGCATACGTGCATAGATAGATAGATAGATAGATAGATAGATATAGATATAGATATATATGGAGTCTAATCAGCTGCTTCCTCTTTGTGCTGCTGCTGCTTCTCAGTGGTCACATTCCCACTTCAGTCAGTGAGACTCTCGTTGCCCTGGGTGCTGAGGTGTGGTGGTTCAATTGCAATATCTTCTTCACACAGGACTATGGAGTAGCTCCAATTGCCAAGGCTGGCATTCCAGAGTATGCCTGGAAGAGTGAAATGGATCAAGGAAATGCCCCTCAGTGTGATTCTGGACAATGACGTGGACTTCACCAATCTCATCCACACCAAATACCCACAGCTCTTGTCAGGCATCCAAGGCATCTCTGAAGAGATGGGTCCACAACCTGTATAAGACGATGGCTAACGGGATCCTGAAGGTGCCTGTCTCAATGTCAATGGCTCCTGACATGAGGATTGCTGCTAAGATGGTGGTGGTGGGCTACAGTTATGTGGGCAAGGGCTATGCCCAGGCTCTGAGGGGTCTCAGGGCCTACATCATCATCATGGGGATCAACTCCATCCATGCACTTAAGGCCACCATGGATGGCTAGGAGGCAACCACCACAGATGAGGCCTGTCAGGAGGGTGACATCTTTGTCACCACCACGAGCTATATCAACATCATCATTGACCGGCGCTCTGAACAGATGAAAAAGATGATGCCATTGTGTGCAACACTGGACACTTTGACATGGAGATTGATGTTAAGTGGCTGAATGAGAATATTATGGAGAAGGAGAGTATCAAACTTCAGGTGGACTTCTACTTGTTGACAAATGGGCGCTGCATCAGCTTGCTGGCCAAGGACCAGCTGGTTGACCTGAGCTGTGCCATGGACCATCCTAGCTTTCTGATGAATAACTCTTTCATCAACCAGGTGCTGGTGCAGATTGAGCTGTGGATCCACCCAGACAAGCACCCAGTTGAGGTCCACTTCCTGCCCAAGAAGCTGGATGAAGCAGTGACTGAAGGCTCCCTAGGCTAGCTGAAAGTGAAATTGACCAAGCTGACTATGAGGGAGGCCCAGTACCTGGACATGTCCCATGAGGGTCCCTTCAAGCCTGCTCACTCTGCTCTTGAGAACCAGGACTGCCCTTTGCCCACCAGCTGCTGGTCTTGCCAGGGTTCCACCTCTCCTGAATGTGTGCTCAGTCACTTAGTGCCACCCAACTCTTTGTTGGACACTATGGACTGTAGCCCACCAGGCTTATCTGTCCATGGGATTCTTCAGGCAAGGATACTGGAGTGAGTTGCTATTTCCACTTCCAAGGGATTTTACCGACCCAGGATTGAACCCACATCTCCAGCATCTTCTGCACTTTTTTGACTCAATGAGGAACCCAGGATCTGCATCGGCTACAACCAAAATACCCACAGCTCTTGTCAGGCATCCAAGGCATCTCTGAAGAGATGGGTCCACAACCTGTATAAGACGATGGCTAACGGGATCCTGAAGGTGCCTGTCTCAATGTCAATGGCTCCTGACATGAGGATTGCTGCTAAGATGGTGGTGGTGGGCTACAGTTATGTGGGCAAGGGCTATGCCCAGGCTCTGAGGGGTCTCAGGGCCTACATCATCATCATGGGGATCAACTCCATCCATGCACTTAAGGCCACCATGGATGGCTAGGAGGCAACCACCACAGATGAGGCCTGTCAGGAGGGTGACATCTTTGTCACCACCACGAGCTATATCAACATCATCATTGACCGGCGCTCTGAACAGATGAAAAAGATGATGCCATTGTGTGCAACACTGGACACTTTGACATGGAGATTGATGTTAAGTGGCTGAATGAGAATATTATGGAGAAGGAGAGTATCAAACTTCAGGTGGACTTCTACTTGTTGACAAATGGGCGCTGCATCAGCTTGCTGGCCAAGGACCAGCTGGTTGACCTGAGCTGTGCCATGGACCATCCTAGCTTTCTGATGAATAACTCTTTCATCAACCAGGTGCTGGTGCAGATTGAGCTGTGGATCCACCCAGACAAGCACCCAGTTGAGGTCCACTTCCTGCCCAAGAAGCTGGATGAAGCAGTGACTGAAGGCTCCCTAGGCTAGCTGAAAGTGAAATTGACCAAGCTGACTATGAGGGAGGCCCAGTACCTGGACATGTCCCATGAGGGTCCCTTCAAGCCTGCTCACTCTGCTCTTGAGAACCAGGACTGCCCTTTGCCCACCAGCTGCTGGTCTTGCCAGGGTTCCACCTCTCCTGAATGTGTGCTCAGTCACTTAGTGCCACCCAACTCTTTGTTGGACACTATGGACTGTAGCCCACCAGGCTTATCTGTCCATGGGATTCTTCAGGCAAGGATACTGGAGTGAGTTGCTATTTCCACTTCCAAGGGATTTTACCGACCCAGGGATTGAACCCACATCTCCAGCATCTTCTGCACTGGCAGGTGGAATCTTTACCATTGAGTCACCTGGGAAGCCCCTTACCTGTCCTCCCCAAGAGCAAATGGTACCACCTTTGAGATCGGTTTGACTCTCTAGGACTAATCAGTGTTTGGCCTTTGCTGTATCCCCCATCCTGTTCTAAGTGTGGCAGGGGGAATCAAGAAGTCCTTCCTTGGGCTTCCCTGGTGGTCCAGTGGGTAAAGAGCCTGCCTTGCAGTGCAAGAGGCACAAGTTCGATCCCTGGCCCAGGAAGATCCCACGTGCCGCAGAGTAGCTGGACTGGTGTGTCCATTATAAGCTGGTGCTCTGGAGCGCATGTGTCCACAACCGGTGCTCTGCAACGAGGGAGGCCACTGGAGTGGGCAGCCCGCACGGGCAGAAGACTACAGATGGATGAAAATAAATAAATAAGAAAAACAATTTAAAAAAAGCCTAAAATTAAAAAAAATATATAAAGAAGTCCTCAAATCCTGGTCATGATAGAGGTACACAGGAATTACCCACAGAGAACCATGAGCTCAGGGGTTTTGGAACTGCTCACTCAGTCTGTCCTTCCTTAGGCTGGACGTTGGCAATGGTGGTCACAAAACCCATGCACTTTACCATTCAGGCCCTTGCTTGGTCTGTGGACTTTATACCCATGTTCTTGGTTACAGGTTCAGTGGTTCCTCATCCCATAACAGAGGAGAAGGGGCTATGTCAAAGGGTGTGGAGGAACTATTGCGGTTGAATGCTCCTGAGAGCCTGGCTAAGTACTTGGAATTCTCTTAAACCTTGAAACAAAAAGGTTGATACTTTTAGTTCCTATTTCCCAGGGGTTGGAATATTCCGTTAAAGCGATGAAAGAAAAAGAACGCCCTTTGCCCACCAGCTGCTGGTCTTGCCAGGGTTCCACCTCTCCTGAATGTGTGCTCAGTCACTTAGTGCCACCCAACTCTTTGTTGGACACTATGGACTGTAGCCCACCAGGCTTATCTGTCCATGCGATTCTTCAGGCAAGGATACTGGAGTGAGTTGCTATTTCCACTTCCAAGGGATTTTACCGACCCAGGATTGAACCCACAGCTCCAGCATCTTCTGCACTGGCAGGTGGAATCTTTACCATTGAGTCACCTGGGAAGCCCCTTACCTGTCCTCCCCAAGAGCAAATGGTACCACCTTTGAGATCGGTTTGACTCTCTAGGACTAATCAGTGTTTGGCCTTTGCTGTATCCCCCATCCTGTTCTAAGTGTGGCAGGGGGAATCAAGAAGTCCTTCCTTGGGCTTCCCTGGTGGTCCAGTGGGTAAAGAGCCTGCCTTGCAGTGCAAGAGGCACAAGTTCGATCCCTGGCCCAGGAAGATCCCACGTGCCGCAGAGTAGCTGGACTGGTGTGTCCATTATAAGCTGGTGCTCTGGAGCGCATGTGTCCACAACCGGTGCTCTGCAACGAGGGAGGCCACTGGAGTGGGCAGCCCGCACGGGCAGAAGACTACAGATGGATGAAAATAAATAAATAAGAAAACAATTTAAAAAAAGCCTAAAATTAAAAAAATATATAAAGAAGTCCTCAAATCCTGGTCATGATAGAGGTACACAGGAATTACCCACAGAGAACCATGAGCTCAGGGGTTTTGGAACTGCTCACTCAGTCTGTCCTTCCTTAGGCTGGACGTTGGCAATGGTGGTCACAAAACCCATGCACTTTACCATTCAGGCCCTTGCTTGGTCTGTGGACTTTATACCCATGTTCTTGGTTACAGGTTCAGTGGTTCCTCATCCCATAACAGAGGAGAAGGGGCTATGTCAAAGGGTGTGGAGGAACTATTGCGGTTGAATGCTCCTGAGAGCCTGGCTAAGTACTTGGAATTCTCTTAAACCTTGAAACAAAAAGGTTGATACTTTTAGTTCCTATTTCCCAGGGGTTGGAATATTCCGTTAAGCGAGAAAGGACAAGAAAAGTGACAGCCAGAGATTCAGATGAGCCAGAGAAATATAAAAGCACACTGTAATTTGATAGTTCCCATCACAACTCTGGGTTAAAAAGAGATTAATTTGGTCTAAAATGTTAAAATCAAGCCAGAAGGTGCATTAATAAATATTTTTATACCTAAAAAAATGGAACTCTCTGGTGATTCAGTGGCTGGGAACCATTTGTCAACGCAGGGGACGAAGGTTCCATCCCTGCTCTAGGAAGATTCTACATGACTGGGGCAGTTGGGCAACTAAGCCTGTGCTCCGCATCAAGAGAAGCCACCACAATGAGAAGCGCACTCACGGCAACCAGACAGTAGCTTCCACTCACTACAACCAGGGAAAGCCCAAGCTCTGCAACAGAGACCCAGAGCAGCGCCCCCAAAATTTTTTTAAAATTTTTAAAATTAAAACAAAACTCTGCTCTTTTCGGGGGGGGTGGGGGGGGGAAGAAGAAGAAATGAACATAACACATACTCTGTAAGGCACTGGAAGTACCCCTTACTTAATCTCTCTTAGGATTGGAATCCCAGTAGAATTCTTACTGTTTCTGACAATTGTTGATAGACACTCACAGTGGCAGGATGAGCCATCATTCTAAACTGCAATTCTAGGGGCTCTTCCAGCCCCACAAGAATGAAACAGTTCATTTACACCTCTCCTTTCTTTCACGATTCCAGAGATTCACTTTTCATTATGCTATACAATAAAATCAACTGGCTATTTCTTAGAAAATACTACTTATTTTCACTACTCTGAAGTTGCCACCAGCTTATAAGCCACAGAAAACCCAGAAAAAATATCCAGTTATCTCAGAGATTATTTTACAATTACTTAGAGAATCTTTCTGCCTGTTTTTAGGTTCTGCTTTAAAAAAAAAGTCTGAAAATCTAACACTCCTAGTCTGTGGTGCATTCTTCAGACATCCCTGGGTACATCATGCAACTAGAGTAATTCTTCACTGTACAAAATAATTCACCAAAGAAGTAAATGCCTCCACGGTAGTCTTTTCATTGCCATGGGTAACAATTTATTTTAAATAACTCTAAGTTTTCTAATAACAAAGGATCATTTTGGAAATGAGTAATTAATTGTGCTTCTTTAAAAACTTGTGTTTATACCTGAAGGCTTTGTGAAATCAGTTTTTGATTAGACTTTTAGAATAGTCTGAGGTTTACAGAAAAATTGGGCAAAAAATAGGTTTTGCTTATACCCCTTCCCCCTATGAGCACACACTCACTTTCTGTCAACATCCCCCCAAATAGAGGTACCCGTGTTACAGTCAATGAACCAATGCAGACACATTATTATTGTCCAAAGTCCATAGTTTATGTTAGGGTTCACTCTTTGTGTTATGCATTCTATGAGTTTTGATAACTGTAAATTGACGTGTATCCATCATTACAGCATCATACAGAAGCGTTCCAGGGCTTCCCCTGTGGTTCAGCGGTAAAGAAACCACCAGCAACACAGACGATGCGGGTTTGATCCCTGGGTTAGAAAGATCCCTGGGAGGAGGGCATGGCAACCCACTCCAGTTTTCTTGCCTGGAGAATCCCATGGACAGAGGAGCCTGGTGGGCTACAGTCCCGAGGGTCGCAGAAAGTCAGACATGACTGAAGCAACTAAGCACACACACAGAAGAGTTCCACTGCCTTAAGACCCCTTGTTCTCCACCTATTCATCCCTCTCCCCCTAGGGAAATCATTTTTTAGTAAACTTAAATATTCTGAGGTTTATATTAAAAAGTAGAAAAGGCTATTTCCGCTGGAATTAATTGTAACCACAAAGATTAAAGTGAAAATAAAACATCAACTTCATTAACCTCAAATGATTTCACTCTGTCCATATTATGTGCATTTAAGAGGGAAAAAAGATGCATAGTTTTGTCCAGTTATCCTATTAAACATTAATGATTATGAACTCAATCTTCTGACCAAAATGATGACCCAGGAAGGCGAGATTTTAAATCTTGCAGCCAATTATATACCTCAAACTAAATCAAAGACAAGAAACGAGTCAGACACATTGTCACAGTGAGGATAGAAAATTCAGGTACAGGATAGCTTTGGGAAAGCAATCTATAGCTCAGACTTCCCACATCATCCTGTGCCCTCAACTGTGAAGTGACTAGTGCTTCAGACCAGA
This sequence comes from Tragulus kanchil, assembly GCA_022376925.1. NCBI lineage: Eukaryota > Metazoa > Chordata > Mammalia > Artiodactyla > Tragulidae > Tragulus > Tragulus kanchil. The sequence goes on along the minus strand of JAIOJX010000005.1, from coordinate 98,729,744 downwards.
ACTAGCCTGGATTTAAAGCATCTCAGCTTGCTGTACCAGGTCCTTAGGCCACCTGTATTTGCCCATTTTGTATTTATGTAAAAGCAATGTTTTTCGAGGTTTACAGAAAAATTGGGCAAAAAATAGGTTTTGCTTATACCCCTTCCCCCTATGAGCACACACTCACTTTCTGTCAACATCCCCCCAAATAGAGGTACCCGTGTTACAGTCAATGAACCAATGCAGACACATTATTATTGTCCAAAGTCCATAGTTTATGTTAGGGTTCACTCTTTGTGTTATGCATTCTATGAGTTTTGATAACTGTAAATTGACGTGTATCCATCATTACAGCATCATACAGAAGCGTTCCAGGGCTTCCCCTGTGGTTCAGCGCTAAAGAAACCACCACCAACACCGCCGATGCGGGTTTGATCCTGGGTTAGAAAGATCCCTGGGAGGAGGGCATGGCTACCCCCTCCAGTTTTCTTGCCTGGAGAATCCCATGGACAGAGGAGCCTGGTGGGCTACAGTCCCGAGGGTCGCAGAAAGTCAGACATGACTGAAGCAACTAAGCACACACACAGAAGAGTTCCACTGCCTTAAGACCCCTTGTTCTCCACCTATTCATCCCTCTCCCCCTAGGGAAATCATTTTTTAGTAAACTTAAATATTCTGAGGTTTATATTAAAAAGTAGAAAAGGCTATTTCCGCTGGAATTAATTGTAACCACAAAGATTAAAGTGAAAATAAAACATCAACTTCATTAACCTCAAATGATTTCACTCTGTCCATATTATGTGCATTTAAGAGGGAAAAAAGATGCATAGTTTTGTCCAGTTATCCTATTAAACATTAATGATTATGAACTCAATCTTCTGACCAAAATGATGACCCAGGAAGGCGAGATTTTAAATCTTGCAGCCAATTATATACCTCAAACTAAATCAAAGACAAGAAACGAGTCAGACACATTGTCACAGTGAGGATAGAAAATTCAGGTACAGGATAGCTTTGGGAAAGCAATCTATAGCTCAGACTTCCCACATCATCCTGTGCCCTCAACTGTGAAGTGACTAGTGCTTCAGACCAGAACTAGCCTGGATTTAAAGCATCTCAGCTTGCTGTACCAGGTCCTTAGGCCACCTGTATTTGCCCATTTTGTATTTATGTAAAAGCAAAATTCTTTGAGTAGCAACTGAAAAATCTCTTGACTGTCCTGAAAAGTTTTATACAGTTCATCATTGTTTTAAACAGAAACCTCCGAATGTGTTCTTGGGTGTTAATTTCCATGATATAGAGGAGCAAAGTAGTCACTTTCCTGGCATTAGAGCTAAGGAAAGTGTGGAGACACTTAGCAGAGACTTCACAGGGGAGTTTAAGCATCAAAGGATGATTGGGCCAGATGACTGTTAAGAGTTTTTTGATGCTGACTTTCCTGAAAAACAGAGAGCTATGCCAAGCCTTTTATCAACCAACCAACTAAAAGCCTTTTTCTAGCATATTTTAAACAGTTTAGAATGATCCCTCCTGCTTTTCAGTATAAGCATCAGTATAGTATCATCAGCTCAATAAATGACCCATCATCCCATGTTCTCATCTTTAATTGTATGAACTGGAAAATAGCTACAAATTGCAAAATCAGTGAATGGAGCAGTCAGCGGCTATATCTTACCAATTTTTGAAATAGCCTAGACTACCTATAATGATGCTCAGGAAACAGGAATGCAGGCTACTTTGAAAAAAAATATAGAAAAACTTTGTGGTTCAAAGATCCAAACTAAAAAATAGCTGGTGTTTAGACAAAGAGAGTTAATTATTATGGGGTTGTTTTAATAGAGTTGATGATTAAGGAAACACTTTTAAAACAACCAGAGACATATATCTAGGAAAAACTATGTGGGAAGGAGGTCACCAAACTGTCTTGGAATATTAGTACACCATTTCACTCAATGTTCATGGCTACAGCATTAGCAATATGTGTACTTTTCAGATCTTAAAGATAACCTTATTTGAACTTCCCCGGCAGTCCAGTGGTTAAGACTTCACCTTCCAATGCAGAAGTGGAGGTACAGGTTTGATCCCTGTTCAGGGAGCTAAGATCCCATATGCCCCTTGGGCCAAAAACTAAAACGAAACTGAAGCAGTGTTGTAACAAATTCAATAAAGACTTTAAAAATGGTCCACATCAAAAAATATTTTAAAAAATATAAAGATAAACTTGTCATCTCAAAGTATGTCACCCATCATTATCATACCCACATATATATGTGTGTATACATATACAATTACGTTAACCAAAAATTCTATTGCATTTGCAAAAAGTATATATACACCAAAGGATAGCCATGTCTCCCACCAGCACATCTACCCAGTCTGCATCTGCTTTTCTTCATTGCGCACCTGACCCCCAGCCCTACTCCTTTTACTCTTTAACAATTCTCTCCTTTCTTTCCTGCATGTCAACTTCCACTGCAGGGGTCACAGGTTCTATATCTGTTCAAGGAATGAAGATCCTACATGTTGAGAGCTACAGCCAAAAACAAAACAAAAACAAAAACCAGAAACCAAACCAAAACAAAGTGTTTTAATTACATCCATTGTTTAAGAACCCTTTCTTGACCTTATTTCTGCCATGCCTTTCTTTTTACAGAACATTGCATGAACTAGTTCTCTGTATTCATCTGTGTCCAATTCAGCTCATCCAATTTTCCCATTGACCCACACCAATTAAGTTTTTGTCCTCACTCCACCAACTGCTCTTACCAGATCTCGCCACAGGCCTCTAGATTACTGTAGATCCAGAGGTCAAATCTCAGTTCTCATTCCCATGACCTAGAGCAGCGTTTGGCCCAGTTGATCACTCTTCTCAAGAAACACGTTCTTCACTGACAGAATACTGGTTTTCTTCCTTTTATCTCCTTGCTGGTTCTTCCTCATCTCCATGGCCTCTAAATACACTCTTCTTTTCTGCTATTTATTTTCACTCTCTTAGCGGTTTCCTCCAGTCACTTAATTTTTTTAATAAATTAATTTTTTAAATTAAAAATATACTCATTATTTATTTGGCTGTGCTGAGTCTTAGTCACAGCATGCATGATCTTCCATCTTCAGCATGGAATCTTTAGGTTGCAGCATGCAGGAGCTAGTTCCCTGACCAGGGATTGAACCTGGGCCCCTTCCTTGGGAGCATGGAGGCTTAGCCACTGGACCACCAGGGAGGCCCTTCATCTAGTCACTTTATAGTCATCATATGAGAGTGATTCCCAAATTTCAGTCTCCAGCCTGGACCTCTGCATTCAGCTCTGGACTCACGCTTTAAATGGTCCACATCAAAAAATATTTTAAAAAATATAAAGATAAACTTGTCATCTCAAAGTATGTCACCCATCATTATCATACCCACATATATATGTGTGTATACATATACAATTACGTTAACCAAAAATTCTATTGCATTTGCAAAAAGTATATATACACCAAAGGATAGCCATGTCTCCCACCAGCACATCTACCCAGTCTGCATCTGCTTTTCTTCATTGCGCACCTGACCCCCAGCCCTACTCCTTTTACTCTTTAACAATTCTCTCCTTTCTTTCCTGCATGTCAACTTCCACTGCAGGGGTCACAGGTTCTATATCTGTTCAAGGAATGAAGATCCTACATGTTGAGAGCTACAGCCAAAAACAAAACAAAAACAAAAACCAGAAACCAAACCAAAACAAAGTGTTTTAATTACATCCATTGTTTAAGAACCCTTTCTTGACCTTATTTCTGCCATGCCTTTCTTTTTACAGAACATTGCATGAACTAGTTCTCTGTATTCATCTGTGTCCAATTCAGCTCATCCAATTTTCCCATTGACCCACACCAATTAAGTTTTTGTCCTCACTCCACCAACTGCTCTTACCAGATCTCGCCACAGGCCTCTAGATTACTGTAGATCCAGAGGTCAAATCTCAGTTCTCATTCCCATGACCTAGAGCAGCGTTTGGCCCAGTTGATCACTCTTCTCAAGAAACACGTTCTTCACTGACAGAATACTGGTTTTCTTCCTTTTATCTCCTTGCTGGTTCTTCCTCATCTCCATGGCCTCTAAATACACTCTTCTTTTCTGCTATTTATTTTCACTCTCTTAGCGGTTTCCTCCAGTCACTTAATTTTTTTAATAAATTAATTTTTTAAATTAAAAATATACTCATTATTTATTTGGCTGTGCTGAGTCTTAGTCACAGCATGCATGATCTTCCATCTTCAGCATGGAATCTTTAGGTTGCAGCATGCAGGAGCTAGTTCCCTGACCAGGGATTGAACCTGGGCCCCTTCCTTGGGAGCATGGAGGCTTAGCCACTGGACCACCAGGGAGGCCCTTCATCTAGTCACTTTATAGTCATCATATGAGAGTGATTCCCAAATTTCAGTCTCCAGCCTGGACCTCTGCATTCAGCTCTGGACTCACGCCCCCTTGCCTAGCTCAGCACATTCACTTTGAGGTCTGAGAAGCATACCTGCTCTAGGATGCTCCTCTTGCCACTGTCCCCATCTCAGTAAATGGCAACTCCTTTCTTCCTGTTACTCAGGCCCAAATCCTTGGCATTTTATTGTCTTTTCTCTGTCTCTATCACTGCAATCTGAACTGATCCAATAAGTTAATCTTCCTTGCTCTTTCTTCAAAAATACATCCAAAATCTGATCACCTGGCACCATTTCCACTACCACTCAAGTTCAAGTCACCATCATTTCTCATACAGAATACTGTGACATTGTCCTAAGTTCTTCCCACTTCTTTCCTTGCTCCCTTAAAAAAAATTTTTTTTTTATTTGACTGTGCTGGGTCTTAGTTGCAACACATGGAATGTTTAGTTGCAGCATGTGGTGTCTTTGTCTTTTTTTTTGTTTTTTTTTGCATTTGGGGTCTTTAGTTGGCATGAAAACTTTTAGTTGCAGCATGTAAGATTTAGTCCCTTGACCAGGGATCGAACTTAGGCCCCTGCATTGACAGTGTGAAGTCTCAGCCACTGGACCACCAGGGAAGACCCTCCTTACCATTTTTCCTTCAACAAAACAACAGTAGGTCTCATGGTAAAGCGTACATCAGTCATGTCACTCCTCTTCTCACAACTGTCAACAGCTTCCTTTTCACTTCTCATAAAAACCCAAGTTTTCACAGTGCCTTGCACCAAGGTCCTGTATAATCTGCCCCATTACTTCTCTAACTTCATCTCCACCTACTTTCTCCTTGGCTCATTCATCTTCAGCCAAATTTGCCTCCTTGCTGTTCTTCAGACGTAGTGAGCAAGCTTCCACCAAGGGCCTTTGCAACTGCTCTTCTTTGCCTGGCATACTCTCCTCCAAATATCCACATAGCTCGCTCCTTCACCTTGTCCAGATCTGCATTCAAAATTCAACTCTTCAGTAAGTTTTTCAAATCTAGAACTGTAATCCCCCTTTCCCTGGTACTTCCTTTCTTTCCTCTGTTTTATTTTATCTTTGAAAGTGTGAAAGTGTTAGTCGTGTCCAACTCTTTGCAACCCTGTGGACTCTGGCCCACCAGGCTCCTCTGTCTGTGGGGTTCTCCAGGCAAGAATACTGGCATGGATTGCCCTCCCCTCCTACAGGGGATCTTCCCGACCCATGGATCAAACCTGCACCTCCAACATTGCAGGTGCATTCTTTGCCCACTGAACCACCTGGGAAGCCCAATAAATGATTAATGATACCCTAATATACTTCTTCAGATTTTCAGAATAGGAACTCGTCTGATGGACATACAGATAGGTTAAGGCAGAAAAGGAACAGTCGCAAAGGAAACACAGTGAGTTTTGCAACCCCTTAGTTAAAGTTCAGTCTCATGTCTCAGAGGTAGTAAATGTATTATGGTAAGATTAGGGCAATCATTTTTACTCTGAGCACCTCAAATGAGATTAAATAAGAAAGAGAGTGGAATTGTCAAAAAAGAAGAGGCAACTTTAACATCAGTAAGAATATGGAAGGATCATACTTGACTTGTTCACTACTGAATCTCCATTCAGCCTATCAAGCCTGGGGTAAGGACTTTGTGAATGTCAGCTGTCACTGTTACAATAAGGACTCAACAAAACCCACTGAATACTGTTGACATGAGGGGGAAAAGAGCTATAAGAGAAAGAAGACAGCATACTTCCTAAATAAAAGCATTAAATGGCACAGATATTTTGTTTTTCTGACTTTATAGAACTACAACACGTTGTGCTGGTAGCAACTGACAACACCTAGGAAGATTTGACATTAGTAGAAATCATTGCAACAGGATAAATAAATAGCTAAAGAGGATCTGTACTACGTAAGTCCCAGTATATTTCAACAATACTTAAACAGACTTGTCAAATATCAGTCCCTTACATCCACTGAGTATCTCCAGATATGGCTAGGGTGTCAATCTCTCTAAATTATTTCAAGCTGTGTTTGTAGTCCGGGTGAGGATTTTCATTTACATTCCTGCATGCATGCTGATCACAGTCTAAACTAACATGGAGTTCAATCTGCATATTCCCTCCCAATCCCCTTTCCCTGGTACTTCCTTTCTTTCCTCTGTTTTATTTTATCTTTGAAAGTGTGAAAGTGTTAGTCGTGTCCAACTCTTTGCAACCCTGTGGACTCTGGCCCACCAGGCTCCTCTGTCTGTGGGGTTCTCCAGGCAAGAATACTGGCATGGATTGCCCTCCCCTCCTACAGGGGATCTTCCCGACCCATGGATCAAACCTGCACCTCCAACATTGCAGGTGCATTCTTTGCCCACTGAACCACCTGGGAAGCCCAATAAATGATTAATGATACCCTAATATACTTCTTCAGATTTTCAGAATAGGAACTCGTCTGATGGACATACAGATAGGTTAAGGCAGAAAAGGAACAGTCGCAAAGGAAACACAGTGAGTTTTGCAACCCCTTAGTTAAAGTTCAGTCTCATGTCTCAGAGGTAGTAAATGTATTATGGTAAGATTAGGGCAATCATTTTTACTCTGAGCACCTCAAATGAGATTAAATAAGAAAGAGAGTGGAATTGTCAAAAAAGAAGAGGCAACTTTAACATCAGTAAGAATATGGAAGGATCATACTTGACTTGTTCACTACTGAATCTCCATTCAGCCTATCAAGCCTGGGGTAAGGACTTTGTGAATGTCAGCTGTCACTGTTACAATAAGGACTCAACAAAACCCACTGAATACTGTTGACATGAGGGGGAAAAGAGCTATAAGAGAAAGAAGACAGCATACTTCCTAAATAAAAGCATTAAATGGCACAGATATTTTGTTTTTCTGACTTTATAGAACTACAACACGTTGTGCTGGTAGCAACTGACAACACCTAGGAAGATTTGACATTAGTAGAAATCATTGCAACAGGATAAATAAATAGCTAAAGAGGATCTGTACTACGTAAGTCCCAGTATATTTCAACAATACTTAAACAGACTTGTCAAATATCAGTCCCTTACATCCACTGAGTATCTCCAGATATGGCTAGGGTGTCAATCTCTCTAAATTATTTCAAGCTGTGTTTGTAGTCCGGGTGAGGATTTTCATTTTCATTCCTGCATGCATGCTGATCACAGTAAACAGACATTTGAAACAAAAGATCAAATCTCATGAGTGATTATCCTTGACTTGATTTCCCTCTCATGTTTGGCATGTCAACAGAAACAGTAAGAGTAACGCAGGAAATCCTTGTCAGTCCAGTGGTTAGGACTAAGTGTTTACACTGCTGTGGCCTGGGTGGCCTGGGTTCAGTCCCTGGTTGGAGAAGTAAGATCCTACAAACCATGTGGCATGGCAAAGACAAAACAAACAACAAAACAGTAACAAAACCAACCTACGGTTGTTTTCCTTGATGGAAGACAGGAGCTCCTTCCAGAAATGAGCACCATAAATGTTGCTGGAACCTCACCACTCTATCTTTTTCTGAAACCTACTTCTTTTTGGTTATAAAGAGGTTTAGCAGAGGTGAGTCCGCTATAATCAGTGGAGTAATTATACCAGTGTTCCACCTTGAGATATTGAGACAGGCTTGGCCCCGGGGCCTTTTGCTGCAGCATTTGCACCTGGACAAACATCTCGAGCAACAAAAAAAGAATCTATAAGGGACTAAAAACTGTGCCTGGGGCTTCACTGGTGGCCCAGTGGGTAAGGACACCACCTTGCAGTGCAGGGGGTACCAGTTCGATCCCTGGCCTGGGAAGATCCCACATGGACCGATGTGTCCAACTACTGAGCTGGAGCTCTGGAGCACATGTGCCCAGAGGCGGTGCTCTGCAGCTTGAGGGGCCACTGCAATGGGAGGCCCACACAGGCCAAAGAACAAAGATAAACAAATGAAAGATCAACAGAAGTGGCCAAAGAGAAAAAAAAAAAAACTGTGCCTGCACAGAGGAGCAGGGGGATAAGAAGATACAAAGACACCAAAATCCCCACTACCACTTCTGAGGAGCTGGGAGCAAAAGCAGGGGACTGTGCAACCCTGACAACCCCGCACACACCACCACCTAAGGGGCAGGCAAAATACCTAAGCCAGCCCTCCAGCGTACCCTGACACACCAATACTTAAACAGACTTGTCAAATATCAGTCCCTTACATCCACTGAGTACCCAACGCATCTCTAAATTATTTCAAGCTGTGTTTGTAGTCCGGGTGAGGATTTTCATTTTCATTCCTGCATGCATGCTGATCACAGTAAACAGACATTTGAAACAAAAGATCAAATCTCATGAGTGATTATCCTTGACTTGATTTCCCTCTCATGTTTGGCATGTCAACAGAAACAGTAAGAGTAACGCAGGAAATCCTTGTCAGTCCAGTGGTTAGGACTAAGTGTTTACACTGCTGTGGCCTGGGTGGCCTGGGTTCAGTCCCTGGTTGGAGAAGTAAGATCCTACAAACCATGTGGCATGGCAAAGACAAAACAAACAACAAAACAGTAACAAAACCAACCTACGGTTGTTTTCCTTGATGGAAGACAGGAGCTCCTTCCAGAAATGAGCACCATAAATGTTGCTGGAACCTCACCACTCTATCTTTTTCTGAAACCTACTTCTTTTTGGTTATAAAGAGGTTTAGCAGAGGTGAGTCCGCTATAATCAGTGGAGTAATTATACCAGTGTTCCACCTTGAGATATTGAGACAGGCTTGGCCCCGGGGCCTTTTGCTGCAGCATTTGCACCTGGACAAACATCTCGAGCAACAAAAAAAGAATCTATAAGGGACTAAAAACTGTGCCTGGGGCTTCACTGGTGGCCCAGTGGGTAAGGACACCACCTTGCAGTGCAGGGGGTACCAGTTCGATCCCTGGCCTGGGAAGATCCCACATGGACCGATGTGTCCAACTACTGAGCTGGAGCTCTGGAGCACATGTGCCCAGAGGCGGTGCTCTGCAGCTTGAGGGGCCACTGCAATGGGAGGCCCACACAGGCCAAAGAACAAAGATAAACAAATGAAAGATCAACAGAAGTGGCCAAAGAGAAAAAAAAAAAAACTGTGCCTGCACAGAGGAGCAGGGGGATAAGAAGATACAAAGACACCAAAATCCCCACTACCACTTCTGAGGAGCTGGGAGCAAAAGCAGGGGACTGTGCAACCCTGACAACCCCGGCACACACCACCACCTAAGGGGCAGGCAAAATACCTAAGCCAGCCCTCCAGCGTAACCCCTGGACACACCCCTTCCCTCACCCCATGAGGAAGCAAGCAAGGGAATCTGTTACTTGTCTTTATTCCCTACTATTGCAGCAGTGGCCTCAGAAAAGCCTTGCCTGAATTTCTTGTCTGGTCTCTTATCAATTTCTATTGAGCAGACCAAGAAACCCAACTGGTATCAATTTCTCTTTGATATTTCTCTATCTGCATACCCTATTTCATCCGTTTACTTTCAGGCCTGGATTAACCTTCCCTTGCGAGTCTTCACCCCTTCTCCAGAGGAAAGGGGAAGTAGCCTCTCTTAATCCAAGTCTGGAGAGCTCTGATATAATCAGAACAAAACAAGGTCTTATCCTGTGAGTGGAAACAGTTCTATACTTTATACTGTAAGGATGTTTTTTCAACAAATAGGCTAGGAACCAAGGAAAATGAAGATATAAAAAGGACTCATGGACTTCCCTAGTGGCCCAGTAGGTAAGAAGTCCACCTTGCAATGCAAGTGGCACCAGTTCAATCCCTGACCTGGGAAGATCCCACATGCCACGGAGTGGCTGGACCGGTGTGTCCAATTATGAGCCAGGGCTCTGGGGTGCATGTGCCCAGAGCTAGTACTGCAATGGGAGACCCACACAGGCCAGAGAATAAAAGATGGATGAAAATAAATATAAAAACAAAAGAGGCATGATGGGGAAAAGAAAAGAAAAACAAGGACTCATGAGTTGAAAGTTGATTGATGAGTAGAAAACACAGGAAATTTGTTCTTTCCTTAGGGCAACTGTAGATAATGTTACTCTGATTGTTAGCTAAGCCTATAACACTTGACGTGATGAAATAGTCCAACTTAAGGCTCCCCACATAGCCAAGACCCTCGAGTCAAACTACAGTGATCTCAGGCTGGTAGTATTGTTTGCTCCTTGTAGAAACAACGTCATACCTGCTATTGGAGAGTAAAACTCCAGTTTAGGCACTAGGGATTCCTACAGCTTAACATTAGTCAAATGTAAAAAAAAACAAAAAACAAAAAAAACCACCAGGCATACAGGAACCACCAGTTCAGTAAAAGTCAGCAGAAACAATAAATAACAGATTTAGACCTCTGAGGATTCCAACTGCAAGCATGCGCCAGAGGTATTACAAGCTCATTTCCAAACCACCACAATAAAGTGGATATTGCAATAAAGGAAGTCACACAATGTTTTTTGTTTCCCAGTACAGATAAAAGTTATGTTTATACTATAGTCTACTAGTTTAGCTTTATATCCAAAAAAAAAAAAAAATGTAGAACCTTAATTTAAATATATGGTATTGTTAAAAAACACTAGCCATCTGAGCTTTCAGCAAATCATAGTAGTAACATCAAAGATGATTGATCACAGATCAGCATAACAAGTTTGAAGTCTTGCAAGAATTCCAAAAATTTGAAAAATAAACACAAAATGAGCAATTACTGTTGGAAAAACGGCCCTGATAAATTTGATGGAAGCTGGGTTGCTATAAATCTTCACATGTGAGAGTTGGACCATAAAGAAAGCTTAGCACTAAAGAATAAATGCTTTTGAATTGCGATGTTGGAGAACACTTTCGAGAATCCCTTGGACTGCAAGGAGATCAAGCCAATCAATCCTAAAGGAAATCAGCTCTGAATATTCATTGGAAGGACTGATGCTGAAGCTGAAGCTTCAATACTTTGGTCACCTGATGCCAAGAGCTGACTCAATGGAAAAGACCCCGATGCTAGGAAAGATCAAGTACAGGACGAGAAGGGGTCAACAGAGGAAGAGATGGTTGGATGGCATCACCAACTCAAGGGACATGAAACTGAGCAAACTCTGGGAGATAGTGGAGGACAGAGAAGCCTGGTGTGCTTCAATCCATGGGGTTGCAAAGAGTCGGACACAACTTAGCAACTGAACAATAACATACCTTCAATTTGTAAAAAACACCGTATCTGCAAAGCACAATAAAATGAGATATGCCTGTATGGAAAGTATCAGATTCTTGATATAAAATAACTACAAGACATGGTTAAAGTATGATCACACACACACACACACACATATATTTTTTTTTTCAGACAGTAAAGAATCTGCCTACAATGTGAGAGACCTGGGTTCAGTCCCTGGGTTGGGAAGATCCCCCTGGAGAAGGGAAAGGCCACCCACTCCAGTATTCTCACCTGGAGAATTCCATAGATAGAAGAGTCTGACAGACTATAGTTCTTGGGGTCGCAAAGAATCAGACACAACTGAGCGACTTTCACTAAGAAAGAAAAATATCTGCATCTGTCCAATTTAACGAAATTCTACCAAATTTTAAAGGCATAGATTGTCTCAAACTTATAAAACCTCTTCTGGAAAATAAAGATAAAAGGAATAGTCTCCAATTCGTTTTGTTAAACTGCATGTGTAGGTGCTAAGTCGTTTCAGTCGTGCTCAACTCTTTATGACCCTATGGACTATAGCCTGCCAGACTCCTTTGTCGACGGGATTCTCTGGGTAAGAATACAGGCTATCCCCTTCTGCGTGGGATCTCCCCAAACCAGGAATCGAACCCAAGTCTCTTGCAGCTACTGCATTGCCGGTGGATTCTTCACCACTGAGCCACCAGGGAAGCCCCTCTGTGAGACTAGTATAAGCTTAAAAGTGAGGGGGAAACTCTTAGCAAATTACTAGTAAAAGGGAACATTATTTATTCAGTAAAGTTTATATTCCAAAAATATTGTAAACATTGTATTCAAGGGAAAATTTTTAAGATATCTTCAAGACAAGAGATAACTAATATCATTATTACTGTTTATCATAGTATTTGAGGTCCTAACAAACACTATCTGGGGAAGAAAGAGAAAACAGATGTATAATTAAGTAGAATATGGTGTGAATAAAACAAAGAGGCAAAATAGGCCCAGATTTTGGGTGGTATACCTTCATATTATAAGAATATCAATTATCTCCAAATTAACTTCTAAATTAAGTAACATTCCAAACAAAATTCCAGTTGGATTTTTCTTGAGAAATTTGTTTGAAATTTTACTTACATAAACAGAGGTTCATAAATAAGTCAATTTTTAAAAAGAAAGGGAAATGGAGAACTTTCCCTTTTAGATCTAAATATCTACCTCAAAATCACTTAAATAAATTTTAAAATGAGAATAGTGGTCTAAGAACAGATAAACAGCCTCATGGATCAGAAAAGAGAGCTTTGGGATAGACTTGTGTATAGATGAGAATCATGTATACTGTAACAGTAATACCACAAATCAATGGGAAAAGGACAGATTATTTACTATAGGCTATTGATAAAACCAGTTTACTATATGAGAAAATTAATTTCTACATGACACCATGTAAAAGGGCTCCAGATGAATTAAATATCTAAATCTGAAAGGCAAAACTATAAGTGAATAGAAAGTGATACAGGAGACCATCTTTGGAGTATCCTTGAAGAAGGAATTATTGTAAATATTGCTGCAGTGAACACTGGAGTGCCAATGGCTTCTTGAATTATGGTTTTCTCATAGTATATACCCAGTAGTGGGGATTGATGGGTCATATGGTTGTCCTATTTTTCAGTTTCTTAAGGAAACTTCATTTCTCCATCATGGCTGTATCAATTTACATTCCCACCGGCAGTGCAAGATGGTTTTTGTATGTGCACTGCCATACGTAAAGCAGCTAGTGGGAACCTGCTGTATAGTGTAGGGAGCTCAGCTTGGTGCTCTTGGTGACCTAGAAGGGTAGGACGGAGGGAAGGAGGTCCAGAAGGGAAGATATATATATATATATATACAGCGAATTCACTTTGTTGTATGACACTGTAAAGCAATTATACCCCAATTAAGGAAAAAAAGGGGGGCCTTCCCTGGTGGTCCAGTGGGTAAAGAGTCCATGTTGCAGTGCAAGGGGCACCGGTTCCATCCCTGGCCCACTGAGATCCCAAGTGCCACGCAGAAGTTGGATGGGTGTATCCAATTATGAGCCAGCGCTCTGGACTCCTGCTCTGCAGCGAGAGGCCATTGCAACGGAGGCCCACATGCCAAAGAGTAAAAGATGGCTGAAAACAACTATAAATCAAAAGAGGTATGATGGGGAAAAGAAAAAGGACTCATTAAACACTTGTTTGAAATTTTACTTACATAAACAGAGGTTCATAAATAAGTCAATTTTTAAAAAGAAAGGGAAATGGAGAACTTTCCCTTTTAGATCTAAATATCTACCTCAAAATCACTTAAATAAATTTTAAAATGAGAATAGTGGTCTAAGAACAGATAAACAGCCTCATGGATCAGAAAAGAGAGCTTTGGGATAGACTTGTGTATAGATGAGAATCATGTATACTGTAACAGTAATACCACAAATCAATGGGAAAAGGACAGATTATTTACTATAGGCTATTGATAAAACCAGTTTACTATATGAGAAAATTAATTTCTACATGACACCATGTAAAAGGGCTCCAGATGAATTAAATATCTAAATCTGAAAGGCAAAACTATAAGTGAATAGAAAGTGATACAGGAGACCATCTTTGGAGTATCCTTGAAGAAGGAATTATTGTAAATATTGCTGCAGTGAACACTGGAGTGCCAATGGCTTCTTGAATTATGGTTTTCTCATAGTATATACCCAGTAGTGGGGATTGATGGGTCATATGGTTGTCCTATTTTTCAGTTTCTTAAGGAAACTTCATTTCTCCATCATGGCTGTATCAATTTACATTCCCACCGGCAGTGCAAGATGGTTTTTGTATGTGCACTGCCATACGTAAAGCAGCTAGTGGGAACCTGCTGTATAGTGTAGGGAGCTCAGCTTGGTGCTCTTGGTGACCTAGAAGGGTAGGACGGAGGGAAGGAGGTCCAGAAGGGAAGATATATATATATATATATACAGCGAATTCACTTTGTTGTATGACACTGTAAAGCAATTATACCCCAATTAAGGAAAAAAAGGGGGGCCTTCCCTGGTGGTCCAGTGGGTAAAGAGTCCATGTTGCAGTGCAAGGGGCACCGGTTCCATCCCTGGCCCACTGAGATCCCAAGTGCCACGCAGAAGTTGGATGGGTGTATCCAATTATGAGCCAGCGCTCTGGACTCCTGCTCTGCAGCGAGAGGCCATTGCAACGGGAGGCCCACACATGCCAAAGAGTAAAAAGATGGCTGAAAACAACTATAAATCAAAAGAGGTATGATGGGGAAAAGAAAAAAGGACTCATTAAACACAACTTCAAAACACAAACCTAATTGATATATTTTATTACAACAAAAGTAATGAGTTCTGTTCAATGAAGTATACCACCAATAAAGATGCAGTACATCACAAAACACATGTTATCTTCACTCAGAGTCCACATACAGTGTGAAAAGTACGAGCAATCTCCCAAGATTTGTTACATCTAAATGTAAGCACTTCATTCTCAGTTAGTTTTTATTTTTTTCTGACCACAAGTGCTAAGGGTAGCCATTCAGTACTGCCATGGTTACACAGCTAGGCCATCATGGGTTCAGGTTATTAGTCACAGCCCAGGAGCCCTGGCATTCTGTTCACTGGAAATTCTATCAAGATATTTCATGATGCCAAGGAACAGTGTGTACTGTTATAGCTTTGCCACTCAGTGGAAGAAAGATCAAAAACAAAACCTACCAGTTGATCTAGGGATGATATGTATGATGTAATTCACTTGTTAGTGCCACTGGAAGGCTCAAAGTATGTACTCAGTTATTAATGGCATTATCTGATCACCTAAAAAGTAGCTTCAAAGGCAGTGGTTCTTGGCTGCATTCGAGAGACGCAGGAATAATATCCCCAGACCAATGTAATGAGGAGAAATGGGATTGATCTTAGTTTGTGAACCTTCTCCATTTAGGTGACCGTTACAAGAAACAGCTTTATACAAACTGAACCTAAGGTGGGAGGCTACTAAAATTAAAACTTTTGAGACAGGAGTCTCATGTGAGCAGTTTTTCAACCCTCACTTGGCCCCAGTGAGTCTGGAACACTTCCCTCTGAAGAGCTGAAGAGTCCTCACAACCTGTGCTGGACTCAGCGTCCTGTGTGGGAACAATTTTCTCTGCTTCAGACTCAACGTTTACTCCTTTGTTCTGCTTCAGCAAGTGGGTCATATGACGCCTGGCTAATGCCATTGCTCCACTGCTCTCCTTATAGGTGGAGGTCCTTCTGGTGCAGATCAAAAGGGGTGCATCAGAGCCTGGGGCCCTGCACAGGTGGCTGGGGGCACCCCCTGCCCAAGCGGGCACTGGCCAACATGCACTACTGACGCCTGTCTTGTTCTGTCTCCTCACCATGAGCAAATTGTTGTTCCATCCAGTGCTTTGCCTATATTTTGTTTTTTGTGTTTATTTTGGCAATTCACACACCAAGACACAGTGGGCAGAAGTATTCGGACTCCTACTCCTAGAAAAATAAACCACCGTGTCACTTGCTCAACTTAAAATTCAAAAAAAAAAGTAATGAGTTCTGTTCAATGAAGTATACCACCAATAAAGATGCAGTACATCACAAAACACATGTTATCTTCACTCAGAGTCCACATACAGTGTGAAAAGTACGAGCAATCTCCCAAGATTTGTTACATCTAAATGTAAGCACTTCATTCTCAGTTAGTTTTTATTTTTTTCTGACCACAAGTGCTAAGGGTAGCCATTCAGTACTGCCATGGTTACACAGCTAGGCCATCATGGGTTCAGGTTATTAGTCACAGCCCAGGAGCCCTGGCATTCTGTTCACTGGAAATTCTATCAAGATATTTCATGATGCCAAGGAACAGTGTGTACTGTTATAGCTTTGCCACTCAGTGGAAGAAAGATCAAAAACAAAACCTACCAGTTGATCTAGGGATGATATGTATGATGTAATTCACTTGTTAGTGCCACTGGAAGGCTCAAAGTATGTACTCAGTTATTAATGGCATTATCTGATCACCTAAAAAGTAGCTTCAAAGGCAGTGGTTCTTGGCTGCATTCGAGAGACGCAGGAATAATATCCCCAGACCAATGTAATGAGGAGAAATGGGATTGATCTTAGTTTGTGAACCTTCTCCATTTAGGTGACCGTTACAAGAAACAGCTTTATACAAACTGAACCTAAGGTGGGAGGCTACTAAAATTAAAACTTTTGAGACAGGAGTCTCATGTGAGCAGTTTTTCAACCCTCACTTGGCCCCAGTGAGTCTGGAACACTTCCCTCTGAAGAGCTGAAGAGTCCTCACAACCTGTGCTGGACTCAGCGTCCTGTGTGGGAAAAATTTTTCTCTGCTTCAGACTCAACGTTTACTCCTTTGTTCTGCTTCAGCAAGTGGGTCATATGACGCCTGGCTAATGCCATTGCTCCACTGCTCTCCTTATAGGTGGAGGTCCTTCTGGTGCAGATCAAAAGGGGTGCATCAGAGCCTGGGGCCCTGCACAGGTGGCTGGGGGCACCCCCTGCCCAAGCGGGCACTGGCCAACATGCACTACTGACGCCTGTCTTGTTCTGTCTCCTCACCATGAGCAAATTGTTGTTCCATCCAGTGCTTTGCCTATATTTTGTTTTTTGTGTTTATTTTGGCAATTCACACACCAAGACACAGTGGGCAGAAGTATTCGGACTCCTACTCCTAGAAAAATAAACCACCGTGTCACTTGCTCAACAAAAACTGAAAACAAACCACCTAGGCAAACATACAAATTAGAGACAAATTTGGAATGGTGACTGGTTATCTTCAGACTTTTGGACTAATAGTACTGTTACCCAGAAATTCTGAATTATTATTATCATACTAGGAGTTCTATTTTGTTATTTGTTGTCAATTCAGGTGAACATTAGCCCTTTATTTTCAATTTGCTCTAAACACACATCAATATGAGATTATGCCATGATTAAAAACTATATATGGCATTTGTATGCACATGAATAATATCTGGACAGAAAATACAAACAAATGAAAGCAGTTTGATATGCTTGCAAAAATAAAAAAAGAGAATATAGGCATTTAAAATTTTTAGTTAAATGTATGTTAACATAGCCACCTTTTATATGAAATAAGTTTCAAAAAATATTAAAGTTAGTGATGACAGTAAAGATCTAACGGCTAAAGAGAAAGATAGGAGGTGGCAGGTAGGTAGGTCTGACCAAATCTTTCTCTGATGATTATGCGCTTTCAAACTTAGGAATATTTCTGGGTATCTATATGTCCTTTTCTGTTCTTAAAAGGTTTAGTCCAGCTCTAGGAAACAGCACCAAAGTTCAGAGTGTCAGAACTTGTGAAGTCTCTGGAAAGGATGTCTTAAAGTGGGAATCTTTAAGATCTCTAAAGAGATTTCTACAAGAAAATTAGAGACACCAAGGGAACATTTCATGCAAAAATAGGCAAAATAAAAAAACAGAAACAGAAGTAGAAGATATTAAGAAGAGGTAGAGGGCTTCCCCTGGTGGTCCAGTGGGTAGGGACACCGCCTTGCAGTGCAAGGGGCGCCTGTTCGATCCCTGGCCTGGGAAGATCCCACGTGCCGCGGAGCGGCTGGACTGATGTGTCCAGTCAACGATCCGGAGCTCTGGAGCGCATGCGCCCAGAGCCGGCGCTCTGCAACGACGGATGCCACCGTGGTGGGAGGCCCACGGGAGCCAAAGAACAAAGACGGATGAAAATAGAGGGGTGAAGGACCAATGGAAGTGGCCCACCCGTTCCTCTCCCTCCCCAACCCGACCCCCGCCCAAAAATAAATAATAAAATAAATAAAAAAAAAAAAGAAGAAGTAGAGAGAATATATAAAAGAACTACACAAAAAAGATCTTCATGAGCCAGATGACCATGAAAATGTGATCCCTCACCTAGAGCCAGACATTTTGGAGTGCAAAGTCAAGTGGAGCATTACTATAAACAAAGGTAGTGGAGGTGATGAAATTCCAGTTGAGCTATTTCAAATCCTAAAAGAATTATGCTGTTAAAAGTGTTTCATTCAATATGCCAGAAAATTTGGAAAAGCCAACAGCGGCCTCAGGACTGGAAAAGGTCAGTTTTCATTCCAATACCAAAGAAGGGCAATTCCAAAGAATGTTCAAACTACTGCACAATTTCACTCATTTCACACACTAGCAAAGTAATGCTCAAAATCCTCCAAGCTAGGCTTTAACAGTATGTGAACCAAGAACTTCCAGATGTACAAAACAGATTTAGAAAAGGCAGAGGAACTAGAGATCAAATTGCCAAATTCTCTTGGATTATAGAAAAACCAAGTGAATTCCAGAAAAACATCTACTTCTGTTTCATTGACTACACTAAAGCCTTTGACTGTGTGGATCACAACAAACTGGAAAATTCTAAAAGAGACGGGAATACCAGACCACTTGCCTGCCTCCTACAAAACCTGTATGCAGGACAAGAAGCAACAGTTAGAACCAGACATGGAACAATTAACTGGCACCAAATTGAGAAAGGAGTATATTGTCACCCTGCTTATTTAACGTATATAGAGAGTACATTACGTGAAATGCCAGTCTGGATGAAGCACAAGCTGGAGTCAAGATTGCTAGGAGAAATACCAATAATCTCAGGTATGCAGATTACACCACCCTTATGGCAAAAAGGGAAAAGGAGCTAAAGACCCTCCTGATGAAGGTGAAAGAGAGTAAAAAAGCTGGCCTAAAACTCAACATTTAAAAAACAATGATCATGGCATCTGGTCCCATCACTTCATGGCAAATAGATGGGCAAACAATGAAAACAGTGACAGACTTTATTTTCTTAAACTCCAAAATCACTACTGATGGTGACTGCAGCCATGAAATTAAAAGATGCTTGTTCCTGGGAAGGAAAGCTATGACAAACCTAGACAGCATATTAAAAAACAGAGACATCAATTTGACTACAAAGGTCTGTATAGTCAAAGCTATGGTTTTTCCAATAGCCATGTATAGATGTGAGAGTTGGACCATAAAGAAAGCTGAGCGCCTTCTTTAGAAGAATTGATGTTTTTGAACTGTGCTGTAGGAGAAGACTCTAGAGAGCCCCTTGGACTGCAAGAATAAACCAGTCAATCCTAAAGGAAATCAACCCTGAATATTCACTGGAAGGGCTGATATTGAAGCTGAAGCTCCAGTACTTAGGCCACTTGATGCAAAGAGATGACTCACTGAAAAAGACTCTGATGCTGGGAAAAACAGGAAGCAGAAGGAGAAGGGGATAAGAGAGGATGAGATGGTTGGATGGCATCACTGATTCAATGGACATGAGTTTGAGCAGCTCCAGGATGTGATGAAAGACAGGGAAGCCTGGTGTGCCGCAGTCCATGGGGTCACAAAGAGTTGGACACAATTGAGCAACTGAATTGAACTGAACCAGCATATGAGAGGAATGAGGAGCAAGGTAAATATCTAAGAATTTTTATGTTCTTAAATCCTTGGTATAAGTAACAGCAGAATTCCCCCTAATTCCATTCAACTCAGAAGACTAGCTTGTGACTTCTAGGAAAGGCCAGGCCCTCTGGTTCTTCTAAAAATGTTGAGAGTGGAGAATTGCCTTTGAACTCCATCTTGAGGGAGGGAGCTGGCCTAGTCCATAGCACTCACAAAAAGCTATGCTTCTCACTGTAGATTCAGCAGAGAAGAGGCCAACTCTTTCTCCAATATTCTGCAACTTCCTTTGGAAAATCTTCTACTGTGAACATTTCAGGCTGGTGGTCTGTGGCTTAATACAACCAACAGAACTAACCTGTTTGGCTTACAAATTGTTGACTCACAGATTAAAAAAAAAAAACAATGTTATTACTGGTCACCACTTGGCAATAAGGTTTTGGGACTTCCTTGGCAGTCCACTGGTTAAGATTCTGTTTCCAACTCAGGGGGCATGGGCTTGATGCCTGGTTGGAGAATTAAGATCCGATATGCCGCAGTACAGCAAAAAGAGAGAGAGACATATTCACAGTTATATCCAAGTTGCTGGCCTACTGAAAAATCTGAAGGGCTGACAAAGTCCTACAATCAGCCGTCAGCTGAAGCTCAACAGATGCTGCTGTCATTGCAATAGACATGAACACAATTTCCTCCCCCAGCAGCTCATTTCACCAATATTCATACCTCCTGGACTCCTAATAGCAAACAAAGCCACCATCCCTATTCTAGCCTCTTTAGGCCTTTTCCCTGACATCAGCCCCCTTCACCAGATGCCTAGCACTTTTCTAGGTGAAGTCTGTTCACTTCATTTACTTAATTAGGGGCTATATCCAGGTTCAAAAAAAAGAAAGTGAAAAAAGAAATCCTTAGCTTTGCTAAAATTCAAACATCTCCTTCAAAGTCATTAAGTGAAAGGTATTAATAATGAGGATTTCACGCATGCAGAAAATCCATTTTATCAAATGACCTTTTGGCAGAACTTTCTTGATAATAAGTCATCTTCAGAGCATAAAATGCATACATTTTAAGACTTTAGGAATTTAAGTTTTCATTTCACAAATCAAGTGCCAGAATCATATTAGATAGTATGTTCCAAATGTCTTGCCTGCAGAAAGCTGTAATGATGATCAACGTATAGCTAACTTATAAAGGGACTATTGAAAACTCCCAAAATAGAAGATACACAGCTGAATAAGACAATCCTTCACAGAGAGAATTTTCTTCATGATAATTCTTTTTTTCTTAACCTTTTAACCCCACCATGCCTCTTTTATTTATATTTACTTTCATCCATCATTTTTATTCTTTGGCATGTGTGGGCCTCTCACTGAAGTGGCCTTTTTCACTGCAGAACACCGGCTCTGGGCATATGCACTCCAGAGTATTGACTTGTTAACTGGATACACCTGTCCAGCCACTCGGCCAGGGATCAAATCGGTGCCCCCTGCACTGCAAGGCAGACTCTCTACCCACTGGACCACCAGGGAAGCCCACCATGATAATTCTTTATGAGAAATTTTTCAGTTCTCCAAACTGGGATATGTGGTCTGAGGCTTTTTTTTTTTTAATGGATTTGATTCTTTCTAAGAGGATATCCTACTCTGGATTATTTTTAGATATACTGCACAACTCATTATTCTTGTCAATACTTCAGCCATACTAAATCAAGATCTCTGGAAAATCTAGAATTATAGTTCCATCTATAATGAAAGTCCATGTAGTTACAAGTAGATATGAACAAAGATAGTATCATCAAAGCCAAAACCGAGGGCTTCCCTGGTGGTCCAGTGGGTAGAGTCTGCCTTGCAGGGCAAGAGGCGCCGGTTTGATCCCTGGCATGGGAAGACCCCATATGCCACAGAGTGGCTGGACCGGTGTGTCCAATTATGAGCCAGTGCTCTGGAGTGCATGCACCCAGAGCCAGTGCTCTGCAAGTAGAGAGGCCACTGTGATGGGAGGCCCACACAAGCCAAAGAATTAAGATAGATGAAAATAAATAAATGAAGGACCAATAAAAGAGGCCAAAGTTAAAAAAAAAGCCAAAATTGAGACATATCAGTAATTATAGATTTTTATTATATTTAGTATCTCTTAGGGCATATACTGTACCATGTAAGAAGTATTTATCACTTCTCTACTAGGAATGAGAAAGCTCTGCTGACAAGCAGCTGTGCTATCCAGAAAGAACAAGAAGTACACATGGTATTTTGAAGTCTTATATATGCAGTCTCAGTCCTTACTGTACCATAATAACCTCCCAAAATAGAAGATACACAGCTGAATAAGACAATCCTTCACAGAGAGAATTTTCTTCATGATAATTCTTTTTTTCTTAACCTTTTAACCCCACCATGCCTCTTTTATTTATATTTACTTTCATCCATCATTTTTATTCTTTGGCATGTGTGGGCCTCTCACTGAAGTGGCCTTTTTCACTGCAGAACACCGGCTCTGGGCATATGCACTCCAGAGTATTGACTTGTTAACTGGATACACCTGTCCAGCCACTCGGCCAGGGATCAAATCGGTGCCCCCTGCACTGCAAGGCAGACTCTCTACCCACTGGACCACCAGGGAAGCCCACCATGATAATTCTTTATGAGAAATTTTTCAGTTCTCCAAACTGGGATATGTGGTCTGAGGCTTTTTTTTTTTTAATGGATTTGATTCTTTCTAAGAGGATATCCTACTCTGGATTATTTTTAGATATACTGCACAACTCATTATTCTTGTCAATACTTCAGCCATACTAAATCAAGATCTCTGGAAAATCTAGAATTATAGTTCCATCTATAATGAAAGTCCATGTAGTTACAAGTAGATATGAACAAAGATAGTATCATCAAAGCCAAAACCGAGGGCTTCCCTGGTGGTCCAGTGGGTAGAGAGTCTGCCTTGCAATGCAAAAGGCACCAGTTTGATCCCCGGCATGGGATGATCCCACATGCCACAGAGAGGCTGGACCAGTGTGTCCAATTATGAGCCAGTGCTCTGGAGCTCATATGCCCAGAGCCGGTGCTCTGCAACAACAGAGGCCACTGTGATGGGAGGCCCACACAAGCCAAAGAATTACGATAGATGAAAATAAATAAATGAAGGACCAATAAAAGAGGCCAAAGTTAAAAAAAAAGCCAAAATTGAGACATATCAGTAATTATAGATTTTTATTATATTTAGTATCTCTTAGGGCATATACTGTACCATGTAAGAAGTATTTATCACTTCTCTACTAGGAATGAGAAAGCTCTGCTGACAAGCAGCTGTGCTATCCAGAAAGAACAAGAAGTACACATGGTATTTTGAAGTCTTATATATGCAGTCTCAGTCCTTACTGTACCATATTTACACAATTGAAATTACTTTCTGCCCTTTTAAATATTTATAAAGCAACTGGTGGTCTTTGTTTACCTTTAATTTTCACATAATACTTTAATCACAGTACCTCAGAAAGAAAGAAGGTAGCCATCCACTTAGTATAGGGTACACATAGCTGTCTGCTACGCAACATCACTAGACTTAACTAGTCTGTGATATCAGAGCCTTTGGAGACACAAGGTGCTGTCTACACCTTCTCTATGTTGGTGTCATCTCAACTCATAGTACATGTCTGCACATCTACCTGGGTTGCAACCTGTCACCCCCTCCTAATCTTACCCCATCTCCAACAGGCAATCAAAAATTGTAACTTGAATGAACGCACATATAAGTATGGCTGAGCCCCTCCTTCACTGTTCACCTGAAACTATCACAACATTGTTAATTGGCTATATCCCCAAAAAAGAAAATAAAAAGTTTATAAAAATGAAACAATAAAAATTTTGGACTTCCACTTATGTGCACCAATAACTGCCTAGTTGTCTAAAAAAATCATGGCTTCCTTTTCCCATATTTCTCTACCAGTCACTTTGTTAACTATACTCTTATATTTAACTATCTGCTTTCCTGGAGGTGCAGTGGTAGAGAATCTGCCTGTCAATGCAGGACATGTGGGTTCAATCCCTGGGTTAGGAAGATCCCCTGGAGGTGGAATTGACAACCCACTCCAGTATTCTTGCCTGGAAAATTCCATGGACAGAGGAGCCTGGTGGGCTACAGCCCATAGCGTTGCAAAGAATTGGACACAACTAAGCATGCAACACACAAAACACACAGTCAGCTATACTCTATTTAGACCAGTATTCTCTAGACTTTTTTTTTTTTTGCTAACAGTTTTATTGAGACATAATTTACATATCATCTATGGCTTAAGCATATTTACAAAACTGTGAGACCATCACCATAATAAATCAATTTTAGGCTATTTCCATTGCCCTCCAAAGTAACTCTGTATCCATTAGTATTCATCCTGCACTTCCTTCTATCCCCTCAGTCCTTGGCAATCACTAATCTATTTCTGTGGCTTTGCCTCTGGACATTTTATAAAAATGAAATTACACAATTGAAATTACTTTCTGCCCTTTTAAATATTTATAAAGCAACTGGTGGTCTTTGTTTACCTTTAATTTTCACATAATACTTTAATCACAGTACCTCAGAAAGAAAGAAGGTAGCCATCCACTTAGTATAGGGTACACATAGCTGTCTGTACGCAACATCACTAGACTTAACTAGTCTGTGATATCAGAGCCTTTGGAGACACAAGGTGCTGTCTACACCTTCTCTATGTTGGTGTCATCTCAACTCATAGTACATGTCTGCACATCTACCTGGGTTGCAACCTGTCACCCCCTCCTAATCTTACCCCATCTCCAACAGGCAATCAAAAATTGTAACTTGAATGAACGCACATATAAGTATGGCTGAGCCCCTCCTTCACTGTTCACCTGAAACTATCACAACATTGTTAATTGGCTATATCCCCAAAAAAGAAAATAAAAAGTTTATAAAAATGAAACAATAAAAATTTTGGACTTCCACTTATGTGCACCAATAACTGCCTAGTTGTCTAAAAAAATCATGGCTTCCTTTTCCCATATTTCTCTACCAGTCACTTTGTTAACTATACTCTTATATTTAACTATCTGCTTTCCTGGAGGTGCAGTGGTAGAGAATCTGCCTGTCAATGCAGGACATGTGGGTTCAATCCCTGGGTTAGGAAGATCCCCTGGAGGTGGAATTGACAACCCACTCCAGTATTCTTGCCTGGAAAATTCCATGGACAGAGGAGCCTGGTGGGCTACAGCCCATAGCGTTGCAAAGAATTGGACACAACTAAGCATGCAACACACAAAACACACAGTCAGCTATACTCTATTTAGACCAGTATTCTCTAGACTTTTTTTTTTTTTGCTAACAGTTTTATTGAGACATAATTTACATATCATCTATGGCTTAAGCATATTTACAAAACTGTGAGACCATCACCATAATAAATCAATTTTAGGCTATTTCCATTGCCCTCCAAAGTAACTCTGTATCCATTAGTATTCATCCTGCACTTCCTTCTATCCCCTCAGTCCTTGGCAATCACTAATCTATTTCTGTGGCTTTGCCTCTGGACATTTTATAAAAATGAAATCACACCAGATGTGTGGTCCTTGAGGACCCACTTCTCTCTCTCAGCATAATATTTTTAACGTTCGTCCATGTTGTAGTAACTATCAGTACTTCATTTTCTTTTTGTGGATCCAAGGTGTATTTTATTCATATATTTATTTAACACCAAAAACATTTTTATTGGGGTACAGCCAATTAACAATTTTGTGATAGTTTCAGGTGAACAGTGAAGGGGCTCGGCCATACATATACATGAATCCATTCTCCCCCAAACTCCTCTCCCATCCAGGCTAGTGAAAAACACTGAGCAGAGTTCCATGTGCTAGACAATAGATTTTCATTGGTTTTCCATTTCAAACATGTCAATGTAGTCCTTCTTTTTTTTAAAAAAATTAATTTTATTTTATTTTTAATCTTTAAAGGTTTTACAGAGTTTTGTTGTTCACAGACATGTATGTTCCCAGATCAGTCATATGCATATCCATGGTCCCCACCCGCCCAGATCCCCCCATCCCACCCCTCCAGACCTTCGCCCCAAGCCATTGTAAGCACTCCTATTCCCTTAGCACTATGACACTAGCTATCTTTTCCACACATAACAGTATAGGTTTCCATCTTACTCCCTCCATGCTTCCCCCTCCCTATTTCTTCGCCACAATGTCCCTATAGTCCTTCATTTTTTTTACTGCCAAGTAATATTTCATTTTTTGGCTATATCACACTTAAGAATCTAAAGATACTTAGTATTTCAGTAATGTGAAGCAATGGAAAGTCTTCTGTATTCCTAACAGAGGAGTAAACTGTTACAACTATTATGAATATCAGTTGGCAGTATGATCACAGTTAAAGAAGTGGTTACCTCAGGACACTGTAATCTCACTCTTAGGTATGCAGTCTGTAGAAATGCTTGCATGTGTGCATGTGTGTGATAGTTGCTTCAGTCGTCTCCGACTCTGCGATCCTATGAACCGTAACCCACCAGACTCCTCCATCTATGGGATTCTCCAGGCAAGAAGGCTGGAGTGGGTTGCCACGCCCTCCTCCAGGGGATCTTCCTGAACCAAGAATCCCTTATGCCTGCTGCATTGGCAGTTGTGTTCTTTACCACTAGTGGCACCTGGGAAGCCTGAGAAATGCTTGGACAGTTGTACAAAAGACACATACATTCACCTTTGCAATTACAAAATAACTATAATCTTTCATTGGAATATCCATATCCATTTAATGGAATATTTCATTCTGAACTGTAGCCATGGGTGAAATTTTAAACATAATCCTAAACAAAAAATCAACATTCCATAACAAATTCAATATGAAATCATATATGTAATTTAAAATCTTTTAAACATACTAATACCTGTTTTTATTTCTCTAAAAGTATTTACTTATTTTAAAAACTAACCCCTTCTTCTTCGCATCTCAGCCAAAGATCTTTGATGTTTACAAGCAATATAAAATAACTCTAAAGTTCTTCAAAACAAAGGGTGTGGTGGTCATTTAGTCACCAAGGTGTGTCCAACTCTTTGCAGCTCCATGGACTGTAACCTTACAGGCTTCTCTGTCCCTGGGAATGTTCAGGCAAGAATACAGGAGTGGCTTGACATTTCCTTTTCAGGGGATCTTCCTGAACCAGGGATTGAACTGTGTCTCCTGCACTGCAGGCAGACTCTTTACCAGCTGAGCTACCAGGGAAACCCATGGTAGCTAATTAATAAGAGAAATGTAAATCAAAACTACATTGAGGTATCAGTGATGGTCAAAATGGCCATCATTACAAAGTCTACTGAAGAAAGTGTGCAGAAAAGGCAATGCTTCTACACTGTTGGTAGGAATGCAAATTGAAGCAGCTCCTATGGAGAACAGTATGGAGGTTCCTCAAAAAACTAAAAATAGAAAAAAAACAACTAAAAATAGAATTGCCAAATGACACAGCAACCCACTCCTGGGTATGTACATATATATATAATTCAAAAGGATCCATGCATCCCTTTGTTCATAGCACAATAGCCAAGACAGGGAAACAACCTAATGTCCATTGACAGATGACTGGAGAAAGATGATGTGGTACATAAACGCAATGGAGTATTACTCAGCCATAAAAAGGATGAAATTATATCATTTGCAGTAACATGGATGAGCCTAGAGATTATCATACTAAGTGAAGTAAGTCAGAAAGAGAAAGACAAATACCATATGATATCACTTATATGTGGAATCTAAAATAGGACACAAGTGAATCTATCCGTGAAAGAGAAACAGACTCACATGCATAGAGAACAGACTGGAAGCCAAGAGGCAGAGGCTTAGGGGAGGGATGGAGTGGGAGGTTGGGGTTATCAGATGTAAACTTTATATATAGCATGAACAAACAAGTTTGTACTATATAGCACAAATAACTATATTCAATATCCTATGATAAGCCAAAATGGAAAAGAATATGTAAAAAGAAAAAATATATATAACTGAATCACTTTTATTATACAGCCAAAATTAACACAACATTGTAAATCAACTATACTTCAAAACAATATAAAATTTTAGAAAACTGAATCAAAACCAGTGAACTCTATTTTCTCAAGAACACGAAGTCAGAAGGTAGATTAGGTTTCTAGCACATTTGGATCCCAGGTCCTGCTTAATTTCTCATGTCTTCTCTTTGCTCTGCTGTCCTCTGTGGTCAGCTTTATCTGTACTATCAAAAGCAACACAATCAGATGCAACATATGCTTTGAAATTACTGACTTATATTATATTTCCCAGGGCAGAAAGCACAGATAAAGGAATCCAAGAGTAGAGCTGGGTGGTGGACGAGAGGATTCTTCAAGCCATTACAGCTCATAAACTGCCTGCTTCTTTTCCCTGGACTCTTGCCTCTGTAGATTCAAGGTTTTACTGATAGGTTCTCCTTCCCTTCCACCCATCACAAGACAGTAAGTCTGTTGCTGAAACAGAAGATGGCACTACCACTTGACTGTGTTTGACTTTTTTGCACAACCACGAAAACAGACTAGAAGGAAGGTGTAAGTGTTGGAGGGATGTGACCTTCACTCTAAAGCGAAAAAGTTCGACTCCTTGTGGACACCTTCCCTTAGCATCTATTTCTCCCTTCTTTCTTTGCATCAAAACCTCAGTTTCCATCAATCATCCATTTATTCCCTTCATAGCACAATAGCCAAGACAGGGAAACAACCTAATGTCCATTGACAGATGACTGGAGAAAGATGATGTGGTACATAAACGCAATGGAGTATTACTCAGCCATAAAAAGGATGAAATTATATCATTTGCAGTAACATGGATGAGCCTAGAGATTATCATACTAAGTGAAGTAAGTCAGAAAGAGAAAGACAAATACCATATGATATCACTTATATGTGGAATCTAAAATAGGACACAAGTGAATCTATCCGTGAAAGAGAAACAGACTCACATGCATAGAGAACAGACTGGAAGCCAAGAGGCAGAGGCTTAGGGGAGGGATGGAGTGGGAGGTTGGGGTTATCAGATGTAAACTTTATATATAGCATGAACAAACAAGTTTGTACTATATAGCACAAATAACTATATTCAATATCCTATGATAAGCCAAAATGGAAAAGAATATTTAAAAAAAGAAAAAATATATATAACTGAATCACTTTTATTATACAGCCAAAATTAACACAACATTGTAAATCAACTATACTTCAAAACAATATAAAATTTTAGAAAACTGAATCAAAACCAGTGAACTCTATTTTCTCAAGAACACGAAGTCAGAAGGTAGATTAGGTTTCTAGCACATTTGGATCCCAGGTCCTGCTTAATTTCTCATGTCTTCTCTTTGCTCTGCTGTCCTCTGTGGTCAGCTTTATCTGTACTATCAAAAGCAACACAATCAGATGCAACATATGCTTTGAAATTACTGACTTATATTATATTTCCCAGGGCAGAAAGCACAGATAAAGGAATCCAAGAGTAGAGCTGGGTGGTGGACGAGAGGATTCTTCAAGCCATTACAGCTCATAAACTGCCTGCTTCTTTTCCCTGGACTCTTGCCTCTGTAGATTCAAGGTTTTACTGATAGGTTCTCCTTCCCTTCCACCCATCACAAGACAGTAAGTCTGTTGCTGAAACAGAAGATGGCACTACCACTTGACTGTGTTTGACTTTTTTGCACAACCACGAAAACAGACTAGAAGGAAGGTGTAAGTGTTGGAGGGATGTGACCTTCACTCTAAAGCGAAAAAGTTCGACTCCTTGTGGACACCTTCCCTTAGCATCTATTTCTCCCTTCTTTCTTTGCATCAAAACCTCAGTTTCCATCAATCATCCATTTATTCCCTTTATGATTCATGTGATTTTGGAGATAAAAATCCCATTCCCAGCCACAGAAAGGGGTCCTGGCCAGTCTATTAAAAACAGGTGATTCCATTGGCCTCACAGTGACAATCGGAAACTCAAGTTGGAAGCAATCAATACATGACAACATCAGGCAATGATTATTAGTTTAGGGCTATGGAAGTGACCAAAGATGGTCAAGTCAGATGTATAGAAAGCACTTTTATTCTACCACTGGGATGGGGAGAGTGAAGACGTGTCTTGTCCTATAAACTACTAGCAGCCATCTGTGATCCTGGGGAAGGTTTTCTGCAATCTTAGCTGCTTAAATATTTAATAAAAGTTATTAGATTTGCATTCCTGTGCTCATGCAGCTCACTTCTAATTTACTTTAAAAGCATACTGCTCGGGCTTCCTCGATGGTCCAGTGGGTAAGGACACCGCCTTGCAGTGCAAGGGGCGCTGGTTTGATCCCTGGCCTGGGAAGATCCCATGTGCCGCGGAGCGGCTGGACCAATGTGTCCAACTGCTGAGCCGTAGCTCTGGAGTGCATGTGCCCAGAGCCAGTGCTCTGCACTGACAGAGGCCACTGTGATGGGAGGCCCACACAAGCCAAAAATAACAAAGATAGATGATACCTGAAGGACTAATAGAAGTGGCCAAAAAAAAAAAAGCATACTGCTCAAAGCAGAATTCTATTTTTCCAAATTACACAAAAGAAAGCTAGACAATTTTGTGTTACTTAATACTGAACACCTGCTTTAATATTTTTATTATTTAATATATTTATATGTATTATATATGCATATGTGAGTGCTAAGTCAATTCAGTTGTGTTCCACTCCGTGTGATGCTATGGACTGTAGCCTGCCAGGCTCCTTTGTTCCTGTGATTTTTGAGGCAAGAATACTGGAGTGGGTAGCCATGCCCTTCTGCAAGGGATCTGCCCAACCCAGGGATCAAACCCACATCTCCTGCATTGCCATGTGGTTCTTCACCACTAGTGCCACCTGGGTAGCCCATATATTATATATATTTAATGCATTCTTTAATACTTTTCCTAAGAAATCAATTTTTAGTGATCATAAAACAATTTCTAATGGATTAAAGATCTTTAAATTTTTTTTGGTTATTCATTCTAGTGTGTTCCCACTGGTTTTACAGTTCAAATTGCCATGTTGTCCTGTTTTCATTCTTGATCATTTCCTGTTGCAATAGTGAACTCACAGAAAATGATGCTGGGAAAGGCAGGACACAGAGAAATGCAAGTCCAGATTCTGTCCTGGTTGAGGAAAAGTTGGTGTCCTTTCTGAGAAGAAAGAGTCCGAAGTTACTGGCCTACCACTAGGTAACTGGTTGCTCATCTCATATCAGGTTGGGCGTTCATTGTGAATTATGGTGGCCCACAGATTAGGTTGATTAGGTCATGCAGAGTGGCAGCTTTGGTGAGTGAGAGTCCATCTTACTGAACTTTGACATAACTTGAAGTCTAGCCACTGATGATGATGCATTTATGATTATATTGGGTTGGCAAGGAAAACAGGTTGTCTTGTTGCCTTAATTAAACACTTCATCAGCAATAGGATATATTTTTTGGCCCTTTGGTGCCATAGTCAGGGCATAAATGAGAGTAACATTCATATGGCTCAAGACCAGTAGCCCCATCATATCAGTCTTGGTATTCTTTCCTCTAGCTTAGGGTTGTCAACCTTGGCACGTTAAGCAGTGTTGGGCCAGATATTTCTTTTTGGGGGGTGGGGGAGGTTTCTTGCTCATTGTAGGATGTTTATCATAATCTCTGGTCTCTACTCACTAGAAGCCTAGAGGACCCTCCCAGTTGCGACAATCAAAAATGTCTGCCAGAACACTCGATGACATAAATCAAAGCAAGATCTTCTATGACCTGACTTCTAGAGTAATGGAAATAAAACTAAAAATAAACAAGTGGGACCTAATTAAACTTAAAAGCTTTTGCATAGCAAAAGAAACTATAAATAAGGTGAAAAAACAACCCCCACAATGGGAGAAAATAAAGCAAATGAAACAACTGACAAAGAATTAATTTGCAAAATATTCAAGCAGCTCATACAACTCAACACCAAAAACACACAAACTCAATCAAAAAATGGGGAAAAGACCTCTCCAAAGAAGTCATACAGATGGCCAAAAAACACATGAAAAGATGCTCAAAGTCGCTCTTTATTAGACAAATGCAAATCAAAACTACAATGAGATATTACCTCGCATCAGTCATAATGGCCATCATCAAAAAATCTACAGACGGGCTTCCCTGGTGGTCCAATGCGTAAAGAGTCCGCCTTGCAGTGCAATGGGCACTGGTTCGATCCCTGGCCTGGGAAGATCCCATGTGCCGAGGAGTGGCTGGACTAGTGTGTCCAATTACCAGCCAGCGCCCTGGAACAAGAGAGGCCATTGCGATGGGAGGTCCACACATGTCAAAGAATAAAGATTGATGAAAAATAAATGATGACTCAGAGGCAAAAAATAAAAAAGGGCATCTTTAAAAAAAATGTAATAAAAGAAAAATCTACAGACAATAAATGCTGGAAAGGGTGTGTAGAAAAGGGAACCCTCTTGCACTGTTGGCAGGAACGTACAACCACTATGGAAGACAGTATGGAAATTCCTTAAAAAACTAAGAATAGAACCACCATATGACCCAGCATTCTCAGGCATACACCCTGAGGAAATCAAAATTGAAAGAGATACATGTACTCCAGTGTTCACTGCAGCACTTTTTTTTTTTTCCGGTAAGAAATGGATTTATTCAGATTCAGAGAAAGCACACTCCACAGAGAGAGTGTGGGCCATGGCAGAGCAAATCCAGTGACCCACTGCAGCACTTTTTACAATAGTTAGAACATGGAAATAACCTAGATGTCCATCAACAAATGAACAGATAAAGCAGCTCTGCTCTCTATATATACAATGGAATATTTCTCAGTCGTAAAAAAGAAATGCATATGAATCAGTCCTAACGAGGTGGATGAACTTAGAACCTACTATACGAAGTGAAGTAAGTCAGAAAGATAAGGATAGGGCTTCCCTGATGGTCCAGTGGGTCCAGCCGGTTTGATCCCTGGCCTGGGAGGATCCCACGTGCCGCGGAGCGGCTGGACCGATGTGTGCAATTACTGAGCCAGAGCTCTGGAGTGCATGCGCCCAGAGCCGGTGCTCTGCGACAACAGAGGCCACCATGATGGGAGGCCCACACTGGCCAAAGAACAAAGATGGATGAAAGTGGACAAATGAAAGACCAATAGAAGTGGCCCGCCTGCTCCCCTCCCTCCCCACCCCACCCCCACCAAAATAAATAAACAAATAAATCTTAAAAAAAAAAGAAAGATAAGGATAAATACAGTATACTAACACATATATAAGGAATCTAGAAAGATGGTACTGATAAATGCGCATGCTGAGCAGCAATGGAGAAGCAGACAGAGAAGAGACTTATGGACTTTGGCGGGGAGGGAGAAATGGGTGAGATGTATGGCAAGATAACATGGAAACTTACGTTACCATATGCAAAAGAGACAACCAGTGTGAATGTGCTGGACGATTAAGGGGACTTACACCGGGGCTATGCAACAACCTGGAAGGGTGGGATGGGGAGGGAGGTGGGAGGGAGGTTCAGGTGGGAGGGATCAAGGGTATACCTATGCCTGATTCAGGTTTATGTATAGCAGTAAACAACAAAACTCAGTAAAAGTAAAATAAAAATAAATTATATATTTCAAAATGTCTGCCAAATTGTCTAAGAACTACTGCTCCATTATGGCATAGATTACTTCTCTATTTCTACAATTTAATATGTGCACCATTAGGTCCAAGCTAGCAGTTGCCAACCCAGAAAGCTATTGAAATGTACCAAATTAATAAGGTGAACATACTGAATGCAGTGGGGCTTCCCAGGTGGTGCTAGGAGTAAAAATCTACCTGTCAACGCAGGAAGCAAAACAGCTGCAGGTTCAATTCCTAGGTTGGGAAGATCCCCTGAAGGAAGACATGGCACCCCACTCCAGTATCTTGCCTGGAGAATCCCACAGACAAAGGAGATAGGTGGCTTACAGTCCATGGGTCACAAAAAGTTGGACATGACTGAAGCGACAGAACAGCACAGCACTGAATGCAGACTGTGGTGATTGTACCAATAGGAATACATTCATCTGAATTCAAAATTATGATCTTCTTGGGACTTCCCAGATGGTCCAGTGGCTAAGACTCTGTGCTCCCAATGCAGAGATCCTGAGTTCAATCCCTAGTTGGAGAACTAGATCCCACATGCCATAACTAAGAAACAATACAGTCAAATAAATAAAATTTAAAACCGATGTCAATTAAAAGAAATTATGATCCTTTTCATCAACCACCTTAAAAAGGCTTGTAGCCTTTCCAACTTAGGGATCACACCCAGGTCTCCCACATTGCAGGTGGACTCTTCACCATCTGAGCCACCAGTGAAGTCCAGGAATACTGGAGTGGGTAGCCTATCCCTTCTCCAGGGAACTTTCCAACCCAGTAATCAGACTGGGGTCTCCTGCATTGCAGGTGGATTCTTTACCAACTGAGTTACCAGGAAAGCATTCCACCAAGTTTTGAGAAATAAAGTAGTGAATTCTTACAGTTTCTTTGTTTCTTCTTCCTAAGACAGAATTCTGAGCAGAGTCGCAGTTTAAAAGATTGTTACATACATGAAGGCTGAGAATTTTCAAGATATGATGATGGTAAGATTATAAATCCTAAACCACATTGAAGCAAAGTACTAGATACAGAAAACGGGGCTGGCTTGATAGTCTACAACATGAAAGAGATTAAGAGTGGGGAAAGGCCTGAAGTGGGGTGATTTCATTATGGTCTTGCCAGAGCTCTCTGGATGGGGCCAAGAGAGTCAACAATAAACATTCCACCTTTCCAAAGGGATACTGTCAAAATATGCACAGATCAACATATTAAAAATATATTCAAATCTAATTTCTAACCTAATAAGTGCACTTCAATCCATGACAGATCCTTTCAGTTTACTCTGGAATTGCCTCCCCTTCTCCCACTTCAACATTTGCTATTCCCTTCTCTCCATTCTACTCTGATCCTTTAACTCTAGCTTCTCCAATGCTATCTTGCCTGGAGAATCCCACAGACAAAGGAGATAGGTGGCTTACAGTCCATGGGTCACAAAAGTTGGACATGACTAAGCGACAGAACAGCACAGCACTGAATGCAGACTGTGGTGATTGTACCAATAGGAATACATTCATCTGAATTCAAAATTATGATCTTCTTGGGACTTCCCAGATGGTCCAGTGGCTAAGACTCTGTGCTCCCAATGCAGAGATCCTGAGTTCAATCCCTAGTTGGAGAACTAGATCCCACATGCCATAACTAAGAAACAATACAGTCAAATAAATAAAATTTAAAACCGATGTCAATTAAAAGAAATTATGATCCTTTTCATCAACCACCTTAAAAAGGCTTGTAGCCTTTCCAACTTAGGGATCACACCCAGGTCTCCCACATTGCAGGTGGACTCTTCACCATCTGAGCCACCAGTGAAGTCCAGGAATACTGGAGTGGGTAGCCTATCCCTTCTCCAGGGGAACTTTCCAACCCAGTAATCAGACTGGGGTCTCCTGCATTGCAGGTGGATTCTTTACCAACTGAGTTACCAGGAAAGCATTCCACCAAGTTTTGAGAAATAAAGTAGTGAATTCTTACAGTTTCTTTGTTTCTTCTTCCTAAGACAGAATTCTGAGCAGAGTCGCAGTTTAAAAGATTGTTACATACATGAAGGCTGAGAATTTTCAAGATATGATGATGGTAAGATTATAAATCCTAAACCACATTGAAGCAAAGTACTAGATACAGAAAACGGGGCTGGCTTGATAGTCTACAACATGAAAGAGATTAAGAGTGGGGAAAGGCCTGAAGTGGGGTGATTTCATTATGGTCTTGCCAGAGCTCTCTGGATGGGGCCAAGAGAGTCAACAATAAACATTCCACCTTTCCAAAGGGATACTGTCAAAATATGCACAGATCAACATATTAAAAATATATTCAAATCTAATTTCTAACCTAATAAGTGCACTTCAATCCATGACAGATCCTTTCAGTTTACTCTGGAATTGCCTCCCCTTCTCCCACTTCAACATTTGCTATTCCCTTCTCTCCATTCTACTCTGATCCTTTAACTCTAGCTTCTCCAATGCTATCTTTACCTTGAGGTGTAGCTAATCTCACTACCGCAAGTCAAAATAATCTCTGTCTTTGGACCCAATGTCTTCCCTGATGGTCAGTGGGTAAAGAATCCACCTGCAATGCAGGAGACATTGAAGACTCAGGTTCAAACCCTGGGTCAGGAAGATACCCCAGAAGAGGAACTAGCAAATCACTCCACTCTTCTTGTCTGAAAAATCCCATAGGCAAAGAAATCTGGTGGGCTTCCTAGTCTATCCAGACTGTAACTTCCCTCCCTTACCCCTGGCTGTGCTACCAGGCATGTGTGATCTTAGTTCTCCCATCAGGGACTGAACCCACATCCCCTGCATTGAAAGGTCTGAGACTTAATCACTGGGCCACCAGGGAATTACCAGACTGCCAAGAGAAAATTCCTTACTCATGTAATAGCTTTTAATTATTTATCACAGTACCTGTACACAGTTTCCAATAAACATCAGTTGATTAAATCATTATATTGTCTGAATGTTCTCTTGTCTTTTTTTTGGCTGTACCATGCAGGTAGTTTCCTAAGCAGGGATCCAACCTGTGCCCCCTGCATTGGAAGCACAGAGTTTTAATCACTGGATGCCAGAAAAGTCCCTGAATTTTTCTTTTGATTTCAAAGGATATCCCAAATGACCATCCTGGAAATTGGAGTCCCTTGTAGAAAGAAAAAATTATAAACCATAAATATTTTGATTTAGCTCTTATTAAATTTGATGCCATCAGCAAGAAAAAGAATATCAGAATAGTATTTCCATGATTGGATAAGATCCATGACGCAAGCACTGTTGAGAAAGCAACACTGAACTTGTCATTACCCTTGGACAGAGAAAAAGGAGAAGGCTGAACAATATTTTCTCATCAGTCACCATAATGACACAAAGGCCTGAAGTGGGGTGATTTCATTATGGTCTTGCCAGAGCTCTCTGGATGGGGCCAAGAGAGTCAACAATAAACATTCCACCTTTCCAAAGGGATACTGTCAAAATATGCACAGATCAACATATTAAAAATATATTCAAATCTAATTTCTAACCTAATAAGTGCACTTCAATCCATGACAGATCCTTTCAGTTTACTCTGGAATTGCCTCCCCTTCTCCCACTTCAACATTTGCTATTCCCTTCTCTCCATTCTACTCTGATCCTTTAACTCTAGCTTCTCCAATGCTATCTTTACCTTGAGGTGTAGCTAATCTCACTACCGCAAGTCAAAATAATCTCTGTCTTTGGACCCAATGTCTTCCCTGATGGTCAGTGGGTAAAGAATCCACCTGCAATGCAGGAGACATTGAAGACTCAGGTTCAAACCCTGGGTCAGGAAGATACCCCAGAAGAGGAACTAGCAAATCACTCCACTCTTCTTGTCTGAAAAATCCCATAGGCAAAGAAATCTGGTGGGCTTCCTAGTCTATCCAGACTGTAACTTCCCTCCCTTACCCCTGGCTGTGCTACCAGGCATGTGTGATCTTAGTTCTCCCATCAGGGACTGAACCCACATCCCCTGCATTGAAAGGTCTGAGACTTAATCACTGGGCCACCAGGGAATTACCAGACTGCCAAGAGAAAATTCCTTACTCATGTAATAGCTTTTTAATTATTTATCACAGTACCTGTACACAGTTTCCAATAAACATCAGTTGATTAAATCATTATATTGTCTGAATGTTCTCTTGTCTTTTTTTTGGCTGTACCATGCAGGTAGTTTCCTAAGCAGGGATCCAACCTGTGCCCCCTGCATTGGAAGCACAGAGTTTTAATCACTGGATGCCAGAAAAGTCCCTGAATTTTTCTTTTGATTTCAAAGGATATCCCAAATGACCATCCTGGAAATTGGAGTCCCTTGTAGAAAGAAAAAATTATAAACCATAAATATTTTGATTTAGCTCTTATTAAATTTGATGCCATCAGCAAGAAAAAAAGAATATCAGAATAGTATTTCCATGATTGGATAAGATCCATGACGCAAGCACTGTTGAGAAAGCAACACTGAACTTGTCATTACCCTTGGACAGAGAAAAAGGAGAAGGCTGAACAATATTTTCTCATCAGTCACCATAATGACACAAGGGGATAAAAGGCCAAACATATTCTGAATTTTTTAATTTTAGCATTAGAACTTGTGTTTCTAGCAATTTTTTTTCTATGAAAAGCAAAACATCCTCCTGTGATTATCTATTTTTAAGTGCAAAATTTTGGTCTCTCATGGAATTTAAGCTTTGAGCCTAGAATTACACATTTGTTGGAAGACATTATATTTATTTTGGGCTTCCTTGGTGGCTCAGACAGTAAAGAATCTGCCTGCAATGGAGGAGACCCAGGTCCGATCTCTGGGTTGGTAAGATCCTCTGGAAAAGGGAATGGCAACCCACTCCAGTATTCCTGTCTAGAGAATTCCATGGACAGACAAGCCTGTAAGGTTCTGGTCCATGAGATCACAAAGACTCAGACACGATTGAGTGACTAACATTTCCACTTTCACTGTATTTATTATGCAATTATTTATTGGGAAATATAATTTTTAAATTCCTTAGCTATGGAAGTTTAATCTAATCACTCAAACTTCAATCTATGCACCATCAGTGTGATGATTAGTTTTTCATTCTATGTTATATCTTCTGTAACTTCACCAGTATATATTTATCATAAATTTATTTTTAGGTAGGAAGCACTAGGACATTTTGTCCTAACATTCTTTCACAGGTCTGTTTCAGAAAAATACATTTTATGACTTTTAACAGTAAAATATGAATCTTGTTTTTTCAATATTCTGAATATTTCTTTTAGGTGGCTTAATATGGTGTTTCTTGAAAAGGGAGTAAGATGGAAAGTGATCTTTCACTAAAAAAAGAGTTATAGCTTTCTTTAAAAAGAATGTCAAAGAGAAAAAAATGTATAACTGGTTGTCTTGCATGTTGTTACTAATTCATAGAATCCTGTCAGCTCCAGGTTTTCTCTGAAGCACTACTTTAAATGGTTAAGGATATTTTTTTAATAATAAAGGCTTCAGAGCTCCTGGTTTGATTATTATAATATTAAATGATTGTATAAATTAAGTTGCACTTAGTATTTCCATTTCTATGACACCAGCAAATATATTGTCATTCTCCCATGACTGCCTTTTGATGAACTTGTCAGATGAGGACAAGGACCATACATTAGGCTACATCTGACCATACATTTGTCAAAGGCCATATATTAGGCTACATGTTTTTAAAAATGATTGAAATCACACAAAATACCTTTTCTGATTAAAATGGAATGAAATTAGAAGTCAACAGCAAAAGGACAAGGAAAATTCACAAATAGAAGTCACACAACTCTTAACCAATAGTCCAAAGAAGAGATCACAAAGAAAACTGGAAAATATCTTAAGATAAAGGAAAATTCAATACATTAACAATGGAATTTGTGTGATGCACTAAGAGCAGTGCTAAGAAAAAAACTAGAGCTGTAGGTTATTATAGTGAAAAAGAAGAGACATCTCAAATCAACAATCCAACTTCATACCTTAAGCAATTAGAAAAAGAACAATGCTAGCAGAGGAAAGAAACAATGAAAACAGCTGTTGTGCTGCTGTACTGCTGAGGTAAACAGAGAATAGAAAAAGAGTCAGGAAAATGAACAAAACCAAGTGTTGGTTATCTTGAAAAGATCAACAAAATTAACAAATCACTGGGGATACACCACTGCTAAACCACCCTGTTTTCATGACAGCACTTGTTAGAGAATGGTTATGCTCCTTCCAAATTCATATGTTGAAACCCTGACCCCCAAAAGTGATGGGATTAGGAGGAATGGTATTTGAGGTGACTAAATCATGGGGATGGAGCCTTCATGAATGGAACAAGAGTCCTCATAAGAAAAGACATGGAAGCTTGTTCTCTCTGCTGTGCACCCTGCAAGGATATGGTTGTCTGCAAATCAGGATCCAGGTCCTCACCAGACATCAAATTTAATCTGCGAGCACCTTGATCTTGAACTTCCTAGTCTCCAGAATCATGAGTAATAAATGTTTGTTGTTTAAAACCACCCAGTTGAAGGTTATTTGTTATAGCAGTGTTGACTTTAAAAAAAGCACAACGTGAGAGTTATGACTTACATTTTATTTGAGGCAATATGAAGACTTCAGCCCAGGAGACATACCTCAGATAGCTTTGAGAAGGTTTCCAAAGAGGTAGTGGGGAGGAGAGTATATATGTAATTTTGGTAAAAGGGAAGTCCATGCAACCAAGCACATATTTTTTGCAGAAAGTTTCTGCTGGTCTCATGAAGTTTCTGCCAGTCATGAGAAACAATCATCACCATGAAGGATTTTAGTGCTTTTCTAGATATGAGGAGATACAAGAATTGGGCTCATAAAATCTGCTCCTGAGGATACCTGACTAGCTGAAGACCTGTCCTGCCAGTTTTCCCAGAGCACAGAGTGCCTCATTTCTGCTCTCCACCCTGAATTCCTTCAGAGGGCACTGAAGGTTAGCAGTTGCAGCAGCACATGATTTAATCCTACTAGAGGCAGATGACAAGTGCCCATAGCAAGTGTCAATTTGCAGTTGAGAGTAGCCTGAACTAAGACAGTACCCTGATTAATCCCTGCTCCTACTAATTCCACCTCAGAAACAGCATCCAGTCCAGAACCACTTCCCTTAGACTTGTCTTAGACTCCTTCAGAGGAAGCCCAGACCTTCCAAAAGATGCTTCCCTCTACCCTCTTGGCCACCAGTCTCCTGAAAACTGCCTACCCTCACTGTATTTTTATTTAATTTATTAATTTATTTATTTTGGCTGTGCTGGGTCTTCATTGCTGGACAGGTTTTTTCCCCCCTATAGTTTTGGTGAACAGGGGCTATTCTCTAGTTGTGGTGTATGAGCTTCTTACTGTGGTGGCTTTTCCTGTTGCAGATCATAGGCTTCAGTAGTTGAGGCTCCAGGGCTCTAGAACATAGACTCAGTAGCTGTGGCACATGGGCTTAGTTGCTCCAAAGCATGTGAGATCTTCCCAGACCAGGGACTAAACCCGTGTCTCTTGCATTAGCAGGCAGATTCTTTACCACTAAGCCACCAGTGAAGACAAATTCATACTTAAATTGAAGAAAGTAGGGAAAACCACCAGGCCATTCAGATATGACCTAAATCTAAGCCCTTATGATTATACAATGGAAGCGACAAATAGATTTAAGGGATTACATGTGATAGAGTACCTGAAGAACTATGGATAGAAGTTTGTAACATAGTACAGGAGGTAGTGACAAAAACCATTCCCAAGAAAAGAAATGCAACAAGGCAAAATGGCTGTCTGAAGAGACAAATACAAGTCCATGCAACCAAGCACATATTTTTCCAGAAAGTTTGTGCTGGTCTCATGAAGCTGCTGCTAGTCATGAGAAACAGTCATCACTGTGAAGGATTTTAGTGCTTTTTTAGATATGAGAAGATACAAGAATTGGGCTCATAAAATCTGCTCCTGAGGATACCTGACTAGCTGAAGACCTGTCCTGCCAGTTTTCCCAGAGCACAGAGTGCCTCATTTCTGCTCTCCACCCTGAATTCCTTCAGAGGGCACTGAAGGTTAGCAGTTGCAGCAGCACATGATTTAATCCTACTAGAGGCAGATGACAAGTGCCCATAGCAAGTGTCAATTTGCAGTTGAGAGTAGCCTGAACTAAGACAGTACCCTGATTAATCCCTGCTCCTACTAATTCCACCTCAGAAACAGCATCCAGTCCAGAACCACTTCCCTTAGACTTGTCTTAGACTCCTTCAGAGGAAGCCCAGACCTTCCAAAAGATGCTTCCCTCTACCCTCTTGGCCACCAGTCTCCTGAAAACTGCCTACCCTCACTGTATTTTTATTTAATTTATTAATTTATTTATTTTGGCTGTGCTGGGTCTTCATTGCTGGACAGGTTTTTTCCCCCCTATAGTTTTGGTGAACAGGGGCTATTCTCTAGTTGTGGTGTATGAGCTTCTTACTGTGGTGGCTTTTCCTGTTGCAGATCATAGGCTTCAGTAGTTGAGGCTCCAGGGCTCTAGAACATAGACTCAGTAGCTGTGGCACATGGGCTTAGTTGCTCCAAAGCATGTGAGATCTTCCCAGACCAGGGACTAAACCCGTGTCTCTTGCATTAGCAGGCAGATTCTTTACCACTAAGCCACCAGTGAAGACAAATTCATACTTAAATTGAAG
The DNA here is from genome assembly GCA_022376925.1 of Tragulus kanchil. Lineage (NCBI taxonomy): Eukaryota > Metazoa > Chordata > Mammalia > Artiodactyla > Tragulidae > Tragulus > Tragulus kanchil. Next base: position 98,687,477 of record JAIOJX010000005.1, on the reverse strand, counting down.
AAAGTAGGGAAAACCACCAGGCCATTCAGATATGACCTAAATCTAAGCCCTTATGATTATACAATGGAAGCGACAAATAGATTTAAGGGATTACATGTGATAGAGTACCTGAAGAACTATGGATAGAAGTTTGTAACATAGTACAGGAGGTAGTGACAAAAACCATTCCCAAGAAAAAGAAATGCAACAAGGCAAAATGGCTGTCTGAAGAGACAAATACAAATAGCTGAGAAAAGAAGAGAAGTGAAAGGCAAAGGAGAAAAGGAAAGATAATACTCATCTGAATGCAGAGTTCCAGAGAATAACATAGCAAGGAGATAAGAAAACCTTCTTAAGTGAACAATGCATAGAAACCGAGGAAAACAATAAAATGTGAAAGACTAGAGATCACTTCAAGAAAATTACAGATGCAAAGGGAACATTTCATTCAAAGATAGACATAATAAAGGACAGACATGGTTAAGAAACTAACAGAGCATAAAATATTAAGAAGAAGTGGCAAGAATACACAGAAGAGCTGTACAAAAAAGGTCTTAATGACCCAGATAACCACAACGGTGTGGTCACTCACCTAGAGCCAGACATCCTGGAGTGTGAAGTCAAGTGGGCCTTAGCAAGCATCACTACCAACAAAGCTAGTGGAGGTAATAGAATTCCAGCTGAGCGATTTCAAATACTAAAAGATGATGCTGTTGAAGTACTGCATTCAATATGTCAGCAAATTTGGAAAACTCAGCAGTGGCCACAGGACTGGAAAAAGTCAATTTTCATTTGAATACCAGAGAAGGGCAATGTCAAAAAATGGTCAAACTAACACACAATTGTACTTCACATGCTAGCAAGATTATGCTCAAAATCCTTCAAGCTAGGCTTCAACAGATTGTGAACTGAGAACTTCCAGATGTACAAGCTGGGTTTAGAAAAGGCAGAGGAAATTGCCAACATCTGTTGGATCACAGAAAAAGCAAGAGAATTCCAGAAAAACTCTACACCTCTTTCATTGACTATGCTAAAGTCTTTGACTGTGTGGATCACAACACACTGTGGAAAATTCTTAAAGATATGGGAATATCAGACCATTGTCTCCTGAGAAACCTGTATGCAGTTCATAAAGCAACAGTTAGAACCAGACATGGAACAACAGACTGGTTCAAAATTGGGAAAGGAGTATGTCGTTGACTTGGCAGACTTGAGTGTGAGCAAACTCCGGGAGACAGTGAAGGGCAGAGAAACCTGGCACGCTCTGGGGAAACAAACCAGTGAAGGTTTTTGTGGCATTGGCTGAGCCAGGAGAAAAGTAAATTGGGAATGAGAAATCTACTAGAAAGATCTAAGACAAATACATGATTTGATTCACATGGGCTTATTAGCTGGGAATATACTGAATGGCAACAGGTGAGAGATTTTCTGTGGACTTAGGAATGCCAGTTCAGTGCACATTAGAATGCTGTGTGTGCACACAGAATAAGCTCCTGAAACTACTTGCCGATTTAGTTGCCCCCCAGCTGCAACACACCCTTTCCATCCTCAAAGTCATGAGAATAATTATTGAGTAGGGCTATTACTGAAACCAGCCTGTGCTAATATTGCCAGTAAACACCTGGAGGCTCCAGCACTGAATAAAAGCGGACTGCTGAATGTGTTCAGGGCCTGACCCAAGAAGTCTTGAGCCCCTCCATTTCCATCCTTTCTCTCTGTCTATGCACGTGAGTGTGTATATTTCTCAAAGTCTTGTCACACCCGCTATTCTTTATGCACCTGGCTGACGAGCTGCGGCAGCATACTGCAGTCTATGGAGTCACAAAGAGGTGGATGAGCATGGGTGATTCAACACCACCAGAACTAGGGAACCCCTCCTCACTGCACTTTTTAATTAATTAATTAATTAGACTGCTTGGTCTTACTTTTGGCATGAGAACTCTTAGTTGTGGCAGGTGAGATTTAGTTCCCTGGCCAGGGATCAAACCCAGACCATCTGCATTGAGAGCATGGAGTCTTAACTCACTGGACCACCAGAGAAGTCCCTCCTTCACTGTATTGAGTCAATCCATCTGATTTTAACCGACAGCAGGCTTGTTCCTTGTGGTCTTCGCAGTTTGAGGCTTTCACACTGTTAGAAAGTCACTGACTGACTGGCTCCTAAGGGGTGAACTGTGTGTCTGAGGCCTGTTCTGCCACCTTCTAACCATGGATACACAGCCAAGATAAAACCTCCCAGGTGCCCGGCTCTCACAGCCTTCACTTTTACCATAGAAGTTTCTCACGACAATTCTGCTCTAATCAGTTTCTTTGGCCAAAAGCCTGAGGTGAGCAAACGCGGGGAGACAGTGAAGGGCAGAGAAACCTGGCACGCTCTGGGGAAACAAACCAGTGAAGGTTTTTGTGGCATTGGCTGAGCCAGGAGAAAAGTAAATTGGGAATGAGAAATCTACTAGAAAGATCTAAGACAAATACATGATTTGATTCACATGGGCTTATTAGCTGGGAATATACTGAATGGCAACAGGTGAGAGATTTTCTGTGGACTTAGGAATGCCAGTTCAGTGCACATTAGAATGCTGTGTGTGCACACAGAATAAGCTCCTGAAACTACTTGCCGATTTAGTTGCCCCCCAGCTGCAACACACCCTTTCCATCCTCAAAGTCATGAGAATAATTATTGAGTAGGGCTATTACTGAAACCAGCCTGTGCTAATATTGCCAGTAAACACCTGGAGGCTCCAGCACTGAATAAAAGCGGACTGCTGAATGTGTTCAGGGCCTGACCCAAGAAGTCTTGAGCCCCTCCATTTCCATCCTTTCTCTCTGTCTATGCACGTGAGTGTGTATATTTCTCAAAGTCTTGTCACACCCGCTATTCTTTATGCACCTGGCTGACGAGCTGCGGCAGCATACTGCAGTCTATGGAGTCACAAAGAGGTGGATGAGCATGGGTGATTCAACACCACCAGAACTAGGGAACCCCTCCTCACTGCACTTTTTAATTAATTAATTAATTAGACTGCTTGGTCTTACTTTTGGCATGAGAACTCTTAGTTGTGGCAGGTGAGATTTAGTTCCCTGGCCAGGGATCAAACCCAGACCATCTGCATTGAGAGCATGGAGTCTTAACTCACTGGACCACCAGAGAAGTCCCTCCTTCACTGTATTGAGTCAATCCATCTGATTTTAACCGACAGCAGGCTTGTTCCTTGTGGTCTTCGCAGTTTGAGGCTTTCACACTGTTAGAAAGTCACTGACTGACTGGCTCCTAAGGGGTGAACTGTGTGTCTGAGGCCTGTTCTGCCACCTTCTAACCATGGATACACAGCCAAGATAAAACCTCCCAGGTGCCCGGCTCTCACAGCCTTCACTTTTACCATAGAAGTTTCTCACACGACAATTCTGCTCTAATCAGTTCTTGGCCAAAAAGCCAATTGGTAGTGGGTACAAAGTGCACTGATAAGTAGTCTCAATATTAAAAACAGTTTTTTGAGGGCCAAGCATTTTCTCTGTGTGTGCTAAGCACTTTGGTAAATGTCTGACAAGGAGTAAAACATTCAAAACAAGAATAACTCTTCAGGGACCTCCCTGGTGGTCCATTGGTCAAGACTCTGCATTTCCAATGCATCGAGCCTGGGCTCTCTCCTTTGTCAGGGAACTAAGATTTCATATGCTGTGCAGCACAGTGAAAGAATAAAAAAAAAAAGCAGAATAATGCTTTAAGGCAGGTACTGTTATTACCCTCATTTCCTAAGTTACATAACAGGGTCAGAAAACAAGAAGTAGCAAAACAACCATCTGGCTGGAGACAGATGTACTTCACAGTCAGGTTTAACCAACAGACATGACTACAGTTTCAGCTCTGCTATAATCTTGCCATAACCAGGGATAAGCCACTCATCTGTAAGGATAGGCTTTTCATCCACAAATTAGAGATGTTCTAGAACATACACCTTCCATGCTATTCCTGTGAACTCCATGATTGCATAAACTGCCTCCTTGACTTTTTTTAAAAAGATTTATTTATTTATTTATTTATTTTGGGCAGGGGTCGGGTTGGGGAGTGAGGGGGGCAGGCAAGCCACTTCTATTGGTCTTTCATTTCTCTATTTTCATCCGTCTTTGTTCTTTGGCTCCTGCGGGCCTCCCATCGCGGTGGCGTCTGTTGTTGCAGAGCGCCAGCTCTGGGCGCATGCGCTCCAGAGCTCCGGCTCGGTCATTGGACACATCGGTCCAGCCGCTCCGCGGCACGTGGGATCTTCCCAGACCAGGGATCGAACCGGCGCCCCTTGCACTGAAAGGTGGTGTCCTTACCCACTGGACCACCAGGGGAAGCCCTGCCTCCTTGACTTTTTACCAAGAACTGTAAGGGTCTGAAATTCTACTCTATCTGCAAACTAGCCTGCCAGTTTCATGGGTGTTGTCAGAAAACACGATATATTTAGGGCAAAACAACAAAGGATTTTATTTCTCATGGCACAGCAAGTCAGATTCATGTTCATATTGGTTCCAATCCTCATTCCTCAGGTGCCTCAGGGTAACATGGAACAGCCCAGGTGAATGCTGAGCACTCAGTAGATGCTTTGCATCTCAGTTGAGGAGCCCGAGCATAGGGACCCAAAATCTTTTATAATGGACTGTAAACCTGGTTGAAATTTCCCTAGATGGAGACATTATATTTATTATACTGGACACTAAGGAAACCTGCCTTCTGCTCTGGGAAGAGACGCTCCTTTGTAGAGGAAACTGTCTGCAATGTGAGTATAAATAATGAGGTAGTCATCCATCTGAAAGGCTCCCCTGAATACTCAAGAATAGCCTCATTTGGGGGAGGATCTCTGTAGTTCTTGTAAGGCTACATAACCTCCTGGTGGTGTTCCCTTAAATTCTTGAGGATCTCTTAGTTCCACCCCTAAAGTATTAATATAAGTCTGTGTGGCTTTGGAAAGGAAAGGAGATAAATTAATGCTTGGCTTCTACACAAGAAATGTGGCCCAAGAAGGTCTACATGGTGCCATCAGAATGAAAGTGCTGTGGACAACTATTGGAAACCCCCAGTGTGACCAATATCTGTGCAAGGGCACAGGCTGAGGGACCCCCATGTGATTTCCTGGCAGGGTGGTAAGCCCTAGAGTTCCTAGTTCAGTTTCGGTAATGAGTCTCGTCCTTGCTTTGGTGCAAGCCCAGCTTGCCAATTTGTCCACACCACCAACCAGAAGCATTCTGCACCTCATAGAATGAGCAATGTCTATAGGAATGAGGGGTGGGGTGAGCAAGGTGTCCATAGCTGTTGACAGCTGGTTTGCATGGGAGGTGCAGAAGCTGGGGGCATTCTCTGCTGTTTCTGGTGGCCTCCCCTGTCAGGTGAAGAGGATGGCGCAAAGAGTTGGACTGACTTAACAATTAAACGACAACATGGACTTGTCAGTTTCTGTTAGGTGACTACTGTAAGTTAGAAGCTAAATAAATAAAAGCCTTACTTGTGATTTCAGATTACCAAGAACTGTAAGGGTCTGAAATTCTACTCTATCTGCAAACTAGCCTGCCAGTTTCATGGGTGTTGTCAGAAAACACGATATATTTAGGGCAAAACAACAAAGGATTTTATTTCTCATGGCACAGCAAGTCAGATTCATGTTCATATTGGTTCCAATCCTCATTCCTCAGGTGCCTCAGGGTAACATGGAACAGCCCAGGTGAATGCTGAGCACTCAGTAGATGCTTTGCATCTCAGTTGAGGAGCCCGAGCATAGGGACCCAAAATCTTTTATAATGGACTGTAAACCTGGTTGAAATTTCCCTAGATGGAGACATTATATTTATTATACTGGACACTAAGGAAACCTGCCTTCTGCTCTGGGAAGAGACGCTCCTTTGTAGAGGAAACTGTCTGCAATGTGAGTATAAATAATGAGGTAGTCATCCATCTGAAAGGCTCCCCTGAATACTCAAGAATAGCCTCATTTGGGGGAGGATCTCTGTAGTTCTTGTAAGGCTACATAACCTCCTGGTGGTGTTCCCTTAAATTCTTGAGGATCTCTTAGTTCCACCCCTAAAGTATTAATATAAGTCTGTGTGGCTTTGGAAAGGAAAGGAGATAAATTAATGCTTGGCTTCTACACAAGAAATGTGGCCCAAGAAGGTCTACATGGTGCCATCAGAATGAAAGTGCTGTGGACAACTATTGGAAACCCCCAGTGTGACCAATATCTGTGCAAGGGCACAGGCTGAGGGACCCCCATGTGATTTCCTGGCAGGGTGGTAAGCCCTAGAGTTCCTAGTTCAGTTTCGGTAATGAGTCTCGTCCTTGCTTTGGTGCAAGCCCAGCTTGCCAATTTGTCCACACCACCAACCAGAAGCATTCTGCACCTCATAGAATGAGCAATGTCTATAGGAATGAGGGGTGGGGTGAGCAAGGTGTCCATAGCTGTTGACAGCTGGTTTGCATGGGAGGTGCAGAAGCTGGGGGCATTCTCTGCTGTTTCTGGTGGCCTCCCCTGTCAGGTGAAGAGGATGGCGCAAAGAGTTGGACTGACTTAACAATTAAACGACAACATGGACTTGTCAGTTTCTGTTAGGTGACTACTGTAAGTTAGAAGCTAAATAAATAAAAGCCTTACTTGTGATTTAAGAAAAAAACCCAAACCTTCCAGAGCTCTACTATGCTCCCCAACCTTGACCCACGTGGGCCACTACAGAGGGACTCTGCAAACATCGTTCTCAGCCAAGTGGTCCTTGTCTTCAGAAAGGCAAGAACTACAGTAGACTCCCAAACCAAGAAGGTAAAAATAAATGGGCCATCAGAATAAGGGAAACCTCAAGATCCAATTTCCCAAAAGACTCAAAGAGAAATATGTATAATCTTATAGTGTGTGGGTTGAGGCCAGCCAGAATGACTTGTTTTGTGATTCTGTATATGAACAAAGAGAATTCATTGTGGACAACATCTGCATGCCTCATTTTCAAAGGATAGTGATCAGGATTTCCTGGCAGTGCAGTGGTTAAGATTTCACCTTCCAATGTTCGATCCCTGGTTGGGAGCTAAGAACCCACATCAGACATAAAAACAAAACACAAAACCAGAAACAATATTGTAACAAATTCAATGAAGACTTAAAATGGCCCACGTCAAAAAAAATTTTAAAGAAAGAAAATAATCAACATGTAAATGACCACAATCATATATGAATCATGTTTGAAATGTACTCTGACCCACCCCAAATCCCATCCTTGCCTGAGAATCATGAACTATCTCACTATCAAAGGTCAAAGTGATTTATGCAAAAAACCCCAAGTTTGAGTGGCTACTGTGATAGGTGTTGGTGACATAGCAGTTTAAAAAAAAAAGGCAAAAATCTTGCTCTCATGGAACTCATATAACAGTGGCCTCACTCCTCTGAATTTTTACATTTATTCTTTCTTCCACTTTTCAGGCTGCTCTGATTTTTAAAAATCTATCCATATATGTATGTGTGTAGTATTATAGTATTAAGGAGAAAATCCTTTCCTTATCAATATAAGTTAATAATTATCAATGTCAATATTATAATTAATTATAATTATATGCAATTATATATTATAATTAAATATATTATATAGATATTATATATTAAGTATATGTTATAATTATAATTTTATTACATATAATCACAATTATATAATATATAATTATGTAATTTATATACTTATATCATATAATTATAATATATAATTATGCTGTCTATAATTATTATTATTATATAATAAATAATATATATGGTATGACATCATAATATTATATATTATAATAAAATATTGTAATATATTATAGTATTATAATATATACTATAATATACAATAACAAATTATCAATTATACTAAACATTAAATATTGTCAATAATTTTAATATTAATATATTAATAATACATAATATTAATTATTTGCTATATCATTTGGGGGGGCGGGTTGAGGAGGGAAGGAGGTGGGCGGGCCACTTCCATTGGTCTTTCATTTATCTATTTTCATCTATCTTTGTTCTTTGGCCCATGTGGGCCTCCCATCGCAGTGGCCTCTGTTGGTGCAGAGCACCCGCTCTGGGCTCATGAGCTCCAGAGCTCCGGCTCGGTAATTGGACACATTGGTCCAGCCGCTCCGCGGCACGTGGGATCTTCCCAGGCCAGGGATGGAACCGGCACCCCTTGCACTGCAAGGTGGTGTCCTTACCCACTGGACCACCAGCGAAGCCCTGTTATTATCATTTTAATATGTAATTGTATATATATCAATATTGATAGTACTATTTATTAATATTGATAAAGTATATAATTATATAATATTGTAATAATATATAAAGATATATAATTATATATTTATAATTAATGAACAATATAATCATATTTATGCTTAAAATTAATGCTACTGATTTTAATATATAATTGATACATAATTATGGATATTATTTATAATTTCAATTTTATCTTGGTGATATTTCAGGTGATCACCTTGTAGACAGTAGTTCCCCTGAAAATTCCCTTGGAGGACTGGTCAAGCCCTCTGAGGCAGGAAGTTTCCTGATGAGGGCATTAACATGAAAGATGAAAACACTAGCATTTTTATATTAAGAAAAAGGATCAGAATGCTTTAAACACAGATATGCTGTCCAGCTGTCAGAAAGTCCACAGGGCTTTCAAACGTGTGTGCCAACTAATGGAAAGTTCAGCAGATGTCATCCTGAAAATCAAGGGGAAATTTCTCAAATTAATGACCCTTTTTGATGAAGGCTTGACAATGGCCTCAGCCCATCTTTTGTAATTATAATGTGATTTTACAAATTAAGAAAATAACACTGGGTACTTACATCTCTGTGATCCCATCAAGGATATTGTTGTTCTATTAAAATGCTGTGGTTCCTCATTTAGGAATCAGCTAATGAACAATTCTACATCAGTGGCAAAGTGATGGGATACAAATGTAATGAATGGTTTATTTGCACTTCTGGGAGGAAGCCGAGTCATGATGAATGACAACTGGACATTGGTAACTGCTTTTATTTATATGGCATGATAGAGATATTGGAAGATGAGTAAAAGGCTTTTGGGAAGAGGCAGAAGATTTATTTACTGATGACATCTTGCCAAGAACAAATTACAGTTTGTACTTGATAATAAGATTTCTGATACTTACTGTCTCCTTTTCTTTGGTATGTTGATAGAATTAAAAAGTAACTAGAATGAGTCTGTTGTTTTTCTTAAATGTTTATGAAGTTATCAAAGCCTCAAGTTTTCTTTATTAGACAGGATTAGGTATATTGGGATAAAGGTAGAATGATTTGCACTACTCAAACAGATGACAAAATGAGAAATGTTAGAAGAAAGCTCATCTTTATAATCAACTAATTGACTGGACTAGAGATTGCGTGCTAAACCCAGGATGGAAAGACACAATAAATTCGATGACTGGCAAAACTTGCCCTCGAAGGCTGGCTCTCTGTTCCACAAACCACCTTCTTCTGCACAAGGCACGTACTGTAATTGCATTCAGAAAATCAGGTCAGAGGACTGGGTTGTTGGTGTTGCCTTTTATCCCTCAACCACTCCACAGACCATGCCTACCATTCTCAGGTCCCTGATCATGTTCCTGGAAACCATTTCTCTGGAATGAGTGGGAGGGACCCCTCAGGGACTGTTCTTTCTCCACAATATCACTCTGTCTTCCTCCACTTTTATCTCACACTTAACAACTTGGCCACACCAGATAACATCCCCAACTTTCAGCAAAGAAACCACCACCAGGTGATAAGATCACCAGCAAACAGGAGGAAGAAATGTCTTACATTGTCTTCCACATGTTCAAAGACAGAGTCATCCTGGGACTTTCCTGGCAATCCAGTGGTTAAGACTCCATGCTCCCAATCCAGGCGGCACATGCTGGATTGCTGGTTGGTAACTAAAATCCTGCATGTTGCGACTGGCAATCAAAACAAATGCGGGCCTTTGGAATCAGCTAATGAACAATTCTACATCAGTGGCAAAGTGATGGGATACAAATGTAATGAATGGTTTATTTGCACTTCTGGGAGGAAGCCGAGTCATGATGAATGACAACTGGACATTGGTAACTGCTTTTATTTATATGGCATGATAGAGATATTGGAAGATGAGTAAAAGGCTTTTGGGAAGAGGCAGAAGATTTATTTACTGATGACATCTTGCCAAGAACAAATTACAGTTTGTACTTGATAATAAGATTTCTGATACTTACTGTCTCCTTTTCTTTGGTATGTTGATAGAATTAAAAAGTAACTAGAATGAGTCTGTTGTTTTTCTTAAATGTTTATGAAGTTATCAAAGCCTCAAGTTTTCTTTATTAGACAGGATTAGGTATATTGGGATAAAGGTAGAATGATTTGCACTACTCAAACAGATGACAAAATGAGAAATGTTAGAAGAAAGCTCATCTTTATAATCAACTAATTGACTGGACTAGAGATTGCGTGCTAAACCCAGGATGGAAAGACACAATAAATTCGATGACTGGCAAAACTTGCCCTCGAAGGCTGGCTCTCTGTTCCACAAACCACCTTCTTCTGCACAAGGCACGTACTGTAATTGCATTCAGAAAATCAGGTCAGAGGACTGGGTTGTTGGTGTTGCCTTTTATCCCTCAACCACTCCACAGACCATGCCTACCATTCTCAGGTCCCTGATCATGTTCCTGGAAACCATTTCTCTGGAATGAGTGGGAGGGACCCCTCAGGGACTGTTCTTTCTCCACAATATCACTCTGTCTTCCTCCACTTTTATCTCACACTTAACAACTTGGCCACACCAGATAACATCCCCAACTTTCAGCAAAGAAACCACCACCAGGTGATAAGATCACCAGCAAACAGGAGGAAGAAATGTCTTACATTGTCTTCCACATGTTCAAAGACAGAGTCATCCTGGGACTTTCCTGGCAATCCAGTGGTTAAGACTCCATGCTCCCAATCCAGGCGGCACATGCTGGATTGCTGGTTGGGTAACTAAAATCCTGCATGTTGCGACTGGCAATCAAAACAAATAAAAACAAGGCAGAGCCATCCCTTTAAGCACACTCAGGACACCATTCTCGTTGTGCAGAAATCAGGCACTTCAACCCTGTAGGTGCTGAGTGGGGTTGCACAGCCCAGAGAAGACAAGAAGGAAATGGACAGTAAAAGACAACAGACGGGTTTCAGTTTCACTTGGAACAAAGACCACATCTTCTTCTATTTATACTTTTATCTCACCCCTATAAACCCAGGTCATAGCACAGTGCCTGAACAGAGCAGAGTGTCTCCAAAACTACCAAGTACTTTCCACAAAGGCCCAAGTGGCACAGTTGCCCCCGCTCCCTCCCTGCATGGTAGCAAGGCCCGTTGTACTTAACACAATGAAGAATCAGACACTTTAACCAACTAGACCTTTGTAACAAGGTCCAAATGACATCGGCCATTTTGTAGGACCTCTGATCTTACTGTGACTAGCGTTTACTTTTCTTATGAAGAGGACAGCTCTCTAGACGCACACTACTATATATATAACAGGTAGCCAACAAGGGCCTACTGTATAGCATTGGGAACGATACTCAATATTTTGTAATAACCTATGAGGGAAAAGAATTTGTAAAAGAATATAATATATATGAATATATATATATGTATATATCCCACCAGAAATAAAAGTAAATATGACCTATCTCCTCTGTTTAAAACATAACACCTTCTCCCTCTCATACACACATTCATAAGATGAAAAATGGTAACAAGGCATTTCCCTTCTAATTGCTCAGCTAAATTATCCTGTGTGCCTGCTGCTACTCCATCCCCACGCTCCTCTCTGCTCTGCCCCCAACTCTGTTCTGTGACTGCAGTGGAACCAGTGGTGACACCTCCCACCCTCCTTCAGGGGAAGCCTGTCATCAGCACACCCTTTCCTGTGTCCCCAGGGGCTGGCTGGATTTCCCTTTGTGGTTTGCTCTCTTTTTGATCTCGTCCACTCTCTTTAAGGGGAAGTGAACCATTTCTTCTCACTCAGTGTTGTCCTGTATCTTCTACACTGTGATGGCCAATCCAGTTAAGAGACTGAAGACCAAACGACCTTCATCAGGTTACAGATAAAACAAACTGGGGCTTGAGACACATGACATCATCACACTGTGGTAGAATTAGGGGTTGAGGAATTGCCTGAGGTCTCACACCTGTTTAACAGCAGAACAAAGAAGTCCAGGCATGAGGAAAGCTGGAATTGATATCCATAACCATCCAATTCAGTATCTTCAGCTATGAAGAGTTAACACACAGACGCAAATGGGATTCTCTGGCTAAATTACTCTGGTGGTTCTTTTTTTTTTTTTTAATTTAATGTTTTAGGCCACACCTCAGGACCTGTGGGATCTTAGATCCTCCACTAGGGATCAAACATGTGCCCCCTGCATTGGAAGCTCAGAGTCTTAACCAATGGACTGCCCAGGGAGGTTCTTTTCTACTTTTTTCTTTGATGGTTTCTTGATACCCAAACCCAAATGATGATTCCTCTGTGCAGTGGTCACTTCACCATCTCCCTCGTGGTCAACTCCCCAAATGCAGACCCAGGACATCTTTACACTCAGCTCCTGCCAAGACAACAGCAAAAATTCAAGATTCCAACTCTGTTTCTCATGCTTTATTCATTATCTCCTAAATCTGGTAATTCTACACTCACCTTCTTTCCCCCCAAATCCGCTACTTCCTGAGAACCTTCCAGATGTTTCTCACCCCTACGATCTAGTGGACAGCAACCTACTGAAACCACTGAGTGAATACTGATATCATTTTTTCACATCATGTACGCTGCATGGTACCCTGTTCTATGTTTGTAACAGTCAGGACTGTGCCTGGTTGCAAACGTCTCTGAAGGTCTGGTGCCTATAATAATTTGTAAGGAGTTGGTGGTGGATTTTAACTAGAGTCTATCATGCATATATCTGAAGCAGTTAAGTCACTGGATCACTAAATGAGATAGGCACACCTCCAAAAGCTTGGCTAGTCCTGCCTTCAAAGATACACAGTCACTCCGTCCAAGAGGGAAAGAACAGCCACCCACAATCAGAGTGTGACCTCAGAAAGCTGCTGCTACACTGTGTAGGCAGAATTAAGGGACTCATTTCATTGCCCTCATTCAAGGCTAAAAACTCTCCTATTCTATACACTAGCTTCCTCTCAGAATTCCAACCAATGGCAAATGGGTAAGTTCTCACATGATAACAAAAGTTCAAGGGTGTATATTTGGAAACAAATAATTTTGCACTCTATTGGCTTTGCCATTTTAATAGATTTATTTATAGGAGAGGCATTTAGAAAAGGCTTTAGATTTTTCAATATGTTTAAACTTACCCTAAGCTGGTCAATTATTCTCTCCCCTCTCTCACATGAGAATAATCTAACCTCAAAGAAATTCCATCTGAAGGGGAAATATGATGGAATTTTCTCTTCTCCCATTGTCCGTTGACTTTCCATTAATGAACAAGTTACCAGTAATTAGTTTAAATAGAATAATGTCAAAAGAAGGTTCACCTGCAAAGCAACTTATTTTGATTTTCTACTCTTAAACTGACAACAAAGCTTTGGAAAAAAAATAAAGAGGGCATACGCTGCTAGGCAGTTTTCAAATTCAACCATAAATAAAACTACATAAATCATAGAATAGGTATGTAGGATCTAGAAAGGAAATAGCAATGGCCTCAAACAAGAGTTTGATTTGTTTGCAGAATGTTAGGGCAACTCTACCTTTTTAAGACTTTTGTTAATGTGGCTATATTATCTGTAAAATAAAAATGCAATAAAATCTAAAATCAGTGTTTCTGCTTGATATCTGTGAGTTAGAGAGGCAAGGAATCTTGCAGGTGGGGAATGCACGGTGCCTTGCAGGTGAACCTTCTCTTAAACTTACTCTATTTAAACTAATTACTAAGAACTTGTTCGTTAATGGAAAATTAGCGAACAATGCGAGAAGAGAAGATGCCACCAAATTTCCCATTCAGCTGGAATTTCTTCAAGATTATTCTCACATGAGAAAGAATAATGATCAACTTAGAATAAGTTCAAACTTACACTGGAAAATCAAAAGCCCTTTTTAGATGCCTCTCTTATAAATAAATCTATTAAAACAAGAAAGTAAATAGAGTGCACAATTATTTTTCTTCAGACTTTGTGCTGTAGAACATGGTCTGTTCAGGAATCAGGCTTTCTTTCATCCCCACTCTGGGAAATGTGCTAACAAATGGCTAGGATGAAACCCTAAACTCAGGCTTTCCTAAAACCTAACATCATAGGTCACAAGATAAGAAGAGCCCTAAGGAACACTGGGTTTAAAATTATTGGACTTCCCTGGTGGTCCAGTGGGTAAAGAGTCTGCCCTACAGTGCAAGGGGCACTTATGTGCTGAAAACAAGACCCTCACATTTCTTAATTTCTAGGATAAATATTCAAATTTTAAATTATACCTATTAACAACAGGGGTTCAGAGCACAAATAGGAGTTAATGCTTCATCAGTGTTCCAGTTTTACCTTTTTTTAATGCATGGTATTGTTTTAACAGAACTCTGAGCGTTCTTATATAGAATATGAATGAATATGTATTCTTTTTTTTTTTAAGATTTATTTATTTATTTATTTTGGGCGGGGGTCGGATTGGGGAGGGAGGGGAGCGGTCGGAACACTTCTATTGGTCTTTCATTTCTCTAGTTTCATACATCTTTGTTCTTTGACTCCCGTGGGCCTCCCATCGCGGTGGCGTCTCTTGTTGCAGAGCACTGGCTCTGGACGTATGCGCGCCAGAGCTCCGGCTCGGTAATTGGACACATCGGTCCAGTCGCTCCGCGGCACGTGCGATCTTCCCAGGCCAGGGATCGAACGGGCGCCTTGCACTGCAAGGCAGTGTCCTTACCCACTGGACCACCAGGGAAGCCCGAATGTGTATTCTTCTAATGCTTTCTGCTTGATATCTGTGAGTTAGAGAGGCAAGGAATCTTGCAGGTGGGGAATGCACGGTGCCTTGCAGGTGAACCTTCTCTTAAACTTACTCTATTTAAACTAATTACTAAGAACTTGTTCGTTAATGGAAAATTAGCGAACAATGCGAGAAGAGAAGATGCCACCAAATTTCCCATTCAGCTGGAATTTCTTCAAGATTATTCTCACATGAGAAAGAATAATGATCAACTTAGAATAAGTTCAAACTTACACTGGAAAATCAAAAGCCCTTTTTAGATGCCTCTCTTATAAATAAATCTATTAAAACAAGAAAGTAAATAGAGTGCACAATTATTTTTCTTCAGACTTTGTGCTGTAGAACATGGTCTGTTCAGGAATCAGGCTTTCTTTCATCCCCACTCTGGGAAATGTGCTAACAAATGGCTAGGATGAAACCCTAAACTCAGGCTTTCCTAAAACCTAACATCATAGGTCACAAGATAAGAAGAGCCCTAAGGAACACTGGGTTTAAAATTATTGGACTTCCCTGGTGGTCCAGTGGGTAAAGAGTCTGCCCTACAGTGCAAGGGGCACTTATGTGCTGAAAACAAGACCCTCACATTTCTTAATTTCTAGGATAAATATTCAAATTTTAAATTATACCTATTAACAACAGGGGTTCAGAGCACAAATAGGAGTTAATGCTTCATCAGTGTTCCAGTTTTACCTTTTTTTAATGCATGGTATTGTTTTAACAGAACTCTGAGCGTTCTTATATAGAATATGAATGAATATGTATTCTTTTTTTTTTTAAGATTTATTTATTTATTTATTTTGGGCGGGGGTCGGATTGGGGAGGGAGGGGAGCGGTCGGAACACTTCTATTGGTCTTTCATTTCTCTAGTTTCATACATCTTTGTTCTTTGACTCCCGTGGGCCTCCCATCGCGGTGGCGTCTCTTGTTGCAGAGCACTGGCTCTGGACGTATGCGCGCCAGAGCTCCGGCTCGGTAATTGGACACATCGGTCCAGTCGCTCCGCGGCACGTGCGATCTTCCCAGGCCAGGGATCGAACGGGCGCCCCTTGCACTGCAAGGCAGTGTCCTTACCCACTGGACCACCAGGGGAAGCCCGAATGTGTATTCTTATACAGAATATAAATCAGCATGACCCTACAGCATCTTGCTCTACTAAGATATAAAAGTGTAGACATAAAATTTCAAATGATTACCTCCAGCCAATTCTCAAGTTTCATATGATGCTAACTTAAAAAACATTTATATGCAACATAAAGAATAGATGTCTTGTCATTTCTGTAGCAGAGTTATTAATGGCATTGCTTTTCACTCATCTTTTGAGAGTCCTAGTGAGGATTCTTGGTTCCCTTTTAGGTACTGAAAAAAGATACTAAAAAAAATGAGAGAAGGCTTCTTGGATCACTCTTTCCTACCATCCTCATTTGTACATAAGGAAAGGGGGTTGAACACCTGGAGAGAGGGCGCCAAGGGAAACAGAAGGATAACTGGCTGGGAGATCAGAACGAGAAGCTTCACCAAAATGTAAGCTGTCCAGAAGCAGAAGATGGGATCCCTGCTTCCAGCTGGGAGCAGAGAACATGGTAGCTTCAGTATTAGTTTTCATATGCAAAATCTCAATAGCTGCCAGCTTTAGGAAGGACAGGGTTCCCCAAGTAAGCACTAGGATATAAATCTTGCCTCTTCCCACTTTCATTTAAACAATAATTTATGCTCCACAGTGTCCTATCCTTATACCTCTTGCCTCTGCTAAGAAAGTAAAAATCAGGGACTCTTAGGTACAAAAAAATGAGTGACAGGTAAACCAACACTCACAGGAAAATCACAACAAAAAAGAAAAACTTCACCATGTATTTTCTCCATTTCTTTTAGAGAGAATTTGCACCTGAGGAAACTTTTTAAGTGATCAAGACACTAAAACCAGCACAGTTAAAATAATCATAGGAATAAACAAGAATATCACATCATGAAATGAGAGAAGGCTATAAAGAATTAACTAGGGCTTCCCTGGTGGTCCAGTGGGTGAGGACACCGCCTTGCAGTGCAAAGGGTGCCGGTTCGATCCCTGGCCTGGGAAGATCCCACGTGCCGCGGAGTTGCTGGACCGATGTGTCCAATTACCGAGCCGGAGCTCCAGAGCGCATGCGCCCAGAGCCAGTGCTCTGCGACAACAGAGGCCACCATGATGGGAGGCCCACACGGGCCAAAGAACGAAGATGGATGAAAATGGACAAATGAAAGACCAATAGAAGTGGCCCGCCTGCTCCCCTCCCTCCCCACCCCACCCCCTCATAAATGAATAAATAAATAAATCTTAAAAAAAATTAAAAAAAGAATGAACCAGAGATCCTGGAAATACAAACAGCTACTGAAATAACTTTTCAAGAGATGGGCTGAATAGCAGAATGGCCACTGGTGAAAACCAAACCAGAGAGCTGGAACGCCAAGTCAAGGAACTCTCTCAACACAAGAGATAAAAAGATAAAAGATATGAATGACATGTAAAAAAGATATGGAGGATAGAAGTAAGTTTCAGTATTGGTCCACATCCCACTGATTGGCTGTCATCTTTTCTGCTCATCTTCATTGCCAAAATTCAAGCATCTCAGCGGTTGGGATTTTCTGCAGTTATTGCAGGTTTCCAGCTCGAGGTCCTGGTTTTGGCCCGTTTTCCCCCTGGGATTCCCGCACCAGCACCTGTAACTTCCTGGACCAGACAGGCTCCCCACTACGAAGTTCGGGCCCATCAGCAGGTTCAGTGCAATCCGGTCCCCACTCTGGGCCTCCCAACTCAACAGTTCAGCACACGCTCCCTGTCCATTGCCACTCGGAGGCGACGCTCCCAAATGATGAATGACTCCGGGGGTCAGAGGATCAGACACCATTCCATGGCTGAGAAAACTCCCCGGCTCTGGGAAACCCGGTGCAGAAGACGAGAAGATAAGCACTATACCCAGTTATGGTTTCCCCAGAAACTCAAACGGTAAGGAATCTGCCCTCAGTGCGCGAGTGGTAAGCTCGATCCCTGGGTGGGGAAGACCCCTTGGAGAAGGGCATGACAACCCACTCCTGTATTTTTTCCTGGAGAATTCCACGGATAGAGGAGCCCGATGCGATCGCAAGGAGTCCCACAGTGCTGAGCGGCTAATACACACACACACAGCAACACTGAGTGGCCAGCTCCTTGGTCGAGGCCACGCCCTTCCCTCCTGGCCACGCCCCTGGGCGAGGGGCCTTGTGGGAATGGCCGCTCCGCGCAGGCACAATCCCTCCTCAAGGCGAAAGATAGGCCTATGGAGGAGCAAACCTTGAAACCAAGAACAACCGTGGGGGCCGATCCGCCTCCCAGGCCTCTGCATCCATCTCAGCGAAGGAAGCAGGACCCCGCGGGCATTTCGAACAGAGTTGCGGGCGCATGGAGCAGTGCACCCTGCCATCAGGCCCGCCGTCATCCTTCGTTAGAGGCTCTAAATACTGCGCTTCCGCCCTGAACTTGCACAGTCCTGAGGGCCCAGGATTTGGCCTGAGCTTCCCGAAAATAGGGCTGTCCTCCTGACCTTCGTCTTACTGTACACAGAGGCTGCTTTCAGAAACTCGGCACCTGCATAGTCCCAATTTGCAAACACAAGGACCAAGATCTACTTCCCACTGCCTCGCTCACAGGACAGCCCGGGGGAACTGCCGCACAAGAACCTCCCGTAAGGAAATGGTGTGCCTTCTGCAGGCTTTCTCTTGATAAAATCCCTGAATGAACCTAGTTCAAGTTTAGGTTTGCAGTGAAGTATTCCAATCCCGAATTCTGGTTGCTGACAACTGTCTACTGGTTTTGTTATGGAAGCAAACTTAGGTCTGCCTGGCCTGCCTGCACGTGCTCAGCAGTAAAATCAATGTACTGACCCCTCGTGGTGGTGAAGGAAAGTGCAGGGTTTACTTCCGGCGCTTAGCTAAGAGTCCAGAACTGCTTAAAAGACCCAAACTACCTGAAGGCTTTCCAGGGAAGTTTTTGTTTTTGTTTTTTTGGCCACTTCTATTGGTCTTTAATTTATTTCCATCTTTGTTCTTTGGCCTGTGCGGGTGGGCCTCCCATCGCAGTGGCGCCGCTCGCTCCAGAGCTCCGGCTCGGTAATTGGACACATCAGTCCAGCTGCTTCGCGGCACGTGGTCTCTTCCCAGGCCAGGGATCGAACCGGTGTCCCTTGCACTGCAAGCCGGTGTCCTTACCCACTGAACCACCAGGGAAGCCCTAGGAAAGGTATTTAAAGACAGGGTCAGGGAAAAGGGGATGTGGGGTGCGTGAGAAGCTCATGGACATTCTTCTGATTGGTTGATGGTGAGAAAATTGGGAGTCACAGTCATCAGCCGTTTGGTTCCAACTAGTCTGGGGTCTACCTAATTGTGGGCAGCATATGGTTAACTTCCAGCTGGTAAGCGTATCACTATGTATAAAACAACTTAAAGTATACGGTTCAGAGTATTATCTACAACCCTTGAGAAGGAACTAAAGGTCCTTGACTTTGTTTAATGGCTAAACCATTATTATTTTGCTTTGTTTTACTGTTTTCATTTCTTTCTGTATTTTCTCACTTCTCTGATTAAGTTTACTGTTTGAGACTTGGAGGATGGCCTAGGTGGCTAAAGTTTCTCTACAGACAAGAAGCAGGTAGAGAACATGGTTGGGGGAGTCCTTCTAGGAAGATCCCGTATGGTTCCGCTAGGTTATAAGTTTGGCAGGAGTATATTAAAAGAGCCCATAATTTTCTCCCATGTGAGCCCAACAAATAGTTTATTTCAATCAGGCTGTAGAGGAGGAAAAAACCTTTTACTTCTACATAGCTAGGTTCTCCAGCTCGGTGGGTGTTCAGTCGCTCAGTTGTGTCTGACTCTTTGCAGCCCCATGGACTGTAGCCCACCAGGCTCCTCTGCCCATGGAATTTTCATGCAAGAATACTGAAGTGTGTTGCCATTTCCTTCTCCAGGGGATCTTCCTGACCTAGGGATCAAACCCATGTGTCTTTCATCTCCTGCATTGGCAGGTGAATTTTTTACCACTGCGCCACCTGGGAAGGGCCTTAGACATTAAACTGACAATAGACACGTGGGAATTAAGATGAGTGAGAATTTCACAAGGATAAAATACTCAAGATAGTGGCCAAGTGATTGAGACTTAAATCCATCTTTGGCTAAACAAAGGGAAAAAAAGTTCAGCACTTCTAGGGGAGTCGAGCAAGTTAGGAGAAGTTGAAGGGAGGAAATGTATGTTATATAAAGGTTAGCTTGTGCAGTTAAGAGTCTTAGATGATCAGAGTTGTCTCTGGTGGTAGCCCTCTTCCTGACTCCAAGTAAACTTTACAAATGGAAATTTGCTTTTTTATTTTTTGGCTTCACCAAGTGGCATATGAGATCTTAGTTCCCTAATCAGGGATGGAACCCTTGCCCCCTGCATTGGAAATGCAGGGTGTTAACCACTGGATCACCGAAGGAGACCCAGAAATTTCCTTTATAAATGTGTATTTCCTTTGCAAAAGAGGAAGTGTATACTCTATTATAGTCATTTAAGGGGAAGTAAGGAACTTTTTCTGCATCTGTTGCCTCTCAGTTTCCTGTAACTCAAAATAATCCATGTGCCAAATAGTCATACTTTGGAGTGGCTAGTGTGGTGAGCCTTTAAGACATTGTTGAAAGAGCTGTCATGGGACTTCCCTGGTGGTCCAGTGATTAAGGTTTCATCTTCCATTGCAGTGGGTGCAGTTTCAAGTCCTGGTTGGGGAGTTAAGATTCCACATGTCTTGAACAGTGGGTGGGAGGCGTAAAGGAAGTAGCATGAAGGCCTGTACTATCATATGTGAAGAAAATAGCTATAGTCATTGCTCTGTGAGAAAAGGGGATCCTGCAGGGGTGCTGTGTGATGGTCAGGAAGGGTGGGATGGGGAGATATACATTATGACTAATCTGGGAACATACATATCTGTGAACAACAAAACTCTGTAAAAGTTAAAAGTAAAATAAAAGTTAAAAAAAAATTCCACATGTCTCAAAGATAAAAAACCAAAACATAAAATTAAAAAAAAAAGCAATAATTTTCTTTTTTACCAGAAGCAATATTATAACAAATTCAATAAAGACTTTGAAGAGGATCCATATCCAAAATAAAAATACAAGCACTTTAGGGCTTCCCTGGTGGTCTAGTGGGTAAGGACACCACTTTGCAGTGCAGGGGGCGCCGGTTCAATCCCTGGCCTGGGAAGATCCCACATGCTGCAGAGCAGCTGGACCGATGCATCCAGCTACCAAGCTGGAGCTCTGCAGTGCATGAGCTCAGAACCAGTGCTCTGCAGTGAGGGAGGCTGCTGTGATGGGAGGCCCACACGGGCCAAAGAATAAAAATGGGTGGAAATAAATAAATGAAAGATCAATAGAAGTGGAAAAAAAAAGCTTTAATAATAAAAAAATCACTTTAAAAAAAGAAAGAGCTGTCAAGCTGTGTGATAGAAGGCGCTCAGAGAAACTAGTCAGTAATAATGGCACTAGGGTAGTGAATTTACAGAGAGCTGATATACCACATGACTAGTCTTTCCTTTAAATTATCACAGGACCATTCACTCAGTGAGTCAAATTTGATCAAGTACACTGGTCTGGGTAACTCTTGTCACCACATGTAAGAGTTGAGCCCTCAATTAAGGTTGTCTGACTTCAGAGGCCAGAGTTGTTGCCTGCCACAGATCCAGGCTCTGTTTAAGCTCTGCTGAAAAGAATTGTGTGACCTCAGGCCAGTTGTTCATCTCTTGGCCTCCTTTTACCATCTGTATTTGTACACAGCTGTGTTAAATGGTACTAAGAATTATTCTCACTCTGAGACTATTGAACACCCATGATGCATAAGACACTTACTGACACAAAGAAATGGTCAACTAAGGTCAGTGTTTAAAATGGAGACTATTTTTGGTAAAGTAGCATAAATGTGTGATAATGCGTTAAGTGCCTGTTAAATGAAGTGGTATCTTTTCATCACTTGATTTTTCTGCCTTTTGCCCAGAGAACAGGCACTAGATAAATCAGCTTTTGGTGTTGAACTAAGCAAAAAGACAGGCTCTTTCCTTTGGAGCTCTTTAATTCTCTTGTAGTTAGAAGCATTTTTTCTCTTCTGCTCTTTGTGTTCTGCAGCTTAAAGATTCTAAGACACTAAGCTCTGCATTGGTAATCCTGTTTTACAAGGCCGTTATTTTTTCCCTTTGAAGATAAACTCTCAATCATTTAGATACTTAAAAGCCTAGACACAGCACAATTTATTCCTATAATGTACTGACCTTGAATGCCAAGTAGGCTTTGTAGCTCCTACCCAGGAAACACATCCTGGATTGTGCACAATTGCATCACAGTAAAGTGCCATGAGAAATCCAGGGATTATTTCAGATAAAAGTAGTAGAGTAAGAGAAAAGGCTAGAATGTTGGAGGCCATACTTAGGATCAAACCCCAGCATCGTCACTTGTTGGGCTGTGTGACCTTAGACAAATGAATTAGCCCCTCTAAACCTTAGTTCCCCCAACCATAAAATTGTAATAATAAATCATAAAGTTTTTTAAGTGAAAAATAATGCAATATACATTTAGTGCAATACATTGCCGATTAGAGAATGCCACTCACCATTCAACTCTATGTGGATTAGGTCATTAGCCATTGCAGTCACTGACCTTCAACACACCCCGGATTAGGTATGAGGTACTCTGTACTCTAGGAAAACTGTCAGAAAAGGGCTTCAGATAGATATTTTCAAGTGAGGATGTTATGAGTCCATTTTTTTTGTTGTATCTTCCCATATTTACAAAGCACTAAAATCACTAAGATATTTGTGCCCCACAACTAGCAGTAACCTCCTGAGATGTGTGTTTAATTGCTCATATCCCTTCTCGAAAATGACAAAAATACTGATCTCGCCCCTTACCTCTTTGGAGCAGTTTCTAAAACGTAACTGAGAGGCTGTCTCCTAGGCTGTCATTCTCAGTTAAGTCCCCCAGTGAAATTGAAACTCACAGCTCTCATGTTCTGCATTTTTATTTCAGTGGACAAATTTTGGCAACCATGAGGGGACCCAGAGCAGACTCCTCTACTTTGTCTAAAGTCTACAAGGATCAGAAGCCCTCGTACCAGTAGGGCCCTCTCGCCCATCTGACTCCTGGCAAATCCAGATGAAGTTGGGTGAGTCTTTCCTGGTTCTCCAGTCTCCAAATTATTGGTTCATGATCTTATTTGGTGGTGTAATATAAGTGCTTGATGCTCCAGTTGAAAGATACTAGGGGACCCCAGTTGAAAGACACTAGAGGAAATTGCCCCCCAGTTGAAAAATACTGGGGGAGCCTGGTTGAAATACTTTGGACTTTGCTCAGTTTATGAGAGGTATGGACTGGGTGCTTAGATGAGAGGCTGGCCTAATGTCTTTCGTAAACAAGGGACATCAGAAAGCCAGTCTTCAACAGACATACCTGCTAGGTTTACGAACAAATGAAACATATTTACAAGTACTTAATTGGGAATTAAAGAAAATCTTGCCCTGAAAATGGCCAAGCTGAGGCTCTTTTGACTTTCCAACACTTGTTTTTTTTTGTATATGCAGTTAGAATTAGAGAAAGCCAGCTTGGTAAAACCTTTTCAGAACTCTGACCCTGAGAGAACAAGTCCTTCTGGAGGAGCTTGCGTTTCTCTCCCCGTGCCCTGAGACATAAAGTTTTAAGTGAAAAATAATGCAATATACATTTAGTGCAATACATTGCCGATTAGAGAATGCCACTCACCATTCAACTCTATGTGGATTAGGTCATTAGCCATTGCAGTCACTGACCTTCAACACACCGGATTAGGTATGAGGTACTCTGTACTCTAGGAAAACTGTCAGAAAAGGGCTTCAGATAGATATTTTCAAGTGAGGATGTTATGAGTCCATTTTTTTGTTGTATCTTCCCATATTTACAAAGCACTAAAATCACTAAGATATTTGTGCCCCACAACTAGCAGTAACCTCCTGAGATGTGTGTTTAATTGCTCATATCCCTTCTCGAAAATGACAAAAATACTGATCTGCCTTACCTCTTTGGAGCAGTTTCTAAAACGTAACTGAGAGGCTGTCTCCTAGGCTGTCATTCTCAGTTAAGTCCCCCAGTGAAATTGAAACTCACAGCTCTCATGTTCTGCATTTTTATTTCAGTGGACAAATTTTGGCAACCATGAGGGGACCCAGAGCAGACTCCTCTACTTTGTCTAAAGTCTACAAGGATCAGAAGCCCTCGTACCAGTAGGGCCCTCTCGCCCATCTGACTCCTGGCAAATCCAGATGAAGTTGGGTGAGTCTTTCCTGGTTCTCCAGTCTCCAAATTATTGGTTCATGATCTTATTTGGTGGTGTAATATAAGTGCTTGATGCTCCAGTTGAAAGATACTAGGGGACCCCAGTTGAAAGACACTAGAGGAAATTGCCCCCCAGTTGAAAAATACTGGGGGAGCCTGGTTGAAATACTTTGGACTTTGCTCAGTTTATGAGAGGTATGGACTGGGTGCTTAGATGAGAGGCTGGCCTAATGTCTTTCGTAAACAAGGGACATCAGAAAGCCAGTCTTCAACAGACATACCTGCTAGGTTTACGAACAAATGAAACATATTTACAAGTACTTAATTGGGAATTAAAGAAAATCTTGCCCTGAAAATGGCCAAGCTGAGGCTCTTTTGACTTTCCAACACTTGTTTTTTTTTGTATATGCAGTTAGAATTAGAGAAAGCCAGCTTGGTAAAACCTTTTCAGAACTCTGACCCTGAGAGAACAAGTCCTTCTGGAGGAGCTTGCGTTTCTCTCCCCGTGCCCTGAGACATAAAGTTTCTGCCAGGGCTCTCAGGAATTCTTATCCTATGTAGACCATCTCTTATTCCTGAGACTGAGGGGAAAAAATGAAAGAGTCCTTTTAGAATTCAAGCGAATAAACTTAACTTATTCAAACCATTGTTTTATAAATTAGTTTTATATTGTAATACCTGATTCATGAGGATGTTTTAAAAATGAAGCTAGGAGATCTCTGATTGTGTTTATCTATATGTCTGTATATATTATGGGTATAAGTATTTACCTATGAATGATATTATCAAAATTAATTTATAAATAAGCACTATTTAATTAACTTAAAGGAATATATAAATTTTCATAAATATAAAAGAAATTAACCCAAATAAATTTCAGGTTCACAACTATTCAACATTAAATTAATATTTCATATTAAAGTTAGTTAAGGTTGTTGGTTTAATTATTATAGTCATTAAGTATAATACTTTAAGGTTTACTAGACGTCAAATAAGATCTTATTATATATCTTGCAAAATTTGTCAGGAAGAAAAATAACTTGGGTCCATATATAGGTGCATGGAGACACAAAATGTGTGTATACATACAATGGAATATTATTCACCCCTCAAAAGAAATGAAATTCTGACTATGTTACAACTTGAATAAACCTGGAGGACATTATGCTAAGTGAAATAAGCTAGTTACAAAAAAGACAAATACTCGTATGATTGCACTTATGTGAGAAACTTGGAGTCAGAGTGGCAGAAAGTATTGATAAGATGGTGGTGGTCTAGGGCCAGAGGAAGAAGAGAATAAAGAGGTATTGTTTAATGGGCATAGAATTTCAGTTTTGCAAGATGAAAAGACTTCTTTTTTGGCCGAGCCAAAAGAAAATGAAAGTAAAATGAGTTTTACACAAATTTTAAAAATGTATTGTAAAATGGCCAAGCTGAGGCTCTTTTGACTTTCCAACACTTGTTTTTTGTATATGCAGTTAGAATTAGAAAGCCAGCTTGGTAAAACCTTTTCAGAACTCTGACCCTGAGAGAACAAGTCCTTCTGGAGGAGCTTGCGTTTCTCTCCCCGTGCCCTGAGACATAAAGTTTCTGCCAGGGCTCTCAGGAATTCTTATCCTATGTAGACCATCTCTTATTCCTGAGACTGAGGGGAAAAAATGAAAGAGTCCTTTTAGAATTCAAGCGAATAAACTTAACTTATTCAAACCATTGTTTTATAAATTAGTTTTATATTGTAATACCTGATTCATGAGGATGTTTTAAAAATGAAGCTAGGAGATCTCTGATTGTGTTTATCTATATGTCTGTATATATTATGGGTATAAGTATTTACCTATGAATGATATTATCAAAATTAATTTATAAATAAGCACTATTTAATTAACTTAAAGGAATATATAAATTTTCATAAATATAAAAGAAATTAACCCAAATAAATTTCAGGTTCACAACTATTCAACATTAAATTAATATTTCATATTAAAGTTAGTTAAGGTTGTTGGTTTAATTATTATAGTCATTAAGTATAATACTTTAAGGTTTACTAGACGTCAAATAAGATCTTATTATATATCTTGCAAAATTTGTCAGGAAGAAAAATAACTTGGGTCCATATATAGGTGCATGGAGACACAAAATGTGTGTATACATACAATGGAATATTATTCACCCCTCAAAAGAAATGAAATTCTGACTATGTTACAACTTGAATAAACCTGGAGGACATTATGCTAAGTGAAATAAGCTAGTTACAAAAAAGACAAATACTCGTATGATTGCACTTATGTGAGAAACTTGGAGTCAGAGTGGCAGAAAGTATTGATAAGATGGTGGTGGTCTAGGGCCAGAGGAAGAAGAGAATAAAGAGGTATTGTTTAATGGGCATAGAATTTCAGTTTTGCAAGATGAAAAGACTTCTGGAGATGAATGATAGTAATGGTTACACATCAATATGAATGTACCACTGAATTGTATATTTGAAGATGTTTATAATGGTAAATTTTCTGTTACCTGTAGTTTACTACAATTAAAAAAAATGATTGGTCATAAAGAAACAAACTTGGTATAATGTAATTTTTTAAAGTAAATTAATATAAATGAGATAAAAACTTTTTAGGTAAACTCTTTAGGGATAATTATGTTTTGTGACTATCTACTTAAAAATAGTCTCACCAGGGGATTTCTAGGGGCCCAGTGATTAGGATTCAGCACTCTCATTGCCAGGGTCTGTGTTCAGTCTCTGGTGGGGAACTACAGTCCCACAAGCAGAGCATCCAAAAAAAAGTTTTGTTTTAAATCATCTCTTCAGATTTTGATAACTTGAAACTTTAGCGTTTACTAAATTAAGCTAAATGGTAGAAATTTATTAAGTACCTAGATTATTTCCAACTAACATAATATACCAGAACATTAATTACTGACTGCGGGCTTGTTTTTACAAGTTCTGATCTGATGGCAAAGAATAATCTTCAAATCTGTTTAAGAAAACAATTAAAATAACGCTTCATTTTCCTACCATACATCTATGTGAGGCTGGGTTCTCCTCATATATTGCCATCAAAATGACATATCACAAGAGATTGAATACAGAGGCAAATACGAGGATCCTGCTGTCTTCTCTTAAGCCAGGCACAGGAGATTTGAAAACATTTAAAACATTCCTACAGGCTTCCCTGGTGGTCCAGTGGATAAGGACACTGCCTCGCAGTGCAAGGGGCGCCGGTTTAATTCCTGGTCTGGGAAGATCCCATGTGCTGGACCAATGTGTCCAACTACTGAGCCAGAGCTCTGGAGCGCATGCACCCAGAGCCGGTGCTCTGCAACGAGAGAGGCCACTGTGATGGGAAGCCCACACAGGCTGAAGAACAAAGATGGATGGAAATAAATGAAAGACCAATAGAAGTGGTCCAAAAAAAATTCCTACACTCCTTACTACTTCTTTAGTTTTGGAAAAAAAAAAATAGCTATTTATTGTAAGGTGCATATTTTTATGTTAACACACAAGAATTTATTTTTCATTTTAAAAAGTCATTTAATAAATGGCTCTGAGCCATTTCATTTAAATTGTTGAATTTATTGGCATAAAATTATTCACATTTTCCTTTTACTATATGTAGAATTTGTAATGATGTCACTTATGTCATTTCTGATATTGGCAATTTATGTCTTCAAGAGAAGATAATTTTTCCTAGTTATTCTGGCTACAGTAATCAATTTTACTGATCTTCTCAAAGAACTAGCTTTTAGTATCATTAATTTTCTCTGTTGTTTTTCTTTTCTATTTGAAGCATTTCCATTCCACTCTTTATTATTATCTTTTCCTACTTACTTTGCATTTTACCTGCTCCTTTTTTTTTCTATTTTTTAAGGAAAATAAGATCTTTGATTTGAGACATTCTTCCCTGTCTTCTAATAGACGTGATTTTTTTTAGAGCAGTTTTAAATTTACAGAAAAATTGATCAGAAAGTGCAGAGACTTTTCACAAATCCCCTCCTCTCACCAGATACCTCTATACAGTTTCTCCATTGTTAACATCTTGCATAGATGTGATACATTTGTTCCAATTGATGGACCAATATTGATATCTTAATTGAAGTCCACAGTTTTGCATTAGAATTCAGTCTTTATATTTCACCTTTCTGTAGGTTTTGACAAATGCATAATGTTTTCTTTTATTGTTTGATTTCTCTTTATTTCTTCATATGATATGACTTAATTTCTTTTTCTTGATAGGTCTTGTGTTTGGAATTCATTGAGTTTCTCAGATATATAGGGGTACAGTTTTAATCAAGTTTAGAAAAATTCTGACCATTATTTCTTCAAATATTTTTCTATCTGCCCCCCCCCCCTTGGAGGATATGAAAATATCAATATATTAAGCTGCTTGCTGCTGTGGCCAAATCACAGAGGCTGTCTTCATTCATTGTGACTATCATTTTTTCTCACAGTGTTTATTGCTGTGTCTTCAAATTCACTAATGTTTTCTTCTGCATTGATTACTCTGCCTTTCATCCCATCTAATGTATTTTTCCACTTAGATATTCTTATTTTCTTCTCTCTAGAATTTTGATTTACGTATTTTTGAAATCTGTCCCGCATTTCTACTCTAAATTCTTGAGCATGTGGAATAAAGTTAATGATATAAAAGTTTTAATTCTAAATGTATGGATATAATTCTAACATTTGTATTAGTTCTAAGTAGTTATGATTTATTACTCTCTCATTGTGCTATGCAATGCTGTTGGTTCAGTCATGTCCAACTCTTTGCGACCCCATGGATTGTAGCCTACCAGGCTCCTCTGTCCATGGGATTCTCCAGGCAAGAATTCTGGAGTGGGTTGCCATGCCTTTCTCCAGGGTATCTTCCAGACTCAGGGACTGAACCCACATGTCTTATGTCTCCTGCATTGGCAGGTGGATTCTTTACCATTAGCACCACCTGGGAAGCACACTCTTTCATTATGGGTCATGTATTTCTGCCTCTTTTGGTGCTTGGCAATTTTTGACTGGTTACCAGATATTGTGACTTTAACTTCTTGGGTGCTGGATATTTTTGTATTCCTGTAAATGTTCTCATAAAAGAAGGAAATGGCAACCCACTCCAGTGTTCTTGCCTGGAAAATTCCATGGAGAGAGAAGCCTGGTGGGCTACAGTCCATAGGATCACAAAGAATTGGACACGACTGAGCAACTAACCTTTTTTTTTTTTTTTTAAACCAGACATTGGGACTTTACTTTGGGTGCTGGATATTTTTGTATTCCTGTAAATCTTCTCATGTGGCTTCTATTAATATTATATATTCTATTAATTCTTTTGGCTTATCTTATAAATTATTACAAGAGGATTCCTCAGATACTACTGTAGATATACATTTAATAACTCACTCTGATAAAACATAAATAGAAAGAACAAAGAGTTAAGGCCCCTATCTAATGGAGATTTGTTTTAAAATATTCAATTTTTATTAAGCTTTGCTTGCTGCTGTGGCCAAATCACAGAGGCTGTCTTCATTCATTGTGACTATCATTTTTTCTCACAGTGTTTATTGCTGTGTCTTCAAATTCACTAATGTTTTCTTCTGCATTGATTACTCTGCCTTTCATCCCATCTAATGTATTTTTCCACTTAGATATTCTTATTTTCTTCTCTCTAGAATTTTGATTTACGTATTTTTGAAATCTGTCCCGCATTTCTACTCTAAATTCTTGAGCATGTGGAATAAAGTTAATGATATAAAAGTTTTAATTCTAAATGTATGGATATAATTCTAACATTTGTATTAGTTCTAAGTAGTTATGATTTATTACTCTCTCATTGTGCTATGCAATGCTGTTGGTTCAGTCATGTCCAACTCTTTGCGACCCCATGGATTGTAGCCTACCAGGCTCCTCTGTCCATGGGATTCTCCAGGCAAGAATTCTGGAGTGGGTTGCCATGCCTTTCTCCAGGGTATCTTCCAGACTCAGGGACTGAACCCACATGTCTTATGTCTCCTGCATTGGCAGGTGGATTCTTTACCATTAGCACCACCTGGGAAGCACACTCTTTCATTATGGGTCATGTATTTCTGCCTCTTTTGGTGCTTGGCATTTTTTGACTGGTTACCAGATATTGTGACTTTAACTTCTTGGGTGCTGGATATTTTTGTATTCCTGTAAATGTTCTCATAAAAGAAGGAAATGGCAACCCACTCCAGTGTTCTTGCCTGGAAAATTCCATGGAGAGAGAAGCCTGGTGGGCTACAGTCCATAGGATCACAAAGAATTGGACACGACTGAGCAACTAACCTTTTTTTTTTTTTTTTAAACCAGACATTGGGACTTTACTTTGGGTGCTGGATATTTTTGTATTCCTGTAAATCTTCTCATGTGGCTTCTATTAATATTATATATTCTATTAATTCTTTTGGCTTATCTTATAAATTATTACAAGAGGATTCCTCAGATACTACTGTAGATATACATTTAATAACTCACTCTGATAAAACATAAATAGAAAGAACAAAAGAGTTAAGGCCCCCTATCATAAATATGGATGTTGTATTTGGTTTTAAAATTAAATATTATACCAAGATTTTGTTATTTTTAGAATCTTGCCCTTCCCATCAATAATCTTTCCCTACAGGTTTACTTTGGTATCGAAGTACATATTCTGCAAAAAAAAGAATGAAGTTTACTATGTAAAACTAGATTATATTATGATTGAAGAAATAATGCTGAAAAGCAGATGCATTCTCTAGAAGGAACAATATGAAACAATGATTTTTGAAGTCTTTAATTCCTAGTCCTAATACCTGATATATTTCTGTCACATTAAAACTTTATTCTATAACCCATAGTATTTACTACCTTCAATAGGAGGTATCTGCTTGTGTGTTTCTGTTCTGGTAAATTGTGATTCTCTGTATTGGCCATTGGTCTCTCCAGTTTTCTCTGTGACATAACTCCTCTGATAAATCTATAAGTGACTGTTGATCTCTCAGCTTGTTGAACTTTCTGTTAGGAAAGAGTGGTGACTTCCAAGTTCCTTAAGTACTCACTATTATAAAGTTTTCTATATTTGAAAGCAAAATAACTATGTTTATTGTTGATCTACTCTTGTGGTCATCATTAATATATCAGAATTCAGCCACTCTCTTATCGTTGAACATTTAGGTGTTACTACTTTTTCTTTATTTCTTTTTTATATTTCAGCTTAAATAATTGTCTTTCTGCACTGAAAATTACTCTTTTGTATAATTTTCTTAGATCCAAAATTCTCATCCATGATTCTCAATCCCCAATTCTATTTTTAAATAATGACTGACATATTTATAATCAATTGCATCCTCTGTGGCAAGGGGAAAGGAAGAGAGAGATGGGAACTAGCCTATTTTCACAGCTGCCTGAATTGAAATGGAAAAATCTCTGAGCATCACAAGAAGTTGTCGGTTGAAACAACTAATGATACAACCCTCTCTCTCTACAAAAGAAATGAGGAGGTTTGAAACTAAGAGAGCTTTTATTAAATTGCTGGTGATGGGCACCTCTAAGATCCAAGTTCTTAATGATCACGCAAGAAAGGTCCATTCACTTCTATTAACCTATGAGACACTTTATTCTGTAAAGTGCAACCTAAAGTTCTCCTTGTATTTCAATTGATTTAAACCTCTCTTCATGCTGATGGTGCCCAGTGTAATTCACTGATGAAGAAGTAGAGTTTCTTCCCCTCAGACTACTCTGTTACAGGCATTGGTTGAGGTAATTCATACATAGGTCCTCTGCGCTCCTATTTGCCTTTGGCGCCCCCTGCCTTCCATCCCGGTGAACTTCCGTCTCCCCGGCTCCTCTTCAGTTTTTCTTCCTTTCACAATGTTCCCATGTTCCCCAGAGAAAAATCTGATTGAATAAAAGTAGTTGAAAACAGCATAAAACTGTTTGCTTTTTTTTTTTTTTAATTGGCCTCTTTTATTGGTTTTTTATTTATTTATTTTCATCAGGCTTTATTCTTTGGCCTGTGTGGGCCTCCCTCTGTAGTGGCCTCTCTCGTTGCAGGGCACCAGCTCTGGGTGCATGCGCTCCAGAGCACTGGCCCATAATTGAACACACTGGTCCAGCTACTCCACCGCCCGTGGGATCTTCCTGAGCCAGGGATCCAACGGGTGCCCCTTGCACTGCAAGGTGAACTCCTTACCCACTAGACCACCAGGGAAGTCCCTGTTTGCTTTTTTAAAGGGATCAAAATCATATAACCCACAAGAATGACATGCCGATGGTATAATGGCAGATAGGTAAAGTCTCAAGTCAAAAATGCAAACCACCACTTATTCTGTAAAATGAACTTAAAAAACCAACTATTGGGCTTCCCCTGGTGGTCCAGTGGGTAAGGACACCGCCTTGCAGTGCAAGGGGGGCCGGTTCTAGCCCTGGCCTGGGAAGATCCCACGTGCCGCGGAGCGACTGGACCGATGTGTCCAATGACCGAGCCGGAGCTCTGGAGTACATGAGCCCAGAGCCGGCGCTCTGCAACAACAGAGGCCACCCCGATGGGAGGCCCACAGGAGCCAAAGAACAAAGACGGATGAAAACAGAGAAATGAAAGACCAATAGAAGTGGCCCGCCCGCTCCCCTCCCTCCCCAACCCGACCCCCGCCCAAAATAAATAAATAAATAAATCTTTAAAAAAAACTATTACCTTCTTATTTATTTGAACATTTCATAGTCTGGAAAATGAGAATAAAGACAAATTTTCATGTGACTGAAACTTTGCAAATAGATCAGTCTATGAAACAATTTGTGGAGGTGCAAGAGGATCAAAATGGTGCTAGTGGTTAAGAATCCGCCTGCCAATGCAGGAGATGTAGGAGACACCGGTTCAATCCCTGGATTGGGGAGATCCCCTGGAGGAGGGCACAGCAATCCATTCTGGTATTCTAGCCTGGCGAATCCCATGGCCAGAGGAGCCTGGTGGGCTACAGTCCTTAGTGATGTTCCCCAGAGAAAAATCTGATTGAATAAAAGTAGTTGAAAACAGCATAAAACTGTTTGCTTTTTTTTTTTTTTAATTGGCCTCTTTTATTGGTTTTTTATTTATTTATTTTCATCAGGCTTTATTCTTTGGCCTGTGTGGGCCTCCCTCTGTAGTGGCCTCTCTCGTTGCAGGGCACCAGCTCTGGGTGCATGCGCTCCAGAGCACTGGCCCATAATTGAACACACTGGTCCAGCTACTCCACCGCCCGTGGGATCTTCCTGAGCCAGGGATCCAACGGGTGCCCCTTGCACTGCAAGGTGAACTCCTTACCCACTAGACCACCAGGGAAGTCCCTGTTTGCTTTTTTAAAGGGATCAAAATCATATAACCCACAAGAATGACATGCCGATGGTATAATGGCAGATAGGTAAAGTCTCAAGTCAAAAATGCAAACCACCACTTATTCTGTAAAATGAACTTAAAAAACCAACTATTGGGCTTCCCCTGGTGGTCCAGTGGGTAAGGACACCGCCTTGCAGTGCAAGGGGGGCCGGTTCTAGCCCTGGCCTGGGAAGATCCCACGTGCCGCGGAGCGACTGGACCGATGTGTCCAATGACCGAGCCGGAGCTCTGGAGTACATGAGCCCAGAGCCGGCGCTCTGCAACAACAGAGGCCACCCCGATGGGAGGCCCACAGGAGCCAAAGAACAAAGACGGATGAAAACAGAGAAATGAAAGACCAATAGAAGTGGCCCGCCCGCTCCCCTCCCTCCCCAACCCGACCCCCGCCCAAAATAAATAAATAAATAAATCTTTAAAAAAAACTATTACCTTCTTATTTATTTGAACATTTCATAGTCTGGAAAATGAGAATAAAGACAAATTTTCATGTGACTGAAACTTTGCAAATAGATCAGTCTATGAAACAATTTGTGGAGGTGCAAGAGGATCAAAATGGTGCTAGTGGTTAAGAATCCGCCTGCCAATGCAGGAGATGTAGGAGACACCGGTTCAATCCCTGGATTGGGGAGATCCCCTGGAGGAGGGCACAGCAATCCATTCTGGTATTCTAGCCTGGAGAATCCCATAGACAGAGGAGCCTGGTGGGCTACTGTCCTTAGGATCACAAAGACTCAGACACGACTGAAGTGACATAGCATGCATGACTCAAGTGCATGACTTAACACTCATGCAAGCAGATCAATACTGCTTTTGTTAAGCAGGCACCTTTTTGAAAATCTTTAGAAATTATAGAAAATCATCTAACTTTTCTATTTAAATTTTTTAATTAAATGAAGAACATATAAATTAATATTTATATTATAAAATTAGAACATTAGAGACAAGCTAAAGTCTTCCTTAAGTATTACTTTGTCTCATTCCTAATCCTTTTCTCTTTGCTCAGAGATAGTCATTATCAGCCACTGTTATGAGTTTGGCATGTATCCATTCTTTAAACCAGCTTTATTGAGGAATAATTGCCTGACAATCAAGTGCACAAATTTAAAGTGTGCAATTTTACAAGTTTTGACACGTGTATACACCTATGAAACCATCACCACAAGTTCCATGTTCCAGCAAGCCATCATGCCTGAAGTTGACTCATTTTCCTTTGTAATCTATTCCTCCTTCCTATTCTCAGACCCAGAAACCCATTGATCAGCTTTCTGTCACTACAGATAGTTTGAATTTCAATAGGTTTATATAAATGGATTCATACAGTATGTACTGGTTTTTTTCTGTCCTCTCTCATTCAGCATAACTATTTTGAGGTTCATCCAATGCTTTTATGTGTGTCAAGAGTCCATTCCTTTTACTGTTAAATAGTATTTCACTATGGGGCTTCCCAGGTGGCACTAGTGGTAAAGAATCCACTTACCAATATAGGAGACACAAGAGACTTGGGTTCAAATATTGTTTAATTACATTTTATTTTGTATTTTATAATTGTAATATAGAACATTACATATATAATTAATTTTTCTGAGTTTATACACTGGTTTATAATTTTCTGTTGTTTTGAATCTAGTCAGGTTTTAAAATTTGTGATTTTTCAGTCTATGAAACAATTAGTGGAGGTGCAAGAGGATCAAAATGGTGATAGGGGTCAAGAATCCGCCTGCCAATGCAGGAGATGTAGGAGACACCGGTTCAATCCCTGGATTGGGGAGATCCCCTGGAGGAGGGCACAGCAATCCATTCTGGTATTCTAGCCTGGAGAATCCCATAGACAGAGGAGCCTGGTGGGCTACTGTCCTTAGGATCACAAAGACTCAGACACGACTGAAGTGACATAGCATGCATGACTCAAGTGCATGACTTAACACTCATGCAAGCAGATCAATACTGCTTTTGTTAAGCAGGCACCTTTTTGAAAATCTTTAGAAATTATAGAAAATCATCTAACTTTTCTATTTAAATTTTTTAATTAAATGAAGAACATATAAATTAATATTTATATTATAAAATTAGAACATTAGAGACAAGCTAAAGTCTTCCTTAAGTATTACTTTGTCTCATTCCTAATCCTTTTCTCTTTGCTCAGAGATAGTCATTATCAGCCACTGTTATGAGTTTGGCATGTATCCATTCTTTAAACCAGCTTTATTGAGGAATAATTGCCTGACAATCAAGTGCACAAATTTAAAGTGTGCAATTTTACAAGTTTTGACACGTGTATACACCTATGAAACCATCACCACAAGTTCCATGTTCCAGCAAGCCATCATGCCTGAAGTTGACTCATTTTCCTTTGTAATCTATTCCTCCTTCCTATTCTCAGACCCAGAAACCCATTGATCAGCTTTCTGTCACTACAGATAGTTTGAATTTCAATAGGTTTATATAAATGGATTCATACAGTATGTACTGGTTTTTTTCTGTCCTCTCTCATTCAGCATAACTATTTTGAGGTTCATCCAATGCTTTTATGTGTGTCAAGAGTCCATTCCTTTTACTGTTAAATAGTATTTCACTATGGGGCTTCCCAGGTGGCACTAGTGGTAAAGAATCCACTTACCAATATAGGAGACACAAGAGACTTGGGTTCAAATATTGTTTAATTACATTTTATTTTGTATTTTATAATTGTAATATAGAACATTACATATATAATTAATTTTTCTGAGTTTATACACTGGTTTATAATTTTCTGTTGTCTTATGGCACAGAATTAGAATTTTATCTAGTCAGGTTTATCAAAATTGTTCGTCTTAAATGATTTTTCTCCTTAAAGGAAGCCTTTGGGATTTCCCATGGTGGTCCAGTGGCTAAGACTCTACACTCTCATGCAGGGTTCGATCCCTGATCAGTGAACTAGATCCCACATGCTGCAACTAAGACTTGGTGCAGTGAAATAAATAAAATAAAGAAAGCCTTTCCTATTATCAGAGTCAGGAAGAGATTCTCACAGATTCTCCCTTAATAATTTAAAAAATATTTTACAGTTATATATTTAATCTGTTTGAGGCTCACTTTAGTGTATAAAGTAAGGCAGGGATACAAATTGTATTGTTTCTATAAATTGCAAAATGTCCTAATAGTATTTCTTGAACCTTCCATGTTTTTACTGTTTAACTATCTCTATCCTATAGCAGATTTTTTTAATCCACTATTATTCACTATTGATTTAATAAGATCTTGCCATCTTAGAAGGCACATTCTCTCTCTTTACTATTCTTTTTCAATGTGATCTTTAATTTACCCTTTCATATGCATTTGCAATGAGGTTCATGTTCTTATCAGTGTGATTCAGTTTGTGTCAAAACTTTAGATTCATTGCATGCATGCATGCTGCATCGCTTCAGTTGTGAATTTATTCCAAGTTACTTTGTAGCGCTTTCTTTTCTGCTGTAAATGAGGTCATTTCTGCCAAGGTAGTTATCACTGATGTACTAGAAAGCTGCTGGTGTTTCATTTGTTAAGCTTTCTCCTCCGAGCTGAATTCACTTATTAATTCTAAAAGTTTTTGACTGACTTTCCACCTTTGTGTCTTAGCTTAGAATCAATTCTAAACAAAAAGTTGTTAAACTGATTTTTTAAAAATGATTGGTGATTTTGTAGATTCCTGAGTCACCAATTTGAGGCTGTGTTCTACCTTCTCGTGGTACAAAACACAGGAAATTATGCTTTTGGATACTGACTGTGCAATTTTTAGTTGATCACCGATAACGGTCATTTGCCTTCCTCACAGCAAAAATAAAACAAAACCTCCTTTAGCTGACTTTCATTAATTGGGTTTCAGGTTTTAACATCTGTTCATCTCTTTGAACAGATGCATGAAATAAATTGTTATATATATAAAGATCCTAAGAAAGCAGCTGGCAATCACATTTGCATATGACAGCTCTTGAATCAAGGCACTGAAACACATGTGTGTGGTGAGTGAGGCCCCTGAGGCTGGAGGAGGCATGCTGCAACTAAGACTTGGTGCAGTGAAATAAATAAAATAAAGAAAGCCTTTCCTATTATCAGAGTCAGGAAGAGATTCTCACAGATTCTCCCTTAATAATTTAAAAAATATTTTACAGTTATATATTTAATCTGTTTGAGGCTCACTTTAGTGTATAAAGTAAGGCAGGGATACAAATTGTATTGTTTCTATAAATTGCAAAATGTCCTAATAGTATTTCTTGAACCTTCCATGTTTTTACTGTTTAACTATCTCTATCCTATAGCAGATTTTTTTAATCCACTATTATTCACTATTGATTTAATAAGATCTTGCCATCTTAGAAGGCACATTCTCTCTCTTTACTATTCTTTTTCAATGTGATCTTTAATTTACCCTTTCATATGCATTTGCAATGAGGTTCATGTTCTTATCAGTGTGATTCAGTTTGTGTCAAAACTTTAGATTCATTGCATGCATGCATGCTGCATCGCTTCAGTTGTGAATTTATTCCAAGTTACTTTGTAGCGCTTTCTTTTCTGCTGTAAATGAGGTCATTTCTGCCAAGGTAGTTATCACTGATGTACTAGAAAGCTGCTGGTGTTTCATTTGTTAAGCTTTCTCCTCCGAGCTGAATTCACTTATTAATTCTAAAAGTTTTTGACTGACTTTCCACCTTTGTGTCTTAGCTTAGAATCAATTCTAAACAAAAAGTTGTTAAACTGATTTTTAAAATGATTGGTGATTTTGTAGATTCCTGAGTCACCAATTTGAGGCTGTGTTCTACCTTCTCGTGGTACAAAACACAGGAAATTATGCTTTTGGATACTGACTGTGCAATTTTTAGTTGATCACCGATAACGGTCATTTGCCTTCCTCACAGCAAAAATAAAACAAAACCTCCTTTAGCTGACTTTCATTAATTGGGTTTCAGGTTTTAACATCTGTTCATCTCTTTGAACAGATGCATGAAATAAATTGTTATATATATAAAGATCCTAAGAAAGCAGCTGGCAATCACATTTGCATATGACAGCTCTTGAATCAAGGCACTGAAACACATGTGTGTGGTGAGTGAGGCCCCTGAGGCTGGAGGAGGATTTCTAGGACAAAAGTGCTCAGCGCCCAGCCTCAGCTTTTCTCCTCGTCTCTCTTTTTTCTCTTCCCAGCTCCCATCACCTACCCATGGCATTCTAAGTGTTTTAGCCAAATACCATACCGAGAATCACCCACAATGTGTCATTCCCTTTTGGAGAAACCAAACACAGAACAAAAACTGTGGTTTTCTAGCTCACGCATCTTGATGCATAGATAATTCAAGGTAAGCTTATAGGTGTAGACGAGAGATTTAATCTCAGGTATGTAGAAGGGTAGGCATTGCTAAGTGAGAAGGAGAAGAACCTTTCAAAACTATTCATGCTTAAATCTAAACTACAATGAAGTAGCACTTGTCAGAACGGCCATCATTAAAAAGCCTAGGGGGCTTCCCTGGTGGTCCAGTGGGTAAAGAGTCTCCCTTGCAATGCAAGGGGCACCGGTTCGATCCCTGGCCTGGGAAGATCCCACGTGCCGCGGAGCGGCTGGACCGATGTGTCCAGTTACCGAGCCCGAGCTCTGGAGTGCATGCGCCCAGAGCTGGTGCTCTGCGACAACAGAGGCCACCGTGATGGGAGGCCCACATGGGCCACAGAACAAAGATGGATGAAAACAGATAAATGAAAGACCAATAGAAGTGGCCCGCCTGCTCCCCTCCCTCCCCACCCCACCCCCCACTAAAAAAAAAAAAGTAGAGACATCACTTTGCCAACAAAGGTATGTATAGTCAAAGCTATGGTTTTTCCAGTAGTCACGTACAGATGTGTGAGTTGGACCACAGAGAAAGCTGAGCATTGAAGAATTGATGCTTTTGAATTGTGGTCCTAGAGAAGATCATAAGAGTCCCTTGGACAGCAAGGAGATCAAACCAACCAATCCTAAAGGAAATCAACTCTGAATATTCATTGGAAGGACTGATGCTGAAGCTGAAGCTCCAATACTTTGGTCACCTGATGGGAAGAGCTGACTCATTGGAAAAGACCCTGATGCCGGGAAAGATTTAGGCACAAGGATAAGGGGCCGTCAGAGGATGAGATAGCTAGATAGCGTCAGTGACTCAGTGGACAGACATGAATCTGAGCAAACTCTGGGAGATACTAAAGGACAAGGGTGCCTGGTGTGCTGCAGTCCATAGGATCAGAAAAAGTTGGATACAACTTAGTGGCTGAACAACAACAACATAATTCAAAAAGATACGTGCACCTATTTGTTAATAGCAGCATTATTCACAATAGTCAAGACACGGAAGCAATGTAAATGTCCATTGACAGAGGAATGGATAAAGCAGAGGTGACACATATATACAATGGAATACTACTCAGCCATAAAAAAGAATGAAATAATGCCATTTGCAGCAACATGGATGCACCAGAGAGTATCACAGTAAGTGAAATAAGTCGGAAGCAGAGAAATACCACAGGACATCACTAATATGTGGAATCCAAAATATGACACAAATGAACCTAACTACATAACAGAAACAGAGTCATAGAGAAGAGACTTGTGTTTGCCGAAGGGGAGGCATTAGGGGACGGATGGACTGGGAGTTTGGGGTTCAAAGAGGCAAAAAATTACATACAGAATGGATAAACAAGGTCCTACTATAGAGCACAGGAAATTATATTCAATATCCTGAGATAAATCATAATGGAAAATAATATAAAACATTATTTTTTATAAATAATATAAAAAATAATATAAACACAACTGAATCATCTTTCTCTATAGCAAAATTTAACACTACATTGTAAATCAACTATATTCCAATAAAAAAAAGAACTATTTCTGCTTAAACATATACAGCAGGATGGCGTTGTGCCCCTGTCAAGCAGTATTCACATCAACAAAAATGTTACTGTTTTCCTTATTAAGTTTTTTAGTCCTTCTGTTAACATTTTGGAATTCCTCATTTTTAAGCATATATGCAAACCTACAAGGCAGTCACTTGGTATGAGACAACAAGTGCTTAAAAAAGTCACCAAAAAGAAAGGGCCATAAAAAGACATTTTAAATTTTCAAATATGAGTTTTCCTCACATCTGGGCAAGGATGTAAATTCACCTCTGTAGTAAATTACAGTGTATGATAAAGATGAAATGGTTCTTGGCCTGCGTCTCTTCTTGTCCCATCCTACCTCCACACAGCTGTCAGACTAATCCTCTAAAAACACCAATTTTCATATGCAACTGTTCAAAAACTAGCTTCCCGGCTTCCTGTTGCTGGAAAATAGTGTCAGATGCTTTTGTTTGGCATTCAAGGCTCTCCAGAATACAGATCCTCCCACTCATTTCTTCCACCACATATAGGCTGTGTGATCTTGGGCTATCTAAAGACCCATCTTAAGACTGCCCAGGAGGTCTAGTGGTTAAGACCCCCATGATTAAGTTTCTGCTGCATGTGGCCTGAGAACTAAGATCCCACAAACCAGGGAGAAAAAAAGGCCCATCTCCCATCTGTCCCACTGAAGGTCCCATGTATCTTCCAGACTTGTTGATGCTCGGAAGGGTGATTCCTGGGTCACATGCCAGGTCCTTGAGTCAGGAGTCAGTCGGTGATGGTTTCATCCCGATTGCATGGATTGAGTGTGGAACGATGGTTTTCCAAGAGAAAACTGGGGTATTCCTATGAGAAGTTGTATGACAAAAACAACAGAGACCCATTACCACTCCCTTAATAGTATTCTTTTATTTTGTTGGCCACTTCTATTGATCTTTCATTTATTTATCTTTGTTCTTTGGCCTGTGTGGCCTCCCATCGCAGTGGCCTCTCTCTCTGCAGAGCACCAGCTCTGGGTGCATGTGCCTCAGAGCTCCAGCTCGGTAGTTGGACATACCGTCCAGCTGCTCTGTGGCACGTGGGATCTTCCCTGGCCAGGGATCAAACTGGTGCCCCTTGCACTGCAAGGCGGTGTCCTTACCCACTGGACCACCAGAGAAACCCACCACTCCCTTAACATACTCTAGACAAACATCAGCAAATACCTGTTCCAAAAAAAGGGAGACAGATGAAATTACTAACCCCCTTCCACCACACACAATGCCTCAGGTGTATATCTAGCCAATTCAATGGAGGTATCAGTCCCATTCTGGAATATAAGGAGTCTCCTATGATCCTAAATCCATATGCTGTCATTGCAGGTCTAACCAGTTTGCTGAGTTCATTTATAGATGATGTGTATACCTTTTGAAATAACTTTTTATCTGAGGTTGCATAAATTTAAGTAACACTCAAAATGATGTAAAATGAGCAAAGGCAACATATTTCAGTGATGAATCAAACTATGTTTTGAGTTGCTCTTTTCTCCATTTGAAGATAACATTTCTGATCATTGTCATTGTGTGTTTGTGAAAAGACAGAAGACCAGCTGTTTTCCCTCTACTTAAGGCTTTAGCCGGAGTGTCATAAATGAACTTATCAAATTTGCCTGAAAGTTACCATGGCAAACTGTCAGCCTGAAGGTGGTCACCACCAAGCCACTTGGCTTCCGTACCTTTCAGTCCCTTTTTTTCTACACATGCTACTTCCTGTTCTAAACTTTCATTATCTCTGTTCTACATGGAGGAGTATTTACAAATCTCTCTTGATCACACACTCCTAAAAGTCAGGGACTTCTCACTTTGGTTTCCCAGGGCTTGGAGTTTTGTTTGATGCATGGGGAGTTGTCAGTCAATCCATTGATCTACGCTATGTGTAGACACTATATAACTAATATTGGTTCATTTCTTATAACAAAGGCAATAGGAGGTTCTCGTAATAAAATTAAATTGCAAGGAAAGAATGAAGGCAGAAAGGGCCCTTTTGTCTTTTTTTGTTCTTTGGCCTGTGTGGCCTCCCATCGCAGTGGCCTCTCTCTCTGCAGAGCACCAGCTCTGGGTGCATGTGCCTCAGAGCTCCAGCTCGGTAGTTGGACATACCGTCCAGCTGCTCTGTGGCACGTGGGATCTTCCCTGGCCAGGGATCAAACTGGTGCCCCTTGCACTGCAAGGCGGTGTCCTTACCCACTGGACCACCAGAGAAACCCACCACTCCCTTAACATACTCTAGACAAACATCAGCAAATACCTGTTCCAAAAAAAGGGAGACAGATGAAATTACTAACCCCCTTCCACCACACACAATGCCTCAGGTGTATATCTAGCCAATTCAATGGAGGTATCAGTCCCATTCTGGAATATAAGGAGTCTCCTATGATCCTAAATCCATATGCTGTCATTGCAGGTCTAACCAGTTTGCTGAGTTCATTTATAGATGATGTGTATACCTTTTGAAATAACTTTTTATCTGAGGTTGCATAAATTTAAGTAACACTCAAAATGATGTAAAATGAGCAAAGGCAACATATTTCAGTGATGAATCAAACTATGTTTTGAGTTGCTCTTTTCTCCATTTGAAGATAACATTTCTGATCATTGTCATTGTGTGTTTGTGAAAAGACAGAAGACCAGCTGTTTTCCCTCTACTTAAGGCTTTAGCCGGAGTGTCATAAATGAACTTATCAAATTTGCCTGAAAGTTACCATGGCAAACTGTCAGCCTGAAGGTGGTCACCACCAAGC
The DNA here is from genome assembly GCA_022376925.1 of Tragulus kanchil. NCBI lineage: Eukaryota > Metazoa > Chordata > Mammalia > Artiodactyla > Tragulidae > Tragulus > Tragulus kanchil. Next base: position 98,644,184 of record JAIOJX010000005.1, on the reverse strand, counting down.
CACTTGGCTTCCGTACCTTTCAGTCCCTTTTTTTCTACACATGCTACTTCCTGTTCTAAACTTTCATTATCTCTGTTCTACATGGAGGAGTATTTACAAATCTCTCTTGATCACACACTCCTAAAAGTCAGGGACTTCTCACTTTGGTTTCCCAGGGCTTGGAGTTTTGTTTGATGCATGGGGAGTTGTCAGTCAATCCATTGATCTACGCTATGTGTAGACACTATATAACTAATATTGGTTCATTTCTTATAACAAAGGCAATAGGAGGTTCTCGTAATAAAATTAAATTGCAAGGAAAGAATGAAGGCAGAAAGGTAGCTGTTTACTTGTACCTACTATAAGCCAGGCACTTTTAGGTATTTTTACGTATTTGTTGTTGTTGTTTTTCAGTTGCTAAGTCATGTCTGATTCTTTGTGACCCTGTGAACTGCAGCATACAGGCTTGTCTGTCCTCCACTATCTCCTGGAGTTTGCTCAAATTCATGTCTGTCACTGAGTCGGTGATACCATCCAACCATCTCATCCTTTGCTACCTCCTTCTTCAGTCTTTCCCAGCATCAGGGTCTTTTCCAATGAACGGGCTCTTTGCATCAAGTGGTCAAGTTTTGGAGCTTCAGCTTCAGCAGCAATCCTTCTAATGAATATTCAGACTTGATTTCCTTTAGGATTGACTAGTTTGATTTCCTTGCTGTTCAAGGGACATTTAAGAGTCTTCTCCAGCACCACAGTTCAAAAGCATCAATTCTTCAATGCTCAGCCTTCTTTATGGTTTGTCTTGGGTGTTCCTGGACCTCATGACTCAGCTTCATTGACTTATGAAAGCCCCTTCACAACAAGGCTGTGATCCATGGAGGGGATTTTTACATATGCTTGATTTCATTTCACTTTCACAACTGTACAAATTCTTACAGACTCAGAGTTTCAATTACTTGCTAAAGTAACACAAACTCATGGCAATAAACCCATGGTCAAATTCAGACTCTCTGATTTATTGTGATTCTGAGACTCATGAGTTAATTTAGGTACTATTAACAGTAGTCAAAAATGTCTACTTTAGGGATCAGTCCCTTTTTTCTACACATGTCTAGCTTCCTGTTCTAAACTGTCATGGTGGTCACCACCAAGCCACTTGGCTTCCGTCCTTTCAGTCCTTTTTCTACACATGCTACTTCCTGTTCTAAACTTTCATTATCTCTGTTCTACATGGAGTATTTACAAATCTCTCTTGATCACACACTCCTAAAAGTCAGGGACTTCTCACTTTGGTTTCCCAGGGCTTGGAGTTTTGTTTGATGCATGGGGAGTTGTCAGTCAATCCATTGATCTACGCTATGTGTAGACACTATATAACTAATATTGGTTCATTTCTTATAACAAAGGCAATAGGAGGTTCTCGTAATAAAATTAAATTGCAAGGAAAGAATGAAGGCAGAAAGGTAGCTGTTTACTTGTACCTACTATAAGCCAGGCACTTTTAGGTATTTTTACGTATTTGTTGTTGTTGTTTTTCAGTTGCTAAGTCATGTCTGATTCTTTGTGACCCTGTGAACTGCAGCATACAGGCTTGTCTGTCCTCCACTATCTCCTGGAGTTTGCTCAAATTCATGTCTGTCACTGAGTCGGTGATACCATCCAACCATCTCATCCTTTGCTACCTCCTTCTTCAGTCTTTCCCAGCATCAGGGTCTTTTCCAATGAACGGGCTCTTTGCATCAAGTGGTCAAGTTTTGGAGCTTCAGCTTCAGCAGCAATCCTTCTAATGAATATTCAGACTTGATTTCCTTTAGGATTGACTAGTTTGATTTCCTTGCTGTTCAAGGGACATTTAAGAGTCTTCTCCAGCACCACAGTTCAAAAGCATCAATTCTTCAATGCTCAGCCTTCTTTATGGTTTGTCTTGGGTGTTCCTGGACCTCATGACTCAGCTTCATTGACTTATGAAAGCCCCTTCACAACAAGGCTGTGATCCATGGAGGGGATTTTTACATATGCTTGATTTCATTTCACTTTCACAACTGTACAAATTCTTACAGACTCAGAGTTTCAATTACTTGCTAAAGTAACACAAACTCATGGCAATAAACCCATGGTCAAATTCAGACTCTCTGATTTATTGTGATTCTGAGACTCATGAGTTAATTTAGGTACTATTAACAGTAGTCAAAAATGTCTACTTTAGGGCTTCCCCTGGTGGTCCAGTGGGTAAGGACACTGTCTTGCAGTGCAAGGGGCGCCCGTTCGATCCCTGGCCTGGGAAGATCCCATGTGCCGTGGAGCGGCTGGACCGATGTGTCCAATTACCGAGCTGGAGCTCTGGAGTGCATGAGCCCAGAGCTGGTGCTCTGTGACAACAGAGGCCACTGCGATGGGAGGCCCACGCGGGCCAAAGAACAAAGATGGATGAAAACAGATAAATGAAAGACCAATGGAAGTGGCCCGCCCGCCCCCCTCCCTCCCCACCCCATCTCCCCCAAAATAAGTAAATAAATAAATATTAAAAAAAAAAAGTCTACTTTAAAGAATGTTTTAAAACACTCTTCAGGGGTTTCCCTGGTAGCTCAGTGGTGGCGAGTTTGCCTGCCAATGCAGAAGACACAAGTTCACTCCCTGATCTGGGAAGATCCCACATGCTGCGGAGGAACTAAGCCTGTGAACCACAACTATTGAGCCTGTGCTCTAGAGCCTCGGAGCCACAACTATTGAGCCCATGTGCTGCAACTACTGAAGCACATGTGCCCTAGAGCCTGAGTTCCACAACAAAAGAAGTCATTGCAACGAGGAGCCTGCTCAGTGACCCCAGCTACCTACAACTAGAGAAGAGCCTGTGGCAGCAGTGAACACCCAGAATAGCCAAAAATAAATTAAAAAACAAAAACCTCTTCGGTCATCAGCAGAAGCAAAAGCAGGACACAGTGTGACAGCAGACAGATTGTATGGGAGCCCTTTGGGAACTCTGGTGGATGACAGTTGGTTTTGAGTTCATTTTTTGTAAATTAAAAAAAAAAGTTCCATTTGCATTATCCTTCAGAGTTCACAAAACACATAGGAAAATAAGGTAGTGAGGATGTTATGGTTGCAATTCAAAAGAATAGGTACAAGGAAATGGCACAAAAGGTAATAATATATTACATGTGGTCGATTTTCTTTTAAAAAATTAACCTTATAGTGTGTTCCTACCACCTAGCTTCTTGTTGATATAAAAAGAGTGGGAGTGAGAAAACAATGAACTCTGGGTTTTGAAAAGCAAACCAGCTTTAGCTCAGTGGTTGAGGTTGTGTTGTTGACTTGACATATGGTTCCTGACAACCAACCTCAGAAATAATTCCACCTTCATGAGAAGTAAAGAACCACAAACCAAACCTCAGAATGGATGTTAAGAGAAAACAAGCTTAAAAAAAAATTCCCTTCCTATCAGAAGCCAGACCGAAAGGAAGTTCATCCTCCCACCCACAAATTCCCCAGAGAGCTTTCCATCAGAAGGTTGACACTCAGCGGACCCTCTTCTCTGAGCCTCCAGCCTCTTCCATGGCATGTTCTAGAGAGTAAGGCACAGATCTGGAAAGTGCCATGGGCCTCCGGACTACTAAACAGATGGGGAGAGGCACAAAGCAGGTCCCTGGGCGCCGAGAGGGTATGTATGATAGATAACTTGCCTCTTTTCTTCATTTTTCAGAGCTGAATTTTAGGCAGAGTCTGCTCCTTTACGATTAAGTAACTAAAAGCTGTTAGTTATCTTTTTCTAATTAATTCCTATCTTTCAATTCTTATGTGTGAAGAAAGACACAGATTATTTTAAACCCTTAAGAGATTCCTTTTAAATTGCCTGTAACCACTGTATAATAATAGATTTATGATTGATGATAGGTTATATGTAACAAGTTTATATATATTCTTAGTAAAGGATTCCAGTCGCGCAACCGGAATCTGGTATAAAATTAAATTAAATTTTAAATTAAAAAACAATCCCGACCTTTTTGTGCTTTTAATTAAAAAAAAATACAAAAGTACTCATACATAATCTTCCAAACACAGAGGCCAGACTTTGGGGTACTAAGTGCTACCGCCAATTTTGAGACAAAAACTTGAAATACACTTCTGGAGAAATACACTGAAATCTAGATTTAGGAGTTGCTGATCAGGGGAACATAGCATTTAAGTTAGTACGTTGTGTTTAGACCTTAGTTTCTTAAGCGATTCGGCATTTCCGAGGGAGCTGTAAGCTGTTTTTCTAGCGAGGTTGAGCGACTGTGTATCAGGCTTCCTCGTTTTACTCTTTGTTTTACACTTACCCTGGAGGTCATGTAATAAGCAATGCCAAAGAAAAATCAAAATAGAAATTATTAGCGTGTGCCATCATGCAGCGGCGTACTCTGCCTGAAGATCAGGAAATGGTTTAAATATCAGATCGCCGCCAGGCATCTCAGCCCGGCCAGTGAGCAGAGGAAATTTGCGTCCCGATTCAGCGAGAGATGAGGGACCTGTAAAGCAACCCACGACTGAAGCCGCGTTTTAAGGCTAATTAATAATTGTTTCGCAGCCGGTCACAGACCAGACCGAAAGGAAGTTCATCCTCCCACCCACAAGTTCCCCAGAGAGCTTTCCATCAGAAGGTTGACACTCAGCGGACCCTCTTCTCTGAGCCTCCAGCCTCTTCCATGGCATGTTCTAGAGTAAGGCACAGATCTGGAAAGTGCCATGGGCCTCGGACTACTAAACAGATGGGGAGAGGCACAAAGCAGGTCCCTGGGCGCCGAGAGGGTATGTATGATAGATAACTTGCCTCTTTTCTTCATTTTTCAGAGCTGAATTTTAGGCAGAGTCTGCTCCTTTACGATTAAGTAACTAAAAGCTGTTAGTTATCTTTTTCTAATTAATTCCTATCTTTCAATTCTTATGTGTGAAGAAAGACACAGATTATTTTAAACCCTTAAGAGATTCCTTTTAAATTGCCTGTAACCACTGTATAATAATAGATTTATGATTGATGATAGGTTATATGTAACAAGTTTATATATATTCTTAGTAAAGGATTCCAGTCGCGCAACCGGAATCTGGTATAAAATTAAATTAACATTTAAATTAAAAAACAATAACGACCTTTTTGTGATTTTAATTAAAAAAAAATACAAAAGTACTCATACATAATCTTCCAAACACAGAGGCCAGACTTTGGGGTACTAAGTGCTACCGCCAATTTTGAGACAAAAACTTGAAATACACTTCTGGAGAAATACACTGAAATCTAGATTTAGGAGTTGCTGATCAGGGGAACATAGCATTTAAGTTAGTACGTTGTGTTTAGACCTTAGTTTCTTAAGCGATTCGGCATTTCCGAGGGAGCTGTAAGCTGTTTTTCTAGCGAGGTTGAGCGACTGTGTATCAGGCTTCCTCGTTTTACTCTTTGTTTTACACTTACCCTGGAGGTCATGTAATAAGCAATGCCAAAGAAAAATCAAAATAGAAATTATTAGCGTGTGCCATCATGCAGCGGCGTACTCTGCCTGAAGATCAGGAAATGGTTTAAATATCAGATCGCCGCCAGGCATCTCAGCCCCGGCCAGTGAGCAGAGGAAATTTGCGTCCCGATTCAGCGAGAGATGAGGGACCTGTAAAGCAACCCACGACTGAAGCCGCGTTTTAAGGCTAATTAATAATTGTTTCGCAGCCGGTCCAGGGCGGCAGACAGGCGAGCTCCGCGGGGGCCTGCCGGGGGTACCTGGGCGCGGGACTGGAAGGGCGCCCGTGGCCGGCGCTGGGGATCCCCGGGCACGGGGGACTCCTCCCCACGCCCCGGTCCGTGGTACCCGGGCTCCCGCCCGCGCCTCTGGAAGCGGGGACAGGGAATCGCCCGGCAGGGTCTTTGCTAATTGCCAAGCAGGAAGTGAGCGCGGGGAAGAGCGGTGGAGAAAGGGAGGCGGAGGCGGAGGCGGAGGCGCTGCTGGAGGAGGAGGGGCGCGCGGAGCCGCGGAGGTCGCTCGCGGTGCTTTGCAACGCCAGGAGTCCCCGGCTCAGCAGCTCCGCTCTACTCCCCAGTCCCGGAGGCCGCCCAGGCCCCTCGGGCGCCGTCGCCCCACCCCGCTCCCATGGCTTCTCCGGACGACCCTCTGCGCACCGGTAAGGTGACACCTCGCCGCGCCCTCACCTGGAGCGGGGACCACGGGTCGCGAGATCTGGGGGCGCCCGCGGCTGCGGCGGGATTGTAGAGGCCGAGCCCCCCGCGAGCCCCGAGGGGCGACCTGGGACCTCCTTGGACCCCGGTTCCCCACCCAGATTCGCCTGGGGTCAGACAGGGAGAGCGGCGCCAGGCCCTCCCATCTGCGAGCGGCTGTGGGTGGCGCCCGCCTTCTGCTCCCCCGCCCCGCGACCCTCTTGCCCTCCGTCAACCCCCCGCGTGCCCGAGACGCCCCTTCCCACTCTGTGGCCCCAGCCGCTTTGTTCTGGACCCAGGATGCCAGGTTGAGACAAGCCTCTCAAACGTCTCAGGCAGAAGAGCGCCAAGGAGTGGACAGAGTTCTTTTCTCTCTTCTGAACTGTTCCTTTCACCCCACTCGTGTGCCTTCTCGTCTCCTCTTCTCCTTTCACTTTTATTAAATGCTTTTGTTCTAAAAATGGGCCCTTGGAGCTATTTTGTAAACGTATCCACAAAACCAAGAGGCCAATCCCACCTGTAAGAGGCCTTTGATTAGAACTGCGTCTAATTCTTTCCTTATCTTTAAACATTGTTTGCACCTGAAGCCAGAATCTAGCTTTTTCTTCAATCTGACTTCAATTTAAAAACCCTAAAATACTGTATTTGTACCTGAGGTCAGGATCTCACTTGAATTTAGAATCTAACTCAGACTTCATTTTGGGGAATTCTTTCATCTCCTGTGACCTAGGCGGATCCTCAGTGAATGTTGAACATCCAAATGAATGACTGATTTGCCCCCCAAACTGATGTGCCCCCACACTCTGGGGCCGTTTCTAGTTTTGTTGAGTGGGAAAACTTAGGGAGAAAAGCAGCTATGTGGAACTGCATGTACATGCTTAGAGTTCCCTTTTTTATTTCTTGGGCTTGGGCAGCAGGAGCTTGACTGTTTCATTGTTCACTTGGGGCTTTAAGCAGTTTGGAGAAGGAGAAAGAAAGTACCTGGAGATAGGTCAGAAGATCACTAATTTGGCATTGTGCTATGCTGGGTCTGGGAGAGCTTCCTGGAGATCTTAAAGAACGATCTAAATTCTTCTTCAAGTGGGGAGTGGTAAACATTTTATCCATGGGAGATGGAAAAGAAACACATGGTTTGGATATTCTCCTCCCCCGTATTCATTGTTTGGAAAAACAGAAGGGGAAATTGAGAAATTCTGCCCCTGCCCCCCCCCAACTCTTGCCTCCGCATCCACCTCCTCTGAAAACCTCGTCAGTTAGGTGGATGAGGTGTTAAGGTAGATTTTATGAACTGTGATTTCAGATCTTATTAAAATATGATGAGGAAGGTTCAGAAAGATCTTGATAAGGGCCCACTGGATGAGGATATACAGAAAGTCTGCTTGGGGCCCCTCAAATCAGTGACACTCGAGAAGGTGGGGGCTGGGACACAGCTTCATGTATAAAAAGCCTTAGTGAGTCAAAAATGTGATGAGGCCACCAGGGAAACTAGTGGGATTTTAGATGGCAGTAATAGCCCTGCAGGGCCTAGAATTCCAGGGATGGACATGGTCTGCGTGGCCCAGCCACGAGGGACACACATAGCCTGAACCAAGGGACGTGGAAATCCCAGCGCATGTAGTGGGATGAGAGTGTCATTCAGAAAGGACTTGTCTTCCTTTCTTTTAAGAGGTGGAGCCCAAACGTGTAGGTGGACTCTTCTTGGCTTCCTACAAAGAGGAGGGAGCCCTCCTAAGTCGAGACATCTCTGTTACTTGCAGAAATGTTGAGGAGCCTCTTCAGGCCCCTGGATATAGCCTCATGTCCATTCCCTTTGGAATTGTATCAGTTAGGTTTCTTCCATTAATATGGAAGATCTAATAATGACTTCCTCTTTCTGACATCTCATGTCATTCCTCTAACCACTAGGACACACCCATCTGCCCTTCCATTGCTATAGTGAAGCCACAAGTGGTGGTCATGTGGAACTTTTCAATTTCGCATCTGAACCCCAGGCCCGGTTCCCATGCTCTTTCATTTGATTTCCTGCACTGACCTTCTAACTGGTGTTTGCATACCCACTCTCGCCTTCCACCAGCCTGTTCACCTAAAAGTGGCCCGAGTGACCTTTAAATATCAAATCAGAGCCTGTCATTCCTCTACTTAGAAACCTCCACTGACTTTCCAGTATATCCTCAGCCCTTTAATTCTGCCCATACTCTGTACACGGACCTCTAGGTCTTCCTTCAGTCTGCGAGCCTGCTTTGTCTCTTTGCATTGCAACCATGCCTCCTCCTCTCTTTCCTCGAGAGCCCTGGGCTGCCTGCCTCCTGGCCTTTGCATAGGTTGTTTCTACTACCTAGAAGACTCCCTTCACCTTCTTCTCCCCGCTGCACCCCCCACTCCAGTTACCTCCTGCCCACCCTTCAGATTTCAGATCAAAATGAATATAGATCCAGCTCCGCATTACACTGTCTTAGTGCACTGTTCCAGCACTTGTCACCATTTCTAGCTGTGAAATTTCACTGTTGTCTTTCTCTCTTATTAGACCATGAGTTCTTAGACGGCTCTGCAGTTTATCTCCAACACTTGGCCCCTGTACTTACCACACAGTATGTGCATGTGTGCTAAAGTCACTTTAGTTCTATTTGAGACCCCATGGTCTGGAGCTCACAAGGCTCCTCTATCTATGGGATTCTCCAGACAAGAATACTAGAGTGGGTTGCCATTTCATACACCAGAGCATCTTCCTGACCCAGGGGTCAAACCGCATCTCTTGTCTTCTGCATTGGCAAGCAGGTTCTTTACCACTAGCACCACCTGGAAAGCCAGCGCATAGTGAGCCCTGACTAAATACTTAGCATCTTAGTAAATGAATGGAAGATATAAAATGTAACCACCTATGCCTCAGCCTGTGGGCAGCAAAGCCCTTCCCATGTAGCCATCTTAGGAACTGAGTTGATGGGTTAGATATGTTCTGGTTCACCTTGTCATTCCTCTAACCACTAGGATACACTCATCTGCCCTTCCATTGTTAGAGTGAAGCCACAAGTGGTGGTTATGTGGAACTTTTCTATTTTGCATCTGAACCCCAGGCCCGGTTCCCATGCTCTTTCAGTTGATTTCCTGCACTGACCTTCTAACTGGTGTTTGCATACCCACTCTCGCCTTCCACCAGCCTGTTCACCTAAAAGTGGCCCGAGTGACCTTTAAATATCAAATCAGAGCCTGTCATTCCTCTACTTAGAAACCTCCACTGACTTTCCAGTATATCCTCAGCCCTTTAATTCTGCCCATACTCTGTACACGGACCTCTAGGTCTTCCTTCAGTCTGCGAGCCTGCTTTGTCTCTTTGCATTGCAACCATGCCTCCTCCTCTCTTTCCTCGAGAGCCCTGGGCTGCCTGCCTCCTGGCCTTTGCATAGGTTGTTTCTACTACCTAGAAGACTCCCTTCACCTTCTTCTCCCCGCTGCACCCCCCACTCCAGTTACCTCCTGCCCACCCTTCAGATTTCAGATCAAAATGAATATAGATCCAGCTCCGCATTACACTGTCTTAGTGCACTGTTCCAGCACTTGTCACCATTTCTAGCTGTGAAATTTCACTGTTGTCTTTCTCTCTTATTAGACCATGAGTTCTTAGACGGCTCTGCAGTTTATCTCCAACACTTGGCCCCTGTACTTACCACACAGTATGTGCATGTGTGCTAAAGTCACTTTAGTTCTATTTGAGACCCCATGGTCTGGAGCTCACAAGGCTCCTCTATCTATGGGATTCTCCAGACAAGAATACTAGAGTGGGTTGCCATTTCATACACCAGAGCATCTTCCTGACCCAGGGGTCAAACCGCATCTCTTGTCTTCTGCATTGGCAAGCAGGTTCTTTACCACTAGCACCACCTGGAAAGCCAGCGCATAGTGAGCCCTGACTAAATACTTAGCATCTTAGTAAATGAATGGAAGATATAAAATGTAACCACCTATGCCTCAGCCTGTGGGCAGCAAAAGCCCTTCCCATGTAGCCATCTTAGGAACTGAGTTGATGGGTTAGATATGTTCTGGTTCACCTTGTCAGGTTTTTAAAAAATGTATATCCACAAGGCTTTCCAGGTGGTACAGTAGTAAAGAATCTGCCTGCCAGTGTAGGAGACACAAGAGACACGGGTTTGATCCCTGGGTCAGGAAGATTCCCTGGAGTAGGAAATGGCAACCCACTCCATTTTTCTCGCCTGGAGAATTCCCTGGACATAGGAACCTGGTTATAGTGTAGCCATCTCTGTCCATATCTATAAATGGTCTATAAACCATCCAACATGAAATGAAACAATTTCCTGTTGAATGTGAATAAAATCTAGTTTGCATTTTTACAGATATGGAAACAAAGAGGGGGGCTTTGAAAGTCAAGAGAGTTAGAAGGTGGAACAATTCACTGCTTCGCTGCAATGAGCTAAGTGCCCTTGGCCATGGATCACATGGGTGTAGTGTATGTTCTGTCTTTGTTCATTCTCTGGGTTTTGCTTGCACTGCATGGTGGGGCTGCTCCCTGAGGGCCCTGGCCCCAGAGACTGCCTCAGGACAGCCCCTTAGGTGGCACCCTCTGAGCCCTCTTGCATGCTTAGATGGGTCTGAGGTGGCACCCAGTCCCTCTTGAAGACTCCAGTAGCACTGGGAGCAGAAACCAGGACTAAACTGGGAGCAACATCCTTGTTAACGAAGCTGGACCAACCAGTTCTTCTTCCACATCCACTGGAGAGTGGTGACAGGCTGCAATTTTCCTTTCTCCCTTCTTACTCTTCTCCTTCCCGCTTCCTATGGGTTTTTCCAATGCCCACTTCATGTCTTTGCCTTTTTCACCATGCCTCTAAGTTTTCTGCTCTCTACCAAAGCATTTTCCCCTCTTCTGTCTCTCATCTTTCATCCCTTGGTTTGTCTCTTCCTCTCCACTCCCCTCCCCTCGTCCTTTTCCATTGGACCCCCTCAGCTTGGCCACCATCCAGAGACACATCTTCTTGATCCCTTGTCCGTTCTCAGCTTATTCAGCCCCCCTGAGGTTCAAATGCTCTAGTAAATGAATGGAAGATATAAAATGTAACCACCTATGCCTCAGCCTGTGGGCAGCAAAGCCCTTCCCATGTAGCCATCTTAGGAACTGAGTTGATGGGTTAGATATGTTCTGGTTCACCTTGTCAGGTTTTTAAAAAATGTATATCCACAAGGCTTTCCAGGTGGTACAGTAGTAAAGAATCTGCCTGCCAGTGTAGGAGACACAAGAGACACGGGTTTGATCCCTGGGTCAGGAAGATTCCCTGGAGTAGGAAATGGCAACCCACTCCATTTTTCTCGCCTGGAGAATTCCCTGGACATAGGAACCTGGTTATAGTGTAGCCATCTCTGTCCATATCTATAAATGGTCTATAAACCATCCAACATGAAATGAAACAATTTCCTGTTGAATGTGAATAAAATCTAGTTTGCATTTTTACAGATATGGAAACAAAGAGGGGGGCTTTGAAAGTCAAGAGAGTTAGAAGGTGGAACAATTCACTGCTTCGCTGCAATGAGCTAAGTGCCCTTGGCCATGGATCACATGGGTGTAGTGTATGTTCTGTCTTTGTTCATTCTCTGGGTTTTGCTTGCACTGCATGGTGGGGCTGCTCCCTGAGGGCCCTGGCCCCAGAGACTGCCTCAGGACAGCCCCTTAGGTGGCACCCTCTGAGCCCTCTTGCATGCTTAGATGGGTCTGAGGTGGCACCCAGTCCCTCTTGAAGACTCCAGTAGCACTGGGAGCAGAAACCAGGACTAAACTGGGAGCAACATCCTTGTTAACGAAGCTGGACCAACCAGTTCTTCTTCCACATCCACTGGAGAGTGGTGACAGGCTGCAATTTTCCTTTCTCCCTTCTTACTCTTCTCCTTCCCGCTTCCTATGGGTTTTTCCAATGCCCACTTCATGTCTTTGCCTTTTTCACCATGCCTCTAAGTTTTCTGCTCTCTACCAAAGCATTTTCCCCTCTTCTGTCTCTCATCTTTCATCCCTTGGTTTGTCTCTTCCTCTCCACTCCCCTCCCCTCGTCCTTTTCCATTGGACCCCCTCAGCTTGGCCACCATCCAGAGACACATCTTCTTGATCCCTTGTCCGTTCTCAGCTTATTCAGCCCCTGCTCTGAGGTTCAAGGATGACAGCAGGGCTGCTGCCAAAGACAGGGAAGAAGATAAACTTAACTGTGTGTCAGCGCTCCTGCCCCGAGAGCTTCTATAATCCTAAATACAGTTAGGACTCTAGGGCTTCTTTAGTCTCAGTAGTGAAAACAGCTGTAAGTCAAAAGAAAAGCTTAGGTACAAAAAATAATAACAAAGGAAAAGTAAATTAACTGTGGTAGCACAGATTCAAAGAATTGCCTTTAATTCTTCGCTAAGAAGCACAAAAGGCCCCACTCTTTTGGCTTCTGAGACTTGAGAAAGCCAGTAAGCTCTGACATGCTTCCCTTTTTGTTTCTCTGAAAGAACATCTTTAGCAGAGATCTTTGGACTTCCTCTGAGAAACTGTCTCGAGGAATTTTTGGCCCTTGTCTAATATGATTCATAAAGGGAGGTGTCCAGACGTGAGCGGACTGCTCTTGGGCAGTGCACCCAGTGTCTGTGTTGGGCAGTCCTCCATCATTCCTGGTAGAGAGGCTGCCGGATGTGGTCCACGGTCTCCAGGGCTCCTGGGGTTCTGATGCGGGAGCCAATGAGAGCTGGGTCTTTGAGAAGATGATGGGCAGATGGGATTTTGCAGTTAAGAGTTGATGCTGGAATGATGCTTTCGGGAATGACGGGTGAATGTTTTGCACTTGAGAAAGAACATGAATTTTGGGGCCAGAGAATGAACAATTACAAGTTGAACTATGCCTTCCTCAAATTTTGTTAACATCCTAACCCCTAACACCTCAGAATATGACTTTATTTGGGAATAGAGTCTTTACGGGAGTAGTCAAGTTAAAATGAAGTCATTAGAGTGGACTCTCATGCCATGTGACTAATGTCCTTATAAGAAGGAAAACCTGGGCAGAGATCCCCTCCCTTCACCCCAGGAGAGTCTGTTATCAGGTGGACACTGCATGAACCACTCTGGCACCCTGGAGGTAGTGAAAAACAGGCAGATTTTGAAGCCAGGAAGTCTCAGGTTCAAATTCTGACTCTTCCTTTGCCCTGTGACTTTGGGCACTCAGTTATGGACAAAGGAGATGCATGCCCCTCTCTTATGGTGGCCGTGAGGATGAACCAGGCCTTTGAGTAAACCAGGCGGCCCCCGAGGAGCACTGGGTAAGAGGGAGCTGTAATTGTAATTGGGCTTCCTGGGTGACCATCACCTGAAGCTGCTCTTTCTACTTCTCACCACTAGTTGACTTTATATATATATATGATTTTGTAGAATATTTATTTATTTATTTATTTATTTTTTTTAAACAATAGAATTTTTATTAAAAGAAAATAATGCCATCAAAACTGTTCATTTGAGCTATAGTCCATGTAACTAAAATAAACAAATGTCAACTTTTGAAATATATTTATGTGGAAATACATTTTATATACGATAGAAACAAATGCATTATTAGCCCCATTGTTTTTAATGTTACCACTACCCAAAGCAACTATTAAAATGGCTAAATAGATATTATGTGTTAGATGTACAAATATGCAACTTTAAGACTTGTTTTAAGTTATGCAAGAAGAGGTTTTGTCAGTTCTTTATACCTTAGAATTAATAATCATTAAGACAATATTAATAATAATAATCCTGAAATAAAGAGCATATTATAATGTCTATTGGTGTAAACAACATCAAAATTAAATCAAAAGCTATAAATCAGCAGCTATGGGAAATCTGTAGAGAATTCTAGGGGATACCTTAAAGTTCTTAAAACAAAGCAGACACAAACAATATTTTTAAAGAAAATATAAAAAATAGACATAATAAATTTGGAGACTATAAAACCAATCTATCGGAATTAAAATAAATTTTTTTTAAATAAAAAGTTTGACAATTTATGTTGTTGAAAAATTATAAAGTTACTCCTGGATAATATATTTTAAATAACAGTAAAAATAAGTAGAATTTTAGAACATAACTGTAGACATCTGTCGTTCCAAGGACATGAAAACAGCCATTTCCTAATAACCAGAGCTTTTGTATTCCTTGGATTTACTCATTCTAGAGGAAGATTAAAGGGTAGCAGCCAAAATGACTACACTTCAACCAGGATGTTGAAGCCCAGGCTTTTTTTTTTGGCCAGAAATGACCCACAAGCTAAAAAGGAATGATTAAGAAGGTCCTGTTTGGACTTTGGGCACTCAGTTATGGACAAAGGAGATGCATGCCCCTCTCTTATGGTGGCCGTGAGGATGAACCAGGCCTTTGAGTAAACCAGGCGGCCCCCGAGGAGCACTGGGTAAGAGGGAGCTGTAATTGTAATTGGGCTTCCTGGGTGACCATCACCTGAAGCTGCTCTTTCTACTTCTCACCACTAGTTGACTTTATATATATATATGATTTTGTAGAATATTTATTTATTTATTTATTTATTTTTTAAACAATAGAATTTTTATTAAAAGAAAATAATGCCATCAAAACTGTTCATTTGAGCTATAGTCCATGTAACTAAAATAAACAAATGTCAACTTTTGAAATATATTTATGTGGAAATACATTTTATATACGATAGAAACAAATGCATTATTAGCCCCATTGTTTTTAATGTTACCACTACCCAAAGCAACTATTAAAATGGCTAAATAGATATTATGTGTTAGATGTACAAATATGCAACTTTAAGACTTGTTTTAAGTTATGCAAGAAGAGGTTTTGTCAGTTCTTTATACCTTAGAATTAATAATCATTAAGACAATATTAATAATAATAATCCTGAAATAAAGAGCATATTATAATGTCTATTGGTGTAAACAACATCAAAATTAAATCAAAAGCTATAAATAAGCAGCTATGGGAAATCTGTAGAGAATTCTAGGGGATACCTTAAAGTTCTTAAAACAAAGCAGACACAAACAATATTTTTAAAGAAAATATAAAAAATAGACATAATAAATTTGGAGACTATAAAACCAATCTATCGGAATTAAAATAAATTTTTTTTAAATAAAAAGTTTGACAATTTATGTTGTTGAAAAATTATAAAGTTACTCCTGGATAATATATTTTAAATAACAGTAAAAATAAGTAGAATTTTAGAACATAACTGTAGACATCTGTCGTTCCAAGGACATGAAAACAGCCATTTCCTAATAACCAGAGCTTTTGTATTCCTTGGATTTACTCATTCTAGAGGAAGATTAAAGGGTAGCAGCCAAAATGACTACACTTCAACCAGGATGTTGAAGCCCAGGCTTTTTTTTTTTGGCCAGAAATGACCCACAAGCTTAAGATCAAGAGCCAAAGCCCACAATGGGAAGCTATGCTCAATCTGGTGGGCCTTAAGACCATCTTGGGCTATGTCAGCATCAGCCTTATGGAAGGCCAGCCATGAAGGAAGGGAGTCTTCCTCAAGATCTGATTTCCTGACACCACAACCTAGAGCAGGCCCCACAGTCAAATTAGTCACATTCCTTGCAAAGAGAGAACGGGCATCAGTTGTGTCCATCGAAGGGGGACACTGTCCAGGTGTACCCTGGACATTTTTTGAAATCTCTGGATTGCTTCTCCATCTTTCTCTATTACAACTTGACAAGTATGAGTTTCATGTTGACTTAAGTGTGTAGCCATATTATCTAAGCCAGAAACATCAGTTAGGAAATCACAATTAAGGCACACTAGAGTAATGCCCCTGAGATCTTCTGAATACTCCTTAAAGATACAAAACCTTTTACTTGGACGATTACTATGAAAGCTCATCATATGATTCACATAGGATTTGCTACAGCTAGTGTTGTATCTGCAAAAACTACAGTGGACGTATGTAGGAAAATGGTTTGCAAAATCTTTTATTTCAGAACAACACTCAATGCACTTGTGACCTCCCCGATGATACCTTAAATTCCTCAATGCTGTATTGACTTTACTTTTTTTATTGCTACTAGCCAATGTGCTTTGTTTCTTTTGCATGTTAGGTACTTTTGATTTGTATTTAGATTTACTTCCATTAGGTTTACTTGCATTAGGTTTACTTGCAATGGATTTAGTTATATTAGGTTTACTTATGTTAGATTTTGTGGGACTTTTAGCAGTTATACTTTTAGTCCTTGGAGGTGAGAGCTGAAGGGTAGAAGTGCTTGCACTAATGGAAGGTGTAGTTGAAGATCCTGACTGAAGAGGTCCAACTGAAGCTCGAATGGTAACTTTTGTTCCAGGAGGCAAACCTTCTAGTTGTTTAGGTTTTATAAATGTCCGATGATGCTGAGTCTTGTGATCCATTTTCTCTTTGCATGTTAAAAATTGCAATCTGCATTTTGTACAACGATGTATTCCCTTTTTCTGATGCTTCATATAATGATGCATATATGGTGTTGCAATTTTAATAACTTTGAGGCAAAATGGACATAGCAAGTTCTTGGTGTTTTCATGGGATGTTCTAAAATGAGTTTCTACATCAGAAAATGATGATGATCTATAATTGCAAACCTGGCAAATATATGGCATTTCACCAGGTTTATGATTGTCCTTCATATGTTGTAAAAGGATATGCTCTGTTTCAAATGATAATTCACATATTTTGCAAATGGTGGAAAACTCATGGGGGGTGTGGGTGCTTTCAATGTGACACTGCAGCTGGAACGGGGTGGGGAACTGCTGATAGCAGTGCTGGCAGGTGGTGTGGCTTTCCCAGCTCTCACTGCTCTGCTTCTCAAGTTCCAAATGATGTTTCATGTGGTTCATAAACCTAATATTATTCTTAAGAATTTTCAAGCAACTGAAACATTTAAAGGTTGTGTAAGTCTTCTGCTCTTTCTGCACAGAATCTCCTTCATGTTTCCCATAATAAAAGTCAGTAACTAACATGATCAGTTTTCCTTTTTCTGAATCAACAGTTTTATTTTTATTTGCTGTACTGGAAATTTCAGTTTTAGTCAGTCCCAAAAAGTTATTTATCATGTCAGGACAACAGTACTTCATGTGATTTTTCAAAGGATCCAAAAGATTGAAATGAATATTGCACTTTGGACAAGCTCTTGGAAAAGGTGTTCCATTTTTAGACTGACTTGATGAGGTATTTGTACCTTTTGATGGTACAGTCTGGGGAGATGTTACTGAAAGAGATTTAACTGACGAAAACACAGCTGAGGAATTCGTTCCGGAAACACCTTCATTGGGTTTAGACTTTTTTGGATTTACACTGTTTACTTCTGAAGTAGAAGGACGTTTTGACAAAAATGAACTTTCATTCATACCTGAAAGTGTTGGTCCTCCTTGATAATGTGGTGATCCTGAGTCCTGGGTCAAGTCAAACAGTAACTCTGAAGAATTATTAGAAACAACTCGTGATGAGTTTGTTACATAACCAGGTTTAGACAAGGGCTGAACAATAACAGAACTATCTGAAGATCTGGATTCAGGATGAAAATTTACTGGTGAGGCAGCCACTGGATTTGATGTTGGGTTCATGTAATGCTGACTTGTAGGCTTGAATGCAGGAGTAACACCTCGGCAGAGTGCACCATTCTTTATTCCCCTTGAATATGAGCTGGGGTTTACTCTATTCAAAATATTTGAAATTGCTGGTTTTGAACTTGATATCTCTCCAACAAAGATTGGTTCATCATCATCATCATCATCAACCTCTTTTACTTTCTTCTGCCATGGTTCCAACTCTTCTTCTTCACATTCCATAAACAGCTCTGCCATTTTTGAAGTATCTTTTTCTGTTCAATAAAGTTGGGAGATTATTTATTTTCCCTCATGGAATTTAACAAAGTCACTTTCATGTTGCACTTCATTCTATGAGGACCTTTCTATCAGCAGTCAGTAATCCAGAAGTTGAAAGTTAAGATAATCTTAAACCCGTGAGCGGAGCGGCGCGGCCTGGCTGGGGCCTGTAGGAGGAGGAGACAGAGGAGGAGGAAAAGGAGGAGCACGGAAAGCTACACGGCGGCGGCTCCCATTGCGGTGCGGGCGGCCGGACCGTGGGCAGGGGGGCGCTCGTGGAGACGCGCAGTGCCTCATGGGTAGGCGTCGGGCCGGCCTCCGCGCGCAGAATATTTATTTATTTATTTTGGCTGTGCCATGCACGATCTTAACTCCCCAACCAGAAACTGAACCCACACTCTCACTGTGTTGGGAATATGGGATCATAACCACTCAACCACCAGGGAAGTCCCCACACATAGATTTTTAAAACTGGAAGGGCATGTGGAGGGTCTCTGTTCACCCTGATTGTAATGACCGGGGACTTGAGGCCCAAAGAAGCAAGCAACTGCCTTGCTTGCTCTCGCCTGGGGCTTCCGGGAGCCAGGCTGGGTGCCTCCAGCAGCCCAGCAGCGTCAGCTCACTGTGGGTTTTCTCATGCCTTTTGGGGAGCTTCCCAGAAAAGGCTCATGTGAATAGAACAGTTTTAATGGTGATCCTGAGTCCTGGGTCAAGTCAAACAGTAACTCTGAAGAATTATTAGAAACAACTCGTGATGAGTTTGTTACATAACCAGGTTTAGACAAGGGCTGAACAATAACAGAACTATCTGAAGATCTGGATTCAGGATGAAAATTTACTGGTGAGGCAGCCACTGGATTTGATGTTGGGTTCATGTAATGCTGACTTGTAGGCTTGAATGCAGGAGTAACACCTCGGCAGAGTGCACCATTCTTTATTCCCCTTGAATATGAGCTGGGGTTTACTCTATTCAAAATATTTGAAATTGCTGGTTTTGAACTTGATATCTCTCCAACAAAGATTGGTTCATCATCATCATCATCATCAACCTCTTTTACTTTCTTCTGCCATGGTTCCAACTCTTCTTCTTCACATTCCATAAACAGCTCTGCCATTTTTGAAGTATCTTTTTCTGTTCAATAAAGTTGGGAGATTATTTATTTTCCCTCATGGAATTTAACAAAGTCACTTTCATGTTGCACTTCATTCTATGAGGACCTTTCTATCAGCAGTCAGTAATCCAGAAGTTGAAAGTTAAGATAATCTTAAACCCGTGAGCGGAGCGGCGCGGCCTGGCTGGGGCCTGTAGGAGGAGGAGACAGAGGAGGAGGAAAAGGAGGAGCACGGAAAGCTACACGGCGGCGGCTCCCATTGCGGTGCGGGCGGCCGGACCGTGGGCAGGGGGGCGCTCGTGGAGACGCGCAGTGCCTCATGGGTAGGCGTCGGGCCGGCCTCCGCGCGCAGAATATTTATTTATTTATTTTGGCTGTGCCATGCACGATCTTAACTCCCCAACCAGAAACTGAACCCACACTCTCACTGTGTTGGGAATATGGGATCATAACCACTCAACCACCAGGGAAGTCCCCACACATAGATTTTTAAAACTGGAAGGGCATGTGGAGGGTCTCTGTTCACCCTGATTGTAATGACCGGGGACTTGAGGCCCAAAGAAGCAAGCAACTGCCTTGCTTGCTCTCGCCTGGGGCTTCCGGGAGCCAGGCTGGGTGCCCCTCCAGCAGCCCAGCAGCGTCAGCTCACTGTGGGTTTTTCTCATGCCTTTTGGGGAGCTTCCCAGAAAAGGCTCATGTGAATGAAACATCTTTCTCAGTGCCATCAGTGAGACCCGCTTTGACCAGTTACCAGCTCATTTGGGGTGATCTCTGCCTCACGTAGAGTGATCAGTCTGGGAGAGTGGAGGCAGCTTTGGGGCAGTAGAGCAACAGCCAGAAGCAGAAGGAGGACCCCCACCGGCCCCTCGTCAAGCTGCTGGCCTTGCCGCCTTAGAACTCACATGGTCCCCCTTTCTGTTTGAGTCCTCTATGCCCTTGTCCTGTCTGATATCAGAACCTTGCCTAGTATCCTAGCCTGCTGTTACCTGGGATCTGTAAAAATAAACATTTTAAGGCTTCTAAGTAAACAATAATGTTGTCAACACGCAGCTCCAAGAGCTCTCAGAATTACTTTTAGGACAGATGTTTACTGCTGTACCAGTCTAAGATAACCAGGATCAGCCCTCCATAATCGCTGATATACAACACAGTCCCAGGAGAACAAAGGTGGTTCTGGTCAACTACGACAAGGGCCAGGGGAAGGTGAGATCCGATAGAGCACATGGGATGCCATCTTTGGCCTGGATTTGTGAGAAGATATGACACTAACACATAAGGAAGAACTTCATCCCAACCCTGTCCATGACAGAGACTGATACAGTCACAGCCATTCAAATGAAAATAATAAAAGAAAAAACAAAAAATGGAACTCCCCTGATGGTCCAGTGGCTAAGAATCTGGCTTCCAGTGTAGGAAATGAAGATTCAAATCCCTGGTCAGAGAACTAAGATCCCATATGTTGAGAGGCATCGAAGCTGCAACTAGAGAACCCCACCACCATAATGAAAGATCCCGTGTGCCACAACTTAGACCCGATGCAACCAAATAAAAATTTTTTAAAGAAAATAAGAAAGAATTCAGAGTGCTTCTAAGACTAGTTCTAAACCTGTTGCCTTTCTGGGATGTCCTCTTGCTCTGCTGTTATACTTCCAAAAGCAACAACAAAAGAAAAATTAAATTCTCCTTGCCCTTCCCATCTTAAATTTCACTTATTCTCAGAGATTTCAGACCAAAGCTAGAGTCTTTGGGCCTCCAGACACTTGCTGAGCCCTCTGTTTCTGTGCCAGACCCAAGCCACAGGTTACTTTGCTGGAGCTGGAAACCCTGGGACCCAGGGGTTAGCCCCCTCTGTGCATTCCCTGATGTGGTCCTGCCACCTCTGGGCTCTTCCATAACCAGGGCGCAGTCCCTGCTCATGAAGCTGCAGTTGTCTGTCCCCTGCTCCATGGAGGGACACTGGCAAAAGCTCTCTCTGTCAGCCTCCACTCCTCTGGGTCACCTCCTTTAATCTCTCCAGGGACAGTATAGCCTGTCATAAAACAGACAAAAGACCTGTTCCCTTCACACAGCTTCTCCTTTGGGCATTGTCAACACGTTCAAGGAGAGAAATGTGGAAAGTCCAGACACATTCTTGATGGAAGACATCTAGAGAGAATAAACAAATGATCTCCCTAAATTGTCCTGTTCTGTTTGTTTGGATGCCCTGAGACATTCCTAGGACCTAGCGCCTGGGCCCTGGTGGATACATAATGAAGCTTTGGGAGAAGAATGAAAGTTGAATCTTGACTGGTCCAAGGCTGCCACTTAGGCTTTTGCAGCTCATGTGCTGATGGCACAAATACTGAGCATCTCACTCAGACAGATACGGTTATTGAGCAAGATAGTTTTTGTAGAGTGTCTTGGAAAAGAGGAGTTTCTTTCTAATTTTCTTTCTCAAAGTTATAATCAAATTGCTGCTGACCTGAGTTCTTGGACTCTTTAAGCAATAGAAATTGATAAGAGATTTGACGAGGAATTCAGGCAAGCCTTTATTGGGAGTGAAAACAAGAAAACGGGTGTCCTTGCTCTCTAAGGAGGGCAGGCTGGTTCCTTAAGTGGGGCGAGGGTGGGGGTGGACCAGAGGGCTGGCACATGTGCTCTGCCTGCCCTCTTGGTGGTGCCATGTGCAAGGACCATGTGCTCCCTGCCTTTGCTCCCAGTATCTCAGAAATGGCTGGTAGTTTTTTTGTGTATGTTGTTTCTAATTTGCCCCAGCTGCCCATGCACGCATTTATTTTTAGTCCCTTATAGTTTCTTTGTATTTTTTTTGCTCAAGGAGATTTGTTTGTCCAGGTGCAGGCACTGTAGCACCTGGTCCAGCCTGTCTCAGAATTCAGTGTGCAGTCATTAATTAATACCAGGTTTGCATCATTGGTAGTTATTTGTACTGCAGAGTATTTGTAGATACTTATTACAAAATACGGGTTTTTTAAAAATTATTTATATATTTATTTTTGGCTGTACTCGGTTTTCCTTGCTGCATGTGAACTTTCTCTAGTTGTGGAAAACAGTAGGGGTTGAGGGTAGCTACTTGCTGGTTGCAGTGAGAGAGCTCAGTAGTTGTAGTGCACAGGCTTAATCACTCCAAGGCATGTGGCATTTTCCAGGACCAGGGATCGTATCCATGTCCCCTCCGTTGGCAGATGGACTCTTACAGTTCCTTGGGCATTGTCAACATTCAAGGAGAGAAATTTCCCTTTAAAAATTGAGAATAAACAAATGATCTCCTAAATTGTCCTGTTCTGTTTGTTTGGATGCCCTGAGACATTCCTAGGACCTAGCGCCTGGGCCCTGGTGGATACATAATGAAGCTTTGGGAGAAGAATGAAAGTTGAATCTTGACTGGTCCAAGGCTGCCACTTAGGCTTTTGCAGCTCATGTGCTGATGGCACAAATACTGAGCATCTCACTCAGACAGATACGGTTATTGAGCAAGATAGTTTTTGTAGAGTGTCTTGGAAAAGAGGAGTTTCTTTCTAATTTTCTTTCTCAAAGTTATAATCAAATTGCTGCTGACCTGAGTTCTTGGACTCTTTAAGCAATAGAAATTGATAAGAGATTTGACGAGGAATTCAGGCAAGCCTTTATTGGGAGTGAAAACAAGAAAACGGGTGTCCTTGCTCTCTAAGGAGGGCAGGCTGGTTCCTTAAGTGGGGCGAGGTGGGGTGGACCAGAGGGCTGGCACATGTGCTCTGCCTGCCCTCTTGGTGGTGCCATGTGCAAGGACCATGTGCTCCCTGCCTTTGCTCCCAGTATCTCAGAAATGGCTGGTAGTTTTTTTGTGTATGTTGTTTCTAATTTGCCCCAGCTGCCCATGCACGCATTTATTTTTAGTCCCTTATAGTTTCTTTGTATTTTTTTTGCTCAAGGAGATTTGTTTGTCCAGGTGCAGGCACTGTAGCACCTGGTCCAGCCTGTCTCAGAATTCAGTGTGCAGTCATTAATTAATACCAGGTTTGCATCATTGGTAGTTATTTGTACTGCAGAGTATTTGTAGATACTTATTACAAAATACGGGTTTTTTAAAAATTATTTATATATTTATTTTTGGCTGTACTCGGTTTTCCTTGCTGCATGTGAACTTTCTCTAGTTGTGGAAAACAGTAGGGGTTGAGGGTAGCTACTTGCTGGTTGCAGTGAGAGAGCTCAGTAGTTGTAGTGCACAGGCTTAATCACTCCAAGGCATGTGGCATTTTCCAGGACCAGGGATCGTATCCATGTCCCCTCCGTTGGCAGATGGACTCTTACCTACTAGACCACTGTGTGTGTGCATGCAAAGTTGTGTCTGATTCTTTGTGACCCCATGGACTGTAGCCCATCAGGCTCCCCTGTCCATGGGATTCTCCAAGCAGGAATACTGGAGTGGGTTACCATGCCCTCCTCCAGGGGATCTTCCTAACCCTGGGATCAAACCCATGTTTCTTACGTCTCCTGCTTTGGCAGTCAGGTTCTTTACTACTAGCACCCCTGAAGAAGTCCAAATACGTTGGGTTTTCTTTAGTGTAATTTGTCTTAATTATTTTCTTGATGCAGTCTAAACCCATTCTTTCTTATTTTGTCTCCACTAATGATTGAAAGTAAGTCTTCCTCCATACTGATGGAATTAGCTTGTGTCTATATGAAGATGGTTATCAAAGGTTACATTTGTGCTTTTAAATTAAACTCTCTCCATTTGTTTTGTTTACAGATCATTTGGCAAAGGAACCAGTGGAAGACACAGACCCTAGCACTATATCCCTTAATACGGTAGGTTATGCATTTTACATTAGTGGTGATGACTCTGGTTTTTTTCTCTTTTCCTCTTTGTTATTTCTTTATATTTTTTGTTACTTAGTATTTACATGAAATTTGAAGTCCTTAAGGTTTTCCAAGATCAGTTCCTTCTTCATGATATTTCTCAGTGACATAATAAACTTCGAATTTCGCCAGGCTAAAAATGGTGTTAGACTCTATTCTTGTTTCACACATATTAGGAGTGACCTTAGATTATGTGAGGTCTTTATCTACTTATATTTAAAATTTTTTTATTTTTATTTATTTATTTTTTGGCCACATCACTTGGCATGCAAGATCTTAGATCTCCAACCAGGGATGGAACTTGTGTCCCCTGCATTGGAAGGCGAGTTCTTAACCACTGGACCACCAGAGAAGTCCCTACTTGCCTATTTTCATACTATTTTTAATGACCCCCTTCTTCAGAATCAAAATACCTAACTTGAGATTGAAAGAAATAACATAAACACCTTACAATAAGAGGGGGCTGCCCATATGTCAAGTGGACATACATTGTTGACTACCACTTTAGTCCCTGAAACAGTGCTGAAAGATAGCCACTTCCTGCTTCATAGATGAAAAACTGAGACATGGAGTGGTGAGGCAAGTTGCCTAACTTGGAAGTAGTCCAGGTGGGATTCAAACCCATCAACTGGCTTCAGACCCCTGCCCCACCCTCCTGTAACGACTCTGTGGTGTGTCTACTGTGATAAAAGATAAAAGTGTGTTTTCCTCCCTACTCTATAGATGAGGATGTGGCAGTTAACTGACTTGTAGAAAACCACGCTGAAGCTCTGCACGCTTATGCATTACTGCCTTTTACTAATGACCAAATAAATTCCTTGACCACATCTCATGTGTTACTGTGCACATAGTGAGAGATACATTTCTATTTTTCAAAGTGTTTGGATGTGATCTACCAAATCATGAAGAATTCTGGTTAATTTAGTTAGAATGACATAAAATACACTCCAGACAATTCAGTTCAGCGTCTTTAAGTCTTTGGTGGGAACTTCCCTGTTGGTCCAATGGCTAAGACTCTGTGCTCCCAATGCAGGGAGCCCGGGTTCGACCCCTGGTCAGGAAACTAGATCTTGCATTGTACACTGCTACTAAGACCCAGCACAGCCAACAACAATGACAGAAAGGTGATTTACAAGGCACCTTAGTGCTTGAAGACCTGAGATGTTAATTTTCATGACCTTCGTTTATAACCATAGCACAGTTTAAGAAGTGTGGACAGCATAGGGAATCAAGCCTTGAGACACTGCAAATATGTAATTTATCATGACCTATGGCAGGTTTATCTACTTAATATTTAAAATTTTTTATTTTTATTTATTTATTTTTTGGCCACATCACTTGGCATGCAAGATCTTAGATCTCCAACCAGGGATGGAACTTGTGTCCCCTGCATTGGAAGGCGAGTTCTTAACCACTGGACCACCAGAGAAGTCCCTACTTGCCTATTTTCATACTATTTTTAATGACCCCCTTCTTCAGAATCAAAATACCTAACTTGAGATTGAAAGAAATAACATAAACACCTTACAATAAGAGGGGGCTGCCCATATGTCAAGTGGACATACATTGTTGACTACCACTTTAGTCCCTGAAACAGTGCTGAAAGATAGCCACTTCCTGCTTCATAGATGAAAAACTGAGACATGGAGTGGTGAGGCAAGTTGCCTAACTTGGAAGTAGTCCAGGTGGGATTCAAACCCATCAACTGGCTTCAGACCCCTGCCCCACCCTCCTGTAACGACTCTGTGGTGTGTCTACTGTGATAAAAGATAAAAGTGTGTTTTCCTCCCTACTCTATAGATGAGGATGTGGCAGTTAACTGACTTGTAGAAAACCACGCTGAAGCTCTGCACGCTTATGCATTACTGCCTTTTACTAATGACCAAATAAATTCCTTGACCACATCTCATGTGTTACTGTGCACATAGTGAGAGATACATTTCTATTTTTCAAAGTGTTTGGATGTGATCTACCAAATCATGAAGAATTCTGGTTAATTTAGTTAGAATGACATAAAATACACTCCAGACAATTCAGTTCAGCGTCTTTAAGTCTTTGGTGGGAACTTCCCTGTTGGTCCAATGGCTAAGACTCTGTGCTCCCAATGCAGGGGGCCGGGTTCGACCCCTGGTCAGGAAACTAGATCATGCATTGTACACTGCTACTAAGACCCAGCACAGCCAACAACAATGACAGAAAGGTGATTTACAAGGCACCTTAGTGCTTGAAGACCTGAGATGTTAATTTTCATGACCTTCGTTTATAACCATAGCACAGTTTAAGAAGTGTGGACAGCATAGGGAATCAAGCCTTGAGACACTGCAAATATGAAAAAACTCCAACTCTTGTAAAAGCAGAGTACCCAATGACCCTATGGCAGGTCTTATGATCCTCTCAGGCATAGCCTGTTATGAAAGCTGTGGGTTTTATAGAGCAGCGGTCCCCAACCTTTTTGGTACCAGGAATTGGTTTCATGGAAGACAGTTTTTCCGCAGACCAGATGTGGAGGGATGGTTTTGGGATGACTCAGGCACATCACATTTATTGTGTACTTTATTTCTATTATTACATCAGCTCCATCTCAGATCATCAAACATCAGATCCTGGAGGTTGGGGACCCCTGCAGAAGTGTTACTTTAATTCACCCTTCACACTGCCTGACCTGTGATTGTCTTGACTGTCCACTCACTCCCCTGACACCAGGGTCCCCCTCCCTTGGGGCTCACTCCTTATGGCTCACCTTGAGTCCTGGCTGCCTCTTCTCACTTCTCTGTCTCCTGAACAAAGTGCTTTTTCTGCAGCTTCCCTGTATTCATTTGTTGGGGTTGCCTAACAAGGTCCCGAAAACAGATTGGCTCAAAATTGAGGGCTGTGCTCCCTCTGAAACCTGTAGGGAAAAATCTTTGTCTTGTGCCTTCTGGCTTCCAGTGATCGTTGGCAGTTCTTGGTGTCCCTGGGCTCGTTCTCTTCCTTCAGTGGCACATGGCCATCTTCTCCCTGTATGTCTGTGTCTGTCTTCCTCTTAACAAGAATGTCTATCTTATTGGATGAAGGGCCCACCCAACACCAGTATGACTTCATCTTAAGGGCCTTACACCAATATGACCTCATCTTAGCTATGACCTCATCTTAGCTATGACCTCATCTTAAGTAGTTCTGTCTACAGTGGTCCCATTTCTAACGAGGTCACAGTCTAAGGGACTAGTAGGACTTTGATGTATTTTACGAGCTGCATACATCTCAACCATAACATTCCTGCTGCTTTCCGGATCGAATATGTAGTCCTTGACGTGGCAGATGAGGTGCTCCAGGACCTTGTCTCAGCATCCCTGTCATGTGTAGCTGTTTGCCACTCCTCTGATGCCCTCTACTTCTCACCATCCTGGGATTCCCGTAATGCTGGCCCCTCCCCTCTTCCTCACCTCGTGAGCTCCTATGCATCCTGCCACTCAGCTCAAGCATTTCTTATCTGCGAAGTCTTCTCTGCCTTATCCTGAGGCCTTCAGGTGTTGTCTTCTCTATTTTTTATGCCACTGTATGCGGATGATTTACTTGCTTGGCTTTCTTGCAAGACTGTGCCGACCATGTTCTCGTATGTGTGGGAGGGAGGGGAGCAGGCACCAAGAAGGCAGCTGTATTTGATGAGCCAAGCTTCCCAAGATCCTAGAACAGTACCCCACCTAAATCCCTTCACCTCACTTCCAGGATCTGCCATAGAAACTGGCTCCATAATTTCATATCCAACCGTGTCTTCCTTTTCCACCTCCAGCTTCATCTCTGCTGCAGGCTGGCCAGTCTTCCAGCCACCTGGCCTTGCTCCTCCATGCCCTGGTGGCCGTACTCCTTCCTCTCAGTCACCTGGGTCCTGGGCATCCTGTAGGCCTAGCTCAACTGTCAGTCTGTCCAGGAAACCCACACTTGCTGTTTCATGTGGACTGAATAGAGTCAGAGTCTGGGGATGCAAAGATCATGGTCCCTTCTCTTGAAATAAAGTCTGTCTGAGGAAATAGACAAATTAGAAAGGAGTCTGAAAAGTACTCTTGTAGAGGTGTGTCTTCCATGCTGTAGGGGGCAGAGTAGGCAGAAGAATTTAATCTGGAGGGAAAGTATTTGACTTTTAAGTTGTCTGTGATTGATGATTTCTGTTTTTCACTCAAAATTTTGGTTTATTGCGGCCCTTTCAAAGGTTGACTTGGTACCACAAAGAAGATTGATTTCTTTTGTAGAAAGGGGTTGGAGGCTTCTGGAGGTTCTGCTCCAAAGACTCTCCAAGGAAAGACATTTAAAACAATCCCTGGATGCTCAAGTCCCTTCCATAAAATGACATAGGACTTCCCTGGTGGTCCAGTGATTACGATTCCATGATCCCAGTGTAAGGGGTACAGGTTCCATCCCTGGTCAGGGAACTAAGATCCCACATGGATTTGGGCGTCCAAAGTTTGGTATCCATGGAAGGACGAACCTAGAACCAGCCCTTCAAGGGTACTGAATAACAACTATGTATCAACTTTCCTTTAACTCCCGATCAATAAGTAAATTGAATACATAGATGACAGCCATGTAAAGCTGAACATCGATAGAGTATTGGACTATGTTAAGGAAGTCAGGGTATTTTTAAGGCTTAATAATGTTAATAAATTCAGGGGTTTTTTCCCTTAAGAAAAAAAGCAGAATCCCTGATTCCATATTTGTTTCTTTTTCTTCTCTGTCCAAGAAAGATAGTGATGAGACCTACAGAAGAGTTGGAAGATGCAGCGTTGTTTAACCTGGAGAGCCAGACACGAAAGGCCCAGAGGCACATGATGGTGGGACTGAGCCCGGGTCAGAGGACAGGCTAGGGAAACTGGGTGCATCCCCACTCCTCTCATGGAGGTCTTCAGAGATGACTACATTGTGTCATCTGAAGAAGACATTTCAGAAGTCTAGACTCCTGTGATATCTTCCAGCCACCTGGCCTTGCTCCTCCATGCCCTGGTGGCCGTACTCCTTCCTCTCAGTCACCTGGGTCCTGGGCATCCTGTAGGCCTAGCTCAACTGTCAGTCTGTCCAGGAAACCCACACTTGCTGTTTCATGTGGACTGAATAGAGTCAGAGTCTGGGGATGCAAAGATCATGGTCCCTTCTCTTGAAATAAAGTCTGTCTGAGGAAATAGACAAATTAGAAAGGAGTCTGAAAAGTACTCTTGTAGAGGTGTGTCTTCCATGCTGTAGGGGGCAGAGTAGGCAGAAGAATTTAATCTGGAGGGAAAGTATTTGACTTTTAAGTTGTCTGTGATTGATGATTTCTGTTTTTCACTCAAAATTTTGGTTTATTGCGGCCCTTTCAAAGGTTGACTTGGTACCACAAAGAAGATTGATTTCTTTTGTAGAAAGGGGTTGGAGGCTTCTGGAGGTTCTGCTCCAAAGACTCTCCAAGGAAAGACATTTAAAACAATCCCTGGATGCTCAAGTCCCTTCCATAAAATGACATAGGACTTCCCTGGTGGTCCAGTGATTACGATTCCATGATCCCAGTGTAAGGGGTACAGGTTCCATCCCTGGTCAGGGAACTAAGATCCCACATGGATTTGGGCGTCCAAAGTTTGGTATCCATGGAAGGACGAACCTAGAACCAGCCCTTCAAGGGTACTGAATAACAACTATGTATCAACTTTCCTTTAACTCCCGATCAATAAGTAAATTGAATACATAGATGACAGCCATGTAAAGCTGAACATCGATAGAGTATTGGACTATGTTAAGGAAGTCAGGGTATTTTTAAGGCTTAATAATGTTAATAAATTCAGGGGTTTTTTCCCTTAAGAAAAAAAGCAGAATCCCTGATTCCATATTTGTTTCTTTTTCTTCTCTGTCCAAGAAAGATAGTGATGAGACCTACAGAAGAGTTGGAAGATGCAGCGTTGTTTAACCTGGAGAGCCAGACACCGAAAGGCCCAGAGGCACATGATGGTGGGACTGAGCCCGGGTCAGAGGACAGGCTAGGGAAACTGGGTGCATCCCCACTCCTCTCATGGAGGTCTTCAGAGATGACTACATTGTGTCATCTGAAGAAGACATTTCCAGAAGTCTAGACTCCTGTGTATTTATCGATACCAACAAAGAAATATGTGATTGTAGGAGCATTTGCTCTTGTGAATTCCCTGTGATAGTAGTTGCCTTCAATAAAATGTTGAGTAAGTGTGCAATATTGCATGTAATAGGTGATTGATGTGTAGATCTTTGTGCAGCTAATGGGTAAGTTACCTTTTCAGTCCTGTCCTAGTCAACCCAGGACAGAGCTCTCCACCTGTGAGAACTGCCCAGAAGCCTTGCTTGTTGACCCAAATGAATGTCATAGAAAGAGTGAGAAGAGACCCGACAGTCCCTTAATTTTGAGCTGCAGGAAATAAATAGGACTACAGAGAAGAGAGGAAGTGTTGTTTAGTGGTCAGAGCCAAAGGCTTTTTCTGTTTCATGTTCCAACACTGACGTCTCATCCACCATGATTTCATTTCTATAAACTGAGAGTAGGGCTTCCCCTGATGGTCCAGTGGGTAAGGACACCACCTTGCAGTGCAAGGGGTGCTGGTTTGATCCCTGGCCTGGGAAGATCCCACGTGCCGCAGAGCGACTGCACCAATGTGTCCAATGACCGAGCCAGAGCTCTGGAGCACATGCGCCCAGAGCCGGCACTCTGCAAAAACAGAGGCCACCACGATGGGAGGTCCACAGGAGCCAAAGAACAAAGACGGATGAAAATAGAGAAATGAAAGACCAATAGAAGTGGCCCGCCTGCTCCCCTCCCTCCCCAACCCGACCCCCACCCAAAATAAATAAATAAATAAATCTTTATAAAACTGAGAGTAAAAACAAGCCATGGGTCAGGCCTGTGGATAAATCCAAGGCTAAA
This sequence comes from Tragulus kanchil, assembly GCA_022376925.1. Classification (NCBI taxonomy): domain Eukaryota; kingdom Metazoa; phylum Chordata; class Mammalia; order Artiodactyla; family Tragulidae; genus Tragulus; species Tragulus kanchil. Next base: position 98,613,363 of record JAIOJX010000005.1, on the reverse strand, counting down.
ACCTTGCAAGGTTTTAAATGAAAAGCACGACTTTCCCAAGACAAAGCTTTCTTTTCACTTTGATCTTATAACTGACTACAGCGTTTAAAAAACTAACTTTCCTCTTTTGTTGGTTTTTACAGTCAGACAAATATCCCATTCAAGACACGGGACTCCCTAAAGGTATGTACAGTTAATGCCACAACTTGAACTTGTGTGATTACTTGCCTATCTTGAACAAAGCATTAGTCAGTGTAATTTTTCAGAGGTTAAAACTGTAGAACTGAAACACACTGATCATTTAGAGCCTGATTTGATCATCTACAGTATGAGTTTTCTCATTAAAAATCTAGAACTTATTTTAGATCAAATATACATCAAGTTTCCTATGGTGTTTTTAACATGCAGAAAATGAAGAAAGCCAGGACTGTGGGTTTCAAGTGACAGAAAGGTAACTCAGATTAGTTTTAAAAAGGGGTGAGATGGGGACCTTGCTGGCAGTCCAGTAGTTAAGATCGCACACTTCCAATGCAGGGGTGCACAGGTTTGATCCCTGGCTGGTTAACTAAGGTCCTGCATGCCACATGGCCTGGCCCAAATCAAAACAGAAAAGGAGAGGGGCGGGATTTTGTGGCTTCGAGCTTGGGGACTGCTAAATTCAGGCACTTAAATGGTGTCTTAGTCTTGAGACACCATTCTCTCGCTCTCTCTCTTTCTCTCTCTCGCTCTCTCCCTGTCTTCCGTTTTCTTTTCTTCTTTCTCTCTGTGTCTCTCAGTCTTCTGTGCGGACTCCATTCTCGGGCAAGCTTTTCCCACCTTGAGGGAAAGACAGGTTCCTGCCAGCTCCAGCTTCACCTGGTGCTGCGTGAGTCAGTGGAGCCCAAGGGAGCCTTTCCCCCAGCACGCATGGCTGAGTGCTAGGGGCAGCTGTGACAGGAGCACTTTGGTCATGTGGCCATCATATCAGTTGTGGTCATCAGGAGGATGGAGGGCCAACCAGGTCTGAGCCTTGAGATTAGAGGGGGGGCATGGAGGGAATGGAATCAGTGCTGCTCAGACCACAGGTTCCGTTCGCAGACAAGGGGTGAGGGGTGCTTGTCAGACCTCAAAGCAAAACGAGCTTTATTATCTGTGGACTAAAGTCTCAGATATGGTGCAGACCAGAAAGGCCTGAGCCTGTCCAGGGCTACAGTCTGCAAGCTTGTATTCAGTAAGGAGGATGCGCGCCTGGTTGTCATAGTGGAGCGGTTACCTTAAGCTCTGCCGGCAGCCCAGAAGACGGGGGTGGGTTGGGGTGGGATGGAGGTAGGGAGCAGTCAGATCTGACCAGTGTCATAGATGGCAGGGCCTCCCTGGCTTCCTGCTGAAGGCAGGACTTCCCAGCACAGCCTGTGGGGTATGAGGACTTCCCCAGCATCCTTCAGTGATGGGTGTTACAGCACTGCCAAACTGCAGGTCGGAAGGGAGCTCCCTGCTGGGGCCTATCTGTGGTTGAGTCTGTGGTTCTGCCAGGTTCCGTCCCCTCATTCTTTACTCACCAGACTTCTCTCCCTGCCTTCTTCTTGAAATGACATCATGACAGTTTCACTGCCTTTGCCTCCCGTGTGTGTCCCAGGAATGGCAGTGGTACAGGGAGAAGAGCCTAAGGGGCAGGTATAAACCTCAATCATGGCTGTACTATTTTTTTTGGGAAAATGTCCTGATTCCTCAAGCTGTGAGGGGTGCACAGGTTTGATCCCTGGCTGGTTAACTAAGGTCCTGCATGCCACATGGCCTGGCCCAAATCAAAACAGAAAAGGAGAGGCGGGATTTTGTGGCTTCGAGCTTGGGGACTGCTAAATTCAGGCACTTAAATGGTGTCTTAGTCTTGAGACACCATTCTCTCGCTCTTTTCTTCTCTCTCTCGCCTCTCCCTGTCTTCCGTTTTCTTTTCTTCTTTCTCTCTGTGTCTCTCAGTCTTCTGTGCGGACTCCATTCTCGGGCAAGCTTTTCCCACCTTGAGGGAAAGACAGGTTCCTGCCAGCTCCAGCTTCACCTGGTGCTGCGTGAGTCAGTGGAGCCCAAGGGAGCCTTTCCCCCAGCACGCATGGCTGAGTGCTAGGGGCAGCTGTGACAGGAGCACTTTGGTCATGTGGCCATCATATCAGTTGTGGTCATCAGGAGGATGGAGGGCCAACCAGGTCTGAGCCTTGAGATTAGAGGGGGGGCATGGAGGGAATGGAATCAGTGCTGCTCAGACCACAGGTTCCGTTCGCAGACAAGGGGTGAGGGGTGCTTGTCAGACCTCAAAGCAAAACGAGCTTTATTATCTGTGGACTAAAGTCTCAGATATGGTGCAGACCAGAAAGGCCTGAGCCTGTCCAGGGCTACAGTCTGCAAGCTTGTATTCAGTAAGGAGGATGCGCGCCTGGTTGTCATAGTGGAGCGGTTACCTTAAGCTCTGCCGGCAGCCCAGAAGACGGGGGTGGGTTGGGGTGGGATGGAGGTAGGGAGCAGTCAGATCTGACCAGTGTCATAGATGGCAGGGCCTCCCTGGCTTCCTGCTGAAGGCAGGACTTCCCAGCACAGCCTGTGGGGTATGAGGACTTCCCCAGCATCCTTCAGTGATGGGTGTTACAGCACTGCCAAACTGCAGGTCGGAAGGGAGCTCCCTGCTGGGGCCTATCTGTGGTTGAGTCTGTGGTTCTGCCAGGTTCCGTCCCCTCATTCTTTACTCACCAGACTTCTCTCCCTGCCTTCTTCTTGAAATGACATCATGACAGTTTCACTGCCTTTGCCTCCCGTGTGTGTCCCAGGAATGGCAGTGGTACAGGGAGAAGAGCCTAAGGGGCAGGTATAAACCTCAATCATGGCTGTACTAGGGGAGGCTTTCTGCATGGTTGTTTCCCCCTTTTCCTTCTCTGTGAATGACATCTCAGTGTCCTGAATTCCTCAAGCTGTGACTGTCTAGTTCAGCAAGAAAGTGGGAGATGCAAGCCAAGCCCACCAGCATGGGTAGGAGGCTGCCTAGGTGGTGTTCCTTGGACTTGAGGGCACAGTGAAAAATTGTCTGGGGAGCTAGTTTAAAATGCAGATTCTGGGCCCCACTACTCCACAGTCATGATGTGGTAGGTGGATCAGGCCCGGAAACCTGTGGTTTTTTATTTGTTTGTTGTTGTTTTTTAATTGGAATATGCTGTCTTTACAATGTGTTAGTTTCTGCTGTACAAGGAAGTGAATCAGCTATGTGTATACATAAACACCCTCCCTCATGGACCTCCCTTCCTAACTGCGCCCCCATCCCACCCATCTAGGTCCTCACAGAGCACTGAGCTGAGCTCCCAGGACTATACTGCAGCTTCCCACTAGCTATTTATTTTATACATGGTATCATGGTAGGTTCAATCCTGAATTGGGAAGATCCCCTGGAGAAGGGAATGGCAACCCACTCCAGTGTTCTTGCCTGGAGAATTCCATGAATTCTGGCGGGCTACAGTCCATGGGGCTGCAAAAGGTTGAACACAACTGAGCGACCAGCCCTTACTTACTTAGTATGGTAGGGGAGGGTGGGACAAATTGGGAGATTAGGGTTGAAACGTGTGTTTTACTGCATACCTGAATGAATGGGACTCAGACTTTCCTTTGAGAGGCTGCCTAAGAACCTTCAAGAATGTGGTATATCCTCCAACGGATCATGTAGTAGGGAACTGAGCAATTGACAAACCTTGCCAGCTCTGAGAGAACTCAGCAGGTGACTTCATGGCTTAGGATGGTGTTAGTTCTGGCCTTGTGAGAATCAGTGAAACACCAGAATAGCGCCTGGCATACACAGACTTCCAACAAGGTAGAGGGGCGTCTGGCAGGAGAATCGTGATCAGTCATGGGTACAGCTTGTGATAGCCCAAAGTTTCACTGCCTTTGCCTCCCGTGTGTGTCCCAGGAATGGCAGTGGTACAGGGAGAAGAGCCTAAGGGGCAGGTATAAACCTCAATCATGGCTGTACTAGGGGAGGCTTTCTGCATGGTTGTTTCCCCCTTTTCCTTCTCTGTGAATGACATCTCAGTGTCCTGAATTCCTCAAGCTGTGACTGTCTAGTTCAGCAAGAAAGTGGGAGATGCAAGCCAAGCCCACCAGCATGGGTAGGAGGCTGCCTAGGTGGTGTTCCTTGGACTTGAGGGCACAGTGAAAAATTGTCTGGGGAGCTAGTTTAAAATGCAGATTCTGGGCCCCACTACTCCACAGTCATGATGTGGTAGGTGGATCAGGCCCGGAAACCTGTGGTTTTTTATTTGTTTGTTGTTGTTTTTTAATTGGAATATGCTGTCTTTACAATGTGTTAGTTTCTGCTGTACAAGGAAGTGAATCAGCTATGTGTATACATAAACACCCTCCCTCATGGACCTCCCTTCCTAACTGCGCCCCCATCCCACCCATCTAGGTCCTCACAGAGCACTGAGCTGAGCTCCCAGGACTATACTGCAGCTTCCCACTAGCTATTTATTTTATACATGGTATCATGGTAGGTTCAATCCTGAATTGGGAAGATCCCCTGGAGAAGGGAATGGCAACCCACTCCAGTGTTCTTGCCTGGAGAATTCCATGAATTCTGGCGGGCTACAGTCCATGGGGCTGCAAAAGGTTGAACACAACTGAGCGACCAGCCCTTACTTACTTAGTATGGTAGGGGAGGGTGGGACAAATTGGGAGATTAGGGTTGAAACGTGTGTTTTACTGCATACCTGAATGAATGGGACTCAGACTTTCCTTTGAGAGGCTGCCTAAGAACCTTCAAGAATGTGGTATATCCTCCAACGGATCATGTAGTAGGGAACTGAGCAATTGACAAACCTTGCCAGCTCTGAGAGAACTCAGCAGGTGACTTCATGGCTTAGGATGGTGTTAGTTCTGGCCTTGTGAGAATCAGTGAAACACCAGAATAGCGCCTGGCATACACAGACTTCCAACAAGGTAGAGGGGCGTCTGGCAGGAGAATCGTGATCAGTCAGGGTTGAGGACTGTTGACAGCTCTTGTAGCAGAGAGGTGAGAGTAGAACCACTGTTTTAAGCAGAGACCAGGTCGCAGTGACTCTGGGAATGCATTGCCATGGTTTGATCTACCCAAAGATCTTTTTTTTTTTTTTATCACCTTGAACGTGATTTCCTGTTTTAAGAGGAAAAGATTGTTGCTTAGCAGCCTGATAGTACAGCAACTGTACTGTAACTGTGTCCTCAAAAATTTGAGTTTTACAAAGCCTCAATTAAAATGGTGATGAGTCCATAGGTAACATGACTGTTAAAAACCATATCCTGAATCTTTCCTCTGTCCCAATTCATGGGGCAGAAGAGTGTAAGCACATAATTTTTCTCCAAGAAATACATCATCTTAAATGTAATGAACCATGTCTGGAAATTTAAAACCTCCTCCAACATTTGCATTTGATAATACAACAATTTAATATCTGCAATGTTTTCTTAAACATACCATAATGGGACCAATATCAGTATTAAATGCTTATGGTAATTTTCTCATTGAAATTGTTTTTAAGGATGCAAACCATTATAAATTAGTGAAGAGACTCATTTATAGATTAAAAGTAAATGTAATCCAATTATACTAAGTACCAAAATTGGACTCTGACACGTGATTTCTAGGGGACTACTATATTCATTAGAGGAGTCATTTGTCGTTAGTATGAACCATTTCCATCTGATTAAACGTCTTCAAAATATATTTTCTTAAGAAAATTAGCATGTTTCACAAAATCTTCATTGTAGTTCTAGTATATTCCTACTTTCCCCATGGACAGTATAATACTGTTCCTCAACACAGCCCAAACAAAAGTAGTTTTGAATTATGTGTTTTTACCATTAGTCAACTATGGGCATCTAGTGTAATTTCCGTGATCAGGATGTTTTTGAGGTAAAACATGCTATTATACTTGTTTTCTTGGAAACAAATGTGTACCTTCTGCCTCCCCTGATTTTAGAGATTCCAGGGGATTCATTCTGTCAGGTGTCTGTTATAGATGCTCTGTGAGAGTCTTTAAGGCACTAAACTCATGACTCATTTAAGATGGTGTTAGTCCCAGTGAAACACCAGAATAGCGCCTGGCATACACAGACTTCCAACAAGGTAGAGGCGTCTGGCAGGAGAATCGTGATCAGTCAGGGTTGAGGACTGTTGACAGCTCTTGTAGCAGAGAGGTGAGAGTAGAACCACTGTTTTAAGCAGAGACCAGGTCGCAGTGACTCTGGGAATGCATTGCCATGGTTTGATCTACCCAAAGATCTTTTTTTTTTTTTTATCACCTTGAACGTGATTTCCTGTTTTAAGAGGAAAAGATTGTTGCTTAGCAGCCTGATAGTACAGCAACTGTACTGTAACTGTGTCCTCAAAAATTTGAGTTTTACAAAGCCTCAATTAAAATGGTGATGAGTCCATAGGTAACATGACTGTTAAAAACCATATCCTGAATCTTTCCTCTGTCCCAATTCATGGGGCAGAAGAGTGTAAGCACATAATTTTTCTCCAAGAAATACATCATCTTAAATGTAATGAACCATGTCTGGAAATTTAAAACCTCCTCCAACATTTGCATTTGATAATACAACAATTTAATATCTGCAATGTTTTCTTAAACATACCATAATGGGACCAATATCAGTATTAAATGCTTATGGTAATTTTCTCATTGAAATTGTTTTTAAGGATGCAAACCATTATAAATTAGTGAAGAGACTCATTTATAGATTAAAAGTAAATGTAATCCAATTATACTAAGTACCAAAATTGGACTCTGACACGTGATTTCTAGGGGACTACTATATTCATTAGAGGAGTCATTTGTCGTTAGTATGAACCATTTCCATCTGATTAAACGTCTTCAAAATATATTTTCTTAAGAAAATTAGCATGTTTCACAAAATCTTCATTGTAGTTCTAGTATATTCCTACTTTCCCCATGGACAGTATAATACTGTTCCTCAACACAGCCCAAACAAAAGTAGTTTTGAATTATGTGTTTTTACCATTAGTCAACTATGGGCATCTAGTGTAATTTCCGTGATCAGGATGTTTTTGAGGTAAAACATGCTATTATACTTGTTTTCTTGGAAACAAATGTGTACCTTCTGCCTCCCCTGATTTTAGAGATTCCAGGGGATTCATTCTGTCAGGTGTCTGTTATAGATGCTCTGTGAGAGTCTTTAAGGCACTAAACTCATGACTCATTTAAGATTGGGGTTTATTTTATATTACAAAATCCTTGTATCTAGTAGAAACTGCTGGCTTGAGGGTTCCAAAGGGAATATGACACTTCACATTTTGAGAGAAGAATGTCTTTGGAAAAGAATTCTGATTTTTCAGCTGCTGTTCCTAGTGAGGGGAAATTTCACAGAAATACATCATGAGTCAATCACAATTTTATCACCTTCATTTCTCTGCTTTACTGCCCTTTCATTGCTTAAAAATGAATTATATAGTAAATGTAAAGTAAAAGAGACATAGACTGATTTTATTGTTAATAACTTTGTGGAATTTGAATATCAACATGGGTGATATTTGGAAAAATTTGTTAACAAAATTTAGAGGTAGTAGTTCAGTTTTTAAAAAGTTAGATAATAAATACCAAGGAGATCACTAAAACAATTCAAAAATAATAGGTTTGCCAGTAAGTTTGTTCGGGCTTTTCCATAAAGTGTAATGAAAAAAACCTGAAAGAACTTTATGGCCAACCCAATAAAACTGTCTGCCCCTAAACTAGCAAGCTAATGTTTTGTGTTTTATGTGATTTCTCACCTTGCTAATTGATTGATGGTATCTTGCTATTGTTTCCTTCTTCTAACATGAAACTAAAAACCTCTCCTGTCCGTACGACTTGATGTGACCTAGTTCCACTCTTTCCACAAATTCACTGCCTCATCCCTTAACCTTGACCCAGACTCTGAGCAGTCTCCTGTTAGAGGAAGCTAAAAATCAAATCCCCTCTCTTAAATTATAACACAGATACAAAGATGACCATTCTGTGAATTTTTTTTTCTGGAGGGTGGAGAGGAGGAAGCAGGACATAATCACAGAAGTGTTGGCGGGAGTAGGGGTGCATGTAAAAGAAGTTGCTTTTTAATTTCAAGTTACCATTGTACTGAGAAATAAAAAGCCCAGCTTTTCAAAAATACTAGGGTAACGGGGAGTAGGTGTCTGTTAAAAAGATGCTCAAATGTGTACCTTCTGTTAAGAGATTCCAGGGGATTCATTCTGTCAGGTGTCTGTTATAGATGCTCTGTGAGAGTCTTTAAGGCACTAAACTCATGACTCATTTAAGATTGGGGTTTATTTTATATTACAAAATCCTTGTATCTAGTAGAAACTGCTGGCTTGAGGGTTCCAAAGGGAATATGACACTTCACATTTTGAGAGAAGAATGTCTTTGGAAAAGAATTCTGATTTTTCAGCTGCTGTTCCTAGTGAGGGGAAATTTCACAGAAATACATCATGAGTCAATCACAATTTTATCACCTTCATTTCTCTGCTTTACTGCCCTTTCATTGCTTAAAAATGAATTATATAGTAAATGTAAAGTAAAAGAGACATAGACTGATTTTATTGTTAATAACTTTGTGGAATTTGAATATCAACATGGGTGATATTTGGAAAAATTTGTTAACAAAATTTAGAGGTAGTAGTTCAGTTTTTAAAAAGTTAGATAATAAATACCAAGGAGATCACTAAAACAATTCAAAAATAATAGGTTTGCCAGTAAGTTTGTTCGGGCTTTTCCATAAAGTGTAATGAAAAACCTGAAAGAACTTTATGGCCAACCCAATAAAACTGTCTGCCCCTAAACTAGCAAGCTAATGTTTTGTGTTTTATGTGATTTCTCACCTTGCTAATTGATTGATGGTATCTTGCTATTGTTTCCTTCTTCTAACATGAAACTAAAAACCTCTCCTGTCCGTACGACTTGATGTGACCTAGTTCCACTCTTTCCACAAATTCACTGCCTCATCCCTTAACCTTGACCCAGACTCTGAGCAGTCTCCTGTTAGAGGAAGCTAAAAATCAAATCCCCTCTCTTAAATTATAACACAGATACAAAGATGACCATTCTGTGAATTTTTTTTTCTGGAGGGTGGAGAGGAGGAAGCAGGACATAATCACAGAAGTGTTGGCGGGGAGTAGGGGTGCATGTAAAAGAAGTTGCTTTTTAATTTCAAGTTACCATTGTACTGAGAAATAAAAAGCCCAGCTTTTTCAAAAATACTAGGGTAACAGTGATGACACTGGCCATTGTGAGAATGACTGTGACTGAAACCAAATGTCTGTTACTGTGAAAAATCACTTTAGTGTGCATGCAGTTTCCATGGGGTGCTTGTTAGGTGTCAGATTTCTGGGGCCCCTGAGATGCTCAGTCAGGAAGTCTGGAGGTGGAGCCCAGGAATCTGTATTGTTAACAGGCAGCCCAGCTGATTCTGATGCAAGACAGCTGGGACTGTATCTTGAGTAACGCAAGCCTACCAGGTAAGACCTCCATTGCTCCAGCTTAGAAAGATAGTATGTGGGGACTTCCCTGGTGGCCCAGTGGCTAAGACTGCACCCTCCCAATGCAAAGGCCTGAGTTTGATCTGGTCAAGGGACTATATCCTACATGCTGCAACTAAAGATCTCACATGCTGCAACTAAGAACTTGTGCAGCCAAAAAAAATTGTTTTAAATGCCATAAGAAATACTAGTAGAAGTATTTTAGCTTAGTGTGCTAAGTATTTTAGCTTTAGTGTGCTTTTAGCTTAAATTTGGCAGGTGATAATATTAACAGAAAAATGTCCTTTTAGTCAGACTTGTGTGCTGTTGTTCAGTTGCCCAGTTGTGTATGATTCTTTGTGACCCCATGGACTGCAGCACACCAGGGCTCCCTGTCCCTCACCATCTCCTGAAGTTGGCCCCAGTTCATTTCCATTGGATCAGTGATGCCATCCAACCAACTCATCCTCTGACACCTTTTTTCTCCTTCTGACCTCAGTCTTTCCCATCGTCAGGGACTTTTCAAATGAGATGACCAAAACACTGGAGCTTCAGCTTCAAAATCAGTCCTTCAGATGAATATTCAGTGTCGATTTCCTTTAGGATTGACTGGTTTGATCTCCTTGCTGTCCAAGGGACTCTCAAGAGTCTTAACCAGCACCGCAGTTCAAAAGCATCAATCCCTCAATGGGGTTTTCCTCCAGTCTAGAATTCTCAAAAAGATGACCATTCTGTAAATTTTTTTTTTCTGGAGGGTGGAGAGGAGGAAGCAGGACATAATCACAGAAGTGTTGGCGGGAGTAGGGGTGCATGTAAAAGAAGTTGCTTTTTAATTTCAAGTTACCATTGTACTGAGAAATAAAAAGCCCAGCTTTTTCAAAAATACTAGGGTAACAGTGATGACACTGGCCATTGTGAGAATGACTGTGACTGAAACCAAATGTCTGTTACTGTGAAAAATCACTTTAGTGTGCATGCAGTTTCCATGGGGTGCTTGTTAGGTGTCAGATTTCTGGGGCCCCTGAGATGCTCAGTCAGGAAGTCTGGAGGTGGAGCCCAGGAATCTGTATTGTTAACAGGCAGCCCAGCTGATTCTGATGCAAGACAGCTGGGACTGTATCTTGAGTAACGCAAGCCTACCAGGTAAGACCTCCATTGCTCCAGCTTAGAAAGATAGTATGTGGGGACTTCCCTGGTGGCCCAGTGGCTAAGACTGCACCCTCCCAATGCAAAAGGCCTGAGTTTGATCTGGTCAAGGGACTATATCCTACATGCTGCAACTAAAGATCTCACATGCTGCAACTAAGAACTTGTGCAGCCAAAAAAAATTGTTTTAAATGCCATAAGAAATACTAGTAGAAGTATTTTAGCTTAGTGTGCTAAGTATTTTAGCTTTAGTGTGCTTTTAGCTTAAATTTGGCAGGTGATAATATTAACAGAAAAATGTCCTTTTAGTCAGACTTGTGTGCTGTTGTTCAGTTGCCCAGTTGTGTATGATTCTTTGTGACCCCATGGACTGCAGCACACCAGGGCTCCCTGTCCCTCACCATCTCCTGAAGTTGGCCCCAGTTCATTTCCATTGGATCAGTGATGCCATCCAACCAACTCATCCTCTGACACCTTTTTTCTCCTTCTGACCTCAGTCTTTCCCATCGTCAGGGACTTTTCAAATGAGATGACCAAAACACTGGAGCTTCAGCTTCAAAATCAGTCCTTCAGATGAATATTCAGTGTCGATTTCCTTTAGGATTGACTGGTTTGATCTCCTTGCTGTCCAAGGGACTCTCAAGAGTCTTAACCAGCACCGCAGTTCAAAAGCATCAATCCCTCAATGCTGAGCCTTCTTTAGGGTTCAGCTCTCACAACTGTACATGACCACTGGGAAGACCATAGCCTTGAATTGTATAGGCAGCAATAAATAAATATAGCCCCTTATTTGAACAAGTCTATCAGCCCAGCCTGTAGTAGGTCAATGAATGTTAAAGAATGTAAAAATAAATAGATGACTCAGTCTGTCATTCTTTCCTAACATTGAACCTTGAGTAAATGATTCTCTATGGAAGACTTCTTAACTCTAAAATTATACATGCCACTAAACATTTCTGTATTTCTGTAAACTATATTTCTGTCAGCTTTCAAGATTAGAGTGTGACGTTGAATTCTGTGGTTGCAGATTAAAATCTGATGGAACAAAACTCAGCTTTTTTTTTGGTCACACCACATGGTATGTGGTATTCTAATTCCCCAACCAGAGATGGGATTATCTGTGCCCCCTGCAGTGGAAGTGCAAAGTCTTAACCACTGGACTGCCAGGGAAGTCCCCAAATCAGCTTTTAATGCACTTATACAGTCTTCATCACAAACTGGGGAGCTGTGAACTTAACACATATATAAGACAACCTAAGAATGTAATTTCCTTCCTAATAGTTAACTGTGAAAGATGTGAGACATTTTACATGTCTGTCATGTTCCTTTGACTTTCACCAGCAATCCCCACTTTAGAACTGAGATGGTTTCAGTTTGACTTTTAGGAGAGTGAGCTATCAAGACAAGTATAATCCCACTGTCTGCTCTCTGAAGGGCTTGGTCAAACAGTGACTACCGTGGAATCTGATGTAAGGTTATCAGAGGAGAATGTGTTTGGACCACCTCCATCTCACCCCCATTGGCCAGGAAGGGATCCTGCCCCAAGATTATGAGGATGGCCACGCATAGAACAGCTGGGCAGATGAGACTGACAGTAATTTACGAGTCACAATCCTCATGGCCTGGGGGAGGAGGATGCTGCCTGCCATGCAGCTTCACACAGGGCTTGTATTTGGGAACAGAGTGAACAACCAGGAGCTGCATGTGGCAGGCGCTGTCCTAGGAAGAGGTGCATGCCGGGGCTCCTGAGGAAGGATGTCATTGAACTTGTCTGAATAATTCAGTGGTCTGGCAGGGGACTGAATCCCACTGCTCAGGGATAAATGAGGATTGTGCCTGATCCCTTGATAAGGAGAGTTGTTTATAGGCAGCAATAAATAAATATAGCCCCTTATTTGAACAAGTCTATCAGCCCAGCCTGTAGTAGGTCAATGAATGTTAAAGAATGTAAAAATAAATAGATGACTCAGTCTGTCATTCTTTCCTAACATTGAACCTTGAGTAAATGATTCTCTATGGAAGACTTCTTAACTCTAAAATTATACATGCCACTAAACATTTCTGTATTTCTGTAAACTATATTTCTGTCAGCTTTCAAGATTAGAGTGTGACGTTGAATTCTGTGGTTGCAGATTAAAATCTGATGGAACAAAACTCAGCTTTTTTTTTGGTCACACCACATGGTATGTGGTATTCTAATTCCCCAACCAGAGATGGGATTATCTGTGCCCCCTGCAGTGGAAGTGCAAAGTCTTAACCACTGGACTGCCAGGGAAGTCCCCCAAATCAGCTTTTAATGCACTTATACAGTCTTCATCACAAACTGGGGAGCTGTGAACTTAACACATATATAAGACAACCTAAGAATGTAATTTCCTTCCTAATAGTTAACTGTGAAAGATGTGAGACATTTTACATGTCTGTCATGTTCCTTTGACTTTCACCAGCAATCCCCACTTTAGAACTGAGATGGTTTCAGTTTGACTTTTAGGAGAGTGAGCTATCAAGACAAGTATAATCCCACTGTCTGCTCTCTGAAGGGCTTGGTCAAACAGTGACTACCGTGGAATCTGATGTAAGGTTATCAGAGGAGAATGTGTTTGGACCACCTCCATCTCACCCCCATTGGCCAGGAAGGGATCCTGCCCCAAGATTATGAGGATGGCCACGCATAGAACAGCTGGGCAGATGAGACTGACAGTAATTTACGAGTCACAATCCTCATGGCCTGGGGGAGGAGGATGCTGCCTGCCATGCAGCTTCACACAGGGCTTGTATTTGGGAACAGAGTGAACAACCAGGAGCTGCATGTGGCAAGCGCTGTCCTAGAAAGAGGGTGCATGCCGGGGGCTCCTGAGGAAGGATGTCATTGAACTTGTCTGAATAATTCAGTGGTCTGGCAGGGGACTGAATCCCACTGCTCAGGGATAAATAAGGATTGTGCCTGATCCCCTTGATAAGGAGAGTTGTTTAGGTGGGGGTCTTGTCCACAAGAACAGAGTGAGGAGGGGAACTTGCAGCTGGGTCACTTAAAGTCCTTCTGGTTTTACCAGATGTAAACAGGACACAGTACTAGGTCCTCATTTTAGATCTTAGACCACATAGCATGTGCTTTCTTTATCAAGCTTAGCATTTTGTTTTTGTTTTTTTTAATCCATAGCAGAAGATTGTGAACCAATTACTTTGAACTGCCCGGCAAATTCTGATGTGCAGCACCAGGTAAGAATAATTTCAGTTTTATTCTAACCCCCTTGTTTTTTTTTTTCCAAGTCACTCAGTTGTGTCCAACTCTTTCCAACCCCATGGATAAGCTGTAGACTTGTCCAGGCAAGAATACTGGAGTGGGTAGCCTATCCCTTCTCCACGGGGATCTTCCCAACCCAGGAATCGAACCGGGTCTCCTGCATTGCAGGCAGATTCATTATCAACTGAGTTATCAGGGAAACCCTATTTTTTTTACTCCTAGATGCATGCTAATTGAATTAGAATTTATTTAGTAATTATCTTCTAGAGCTTCAAAAATAAAGAACAGGATTTTTAGAAAGTAAGCATGGGAATGATCTTTAAGCATCCCAGTAATATAGCATATCTATACAATTTATGTTACTTTTAGTAACTGGGGTGGCTTTAGTCCACTCTTTGAAATAAATATTTATCCATATGCCAAAGAGAGACCATCATTCTTATTGAGTTAGAAAGGAGAGTTACTTTTCACACATCATTGGTATGCTGTGGATAGAAAGTTTTTAAAGAAGCCTCAATGCAACTGGGTAGTTTAAAGCCATTTTTGTAATGTTTTATGAAACTTTTACTTTGTTCAGATGTCAGATTTTAATATATTGTTTTTAATTGTCCTTTTACAAAATATATCTGTTATTTTCTGATTTTAAAAGAGTTTTTTTTTTTTTTTTTAAATTTTGGCCTCTTTTATTGGTTCTTCATTTATTTATTTTCATCCATCTTTATTCTTTGGCCTGTGTGGGCCTCTCATTGTAGGGGTCCCTCTCACTACAGAGCACTGGCTCTGGGCACATGTGCCCCAAAGCACTGGCTGGTAATTGGACACACTGGTCCAGCTGCTCTGCGGCACATGGGATCTTCCCTGGCCAGGGATCGAACTGGCACCCCTCGCACTGCAAGGTGGACTCTTTACCCACTGGACCACCAGGGAAGCCCAGTGTTTGTTATTTTAAACTTCAGATCAGACAAAAATGTACCAAAAGGCTGAGAATCCCTTGTCGCATTCCACTACTTACCTTTTGAGGGACAGGAAGTCCCCTACATAGGAACAAGTTCAGTTCTGAAAGCACGTTTGTAAGTCCAATTTATTCATAAGTCCAATAAAGTTAGCCTAGGTACCCAGCTAACACAATCGGCCATATAGTACTGTACAGTAATAGGTCTGTAATACTTTTCACACAAATAGTACATTTAAAAAACACAAAAGATAAAACATTTTTAACTTTACAATACAGTACTTTGAAAAATACAGTAGTGCAGTACAACGGCTGGTGCTCCTTGGCACGACCAGCTAGGTCACTGCTGCCTCGACATTAGCTTCCAGGCATCCTGGGCCTGAAATACAGATACAGTGCTACTGTCCTCCATGCGGTAAAGAACACTAAAGCACAGCCACTTGTATAGGGTGCACACATGTGACAGTGTACACCAGACATGTGAACCCACGTTCACATCTGTGCAGGTTCTCAGCTTGAAGGTTCGTAGGTGGCAGACTTACTGTACCTCCTTCCAGAGACTTCTTTGGGTGACCGTGGGCTTTAGTTACATCTTGTACTTTCCAGCCCATCTTTGTTCACTCCCTGAAAGCTCAGTAGCAAAACTGCCCCCCACCTCACATCCACTGAACTACAGTTAGGACATTAAAAGTCTCAAACAGGGCTTCCCTGGTGGTCCAGTGGGTAAAGAGTCTGCCTTGCAGTGCATGGGGCACCGGTTCAATCCCTGGCCCAGGAAGATCCCACATGCTGCACAGCGACTGTACTGGTGTGTCCAATTACGAGCTAGCACTCTGGAGCACATGAGCTCAGAGCCAGTGCTCTGCAGCAAGAGAGGCCACTGCAGTGGGAGGCCCACACAAGCTGAAGAATAACAATGGATGAAAAAATAAATAAATAAAATCAATAAAAAGAGGCCAAAATTAAAAAAAAACAAAGTCTCAAACAGGAGCTTTTGCCTCAAGACAGACGGATTGGGTCCAGCTCTCTCTATAATACCAAGTTAATTTTTAACAAGACTAATGTGCAGCTTGCCTTGCCTGGACAATCCCATGATAGAGGAACCTGACAGGCTACAGTCCATGGGATTGCACAGAGTCAGACACAACTGAGAGTGACCAACACTTTTAATTTTCAGGCTTCCTCTTAAGACACGTCAGTGATAAATCAATAATGGTGACACTCTTAGATAATCAAATCAGTTTTGTAGTAAAGCAGACATACAGTAGTTGACAAGATAAGCAATTTTAATCATAAACACAGTTCTCTTGAAAATTGTCAGTGATGTGACTTGGGGGGTCTTCAGTCACCTACTGGGAATATCATTTTCTTATTTATTAATACTGATACTTAACATTTTCCTTGGAATTGAAATCTAATGCTGGACTTCGATAATGACTGCATTTCAACTATTTAGTGAACATTTTTTCCTTTCTTGTAATCCTTAATTTGTTTAACAAAGTTTTGCTCTTCACATTTTTTTTGTGACATGGTACAGATTCCTTGGAAGATACAAGAAAGTTACATTATTTAGTTTTAGAGATTTTCCAAAATCGTATAAGATTAGGTACAAAATATACATTAGGACATTGTTCAGTATATTTTCTAATTTTAATGTTACAGTTCTGGCTTTATCAAGTATAGACTATCTTCAGCAATTTAAAAGAAGGCTTCTCAATTAAAAAAGCAGAGGAAAACCTATTTGAGATTTCTACTTAGGTTCTGTTTTAAAACAGGATGTGTTATAGTCCTATAAAAAGTGGCAGTGTACCTATTGCTTCAGTTGGTTATTTCTTTGCATAATCTGTAGGATTTGTTCTAACCGCTAGATATCCAGAAAGAATCTTTGAAACCAGCTTGGCAGTTAGAACAAAGAAAACTCACTAGGGGAGAAACGTTTAAAAAAGAGCAACCAACACTTCATTTTCTGTAGCTCTGACATTAAAAGTAAGTTGAAAATGCATTCTATTTAACATTTGCTGTTCCTTTGCCTTTGCCTTTTAAGGAACTAATTTATAAGCTAAAATCCATTCCTGTATAAGACTTCATTTTAGCCAGCTTTTTTGAACAATGCCAAGGAAAAACATTGGGGTGTCCTGTTTGTCAAAAATAGAAATCTGACATCTCACAGAGTTTCATAAAGAACCATTTACCTCTTGTCATTCAGAGTCAATACCCCTTCAACCAGTCATCCTGCCTCTACAGTTCATTACAGCTGGTACTTACCCAGCCTGTGTGCTGAGACTGGCTGTTCTTGGACGTGGGATACACAGCATGGGGCTGAGGGGAGTGGAAGAGAGAGAAGGAGACCAGACCACAGGCTGAGCTTCTAGCCTTGCTGGAGAAGCAATGGCCATAGCATTAGGCTCTAGTTGCGGATATGGTTCAGCTGTTTACAAATTTTTCATGGTTTTTTATGTTCTTGAAAACATTTCCTAGAACCTTTAAGTCAAACAAGAAAATTGTAACCACTTTAACTACATGTGTACATGTTCGGCAAATGATAGCAGAGCAAAATCATGCCAGTTTGTAACTAAGAATCCATGCCAAGAGGGGACTGAGATAATAAGAAAAATAGTAACTACGAGGATGCTAAGTTGATGTTAAAGGCTATGAAGAAATGACATTTTCCTCTATGTTGTTTGTTTGGTTTTACCAAACTGTCATTTTTTTAAGTTTTAAAAGCCACATCAAATTATTGGTATGATATGTTATTATTAGTGTGATACTAATATATGATGTTGTTAATAAGAGAAACCAGTGTAGGGTATATAGGAATGCTCTATATTATCTTCTCAAGTTTTCTGTAAATCTAACACTATTTCAAAACATATACATACACACATACATATGTGTATATGTATTTTTTAATTTTTTTTTCTTTTTTGACCATGCTAGACAGCATATGGGATCTTAGTCCTGTGCCCAAGGATTGAACCCCCATCCCCTGCCCTGGAAGCATGAAGTCTTACCCACTGGACCAACAGGGAAGCCATGAAACATACATATATTTTTTTAAAAACACATTCAACAGAGTTTAAAATCTAGAAAAATGAAAAAACTCATCAAAAATTCTACTACTCTAATACAACTATTTTTGTCATTTTGATATATTCCCTTATGTATTTTTTCACATGGATAATTATTGAAAAAACTGTTTGCAGAAAATTTTTTATCTTGCTTATGTTGTATAATACAGTCTTACAAACATTTCACCAATGTGCTTCATGGTTTTACCAGCCATCTGAATGGCTGCATGATACTGTCATGCCTTATATTTATTGATAACAGAAATAGATTTGAAGATGTGTGTCTCAGGGCGGGGTGAGAGCACACCTGGTAGAAGGAACGCTCTGAGGAGCCAAGGCTCCCAGGAGAGTCAAGGACAGATACTTTGCCTGAAGCTAGGGAATTCGCAGATTGTAGCTGGTGAGGTGGGAAGATCTGTTCGATCTGGAGCCCCAGAGCCTTGAATCATGCCAGAGAGAGGTAGTTGGAAGGTACTGGGGACTTTAAGGGATGATTCTGTGACAGTACCTGGGCCCCAGAGGTGCTGGAGAGAGATGAGACTAGGCCCGTAAGCAGGAGAGGGATGCTACTGACAATATCAGTGGGAAATTTAGGAGGAATATAAGATTTGTGGGTTGTTAGGATTGAGAGTAGGCTTCCTTGGTGGAGAGGAACCTGCGGGGCTGCGGCATGGGGTCGCAAAGAGTTGGACACAACTACGTGATGAGCACTGACTTTTTGGGATTGAGAGTTGTCTGTTTGTGGGCTGCAGAAAAAGGAGATAAAAGTCTGTAGAGTTTGGGTATGTGAGGTGTGTGGCAGGAAACCATGGGTTTAGCATTCCTGCATCGGGAGGTTACAAGTGAAGCCCGAGGGAAGGATGCGACTGTCCAGGAAGGAGAGAACATACATATCTGTAAACAACAAAACTCTGTAAAAGTTAAAAGTAAAATAAAGGTTTTAAAAAAAAAAAAAAGGCAAAAAGCCAAGGATGGAGCAGAAACAATATTGTAACAAATTCAATAAAGACTTCCTTAAAAAATTTTAAAAGAAGACATCAAGGATATTATAAATGCTTTATGAGTATGTAGTGAATAAATAAAACTGTGAGTAAATCTGTGCAAAATAGAAGCTTTCCACTGGTAATGGCACAGCAGAAAAAAATTATGCAGTGAAAAAAAACAACAGGAAGGGGAGTATCCAGATTGGGTGAGAGTTGCCATGTGTACCAGGAGATCAGAAACAGGCTAGGCTGTGTTCAGGGTGCTATAGCACATGGCAGATATTTAGGAACTCCTAAGGAAAGCAGTGGGAAAGGCTGAGATGTGGAGTCCCCAGGGATGGAGAGCCTGTGCTAGCCCAGGTTCATGGCCTCCTCTCCTCCACTGCCCCATGATGTATCCATGTGGTCTCTACTGCCAGGCTCCCCGCTCCAGAAACCACAGAGGGGCTGAGCGGGCTGGACATGCACACAGGCATCTAGGCTCTCAGGGATTCCCAGGACTCTCTTCTTCAGAAAGTTACTCCAGTTATTTGGGGGATGTTAGCAAGACCATCCTGCCAGCCATCATGGAGAAGTGAGGCAGGTGAGAGAGGGAAAGTAGTGGGGCCAAGTTGCAGAGCTCTGAGCTTCCAGAACAGCACAGGGAAGAGCAGAACCTTCCCAAACCCAGGAGGAGTTTATAAAAGTCTTGCAGGTGATCCTGATGGGCCCACTGCCTCCCCAAAATGAGATCATCAAATGGAAGGGAGAACGTGTTGGGCCATGGGTTAAGCTCACCTATTGCACAGCTAGGTTGATGTCTGAGTAGTTTTAGTTTATGTTAACATAAATCTACAGTTGAAGTTATTGTGAGATTAGTCTCAAACGATGCTCGTATCCTTCATCTGGGGTATCCTCCCTCTGGGATATCCTCTTGCCACTCTGCCCTTCTTGGCCACTTGTGGATAATCCATGAGCCTGGACATCACTTGCTCACAGAGAGTACTTCAAACATTGGCTCTGGAAAGAGGCAGGGTCTGGCACTGTCCAGTGGCTGCTATTGACCTGACCCTTTAGGCATTAGTGAACATCCTCAAGGACAAATTTTAAAACTTAGAGGAGAGACTTTCCTGGCAGCCCAGTGGTAAAGACTCCACACTTCCAGTGCAGGGGACGTGGGTTTGTATTAGAGCACAGCCGATTGAAAATGCTGTCATAGGGCTTTGTCATAGGGCTTCCCTGGTGGTCCAGTGGGTAGGGACACCGCCTTGCAGTGCAAGGGGTGCCAGTTCGATCCCTGGCCTGGGAAGATCCCACATGCCGCGGAGTGGCTGGACTGATGTGTCCAATTACTGAGCCGGAGCTCTGGAGCGCATGTGCCCAGAGCCGGTGCTCTGCGACAACAGAAGCCATTGTGATGGGAGGCCGACACAGGCCAAAGAACAAAGATGGATGAAAATAGATAAATGAAAGACCAACAGAAGTGGTCTGCCTGCCCTCCTCCCTCACCAACCCACCTCCCCGCCAAAAGAAAATATTGTCATAGTTTCAGGTGCACAGCAAAGGAACTCAGCCATACATATACATGTATCCATTCTCCCCCAAACTCCCCCCTCCCATCCAGGCTTCCATGTGACATTTTTTTTTATTCCTATATATCCCACATTCTGAATCTTTATATGTCTTTTTTTTCTTTTCCCCATCATGCTCTTTTATTTATACTTACCCTTATCTATCCCCTTATTCTTTGGCATGTGCAGGCCTCCCACTTCAGTGTCCCCTCACTGCAGAGTACCGGCTCCGGGCGCGTGCACTCCAGAGCACTGGCTCATAGTTGGGCACACTAGTCCAGCCTCTCCACAGCATGTGGGATCTTCCCAGGCCAGGGATCGAACTGGTGCGCCTTGCACTGCAGGGCGGACTCTTTACCCGCTGGACCACCAGGGTATCCCCCATGTAACATTAAGCAGAGTTCCCTGTGCTATACAGTATGACCTTGTTGGTTATCTATTTTAAATGCTCGTATCCTTCATCTGGGGTATCCTCCTCTGGGATATCCTCTTGCCACTCTGCCCTTCTTGGCCACTTGTGGATAATCCATGAGCCTGGACATCACTTGCTCACAGAGAGTACTTCAAACATTGGCTCTGGAAAGAGGCAGGGTCTGGCACTGTCCAGTGGCTGCTATTGACCTGACCCTTTAGGCATTAGTGAACATCCTCAAGGACAAATTTTAAAACTTAGAGGAGAGACTTTCCTGGCAGCCCAGTGGTAAAGACTCCACACTTCCAGTGCAGGGGACGTGGGTTTGTATTAGAGCACAGCCGATTGAAAATGCTGTCATAGGGCTTTGTCATAGGGCTTCCCTGGTGGTCCAGTGGGTAGGGACACCGCCTTGCAGTGCAAGGGTGCCAGTTCGATCCCTGGCCTGGGAAGATCCCACATGCCGCGGAGTGGCTGGACTGATGTGTCCAATTACTGAGCCGGAGCTCTGGAGCGCATGTGCCCAGAGCCGGTGCTCTGCGACAACAGAAGCCATTGTGATGGGAGGCCGACACAGGCCAAAGAACAAAGATGGATGAAAATAGATAAATGAAAGACCAACAGAAGTGGTCTGCCTGCCCTCCTCCCTCACCAACCCACCTCCCCGCCAAAAGAAAATATTGTCATAGTTTCAGGTGCACAGCAAAGGAACTCAGCCATACATATACATGTATCCATTCTCCCCCAAACTCCCCCCTCCCATCCAGGCTTCCATGTGACATTTTTTTTTATTCCTATATATCCCACATTCTGAATCTTTATATGTCTTTTTTTTCTTTTCCCCATCATGCTCTTTTATTTATACTTACCCTTATCTATCCCCTTATTCTTTGGCATGTGCAGGCCTCCCACTTCAGTGTCCCCTCACTGCAGAGTACCGGCTCCGGGCGCGTGCACTCCAGAGCACTGGCTCATAGTTGGGCACACTAGTCCAGCCTCTCCACAGCATGTGGGATCTTCCCAGGCCAGGGATCGAACTGGTGCGCCTTGCACTGCAGGGCGGACTCTTTACCCGCTGGACCACCAGGGTATCCCCCATGTAACATTAAGCAGAGTTCCCTGTGCTATACAGTATGACCTTGTTGGTTATCTATTTTAAATATAGGAGTGTGAACTCCTTTAGTTTCCTAAATGACCCTATATGTGATGCCCTATTATTCTGCCCATTTTACTGAGGCATAGAAAGGTTAAATAATTTAAGATCATACAGCTATTGAATAGTAGAGCCAACATTTGAAGTGCACAGGCAGTGTAACTCCAGAATCCATGCTGCAGCTGTGACTGGCCTTGCCATGGCCTTTGGAGCTAGACAGACATACCAGGACCTACAGTCCCTACCAGGCCACTTAGCTGTATCCACCTGATCTGTCAGATTCCACATCTGAAAAATGGCTATAATAATACAAGTCTCGTAGCATCCAGTAGATGCCCCATAAATGTCTGGTTAGTATGTTTCAATGAAGTGAACTATATACAGTAGTTAAATAGTTCTTGCAGTTCAAAACCTTCCTCTTCATCTCCAAGTCTGGCCTGATCTGAAATGTTGAGGCCCCAAAGAAGGACTGGTAGCCTTGGTTCGCCTCCCCTTCCCCAGCAAGTGGGCATTGAACACTGCAATGACCTGATGCAGGCAAAGCATTCCCAGCTGAATGTTCACCTCTGCCCCTGACAGCTAATCCCAGATCCTTCTCTCTCAGAAGTATGTCCTGCACCTCTTACCTGGGGCAGGATCCCTCTCAAGAAGGTGATGGCTCTGGTCCATTCAGCCATGGCAGACGTTCCCCCTGTCCCACCATCAGCAGCAGCTCCAGCTGGCTTCTAGCTCCTCTACACACAGTGTTTCCCAGTTGCAGAGGGGTTGGGGCTATGGGGATCTACAGATCCATAAGCATGAGGCTAAGGAGTGAGAGGCCATTTCCCCCTTTTGGTAAACATCTCCGACAAGCGGCAATCCTGAGGCCACCCCCTTACATGGCTTGGGGGTGGGATAGAGAGAAGGAAGAAAGCAGCCTCATCTCTCAGTACTTCTATTGGTTCCTTCAAAGAAATCTCTTCTAGCATGTGGGATCTTCCCAGGCCAGGGATCGAACTGGTGCGCCTTGCACTGCAGGGCGGACTCTTTACCCGCTGGACCACCAGGGTATCCCCCATGTAACATTAAGCAGAGTTCCCTGTGCTATACAGTATGACCTTGTTGGTTATCTATTTTAAATATAGGAGTGTGAACTCCTTTAGTTTCCTAAATGACCCTATATGTGATGCCCTATTATTCTGCCCATTTTACTGAGGCATAGAAAGGTTAAATAATTTAAGATCATACAGCTATTGAATAGTAGAGCCAACATTTGAAGTGCACAGGCAGTGTAACTCCAGAATCCATGCTGCAGCTGTGACTGGCCTTGCCATGGCCTTTGGAGCTAGACAGACATACCAGGACCTACAGTCCCTACCAGGCCACTTAGCTGTATCCACCTGATCTGTCAGATTCCACATCTGAAAAATGGCTATAATAATACAAGTCTCGTAGCATCCAGTAGATGCCCCATAAATGTCTGGTTAGTATGTTTCAATGAAGTGAACTATATACAGTAGTTAAATAGTTCTTGCAGTTCAAAACCTTCCTCTTCATCTCCAAGTCTGGCCTGATCTGAAATGTTGAGGCCCCAAAGAAGGACTGGTAGCCTTGGTTCGCCTCCCCTTCCCCAGCAAGTGGGCATTGAACACTGCAATGACCTGATGCAGGCAAAGCATTCCCAGCTGAATGTTCACCTCTGCCCCTGACAGCTAATCCCAGATCCTTCTCTCTCAGAAGTATGTCCTGCACCTCTTACCTGGGGCAGGATCCCTCTCAAGAAGGTGATGGCTCTGGTCCATTCAGCCATGGCAGACGTTCCCCCTGTCCCACCATCAGCAGCAGCTCCAGCTGGCTTCTAGCTCCTCTACACACAGTGTTTCCCAGTTGCAGAGGGGTTGGGGCTATGGGGATCTACAGATCCATAAGCATGAGGCTAAGGAGTGAGAGGCCATTTCCCCCTTTTGGTAAACATCTCCGACAAGCGGCAATCCTGAGGCCACCCCCTTACATGGCTTGGGGGTGGGATAGAGAGAAGGAAGAAAGCAGCCTCATCTCTCAGTACTTCTATTGGTTCCTTCAAAGAAATCTCTTCTATCAGCTGAAGATGGGGCTTATACCACTATTCTTGGCCCCTCTCAGCTGGTCCTTTGGGATTTACCTGTCACCCCTCTGTGAGAGGTATGCATACCATTGTCCTCAGCTTGGAGCCCCAGTCAAACTCTTAAGACAGTGAGAAAGTACCCCACTTTCTATCCTATGATATTCTATGCCATTGAGTTTCCTGATTATGGACTTTGAGTTTTTTTTTCAACTATCTTGCTGTTCTCGGGACTGCAGTGGTGGGTGTCCACATGTCCATCCCCTCCGTGTAAGGCTATGTATTTCCTTAGACTCTGTTTATATCTCTGTTTATAGGTTGGACAGTTTGTTCTTCCATTAAGCAAGTTATAAAGGCTCAAAGTCTATTCCTAGTCATAAATACCACCAAATTTTTAAAAACATGCTGTCTTATCTCTGGAAAGCCTATCAGCAGCTAATTGACTTTTTCAAAATTAAACAAGCCTTTCAATGTAAAAGTTCTTCATTATGTTACTCAGAGTCAGTGGTGTAGGGTGGGGGCATAGGGGACCTGCATCCAGTTTTAAACCACAGACACTCCAAGGACACTGGCGAGCTGATAGTGTTGCACAAAGTATAATAGGATGGTGAAGACATTGAAGCCAGAAAACTGTTTTAGTCCATGGCTGATGCTACAGTAGCAACCCCTAGAGATGACAATTCATTTTGCATCTTATTTATTCACTAAGCAAGCTGAAGTCTTTATTTCTAAGCATACTTTTTTGTTAATTTTTTGGCCTCTTTTATTTATTTATTTATTTAATTTATTTATTCTTTTTTTTTTTTAGAGATTTATTTATTTATTTTGAGTGGGGGTCGGGTTGGGGAGGGAGGGGAGCAGGCGGGCCACTTCTATTGGTCTTTCATTTCTCTATTTTCATCCGTCTTTGTTCTTTGGCTCCTGTGGGCCTCCCATCGCGGTGGCGTCTGTCATTGCTGAGCGCCGGCTCTGGGCGCATGCGCTCCAGAGCTCCGGCTCAGTAACTGGACACATCAGTCCAGCCACTCCGCGGCACGTGGGATCTTCCCAGGCCAGGGATTGAACCGGCATCCCTTGCACTGCAAGGCGGTGTCCTTACCCACTGGACCACCAGGGGAAGCCCTAATTTATTTATTCTTATCCATCTTTATTCTTTGGCCTGTGTGGGCCTCCCATTGCAGTGACCGCTCTCGCTGCAGAGCACCGGCTCTGGGCGCATGCGCTGTAATTGTAACTGGACACACCAGTCCAGCTGCTCTGTGGCACATGGGATCTTCCCTGGTCAGGGATCGAACCGGTGCCCCCTGCATTGCAAGGCGGACACCTTACTCATTAGACCAACAGGGAAGCCCTAAGCATACTCATTTTATCTTAGGCAGGACTCTTCCCCCGAAGCTTTGGTCCTTTGGGCTCCCCACTTCTTCCCAGGCCTCCCACACACCCTCCATCATGACAGAGGCTGGAGTCCTGTCTATATTTTATCTTATCTCCTAAGCTTGGTGACACCTGGTACTAAATCAGAGTGGAGGCTCGGCATTGCTGATCTTGACCATTTAGATAGTGGATTTGGGCTCAGCTGCCCAGATTGACAAGTTGGCATCTTTAGAGCTGAAGAGGACTCTAGAAATCATATTGTGTCCTAGAGGAAGCCTGGACCAGTGGCTGAGTAGCCAAGTAGGGACCTGGGGAACTTGTCCAGTGACCCTTTCTTCCTACCCCTACCCCCTTATACCTAGCATTTCTGAGTCAGTAGTAGTTGGTGTTACAGTTCCTGCCGGGACTCTTGCTTGGCCTAAACCTGGGAAATTTTAGGCTTTTCCACAGCTCTTGATAGGGTAAAAGCTACTGGAACAAAATTGGTAAATGGAGGGGTTGCTCTTTTCTTTAAATTAGACTGAGAGCTGGCTGGCACAATCCCATCCAGCAGCCTCATTGCCTTGGCAGAGGTACCAGCCCATCAGACCATCTGCAAACTTGAAGCAATTACGTGTGTTTTAATAACAGGGAATGGACCCACCAGCTTTTGCTGTGGATGGTGTCTTCTGTGAGTCAGCCCAGCAGGCCCCTGCCTGCCCTCCTGGATACACAGCAATCCTTTCAAGCTCTGACAGGATCTGTTTGATCGATTGGCGAGTCCTTTTGTTTGTTCTCTAAGGGAAATCAGATCGTTCTGCATTTAGTAAATGCTCAGTAGTTCCTTATTTCACCCCAATGTGAGGTTTAAAGACAGGGAACCAGGTAAAACTATAGAACTTTATCCAGAAACTACATTTGGCATTTTTTGGGAATTGTTTTTTAATTGACAGCTATTGTCTTGGGTTATTAGTCAGATTTTCCTCCTTTGTATGATTTTATTTTATTTTTTTTTTTTCTGTATGATTTAAAAAATTTTTTTTTAAAGATTTTTTTTCATGTGGACCATTTTTTTAAGTCTTCATTGAGTTTGTTACAATATTGTTTGCTTCATGTGTTGGTTTTTTGGCCTGGAGGCATGTGAGATCTTAGCTCCTGGATCAGAGACCAAACCCACACCCCCTTAACATTGAAAGGTGAAGTCCTGACCACTAGACCACGAGGGAATTCCCCTATTTGTTTATTAATTTTTTAATTAAATGGCAAACATTGTGATTTTTGCATTATTGGTCTGGATTTTGTTGAGTTCCTTTGTTTTATTTCATTTCTGGCTGAGCTGCTTGGCTTTTGGTGTCTTAGTTCCCTGACCAGGGATCAAAACTGGGCTCCTACAGTGGAAGCACAGAATTGCAACCACCTGACTGGCCAGGAAGAACCTTACACTAGGGGTTTTTAACTCTGGTGAGGGGAACTCCCTTTAGCTTTACAATCACTGTCTCCCAGTTCAAATGGATTGCACTTTCTTTTTTTTATTATTTTTTTAAATTTTAATTCTTTATTTTAAGGTCTTATAGAATTTTGTTGTTCACCGGACACGTATGTTCCCAGATCAGTCATATGCATATCCATGGTCCCCACCCCACCCCAGTTCACCCCATCCCACCCCTCCAGACCATCACCCCAAGCCATTGTAAGCACTCCTATTCCCTTAGCACAATGACACTAGCTATCTTTTCCACACATGACAGTATAGGTTTCCATGTTACTCCCTCCATGCCTCCCACCCACTGTTCCTTCCCCACAATGTCCACATGTCTGTTCTCTGTCTGTTTTTCCATGAGTTCACTGTGTTATCATGACCATCCTTTCAAGCTCTGACAGGATCTGTTTGATCGATTGGCGAGTCCTTTTGTTTGTTCTCTAAGGAAATCAGATCGTTCTGCATTTAGTAAATGCTCAGTAGTTCCTTATTTCACCCCAATGTGAGGTTTAAAGACAGGGAACCAGGTAAAACTATAGAACTTTATCCAGAAACTACATTTGGCATTTTTTGGGAATTGTTTTTTAATTGACAGCTATTGTCTTGGGTTATTAGTCAGATTTTCCTCCTTTGTATGATTTTATTTTATTTTTTTTTTTTCTGTATGATTTAAAAAATTTTTTTTTAAAGATTTTTTTTCATGTGGACCATTTTTTTAAGTCTTCATTGAGTTTGTTACAATATTGTTTGCTTCATGTGTTGGTTTTTTGGCCTGGAGGCATGTGAGATCTTAGCTCCTGGATCAGAGACCAAACCCACACCCCCTTAACATTGAAAGGTGAAGTCCTGACCACTAGACCACGAGGGAATTCCCCTATTTGTTTATTAATTTTTTAATTAAATGGCAAACATTGTGATTTTTGCATTATTGGTCTGGATTTTGTTGAGTTCCTTTGTTTTATTTCATTTCTGGCTGAGCTGCTTGGCTTTTGGTGTCTTAGTTCCCTGACCAGGGATCAAAACTGGGCTCCTACAGTGGAAGCACAGAATTGCAACCACCTGACTGGCCAGGAAGAACCTTACACTAGGGGTTTTTAACTCTGGTGAGGGGAACTCCCTTTAGCTTTACAATCACTGTCTCCCAGTTCAAATGGATTGCACTTTCTTTTTTTTATTATTTTTTTAAATTTTAATTCTTTATTTTAAGGTCTTATAGAATTTTGTTGTTCACCGGACACGTATGTTCCCAGATCAGTCATATGCATATCCATGGTCCCCACCCCACCCCAGTTCACCCCATCCCACCCCTCCAGACCATCACCCCAAGCCATTGTAAGCACTCCTATTCCCTTAGCACAATGACACTAGCTATCTTTTCCACACATGACAGTATAGGTTTCCATGTTACTCCCTCCATGCCTCCCACCCACTGTTCCTTCCCCACAATGTCCACATGTCTGTTCTCTGTCTGTTTTTCCATGAGTTCACTGCGTGTGTTATCATGACCATCCTACTGGATTTCATATATATGTGTTAATATACTGTACTTGTCTTTCTCTTTTTGACTTACTTCACTTTTTATGATACGTTCTAGAGCCAGCCACCTCATTAGGACTGAGTCTTCTGTATTTCTTTTAACAGCCGAGTAGTATTCCGTTGTATATATGTACCAGAGTTTCTGGATCCATTCATTCGTCGATGGACATCTAGGTTGCTTCCATGTTCTGGCTATTGTATAGAGAGCTGCAATGAACATTGGGATACAGGTGCTTCTTTCAGTTTTGATCTCATCAGGATATAAGCCTAAAAGTGGGATTGCTGGGTCATAGGGTGCTTCTATTTTAAGTTTTTTAAGAAATCTCCACACTGTCTTCCATAGCGGCTGTATCAATTGACATTCCCACCAGCAATGCAAGAGGGTTCCCTTTTCTCCGCACCCTCTCCAGCATTTATTGTCTGTCGATTTGTTGATGATGGCCATTCTGACGGGTGTGAGGTGATACCTCATTGTAGTTTTAATTTGCATTTCTCTAATAATAAGCGAGGTTGAGCATCGTTTCATGTGCTTTTAGGCCATCTGTATGTCCTCTTTGGAGAGATGTCTCTTTAGATCTTTTTCCCATTTTTTGGTTGTGTTGTTCATTTTTCCGGTGCTGAGTTGTCTGAGTTGTTTGTAGATTTTGCACTTTCTTGAACCAGTATTTACTTATCCTGGATGGTGACCTGCCTGCCTTCTCTCTGTGCTCTGCCATCCATGGGAACCATTGCATCTATAGTGCGTCATCCCCAAGCACAAGCCCTCCTGCATTTCTGACCCAGCCTGGTCTCTTTCTCTTTTCCTCCCCCTCACTCCTTCTGTCCATCCTCTGACTGAGCTGACGGCAGGCTCAGCTCATCAGGCATTTTGGTGATACTCTTGCTGATTTGGGGTGGAATTTCCCAGCCCAGCCCTGGGGTGGGTGGACCAAGACTCACCCCTCTCTCTAGTCTTGTTTCCTGGAGAAGATCACAGTGCGTGTTCCATCATGACCATTCCTACAATGTCCACATGTCTGTTCTCTGTCTGTTTTTCCATGAGTTCACTGCGTGTGTTATCATGACCATCCTACTGGATTTCATATATATGTGTTAATATACTGTACTTGTCTTTCTCTTTTTGACTTACTTCACTTTTTATGATACGTTCTAGAGCCAGCCACCTCATTAGGACTGAGTCTTCTGTATTTCTTTTAACAGCCGAGTAGTATTCCGTTGTATATATGTACCAGAGTTTCTGGATCCATTCATTCGTCGATGGACATCTAGGTTGCTTCCATGTTCTGGCTATTGTATAGAGAGCTGCAATGAACATTGGGATACAGGTGCTTCTTTCAGTTTTGATCTCATCAGGATATAAGCCTAAAAGTGGGATTGCTGGGTCATAGGGTGCTTCTATTTTAAGTTTTTTAAGAAATCTCCACACTGTCTTCCATAGCGGCTGTATCAATTGACATTCCCACCAGCAATGCAAGAGGGTTCCCTTTTCTCCGCACCCTCTCCAGCATTTATTGTCTGTCGATTTGTTGATGATGGCCATTCTGACGGGTGTGAGGTGATACCTCATTGTAGTTTTAATTTGCATTTCTCTAATAATAAGCGAGGTTGAGCATCGTTTCATGTGCTTTTAGGCCATCTGTATGTCCTCTTTGGAGAGATGTCTCTTTAGATCTTTTTCCCATTTTTTGGTTGTGTTGTTCATTTTTCCGGTGCTGAGTTGTCTGAGTTGTTTGTAGATTTTGCACTTTCTTGAACCAGTATTTACTTATCCTGGATGGTGACCTGCCTGCCTTCTCTCTGTGCTCTGCCATCCATGGGAACCATTGCATCTATAGTGCGTCATCCCCAAGCACAAGCCCTCCTGCATTTCTGACCCAGCCTGGTCTCTTTCTCTTTTCCTCCCCCTCACTCCTTCTGTCCATCCTCTGACTGAGCTGACGGCAGGCTCAGCTCATCAGGCATTTTGGTGATACTCTTGCTGATTTGGGGTGGAATTTCCCAGCCCAGCCCTGGGGTGGGTGGACCAAGACTCACCCCTCTCTCTAGTCTTGTTTCCTGGAGAAGATGGTGAAACGCCCACTGATCTTCCCACTATGAGTTCATGCCACCCCAGCACAGTCATCACCTCAGGACTGTGAGTCCTTTTGTCTATAGAGAACATCCAAAAATGAAATTGAAAAAGAAAATCCATAGTACTCTAATTTGATAGAATCTATTAATGTCTAATGCCTTAGATTTATTTAGACTTTGGTACCAAATCAAAAGAAAATATTTGTGACAAGAAAAATACAAACCAAAGGGCAAACATTCCTGTTTTCTAGAACTTCATAGTCATTACCCTGAAAGAGGCATTAAAATTGTACAGTCCTTTATTTTTCTTAATTTAGTTTTTATTTATTTTTATTTTTGGGCCATTCCATGCAGCATGTAGGATCTGGGGTTTGAATTTGTGCCCCTTGCATTGGGAGCATGGAGTCTTAACCACTGTGCTGCCAGGAAAGTCCCTAGTTCTTTAAATTTCAGTTCATTTCAGTTGCTCAGTTGAGTCCGACTCTTTGCAACACCATGGACTGTGGCACACCGGGCTTCCCTGTCCTTCACCATCTCCTGGAGCTTGCTCAAACTCATGTCCATTGAGTCAGTTATGCCATCCAACTGTCTCGTCCTCTGTCATCCCCTTCTCTGCCTTCTATCTTTCCCATCCTTGGGGTATTTTCCAGTGAGTCGTCTCTTCCTATTAGGTGGCCAAAGTATTGGAGCTTAAACTTCAGTGTCAGTCCTTCCAATGAATGTTCAGGGTTGATTTCTTAGTGAATCAACTGGTGTGATCCCCTTGCAGTCCAAGGGACTCTCAAGAGTCTTCTCCAGCACCACAGTTCAAAGGCATCAATTCTTCAGCGCTCTGCCTTCTTTATGGTCCAGCTCTCACATCTGTACATGACTACTGGGAAAACCATAGCTTTTTGTTTTTAATTTATTTATTTGGCCGTGTTAGGTTTTAGTTGCAGGATGTGAACTCTTAGTTTTGGCATGTGCGTGTGGGATCTAGTTCCCTGACCAGGAATCTAACCCAGGCCCCCTGCATTGGTAGCACAGAGTCTTAGCCACTGTACTGCCAGGAAAGTCCCGAAAACCACCGCTTTGACTATACGGACATTTGTTGGCAAAGTGATGTCTCTACTTTTGAATATGCTGTCTAGGTTTGTCGTAACTTTTCTTCCCAGGAGCAAGCATCTTTTAATTTCATGACTGCAGTCACCATCTGCAGTGATTTTGGAGCCCAAGAAAATTAAGTCTGTCACTATTTCCATTGTTTGCCCATCTATTTGCCATGAAGTGATGGGACCAGATGCCATGATCTTCTTTTTATGAATGTTGAGTTTTAAGCCAACTTTTCACTCGCCTTTTCACCTTCATCAAGAGGCTCTTTAGTTCCTCTTTGCTTTCTGCAAAGGTGGTGTCATCTGCATACCTGAGGTTATTGATATTTCTCCTGTCATTCTTACTTTACCTGCTCTAATTAACTTAATGTCTTTTCTTCTCATTATCACTGAGTGCCCTGTGGAATGTAATGCCTTTAAATTTCACAAGTGGACTAAACTTCACTTAAACTTCTGGTTCCTGTGGGTTTCCAGCCACTGTCCTCTTGCACAATTGAGAGTGTTAATTGATAGAACTTTCAGGAGGTTATTAGGCAGCATCTATTACTCATGAGCCAGTGATTCTCCCTTTAAGGACTTGACACTGAAGACGTCTTTGCAGAGTGAGTTTGAAACAGAGAAGAGTTGCAAGTGACTTATGTGCAGATAGATAGGAGGTAGTTGAATGAATGTTGGTACTTTGACATGGTGTAATAATATTAAGCCATTTAAAAGAGGGGAGACCACTGACCTTAAGGTTACTCACCATACATTGTTAAAAAAAATAAAGTTGTAGACTAATCTGATTTGGAGCTAAACAACATCTGGAAAAAAAGATATTTGTATAACTTGTTGCTGTTTTGAAAAACAGTATGGCTTTGAGTACTTGTTATTTGCATATGTTTTGGGTATTTTCTTCAAAGACAAGTGATGGATTAAATCATGCAGACATTTAGGTGGTGTTTTGGCTCAGTAACCTTTTCATATATGCCCTTGAAGCCATCTGGTCTTTCGTCAGCTAGCAATGTGTGCACCACAGAAAAACCAAAGACTGCAATGAGAAATTCACAAATGCACTTCCTCATCTCGAACCTTCCCATGATCTGTGCTCCTTTGTGGCTTATATCCTCCAGCCTGGGATTTGTGAATGAGAGAAATGCAGGCAGAACTGCCCTGCCTCGCTGTAGTATCTGTATCCTCATGTCTCTACTTTTGAATATGCTGTCTAGGTTTGTCGTAACTTTTCTTCCCAGGAGCAAGCATCTTTTAATTTCATGACTGCAGTCACCATCTGCAGTGATTTTGGAGCCCAAGAAAATTAAGTCTGTCACTATTTCCATTGTTTGCCCATCTATTTGCCATGAAGTGATGGGACCAGATGCCATGATCTTCTTTTTATGAATGTTGAGTTTTAAGCCAACTTTTCACTCGCCTTTTCACCTTCATCAAGAGGCTCTTTAGTTCCTCTTTGCTTTCTGCAAAGGTGGTGTCATCTGCATACCTGAGGTTATTGATATTTCTCCTGTCATTCTTACTTTACCTGCTCTAATTAACTTAATGTCTTTTCTTCTCATTATCACTGAGTGCCCTGTGGAATGTAATGCCTTTAAATTTCACAAGTGGACTAAACTTCACTTAAACTTCTGGTTCCTGTGGGTTTCCAGCCACTGTCCTCTTGCACAATTGAGAGTGTTAATTGATAGAACTTTCAGGAGGTTATTAGGCAGCATCTATTACTCATGAGCCAGTGATTCTCCCTTTAAGGACTTGACACTGAAGACGTCTTTGCAGAGTGAGTTTGAAACAGAGAAGAGTTGCAAGTGACTTATGTGCAGATAGATAGGAGGTAGTTGAATGAATGTTGGTACTTTGACATGGTGTAATAATATTAAGCCATTTAAAAGAGGGGAGACCACTGACCTTAAGGTTACTCACCATACATTGTTAAAAAAAATAAAGTTGTAGACTAATCTGATTTGGAGCTAAACAACATCTGGAAAAAAAGATATTTGTATAACTTGTTGCTGTTTTGAAAAACAGTATGGCTTTGAGTACTTGTTATTTGCATATGTTTTGGGTATTTTCTTCAAAGACAAGTGATGGATTAAATCATGCAGACATTTAGGTGGTGTTTTGGCTCAGTAACCTTTTCATATATGCCCTTGAAGCCATCTGGTCTTTCGTCAGCTAGCAATGTGTGCACCACAGAAAAACCAAAGACTGCAATGAGAAATT
This sequence comes from Tragulus kanchil, assembly GCA_022376925.1. Classification (NCBI taxonomy): domain Eukaryota; kingdom Metazoa; phylum Chordata; class Mammalia; order Artiodactyla; family Tragulidae; genus Tragulus; species Tragulus kanchil. Next base: position 98,579,556 of record JAIOJX010000005.1, on the reverse strand, counting down.
CACAAATGCACTTCCTCATCTCGAACCTTCCCATGATCTGTGCTCCTTTGTGGCTTATATCCTCCAGCCTGGGATTTGTGAATGAGAGAAATGCAGGCAGAACTGCCCTGCCTCGCTGTAGTATCTGTATCCTCATGGTCTGCTGACATTCACACATGCAAGCTATAATCTTCTGTAAAATACTCTGGAGTATTTCTCAACGATCATCAACTAATGCTTCACATGCAGAGGGAAAATCCCTCCCTCTTTCATCTCTGAAACTGTAGCCAAGATGTGAAATTACACCTGAGCCTCCCCACCTAGAAGTCACAGGGAGAGCCGCTGCCGTCCTTGACCTTCACTTCAGCTCCTCAGGTAGCAGGTCTTCCTTTCATTCGATCAAACTCTTGTTGAAGAGAAGAAAGAACTAAATGTGCACAACCCCACAGGCTTGCTCTCATCCTAGCAAAGCACCGTAGCCTTCATTTCAAATCCCTGTTCTTCCAGGTTTAGTTCTTTCATCCTCGGCAGAACCTGCGCTGCTCCTGGAGGGCTCACTGGAGCTCCTGCCCACCCGTGTGCTCCCTGGGCTCTCCCTCTGCTAGTGCCTTTTGTCACATGTTTTTCCTTGTGGTTCTGATGTTTATGTACATGTCTTGGTCCCATTACTGGGTCATAGCCCTCAGTATCATGGATTTGTTTCCAGCACTGAGTAGGTGCTTGATGAATGTATCGACTGCGACACATTTCTTTAAAAGCCAGTTCTGAAATACAGGCAGTCCTCGTTTTATTGTTCTTTGCTTTCTTGTGCTTTGCAGAGATTGCTTTTTTTCTTTTCTCTCTCTGTTTTTTTTTTTTTTTTTAACAAATTGGGGCAACCAACCCTGTGTCCAGGAAGCCTTTGGCACCATTTTTCCCACTGTATTTGCTCATTTCATGTTTCTGTGTCACGTTTTGTAACTCTTACAGTATTTCAAGCTTTTTCATTTTTATAATATGTGTGATGGTCTCCTGGGAGCAGTGATCTTTGATTGTGATTTGTTGAAGGCTCCGGTGATGTTTAGCATTTTTTTAGTGAGAAAGTATTTGTTTATTTTTTTATCTTTTTTAATTTTGGCACATCATGAGGCACATGGGATCTTAGTCCCCCAACCAGGGACTGAACCCACGCTTCCAGCATTGGAAGTGCAGAGTCTTAACCACTGGACTAGGAAATTTGAACAAAGTATTTTTGAATTAAGGTATACAGATTGTTTCTTTGACAAAATGCAGTTGCATACTTAATAGACTACAGAATGGTGTAAACATAACTTTTGTATGCAATAAGAAACCAAAAAATTTATGTGATGTACTTACTGAGGGGACTTTCATGGTGACCCAGTGGTAAAGAATCCTCCTGCAAATGCAGGAGACACGGGTTCATTCCCTGGGTTGGGAAGATCCCTGAAGAAGGAAATGACAACCCACTCCTGGTTTCCTGCTTGGAAAATCCTATGGACAGAGGAACCTGGTGGGCTACAGTTTGTGGAGTCGCAGAAAGTAGAGCATGATTAAACAACAGCAACAACTTTATTGAGATATTTGCTTTATTGTAGTGGCCTAGAACTAAACCTGCAATATCTCCAGGCTGTGCTTATATACTTTCAAATTGGTATGTCCAGTTTTCTATATGAGTATTCTACTTCAGAAAGAAATAAAAGTAAACAGTTATTACAATAATAATTAATTTGCAGGAAAAGAATTGAATGCAAATTGCTTTAGAGAAACCACACAGGAGACTAAGAGTCTAGTACTAACGTTTAGAAGCGGATAACCAGTGAAGCCATTCAGAAGAGTTACACAGATGCCAGGTCTGCCCTGGAAGTCACAGCACCAGAAGGTGCTTGGTGGCACTGGACAAGTGATGGAGACAATTTAGAACAGTATAAATCCATTCTATATAAGCTCTGTTACCCTGGGACACTCAGGCATTTACAGTCATTTTTTCAAAGCCATTTACTGAAATATTTTCATAAGGTAGAGACATCAAGCTTTAGCATTGGTTGTTCTCAGGCTATCTGCCTGTTGCGTGGGTTGCTGCCACCAGGTGAGCAGTGGTAATGTTGGTCTTTATGGTGGTTTCCAGTCTGACTTAGGCTACACTTGGGTTAACCAGCCTATTGAGTGCTTTCCCATTCAGTTATCCTCACCTTATTTTGCCAAGTCATAAAGTCAGGACAGTTTATTAGTGAGCTAAGCGTAGACACATAAAGGTGGACCAATTCCTTGCTTTCAATGCAGGGGGCTCATGTTAAATCCCTGATCAGGGAACTAAGATTCCACATTCTGTGCAGTGCTATAGAGGAAAGAAAAGAAAGGAAAGGAAGAAAGATGGACCAAAGAGTCCAGCAGCTCGTGTTTCCCTGAAAACTGGTACCTAGCCTGCAGGTGCTGGTCTGTATCTTCCTCATCTGCCTGTCAACATCTCCAGCCCATCAGTCCACCCCATCTGCCTGTACATGCTGCAAATGCAGGAGACACGGGTTCATTCCCTGGGTTGGGAAGATCCCTGAAGAAGGAAATGACAACCCACTCCTGGTTTCCTGCTTGGAAAATCCTATGGACAGAGGAACCTGGTGGGCTACAGTTTGTGGAGTCGCAGAAAGTAGAGCATGATTAAACAACAGCAACAACTTTATTGAGATATTTGCTTTATTGTAGTGGCCTAGAACTAAACCTGCAATATCTCCAGGCTGTGCTTATATACTTTCAAATTGGTATGTCCAGTTTTCTATATGAGTATTCTACTTCAGAAAGAAATAAAAGTAAACAGTTATTACAATAATAATTAATTTGCAGGAAAAGAATTGAATGCAAATTGCTTTAGAGAAACCACACAGGAGACTAAGAGTCTAGTACTAACGTTTAGAAGCGGATAACCAGTGAAGCCATTCAGAAGAGTTACACAGATGCCAGGTCTGCCCTGGAAGTCACAGCACCAGAAGGTGCTTGGTGGCACTGGACAAGTGATGGAGACAATTTAGAACAGTATAAATCCATTCTATATAAGCTCTGTTACCCTGGGACACTCAGGCATTTACAGTCATTTTTTCAAAGCCATTTACTGAAATATTTTCATAAGGTAGAGACATCAAGCTTTAGCATTGGTTGTTCTCAGGCTATCTGCCTGTTGCGTGGGTTGCTGCCACCAGGTGAGCAGTGGTAATGTTGGTCTTTATGGTGGTTTCCAGTCTGACTTAGGCTACACTTGGGTTAACCAGCCTATTGAGTGCTTTCCCATTCAGTTATCCTCACCTTATTTTGCCAAGTCATAAAGTCAGGACAGTTTATTAGTGAGCTAAGCGTAGACACATAAAGGTGGACCAATTCCTTGCTTTCAATGCAGGGGGCTCATGTTAAATCCCTGATCAGGGAACTAAGATTCCACATTCTGTGCAGTGCTATAGAGGGAAAGAAAAGAAAGGAAAGGAAGAAAGATGGACCAAAGAGTCCAGCAGCTCGTGTTTCCCTGAAAACTGGTACCTAGCCTGCAGGTGCTGGTCTGTATCTTCCTCATCTGCCTGTCAACATCTTCAGCCCATCAGTCCACCCCCATGTGTGGACGGCTCATGGATCGCATGCTCATCTCTCCTTCTCCTGAGGGTCTTCTTGGCTGCAGGGTTTCTGCTGCTTGGAGCCTGGTGAAAGCACCGTGTGTGCATCCCCAGGGCAGACTCTCATTTGTCACCCGGTTCCTGCAGCTCTCAACACAGACGTGGAGCCAACGACTAGGTTATAAACTCACCCACGTGCATAATTAGTGTCACCTAGCCAACTCTCTTTCTACTCAAAGAATTCTTGGCAGCAGTTAACACATTTGCCCAAATATAAGGTAATTTCCCCATATTCACAATGGAAAGGTTTTTCAAAATGGGTTTGATTTTTTTTTTTTTAGCCAGGTTGACTATATAAGACTTAGTGTTCAGTTCTGTGGTTACCTTCAGATTTCCTAAGGTGATTTTTTAAAAAAATAATATGTGGTAAATACACATGTAATATTTACCATTGTGACCGTTTTTAGGTGTACAATCACATTTGTTGTGCAACCCTTCCACCATCCTTCTCCAGAGCTTTTTCATCTTCTCAAATTGAAACTTTATACCCATTAAACACTAACTCCCCATTTGCCTTCACCCCACCCTTGGGTAATCATTAGTTTGCTTTCTGTCTCTTTGAATTTAACTCCTCTAGGTAACTCATGTCGATGGAATCATATAGTATTTGCCACCTGTGACTGGTTTATTTCACTTAACACAACATCCTAATGGTTCAGCTTTATTGTAGCATGTGTCAGAATTCCCTTCCTTTTTTTTTTTTTTTTGATTTTTTTTAATGTTTTTTTTTATTCTTTATTTTAAAGATTTTATAGAGTTTTGTTGTTTACCAACATATATGTTCCCAGATCGTTCATATGCTTATCCCTGGACCCTCCTCCCACCCAGTTCCCCCCTCCCATCCCTCCAGACCATCACCCCAAGTGATTGTAGGTACTCCTGTTCCCTTAGCACAATGACAATAGCTATCTTTTCCACACATGACAGTATAGGTTTCCATGTTACAAAAAATATGGAACGCTTCACGAATTTGCGTGTCATCCTTGCGCAGGGGCCATGCTAATCTTCTCTGTATTGTTCCAATTTTAGTATATGTGCTTCCGAAGCGAGCACTTCCCTTCCTTTTGAGGGCTAAATAATATTCCACATTTTATTAATCCAGTCATCTGTCAATGGCCAGTTATGTTGTTTCCTTCTTTTTTCTTACTAGACCATGTCTACCCTAGTTACTCATATATATCTCTGTTTCCCCAACATCTCTGAGGGCAGGCCTTGCAGTCAGGGTTCAGGTCCTTTTATCTTTGTAGATGAATTCCCCCGAGGGAGCTCATACCTACGAGCTACTCAGAAAAGAGGTGCTAAATGAAGTTTCCATAAGATCCTAAAAACCACAAAAATAAGTCTTTTCTGATTGACTTTTAGAAAACCAAAGTAGCACAACATACTAATCAGGGCCAAGAATAAGTATCTGAATTCTGTTCCCATTGACTGTGGCAAGTAATCCTGAGTCTTGTCCCTCATCTATGTTAGGAGGGTGAGTCCAGTTGGACACTGATTTTGGTAAAAATTTTCTCCAGATGATGAGAAGTCAAGTCGTCCATGCCACGTAACGTGGTCTTGGCCTCTAGGACCCCGTCAGAACCGCAGCAGTCTGTCAAGTGCTAACAGCTGTGTCCCTCGGCACTACCCAAAGGTCCGGTTTCTGCATCCTGTGTGCAGGCTTCCAAATTCAGTGAGCGGAACCACGACTGTGCTGGTGGGAGGGCGAGCCTGTCCAGTCCTGCTGGAGCCTCAGCCGGGAAAAGGCAGGTCCCCACACGACCCGGTGAATAGTGGCCTTAATGTCATGGAGCTTCTGGGTTTTGTCTTACAAAAGTGAAAAGTTGCAGAGAGAAGAATTTTTGTTCTTTTAGAGACTTCCCATAGCTCTTATGAACTGTACGTAGAGTATGGTGAACAGGTTACTTTTTATTCTAGTGAGGCCAGGGGTAAGGAATAGGACTCAAATAAAAGCAAGAAAGAGATGAGTTAGGGGACAAAATCTATCTGGTACAACACGAGAACGCTTCTTGTGTGAAAAGAAAAATATTAGTCTTGGAGTTAGACCTGTGTCTGTATCTTGCCAAAATGTGGAAATTTATTTTTTGATACAATTTGTTTCTTTGTTTATGGCCACACCCTGTGGCATGTGGAATCTAGTTCCCTGGCCAGGAATCAAACCCATGCCTTTTGCAGTGGAAGCTCGGAGTCTTAACCGCTGGACCTTCAGGGAAGCTGTGAGACATGGCAATTTATGAACTCAGAGCACAGAACAAGGCGATTAAGAGGAAAAAACTGTTTAAAATGTTTGACACCGGGAAGCTAGCACATCTGTAAGGGTGAAACTCTCAGAGACCTGAGAATGTGAAGCCTCTTGGGGATAAGGTCATCTATCAGCACCCTCAGTATGCAAATGAGGAATGAGAGGCCTGTGCTCTGACTCCAGCTAAGTGACATGCCTGAGAGTGTGAATGCAGCTGGACTCACGCCTGGGGCCTGGACCCAGCTCTTAGTGCTTCTTCTGCAATACTGCGGATGAAGGGGTACCGTTAGCTGCTGAGAGAGATTAGTTGTATATAGATAGAGTTAACATGGGCTTTCCCTGGAAATCCAGTGGTTAAACCTGCACTTCCACTGCAGGGGGCACAGGTTTGATCCCTGATTGGGGAACTAAGACACACATGCCTAATGGACAGCCAAAATAAATAAATGAATAAAAAATTTAAAAATAACATGGAGTTAACATGAACAGATACGCACTGTGACCATTCTCCTCTGCTTACTGACTGCACTGAAAGCAGTTAGACACACACACATTTGCACCCTGCGAGAAATCAGGTAGATCCCTCCAGGTAGTATATCCTGTAGACCTGGGTAACCATAGAACCTCAAGCATGTGGACAGAAGCACAGTTGCCTCTCAAGGGAATTAGTAGCTGTTTTTAACAGTTTCTCTATGCTGCCCTGACTTATGGCTAACAACAAAAATGTATAATAGATATAGGCAAGAATTATAACCTGGACTGACAAACAACAAACCCAACAAAAAGTAGATCGGGAAGAAAGTAAGGGAAATGTGAGGCATGTAGGATGGATGGAAAATCTATCTGGTACAACACGAGACGCTTCTTGTGTGAAAAGAAAAATATTAGTCTTGGAGTTAGACCTGTGTCTGTATCTTGCCAAAATGTGGAAATTTATTTTTTGATACAATTTGTTTCTTTGTTTATGGCCACACCCTGTGGCATGTGGAATCTAGTTCCCTGGCCAGGAATCAAACCCATGCCTTTTGCAGTGGAAGCTCGGAGTCTTAACCGCTGGACCTTCAGGGAAGCTGTGAGACATGGCAATTTATGAACTCAGAGCACAGAACAAGGCGATTAAGAGGAAAAAACTGTTTAAAATGTTTGACACCGGGAAGCTAGCACATCTGTAAGGGTGAAACTCTCAGAGACCTGAGAATGTGAAGCCTCTTGGGGATAAGGTCATCTATCAGCACCCTCAGTATGCAAATGAGGAATGAGAGGCCTGTGCTCTGACTCCAGCTAAGTGACATGCCTGAGAGTGTGAATGCAGCTGGACTCACGCCTGGGGCCTGGACCCAGCTCTTAGTGCTTCTTCTGCAATACTGCGGATGAAGGGGTACCGTTAGCTGCTGAGAGAGATTAGTTGTATATAGATAGAGTTAACATGGGCTTTCCCTGGAAATCCAGTGGTTAAACCTGCACTTCCACTGCAGGGGGCACAGGTTTGATCCTGATTGGGGAACTAAGACACACATGCCTAATGGACAGCCAAAATAAATAAATGAATAAAAAATTTAAAAATAACATGGAGTTAACATGAACAGATACGCACTGTGACCATTCTCCTCTGCTTACTGACTGCACTGAAAGCAGTTAGACACACACACATTTGCACCCTGCGAGAAATCAGGTAGATCCCTCCAGGTAGTATATCCTGTAGACCTGGGTAACCATAGAACCTCAAGCATGTGGACAGAAGCACAGTTGCCTCTCAAGGGAATTAGTAGCTGTTTTTAACAGTTTCTCTATGCTGCCCTGACTTATGGCTAACAACAAAAATGTATAATAGATATAGGCAAGAATTATAACCTGGACTGACAAACAACAAACCCAACAAAAAGTAGATCGGGAAGAAAGTAAGGGAAATAGTCTGTAGTATGAAACTTACAAAAAGAAACAGAATCTTGTTGTATACACTTATAATTTAAAAATAATGACAGTAATTCATTTAACAAGCATTTGTTGACTGCTGTGTGCTGGGCGTCAGTCTGGCCCCTGAGGACCCAGCACAGAGAACAGATAGACGAGGACCCCTGACCTCCAGGAGCTTATTCCAGGGAAAGATACATCACTCGCTATCCATTTTTTTCTTTAATTTTGGCCTCTTTTATCGGTCCTTCATTTATTTATTTTCATCCATGTTAATTCTTTGGCCTGTGTGGGCCTCCCATTGCAGTGGCCTCCCTTGTTGCAGAGCACCAGCTCTGGACGCATGTGCTCCAGAGCACTGGCTCATAATTGGACACACGGGTCCAGCTGCTCTGCGGCATGTGGGATCTTTCCTTACCAGGAATCGGACTGGTGCCCCGTGTACTGCAAGGCCGGACTCTTTACCCACTGAACCACCAGGGAAGCCCCGACTATACATTTTTTTTTTTTACTGAAGGATAGTTGATTTACAATGTTGTGTTAGATTCAAGTGAAAAATGAATCAGTTGCACATTTATGTATGTCCTTTCTTTTTAAGATTCTTCTTCCACATAGGTTATTACAAAGTACTGAGTAGAGTTTCTTGTGCTATACAGTAGGTCCTTGTTTAGTTATCAATTTTATATTTACTATTCAACCCCAGTCTTCTAATTTATCCTATTTTTCCCCCACCCCATAACTGTGTTTGTTTTCTATGCCTCTGTCTCTGTCTTGTAAATAAGTTCATTTGTGCCATTTTTTGATACCACATTTAAGCAATATCATATGATATTTGTCTTTCTGTGACTTAATACCCAATCAAATACCATTCTTAAGATTCATTCCCACTTCCCAGGGTTCTGGTGGAAATTTAAATTGGAAAAGTGATAAGATCTCCAACCACATATGGGTATATTCTAATGAAGATTGCTCTTTTGTTTTTTAAGGGAGAAGAAAATGGCTTTCCAGACAGTACTGGAGATCCCCTTTCAGGTAAATGATTGACTCCAAAGATATCTGGGTTTCAGTGCCAGATAGTGTGGCTAAATTCAGCATCATTTGAGAAGGCGTTTATCATTAACTTTCAAAATCTGTATTAACAGTCTAGAGAAACTTTCCAGCCACACACCATAGTAAATGGCAAAGAAATCTTGTAGGATTTCACGAAACCCCACAAGGCGTATTTTCTCGTGTTAACCCTCCTTTGCGTGGGCAGAGCACAGCAGGGTTCTTAACTAGATGGTGTAAGATCAGACGAGAGTCAGAACAGACCTTCCCTCTGAGTTCAGGGAGCCAGGGTGTTGGTGGAGAACTTTGCCAGGTAGAAGCAAATGCCGGATGTGGGCAAACCCAGTTAGGGTGGGAAGAGCCGCTCAGCCACCCACTGTACCTTAGGGAACCAGAGGGACCTCTCCCGACATGAGGCCATGTGCTGGTCACTGCCATTTTCTGCTTCTAATGTGTTTAACCAACAAGCATTTTTTATTATTATTCTTTATTTTAAAGGTTTTACAGAGTTGTGTTAGATTCAAGTGAAAATGAATCAGTTGCACATTTATGTATGTCCTTTCTTTTTAAGATTCTTCTTCCACATAGGTTATTACAAAGTACTGAGTAGAGTTTCTTGTGCTATACAGTAGGTCCTTGTTTAGTTATCAATTTTATATTTACTATTCAACCCCAGTCTTCTAATTTATCCTATTTTTCCCCCACCCCATAACTGTGTTTGTTTTCTATGCCTCTGTCTCTGTCTTGTAAATAAGTTCATTTGTGCCATTTTTTGATACCACATTTAAGCAATATCATATGATATTTGTCTTTCTGTGACTTAATACCCAATCAAATACCATTCTTAAGATTCATTCCCACTTCCCAGGGTTCTGGTGGAAATTTAAATTGGAAAAGTGATAAGATCTCCAACCACATATGGGTATATTCTAATGAAGATTGCTCTTTTGTTTTTTAAGGGAGAAGAAAATGGCTTTCCAGACAGTACTGGAGATCCCCTTTCAGGTAAATGATTGACTCCAAAGATATCTGGGTTTCAGTGCCAGATAGTGTGGCTAAATTCAGCATCATTTGAGAAGGCGTTTATCATTAACTTTCAAAATCTGTATTAACAGTCTAGAGAAACTTTCCAGCCACACACCATAGTAAATGGCAAAGAAATCTTGTAGGATTTCACGAAACCCCACAAGGCGTATTTTCTCGTGTTAACCCTCCTTTGCGTGGGCAGAGCACAGCAGGGTTCTTAACTAGATGGTGTAAGATCAGACGAGAGTCAGAACAGACCTTCCCTCTGAGTTCAGGGAGCCAGGGTGTTGGTGGAGAACTTTGCCAGGTAGAAGCAAATGCCGGATGTGGGCAAACCCAGTTAGGGTGGGAAGAGCCGCTCAGCCACCCACTGTACCTTAGGGAACCAGAGGGACCTCTCCCGACATGAGGCCATGTGCTGGTCACTGCCATTTTCTGCTTCTAATGTGTTTAACCAACAAGCATTTTTTATTATTATTCTTTATTTTAAAGGTTTTACAGAGTTTTGTTGTTCACAGACATGTATGTTCCCAGATCAGTCATATGCATATCCATGGTCCCCACCCCACCCCAGTTCGCCCCATCCCACCCCTCCAGACCATCACCCCAAGCCATTGTAAGCACTCCTATTCCCTTAGCACAATGACACTAGCTATCTTTTCCACACATGACAGTATAGGTTTCCATGTTACTCCCTCCATGCTTCCCTCCCCTATTTCTTCCCCACAATGTCCCTATGTCTATGCTCTGTCTGTTTTTCCATGTGTTCGCTGCGTGTGTTATCAAGACTATCCTAGTAGATTCCATATATGTGTGTTAGTATACTGTATTTGTCTTTCTCTTTTTGACTTACTTCACTTTTTATGATAGGTTCTAGAGCCAGCCACCTCATTAGGACTGAGTCTTCTGTATTTCTTTTAGCAGCTGAGTAGTATTCCGTTGTATATATGTACCAGAGTTTCTGGATCCATTCATTCGTCAATGGACATCTAGGTTGCTTCCATGTTCTCGCTGTTGTATAGAGAGCTGCAATGAACATTGGGATACAGGTGCTTCTTTCAGTTTTGATTTCATCAGGATATAAGCCTAAAAGTGGGATTGCTGGGTCATAGAGTGCTTCTATTTTTAGTTTTTTAAGAAACCTCCACACTGTCTTCCATAGCGGCTGTATCAATTGACATTCCCACCAGCAATGCAAGAGGGTTCCCTTTTCTCCGCACCCTCTGCAGCATTTAGTGTCTGTTGATTTGTTGATGATGGCCATTCTGGTGGGTGTGAGGTGATATCTCATTGTAGTTTTAATTTGCATTTCTCTAATAATAAGCGAGGTTGAGCATCGTTTCATGTGCTTTTAGGCCATCTGTATGTCCTCTTTGGAGAGGCGTCTCTTTAGATCTTTTCACCATTTTTTGATTGGGTTGTTCGTTTTTCCAAACTATACTAATGAGGATGCAAAACACCGAAAAAAGAATATTAGGGAACCAGAGGGACCTCTCCCGACATGAGGCCATGTGCTGGTCACTGCCATTTTCTGCTTCTAATGTGTTTAACCAACAAGCATTTTTTATTATTATTCTTTATTTTAAAGGTTTTACAGAGTTTTGTTGTTCACAGACATGTATGTTCCCAGATCAGTCATATGCATATCCATGGTCCCCACCCCACCCCAGTTCGCCCCATCCCACCCCTCCAGACCATCACCCCAAGCCATTGTAAGCACTCCTATTCCCTTAGCACAATGACACTAGCTATCTTTTCCACACATGACAGTATAGGTTTCCATGTTACTCCCTCCATGCTTCCCCCTCCCCTATTTCTTCCCCACAATGTCCCTATGTCTATGCTCTGTCTGTTTTTCCATGTGTTCGCTGCGTGTGTTATCAAGACTATCCTAGTAGATTCCATATATGTGTGTTAGTATACTGTATTTGTCTTTCTCTTTTTGACTTACTTCACTTTTTATGATACGTTCTAGAGCCAGCCACCTCATTAGGACTGAGTCTTCTGTATTTCTTTTAGCAGCTGAGTAGTATTCCGTTGTATATATGTACCAGAGTTTCTGGATCCATTCATTCGTCAATGGACATCTAGGTTGCTTCCATGTTCTCGCTGTTGTATAGAGAGCTGCAATGAACATTGGGATACAGGTGCTTCTTTCAGTTTTGATTTCATCAGGATATAAGCCTAAAAGTGGGATTGCTGGGTCATAGAGTGCTTCTATTTTTAGTTTTTTAAGAAACCTCCACACTGTCTTCCATAGCGGCTGTATCAATTGACATTCCCACCAGCAATGCAAGAGGGTTCCCTTTTCTCCGCACCCTCTGCAGCATTTAGTGTCTGTTGATTTGTTGATGATGGCCATTCTGGTGGGTGTGAGGTGATATCTCATTGTAGTTTTAATTTGCATTTCTCTAATAATAAGCGAGGTTGAGCATCGTTTCATGTGCTTTTAGGCCATCTGTATGTCCTCTTTGGAGAGGCGTCTCTTTAGATCTTTTCACCATTTTTTGATTGGGTTGTTCGTTTTTCCAAACTATACTAATGAGGATGCAAAACACCGAAAAAAGAATATTAGAGGAAATTAGTACATTGAGAAAAGACATGCAGGAAATGAAAAATAAGCAAATAGAGACCACCAACTCAATTGCTGAACTCAAAAATACTATAGAAGGCCTCAACAGTAGAGTATCGGAGTCTGATGAACGGATAAGTGAGCTGGAAGATAGAATGGTTGAGGTAAATACTGAGGAACAGAACAAAGCCGAAAGAATTAAAAGAACTGAAAAGAATTAAAAGGTCTCTAGCATTAGAGACCTCTGGGACAATATCAAACGCACCAACATTAGAATTATAGGAGTTCCAGAGGAAGAAGAGGGGAAGAAAGGTTACGAAAAAGTTCTTGAAGAGGTTATAGTGGAAAACTTCCCCAGCATGGGAAAGGAAATAGTCAGCCAAGTCCAAGAAGCACAAAGAGTTCCATACAGAATAGACCCCAGAAGAAATACACCAAGGCACATACTAATCAAACTAACACAGACTAAATATAAAGACAGATTACTAAAAGCAGCTAGAAACAAACAACAAATAACATATAAAGGAAGCCCCATAGGTTTAACTGTGGATCTCTCAACAGAAACCCTGCCGGCCAGAAGAGAATGGCAGGACACATTTAAACGGCTAAGAGAGAATAACCTCCAACCAAGATTTCTCTACCCAGCAAGAATCTCATTCAGAATCGATGGAGAAGTCAAAAGCTTCTCAGACAGACAAAAACTAAAAGAATTCTGTACCACAAAACCAACCCTACAACAGGTGTTAAAGGGCCTGATATAGCCAATAAATACAAGAGAAGAAGTCCTACAAATCAAACCCCAAACTTCTAAGAAGATAACAAGCATTTTTTAAATTAATTTTCATTGGAGTGTAGTTGCTTTACAGTGTTGTGTTAGTTTCTCCTGTACAGACAAGTGAATCAGTTATATATACTTGTGTGTGTGTGTGTGTACATATATATATATGTATGTATGTATATATATATATATATATGTGTATATATATATATATATATATATATATATATATATATATGTATCTATATATCCTTGTTTTGGGATTTCCTTCCCCTTTTAGGTCACCACTGAGCACTAAAAAGAGTTCCTTGGGCTGAACAGTAGGTTCTCATTAGTTACATATTTTATATGTAGTACCAGTGGTGTATATAAATCAATCCCAATCTCGCATTTCCTGCCCACCCCTTCCCTTTCCCTCTGTGGTGCCTACACATTTGTTCTCTATGTCTGTGTCTCTATTTCTGTTTTGCAAATAAGATCATCTATACTATTTTTCTAGATTCCACATGTGTGTGTTAATATACAAGAAGCATTTAAGGTTTGTCTTGCCTCATCCCCCACCTTCTTTTTCCTTTATTGTAAGACAGAAACTTGGGCAATATTTAGGGACCTCCCTGGAGGTCCAGTGGTTGGGACTCTACATTTCCAATGTAGGACTGCTGGTTCAGTCCCTGGTCAGGGAACTAGGATCCCCACGTGCTGTGTGGCATGGCTAAAAAATTGGGAAAAAAAAACCTTTGGCAATATTTAGATTTCTCTTTAATTAATCTTGGGGGAAATATGGAATGAGCTTTAAAATAAGTTACCAAAATAATAATTAGGGAAAAGAAACCTCACCAACATTTAAAAATATCTTTTAAAACCCATATTAAATGACCCAAATCATCAGGGGTTTGTTTCTTTTTTAAGGAAGAGTGGGAGAGAACTCAAAAAACCTTAGGATAATCTGTCATCAATCCCAGGCTGTGCCCAGGTAACCATGCTGAAAATCAGAACTTGCAGCACGTGATCAGCTTTTCTTTCTTAGGTAGATGACGTTGCGAGTAGTTTAATCTCTGGGTGGTGAGATTCCAGGTGGATTTTTTTTTTCATTCAGCTGATTTTCGTTTCTTAAAGACCCACTATGTGCCAGGCTCTCTAAAGAGGCCAAGTGGTGAAAGTACCGATCTGGAAGGTAGAAGTGGGGATTCTGGTTCCAGTTCAGCCACAGTCCTGCTGTGTTAGAGAGCAGGGAGGAATCGGGCCAGGAGAACTTCCGGTGGCACCTACCCACCAGGCTTCAAGGGACAGGCCAAATGTCTGGAGTCCCATCCAGCCTGCAATGGGAGGCCCATGCAGGCTGAAGAACAAAGATGGATGAAAAATAAACGAATAGAAAATCAATAAAAAGAGGCCAAATATCTTTTAAAAATCTGTATTTAAACTTCTGAAAGACTGGCATCCTGCATACTAATGGGAAATGTCAACTAAAATGAGAATGAGTCAAGTAAGTTGTTTAGGAATATCTATAAACTCTTCAAAGACTCTTCTGAGTTCAAGTCATTACTAGATTAATCAAATTTCGGGTTGTCTCTAAACATCTTTACCTGTGTCCAAATGAAATGGAAGATTTCCAGAGAGAACAAACTTTTCACAATGAGAGCAGGTAATGTTACCTAGAGCAGAGCCTGTGCTGCCAAAGTCAACATCTTTGCCTGATGTGTTGCCTAGAGGAGGGTTCAGATGTTCAGTTGGGTTTTTCTTTTCCCCCGTAAACAAGCAGATGAGAGACATTAACTTCAGGGCTTTGCTCTGGGAAGATGGGGCAAAAGCAGATCCCCGTATTTCTGTTTTGTTTTGTTTTGTTTTCTTATTTATTTGTTTGGCTCCACTGGGTCTTAGTTGCAACATACAGGGATGTTTAGTTGTGGCATGCAGACTGTATGTCACAGCATGTGTGATCTAGTTCCTTGACAAGGAATTGAACCTGGGTCACTGGCAGTGGCAGTCTTAACCAGTGACCCACCAGGGCAGTCCTGCCATATTTCCTCTTTGAATGAGACTAGTTACCTAAGTAAGATTATCTAATAAGATACAAATACTAATTACAAATACTAACTTAGCATTTGCCATGTACCAGGCCCCCTTCAAGTTTGTTGTTGTTGTTCAGTCGCTAAGTTGTCTCCAGCTCTTTGGGGCCCCATGAATGCAGCACACCAGGCTTGCCTGTCCTCCATTATCTCCCAGAATTTGCTCATACTCATGTCCATTGAGTTGATGGTGCTGTCCAACCATGTCATCCACCGTTACTCCTCTTTCCCTCACTCTTTCCCAGCATTAGGGTCTTTTCCAGTGAGTCATCTTTTTTTAGAGATGCCCTTAGTAAAAAGTGTTCATGACAACTCTTTGGGTGTAATTATTCACCAGGTGGATGTGACAGAAGTGGCACTGGGTCCTGTGGCTGGCGCTGGTGCTCCGTCCCTTAGGTCCTGAGTGGGAGTCAAGCCCCAGGCCTGGCTTGACGACCCGTCACACCAGCAACCACACTACACTGCCTCTCTACTGGCCAGACTCACTGCCCGTGTAATACTCATGTCAGGTGCTTGAGCTCATACATGGGGTGAAAGTCAGGCTTCCAGCTCAGCATCTTAGACTGAACAAAGCCACCATCCTTGCCCTCTCCCTCAGTCAGTTTCTGAGCCACTGAAATACCTTCCTCAGAAGCTCACTACTTTCCTCTAATCAGGCCTTTGGTTGAACCTTAACTCAGAGCCTGGCTTTTATTTAATTCTTGCAATTTGAAAACCTTAGTTATCTGCCATCCAGTTTATATCTGGTTAAAATAAGTAATATGCATAGGATGGAGAGTTCTAGAATAGAAGGAGGGATCTGACCAGAGTGAGAAATGACAACTGACAGTTTGTAATTGAGGCAGAAAGAACACCATTCAGAATCCATTGCTACCAGAACAGCAAAGCCCTCTCGGTGGAACCAGCTCCTGAGAGACATAGAAATTTTACAGTGTTTTCATGCAGTTTTTTGAAATGAAAACATTTGGGCGTTAAAAGAATAAGACTTTCTTATAAAAACAAACAGACAAACAAAAAACCCTCACAAATTGGAAAGTTAAAAACTTCTTCTGGGGGCTTCCCTGGCAGTCTATTGTTTAAGACTCTGGGGCTTCCCTGGTGGTCCAGTGGGTAAGGACACTGCCTTGCAGTGCAAGGGGCACCTGTTCGATCCCTGGTCTGGGAGGATCCCATGTGCCGCAGAGTGACTGGACTGATGTGTCCAACCACCAAGCCAGCGCTCTGGAGCGCATGCGCCCAGAGCCAGTACTCTGCAGCGAGAGAGGCCACTGCGATGGGAGGCCCATACAGGCCAAAGAACAAAGATGGGTGAAAATAAATAAAGACCAATAGAAGTGGCAAAAAAAAAAAAAAAAAGACTGTACTCCCAGTGAGAGGACAGAGGTTCAGTCCCTGGTCAGGGAACTAAGATCCCCCATACCACACAGCAAGGACAAAAAAAAGATATGTCAATTTTTTAAATTACAGAAATTAAAATAAATAATTTTTAAAATTAAAAAAATACCCTCTTCTTATTCTCCCTTCTGATGGTGGTATTTATCACTGGGACCATGATCCCCTCCCCACCTGCTCTTCACCAGTACCAGTTTTTCAAGACGAACTTTCTGATCACCTTGCATAATTCAGCACTAGCCTCATTTAAACCAACTTTCCCTAGAGACGTGAATGTACAATAGGATTTTCATTTTTTTTCAACTTAGATCTATAAAGTGACTGAAAATATGTTGTGTCATGTACTTTAAGAATTCAAATTCATGTAAAATTCTCTGCTGAATTTCAGCCTTGGTCCTTCCCTATGTGTGCTTTTTTATTTTTATTTTTTTGAACATGCCATCTATGCTTTGATTTTTTTTTTATTTTGATGACAGAGTGGCCCCATGTGGTTTACTTGCCAAGATCCATCCAGTTTGTAAGTTAGATTCTCCAGTGCTGCCATCAACTTGATGTCTTCTTAAAAGGGCATTTCAGAGAGGGAAAATGAAATCATATTGTTTTTCCCTTTGGTGAAGAGATCAAACACCTACCAAAAGCCCTTGGGTCACTCTCTTAGCAGATAAAAATAATTCATCATTTTCCAGCTCAGAGCAAATAACTACCTCTGATGAGTCATGTGGTATGTGCACACCCCTGTGATCTCTCAAAGTCGTAAATATATTTGAATATTTTTACTCCCAGCCACGTTGAAAGGCACACACAGAAAAAAGCATGAACTTACACCATTAATAAACATACTCCAGAAGTATTTGAGTATACTTTGACACCTGTCTGTATTTTTTAAATCTCGTGATTTGTAGATACCTTAGAGTTACTTTAGTTATTTTAGGACAGAACATGTTTTGCTATTTGCGAAGCTGCCAGTATAAAATGTTGTTTGTGCCAACTCAAGACCTGGTTATCCTGAGGAATATTATTATAAATGATTTGAGAGCCCACAGTGGTGGCGAGCTCTTTGGAGCTAATAGCTCTCGAAAACCCAGAGTGTACAAGATTAAACAGCACCTCCCCTGCAGGGAGACACATTAAGTCAATCTGTGATCCACTGCCAACATCCTGACTGGAGCCATTTTCTACACTCAGCCAATCACGACCCTTGTGAGTGCTGCATCTTGTTCCAGTTCACAGTTAACTGTTAATTGACCATGATTTTATGCCCTCCCACCTGCTCTTCACCAGTACCAGTTTTTCAAGACGAACTTTCTGATCACCTTGCATAATTCAGCACTAGCCTCATTTAAACCAACTTTCCTAGAGACGTGAATGTACAATAGGATTTTCATTTTTTTTCAACTTAGATCTATAAAGTGACTGAAAATATGTTGTGTCATGTACTTTAAGAATTCAAATTCATGTAAAATTCTCTGCTGAATTTCAGCCTTGGTCCTTCCCTATGTGTGCTTTTTTATTTTTATTTTTTTGAACATGCCATCTATGCTTTGATTTTTTTTTTATTTTGATGACAGAGTGGCCCCATGTGGTTTACTTGCCAAGATCCATCCAGTTTGTAAGTTAGATTCTCCAGTGCTGCCATCAACTTGATGTCTTCTTAAAAGGGCATTTCAGAGAGGGAAAATGAAATCATATTGTTTTTCCCTTTGGTGAAGAGATCAAACACCTACCAAAAGCCCTTGGGTCACTCTCTTAGCAGATAAAAATAATTCATCATTTTCCAGCTCAGAGCAAATAACTACCTCTGATGAGTCATGTGGTATGTGCACACCCCTGTGATCTCTCAAAGTCGTAAATATATTTGAATATTTTTACTCCCAGCCACGTTGAAAGGCACACACAGAAAAAAGCATGAACTTACACCATTAATAAACATACTCCAGAAGTATTTGAGTATACTTTGACACCTGTCTGTATTTTTTAAATCTCGTGATTTGTAGATACCTTAGAGTTACTTTAGTTATTTTAGGACAGAACATGTTTTGCTATTTGCGAAGCTGCCAGTATAAAATGTTGTTTGTGCCAACTCAAGACCTGGTTATCCTGAGGAATATTATTATAAATGATTTGAGAGCCCACAGTGGTGGCGAGCTCTTTGGAGCTAATAGCTCTCGAAAACCCAGAGTGTACAAGATTAAACAGCACCTCCCCTGCAGGGAGACACATTAAGTCAATCTGTGATCCACTGCCAACATCCTGACTGGAGCCATTTTCTACACTCAGCCAATCACGACCCTTGTGAGTGCTGCATCTTGTTCCAGTTCACAGTTAACTGTTAATTGACCATGATTTTATGACCTGCCAGTCACCAACTTGAAAGTTGTACACTACATCTTTGGATGTGAACTGTTTCCTACCTTTTTTGAAATGACATGGACATACCTTGTCAATGAGCTTGCTTGATTTCTGAACTCTTCTTTAAGGTATGAGGTAAAAGGTATGTGAAAGGGCTTCCCTGGTGATCCAGTGCCTCAAGAGTCCGCCTTGCAGTGCAAGGGGCACCAATTCAATCCCTGGCCCAAGAAGATCCCACATGCTGAGGAATAGCTGGGCTGGTGTGTTCAATTACGAGTCAGCGCTCTGGAGCGCATGCGCCCAGGACCAGTGCTCTGCAACTAGAGAGGCCACTGTGATAAGAGGCCTACACATGCCAAAGAATAAAGATGGATGAAAAATAAATGATGACTTAGAGGCAAAAAAAAAAAATTAAAAAGATGTGTGAGAGAGGGTGAAGAAGAGGGGAAGAGAGGGGAAAAAACCCCTAGGAAAATCCATTCTTCTGCTTGGGAGTGTGTGGAAATATTATTATCCACAGACTCCTAGTCACCCAGCAGACACAGTATCCTTCCAAGAGAAGTAGCTGTCATTTCAAAATCTACTTCAGGCAGGACCTTCTGACTGAGAACTTGCTCAGTAAATGTCCTTAAGACAATGGTTTTCAACCCTGGCTGCACATGAGAATTTTCAGTAGAGCTTAAAAAAATTCCCATGTCCTGCCTGCACCCCAGACCAGTTAATTAACAATCTTGATGGTGAAACCAGACATCAGGATTTTGTAATCTCTGTATGGAGAGGGGGGTCAGAACGGTCAAAGAGTTCCATTTTTTAGCCAAGGTTGAGAACTACTACATGGGATCTTAGTTCTCCAACCAGATTTGAGAGCCCACAGTGGTGGCGAGCTCTTTGGAGCTAATAGCTCTCGAAAACCCAGAGTGTACAAGATTAAACAGCACCTCCCCTGCAGGGAGACACATTAAGTCAATCTGTGATCCACTGCCAACATCCTGACTGGAGCCATTTTCTACACTCAGCCAATCACGACCCTTGTGAGTGCTGCATCTTGTTCCAGTTCACAGTTAACTGTTAATTGACCATGATTTTATGACCTGCCAGTCACCAACTTGAAAGTTGTACACTACATCTTTGGATGTGAACTGTTTCCTACCTTTTTTGAAATGACATGGACATACCTTGTCAATGAGCTTGCTTGATTTCTGAACTCTTCTTTAAGGTATGAGGTAAAAGGTATGTGAAAGGGCTTCCCTGGTGATCCAGTGCCTCAAGAGTCCGCCTTGCAGTGCAAGGGGCACCAATTCAATCCCTGGCCCAAGAAGATCCCACATGCTGAGGAATAGCTGGGCTGGTGTGTTCAATTACGAGTCAGCGCTCTGGAGCGCATGCGCCCAGGACCAGTGCTCTGCAACTAGAGAGGCCACTGTGATAAGAGGCCTACACATGCCAAAGAATAAAGATGGATGAAAAATAAATGATGACTTAGAGGCAAAAAAAAAAAAATTAAAAAGATGTGTGAGAGAGGGTGAAGAAGAGGGGAAGAGAGGGGAAAAAACCCCTAGGAAAATCCATTCTTCTGCTTGGGAGTGTGTGGAAATATTATTATCCACAGACTCCTAGTCACCCAGCAGACACAGTATCCTTCCAAGAGAAGTAGCTGTCATTTCAAAATCTACTTCAGGCAGGACCTTCTGACTGAGAACTTGCTCAGTAAATGTCCTTAAGACAATGGTTTTCAACCCTGGCTGCACATGAGAATTTTCAGTAGAGCTTAAAAAAATTCCCATGTCCTGCCTGCACCCCAGACCAGTTAATTAACAATCTTGATGGTGAAACCAGACATCAGGATTTTGTAATCTCTGTATGGAGAGGGGGGTCAGAACGGTCAAAGAGTTCCATTTTTTAGCCAAGGTTGAGAACTACTACATGGGATCTTAGTTCTCCAACCAGAAATCAAACCCACGCCCCCTGCTTTGGAAACTCACTGGACCACCAAGGAAGACCTGAGAACTACTGCTTTAGAAAAGACTGTTGCTTATAGTTCTTTACCCAAAGTTACTAATGCTTTGTTGCATGCTTACCATGCGCTAGGTTGAGGCTTTAAGGGGTGGCTGCATTTAATTTTCTCCACGACTTTATGAAATAGGTAATGCGCTCCCCGTTCAGAAATGGAGGCCATGGCCTTAGAGCAAGCTCAGTCACCTGACCGAGCTGCACACCTGCCCAGTGTCAGCTTGTATTGACCGTCAGTCAGCAAGCCTCAGAAGCTCATGTGGATCATCTCTGTAGCCCATCGTATCCTCCTTCTCCATAGCAGCTGGTCATCCTTCTGCCTTATATATACTCAGCACCCAAAAAAATTTCAGATTGTCTGAAACCATCTAGATAGCTCTTCACAGACTGCCCAGAAGTTTCTGATTAGACGCTTTCTCTGTGTCACGTCCTTCATTCATTAGATTTACTCAACAAACATTATTGAGCGCCTGCCTGGAATGAACTCGTGACATCAGACATCTAAGTCCCTTTCCTCTTGGAGCTTATGTACTATTTAGGAGTGACAGACAATAAGTACAAGTAATTACATACGGTGGTGGGTACCTTGAGGAAAATAAATGAGTACAGTGGATTTTGCCTGCAAGGAAAGGATGCTGTGTTTGCTAAGAAGTACGACAGGATCTAAACAATGCAGAGGAGCTAGCCATGTGGGGATCTGAGGAAGGAGGACTCCGGGGGAAGACCCAGCTGGTGCAAAGGTCCTGAGGCAAGGTTGAGCATATTGTTCTAGGGGCTGATATGGGCAGTGAAGAGCTGTTGGGGAGGGAATGACTGGGGAGGTGTCTGTAAGGCCAGATGGCACAGGCACTTTTTTTTCCCAGTCTACTTATAAAAAGCATTGTAAACCCTAACACCATTAAGTAATATTTACATAAGACTTGACAAAAATGCATTCACATTGTTTATCTCATTTAATTCATGAGCTATAACCAGACATCTTTTCTGTATGGAGAGGGGGTCAGAACGGTCAAAGAGTTCCATTTTTTAGCCAAGGTTGAGAACTACTACATGGGATCTTAGTTCTCCAACCAGAAATCAAACCCACGCCCCCTGCTTTGGAAACTCACTGGACCACCAAGGAAGACCTGAGAACTACTGCTTTAGAAAAGACTGTTGCTTATAGTTCTTTACCCAAAGTTACTAATGCTTTGTTGCATGCTTACCATGCGCTAGGTTGAGGCTTTAAGGGGTGGCTGCATTTAATTTTCTCCACGACTTTATGAAATAGGTAATGCGCTCCCCGTTCAGAAATGGAGGCCATGGCCTTAGAGCAAGCTCAGTCACCTGACCGAGCTGCACACCTGCCCAGTGTCAGCTTGTATTGACCGTCAGTCAGCAAGCCTCAGAAGCTCATGTGGATCATCTCTGTAGCCCATCGTATCCTCCTTCTCCATAGCAGCTGGTCATCCTTCTGCCTTATATATACTCAGCACCCAAAAAAATTTCAGATTGTCTGAAACCATCTAGATAGCTCTTCACAGACTGCCCAGAAGTTTCTGATTAGACGCTTTCTCTGTGTCACGTCCTTCATTCATTAGATTTACTCAACAAACATTATTGAGCGCCTGCCTGGAATGAACTCGTGACATCAGACATCTAAGTCCCTTTCCTCTTGGAGCTTATGTACTATTTAGGAGTGACAGACAATAAGTACAAGTAATTACATACGGTGGTGGGTACCTTGAGGAAAATAAATGAGTACAGTGGATTTTGCCTGCAAGGAAAGGATGCTGTGTTTGCTAAGAAGTACGACAGGATCTAAACAATGCAGAGGAGCTAGCCATGTGGGGATCTGAGGAAGGAGGACTCCGGGGGAAGACCCAGCTGGTGCAAAGGTCCTGAGGCAAGGTTGAGCATATTGTTCTAGGGGCTGATATGGGCAGTGAAGAGCTGTTGGGGAGGGAATGACTGGGGAGGTGTCTGTAAGGCCAGATGGCACAGGCACTTTTTTTTCCCAGTCTACTTATAAAAAGCATTGTAAACCCTAACACCATTAAGTAATATTTACATAAGACTTGACAAAAATGCATTCACATTGTTTATCTCATTTAATTCATGAGCTATAGAAATTATTATATTATTATCTCCACTTGCTCGATGAGGAATCTGAAGTCCAGGGATGTTAAATGCCAGGAGCCGTCAGGCTCTGGGAAGCTGGAGCAGCAGGGCTTCCTGAGCCTCATCTCGAACCAGTGACTCAGGATTGTCCATGTGAAGCTGTTGACAACCTTTTCAGCACCAGGGACTGGACAATTTTTCTACTGACTGGGGGTGATGGGGGGATGGTTTAGGGATGATTCAAGCACAATACATTTATTGTGCACTTGATATCTGTTATTATTACATCAACTCTGCCTAAGAGCACCAGGCATTAGATCCTGGAGGTTGGGGACCCACGATGTAAAAGGGCTCAGGGTAGGGCCAGTTACAATTAGGCATCTGGTTAATAAAAGTTACTGTGATGATGAAAACCACTGAGAAATTTTGGTCCTTCCTCCATGAAGATGCTCCACCAAGGTGGTGCCTCAGTACATAGACTAAACCAGTACTCCTCCACTGATAAGTGTTTCCTCAGTGCTTAGACTAAACTAGCACTTGGACTAAACTTACAGTGGGCCTGTCCTTCCAGGATTTTGGTCTATACAATAAGAAGTCATCATATTAGTTATGCACATCAAATTAATGATGTGATCCATTCTTGTTTTCTTTGCATCGTGGAAAATACATCAAATTAATGATGTGATAAGTCCCTTTCCTCTTGGAGCTTATGTACTATTTAGGAGTGACAGACAATAAGTACAAGTAATTACATACGGTGGTGGGTACCTTGAGGAAAATAAATGAGTACAGTGGATTTTGCCTGCAAGGAAAGGATGCTGTGTTTGCTAAGAAGTACGACAGGATCTAAACAATGCAGAGGAGCTAGCCATGTGGGGATCTGAGGAAGGAGGACTCCGGGGGAAGACCCAGCTGGTGCAAAGGTCCTGAGGCAAGGTTGAGCATATTGTTCTAGGGGCTGATATGGGCAGTGAAGAGCTGTTGGGGAGGGAATGACTGGGGAGGTGTCTGTAAGGCCAGATGGCACAGGCACTTTTTTTTCCCAGTCTACTTATAAAAAGCATTGTAAACCCTAACACCATTAAGTAATATTTACATAAGACTTGACAAAAATGCATTCACATTGTTTATCTCATTTAATTCATGAGCTATAGAAATTATTATATTATTATCTCCACTTGCTCGATGAGGAATCTGAAGTCCAGGGATGTTAAATGCCAGGAGCCGTCAGGCTCTGGGAAGCTGGAGCAGCAGGGCTTCCTGAGCCTCATCTCGAACCAGTGACTCAGGATTGTCCATGTGAAGCTGTTGACAACCTTTTCAGCACCAGGGACTGGACAATTTTTCTACTGACTGGGGGTGATGGGGGGATGGTTTAGGGATGATTCAAGCACAATACATTTATTGTGCACTTGATATCTGTTATTATTACATCAACTCTGCCTAAGAGCACCAGGCATTAGATCCTGGAGGTTGGGGACCCACGATGTAAAAGGGCTCAGGGTAGGGCCAGTTACAATTAGGCATCTGGTTAATAAAAGTTACTGTGATGATGAAAACCACTGAGAAATTTTGGTCCTTCCTCCATGAAGATGCTCCACCAAGGTGGTGCCTCAGTACATAGACTAAACCAGTACTCCTCCACTGATAAATGTTTCCTCAGTGCTTAGACTAAACTAGCACTTGGACTAAACTTACAGTGGGCATGTCCTTCCAGGATTTTGGCCTATACAATAAGAAGTCATCATATTAGTTATGCACATCAAATTAATGATGTGATCCATTCTTGTTTTCTTTGCATCGGTGGAAAATACACGTGTCAAAATATGAGATGTCAGAAATGAGGACCATACTTGTTAGAGAATCTAAGTGAATATTTATACATAATTAACTTCTCTCTCCTCAATAATACTCTCCTTTTTTTCCCCCACATCTAGAATTAATGTGTCTTTTGTATTTTTCTGTTAACAGCCAACAGACACCAGTAACACTCTTTCCTTTACCGGTAATTCTCTCTTCATGTCCTAAAATGCATCAGACAGGAATGAGAAACCTACCTTTTCTCCTGAGGAGAAAGCACAGTTCTTATTCATTTAGTAAACAGTTTTTGAGCATCTGCTGTACAGCTTTCCTGTGCCTGCCATCAAGTAATATCCAGTAATAATCTCATTTCCCCCTGTTTCTGAGGAAAACTCCTTCAGTCCTAAATCTCTCTCTCCCCCATGATTTTTCTTTCCCAAAAAAACCAGCCATTCTTTGCTTTCGTGTGCACGAATGCATGATAAGTGTTTACAGCAGGGCAGGACAAAGTGCATTTCATAGGGAAAAAAAAGTTCCTCTGCTTAAGTCCTCAGAGAACTAATTATAGTTTATGATTCAAAAAGGCAACTTTAAATTCATGACTGTTGGCAGTTTGTGTAGATTCCAGTTTGGGTAAATGGCTTAGCAAGTATGTCATTGAAAATACAAAAGGAAAACATCAATAGATTTTTGGCACATCATGCAGTTTAAAACAAACTGATAACTGGATGGTGTTGGTGTTCAAAGAAATAGAAGCTTCTCATACACAAGAAGGATTAGAGGGCTTACAGAAACCTCAATGATTTTTCATTCTTCTTCTTGGCAAGGCATAGCCTGGAGGTACCAAAACTAGGGTAGGGCCAGTTACAATTAGGCATCTGGTTAATAAAAGTTACTGTGATGATGAAAACCACTGAGAAATTTTGGTCCTTCCTCCATGAAGATGCTCCACCAAGGTGGTGCCTCAGTACATAGACTAAACCAGTACTCCTCCACTGATAAATGTTTCCTCAGTGCTTAGACTAAACTAGCACTTGGACTAAACTTACAGTGGGCATGTCCTTCCAGGATTTTGGCCTATACAATAAGAAGTCATCATATTAGTTATGCACATCAAATTAATGATGTGATCCATTCTTGTTTTCTTTGCATCGGTGGAAAATACACGTGTCAAAATATGAGATGTCAGAAATGAGGACCATACTTGTTAGAGAATCTAAGTGAATATTTATACATAATTAACTTCTCTCTCCTCAATAATACTCTCCTTTTTTTCCCCCACATCTAGAATTAATGTGTCTTTTGTATTTTTCTGTTAACAGCCAACAGACACCAGTAACACTCTTTCCTTTACCGGTAATTCTCTCTTCATGTCCTAAAATGCATCAGACAGGAATGAGAAACCTACCTTTTCTCCTGAGGAGAAAGCACAGTTCTTATTCATTTAGTAAACAGTTTTTGAGCATCTGCTGTACAGCTTTCCTGTGCCTGCCATCAAGTAATATCCAGTAATAATCTCATTTCCCCCTGTTTCTGAGGAAAACTCCTTCAGTCCTAAATCTCTCTCTCCCCCATGATTTTTCTTTCCCAAAAAAACCAGCCATTCTTTGCTTTCGTGTGCACGAATGCATGATAAGTGTTTACAGCAGGGCAGGACAAAGTGCATTTCATAGGGAAAAAAAAGTTCCTCTGCTTAAGTCCTCAGAGAACTAATTATAGTTTATGATTCAAAAAGGCAACTTTAAATTCATGACTGTTGGCAGTTTGTGTAGATTCCAGTTTGGGTAAATGGCTTAGCAAGTATGTCATTGAAAATACAAAAGGAAAACATCAATAGATTTTTGGCACATCATGCAGTTTAAAACAAACTGATAACTGGATGGTGTTGGTGTTCAAAGAAATAGAAGCTTCTCATACACAAGAAGGATTAGAGGGGCTTACAGAAACCTCAATGATTTTTCATTCTTCTTCTTGGCACTAAAGGAGAAAACATTGCCCAAACCCTGAGTTTTATGAAGGTGATACAGAGCAGACCTTCAGAAACCAGTACATTTAATTCTGGACTTAGAGATGTAAACCTTTTATTTTTTTCTGTGACCTTTAAAAATATTTTTAAGTATCCAAATAGACATGATAGCTATAGAAAATTAGAAAGAACATTATTATACATACTTCCAGAGTTATCCTATGCCCATGAGTGTGTGTGTAATATATGCTTTATGTTGATACAAATGACTGCATTATTTTATTTTTACAAAAACTGAATTATACATACCCTTAGGTAAACTGCTTTCTTTTTCTTTTGAAAGACTATTATCTTGGCTCTTTTTTTATATATACCTGCCTTTATTTTTTCAATTTATTTATTATTAATTGAAGGTTGATTGTTTTACAGTAGTTTTGATTTCTGCCATATATCACATGAATCAGGCATAGGTGTACATATGTCCCCTGCCTCATACCTCCCACCCAATCCCACCTCTCTAAGTTGTCACAGGGGGTTGAGTTCCCTGGATTTTGCCTATACTTTTAAATACGGGCAGAGAAAATTGCACAGTTTCCCCCTTTTACTGCAAAAACCACCTTCACCATTAGAAAACTCTTTATAAATAAGTTTCTTTCCCATCATGTAGCTAAAATCTTACTTCTATGTAACTCCATTATTAATGGAGCTGAGGAATAACTTTTACTATATTACACAGAAATGTTATTCAATATTTTAGAACTCTAAGATGTGAAACGCACCGCAGAAGGATATGGATCTGTTCTCAGGGCTTTGAAGGTGCAGTGACACATAGGTAATATCTCACTGGAAGGCAAAGTCAGGAGATGCAAACACAACGATGGACTTCTGGGTGAGACAGCATTGCAGGCGGGAGCCGGGGGATTAATGAAGGGGTGTATCTGAGGTGGGTTTCATAGGATAGATGAGCTCAGTAGCTGAAGGGAAGTTCAATTAGAGGAAGTTCAGTGAGAAAAGAGAGAGAACTGATCAGAGAGAAAACACCAAAAAAGTGATGGAAGAAATGCTTAATTTCTGCCTATGCCATTGACAAAGGATTTTTTTTTAAAGTAATGTGTATGTTATAACGTCTTTCAGTCGTGTCTGATGCCGTGACCCCATGGACTGTAACCCAACAGGCTCTTGTGTCCATAGGACTCCCCAGGCAAGAATACTGGAGTGGGTTCCCAGTTCCTTCTTCAAGGGATTTTCCCCACTTAGGAATTGAACCCAGGTCTCTTGCATTTGGAGGCAGATTCTTTACCATCTGAGCCACCAAGGAAGCCTGGTGCTAACAGTGGTCAAATGAGATATGCACCATCTCTGTTCTCTGTTTGGAGTATAAATTGGTACAGGATTTACTTCCAGAAACCAGTTTAGGGTATATGCACTGATCGCCTTAAAATGCTCAAATAGTTTGGCCTAAGAGTCCCATTACTGGTGATATCCTTAAAAGAGGTGGCCAAAAATTCAGATGTAAGCATCTGCATTGAATTGTTACTCATAGCCATGAAAATATGGGAAAACCCTAAATGTTGCAGTTTATACAAAATTCATAATTGTATATAAGTTTTAAATGTTCTACGTTGAGCTTATATTCCTTTCTTTTCATTTAATTAAAATGTTGAAAAAAAGAAAACACAGGTGGTCTGTTTAGGGAACTGAGTAGTCCTCCTTCTCTGGAGACCAGATTACTTTCAGGGAAGTCATGCAAAATAAAACAGGAAGAGAGGTCTGGAGAGTTTTCAGGGGAGGTTGGGATGCTGATAAGTGGAGGGGTAGAGAGAAAAATCTGTAAGAATGCTGGGGAGCTGCAGGTGTAACGAGGGGAGTTAAGATGCTGTGGGTGCAAAAGGGGAGAAATTCAAGTGCTGTCCGGATCCTTCAAGTTGGAGATGTCGTCTGAACATCAAGAGATTTCCAGTAGTCAGTTTTGGAGCCCAGGTGAGTGGGCAGGGCTGGACTTTCATTTATTCATTCGTTCAGTCCACCGTTGGCTAAGTGTTTACTGTGTGCAAAGGGCTGTGCTGGATCCTGCAGATGCAAAGGGGTCTTCCATTGTAGTGGGAGAGCTTGGTAAAGACTGTTGTGAGTGGAGAAGAACAAAGGGACAGGATGCAAAGTGGGGAAGCTTCAGGCTAAGAACAAGACTAGACCTCCTGTAACTCCCAGGGACTCGGCAGTGAGACAGGCTGGGATCTTAGCATGTCAGGCAGACAAGAGAAGGGATGTGGCCAGGGCAAGGAAGAAATCTGCCTGAGGATAAGGCGCTTGGCTTCTGAGGAAGCACAGCCTGCAGTGCAGTAGATGGTGTCCAAAGCGGCACAAGAGCCTTGGGCTCAGTTCCCAAGGCGTCCAGGTCAAAGGGGGCATTAGCATCAGCAGAGGGTCTGGGTGATCCTCAGAGTCAGGTGGGGATCTGATTCTCTAGACTTATCTACCCCATCAAAACTGGCTGTGGCCTGCAGGTGGGGTACAGGGAACTGGGTATGGTTTCTACAAGGGTTTGACAAGGGCAAGTC
Organism: Tragulus kanchil; assembly: GCA_022376925.1. Lineage (NCBI taxonomy): Eukaryota > Metazoa > Chordata > Mammalia > Artiodactyla > Tragulidae > Tragulus > Tragulus kanchil. Next base: position 98,550,104 of record JAIOJX010000005.1, on the reverse strand, counting down.
TGGGTCAGATGCTGCTTGAAGCCAAAGAAGGTGAAGATTAAGAACGAGATGACTTGGGCTTTCCTGGTGGTCCAGCAGGTAAAGGGTCCACCTTTCAGTGCAAGGGGCATCGGTTCGATCCCCGGCTAGGGAAGATCCCACATGCTGCGGAGTGGCTGGACCAGTGTGTCCAATTATAAGCCAGCACTCTGGAGCACATGCACCCAGAGCCGAGAGCTCTGCAACAGAGAGGCCACTGTGATGGGAGGCCCACACAGGCCAAAGAATAAACATGGATGAAAATAAATAAAGAAACCAATAAAAGAGGCAAAAATTTAACAGGGAGGTTGGGATGCTGATAAGTGGAGGGGTAGAGAGAAATCTGTAAGAATGCTGGGGAGCTGCAGGTGTAACGAGGGGAGTTAAGATGCTGTGGGTGCAAAAGGGGAGAAATTCAAGTGCTGTCCGGATCCTTCAAGTTGGAGATGTCGTCTGAACATCAAGAGATTTCCAGTAGTCAGTTTTGGAGCCCAGGTGAGTGGGCAGGGCTGGACTTTCATTTATTCATTCGTTCAGTCCACCGTTGGCTAAGTGTTTACTGTGTGCAAAGGGCTGTGCTGGATCCTGCAGATGCAAAGGGGTCTTCCATTGTAGTGGGAGAGCTTGGTAAAGACTGTTGTGAGTGGAGAAGAACAAAGGGACAGGATGCAAAGTGGGGAAGCTTCAGGCTAAGAACAAGACTAGACCTCCTGTAACTCCCAGGGACTCGGCAGTGAGACAGGCTGGGATCTTAGCATGTCAGGCAGACAAGAGAAGGGATGTGGCCAGGGCAAGGAAGAAATCTGCCTGAGGATAAGGCGCTTGGCTTCTGAGGAAGCACAGCCTGCAGTGCAGTAGATGGTGTCCAAAGCGGCACAAGAGCCTTGGGCTCAGTTCCCAAGGCGTCCAGGTCAAAGGGGGCATTAGCATCAGCAGAGGGTCTGGGTGATCCTCAGAGTCAGGTGGGGATCTGATTCTCTAGACTTATCTACCCCATCAAAACTGGCTGTGGCCTGCAGGTGGGGTACAGGGAACTGGGTATGGTTTCTACAAGGGTTTGACAAGGGCAAGTCTGGGTCAGATGCTGCTTGAAGCCAAAGAAGGTGAAGATTAAGAACGAGATGACTTGGGCTTTCCTGGTGGTCCAGCAGGTAAAGGGTCCACCTTTCAGTGCAAGGGGCATCGGTTCGATCCCTGGCTAGGGAAGATCCCACATGCTGCGGAGTGGCTGGACCAGTGTGTCCAATTATAAGCCAGCACTCTGGAGCACATGCACCCAGAGCCGAGAGCTCTGCAACAGAGAGGCCACTGTGATGGGAGGCCCACACAGGCCAAAGAATAAACATGGATGAAAATAAATAAAGAAACCAATAAAAGAGGCAAAAATTTTAAAAAAAGAAAGAGAACATGATGACTCATTGGAAGCAATATATTTTATTTTGAATTCTCCTTCTAGAAATTTAATAGTAAATTGGGACTTCCCCGGGGTACAGTAGCTAAGACTCCTCACTTCCTCTGCAATGGACATGGATTGAGGTTCCATCCTTGGTCAGGGAGCGAAGATCCTGTATGCTGCTACTTGGTGGGGCCAAAGATAAATAAGTAAATACATCTTTTTAATTTTTTAAAAAATGTTATTCATTTATTTATTTTTGGCTATTCTGGGTTTTCACTGCTGCCACAGGCTCTTCTCTAGTTGCAGGAAGTGGGGGCTACTCTAGCTGAGGTGAGCAGGCTTCTTGTTGCAGCAACTTCTCTTGTTGTAGAACTCGGGCTCTGGGACATACGGGCTTCAGTAGTTGCGGCACATGGGCTCAGTAGTTGTGGCTCTAGAGCACAGGCTCAGTAGTTGTGGCTCACGGACTTAGTTGCTCCGCAGCATGTGAGATCCTCCTGAATCAGGGATTGAACCTGTGTCTCCTGCAGGCGAACTCTTTGCTACTGATCTACCAGGGAAGCCCAAGTAAATACATTAAAAAAAAAAAAAACTGAATTAGAGTAAGAGAAAGTCTCTTGTGGGTTATGAAACAAGAGGACAGCATTTTGAGGTTCTTATTTTTTATGCTAGAGGATCTGTGTACCTATTTATAGACAAAGGAAAGAGAGTCACTCGAGATGGATGATGAAGATAAGGGGGAAGAAAGGGGGGTATTTGATGAGACAAATCATGGGGAAAGTAGGAATAGGTGGGCTCAAAGGCAGGAATGGGGCTTGACAAAGGACAGGGATGCTCCACTGATAAATCTGTTCTGCGCTGAACAATATATTTGTTCATGTAATACATCGTTTTCATTATCATAGAAATGTGAAGTCACTAGAGAAAGTTTGGAAAAATAGAAACATAATCCTACGTTAACCACAGCAGCTATGATTATTTTTTGTACATTTCTTTCCATAGTAATATTAACAGAGACTTTTCCCATAGTTTTAATCAGAGTACATAAGTTCCTTACACTTTGCATTTTTTGCTTAGCATGACAGCTCTAGGTTTTCTAGGTTGCTGCATAGTCTTCATAATTACTTTTATAATAGTCCTTCAAATAATAACAATAATTTATTTCACTAGTCCCCTCACTTTGATTTTTAGGTTTTTTTTTTTTAAATGTATGTGAGTAAGACTATAATAAAAATATTCACGTCTATACCTATTTTAGATGCTCTCCTTTGGCTGGATTCTCAGAACTTACATGAGTAGGTCAAAGAGTGCGAGCCTGATTTTCATGGCTCTTGTTGTCTTTTACTTTTATTTGCCTCAAAATCACTTGTTCTCAATTTTACAGTCGCAAAGTGACTCCTCCCCTCTCCCCAGTTCTTTACTTTCCTTCGCTGGGCAGTCCACACAGTTCAGTACAGAGAAGGCATCATAACTTTCCTGCCTAGTGAACTTCAGTGTCGCCTTTGGCTGTTAATACCCCCGGTGAGGGCGGCTAGGAGATTCAGGGCACTTGCAGAATTTAATTCACTTGGGTTGCCATGTTGTGCAGACATCTCTTATAACTGTTATTGTGAGATGCCTCTTACCTACTGACCTCGTACCTCTGACCTATATGCCACTTACCTACTAACTTCACCCTCCTACTAACATGCTGCGGTTCGCAGGAAGGCCAGAGGTGAGGGTTGGGGGGGGTGGCCCTTCCTCACTGCTGGTGCTGCTCTTCTTGGTGAAAGTGGGAGTTGCGTAATTGTGCCCGATGCTTTGTGACCACATGGACTGTGGCCCACCAGTCTCCTCTGTCCATGGAATTCTCCATGCAAGAATACTGGAGTGGGCTCAAAGGCAGGAATGGGGCTTGACAAAGGACAGGGATGCTCCACTGATAAATCTGTTCTGCGCTGAACAATATATTTGTTCATGTAATACATCGTTTTCATTATCATAGAAATGTGAAGTCACTAGAGAAAGTTTGGAAAAATAGAAACATAATCCTACGTTAACCACAGCAGCTATGATTATTTTTTGTACATTTCTTTCCATAGTAATATTAACAGAGACTTTTCCCATAGTTTTAATCAGAGTACATAAGTTCCTTACACTTTGCATTTTTTGCTTAGCATGACAGCTCTAGGTTTTCTAGGTTGCTGCATAGTCTTCATAATTACTTTTATAATAGTCCTTCAAATAATAACAATAATTTATTTCACTAGTCCCCTCACTTTGATTTTTAGGTTTTTTTTTTTAAATGTATGTGAGTAAGACTATAATAAAAATATTCACGTCTATACCTATTTTAGATGCTCTCCTTTGGCTGGATTCTCAGAACTTACATGAGTAGGTCAAAGAGTGCGAGCCTGATTTTCATGGCTCTTGTTGTCTTTTACTTTTATTTGCCTCAAAATCACTTGTTCTCAATTTTACAGTCGCAAAGTGACTCCTCCCCTCTCCCCAGTTCTTTACTTTCCTTCGCTGGGCAGTCCACACAGTTCAGTACAGAGAAGGCATCATAACTTTCCTGCCTAGTGAACTTCAGTGTCGCCTTTGGCTGTTAATACCCCCGGTGAGGGCGGCTAGGAGATTCAGGGCACTTGCAGAATTTAATTCACTTGGGTTGCCATGTTGTGCAGACATCTCTTATAACTGTTATTGTGAGATGCCTCTTACCTACTGACCTCGTACCTCTGACCTATATGCCACTTACCTACTAACTTCACCCTCCTACTAACATGCTGCCGGTTCGCAGGAAGGCCAGAGATGAGGGATGGGGGAGGTGGCCCTTCCTCACTGCTGGTGCTGCTCTTCTTGGTGAAAGTGTTAGTTGCGTAATTGTGCCCGATTCTTTGTGACCTCATGGACTGTGGCCCACCAGTCTCCTCTGTCCATGGAATTCTCCAGGCAAGAATACTGGAGTGGGTTGCCATGCCCTCCTCCAGAGGATCTTCCTCACCCAGAGATCGAACACAGGTCTCCTGCATTGCAGGCAGATTCTCTACCGTCTGACCCACCAGGGAAAGCCCCCTTCTTGGTGACGCTGAGCTCCAAGCCACCCACTCACCCAACCCCCTGCACACACCTCAGGGTATTGACTCCAATTCAAAGGCAGCCCCATGGGTTAAAAAAAAAAGAAGAAAATAAATAAAGGCAAAGCCATGATAAGGTGGCCATAAATCTAAAAAATAAGCTTTCTGGCAGTATCAGTTATCACTCATTTTCAAATATACATATGAAGTGGATATTCCAGTTTTGAGCTGTGCGTGTATTTTTTTTTTAAAGACCTTTTGAACAATTGTGCAATCTTTCACACCCTGACATGCTATCCTTGGTCTTAAAAAGCTGACAAGGCTGACTTGTAACTTGGAGGGGGCGAGGGTTGAGGAGTAGGCGAGCATGGGCTGGTTTCTCCTGGTAGGGCAGCGTCCAGGCCCCTTGGACTGGCAGTCTTCCCGCGGAGAGAGCTCCGCTCCCTGGAGCCCTCATCTGGCTGGCAGGCTCACAAACACGCAGCCTGGGGGACAGAGTCTCAGAAAGAAAGGAACACTGGCTTTGTAAAGTCTTGCCGCTGCCTCTTGCAGAGCAGCCATTCTTGGCTGTAAAGAATGAGATGTTGCTGGTGAGTGTGTAGAAACCAGTGTCCTGAAAGAGGTGATATCCTTACCCTGATGCTGTGAACAATTCAGTGGGAAAAATAAAGGACTGAAGAGACAAGCATGCCTCTGGGGCCTCTGGCCTGATGCACGGACCCTGTGGTTTGTCCCCACAGATGGAAGCAAGGACGTACCCTGCCCGGAGACCTGTTCCTGTCCCTCCTGCTTGCTCCGGGCCCCCACCATCAGCGACTTGCTCAATGACCAGGACTTACTAGACGTGATCAGGATAAAGCTGGATCCCTGTCACCCAACAGTGAAAAACTGGAGGAATTTTGCCAGCAAGTGGGGCATGCCCTACGACGAGCTGTGCTTCCTGGAGCAGCGGCCCCAGAGCCCCACCCTGGAGTTTTTGCTCCGGAACAGTCAGAGGACGGTGGGCCAGCTAATGGAACTCTGCCAGCTGTACCACCGGGCCGACGTCGAGAAGGTTCTGCGCAGGTGGGTGGACGAGGAGTGGCCCAAGCGGGAACGTGGAGAGCACCCCAGGAACTTCTAGGCCCCGGCTCCTTCTCATCGGCATCTCTGGACATTGAAACACGCACGGGTTAAGGAACAATGTGAATCTGTTCTTTCTTCTTCTTTGTTTTTTCCCCTTTCTTTTCCCACATTGTGCTGCTTGTGGGGGATCTTAGTTCTCTGACCAGGGATTGAACCCGTGCCACCTGCATTGAGAGTGTAGAGTCTTCGCCACTGGACCACTGGCCAAGTCCTGACTCTCTTCTTTTTCAAGTTTACGAGAAGGAGCTGGAACCACAGACATTGGTTTTCCCTAAAACTGGTGGTTTTGTGGAGGGGTCGGGTATGTTTTTGGTGGCGGATTTTCCTTTAGCTTTGCACATCTGTTTTAATTTAATATTTGAATCTGGAATTGGGGGAAATGTGTTGTAGGCTCCTATGGGGACCAAAGCTCTAATCAGGATGGATTCATGCCATGATGAAAATAAAAGTTTCCCTTCCTTAAATACTGAAGATTGAAATCTGAACTAAGAGGCTGCTGGTCACCCAAAAGTCATCATCCACAAGATCCTTTATGAGTAATGACACTCCCACAGCTTAGAAGAAAACCACAGAGTGCAGTTACCCTTCAGTCAGCTAATGTTTTTGTTGTAAAGTATTTAAGGGAACTCCCAGCCTACTGGCATTATGTAGTGACAAACTTTAGGACAAGGTGCTGTCTTATTCAAATACTTGCATCATCTGGGCACTATCAGGGCTTTGCTTGAGTATTTTCAAAAGAAATATCTGTAAAAACCAATGGTTATTGGGAAGACAAAATCAGGAATTAGCAGGGTCATAAGGACCACAGGAAAGGTGTTGACAAAGGGTTGGCCCGTTTGGTATTCTTGACTTCTCAAAAATTAATTGGAGGAATTTTGCCAGCAAGTGGGGCATGCCCTCGACGAGCTGTGCTTCCTGGAGCAGCGGCCCCAGAGCCCCACCCTGGAGTTTTGCTCCGGAACAGTCAGAGGACGGTGGGCCAGCTAATGGAACTCTGCCAGCTGTACCACCGGGCCGACGCGAGAAGGTTCTGCGCAGGTGGGTGGACGAGGAGTGGCCCAAGCGGGAACGTGGAGAGCACCCCAGGAACTTCTAGGCCCCGGCTCCTTCTCATCGGCATCTCTGGACATTGAAACACGCACGGGTTAAGGAACAATGTGAATCTGTTCTTTCTTCTTCTTTGTTTTTTCCCTTTCTTTTCCCACATTGTGCTGCTTGTGGGGGATCTTAGTTCTCTGACCAGGGATTGAACCCGTGCCACCTGCATTGAGAGTGTAGAGTCTTCGCCACTGGACCACTGGCCAAGTCCTGACTCTCTTCTTTTTCAAGTTTACGAGAAGGAGCTGGAACCACAGACATTGGTTTTCCCTAAAACTGGTGGTTTTGTGGAGGGGTCGGGTATGTTTTTGGTGGCGGATTTTCCTTTAGCTTTGCACATCTGTTTTAATTTAATATTTGAATCTGGAATTGGGGGAAATGTGTTGTAGGCTCCTATGGGGACCAAAGCTCTAATCAGGATGGATTCATGCCATGATGAAAATAAAAGTTTCCCTTCCTTAAATACTGAAGATTGAAATCTGAACTAAGAGGCTGCTGGTCACCCAAAAGTCATCATCCACAAGATCCTTTATGAGTAATGACACTCCCACAGCTTAGAAGAAAACCACAGAGTGCAGTTACCCTTCAGTCAGCTAATGTTTTTGTTGTAAAGTATTTAAGGGAACTCCCAGCCTACTGGCATTATGTAGTGACAAACTTTAGGACAAGGTGCTGTCTTATTCAAATACTTGCATCATCTGGGCACTATCAGGGCTTTGCTTGAGTATTTTCAAAAGAAATATCTGTAAAAACCAATGGTTATTGGGAAGACAAAATCAGGAATTAGCAGGGTCATAAGGACCACAGGAAAGGTGTTGACAAAGGGTTGGCCCTTTTGGTATTCTTGACTTCTCAAAAATTAATTGAATATTTACTTCTGTGACTTTTCTATAAGGTTGAGTGTTTCGCCCCAGAGGGAAAACTCAATTAAGAAATAAATAAAAATCTGGAGTAGGAGGGGCATTCTGAATCAAGTGGACACATGTATGCCTGTGGCTGATTCATACTGATAAATGGCAAAAACCATCACAATATTGTAAAGTAATAATCCTCCAAACATTTTTTTTTTAAAAAGAAATAAAAATCACCTAGCCCATGGGTGAAATACAGCCCTCTCTAAAACCTCGACTCCAACTTAAGAGAGTTTTAATCCTACCCAGAACATCAGCCAAGGAGAAATGATACTGGAAGGGGAGCTACACATTAAATCCAAATTTTGGAGAATTTTAAACCAAATGAAAACTTGGGTCCAAAGAATATCCAGTAGTCTTGTTTGATGGTTTCTTGTGGAAGGTGCGGAGGATGGGAGGGAAACCTTGGTTTACTTGATGATTTCATAAAAGTGCTATTTGGCTTTGACTATAGGCTTAGAAAACTAAGGTACTTCCTGCTTCAATATTTAAGCCATGACTTAAAAAAGGAAAACTGATGGCTACAATTGATACGAGTACAAGAAAGATTAGGATTAACTCAAAAGAAAGTTGTTTTCCAAAGCACTGACATTTTTTCCCACTGCTAACAACAGTTATTACCAAGTGGCTAATGTGTAGTCATCAAACGTAAACTCTAAACTCACAAAATTACTCTAGAGACCTTACTCATCATTCCCAGTCAGTGTGAGTCACACCTAGCTGGTCTTGTCAGATTTACCAGATAAGTGCCAGTTACCCTTCAGTCAGCTAATGTTTTTGTTGTAAAGTATTTAAGGGAACTCCCAGCCTACTGGCATTATGTAGTGACAAACTTTAGGACAAGGTGCTGTCTTATTCAAATACTTGCATCATCTGGGCACTATCAGGGCTTTGCTTGAGTATTTTCAAAAGAAATATCTGTAAAAACCAATGGTTATTGGGAAGACAAAATCAGGAATTAGCAGGGTCATAAGGACCACAGGAAAGGTGTTGACAAAGGGTTGGCCCTTTTGGTATTCTTGACTTCTCAAAAATTAATTGAATATTTACTTCTGTGACTTTTCTATAAGGTTGAGTGTTTCGCCCCAGAGGGAAAACTCAATTAAGAAATAAATAAAAATCTGGAGTAGGAGGGGCATTCTGAATCAAGTGGACACATGTATGCCTGTGGCTGATTCATACTGATAAATGGCAAAAACCATCACAATATTGTAAAGTAATAATCCTCCAAACATTTTTTTTTTAAAAAGAAATAAAAATCACCTAGCCCATGGGTGAAATACAGCCCTCTCTAAAACCTACGACTCCAACTTAAGAGAGAGTTTTAATCCTACCCAGAACATCAGCCAAGGAGAAATGATACTGGAAGGGGAGCTACACATTAAATCCAAATTTTGGAGAATTTTAAACCAAATGAAAACTTGGGTCCAAAGAATATCCAGTAGTCTTGTTTGATGGTTTCTTGTGGAAGGTGCGGAGGATGGGAGGGAAACCTTGGTTTACTTGATGATTTCATAAAAGTGCTATTTGGCTTTGACTATAGGCTTAGAAAACTAAGGTACTTCCTGCTTCAATATTTAAGCCATGACTTAAAAAAGGAAAACTGATGGCTACAATTGATACGAGTACAAGAAAGATTAGGATTAACTCAAAAGAAAGTTGTTTTCCAAAGCACTGACATTTTTTCCCACTGCTAACAACAGTTATTACCAAGTGGCTAATGTGTAGTCATCAAACGTAAACTCTAAACTCACAAAATTACTCTAGAGACCTTACTCATCATTCCCAGTCAGTGTGAGTCACACCTAGCTGGTCTTGTCAGATTTACCAGATAAGTGCCAGTTTTATCAAAAGATGTAACCAAAGCAACAGCCAGGAATAAAATGTAGCCTAGTAGGTAAAATGTAGATTTTGAAAACTGGATTCTTTTGCAGCTTGAAGTTCACTGGAGTGGTTGCTATGTGCTGTTGTTGTCAGCTGTGTTCTAGGCATCGTGCAGAACGTTTCATTGTATGTACTGTGTTCTCCCAGGTGGCGCAGTGCTGAAGAATCTGCCTGTGAGAGCAGGAGAGCCAGCTTAAAACTAAATATTAGGGCTTCCCTGGTTGCCCAGTGGGTAAGGACACCACCTTGCAGTGCAAGGGGCGCCGGTTTGATCCCCAGCCTGGGAAGATCCCACATGCTGCGGAGCGACTGGACCGATGTGTCCAACTACTGAGCCGGAGCTCTGAAGCGTGCGCCCGGAGCCGGTGCTCTGCAGTGAGAGAGGCCACTGCGATGGGAGGCCCACATGGTCCAAAGAACAAAGGTAGATGAAAATAAATAAATGAAGGACCAATAGAAGTGGCCAAAAAATAAACAAACACTAATATTAAAAAAAAAAAAAAAAACAGATCATGGCATCTGGCCCTATTACTTCATGGAAAATAGAAGGAAAAAAATGGCGACAGTGACAGATTTCCTCTTCTTGGGCTCTAAAATCACTGTGGATGGTAACTGCAGCCATGAAATCAGAAGACGATTGCCTCTTGGCAGAAAAGCTATGACAGACCTAGACAGTGTGTTGAAAAGTGGAGTCATTACTCTGCCAATAAAGGTCTATATAGGTAAGGCTAGCATCTTCCAAGTGGTCACGTATGGTTGTGAGAGGTGAACAGTAAAGAAGGCTGAGTGCTGAAGAACTGATGCCTTCAAACTGTGGTGCTGGGGAAGACTCCTGAGAGTCCCCTGGCCTGCAAGGAGATCAGACCAGTCAATCTTAAAGGAAATCAGCTCTGAATACTCATTGGCAGGACTGATGCTGAAGCTCCAGTATTTTGGTCATCTGATGTGAACAGACCAATAATTAGAAAAAGTCCCTGATGCTGGGAAAGATTGAGGGCAGAAGGGAAAGAGGGTGTCAGAGGTTGAGATGGCCAGATGACATCAGCAATGCAATGGACGTGAGCTTGGGCAAACTTCAAGGACAGGAAGGCATGGCATGCTTCAGTCCATGTGGTCACAAAGAGTCGAATACGACTGGACAACTGAACAATGGTGTTATCCCAGGCAGTGCATTGGTAAAGAATCTGCCTGCCAGTGCAGAGAAATGAAACCAAAAGGGTCTGATTATTCAGTGCTTTCTGGTTCCAGACCCCCAAGTTGGAGGGTCATCGCTCCTTGGATCCTGACACCTCCTTGGGATAGAAGGAGGGGTTCCCAGCCTGAAAAATATCCTGTGGGGTGTGTTTCCAAAATCTCAAACTTCAAATTTCAATCTCAGAGTTGACTTTTTTTTTTTTTTCCAACATGGACCATTTTCAAAGTCTTTATTGAATTTGTTACAATATTGTTCTGTTTTATGTGGGTTTTTTTTGACCAAGAGGTATGAAGGATCTTAGTTCTGCAACCAGGGATCAGAATTGCATCCCCTGAAGTGGAAAGCGAACTCTTAACCACTGGTCCAACCAGGGAATTCCCCCAAAGCTGACTTTAGACAGAACATATCCTCATAGATATCTGAGTTTGGCTATGGTTCATAAATGGCAGCTGTATTACCTTTGAATTGCATCAGAAATGTTAAGACACAGAATTCAGGTGGATCAACTATGGGCAGAGCTAAGAACACTCCTTTATCTTTATATTCAGGAGTCACGGAAAAGCTGTGAGACCATAGAGCACCACCACCCACTCATCTCTCCACTTGGTGCATTAGTTCCAAAGCCCTTAGGGCTAATAATTTCCATCACTGACTATAAAAGCTTAAGTTTCTATTATAATTGCATAGCAGAAGTTCCAGGGTAGAAGGGATTTTTAAAAAATTGGACAGTTGTTATAAATGTGTTGTTTTAATTTCACTCTACCATTATTTACACATATTAACATCTACTTTTTAAAAATTTTTTTTTACCTCTTTTTATTGGTCTTTCATTTACTTCTTTGGCCTGTGTGGGCCTCCCATCACAGTGGCCTCTCTCGTTGCAGAGCACCGGCTCTGGGCGCATGCGCTCCAGAGCTCCTACTCAGGAATTGGACACATCGGTCCAGCCGCTCCGCGGCACGTGGTATCTTCCCAGGCCGGGAATCAAACCGGCACGCCTTGCACTGCAAGGTGGAGTCTTTACCCACTGGACCACCAGGGAAGTCCTGACATCTACTTTCATTGGCATTTACCTTATAAAACATTTTAATTATTAAGAGTATGACACTAGCAGAGAGAGATTTAACCAGACATTTTTAAAGTTAAAGTTCTTTCAGATTCTAGACTTTGATCAAATGGAGGATAACTTTTATCTGTGTTATATACAGAAATATCAAAAGTACATCTTAAATGAAATAAAACTATAATACAATTCTGTGATAACCCCAAATAATTTTCTTTAAAGTTCACATTTTTAGCAGATACTTGAATAGCCTACATATGCTGATACTTTACAAAGGCAAAGTGGAAAGTAAGCAAATTACTTTATGACTGATCAAACAATTGTTAAGATGTATTCATTAATACTTAAGAGCTTTGTTCTGTAAGGATCCATGTTAAATTGACCACACCATGAACTGAACTACTTTTGATGAGGTCCTTTTGCTATTAGAAGGATGATGTCTCTTACTAAAGTTCCATGGTATGCTCTTTTAAACAAAACTCCCACCTACAGTGTTCTGATGTTATGGGATGCAGCTCTATGTAATAAGCATTTTATTCAGTTGCAGTAGAAAATTGCTAGTTGCAAGAGCATGGAAAGCAGAGCTGTATTAGACACACGCCCAGGACATATACAAACAGAGGAAGACTCACGTGGAAGGGAGACACAAATAAAGCACAGGGTTATTTAAAATATTAAGATTTTAAATTGTTAGGGTTTAAATCACTTGCCCGGATTGCCCATCAGTGTTCAAGATAATTTGTATGAGCAAGTCTTCCATTTCTGTGACACTAAACAATAAATATTTGATAATATAGACGGACTTGGCTGGCACTTCCACTGCTGGGGAATTGGCTTCAATCCCTGGTTGGGAAACTAAGATCCCACAAGCTGCATGGCCATAATAAAATAATAATAATAATAATAATAATAATACAGAAAATGCACGGTAATAGAAGATGCTGCGCCTGTCCCCGCCCCCGAGTGATTTTTGTGTGATACTGCCCTCTGCTGGAGGATGGAATCTATTTGCACCCTCTCAGGCTTGGTGAAGACCAGCCTGGAACCAACCTTCTGTTGATTGTTGGTGGTAGGTCAGAGCCCTTCGAAGGAACCCACTAAAAAATGGAAACGGTGCAGTTTTCTTACACATTGACAAATATGAATAGAATGAAGCCGGCATAATTGAGACGAGTTAAAGTTCTTTCAGATTCTAGACTTTGATCAAATGGAGGATAACTTTTATCTGTGTTATATACAGAAATATCAAAAGTACATCTTAAATGAAATAAAACTATAATACAATTCTGTGATAACCCCAAATAATTTTCTTTAAAGTTCACATTTTTAGCAGATACTTGAATAGCCTACATATGCTGATACTTTACAAAGGCAAAGTGGAAAGTAAGCAAATTACTTTATGACTGATCAAACAATTGTTAAGATGTATTCATTAATACTTAAGAGCTTTGTTCTGTAAGGATCCATGTTAAATTGACCACACCATGAACTGAACTACTTTTGATGAGGTCCTTTTGCTATTAGAAGGATGATGTCTCTTACTAAAGTTCCATGGTATGCTCTTTTAAACAAAACTCCCACCTACAGTGTTCTGATGTTATGGGATGCAGCTCTATGTAATAAGCATTTTATTCAGTTGCAGTAGAAAATTGCTAGTTGCAAGAGCATGGAAAGCAGAGCTGTATTAGACACACGCCCAGGACATATACAAACAGAGGAAGACTCACGTGGAAGGGAGACACAAATAAAGCACAGGGTTATTTAAAATATTAAGATTTTAAATTGTTAGGGTTTAAATCACTTGCCCGGATTGCCCATCAGTGTTCAAGATAATTTGTATGAGCAAGTCTTCCATTTCTGTGACACTAAACAATAAATATTTGATAATATAGACGGACTTGGCTGGCACTTCCACTGCTGGGGAATTGGCTTCAATCCCTGGTTGGGAAACTAAGATCCCACAAGCTGCATGGCCATAATAAAATAATAATAATAATAATAATAATAATACAGAAAATGCACGGTAATAGAAGATGCTGCGCCTGTCCCCGCCCCCCCCCCCGAGTGATTTTTGTGTGATACTGCCCTCTGCTGGAGGATGGAATCTATTTGCACCCTCTCAGGCTTGGTGAAGACCAGCCTGGAACCAACCTTCTGTTGATTGTTGGTGGTAGGTCAGAGCCCTTCGAAGGAACCCACTAAAAAATGGAAACGGTGCAGTTTTCTTACACATTGACAAATATGAATAGAATGAAGCCGGCATAATTGAGACGAGGGTCCGGTTCCCTGAAGGTCCCCATCATTTCACACCTGTCCCTTATGTGAAAAGTAACAGCCCACCTCTCGTAACAATTACTCCATCTGAGAATTGTCCCTAACCAGTCAGCAGGACTTTTCGTCTGTGGGGATTTAAGATTAGCTGTATGTGGTCTCTTGCTTCCAGTTGCGTGATGCCTCGTCTTGAACATGAGAACAGTAGATTCTATGTAAAAAGGCAGAGGGATCGATTTCCCTCAGTTACAGTCGACTTCGGTCACGAGACCTAGCTGTTTCTCTTCCTCAATGATACATAACAGGAAAACACATTGTTTTATTTTTTTTTATTTTTTAAAGATTTATTTATTTATTTATTTAGGGCGGAGGTTGGGTTGGCGAGGGAGGGGAGCGGGCGGGCCACTTCTATTGGTCTTTCATTTCTCTATTCTCCTTCGTCTTTGTTCTTTGGCTCCTGTGGGCCTCCCATCACGGTGGTGTCTGTCGTTGCAGAGCGCCGGCTCTGGGCGCATGCGCTCCAGAGCTCCGGCTCGGTAATTGGACACATTGGTCCAGCCGCTCCGTGGCACGTGGGATCTTCCCAGGCCAGGGATCCAACCGGCGCCCCTTGCACTGCAAGGTGGTGTCCTTACCCACTGGACCACCAGGGGAAGCCCAACACATTGTTTTAAATACTGTCCTGTAATGATAAGTAAGGTCTAGCAAATTTTCTTTGCCTTTTTCAGATGAATATGTTTCATTTAGCTTTGACCCAAGACTGTGCTCCTCATATTAATATCATTTTTCCATGTCTGTCCTCCCTGTTCTAGAATCTTCTTCTCCTTTGGGTTCCTGTTTCTGCTCTCCAGGTTGTTTTAGGGCCACTTTCTCACTCTTTGAATCAGATTTCTTCCATAGGCCTGTGGCCGCCTCACTCCTGTGACCTGCTAACATCGGCTTCCTTTCTTTCACTCATACATACAGAAGCCATTTGTTGGATTGTCTTTCATATTTAATGACCCTTTTGAACCTAAGATCGCTGAAATTGTTTTCCGCCCTTGTAACCAAAACATCCACAATGGTGTGTACTGAGGACGTGGCTGAGAAACTGTCTCCCTCTTGGTTCTGCGATTTCCTACCTGGGAATTCCAGCACTACCTTCTGAAACGTGTGCACATCGGTATAAATGGGCAGGGGCAAGCCTTGCTTCCCATTTATTTGGAGGACTGGGGCCCTGAAGCGGGACCAAGTGCCAGGCGAGTGGGGGCCACCCTGGGGGTCCATGTCACCTAGAGGAAGACCCACAGCGGAGGAGCGGAGGCTGTTCTCTCTGCCCCATGGCCATCTTAGCCCAGGGTACCTCCTGGAAATCCAACTCCACACTTGAATCAGAAAGATCAAAGCAGTCAATGGTGCAACTTGAAATGAAATGATCGAGTTTATCAGCTCTCATGGAAATGTCAAGAGCGAAGCTTCTCATGGTTTCTGACCTGAGCCAAGCTCTTCTGCTTGATGAGACCTCTGGGGACCATTTTCCCAGAAGTGTCCTTGGAAGCTCCATGGAGGACTTCTTCAGCAATGCTTTTATACTATTGAGTTTTTTGTGATCCTTTATGTGTCTTCATGCTTTACTTTTGAAGATACATTCATTTTGATGTCCTGCATGATTTTTATATTTCTTTATAGAGAGGTTTTTTTTTTTTTTTTTTGGATAGGTAAGAAATGGATTTATTCAGATTCAGAGAAAGCACACTCCACAGACCGAGTGTGGGCCATAGCAGAGCAAATCCAGTGGCCTATAGAGATAATTTTAAACTATCATAATAGGTGCTGCAAAATTAAATGGATGTCCACCATATCTCTCATTGGGGCTTTTAGGCAGATTCTAACACGGTCGTTGATTGCTGTGTTTGCTTGGTCAGCTATCAGTCAGAAGCCTAGTGACTTTCCATAATGCGTCCCAGGGATGCAAAGAAAAGGAGCACCTTCCTTCCCTCCGGGAGCTTTAGACGAGGAAGACCCCTTGTACACGAGAGACCTTCCTAGAGAGGATGCCCCACACATCCAGAAACGGGCAGAATAAAATGAGAATCTCTGCGGTAGGAGGAAATGCAGGTAAATAAGCAGTCTGCTGAAGTGTTTTGGATGCTATAAAACACCTCAAGAGTGTTTTCACCGTCTCTTTCCACCTCTCCTAACACGATCTCTTGGGCCCAGGTTGGTCCACTGAGCTGCCAGACACCCCAGCTACCAGCTTGACATCTCTGTGCAGCTGCTTGCCAGGCAGCCCTTCCTGAAGGGAACCCATGACTCCCCCGTCCATACTTGCTCCTCACCAGAGTTCCCTACCTGACCATCTCCCCTGCTGGTAAATCACTCTCAGTACCCGGTTCTCCATCCCACTCTCTTCTTCCTCCCAGGGGTCTCTTAAATCTCCTCCCTCCACTCCATCCTCAAGACTGTCCTAACCCAAGCAGCCGCTGATTTTCACCCTGAAACAGCCTCCCAAGAAGTCTCCACTGGACAGATCCTGCCACCCCCACATTAACCCCTTCGATGGGCTCCCATTGAAAATAAAGTCCCAGGTAGGCAGTATGGCCTCTAAGGCCCTGCGACTGGCTTGTGTGGCTTGTCATCGTCTTCACTCTTCCGCAGCTCCTGATGCAGCCGCACTGGACTGCGAGGTCCCCTGCCCCATCCACACCCCAGCTACACTCAGACCTGTTCCCACCCACCTTCCCCAGCCCAGCCGCCTCAGGCCTCAGGTCTCACCTCTAACACCACTTTCACAGGAAAAGGGCACCTGCCCCCCAGACTTGGTTGTCTTCCTGTTATTAACCCCATAGCTCCCATCACAATAGTAATAACTCGATTACTGGTGTTGGCCTCGCTCGGCTGCAAACCACAGAGGACGGGGACCTTGTTTGCTCCTCACTCTGGAACAGCAATGACATGAAAGTGATTCGAAACATGCTAAAAATAATGAAGTGGAACTAAGAAATTAAATAAAGTGAAACCTTTATATTTTTTAACAGTATCATGGTTCTTAAGGAGGAAAAATGTTATAAATAGAAAATACCAAATGAAGAATTTGGGGACACAAGAAGTTTTTATTTTAATGAAGTTCACCCCCTTTCGTTCATTCTCTGGGCTTTGAAGATCAAAGCAAAATCCTTCCAGAACTAGATGGCAGTGAATCGGTCACAAAGTTGTGAATCTACCACAAGGCCCTTGAATTGTGTGCTTTAAAATACTCAATGTGGGGCTTCCCTGGTGATCCAGTAAGGACACTGCCTTGTAATGCAAGGGGCGCCAGTTCGATACCTGGCCTGGGAAGATCCCACATGCCGTGGAGCGGCTGGACTGATGTGTCCAACTACCGAGCCGGAGCTCTAAAGTACACGCGCCCAGAGCCAGTGCTCTGTGACAAGAGAGGCCACTGTGATGGGAGGCCTACACAGGCCAAAAAGAACAAAGATGGATGAAAATAGATAAATGAAAGACCAATAGAAGTGGCCAAAATAAAACAAAATGCTCAATGTAGTGAATTTTGTGTGAATTGTATTCCAGTAGGGAAAAAATACCACCCTCCATCCAACTTCTTCACCCTGCAGGCCCCTCAGCCCTTCTCCCAGGGACAGCACAGGCCCAAACACCAAGATGCCAGAGTGATAATATGGGCAGTAGCAGTAGATTTGTCTTGAGAATATAATGACAGACCTCAACCTCAAGGGACCAGCAAGGCCGGGAATGAAGACAGACAAGAAAACAGGCAGCGATTGTGTTAGGAAGCCAAAGGTTACCTTTGATAGCTAGAATTTAGAATCTCTAGTTGTTTCAGTCAGTGTCTTTATGTGGGAACAAATGGAAAGTCCCATCAGGACAATTTAATAAAGGAACTAGTTGCAAAAATGAAAGGAACCCAAGGAGAACTGACAGACGTAGGCATCTTTAGGTATCTAAAGGAGCAAGTTGAGGGAGATGTCAGTGGCAACACAGATTGGCAGCTCGTGTTGTTAGCTCTGATTATTCAGTTATAGCTGAGTTTATTTTATCACCCACCTATTGAAGGACATTTTGGTTGCTCCCACATTTTGGCAGTTATAAATATAGTTACATTATATATTGCTATATAAACATCTATGTGCAGTTTTTTGTGTAGACATAAGCTTTGTGCTTATTTGAGCAAATACCAAAGAGTAAAATTGCTGGATCATATGGTAAGACTATCTTGGTGTTTGTTAAGGTATGGAGGCTTTCCTGGTGGCTTAGATGGTAAAGAATCTGCCTGCAGTGCAGGATACCCGAGTCCAATCCCTGGGTTGGGAAGATCCCCTGGAGAAGGGAATAGCTACCCACTCCAGTATTCTTGCCTGAGAAATCCCATGGACAAAAGGAGCCTGGTGGGCTACAGCCCATGGATTGCAGAGAGTTGGACGTGGCTGAGCTTTCATTTTCACTTTAGATCCATTTTTATGTTGGGTGTTTTTTGTTGCTTTTGTTGAGCTTTAAGTTCTTGATATATTCTGGGTAACAGTGAGAGGGGACCACTGTGATGGGAGGCCTACACAGGCCAAAAAGAACAAAGATGGATGAAAATAGATAAATGAAAGACCAATAGAAGTGGCCAAAATAAAACAAAATGCTCAATGTAGTGAATTTTGTGTGAATTGTATTCCAGTAGGGAAAAAATACCACCCTCCATCCAACTTCTTCACCCTGCAGGCCCCTCAGCCCTTCTCCCAGGGACAGCACAGGCCCAAACACCAAGATGCCAGAGTGATAATATGGGCAGTAGCAGTAGATTTGTCTTGAGAATATAATGACAGACCTCAACCTCAAGGGACCAGCAAGGCCGGGAATGAAGACAGACAAGAAAACAGGCAGCGATTGTGTTAGGAAGCCAAAGGTTACCTTTGATAGCTAGAATTTAGAATCTCTAGTTGTTTCAGTCAGTGTCTTTATGTGGGAACAAATGGAAAGTCCCATCAGGACAATTTAATAAAGGAACTAGTTGCAAAAATGAAAGGAACCCAAGGAGAACTGACAGACGTAGGCATCTTTAGGTATCTAAAGGAGCAAGTTGAGGGAGATGTCAGTGGCAACACAGATTGGCAGCTCGTGTTGTTAGCTCTGATTATTCAGTTATAGCTGAGTTTATTTTATCACCCACCTATTGAAGGACATTTTGGTTGCTCCCACATTTTGGCAGTTATAAATATAGTTACATTATATATTGCTATATAAACATCTATGTGCAGTTTTTTGTGTAGACATAAGCTTTGTGCTTATTTGAGCAAATACCAAAGAGTAAAATTGCTGGATCATATGGTAAGACTATCTTGGTGTTTGTTAAGGTATGGAGGCTTTCCTGGTGGCTTAGATGGTAAAGAATCTGCCTGCAGTGCAGGATACCCGAGTCCAATCCCTGGGTTGGGAAGATCCCCTGGAGAAGGGAATAGCTACCCACTCCAGTATTCTTGCCTGAGAAATCCCATGGACAAAAGGAGCCTGGTGGGCTACAGCCCATGGATTGCAGAGAGTTGGACGTGGCTGAGCTTTCATTTTCACTTTAGATCCATTTTTATGTTGGGTGTTTTTTGTTGCTTTTGTTGAGCTTTAAGTTCTTGATATATTCTGGGTAACAGTCCTTTATCAGAGGTGTTCTTTGCCAACACATTCTCCCAGTCTGGGGCTTGTCCTCTCATTTTCTTGATACTGTCTTTTGCTAGCAGATTATAAGTTACTTGTTTCATGAATCCTGTCTTTGGTGTTGTATCTAAAAAGCCACCACCATTCCCAAGATCATCCAGGTTTTCTTCTACATTATCTTCTAGGAGTTTTATAGTTTTCCACTTAACAGTTAAGTCTAAGATCCATTTGGAGCTAAGTTTTGTCAAGGGTGTAAGGTGTGTATCTAGATTCATGTTTTTGTATGTAGATGTCTAGATGTCTAATTGTTCCAGAACCACTTGCTGGAAAAGCTATCTTTACTCCATTTTATTCCCTTTGCTCCTTCGTCAAAGAGCAATTGACTGTATTCACATGGCTCTGCTTTTAGGCTCTCTAGGCTGTTGATCTGTTTGTCTGTTCTTTCACCAGTATAGTATTCTTGATTATTGTAGCTCTATAGTAATTCTTGAAGTTATTAGTGTCGATCCTGCAGTTCGTTCTCTCTTTCAATATTATGTTGGCTATTCTGGATATCTTACCTATCCATATAAACTGTAGAATTAGTTTGTGATATCCATAAAACAACTGGATTACATTTGATTTGGATAGCATTGAATCTATAGATCAATTAGGGAAGAACTGACATCTTGATAATGTTAAACATGGCACTTCTAGGAATCAATCCCAGAAACAGTGTGGCAAATATACAAAGGTATGTACCCAAAGTTATCACCGAAGCATGATTTATGATAGCTGAGAAACAAACCAAACATCCACAGGTTAAGTAAACTATGGAATGTTGACACAATGGAGTAATATGCAATATGTGGAAATAAAAGGAGTATCTCTGTATACCACTGTGTAGTGATCTTTAAGCTATACATGAAGTAAAAAAATAATGAAAGTACAGAACTATTCATGTTGTGCTATCTTTTGTCTAAGGGATGAATCTGAGTAGCTAGAGGGAACCATCCACAAATGTTACCTAGAGAGGGAGAGACTGGGGTGGAAAGGACAGCAGTGAAAGTGAGAATTCTTAAATGTATCTTGTTTGTAAGTTTGGCTTTGAATTCATGTAAATATTTCACAAAATTATAAGCCAAATTAAACCCAAATAAAATGAATGAAGAACAACCCCTAAGAGATGAAAGCACAATGAAACTAATGAGTGTAAATGACATGTACTAAGGTGGTGACTTACCCACAGAGATACATTATTTCAAATTACTTTTTTAAAAAAATTGTGTTTAACACATAACATAAAATTTACCATCGTAACCATTCTAAGTGTAGAGCTATACTGTTTTGCAACCAGTCTCCAGAACTTTCTCATCTTTCAAAATTGAAACTCTCTCTACCCATTAAATAACTTCCCATTTCCTCTTCCCCCAGCCAATGGCAACTACCATTCAACTACCATCCTGCTTTCTGTTTCTATGATTGCTTTAGATACCTCATACAAACAGAATCCTACAGTATTTGTCTTCTTGTGATTGGGTTATTTCACTTAGCAAAATGTCTTCAGATTCACCCATGTTGTATCATATGGCCGGGTTTCCTTGCTTTCTTAAGGCAGAGTAATATCCTATCATACGAATATATGACTTTTGGTTTACCATTCATCTGTCAGTGGACATTTGGGTTGTTTTCACCTCTGGGCTATTGTGAATCATGCTTCTATGAACATGGGTATGCAAATATCTCTTTAGGGGCCTGTTTTTTATTCTGGATATATACTCAGAAGTAGAATTGCTGGATCATATGGTAATTCTATTTTTTAATTTTTTGAGGAACTTCCATACTGGTTTCTATAGTGGCTGCACAATCTGAGATTCCCAACAGTGCCAAAGAATTCCAATTTTCCACATCCTTGTTAACACATCATTATTATTATAGCCATCCTAATGAGTATGAGGTGGTATCTCACTGTGCTGTTGATTTGCATTTCGCTAATTACTAGAGATGTTGAACATCTTTTTCTATGTTTACTTGGCCATTTGTGTAGTGATCTTTAAGCTATACATGAAGTAAAAAAATAATGAAAGTACAGAACTATTCATGTTGTGCTATCTTTTGTCTAAGGGATGAATCTGAGTAGCTAGAGGGAACCATCCACAAATGTTACCTAGAGAGGGAGAGACTGGGGTGGAAAGGACAGCAGTGAAAGTGAGAATTCTTAAATGTATCTTGTTTGTAAGTTTGGCTTTGAATTCATGTAAATATTTCACAAAATTATAAGCCAAATTAAACCCAAATAAAATGAATGAAGAACAACCCCTAAGAGATGAAAGCACAATGAAACTAATGAGTGTAAATGACATGTACTAAGGTGGTGACTTACCCACAGAGATACATTATTTCAAATTACTTTTTTAAAAAAATTGTGTTTAACACATAACATAAAATTTACCATCGTAACCATTCTAAGTGTAGAGCTATACTGTTTTGCAACCAGTCTCCAGAACTTTCTCATCTTTCAAAATTGAAACTCTCTCTACCCATTAAATAACTTCCCATTTCCTCTTCCCCCAGCCAATGGCAACTACCATTCAACTACCATCCTGCTTTCTGTTTCTATGATTGCTTTAGATACCTCATACAAACAGAATCCTACAGTATTTGTCTTCTTGTGATTGGGTTATTTCACTTAGCAAAATGTCTTCAGATTCACCCATGTTGTATCATATGGCCGGGTTTCCTTGCTTTCTTAAGGCAGAGTAATATCCTATCATACGAATATATGACTTTTGGTTTACCATTCATCTGTCAGTGGACATTTGGGTTGTTTTCACCTCTGGGCTATTGTGAATCATGCTTCTATGAACATGGGTATGCAAATATCTCTTTAGGGGCCTGTTTTTTATTCTGGATATATACTCAGAAGTAGAATTGCTGGATCATATGGTAATTCTATTTTTTAATTTTTTGAGGAACTTCCATACTGGTTTCTATAGTGGCTGCACAATCTGAGATTCCCAACAGTGCCAAAGAATTCCAATTTTCCACATCCTTGTTAACACATCATTATTATTATAGCCATCCTAATGAGTATGAGGTGGTATCTCACTGTGCTGTTGATTTGCATTTCGCTAATTACTAGAGATGTTGAACATCTTTTTCTATGTTTACTTGGCCATTTGTATATCATCTTTGGAGAAACGTCTTTTAAAGCTCTATGCACATTTTAAATAGGATTATCTGTCCTTTTGCTGTTGAGTTGTGGGAGTCCTTTATGTATTCTACATATTAACCCCCTGTCACGTATGTAGTTTACAAATATCTTCTGCCATTCCACAGGTTGCCTTTTCACTCTGTTGATTATATCCTTTATACACAGAATTTTTAGGTTTGATGTAATCCTATTTGTATTTTTTAAATTTATTATCTGTGATTTTGGTGTCATAGTTAAGAAATCATTGCTAAAATCCAATGTCATGAAGTTTTCTTCAAGGAATTTTATGGTTTTAGAGTTTATTTTAGTTCTTTGACCTACTTTCAGTAAACTTTTGTACGGAGTGTAAGATAAGCATCCAAATTCATTATTTGGCATGTGCAATTTGCCCAGACCATTTGTTGAAGAGACTGTTGTTCCCCCTTTGAGTGGTCTGGGCACCCTTGTTAAAGATCATTTGACCAAACACATGAGGGTTCATTTCAAGGTTTTTTATCCTATTATGTTGGTCTCTGTGTCTGTCTCTATGCCAGTATTACACTCTTTTGCTTACTAACTTGCTTTCTGAAATCAGGAAGTGTGAGACCTTCAACTTTTTGTTCTTTGAGACTGTTTTGGTTTTTCAGGGTCCCTTGAGATTCCATATAAATTTCTGGATTTTTTTCCTATATCTGTAAAAACGTGTTGGGACACACACACACACACACACACACACACACACACACACACACACCATAAGGTATAGCCTAAGGACATAAAAAGACTACAAATAAATCTTGATTTGGTTTTTAAATCATATAGTTATGATAATATTTGTCTTTTTATCCTGAAACTATTATATATAAGATAAAGCAAATAAGTAATTATGCTAATTTTGTTAGAAACTAAGATTTTTTTACAAGAAAAATAAGGTATAAATATAAAACAGATAAGCTCAATGAAAACATTCACTCTTTTAACAATCTATTATAAATTTAGCCATCCTAATGAGTATGAGGTGGTATCTCACTGTGCTGTTGATTTGCATTTCGCTAATTACTAGAGATGTTGAACATCTTTTTCTATGTTTACTTGGCCATTTGTATATCATCTTTGGAGAAACGTCTTTTAAAGCTCTATGCACATTTTAAATAGGATTATCTGTCCTTTTGCTGTTGAGTTGTGGGAGTCCTTTATGTATTCTACATATTAACCCCCTGTCACGTATGTAGTTTACAAATATCTTCTGCCATTCCACAGGTTGCCTTTTCACTCTGTTGATTATATCCTTTATACACAGAATTTTTAGGTTTGATGTAATCCTATTTGTATTTTTTAAATTTATTATCTGTGATTTTGGTGTCATAGTTAAGAAATCATTGCTAAAATCCAATGTCATGAAGTTTTCTTCAAGGAATTTTATGGTTTTAGAGTTTATTTTAGTTCTTTGACCTACTTTCAGTAAACTTTTGTATGGAGTGTAAGATAAGCATCCAAATTCATTATTTGGCATGTGCAATTTGCCCAGACCATTTGTTGAAGAGACTGTTGTTCCCCCTTTGAGTGGTCTGGGCACCCTTGTTAAAGATCATTTGACCAAACACATGAGGGTTCATTTCAAGGTTTTTTATCCTATTATGTTGGTCTCTGTGTCTGTCTCTATGCCAGTATTACACTCTTTTGCTTACTAACTTGCTTTCTGAAATCAGGAAGTGTGAGACCTTCAACTTTTTGTTCTTTGAGACTGTTTTGGTTTTTCAGGGTCCCTTGAGATTCCATATAAATTTCTGGATTTTTTTCCTATATCTGTAAAAACGTGTTGGGACACACACACACACACACACACACACACACACACACACACACCATAAGGTATAGCCTAAGGACATAAAAAGACTACAAATAAATCTTGATTTGGTTTTTAAATCATATAGTTATGATAATATTTGTCTTTTTATCCTGAAACTATTATATATAAGATAAAGCAAATAAGTAATTATGCTAATTTTGTTAGAAACTAAGATTTTTTTACAAGAAAAATAAGGTATAAATATAAAACAGATAAGCTCAATGAAAACATTGTAATACTAAACTGAATGAAATTAATATAAACTCAGATATTTGAAAAAAATTCTTCTCCTAGCTCTATTCACTAGGAAGTCTAGAAACCAATCCAGTTGCCATGAGTGCTCCTCATCAAAACTGTAGTCTCTGTATACCATTTCCCTCTACAGTTTTCCTTGGGGAAACTGCTAACTCCAAGTTTGCAGAAAATGAAAATGGTACCTTGGGACATCTTGTCATACCAGAAAGCAAGGAAACTTAAGATTACTATCTTGTGTCAAAAGAAGTCAGAAGCCAACCCAGAGGGTTCCCTTTGGTTAAAGCTGGCATCATTTAAGTATCAGGGAGAAAGGAAACATAGCAAAAATATTACTATTCATGAATTCCTAATGATATTTTAGAAAACTAACGCATTGGTTACCTTTTGTGGAGGCTAGGAAACCAAGAAAACTCCTGTGAAAGGAAGGAATCAAGCACTGGGCCTGCCTTTCTGGCGTAAACTTCACCTTGGGTTGACCATAAAGAAATACTGTTCCTTATGGAAGAATTCCAACTCATAAATGCAAGAGGAATGTTGGATTTGATATAGTACAACTTTTCAATTTTTTATGAAATATTGGATCCAGGCAGTGGTGGGGAGAAAAATAACTAATGGGTGCTTTGTAACAGATGGATGGATCAAGCTGAGAATGTCTGAAATCACTGGCCAGTCTCAGTATCATTCAGAGAAAAACAACTAGTGTTGCACAGTTTCAGTGTCAAATGCAATGAGGTTTACCTGAGGTGTGATTATTGCTAATAGGAAAGCAACCATGGGACTTCCTTGGTAGTCCAGTGGCTAAGATTCCGTGCTTCCAGTGCAGGGTCTCAGGTTCGATCCCTGGTCAGGGAACTAGATCCCACATGCCACAACTAAGAGTTTGCATGCCGCAACTAAAGATCCTGAATGCAGCAACAAAGATCAAGGACTTTACATGCTGCAACTAAGACCTGGCACAGCCAAATAAATAATAAATACTTAAAAAGAGAAACAACCAGACCTTAAGTTACTTTTGCTGACTTGTGATTGGAAATACATACCACTGTGGAGTCTTCTGGCCAAAATACTGAACCTGGATCTTACTAACCTTAAAATCTAAAAACCGGTTTTGAAATTTTACAGATTAAATCAAGTCTGAGGTTTGCTTCAGAGCAATCCAGTGGGGAGGAGAGATAGGGTTAGGAGCAGATGAAACAAGACAGGACATGCTGATAAGGTATGTCCATACTGGACCTAGACTGTGAATGGATGTAGATTTATCACACTTTCTCTTATGTGTATGTTTTAAAATATCCTAAATACAATATTTTTTTAAGTATTTGGACTCAATAACATATTTGGAAAAACCCCCTGGATTTCTTACTTGCTCCAACCTGTCACAGAAATTCTTCCCTTGAGGTTTTGCTTGTCACTTTATTTTATAATGAGCTGTGTAAATACAGGCTGGAGGGAGATTAGACCTATGTGAAGGAAGGGTTGGTTAAATATTGAAAGAGGGAGACGGAGGGAGGCCTTTTAATGATATTTTAGAAAACTAACGCATTGGTTACCTTTTGTGGAGGCTAGGAAACCAAGAAAACTCCTGTGAAAGGAAGGAATCAAGCACTGGGCCTGCCTTTCTGGCGTAAACTTCACCTTGGGTTGACCATAAAGAAATACTGTTCCTTATGGAAGAATTCCAACTCATAAATGCAAGAGGAATGTTGGATTTGATATAGTACAACTTTTCAATTTTTTATGAAATATTGGATCCAGGCAGTGGTGGGGAGAAAAATAACTAATGGGTGCTTTGTAACAGATGGATGGATCAAGCTGAGAATGTCTGAAATCACTGGCCAGTCTCAGTATCATTCAGAGAAAAACAACTAGTGTTGCACAGTTTCAGTGTCAAATGCAATGAGGTTTACCTGAGGTGTGATTATTGCTAATAGGAAAGCAACCATGGGACTTCCTTGGTAGTCCAGTGGCTAAGATTCCGTGCTTCCAGTGCAGGGTCTCAGGTTCGATCCCTGGTCAGGGAACTAGATCCCACATGCCACAACTAAGAGTTTGCATGCCGCAACTAAAGATCCTGAATGCAGCAACAAAGATCAAGGACTTTACATGCTGCAACTAAGACCTGGCACAGCCAAATAAATAATAAATACTTAAAAAGAGAAACAACCAGACCTTAAGTTACTTTTGCTGACTTGTGATTGGAAATACATACCACTGTGGAGTCTTCTGGCCAAAATACTGAACCTGGATCTTACTAACCTTAAAATCTAAAAACCGGTTTTGAAATTTTACAGATTAAATCAAGTCTGAGGTTTGCTTCAGAGCAATCCAGTGGGGAGGAGAGATAGGGTTAGGAGCAGATGAAACAAGACAGGACATGCTGATAAGGTATGTCCATACTGGACCTAGACTGTGAATGGATGTAGATTTATCACACTTTCTCTTATGTGTATGTTTTAAAATATCCTAAATACAATATTTTTTTAAGTATTTGGACTCAATAACATATTTGGAAAAACCCCCTGGATTTCTTACTTGCTCCAACCTGTCACAGAAATTCTTCCCTTGAGGTTTTGCTTGTCACTTTATTTTATAATGAGCTGTGTAAATACAGGCTGGAGGGAGATTAGACCTATGTGAAGGAAGGGTTGGTTAAATATTGAAAGAGGGAGACGGAGGGAGGCCTTTTAATGATTTTATGAATTGCAGCACCTTTGAAGGAACAAAGACCACAATGAACATTAACAGTTACTAACATTGCTCTTTTACACTTAAAAAAAATCCGTATATATGATAACTGAATGTCTAACTCCCACTAGACTTAAAAAGAGCTATATATATATGGTACAGGGGCTTCCCTGGTGGTCCAGTGGGTAAGGACACCGCCTTGCAGTGCAAGGGGTGCCGGTTCGATCCCTGGCCTGGGAAGATCCCATGTGCTGCGGAGCAGCTGGACCGATGTGTCCAATCACCAAGCTGGAGCTCTGCAGCGCATGCACCCAGAGCCAGTGCTCTGCAACAACAGAGGCCACCGCGATGGGAGGCCCACACGGGCCAAAGAACAAGGACGGATGAAAATGGACAAATGAAAGACCAATAGAAGTGGCCCGCTTGCTCCCTTCCCTCCCCACCCCCACCAAAATAAATAAATAAATAAATTTTTATACATGACACAGTGGTAGAGAATCCATCTGTCAATATAGGAGAGACGTGGGTTTGATTCCCTGGATCAGGAAGATCTCTGGAGAAGGAAAAGGCAACCTGCTCCAGTATTCTTGCCTGGAAAATTCCTGGACAAAGGAGCCTGGTGGGCTACAGTCCATGGGGTTGCAGAGTCAAATACTACTGAGAAACTGAGATTACGTGTGTGTGTGTGTCTCTCTCTCTCTCTCTCTATATATATATATATGTAAATTTTTTGGTCATGCTGTGCAGCATATAGGATCTTAGTTCCCTAATTATGGATCAAACCCTTTCCTCCTGCATTGGAAATGCAAGGTCTTACCCACTGGACCACTGGACCTCCAGAGAAGTCCCTGGGAAAGCTGTATTTTTATACCCACTGTATCTCTAGTGCCTAATATTTTGCTCAATTTATATACATGTGTGTAGGTATATATGTAAGCTTTTAAAAGGTTCTATTTTGTTTTGACTTTTTTTTTAAAGATTTACTTATTTATTTTTTGGGTGGTGGGTGGGGAGGGAGGGGGGCAGGTGGGCCACATCTATTGGTCTTTCACTTGTCTATTTTCATCCATCTTTGTTCTTCGGCCCGTGTGGGCCCCCCATCACAGCAGTCCCTGTTGTTGCAGAGCACCGGCTCTGGGCGCATGCACCGCAGAGCTCCGGCTCAGCAATTGGACACATCGGTCCAGCCGCTCCGCGGCACGTGGGATCTTCCCAGGCCAGGGCTCGAACCGGCGCCCCTTGCACTGCACGGCGGTGTCCTTACCCACTGGACCACGAGGGAAGCCCTTGTTTTGACTTTTAAACACTTTAGATATATTTTCATATCAAATAAGAGTACAACATGTTCTAACATACCATAGTCTGCCAAGACATTCAAGAAAAGTATTTTGAAAACAGGACATCATTTCATTCTTGGAGCCACTGGGATAAATTAATCCACATTCCTCAGAAGATCTCTCCCATGTTCAAGATTCTTTTACTTTATGACAAAGCCATAGTTCTAGAAGCTTGTTTCTCATATCTGAAAAGACTAGATTTGGGACATGATCCTGTAGAACATAAGAGGTAAGCCTGATCCATCTGAACACAGGGCATCTGGAGGGTGAGAAAAGATGTTGGGTCCTCATGAGTGGTACTAGTGTTGGGGTATGGGAGAGACTAGTTTGAATCCAAAGGATTCAAAGAGGACATTGAGTCCATTTAAAATGGGGAGGACAGTCACAAGTAGATGACAGACACCAACATGAAAATTTCCCTGGGAAGTAGACATACATTTAAGAAACATGAGTGCTATGAGTATGTGAAGAACACACTCCTAAAGACTGCATGATTTAAAGCCTGCATAATTCAAGAATAATCTTCTCACAAGAATAAATGGAAAGGAGGGTATGTGTCCTCAGAGTTCATAAACTTATAGGTATTGTGGAATTTTTTACTTTAATATTGCTGTTATTCATCATTAGTATTGCTAAAGATTCTAGAATTCTGGCATCTAAATTCAAGGTGGAAAAAAATCAAAGTAATTATTTAGAGTTTTTTTTACAATGTTTTATCACATCTAATGTGTATTCCAAAATTATCGATTCAGGAGCATATTTTCATGAATGTTTGGAGGGCCAACATGTTAAAAACTTTTATTATAACAAAAATAACACATTGGCACAATAATAAGCAAAATCACTACCAGAAATGTTTCCTGGCTTGAAATAACATAGTTCACATCATTGACAAATTATGGAGGGTGTTTAGTCAATTTATCCTGTGAAGGCTATGTATAGTTTCAACTCATAAGTCTAAAATCATGTGATTTTTTAAAAATTGTTTTGACTTTTAAACACTTTAGATATATTTTCATATCAAATAAGAGTACAACATGTTCTAACATACCATAGTCTGCCAAGACATTCAAGAAAAGTATTTTGAAAACAGGACATCATTTCATTCTTGGAGCCACTGGGATAAATTAATCCACATTCCTCAGAAGATCTCTCCCATGTTCAAGATTCTTTTACTTTATGACAAAGCCATAGTTCTAGAAGCTTGTTTCTCATATCTGAAAAGACTAGATTTGGGACATGATCCTGTAGAACATAAGAGGTAAGCCTGATCCATCTGAACACAGGGCATCTGGAGGGTGAGAAAAGATGTTGGGTCCTCATGAGTGGTACTAGTGTTGGGGTATGGGAGAGACTAGTTTGAATCCAAAGGATTCAAAGAGGACATTGAGTCCATTTAAAATGGGGAGGACAGTCACAAGTAGATGACAGACACCAACATGAAAATTTCCCTGGGAAGTAGACATACATTTAAGAAACATGAGTGCTATGAGTATGTGAAGAACACACTCCTAAAGACTGCATGATTTAAAGCCTGCATAATTCAAGAATAATCTTCTCACAAGAATAAATGGAAAGGAGGGTATGTGTCCTCAGAGTTCATAAACTTATAGGTATTGTGGAATTTTTTACTTTAATATTGCTGTTATTCATCATTAGTATTGCTAAAGATTCTAGAATTCTGGCATCTAAATTCAAGGTGGAAAAAAATCAAAGTAATTATTTAGAGTTTTTTTTACAATGTTTTATCACATCTAATGTGTATTCCAAAATTATCGATTCAGGAGCATATTTTCATGAATGTTTGGAGGGCCAACATGTTAAAAACTTTTATTATAACAAAAATAACACATTGGCACAATAATAAGCAAAATCACTACCAGAAATGTTTCCTGGCTTGAAATAACATAGTTCACATCATTGACAAATTATGGAGGGTGTTTAGTCAATTTATCCTGTGAAGGCTATGTATAGTTTCAACTCATAAGTCTAAAATCATGTGATTTTTTAAAAATAGTTTTTGTTTTAGTTTGGCCAATATATATTACTGCATATTATAATTTTTAAAATTATAGTTGATTTACAGTGCTACATTAGTTTCAGGGTTACATCAGGGTGATTCAGTGCCATATGTTGTTGTTGTGCAGTCGCTACGTTGTGTCCAGCTCTTTGCAACCCCATGGACTGCAGCACAGCCGGCTTCCCCGTCCTCCACTCTCTGCCAGTTTGCTCAGATTCATGTCCATTGAGTCAGTGATGCTATCTAACTATCTCATCCTCTGCCATTTGCCTTTTTCTGCTTTTGCCTTTAACATTTCCCACCATTAGGATCTTTCCCAATGAGTCAGCTCTTCGCATGAGGTGGCCAAAGTACTGGAGCTTCAGCTTCAGCAACAGTCCTTCCAATTAACAGTCAAGGTTGATTTCCTTTAGCATTTATTGGCTTGATCTCCTTGTAGTCCAGAGGGCTCTTTTCTAGCACCACAAGTCAAAAGCATCAGTTCTTTGGCTCTCATCCATTCAGTGCCATATATTATATACATATGTGTATATGTATGTGATAGGGTTGGCCAAAAAGTTCATTTGGGTTTTCTGTAATATTTTATGGAAAAACCTGAACGAACTTTTTGGCCAGCCCAATATACTTTTGCATATGCTTTTCCATTACACGTTATTACAGGATACTGAATATATACTTCCCTATGCTCTACAGTAGGCCCTTGGTCCTTGTTGTTTATTTTATATATAGAAGTGAGTCTATTTTTATATCACAGTATTTCTAAATTTGTACCTTATGAATGTGGCTTCTTGAGTAAGGAAAGAGGACAATAAAGATAGATGAAAAAGAAACTGATCCGACCAGAAATGATCCCTTCATCTTTGAATGTCTAAGGCAATTATCCACAATCTGTAACATATAGTCTTGTGAACATTTTAGTGAGTCATAAGCAGTATTTTTTAAAATGAAAAATGAGAGTGCTTCACGTATAACAAGAGATGGTTTTGTGAGAAAATAACACATTGGCACAATAATAAGCAAAATCACTACCAGAAATGTTTCCTGGCTTGAAATAACATAGTTCACATCATTGACAAATTATGGAGGGTGTTTAGTCAATTTATCCTGTGAAGGCTATGTATAGTTTCAACTCATAAGTCTAAAATCATGTGATTTTTTAAAAATAGTTTTTGTTTTAGTTTGGCCAATATATATTACTGCATATTATAATTTTTAAAATTATAGTTGATTTACAGTGCTACATTAGTTTCAGGGTTACATCAGGGTGATTCAGTGCCATATGTTGTTGTTGTGCAGTCGCTACGTTGTGTCCAGCTCTTTGCAACCCCATGGACTGCAGCACAGCCGGCTTCCCCGTCCTCCACTCTCTGCCAGTTTGCTCAGATTCATGTCCATTGAGTCAGTGATGCTATCTAACTATCTCATCCTCTGCCATTTGCCTTTTTCTGCTTTTGCCTTTAACATTTCCCACCATTAGGATCTTTCCCAATGAGTCAGCTCTTCGCATGAGGTGGCCAAAGTACTGGAGCTTCAGCTTCAGCAACAGTCCTTCCAATTAACAGTCAAGGTTGATTTCCTTTAGCATTTATTGGCTTGATCTCCTTGTAGTCCAGAGGGCTCTTTTCTAGCACCACAAGTCAAAAGCATCAGTTCTTTGGCTCTCATCCATTCAGTGCCATATATTATATACATATGTGTATATGTATGTGATAGGGTTGGCCAAAAAGTTCATTTGGGTTTTCTGTAATATTTTATGGAAAAACCTGAACGAACTTTTTGGCCAGCCCAATATACTTTTGCATATGCTTTTCCATTACACGTTATTACAGGATACTGAATATATACTTCCCTATGCTCTACAGTAGGCCCTTGGTCCTTGTTGTTTATTTTATATATAGAAGTGAGTCTATTTTTATATCACAGTATTTCTAAATTTGTACCTTATGAATGTGGCTTCTTGAGTAAGGAAAGAGGACAATAAAGATAGATGAAAAAGAAACTGATCCGACCAGAAATGATCCCTTCATCTTTGAATGTCTAAGGCAATTATCCACAATCTGTAACATATAGTCTTGTGAACATTTTAGTGAGTCATAAGCAGTATTTTTTAAAATGAAAAATGAGAGTGCTTCACGTATAACAAGAGGATGGTTTTGTGAGATTTTGTCTCCATGGTTTTGAATAGGCATGTATAAGTCACATTGTAAATACATTTCTTACTGTGGCTTACTTGATAAAAGGCACTACTGTAGTATCTTTGCTTTTAAAAAACAAAAATAGAAACAAAGCAAGAAAATCAAAATATTCTCCTTACCCCACTGCTTCCTTAGCCTCAGCATTTTCTCTTTGTTCCTCATCACAGCAAAACTTCTAAAGATATTTATAGTCATTATTTCCACCACCTCACATGCTTCAACCCATTTCAGAGTCAGTCACCAGTGGCCTCCCTATTGCTTAATTCATTGGTCCCTTCTGTGTTCTTTGACCTCTCAACAGCACAACTGGTTGCTCAACTCTCTTAGAAACATTCCCTTTCTTTGGCTGCTATGAAATATTTGCAGCAGGTCTCCAAGACCGCTCTTTTCCCAGTATTTTTTTTTTTTTTTTAATCTGCCTAGAGCTCTGTCCTAGATCAGCCTCTCCATCTAGCTACTCTCCCATGTGATCTCATCAAAGTCCATGAGTTCATCTCATGTTTCCCTCATTTACTGCGCTTAGCTGTACTGGTGACCTCTGTGCCTTAATACTTTAAATGTGTTCTCAAGAGCCTGAGAGACTTTGCATTAACTATTCCTTCAGCCAACAGTGCTCTCCCCCGAGATCTTCCTGTAGCTACCTTCCCCTTTTTACCTATTTTATTTGTTAAATGTTTACTGAGTATAGTGGCTTTACTCTTTTTTTTTAAGTTGAAATATAGTTAATTTACAATGTTGCGTTAGTTTCAGGTATACAGCAAAGTGATTCTTTATATATATATATTTTTCAGATTATTTACCATCATAGGTTATTGAATATAATTCCCTGTACTATAAAGTAGGGCCCTGTTGTTTATCCATTTTATACATAATGCTATCTTGTTAACCTGAAACTAATTTATCCCTCCTCTCCTTTTACCTTTTGGTACCCAAAAATTTGTTTTCTGTCTGAGACTGTTTCTGTTTTGTAAATAAGTTCACTTGTATCCATTTGTTTTTAGATTCCTCATAGAAAGTATCATAGATATTTTCCTGTGATATTATTTCCTTAGAATTATAATCTCTAGGTCCATCCATATTGCTGCAAATGGCATTATTTCATTCTTTTTTTTATGGCTGAGTAATACTATGTTGTATATGTATATGTGTGGTATATACACACAATATCTTCTTTATCCATTAATTTGTTGATAGACACTTCCATGTGTTGGCTGTTGTAAATAGTGCTGCTGTGAACACTGGGGTGCATGTTTCTTTTCAAATTAAGAGTTTCTGTCTTTGCCGAACATACGCCCAGGGGTGTGATTGGTAGGTCATATGGTAAAACTATTTTTAGTTTTTTAAGGAACCTCCATTCTGTTCTCCATAGGGGCTGTACCAATTTACATTCCCACCAACAGTGTAGGAGGGTTCCCTTTTTGTCCACACCCTCTCCAGCACTTATTATTTGTAAACTTTTTGATGACAGCCATTCTGACCAGAGAGAGAGGGGATAGCACATTGTAGTCTTGATTGTATTTCTCTAATAATTAGGAACATTGAGCATCTTTCCATGTGCCTGTCAGCCTGAGTATAACTTCTTTAGAGAAATGTCTATTTAGGTCTTATGCGGATTTTTTTTTAACATTTTTTTGGACTCTTTTTATTGGTTTTTTAAAATTTATTTTCATCCATCTTTATTCTTTGGCCTATGTGGGCCTCCCATTGCAGTGGCCTCTCTTGTTGCAGAGCGCTGGCTCTGGGCACATGCACTCCAGAGCGCTGGCTCCCAGTTGGACACACTGGCCCAGCTGCTCCACAGCACGTGGTATGTTCCTGTGCCAGAGATTGAACCGGTGCCCCTTGCACTGCAAGGCGGACTCTTTACCCACTGGACCACCTGAGAAGCCCCTTCTGTGGACTTTTTTATTGGGTGGTTTTTCTTTAATATTGAGCTGCATGACCTGTTCATGTATCTTGGAAATTAAGCCCTTGTCAGATGCACATTTGCAAATATTTTCTCCCAGTCTATAAGCTGTCTTCTTGTTTTCTTTAGCTGCCTCCTTTATTTCATTCATCAGCTTAAACTTCACCTTTTTGGCGATTTTTCCAGGCATGCAACTACAGGAGTCACCCAGGTGTTCCCTGTTACCTCATCTCAATCCAAAATGCAGCACTCTCTGTGTCCCCACGGAATGAAGTGCCACAGAAACAGGAACAGTCAGGGTAAAAACTGGAGGTTCAGTGGTTAGACTGTGTGCTCCAACTGCAGGGGCACAGGTTCGATCCCTGCTTAGGGTGATATATCTATGTTGTATATGTATATGTGGTATATACACACAATATCTTCTTTATCCATTAATTTGTTGATAGACACTTCCATGTGTTGGCTGTTGTAAATAGTGCTGCTGTGAACACTGGGGTGCATGTTTCTTTTCAAATTAAGAGTTTCTGTCTTTGCCGAACATACGCCCAGGGGTGTGATTGGTAGGTCATATGGTAAAACTATTTTTAGTTTTTTAAGGAACCTCCATTCTGTTCTCCATAGGGGCTGTACCAATTTACATTCCCACCAACAGTGTAGGAGGGTTCCCTTTTTGTCCACACCCTCTCCAGCACTTATTATTTGTAAACTTTTTGATGACAGCCATTCTGACCAGAGAGAGAGGGGATAGCACATTGTAGTCTTGATTGTATTTCTCTAATAATTAGGAACATTGAGCATCTTTCCATGTGCCTGTCAGCCTGAGTATAACTTCTTTAGAGAAATGTCTATTTAGGTCTTATGCGGATTTTTTTTTAACATTTTTTTGGACTCTTTTTATTGGTTTTTTAAAATTTATTTTCATCCATCTTTATTCTTTGGCCTATGTGGGCCTCCCATTGCAGTGGCCTCTCTTGTTGCAGAGCGCTGGCTCTGGGCACATGCACTCCAGAGCGCTGGCTCCCAGTTGGACACACTGGCCCAGCTGCTCCACAGCACGTGGTATGTTCCTGTGCCAGAGATTGAACCGGTGCCCCTTGCACTGCAAGGCGGACTCTTTACCCACTGGACCACCTGAGAAGCCCCTTCTGTGGACTTTTTTATTGGGTGGTTTTTCTTTAATATTGAGCTGCATGACCTGTTCATGTATCTTGGAAATTAAGC
This sequence comes from Tragulus kanchil, assembly GCA_022376925.1. Taxonomy (NCBI): domain Eukaryota; kingdom Metazoa; phylum Chordata; class Mammalia; order Artiodactyla; family Tragulidae; genus Tragulus; species Tragulus kanchil. The sequence goes on along the minus strand of JAIOJX010000005.1, from coordinate 98,513,810 downwards.
CCTTGTCAGATGCACATTTGCAAATATTTTCTCCCAGTCTATAAGCTGTCTTCTTGTTTTCTTTAGCTGCCTCCTTTATTTCATTCATCAGCTTAAACTTCACCTTTTTGGCGATTTTTCCAGGCATGCAACTACAGGAGTCACCCAGGTGTTCCCTGTTACCTCATCTCAATCCAAAATGCAGCACTCTCTGTGTCCCCCACGGGAATGAAGTGCCACAGAAACAGGAACAGTCAGGGTAAAAACTGGAGGTTCAGTGGTTAGACTGTGTGCTCCAACTGCAGGGGGCACAGGTTCGATCCCTGCTTAGGGAGCTAAGATCCCCATGCTGCACAGTGTGGTCTAAAAGAAAAAAAAAAATTACTACTAGCTATCAGCAAGACTATTTGGCATCACCAACTCAATGGACATGAACTTGAGCAGCCTCTGGGAGAAGGTGATGGGACAGGGAAGCCTGGCATCCATGGGGTTGCAAAGAGTCGGACACCACTGAGCAGCTGAGCTGGTCAACAAGAACAGTCAAAACTCCTCCGCTCCTCATGGAGTTTGTAGTCTGGTAGATGAAGTAAAATAAAATAAAAAGGTAAATTACACAGTATATTAGAATATGGTAAATGGTAGAGAATAAGGAAGAAAATGACAGGGGCTGTGTGTGTGTGTGTGTGTGTTTCAGGAGGGCGTTTGCAATTTTTAGTACAGTGGTCAGGAGGACAACTGACCTCGAGTAGGCTTTACGGAGGTACAGGAAACATCCCAGGTAAAGGTTCTGAGCTGGGAGTGTGACAAGCATGCAGGTGTGGTAAGAACACCACAACGATGAGTCTGGTCCTTACAGAATAAGGGAGGAGGAACTTGGTAGCAAGTGAAGTCAAGTGCATGGGGGTGAAGGCAGATGGTGAAGTGTAAGGACTTGCATCTTTCCTCAGGACGAGCAAAACCTAGCGGAAGGTTTGAAGAGAAGAGTAACACTATTTGCACTGTGCTTTGTCTTGATCTCTCTGGCTCTTGTGTTGAGAACAGACTACAGGGGGGAAGGGCAAAAGCAGGAGAGCAATGAAGAGGCTATTGTAATAAGCCCAGGTTTTTTCTGCATGACCTGTTCATGTATCTTGGAAATTAAGCCCTTGTCAGATGCACATTTGCAAATATTTTCTCCCAGTCTATAAGCTGTCTTCTTGTTTTCTTTAGCTGCCTCCTTTATTTCATTCATCAGCTTAAACTTCACCTTTTTGGCGATTTTTCCAGGCATGCAACTACAGGAGTCACCCAGGTGTTCCCTGTTACCTCATCTCAATCCAAAATGCAGCACTCTCTGTGTCCCCCACGGGAATGAAGTGCCACAGAAACAGGAACAGTCAGGGTAAAAACTGGAGGTTCAGTGGTTAGACTGTGTGCTCCAACTGCAGGGGGCACAGGTTCGATCCCTGCTTAGGGAGCTAAGATCCCCATGCTGCACAGTGTGGTCTAAAAGAAAAAAAAAAATTACTACTAGCTATCAGCAAGACTATTTGGCATCACCAACTCAATGGACATGAACTTGAGCAGCCTCTGGGAGAAGGTGATGGGACAGGGAAGCCTGGCATCCATGGGGTTGCAAAGAGTCGGACACCACTGAGCAGCTGAGCTGGTCAACAAGAACAGTCAAAACTCCTCCGCTCCTCATGGAGTTTGTAGTCTGGTAGATGAAGTAAAATAAAATAAAAAGGTAAATTACACAGTATATTAGAATATGGTAAATGGTAGAGAATAAGGAAGAAAATGACAGGGGCTGTGTGTGTGTGTGTGTGTGTTTCAGGAGGGCGTTTGCAATTTTTAGTACAGTGGTCAGGAGGACAACTGACCTCGAGTAGGCTTTACGGAGGTACAGGAAACATCCCAGGTAAAGGTTCTGAGCTGGGAGTGTGACAAGCATGCAGGTGTGGTAAGAACACCACAACGATGAGTCTGGTCCTTACAGAATAAGGGAGGAGGAACTTGGTAGCAAGTGAAGTCAAGTGCATGGGGGTGAAGGCAGATGGTGAAGTGTAAGGACTTGCATCTTTCCTCAGGACGAGCAAAACCTAGCGGAAGGTTTGAAGAGAAGAGTAACACTATTTGCACTGTGCTTTGTCTTGATCTCTCTGGCTCTTGTGTTGAGAACAGACTACAGGGGGGAAGGGCAAAAGCAGGGAGAGCAATGAAGAGGCTATTGTAATAAGCCCAGGAAGAGTTGTGGGACTTCCATATACTTAATATGTCTCTCCCCTGCGTCTGGAGGGGCCCTGAAAGGCAAATACTCCAGTCCCTCTGTAGACTTGTATTCCTCACCACTGTGCTTGCCATGCTGGGCACTTAGTACATATTTGATTTTTAAAGATATAAAAAACATGCTTACCTCATTGAATAAAACAGGGACCAAAGAAAGAGGGTTTGTTTTTTTTCTTTTTTTTCAGAATAAATTCTTCAAATTCGCAGAGTTTTCAGTCCAGCATTATTGCACCAACACAGGATTTCTGGGCCCTTTGCACAGTCCTGTGCTGTGCTTCAGTTGTGTCTGACTCGGAGAGCCTATGGACTGTAGCACACCAGGCGTCTCTCTCCATGGAATTTTTCAGGCGAAAATACTTGAGTGAGTTGCTATGCCCTCCTCCAGGGGATCTTCCTGACCCAGGGACTGAACCCGCGTTGCTTGCATTGCAGGCCGATTTTTTTACCGCTGTGCCACTGGGGAAACCCATTTACACAGTCACACTTACACTTAAATTCAACTTACCAAAAAATGTAGCACTGATGTGTACTTATTTCAACTTACTTTGTAGAGAAAGGTAATCAACCCAGGCAAAGTTGTGAAGACATGCAATTGCTCCTTTATCAATAACCTACCATTACAATCTAATATTTAGAGTGTCAACTGTATGCAAAGCATTACACTAGACACTGGGAATATATAGACCTCGAGTAGGCTTTACGGAGGTACAGGAAACATCCCAGGTAAAGGTTCTGAGCTGGGAGTGTGACAAGCATGCAGGTGTGGTAAGAACACCACAACGATGAGTCTGGTCCTTACAGAATAAGGGAGGAGGAACTTGGTAGCAAGTGAAGTCAAGTGCATGGGGGTGAAGGCAGATGGTGAAGTGTAAGGACTTGCATCTTTCCTCAGGACGAGCAAAACCTAGCGGAAGGTTTGAAGAGAAGAGTAACACTATTTGCACTGTGCTTTGTCTTGATCTCTCTGGCTCTTGTGTTGAGAACAGACTACAGGGGGGAAGGGCAAAAGCAGGGAGAGCAATGAAGAGGCTATTGTAATAAGCCCAGGAAGAGTTGTGGGACTTCCATATACTTAATATGTCTCTCCCCTGCGTCTGGAGGGGCCCTGAAAGGCAAATACTCCAGTCCCTCTGTAGACTTGTATTCCTCACCACTGTGCTTGCCATGCTGGGCACTTAGTACATATTTGATTTTTAAAGATATAAAAAACATGCTTACCTCATTGAATAAAACAGGGACCAAAGAAAGAGGGTTTGTTTTTTTTTTTTCAGAATAAATTCTTCAAATTCGCAGAGTTTTCAGTCCAGCATTATTGCACCAACACAGGATTTCTGGGCCCTTTGCACAGTCCTGTGCTGTGCTTCAGTTGTGTCTGACTCGGAGAGCCTATGGACTGTAGCACACCAGGCGTCTCTCTCCATGGAATTTTTCAGGCGAAAATACTTGAGTGAGTTGCTATGCCCTCCTCCAGGGGATCTTCCTGACCCAGGGACTGAACCCGCGTTGCTTGCATTGCAGGCCGATTTTTTTACCGCTGTGCCACTGGGGAAACCCATTTACACAGTCACACTTACACTTAAATTCAACTTACCAAAAAATGTAGCACTGATGTGTACTTATTTCAACTTACTTTGTAGAGAAAGGTAATCAACCCAGGCAAAGTTGTGAAGACATGCAATTGCTCCTTTATCAATAACCTACCATTACAATCTAATATTTAGAGTGTCAACTGTATGCAAAGCATTACACTAGACACTGGGAATATATAAGACAATTCCCTCTTTTCAATTTACATTTGTGTGGAATAGATAAAACAGAAGGCATAGAAACACAAGTACAAATAATAGGTATGTGTGTTAAGGGTTAGAATTCAGCTACTGAAGTTGGATCCTGAAAACTGAAGCAAAATCGTAAATGAATCGGAGGAGAGAAAAGTATTAGGGAATCAAACAAAAGTAATAGGGAATCAGAATGTGAAATTGATGGTAGGGAGTGTGTACTGAATGTCTCAATTCAAATAAAAAATAATAAAGCTCAGAGCTACGGAAGAGAAAGCCCAGAGAGGACACCAAACCTGCCTTTCAAAAAAACCTGGATGGGGCTTCCCTGGTGGTCCAGTGGGTAAGGACACCGCCTTGCTGTGCAAGGGGCGCCAGTTCGATCCCTGGCCTGGGAAAATCCCACATGCCGCGGAGCGGCTGGACCGATGTGTCCAATTACCGAGCCGGAGCTCTGGAGCGCATGCGCCCAGAGCCGGTGCTCTGCGACAACAGAGGCCACCGCGATGGGAGGCCCACATGAGCCAAAGAACAAAGATGGATGAAAATGGACAAATGAAAGACCAATAGAAGTGGCCCGCCTGCTCCCCTCCCTCCCACCCGTCCCCCACCAAAATAAATAAATAAATAAATCTTTAAAAAAACCTGGATGAAAGTCAAGTAAAGACAAAGCAGGAAGACAAGACCTTTGTGATTACTAACAGAAAAACTGGACCAGGTGTTCAAGATAGCTTACATAACTTCGTATTTGCTGCTGACGTTTACAACCACCAGGTCAATCTGGCAGTCAACACAGACCCTGGCCTGAGAAGCTGGTTATTTCTCAACATCTACCGTGTTCTATACTGCAGACTACTTTCCTCAAGAAAGTACTGATAAACTTAGAAAAACGGCAACACACAAAACTGGCGGAGAAGCTGCAGTGACTTAAATGCAAATTAGACTAAACGTTTGGGGGCCGGGCTGGAATCAGTCCAGCTATACTGAATTCATTTCCTCATCATTTTACTTACACCCAAAGATGTGGCAAAAAATGGGGTGCCACCAAGTCAGGTTCTATTTTATTACAGTTTGGACTCTGACCCAAGGCAGACAAGGAAGCTAACCTTGAGAGATAAATACCTGGCGCCCACCCCATTGACCCTGGCCACGAGGGAAGGTCAGAGACACCCCCAACCCCGGCCACGTCGGGGGGCCACCGCCGGGTTCCGGGGGGATGGGCGGTGTTCACACCCGCCCTGGAAGCTGGCGGCGCGCGGGCCGAGGGAGCAGGTGGTCTCTCCGTCTCTCTTCAGCATTTCCCGGCCCCCCCAACCCCGACGGCGGGGCAGAGGCGGTCAGATTCGCCCGAGAATTTTGAAAACACACAGCGTCCTCCCGTTCTGCTCGTCCCGCGGCAAACCGGTCGCGATCCGATCCCCGAGGCTGGGCAGCCGGTGGCGGGCAGCAGCGAGCCGGGCCCCGAGCCCCGAGCCCCGCGGAGCCGCGAGCGCGCCCGGAACGCAGGCGCGGGCCGGACGGCGACGCCGGGGGCGCGCGAACCGGGAAGTGGCGGCGGACTGACTCCTCTCGCTTCCGGTCGCCGCCCGCGCGCGCCCGGCCGGGAACGCGGACGGCGCGCTGCGGCGGACAAACAGCTTTCCAGCGCTGAGCGCCTGCCACGCCAGCTCCGGGGTGAGTCGTCGGGGGTTGCTGCTGCGGTGGGCGCACGGGTCGAGCAGGGGGCCGGGCGTCTCTGGCCCCGTGCCCGAGTCAGACGGGTTGGACAGCCCGTAGCCCGTCGCGCGGGGTCCTGGGTCGCGAGTCTCGATGCCGGCCGCCCCCTCCCTCGGGACTGCCTTCGCTCCGGCGACCTCCCAGCCTGGGGCAAAGCTTAGCCTTCTCGCGGTGGGATCCGCGGACGACTTCTTCCCGCTGTTGTAAATGACAAATTCTTTAATTTGAGTGGCAGACTCCTGTGGCTCTCCCGGACCCATGGCGCGCTTTTTTTTTGAGATGCAGAGTCATTGACTGCCGGGTTAAACCTTAGGAAACGCCAAGACCTTTCATTGCTTCAGCATCTTGATGGCTTATTGGGGTGCGAGCCAAGTGTTAATAAATTACAGCTGGACGCGTACCTGTAGCTGTTTTGTGCATGATTGGTTTCACATGGGCATGTGGCTTAAATTGGGTCACTCTCTGGTGCCAAGTAAATTATAGATGTGGCCATGGCTTCACCGTATCCTTTCTTTTTGGTCTTGTTGATACTTCCCGAGTTTGATGGAGTAAAACAAAAAGTTTTGGGATTTTGAGTAGTGTATAAAGTAATAGATTGCGGTCACATTTATAAACCAAGAGAAATGCAGGTTTTGTTTTGTTTTTTTTTTCTTTCTCCAACTTTATTGGGGGTACATGTGACAAATAGAAATTATATATATTCAAGATAAGATGGTTGGATGTCATCACTGAGTCAATGGACATGAGTTTGAGCAAGCTCAGGGAGATGGTGAAGGACAGGAAAGCCTGGCATGCCGCGGTCCGTTGAGTCGCAGAATCCGACAGAATTTAATGACTGAACAACAAGGGCATAAAACTTGACGTTTTCATTGCACCCACTTATTTTCTTACAGATCTTGGATCAGGAATTAGGGTGACCAAGCTGAGTACTTGGATTGGGATGTCACAAGCTAAATTTCAGGTGTTTTGCAGTTTGGGCTCTATTCTCGGGAAGAATCCACTTCCGGAATACCTTAGTGTTCTGAGAGTTTCTATTTTACAGTTTTCTTTGTGTGCCTACCTACACTTCTTTGTGTGACCTATGGGGTTCGCGGGGTCCTGGGTCCGGCGAGTCCCCCCGGGGTCAGACGGGTTGGACAGCCCGTAGCCCGTCGCGCGGGGTCCTGGGTCGCGAGTCTCGATGCCGGCCCCCTCCCTCGGGACTGCCTTCGCTCCGGCGACCTCCCAGCCTGGGGCAAAGCTTAGCCTTCTCGCGGTGGGATCCGCGGACGACTTCTTCCCGCTGTTGTAAATGACAAATTCTTTAATTTGAGTGGCAGACTCCTGTGGCTCTCCCGGACCCATGGCGCGCTTTTTTGAGATGCAGAGTCATTGACTGCCGGGTTAAACCTTAGGAAACGCCAAGACCTTTCATTGCTTCAGCATCTTGATGGCTTATTGGGGTGCGAGCCAAGTGTTAATAAATTACAGCTGGACGCGTACCTGTAGCTGTTTTGTGCATGATTGGTTTCACATGGGCATGTGGCTTAAATTGGGTCACTCTCTGGTGCCAAGTAAATTATAGATGTGGCCATGGCTTCACCGTATCCTTTCTTTTTGGTCTTGTTGATACTTCCCGAGTTTGATGGAGTAAAACAAAAAGTTTTGGGATTTTGAGTAGTGTATAAAGTAATAGATTGCGGTCACATTTATAAACCAAGAGAAATGCAGGTTTTGTTTTGTTTTTTTTTTCTTTCTCCAACTTTATTGGGGGTACATGTGACAAATAGAAATTATATATATTCAAGATAAGATGGTTGGATGTCATCACTGAGTCAATGGACATGAGTTTGAGCAAGCTCAGGGAGATGGTGAAGGACAGGAAAGCCTGGCATGCCGCGGTCCGTTGAGTCGCAGAATCCGACAGAATTTAATGACTGAACAACAAGGGCATAAAACTTGACGTTTTCATTGCACCCACTTATTTTCTTACAGATCTTGGATCAGGAATTAGGGTGACCAAGCTGAGTACTTGGATTGGGATGTCACAAGCTAAATTTCAGGTGTTTTGCAGTTTGGGCTCTATTCTCGGGAAGAATCCACTTCCGGAATACCTTAGTGTTCTGAGAGTTTCTATTTTACAGTTTTCTTTGTGTGCCTACCTACACTCCATCTTAAATGCCAGCAGTCATGTGTTTAATTCTTCTCATGCTTCACATCTCAGATTTCTTCTACACATCTCTCTGACTTCTTTCTTTACTAAGGGCTCATGTAATTACTTTAGGCCCAGCAGATAATCCAGGACAATCTGTTTTGACATCAGCTGATTCGTAACCTTGTTTCATCTGCAGAATCCCTCTTGGTGTAATTTAACATAACCACTCAGTTTATGTTCCTTCCAGAGTTGGAGATGCAGCTTTTTTTCTTAATAGTCAAAGAAATAGAGGTGATCAGTGTGTATTGCCCTTTGGTATAATGATAGAATAAGCGGAAGTGAAATGTCAGAAGCTATAGTTTTGTTTCTCTCTTAGTCCTCAGTCTTTGGGTCTTCCCTGGAGCTGTTAAATGTAGTACTGATGGGTCCTTTCTCTTGAAAACAGTGACTGATCCTCCACACCCCAGAGAAGTTAATATTTGAGGCACTGGAATTATTTTTCATTCGACTTGTTTAACTTGGGATAGGAAGAGCATTCCCTCCTACTAACAACAATAAAGCATATACTATTCCATTGTTTTATTTATTCATTTAATCCACAGAACAGACCTGTGAGGTGAATAGTAGTACTATTCTCATTGTACAGATGAGAAAAGTTAAATGGGTATCTCTGATCACCGAATAGGAGTTTTTGCTATTATTTTGTTTAGTATTTTAATAGTAAGTTTTTGTTTCTTTCTTTTTTTTTTTTTCTTTTTGATTTTTTTCTTGGGGGGAGGGTGGCCACTTCTATTGATCTTGCATTTATTTATCTTTGTGCTTTGGCCTATGTGGGCCTCCCATCTCAGCGGCCTCTCTCCTTGTAGAGCACTGGCTCTGGGCACGTGCGTTCCAGAGCTCCGGCTCGGTAATTGGACACATCGGTCCAGCTGCTCTGCGGCACGTGGGATCCTCCCAGGCCAGGGATCGAACCGGCACCCCTTGCACTGCAAGGCGGTGTCCTTACCCACTGGACCACCAGGGAAGCCCCCACCTTTTTTTTTTGCCTTGCCACATGGCTAATGTTGCCCCAGTTTCCTGACTAGGGATTGAACCTGTACCACAGCAGTGACAGCTACTAGACCACTGGGAACTCCCAGTAAGAAGTATTTTTAATATATTTTCCAAGTTAGAAATTGTCCACGGATGTATTTTTTAAATTAGTATTTCCAGTCCTCAAAATCCAAAATTATTTAGTAGAGTACGTTAAGTAAGACCTGGAGTCAGATCTTTGTACTAGCATTCCTGTTACTTGATAAATATCAGTAAAATAATTTACATATTTTAGTTACGATACGAAGAAAAGTGGTGTATGCAGCTAACTGTTCTTTCCCTCTCTTTTGATTTTACACAGGACAAGTGACTCAGCGTCTATCTGGGAATCCTTTAAGTGAAACGTTTTTAAAATCTTAGATCATACCTGGAAGAGAGCCCAGTCAACGATAAGGTGGAAAAGAATGATGTTGTCCTTAAATAATCTACAGAATGTCATCTATAACCCGGTAACTCATCTCTATACAGTCATTCTTTGCCTGAGGCAGTGTTAAGAGTGAGTCTAGTTGCATAATATTGGTTTAACCAGGAGGTTCTTTTAGGTTTTTTGGTAACATCTTATGGAATAACTCAAATGAACTTTTTGACCAGCTTGATAATTATCCCCTGCTGGTGGGGGCAGAAGTAAAGTTCAGTAGACATAAATAAAGCACATACTGTGTGGTGGAACTGCAGTGTGGACTGACTCAGAACCATTTTACAGCCTTTGCAGCCCCATGGATGCATAAATCCAATATTCAGCCCTCCTCAGTATCCGTGGTTCTGCATCTGGGGATCCAGCCAATAGCCATTTAGATAGTACGTATTTATTGAAAAAAAAAAAAAATCCAACTTGGGCAGTTTAGCCCTGTGTTGTTCAAAGGTCAGCTGTATAGGCGGATGAAGTGTGCTTTGAACAGAGAACCTGGCAGGACAGAGGAGGGAAAGCCGGTCTGGCTGTGGTGGGAAGAAGGGTCAGACCATTGTAAGGCATCATTTTCAGAGGTGATGGATTTCCTTCTGTACCCGTTTTCATTTTCTTTTTTTAACTAGACCTATTCATGAGAAGTTCATTTCTTAGCTTTTCCCTCTGCCTTTCGAATCCTCCTTGGTACTAGAGCATGGGAAATGTTAAAAGCCAATAGTGAGATAGAGAATGAGAAAAGCTAATTAGTCTTCTGAGAGCCTCAGGCTGGTCCAGGAACCACTGAATGAAATTGCTAGAAATTTTAGTGTACATCCTGGGAAGTAATGAGCTGGTTTCAGTTCACATGGTGTGAGAATCTTCAAATGTGTCGTTTCCATGTGTCTAAAATAATTTACATATTTTAGTTACGATACGAAGAAAAGTGGTGTATGCAGCTAACTGTTCTTTCCCTCTCTTTTGATTTTACACAGGACAAGTGACTCAGCGTCTATCTGGGAATCCTTTAAGTGAAACGTTTTTAAAATCTTAGATCATACCTGGAAGAGAGCCCAGTCAACGATAAGGTGGAAAAGAATGATGTTGTCCTTAAATAATCTACAGAATGTCATCTATAACCCGGTAACTCATCTCTATACAGTCATTCTTTGCCTGAGGCAGTGTTAAGAGTGAGTCTAGTTGCATAATATTGGTTTAACCAGGAGGTTCTTTTAGGTTTTTTGGTAACATCTTATGGAATAACTCAAATGAACTTTTTGACCAGCTTGATAATTATCCCCTGCTGGTGGGGGCAGAAGTAAAGTTCAGTAGACATAAATAAAGCACATACTGTGTGGTGGAACTGCAGTGTGGACTGACTCAGAACCATTTTACAGCCTTTGCAGCCCCATGGATGCATAAATCCAATATTCAGCCCTCCTCAGTATCCGTGGTTCTGCATCTGGGGATCCAGCCAATAGCCATTTAGATAGTACGTATTTATTGAAAAAAAAAAAAAATCCAACTTGGGCAGTTTAGCCCTGTGTTGTTCAAAGGTCAGCTGTATAGGCGGATGAAGTGTGCTTTGAACAGAGAACCTGGCAGGACAGAGGAGGGAAAGCCGGTCTGGCTGTGGTGGGAAGAAGGGTCAGACCATTGTAAGGCATCATTTTCAGAGGTGATGGATTTCCTTCTGTACCCGTTTTCATTTTCTTTTTTTAACTAGACCTATTCATGAGAAGTTCATTTCTTAGCTTTTCCCTCTGCCTTTCGAATCCTCCTTGGTACTAGAGCATGGGAAATGTTAAAAGCCAATAGTGAGATAGAGAATGAGAAAAGCTAATTAGTCTTCTGAGAGCCTCAGGCTGGTCCAGGAACCACTGAATGAAATTGCTAGAAATTTTAGTGTACATCCTGGGAAGTAATGAGCTGGTTTCAGTTCACATGGTGTGAGAATCTTTCGAAATGTGTCGTTTCCATGTGTCTGAAACTAAATCTTGAATTTAGGTCTGAGACAGAATTGCTGCCTTTTTTTTTTTTTTTGGTAAATTCTGTAGAGGAGACTCATGTTAAAGAGAGAAATAAAAAGAAAAGAGAGAGAGAGTTCTTAAAGTGAGGCCTTCAGTCAGTCTTATCAGTGTGTGGTCAGTGTTCTGGTATTTACTTTGTAGCTCTAACTCTTTCTTCCCCTAAGCTTTACTGTCATGGTATGAGAATGAGGTACAGCCACCATATAAAGCAAAGTCAGTTTTAGAAGAAATATCTTTCAATGTTAGTAGGATTAAAAAGGAACACTTGCTGAATTTGAAGTCAGTTAACATTTTAAAACATGTTGTGCCTCTGAAAAGTTTAAAACATCTCAAAGTTGTAGAATGACTTTTGGCAAAGATTAAAAGAAAAAAATTCTCCCTGCCCAGGGGACTCAAGTGTCATCCTGGCTTACGCCAGGAGGGACGGACGGTCGGCTATGCCCTGCATCCCGCAGACACCTTGTTGGACTGTTACTTAGAAAATAATTTTATAACAAAATCCTTGCTTGTCTTGGTGCTAGCTTGCTGACGTTTCCTGTAGTTTCTGGGGTTAGCACCTTCTACTACAGCATTGAAACGAAACTCGGCTGACGTTCTATTTCCTGAGGATGAGGGCGTGGAGCAGTGGTGGTGCTTCGGAGGCGCAGCTGTTGCGGGTTTCCCTGTGCCGTCTGCAGGGTCGTCCCTGGCAGCGCTTATTTGATTATTTTGTTAGCAGTCAGTTCACACAACCGGGAAATGTTAATCGAGTTTCTACTAGACACTTCATTAAGCCTTGTGAACACACAGAACTGCCATCTGTTTTTTTAACTAGACCTATTCATGAGAAGTTCATTTCTTAGCTTTTCCCTCTGCCTTTCGAATCCTCCTTGGTACTAGAGCATGGGAAATGTTAAAAGCCAATAGTGAGATAGAGAATGAGAAAAGCTAATTAGTCTTCTGAGAGCCTCAGGCTGGTCCAGGAACCACTGAATGAAATTGCTAGAAATTTTAGTGTACATCCTGGGAAGTAATGAGCTGGTTTCAGTTCACATGGTGTGAGAATCTTTCGAAATGTGTCGTTTCCATGTGTCTGAAACTAAATCTTGAATTTAGGTCTGAGACAGAATTGCTGCCTTTTTTTTTTTTGGTAAATTCTGTAGAGGAGACTCATGTGAAAGAGAGAAATAAAAAGAAAAGAGAGAGAGAGTTCTTAAAGTGAGGCCTTCAGTCAGTCTTATCAGTGTGTGGTCAGTGTTCTGGTATTTACTTTGTAGCTCTAACTCTTTCTTCCCCTAAGCTTTACTGTCATGGTATGAGAATGAGGTACAGCCACCATATAAAGCAAAGTCAGTTTTAGAAGAAATATCTTTCAATGTTAGTAGGATTAAAAAGGAACACTTGCTGAATTTGAAGTCAGTTAACATTTTAAAACATGTTGTGCCTCTGAAAAGTTTAAAACATCTCAAAGTTGTAGAATGACTTTTGGCAAAGATTAAAAGAAAAAAATTCTCCCTGCCCAGGGGACTCAAGTGTCATCCTGGCTTACGCCAGGAGGGACGGACGGTCGGCTATGCCCTGCATCCCGCAGACACCTTGTTGGACTGTTACTTAGAAAATAATTTTATAACAAAATCCTTGCTTGTCTTGGTGCTAGCTTGCTGACGTTTCCTGTAGTTTCTGGGGTTAGCACCTTCTACTACAGCATTGAAACGAAACTCGGCTGACGTTCTATTTCCTGAGGATGAGGGCGTGGAGCAGTGGTGGTGCTTCGGAGGCGCAGCTGTTGCGGGTTTCCCTGTGCCGTCTGCAGGGTCGTCCCTGGCAGCGCTTATTTGATTATTTTGTTAGCAGTCAGTTCACACAACCGGGAAATGTTAATCGAGTTTCTACTAGACACTTCATTAAGCCTTGTGAACACACAGAACTGCCATCTGTTTTTATTTCTTAACATTTCTAAAGTTTTGGTCCACATTTATTGCCTCTTCTATCGTAAATTGTGAAATTTCAATTCCTGTAACCCTGGATACTATTCATTCATATCTGTAAAAAATGTAGAGTTATTTTTAGGGCACTTTTATTTTGAGAACATGGGGTGCAGAATGTGTCAGTGGTAAAGCTGAAGCCACTTGCAAAATTATTTTTTAATGAAATGCATAATGTCTTTTTGAATGATACATTGATTTGGCCAAAAAGTTTGTGTAACGTTATGGAAAACCCTGAGTGAACTTTTTGGCCAATCAACTGTATGCCTTATTTGCTTACATGACATCAGAAGCGTAACTATTGTAAGAGTATATTCCAGATACAAAAATAAACTGGATTTTCGTGAGGAGGTGGAATAGCCTTCAGAGTGGCTTTGTATTGGTTTGGGGCAGCTGCCACCAGCTAAAACAGTATTATTAAAATCAGTTCAATACAAATGGCATAAAATATATTTGAAAATTGTGGTAGACAAATTATATCCATGTTAACTCTGGAAAAAAATTAAGTTGTGTAACTGTTCTGTGTGATTTTTTCCTGTTTAGTATATGTCATCGACTAGTTCAGGTGCTAGAATCCCAAGACTTACAGCCTGGCTCAGTTTACTTTCCACTCAGAGTGACTAATTTGGAGGATGATGTCTTCAAACCGGAAATGTCCTCAGTGAGAAATGCCCTAGGTAAAACCTTGTATTTGGCAACTCAGTATCTGCCTAAATATTTTATTATTGTTGCTTATGAACTTACTAAGATGTGATTAACTATTAGTTGAGAAGTTACCTAGAAATTAAACAAATTGGTTGTCGTCCTAGTTAACCAACCACTTATTACCATTAAGCCTGCCTGGCCTTGAAAAGCTCCTCTTTCCAGTCTCCGTGAGCAGCATTTAGGGGTTAGCAACTGCGCTTACTTTTGATCTATTTGGAGGCGCAGCTGTTGCGGGTTTCCCTGTGCCGTCTGCAGGGTCGTCCCTGGCAGCGCTTATTTGATTATTTTGTTAGCAGTCAGTTCACACAACCGGGAAATGTTAATCGAGTTTCTACTAGACACTTCATTAAGCCTTGTGAACACACAGAACTGCCATCTGTTTTTATTTCTTAACATTTCTAAAGTTTTGGTCCACATTTATTGCCTCTTCTATCGTAAATTGTGAAATTTCAATTCCTGTAACCCTGGATACTATTCATTCATATCTGTAAAAAATGTAGAGTTATTTTTAGGGCACTTTTATTTTGAGAACATGGGGTGCAGAATGTGTCAGTGGTAAAGCTGAAGCCACTTGCAAAATTATTTTTTAATGAAATGCATAATGTCTTTTTGAATGATACATTGATTTGGCCAAAAAGTTTGTGTAACGTTATGGAAAACCCTGAGTGAACTTTTTGGCCAATCAACTGTATGCCTTATTTGCTTACATGACATCAGAAGCGTAACTATTGTAAGAGTATATTCCAGATACAAAAATAAACTGGATTTTCGTGAGGAGGTGGAATAGCCTTCAGAGTGGCTTTGTATTGGTTTGGGGCAGCTGCCACCAGCTAAAACAGTATTATTAAAATCAGTTCAATACAAATGGCATAAAATATATTTGAAAATTGTGGTAGACAAATTATATCCATGTTAACTCTGGAAAAAATTAAGTTGTGTAACTGTTCTGTGTGATTTTTTCCTGTTTAGTATATGTCATCGACTAGTTCAGGTGCTAGAATCCCAAGACTTACAGCCTGGCTCAGTTTACTTTCCACTCAGAGTGACTAATTTGGAGGATGATGTCTTCAAACCGGAAATGTCCTCAGTGAGAAATGCCCTAGGTAAAACCTTGTATTTGGCAACTCAGTATCTGCCTAAATATTTTATTATTGTTGCTTATGAACTTACTAAGATGTGATTAACTATTAGTTGAGAAGTTACCTAGAAATTAAACAAATTGGTTGTCGTTCCTAGTTAACCAACCACTTATTACCATTAAGCCTGCCTGGCCTTGAAAAGCTCCTCTTTCCAGTCTCCGTGGAGCAGCATTCTAAGTACCTCCCTTTCTACAATTTAACCTTAAAACACAAGACAGTAAAGTCTTTTTAATCCCATATTTGGTGCCTTGTTCTTTGGCTGACCTCCTTCCTGAGTCGATTTCTGCTGTCCCGGTTTCCTCACCATAGGTCTGCCCTCTGATTTTTTTTTTTTTCCTGGATCCTAATTCTTTTTTTTTTTCTTAAATTTTATATTGAAGCACACTGTACATATATCTATTCTTTTTTTATGTATCTATTCTTTTTCAAATTCTTTTCCCATGTAGGTTATTACAGAGTATTGACCAGTGTGCCTGTGCTCTGCAGTAGGTCTGTTTCCTATAGAAAAGTATGTATCTGTTAATCCCAGTCTCCTAATTTATTCCTCCCTGGCCTCTCATGTTTTACTCTCTCAATTTCTGTCATCACCAGTCTTGTCTTTGGAGCCTCTCTGTTTCTTTACTGACCACCTTTTGAATGTGTGTACAGTTTGTATACAGGTCTGCCCTTCCACCCAGGTGAATCTCTAGCTCTCTTAGATGCCCGACCAGCATTCAAGACCATGAATTCAAAATGAAGCTCCCATCTTCCTTGCAAAACCAGCTTCTGTTTTGTGGTTTTCCATTTCTCTCAGTGTCCGTATGAAGCCCTTAAGAGTCTGAAGATAATCTGTCTTCAGTTCAGTTCAGTTCAGTCGCTCAGTTGTGTCTGACTCTTTGCGACCTCTTGGATTGCAGCACGTCAGGCTTCCCTATCCTTCACCATTTCCTGGAACTTGCTTAGACTCATGTGATGCCATGCAGCTGTCTCATCCTCTGTTGTCCCCTTCTGCCTTCCATTTTATCTGTCTTCTTTAAATTCATTTATCTCAAATTCAGTGGTTTTTCCTTTATTATTATTTTAAAAATATTTGTAAAGTATTTTTAAATATTCAGGCAGTATTTAAGGGTTTCATTAAAACACAAGTTTTCCTTTTACCCTGGGGCTGTTACCTGCCCTCAAGGTAATCATTTTCTACCAGGTTTTTGTATATCCTTCTTGAGACTATATGTGACCATCCAAGAGTGAGCATGTGTTGTGTGTCTCACCATTTGTACATTCTGTTTCTTTCCATGCATCTGTCTTATTGGATAAACTGCTGTATCCTGCTTTTTTCTATTTAACACATTTGGAGGTATCAGCATAGAGTTTACTCACTTATTTTAATGGCTGCCTAATCTGCCCTCTGTGTGGATGTACTGTAACTTATTTAGCCAGCCCCCTGTTAAAGGGCTAGTTCCATTCATGACTGTATCCAGGACTGTGGTGTACACCCTTACGGATGCGTCTTTGCGCTCCTGTGCTGGTATTTCACAGGATAAACCTATAGAAGTGGAATCACTGGATCAGAGACTATGGTATCCATTTCACTATCTTTTATGGGGGCAGGGGAACTTCCTTATTTTTCCATGTTAAAGACATCCACAGTCCTCCCCTTTTTTGATCTTGACTTCTTTGACA
Source organism: Tragulus kanchil (assembly GCA_022376925.1). Lineage (NCBI taxonomy): Eukaryota > Metazoa > Chordata > Mammalia > Artiodactyla > Tragulidae > Tragulus > Tragulus kanchil. The sequence continues at coordinate 98,496,964 of JAIOJX010000005.1, read as the reverse complement.
TGACTGCCCTATTCTCTTGGATTCTTCTCTCTTCTTTCTCTTCTCATCCCCTGCATCGAGGTCTCCCACACACCCTCAGCATCCGTGATTCACCAGCACAGCGTCACACCCATGGCTGTGATGTGTCCCAGTGAAAGCCTGTAGAGCAGAACCACAAAGAGAAAGGCCTGTGGGGGGTCCAGCGGAAACAGTGCAGGGTCTCAAGGGCATCCTGCCAGTGGCATTCCACAGCACGGGCTTAAATCTCCCAGCAGGTAGCTATGACGACATGTGTGAAAGGTTCTCCACCAGCGAAGCTCGATAGCGACTCACCACGCACGGTCTGTACTGAGGGTTGTCACGTGGTAGCATCTGCCTAGCAGGGACCAAGACTCCAGACCCCCAGTAGGAAAGCAGGCTTTCAGCACAAGCTGTGTTTGCACCGTTGACATGGGTAACCTACCCTTCTCAGTTAGGGTGGTGGGTGCTCTCACCAAATCCAAGTTCCTCAGAAGGAGGCCTTGAAAGCCGGCAGCCAGGTCTGCTGTGTTAACACTGCACAGCCCCTAACTGACCAACACTGAGACTTTACCCCTGACTTCCTCTCTCAGTTTGTCTAGTATCTCATTGTATTAAGTCGTCATCTCCCCTCTGACTTCTGAGTCTTGCCCATTCCCTTTATGTGGGTCCTGAGTCTCCCCCTTCCTTTCGGATTATTTCCTCTGAGATGTCTTGCCAGCCTTTCACACTAAAGGTATTCAAAGCTAAAGTCATCCTTTTTCCTTGTGAGACCATTTCTTCCCTAGTTCTACCGTTATAGGTGGTGGTTCCTTTGATACAGCTCTTGTGTTTACCTCCCACCCCCATGCCCCCGTGCCTGCTACCACCAGCGTGGATCACATCCTTACCTCCTCGTGCCAGGCTTACTGCCAGTAGGCAGTGTCCCAGATAATCTCCTGCCTGTCGCTGGATTTTTTAATTAATTAATTAATTTATTTATTTTTGGCTATTCTGGGTTTTCACTGTCGCTGCAAACTCTTCTCTAGTTGCAGGGAGACTTCTTGTTGCAGTGCCTTCTCTTGTGGAACTCAGGCTCTAGGGCACATGGGCTTCAGTAGTTGCGGCACATGGGCTCAGTAGTTGCAGCTCCAAGGCTCTAGAGCACAGGCTCTATAGTTGTGATTCATGGGCTTAGTTGCTCCACAGCATGTGCGATCTTTCCGGATCAGGGATCGAACCCATGTCTCCTGCATTGGCAGGTGAACTCCTCACCACTGAGCTACCAGGGAAGCCCCATCACTGGATTCTTATTCCCACTGGATTGTTGTTCCCAGCCCCCACTTTTGTTAATCTAACTCTTAACTGACTTTAACTGCTCCCTTACTGTTTAGTGTCTCCCAGATAAGTTTTGTCTTTCCCTGCCTCTCTGCTTTTGTAATTGGACATTTCTGCCTGAAGTGGCTTCCTTCTTCTCTCTGCCTAACCATGTTCTTCCCAACTCATATCATACCTCCTTCATCAGCTGTGGCCACCTCAGTTATAAACCTTTATACATTTTTCTGAAGCATTTATTTGATACTTCCCTTCCTGCCCCATTTTTTTTTTTTTAGATGTTGAGTTGATCAGGGTTTGCTGTGTTAACACTGCACAGCCCCTAACTGACCAACACTGAGACTTTACCCCTGACTTCCTCTCTCAGTTTGTCTAGTATCTCATTGTATTAAGTCGTCATCTCCCCTCTGACTTCTGAGTCTTGCCCATTCCCTTTATGTGGGTCCTGAGTCTCCCCCTTCCTTTCGGATTATTTCCTCTGAGATGTCTTGCCAGCCTTTCACACTAAAGGTATTCAAAGCTAAAGTCATCCTTTTTCCTTGTGAGACCATTTCTTCCCTAGTTCTACCGTTATAGGTGGTGGTTCCTTTGATACAGCTCTTGTGTTTACCTCCCACCCCCATGCCCCCGTGCCTGCTACCACCAGCGTGGATCACATCCTTACCTCCTCGTGCCAGGCTTACTGCCAGTAGGCAGTGTCCCAGATAATCTCCTGCCTGTCGCTGGATTTTTTAATTAATTAATTAATTTATTTATTTTTGGCTATTCTGGGTTTTCACTGTCGCTGCAAACTCTTCTCTAGTTGCAGGGAGACTTCTTGTTGCAGTGCCTTCTCTTGTGGAACTCAGGCTCTAGGGCACATGGGCTTCAGTAGTTGCGGCACATGGGCTCAGTAGTTGCAGCTCCAAGGCTCTAGAGCACAGGCTCTATAGTTGTGATTCATGGGCTTAGTTGCTCCACAGCATGTGCGATCTTTCCGGATCAGGGATCGAACCCATGTCTCCTGCATTGGCAGGTGAACTCCTCACCACTGAGCTACCAGGGAAGCCCCATCACTGGATTCTTATTCCCACTGGATTGTTGTTCCCAGCCCCCACTTTTGTTAATCTAACTCTTAACTGACTTTAACTGCTCCCTTACTGTTTAGTGTCTCCCAGATAAGTTTTGTCTTTCCCTGCCTCTCTGCTTTTGTAATTGGACATTTCTGCCTGAAGTGGCTTCCTTCTTCTCTCTGCCTAACCATGTTCTTCCCAACTCATATCATACCTCCTTCATCAGCTGTGGCCACCTCAGTTATAAACCTTTATACATTTTTCTGAAGCATTTATTTGATACTTCCCTTCCTGCCCCATTTTTTTTTTTTTAGATGTTGAGTTGATCAGGGTTTGTAGTTGCAAACACAGATGCCAAACCCTGATTTAAGCAGAAAAGGAATTTATTAAGTGATGTCAGCAGGCCAGACTAAAGAAGCAGACTTGTCAAGGACATCGTCACAGACAGCAGCCAAATCGGGCTGCAGGGTTGATCTCACCACCAGACATACGTGGTCCCTGGTGCCCTGGGAATACCACCAGTGCCATTGCTGCCTCTGACCTCGACAGAGCCGCTGCCCACCTCGGCCAGAGCGAGTACTGCAGGATTCTGGCTGCTGCTTGTCATGAGTTCTGAGCTGGGGGTGCTGGTGGACTGATTGGCTTTGTATGCCTTCACCACAGTTTGGATGAGGTCTCATGTTCATAAGGTAGAGGGCTTCCCAGCCCGAAGGAGATGCCAATTTGAACAGCTGGACAAAGTGTCACATTTCCAGAGATCCTCTTTTGAGGCAAATCTGACTTCTTCCCAGCTGTATCATCAGCTCCTCCTGGATGGATGGAACTCTTATTCTTTTCAGCTGCAACCTGCCGGACACCACCCAGGTGCAGAACAGACATTTGATAAATGACATAAAAAAGGCAAAGCAGTATGGATCAGCTGGGACCTTCAGGCAGGTTAACACCAAACCTGAGTAGGGCTTATGCTTATAGTGTTGTCTCCATTGTGTTCAGATCTGTATTTTATTTTATATAAATTATGAGTGAAACATCAGAGCCTCAAATTAGCACCCTTCCTTTCCACAGGAGCATGTTTGTGAGTGAATGGATGGGCTGAAGACTTTTGTTTCCTTCACATAGTCTGAAAATGTTGAGTATTGCTGAGGGATCCATGGGTAAAGAATCCACCTGCCAACGCAGGAGACACAGGAGCTGTGGGTTTGACTCCTGGGTTGGGAAGATACCCTGGAGAAGGAAACGGCAACCCACTTCAGTATGCTTGCTTGGGAAATCCCATGGACATTGGAGCCTGGAGGGCTATAGTCCATTGGGTCCCAAAAGAGCGGGACACAACTCAGCAGCAGCAGTAGCAGTGATGTTAATATAAATTAGGGTACATACATTCCTAAGTAGAAAGCATTAATATGGAAAAGAAACAGCACATGGCCCAGATTTGTAGCACAGTTGTTTCTCAGACTGAAATAACTGATTAATGGTTGTAACATCCTATTAGTAGTGATAAGAATGGGTGATTGATCTCAAAAAGCTCTTTTCTAATGCTGACATTAGAATATAACACTCGGCCATCGTCACAGACAGCAGCCAAATCGGGCTGCAGGGTTGATCTCACCACCAGACATGGTCCCTGGTGCCCTGGGAATACCACCAGTGCCATTGCTGCCTCTGACCTCGACAGAGCCGCTGCCCACCTCGGCCAGAGCGAGTACTGCAGGATTCTGGCTGCTGCTTGTCATGAGTTCTGAGCTGGGGGTGCTGGTGGACTGATTGGCTTTGTATGCCTTCACCACAGTTTGGATGAGGTCTCATGTTCATAAGGTAGAGGGCTTCCCAGCCCGAAGGAGATGCCAATTTGAACAGCTGGACAAAGTGTCACATTTCCAGAGATCCTCTTTTGAGGCAAATCTGACTTCTTCCCAGCTGTATCATCAGCTCCTCCTGGATGGATGGAACTCTTATTCTTTTCAGCTGCAACCTGCCGGACACCACCCAGGTGCAGAACAGACATTTGATAAATGACATAAAAAAGGCAAAGCAGTATGGATCAGCTGGGACCTTCAGGCAGGTTAACACCAAACCTGAGTAGGGCTTATGCTTATAGTGTTGTCTCCATTGTGTTCAGATCTGTATTTTATTTTATATAAATTATGAGTGAAACATCAGAGCCTCAAATTAGCACCCTTCCTTTCCACAGGAGCATGTTTGTGAGTGAATGGATGGGCTGAAGACTTTTGTTTCCTTCACATAGTCTGAAAATGTTGAGTATTGCTGAGGGATCCATGGGTAAAGAATCCACCTGCCAACGCAGGAGACACAGGAGCTGTGGGTTTGACTCCTGGGTTGGGAAGATACCCTGGAGAAGGAAACGGCAACCCACTTCAGTATGCTTGCTTGGGAAATCCCATGGACATTGGAGCCTGGAGGGCTATAGTCCATTGGGTCCCAAAAGAGCGGGACACAACTCAGCAGCAGCAGTAGCAGTGATGTTAATATAAATTAGGGTACATACATTCCTAAGTAGAAAGCATTAATATGGAAAAGAAACAGCACATGGCCCAGATTTGTAGCACAGTTGTTTCTCAGACTGAAATAACTGATTAATGGTTGTAACATCCTATTAGTAGTGATAAGAATGGGTGATTGATCTCAAAAAGCTCTTTTCTAATGCTGACATTAAATATATAATAAAAAAATAATCTGTGATAATGTTATAAATGCTCATTATATATATATCTGAAAAATATACAGACAAGAAGAAAATTAAAATCTCATCCCTCAAAAAAGTATTGTAACATTTTTAGCCTATTTCTTTATCCTTTTTCCCCCTTTTCAAATGTTTATTATTAACTTGGTTAAGCTCCCATTGTATGGAGTTTTGTAGGCCACTTTCTCACTGAGAATGATTTCACTGACAGTTTTGTGTTATTAAATATTCTGCATAAGGTATACGCTGTGCTCAGGCACTCAGTTGTGTCCGAGTTTTTGCGACCCTTTAGACTGTAGCCTGCCAGGCTCCTCTGCCCATAGAATTTTCCAGACAAGACTACCGGAGTGGGTTGCCATTTCCTCCTCCAGGGGATCTTCCCAACCCAGGCACCAGACCCCATGTCTCTTGCATTGGCAGGTGGATTCTTTACCACTGAGCACCTGGAAAGCTCAAATACAAGTTGAGCATATATATTAAAAAGAGTTGAAGTTAACAGAAGCGATTCTCGTTTTATTAAGAGGTTTGTGTCATGGAAGGTACTGCCTTTTATTCTTTGGCTGTGGCCGAGAGGAGCAATTACTGCCTCGTTCTCTGTACTCTGATGTGCGGCTCTAGCCATGCTCTCCACGCCTGTTACAGTTTTCATTTTCTGGTTTGCTGCTCTTTTCATCTCTCCGCCCTGCCCTCGGCTGTTTTGTGACACCAGATGACAACTGGCTTGGGTGACTTCTTGTCTTATGCTTAAGGCAGCAGCGCGCTGCCCAGCAGCTGTGCAGTCGCAGCTGCCCTGCACGCGTGAAGCCGGTCAGAGCCCAGTCTCTGGGCTCATTCGTTCACCAAGTGATCATCAGTCATCTCTGAACCTCCGTTCTCGAGGTGTAAGGGTGATGACCGGGTCCTGCCCCGTGCAGCTCACAGACCGGGCATCTGTTTGCAGAGGAACAGAGTACAGAGTGCCACGATGGCCCATGGAGGGGCTGACCCGGGTGGCCCAGGGAGTCCCCAGAAGGCTCCCCACAGGAGAGTGTGCTCGAGCTGAGCTTTTCAGCTTATGAGCCACCAGTTTTCGACGACCTTTATATGGCCTTGTTTGTTTCTTACTTCTTGACAATCAGAACTACCCTGCCTGATTTCAGCCTCGAGGTCATAGCTTAGGTGAGCCTAGTATAAAGTATGCTGGTGTCTTGGCCTGCCTGTCTTGGTCGGCCAGAGCCTCCAGGTGGAAGTGGGAGGTGGTTGGGGTGCAGGAGGTGCAACCACAAAGCCAGTGGCCAGGGAGGATGGTGGAGCCACCCGCAGTAAGGGAGGAACAAGGTCTGAGTTTGTCAGGCCCCAGACGAAAATGCTGGGCTCCGGGTGGGGGAGGGGCAGGTGGGAGTCCTGAGCCCTGTGTGGGACCACCAGCTGGGGCCCAGGCCTAGACCTCAGACCAGGCGAGATATGTAGAGGCCACGTCTCGAGAGATTCACAGGTGCGCTGAGCACATTCTTGAGACTGTGCAGGTCTCTTCTTCCCATGTGGGGTGCAGCCTGGAAGTCAGAGGGGAAGGCAAGGCACCCAGTCCCAGGTGTGGAGGAGCGGTCTCTGCAGGCAGTGAGGGCTTGTCACTGTCCTCATCAGTGCTGGACGAGGGCCTGGCCTGGCCTGGCCGACATCCTGTTGGGATCATCAATGGTATCTCAGGAAAAACAGAGCAGCAGGGTGTGACATTTCATACAACCCCCAGACAGGTATTCCCAGTTAGAGCAAGTGGTAAAGAATCCATCTGCCAAGGCAGGAGTTGCAAGAGATACAGGTTTAATCCCGGGGTCGGGAAGATCCCCTGGAGGAAATGACGACCCACTCCAGTATTCTTGCCGGGAGAATCCCAGGGACAGAGGAGCCTGGTGGGCCACAGTCCATGGGGTCACAAAGAGTGGGTCACGACTTGAGCATGAACATACTCCAGCCTGATAAAAAGTACTGAGAATAAGATGTATCTTTTTCTAAAGAACCTGAGATGGTTTGCAGGTGTTGTGCGTCTCTGAGCTATGTTGTTCCCCTGTAACTGTTTGAATGGTGAGGACTTGGAAAATGCGAGGGTCTGAGCGAATCCATGTGCAGCCTTTAAGAGTGTAGGCTTTTGGTTTGGTAAATGAACACTTGTTAAAATTATTTTTCCTAGGTAATCCCCTATGTTGGAACCATTTCTGAGCAGTTGGAGCCGGGAACTTTGATTGTTCTACGTGGGCATGTTCCTAATGAGTCAGACAGGTAACGTTGTGTCAGATGAGAAGAGACCACGAGTAACCTGTGTCTTTGTGACTGTGGGACAACAGATAATGAGGGGGGACCACTTGGAGGCTGATTGTGCTTTTATAGCAGCTTAGCTGCGCTGCTGAGAAAACTGGCACAAAAACTGGTTTGGATTTTTTTTTTTATTGCCGTGAATCTGATTTTAGTGTAAAGAATTAGTGGGAACTGTGGCCAGACAAGGATGCAGTCTAGTTCCAGTATAACTTTCCCACAGCCTCTCTTCAGACCTGACCGGGTGGTTTTATCTAATGCTTGCTGTGGGCACAAAGTCTGGACGAGGCTGTTATCAGCAGAAGCTGAGCTTGGCTTCTGTGGCCGACACCCGAATAACAGTGGTTTTGAATAAAATGTGAACGTGCATAAAGGGGACGGATGGCTGAAGGGCTCACCATCAAACTGTCCGAGGCGGGGGCCTCTTTACGCTCGCGCCTGCCATCCCAGGGCGATGTCCTCCTTCTCATGGTTCCTGGAAGCTAGGACTCTAGTCCTCCCGTCATGTTTGTGTAGCTGCTTAGGTCCATTTGTGGTGTTAGCAGGGACAGGGGTGGGGTGGACAGAGGCAGAGGCCGACTGACAGTTGAGGCCATTTCCTGTACACTAGACCACTTCCTTCCTGCCCCGTTGGCAGAGCTTGGGACACCTGGGCCGGGACACCTGCAGGGAGGCCAGGCAATTAGGCGCTTCTTCCGGACCATTCGGCCCCGTGGGTGAGGGGCCCCATGGGTGGGGCCACGTGAATGGGTGAACAGAGGGCCAGACAGGTGTCACCTGGCCTTAGCTTCCGCGTGAGTCCTCACGTGGCCCGTCTCTTCCCTCCGCAGGTTCCAGGTGGACCTACAGTGTGGCAGCAGCGTGAAACCTCGAGCGGATGTGGCCTTTCATTTCAATCCGCGCTTCAAAAGGGCCAACCGCATCGTCTGCAACACGCTGAGAAATGAGAAGTGGGGCTGGGAGGAGATCACCTATGACATGCCTTTCAAGAAGGAAAAGTCTTTCGAGATCGTGATCATGGTGCTGAAAGACAAGTTCCAGGCAGGTTATGGAGGGCGGAGGCGGGCTCCTCTCTCGTGAGAATGCACACGAGGGAAGCTCTTCACACCAGCAAACTCGCCCCTGTGTCCTAAATCCAGAGGAAGGGTGTGGCTTTGTAATTCTTCACTGAAGTAGGGCACGGCGGGTACCTTCCTGTGAAGTGGGCACAGCCTGTGTCCCTGCTGATGTCCGGTGGGGGGTGGGGGGGGCGGGTCTTTCTGATAGATTGTTTCTCCTCACAGGGCTGAGCTTCCTTCTGAACTGGCTCAGGCTTGCATTCATGATGGAAAGTCAGCCACAGACACCAGGACCCTGAGGAGAGGGCTGTCAAGTTCCATCCTGCACAGCCTCTTCCTGTGGGATCCTGAGATTCCAGACCCAGAGGAGATCTTAGAAACCCCACGTGTCGTCAGTGCTGCTGAGCACTTTACCCCTCGTGTGTGTGGAGGCGGAGCGTGGTCCCCGAGGCTCCTCCCGCCAGGGACCCCACCCAAGAGGCAGAGCCCCTGACCTTCAGAGCCCGCCTCCCCCAGCGCCTCTCTCCTCAACCTCCCCCTCCCTCCATGCCTCCTGGCTGCTGGAGTCCCTGCGTGTATCTCATTTTTTTTTTTTTTTTTAAATGCTGTCTGTGCTGTTGTGCTTTGGGTGTTTTCCTGCATTCCGTTTGCCTTCCAGTGGGATTTTTAGCTTCTTGAGCTCAGAGACCATAATGTATTCTGCGTGTCTTCTGGAGCCTCCATACACATACTGGCGTCTGAGCTGGAGCACTGGTGCCCTCTGTCAGCCAGTGGGCTGGAGTCTCGCGGGAGGGATGGGGTCATCAGCCCCTGGAGGGAGCGTGCTTTCTCTCACGGATAGGAATCTCAGAGAATTTGGGTCGTTTGCCCACATTCATTCATTCAGCAAATTCCCCACATGCGTGTGGTGAGCTCGTGGGGCAGCGCTCTCTCGGGGCTCACGGGCACCCGGCGTGTCTCGTGTACAGGCCTGCTACACACAGGGATGCAGTCGTGTGTGCACGGTGCGTGGTCTGTCTGGAGAGAGGGTCCCTCCGTGTTCAGTCACATGAAGAACTCAGAGGTTAAGCAGCCCTGCTGGCTGTGGGTGCTTTCCTCACACTTTGGTCAGACGTGTCATGGGGAGACCGTGGGAGAAAGCCTCAAACTAAATCCGTGTCAGCAGATTAAAATCTGGATAAATTAATAAAATTCATGTATTAACTGTTTTATTGGGAGGTGTTGTTTTCTGTGTTTGTTCAGGTGACTGTCAATGGAAAGCATACCCTGCTCTACGCCCACAGGATCAGCCCAGAGAGGATCGACACGCTGGGCATTTACGGCCAAGTCATCATTCACTCCGTGGGCTTCAACTTCAGCTCGGTGAGGGCCCTTCCACGGGAGGAGGGGTGCGGGTGGCGGGGGAGGAACTTCTTGGGGATGCTTTCTGATGAAATGCTAGGAAACATCTTTAACTAAAATCTTCTGTTGAGATGCAAACAGTGTAAATATCTCCTTCATTTGTGTGTTAATTTCATACTAGTAGGATGCTAATTGTGGACTAGGGCTATATTGCCTGTAGGAACTCAAATCTAGCACAGTTCTAACAAAAAATCCGAAATGGTAACCACAAAACAGAGAGACAAGCCTTATGGCTGAAGACGGGGTATTTCCTTACAGCTGGAGCGAGTGGGAAAGCTCTTAAGATGGTTTCCCAGAAGTGAGATGTCCAGTGGCAGCTGCTGACCTGCCCTCACCAAGAGGAAAACAGATTACAATCTCCAGATCTGTATACCCGCACTCACCTTAACTCTCGCTCTCCCTGTCTTTAATGCTTGCCTGTTTGGTAGACAGGAATGATGCTAACGTTCATGCATTTTTGGAATCACAATTTTCTAGCATATTTTCATGTTTAGTACTATTTATAAATTTTTTTTCTGTCAAGAAGGTTGTATTTAGAATTCTGATGGATGTTAAAAATTAATCTGAAAAAAAGAAATTAATCTGAACTTTTTTTCAGGATTTAGGAAGTACCCAAGGATCTATTCTGGAACAGACAGGGATAAGTAAAGAAAATGTAAATATTATATTTCTTACTGAACCACCTTGTTTAAAAATGTTTTTTTAGTTGCCATGTAAATTACGTGGCCGGCAGGCTGACGTTTTTTAAAATTATGTCTTTAATATGAAAACATACATTTCCAATGTGAAAACTTACATTTTGAATATGAAAACTTACATTTTTAATAATTAATAGGCTGGAAATAATATTTGAAAATTGAGGCATATACTTCAGGGTTCTGGGTGCGCTAAGTTTTGCTGCTCTGACTCTCGGTGGCTCTGACCACTCCCCGACCAACCTTGTGTACACAGCGCCCTCAGCCGCTGAGTAGGGCCAGCAGGAGCTGTTTATTCATAGTGAGCACAGCCAGTGCCTCAGCAGATAACTTCCACATGTACCTTCTTCTAAGAGAAGTGAGGTCTTACTGATCTCAGCACGTTCATAGATAGACTATAATCTCAGCATCTGAGGGGGCCTTGGAAAGAAGTAACACGTGTTTGAAGCCCACATGTGGCCTTTGGGAGATGCTTACTTAGCTCATGGTAGAGGTTACAGAATTCAGACGATGAGTGGGAAGGCCAAGCCGTTCCCAGCCCGAGTGGTACTTTGCAGCCCCCTAGCCCATGATCAGAAAGCACTAGCCACCCGCATGTCCCCTCTCCCCCACCAAAAAGCAGAGTAGGCCTCGCCATCCTAGGCTCTGAGTTGTATAGCCAGTAAGATCCGAGTGCTCATGTTGTAAAATTTATTTTCTTCCCTATCATACATCCTTATTTTGTCTGTCTTTTCCAACAGGTACAGAAGTCTGACGGGTCACAGCTTGTAAGTATTTTTGCTGTAACACATGGAACTTTTATAAAGATTGTCCAGGAAGACAGCGTCATTCATTCCATACCTTATTGCAGAACTGTTTCCCTACAGCCTAGTAATAGAGGAGACATTTCTAGAACCGTCTACAAGAGCAATGGTTCGCCAGCCAATCACACTTTGACTTGCGCCAAAATACTACCTATCAACTCTTGGTCAAAGGTTTGAAGAGCCAACATTTTCATAATTCTGTGTAATGAGTTAAGTTTTAGTTAGCTGGTATGTGTAACCTCTGCCCTCAGTCCCAGCCCGAAGCAGCCACTTGGTGGCGTTTGTGCTAGTATCCTGGACGGAGAGCAGGTCCCTGAGCCACGAGTGTGTTTTCGGTAGCTACCCCTCCTCAGCTGCCTCCCCTCTGGCCTCATGCTGAGCAGACAGCAGACCTCAGTCGAGGTGACCTTCTCGGAGGGAGTGTCGTTGAGACAGACGCTATTCCTCACCACATCCATCATGTCTGTGTCTGAAACATCCTCATGGGGCGTTTGCTATGAGCTGCCTGCCAGGGACCCACCGGGGACCCCAGCAGATGTGGTGTGTCCCTTCCTGGCGTCACAGGGTCACAGCCTTTAAACATGTCCCAGTCTTTGGGCAGTTCTCCCATGAGAGCCTGAGGGTGCCTGGCGCTGACTGCAGTTTCTTTGCAGAGTCTGCCGTTTGTGGCGAGACTGAACTCCTCCATGGGCCCGGGACGGACTGTCGTCATAAAAGGAGAAGTAAACACAAACGCCAGAGGGTCAGTATGGTTAAGGGACCGTCAAAGTACAGACGCGCCGTGTGTGTCTCTTACAGCTGCAGCCTTGTCAGCAGGCTTGTGAGGTGCGAGTCGGGCTCACATCAGAAGCTTCATTTGAAAAGTGAGACAGCTAAAGCCAGAGGAAGTGAGGTGGCCGAGTTGGTGGCAGAGCCCTAGGCTTTTTGTGGCCAGGCGGGAGGGTGGCTTGTTGTCCACAAAGTGCGCCCTTGCCTTGGAGAACTGTGGGGCAGCCCAGCGAGACCAAATCACTCGTTAGTACTTGCTTTTAGAACCTCTTCCAGAGACGTCTAAGGCTCTGAAAGCCTGCAGTGAGAGCTCTTTTCTCGCAGTTGTAAGTGTTGAGAGAGGTCCTGGTTGGAGGGACCCTCCTCCCGCGGCAGACGTGATCCTTTGGCTGACTTGTTCTAACCCTTTAGTTTCTCCCCAACTAGGTCTGTAGCCTTAGACACTGATTTTTAAGCTTTCCATATTTTTATTTTGCGAGTAACACACCAGTGGTGTGGTGACTCAGAATTTTAAGTGCCCCTTCACTGGCATTCCTGGGTCCTTGGGTCTACACGTGCTGTGCAATCCATTTACTTCTAATTGTTAAAACTGTACTCCTCTTCTCCTTGGCTAATCAGTGTTCTCTTTAATTCTCTCAAAAGCTTTTGTGTTGATCTGCTATCAGGAAAGTCCAAGGACATCGCCCTCCACTTGAACCCACGCCTGAATATGAAAGCATTTGTAAGAAATTCTTTTCTTCAGGAGGCCTGGGGAGAAGAAGAGAGAAGCATTACCTGTTTCCCTTTCAGTCCTGGGATGTACTTTGAGGTGAGATGATTATCTTTTTTGAAAACAGGACATGAAAAAGAATCCTGGGGGCAGGGACAAGATAAAGGGTCCGTTTCAGTCAAGTACTGTGTAACGTGTGGAGCCTGTGCGTGGTTTTTGTTTAGCTGGCAATTGCTGTTTTGAATGCCATTTTATAACACATAACCAGCATAAACGGCTAAGCCAGTCGAGTGCCACATTATTGACACTGTAATTACTGGTTTGTTCTCATACTGAGTCTCTGGGTAGCCCCATTAAAAGGAATTTGTAACAGGAACCTGTCTCAGGGCTGGGGTAACATGCTGTGAACCTAAGTGAACCTGAGGACGCGGGAGCTGAGACTCCGTGCCCTGTCTGCTGTCTTGGCGACACACAGCGTAGGTGCAGCACTTTCTCCCAAGCAGTCCTGTTTGTATATAATGAGACCATCAGGATTTGAAGGCACCAAGTCCTAAGCCCCCCAAAACTGAGTGGTGTGTTATGGCCTTTTCCCGGGGTGCTTCCAGACTGCTGAGTGTAGTCCCCTCAATGCCGCATGCCCTCACTAGCTTATGTGACTCCTCAGTCACAGGGGTCACTGACTTTAGCCATGCCTCTACATCTTAAACCATCATGTGCTCTGGACAACTGGAGCTCGAGAGACTCCTCAGAGTTGTTAAAAGCACAAACATCAGGCTGGATATAACGTGGCAATTTGACATTAGTTTTTATTCGTAAGTTCTGGTCTAAGGCAGTGCCCTGGTGTGTGTGGAGTGACAAGACAGATACGTTCCAGTCGCAGGTTCCTGGAAGCAGTGGACACTGGTTTGGGGTTCAGGAGGATGTGGGATTGAAGGTAAACTGGGTTTTCAGACATTGGGGACGTATGAACAAGCTGCTGGAGGTGGAAAGTGTGGCACGGGGCTCGCTGACATGGCGGGTGTCAGGGTGTCCGGTGACATGGGTTCACTGAAGGGAGAGCGGTGGATGTTCTGGGAGGAAAGTGTTCCTGTGGTTGGTGGCTGGAAACCAGTGACTTGTTTTGTGACCCATTTGAGCTGCACGTGTGGGACTACTGCGTTAAAAGAGGACACTAATAAATTCTCTTAAATAATCTTTTCCTTTTGTTTTCTACTTCAGGAAGGGTAGTTGTCCTCATGTTGGGTTATTGTGGTTTTTTGGAGTGATAAGATTTTTCCAATAGCTTCAAACTCCTACCTTTTAATAGGCTTTCATTGAGATTCTCCAGTCTTTCCACTAAAGCCATTTTACTCTGATTTTGAACAGTGACTTCTGTTCCATGCATTGCAGCAACACATAACCAGCATAAACGGCTAAGCCAGTCGAGTGCCACTTTGCACTGTAATTATTGGTTTGTTCTCATACTGAGTCTCTGGGTAGCCCCATTAAAAGGAATTTGTAACAGGAACCTGTCTCAGGGCTGGGGTAACATGCTGTGAACCTAAGTGAACCTGAGGACGCGGGAGCTGAGACTCCGTGCCCTGTCTGCTGTCTTGGCGACACACAGCGTAGGTGCAGCACTTTCTCCCAAGCAGTCCTGTTTGTATATAATGAGACCATCAGGATTTGAAGGCACCAAGTCCTAAGCCCCCCAAAACTGAGTGGTGTGTTATGGCCTTTTCCCGGGGTGCTTCCAGACTGCTGAGTGTAGTCCCCTCAATGCCGCATGCCCTCACTAGCTTATGTGACTCCTCAGTCACAGGGGTCACTGACTTTAGCCATGCCTCTACATCTTAAACCATCATGTGCTCTGGACAACTGGAGCTCGAGAGACTCCTCAGAGTTGTTAAAAGCACAAACATCAGGCTGGATATAACGTGGCAATTTGACATTAGTTTTTATTCGTAAGTTCTGGTCTAAGGCAGTGCCCTGGTGTGTGTGGAGTGACAAGACAGAAACGAGCCAGTCGCAGGTTCCCTGGAAGCAGTGGACACTGGTTTGGGGTTCAGGAGGATGTGGGATTGAAGGTAAACTGGGTTTTCAGACATTGGGGACGTATGAACAAGCTGCTGGAGGTGGAAAGTGTGGCACGGGGCTCGCTGACATGGCGGGTGTCAGGGTGTCCGGTGACATGGGTTCACTGAAGGGAGAGCGGTGGATGTTCTGGGAGGAAAGTGTTCCTGTGGTTGGTGGCTGGAAACCAGTGACTTGTTTTGTGACCCATTTGAGCTGCACGTGTGGGACTACTGCGTTAAAAGAGGACACTAATAAATTCTCTTAAATAATCTTTTCCTTTTGTTTTCTACTTCAGGAAGGGTAGTTGTCCTCATGTTGGGTTATTGTGGTTTTTTGGAGTGATAAGATTTTTTTCCAATAGCTTCAAACTCCTACCTTTTAATAGGCTTTCATTGAGATTCTCCAGTCTTTCCACTAAAGCCATTTTACTCTGATTTTGAACAGTGACTTCTGTTCCATGGCATTGCAGATTCACTTATTAGTTCCAACAGTAGTCATTTAAAGTGTCTTTTGGTTCTGTGATTTCATCTTTGTGTAAAACTCAGTCGGCATGCTCTGCATCTGTCTCTCCTCTGCTTTGCAGTAGTAGTAGTAGGGTGTCCACAGGCTGGGGGCCCTTCTACCCTGAGTTTAACGCATTGCTCTCCCTTGCTCTGCTGTCTTGTCAGAACTCTTTCCTCTGCATCTGCCTAATGCCACTATGCTTTCCCTTCTGAGCTTGAGGCGGCGTGTCTTGTCTTCTCTTGAGGTTCTGTTGAATGTATACCCCAGAGGTCCTGCCGCCTGGTTGAGACTGGGGTTTCCACCACGGCTGTGGGCACAGAGCCCCGGTCAGGGATATGTCCCCAATTCTCGGCATTGCCCCACCACCTGCATCTGCGTCAGTTATTGCTGTAATCCGTGGAATTTCCTCCCTTCCTAATCTTCCCAGCAGCCGTTTCCACTAGTCCTATCAAGAGTTTGCTGCTTTGAGGATTCGGACCTTGTGCCTCCGTCTGGCCTCTAGGGGTGGAGGCAGGGAGCGTGGGGAGACCAGTGTGGGTTCGCTCCACCAGCCTGTCCAGTGTGGGTGTAAACCAAGGGTGGAGGCGGTGGCCGGGCTGGCACGGGGCACTTGGTAGCAGAGTAAGAGGTTATAGAGGAGATTTAAAAGGACAGCAGAGTCTTCTGTTAACTCTGAAGGTCTCACACCAGTGGGGACTCTGAACTGAATCTGCCAGAATGCCCAGGTTCATAGAACATGGAGATCTGAAGAGCTTTAGGGAAATAGGATGTGCTGAGTGTGGATGGCAGTTGGGGCCACCAGACAGCTGCGCCGTCCCTACCAAGTGCCCTAACCTTCTGGGATTTCATACTGAGTTCCCCCAGACCGGAGTTTGAAGCAGAGGCGAGGGTCCAAGTCCCTGGGTTCCTAGCCTGTGAGCAGGAAGCCGCCCCCAAGTGTCACGAGGAGGGTAACTTTCCATTTCCCCAGGAGCGGGAGCAGGAGAGGGCGCGGGCCAAGCACATGAGAGTCACTTCCTGGAGTGGGACGAGACAAAGTACCACCACCACACACTTTCATCAGAGCTTAGAAATCAGGGCAGGGCGTCCCTGGTGGCAGGCTGGGAGGGGAAACTAAAGGGTTTACTTTTTTAACACTATTCGTGTGCAAGACACAAACCCCACTCATCTGTGTGCTTTCCTTCCAGATGATAATTTACTGTGACGTGAGAGAATTCAAAGTGGCAGTCAACGGAGTCCACAGCCTGGAGTATAAGCACAGATTTAAGGAGCTGAGTAAAATCGACACACTGGAGATCGACGGCGACATCCACCTGCTGGAAGTCAGGAGCTGGTAGCTGGCTGGAGGCTGCAAACACTGAAATACAGAATGACCTCTAACGCTGGCCTTGGTAAACTGCGTCTATCATGACATGCTTTATATTGGTAAAATGAGCTGAAGTCCTCCTGGGTGTCCTCTGTCCGTGCCGTGCCGCTTGTCAAGACCAGAGTGAGGAGACACGCAACTGTGGCCCGTAGCCGTCACTGGTAACAGGCTTTCCTGCTCCCTCCTCGCCCCTCCACTGCCTTTTACACCCACTGCGTTCAGCAAGCATTTGAGGCGCCTGCTGTAACAGCAGCCAGCCTGCACTGGGCATCCATTGTCTGCCAGCCCTGCTGGGAGCCGGGGACACACACAGAGGGGTGCGGACATTCCCTGTTCTGTGGAGCTCTGGGCCATTGTTGCTCCTTCATGCACTAGACTCCCCAGGGACATACAAGAATTACTTTAGCAATTACATAAGGACACTAACTTATAGGCGACACCATTCCTCCTCCCACATGGTCTCAAAACCCAGGGTTCAATCATATCCTGTAATTGGGAGGACTGATGTTGACTGGCATCTGAAGATTTTCTTTAGTGTGATAAATATCTAGGTCTGCTAGCTGTAAGCATTACCAAATGATTAACACTATGAAATCTAAATAGCACGAAGATAAAGGCAAAAAAACAAAACAAAACCAGATGGTGTTGACACTGACATCAGTCTCAAGGCCGCCGATTTCGGTACTAGTAAATGCATATGTTAGAACACTGGGATTTAGAGTGAGTCAGAGGTTGCCTCTGCACATACTCTATAGGAAGTCTCAGGTAGGCAAGAGATGGACTGAGTTTGTGAAATGTCTGTGGGTAACCAAGCAAAGTCAGGATGAGAGTTAATGACTGCTTATGAAATAGGCCCTATCAGAAAAGTAGAACATACCAGCTGAGAGCGGTGGAGAGGGGCTGCCCTTCAGCCGCTTGTCGGTGCACAGCAGCACTGCCTCTGCCCTTCTGAAGACAGGCCCATAATCATCGGTGAGAGATCAAAACACTGCTCTGCTTTTAGTGATTAAAATCAAACCTGTATCAGCAAGTTAAACTGTTGCATTTCTGTAATTTTTTCTGTTATTCTTTGAAGCAAGTTGGCAGAAGTTCTTTGTAGAATTCTTACAGGTCAGATCTTGTTACAGGGAATTTCAAAGGTTTGCCAAGTGGGGAGGTAAAAAACTAGATCCGTCACATTTTATCATATTCAACTGCTGGGCTGAATTCTGCCAGGATTTGGGGATATTTTCCTAACAGTTTGTGGTTAGGTATTATCTGTATCCCTATATTACAAAAAATACTATTACCAATCTTCTAAAAAGTACTCAGTGTATAAACTAGCACTTACATGTTTTCCACCTTTTCATGTTAATTTATTATGCTGAGTCTTGCCAAGGTCAAAAAAGAAAAAAGTGGAAGACCGGGGATGTTGGGAAAGCTATACAGGCAAGAAGGGTCTAGAATCCCCCAGGGTCATTTTTTTCCTAAAGAACATCAGAAGGCCTGGCAGATGGTGCAAACTGCGGACCACTTAGGGGGAATAAAAGCCCACATTATTTTCTCTATGTCTTAAACATAGTACATTTTCCTTTTACGTGGACAGTACTAAGTCAGACCACTTCTTTGACAGAGTAAATATAAAATCTTAAGACTGCTTTTAGAAAACAAGCTGTTAGCATTTATTAAGGAATCCTGTCGTGACAGTTCTTAAAGAAAAATATGCATTCCTAGCAAGCTCCTCTAGACTCATTGGGTGTGGTGGTTCTATAAACAGCCTATTGTCTCCACCCACCGCCCGACCCCCGAAAGACTGAAGGGTAAAGGAGAGACAGTCAACAGTCCAGAGCAGACGATGCGTTACAGAACTACCCGCTTTGTGAGAACACACAAAGTTAAGTCTGCAGAGTCATCCACCCAGAACAAAAAGTGCAAAACCAAGCGGCTTTACAGCTAAAACTATTCTTGCTGGGTGCTGAGTAACTGTTACTTTCTTGAAGTAAAGAGCTACTCTGAGTAAAATCTCTGACATGGATACTGTGTACAAAAGCCATTCCTTTACCAGGAAATGTTCAGGCTTTATAGTCTAGATGCAGATTAGCTTTGAAAGCTAACATAAACAGGGCTTCCTCAGTGGCTTACTGGTAAAAGAATCTGCCTGTGATACAGGAGTTGGGAGTTCAATCCTAGGGTTAGGAAGATCCCCTGGAGGAGGAAATGGCAACCCACCCCAGTATTCTTACCTGAAAAATCGCATGGACAGAGGAGCCTGGCAGGCTGCAGTCCAAAGGGTCGCAAAGACTGAGCAACTCACACACATTCACAATAATGCTGAAACACAGCAGTGTGTATAAAAAGACCACATATCATTTATTCTTTCTGTAGATTCTGTACAACTGGCAGGAAAGGCTTCTTTGGCCACATAAACCAGGGAGAATTATGTAAAGAAGTCCAAGAAGGGTGAAGGCACCAAAAGTAATATGGTCCTGAACACCCAAAACAGAAATATGAAAAAGAAGTCCGACCTCTGAACAGAGTATGAAATAACTACACTCAGAGTTTCAGAAGTAGCTCTGAAGAGGCTCTCCCAGGACGGCCTCCAATTGCTGGATGGTCTTCTGGCACTGGTGCTCCACCTCTTCACATTCATCTACAACAAGCAGATCAGGGTCAGTCAGCCTTCCTGCCTCAGCTCTTGGCCTGGCTTTGCACATCCTGCACTCGCCGAGGCAGGAGAGAGACATGAAGCACAGTACCGAGGCCGAAGCCATTCTGGCCTTCCTCCTGCCTGCCTGCATTTCCTCCTTATGGTCCTAAGCCTTGAGAAGCAGAGTAAGGCAGACCCCGAAACTGGTGCACAAACAAACATTCCAGATGCCCAGTGATGCCTCTGTTTAGAGGGGTTCACACAATGCCTCCCCGGGGGCTAGCAGGAAACAAGGTGCAGGCACTTGGTTTGGGATCCGCAGTGAATGGCTAATGTGAAAGCGTCCACCTCCGTCACCCTTGCTCATAAGCTGCAGTACTTCCTGGGCTGTGGGGCGGCGCTGTGCTCGAACTGCTGTGTGTCCAGAGCTGCCCAAACCTGGACTTCAACCCCAGCTCCACCTGTCACACATGTTACCAGATTACCGACTCCTGTTAAAGCCTCTAGTCTTTTTCCTTTATAAACAAGGATGAGGACATATGCCTGATGAGAATTAATGACATCACACACAGCACAGCGCAAGTGCTGGGCATTAACAGGTAGCAGCTACCACACTGCAGCCTCAGTGGCACCGCATGTTTTGATACAATAACCCTCATCTGTGGACCAAAATATTCTATCACAGACATGTATAAGGTTAAAGCAAAACAATATTACAGTCTGTACTGTCAGCAAAGAACAAACGATAATGAGGATTACACAGTAAACAAATCTCAAGAGATGACGAGGTCTCTGCTTTCTAACCTGCGCCCTCCACCCCCATCACACAGGAGCTCCGCCTCCAGGCAGAGGGCTGGAGCCAACAGCTCGTCCCAGTCCACCCAAACGTGCACTCCCACAGGGCATGTTTCCAGAGGGTCTGGGAATTACCTTCCATCAATTCAGCTAAGAAAGGGATGGATTCTGGTAACAAGACGATGTAATTCTCTCTTAGTTTTTCAGCCAGAGCTAGCACAGTGAGCAGAGCAGCAAATCGAACCTGGAAAGGATAAATAGGTGAAGAATGATTTAAAAAAAAAAAAACAAACTGAAAAAGACAATTATTGCTGTATTTGTTAATTTATGATCTAACTTGAGACAAGCTCTGAATTTTAAACTAAATGTTGTTTCTCCTGAGCTTTCTCTTGGAATACCAGTTTATTTAAAAATATGGGCAACCTTATAAATCAGAGCTTTTCAATCTGTGTTCAAGTACTGTAGGCCTTTCATATGAAGATTATTATTATTATTTTTTTTTTTACAACATCTTCCTTAAAAAAGTGAACAATAAAAAAGCCACATGCAAATTCAAGCGTGTCATCAAATGGGACTGCACTGGAGCCGCCGGCTGGTCTGCCTGATGGTGGCGCCCCCCTGGCAGGAGAGTGTCCCTGGCCACTGCAGGCAGAGCTCTTGCCCTCAGCCCTGACTGGGTCACCGCACCCTCACCTCAAACCTGACTGAAACACACACTCACTGTGTCATGAATGTCCTAGTTTTGGAACTTAAAGATTGGAGAGCTGCCTACATGAGTTGTCTAGGATAAGGAATGCCAACAGCTGTTTGCTTTGTTAGTGATCACTCTGAAACAAAAGCCATGTTAGTCCTCTTTCTGGTTTCAGTAATTTAAAGAGTACTTGAAACAGCAAAGTGAGATGTTTAAAAAACATTTGTAACTGCCTGTGTTCATTCAGGATTTTCTTGATTTGGTACAATCAAAACAACATTACAGTAAATCTAATGCAGCAACTTTGTAAGAAATCTACAGTTCAAAATGTGTGGGTTCACTGGAAGAGCCTCACTGATTTCATTACTTCTTAAAAAATAAATGTAGTGAATTTCAACTAATAAATCTATTAATCTGCCTCAGTCTATTTTATCCAGCAACAGTCCAGTGTGATAGTTAGCTTGACAAATGGGAATCTACTGCTAAAACAGTTTGAAAACTTTAAACTCCCATTCAGCATCCCCCACGTTGATGGACATTACTCCACAAAGTCCTAGGCCCAAGACGTATATACAACAGGGATAACACACTGCTCGGGTGCAAAGGAATGTTCTGTGGACAAACACGGCACATGTCTGGGAGCACACTTTAACATTTAAATGGTGCTTAAGAAACACGAGGAATTCAAGCTGTCTCATCTGTATTTACATATACATTTAAAGATATAAAGCATTTCAGCATTCATGTCTAACACACCACGGGGGTGGGGAGGACTGCTATTACCTATAAACGGCCTGTAAACGGAAACCAGATTTCTCAGGCTGCATCTTCTGCCCGATACAGCCCAATCCCTGGAGCTGGAAGACACAGCGACGCAGCCCTGCGCCCGGGCCACGGTGCGAGTGCACCACACCTGTGCTGGCTCCACGGCTCCTAACCTTGGGTGAGGAGTCCCTCGTCTTCAGCAGAATCTGGTAGTTCAGGGGTTTCCAAAGTGAGTCGTCTGCCACGGCCACTGAGAACTGGGCAAGGCACGGGATCAGGTGCTTCGTCACCCGTTCCTGGAACTTCTCGTCTCCTCCAAGCCTGTTTTCCAGCTGTTAACAGTGAGACAAGGACTGAGCAATGGGTCTCCTTGCTGTTTGAAAAAATACTCAATGTATACGGTACTTAACTATGCTTCCTGATATCACAGGATCAAAAGCCGGTACTGTCTATTCTATTTCTCTCTCTCAAGCAAATTTTCCCCCACCTAGGAACTCAAAACGGAACCATAGCCCATAGCATCACCCCTTTCCTCCTGAAGAAACTCTTTAGAGGAAAGCAGTCAAACCCTTACACATTCTCAAGGAACCCAGTTTTTTAAGAATTAAAAATTTAACTAATAGACCTTGTGAAAAGTGTTAGTTGCTCAACTGTGTCCGACCCGTTGCGACCCCGTGAAATGGCTCGCCCACTCCTCTGTCCACGGGATTCTCCAGGCGGGAATACTTGAGTGGGTAGCCAGTCCGTTCTCCAGGGGATCTTCCCAACCCAGGATCGAACCTGAGTCTCTTGCATTGCAGGCAGATTCTTAACCATGGCTCGCATTTTCAATGAACCCAGTTTTAAGAATTAAAGTGTAACTAACAGGCCTTATATCATGCCTTTTATTTGAGAAATTGAAAACTCAGTAAATGCCACTGTGAAGACAAGTTACCCATGAAAAATGAGAAGTCAATTTTGAAATAAAAATTTCATAAAAAGAAGAAAACCCAGCCAGTGGTGGTTGTGGTCAAGGTAAACCCCACAGGCACGCGCTACTGAGGGTTTCCTCAACCTTCAACAGCAACTGGCTCCACTGTTTACCTGATCCACCAGGGGCATCATCAAGGCTTCTGCCCTCTCTTTACTTAGAAAATGCTGAGTGTCAAAGAGGAAGATTTTGTATAAACAGTTCAGAATAAACTGTAGTAGCAAGCAGCACTTTTCAGGGTCATTTTCAGAGTCAAAAAATGCTTCATCTGTAGATTGGGGAGAGTAAAAATGGAAACAAAACCAAAAAAAGCTGAATTTCACAATGTAATCACCAATGTTTACATTTAAATCACTATCGTAAGAACTATAACCAGAAGAGTAGTTCTAAAATGATCTAAAATCATAATTAGGATGAAGGCAGAACGCAAATGAACTTCTCGGGGGAGGCTTCTTTCAGAGCTGTTAACATTCTCGGTTATTAAGAGAGCTTACTTTTTCAAAGTGTTAGTTGCTCACTCATGTCCGACTCACATGGACTATAGCCCATCAGGCTCCTCTGTCCATGGAGATTCTCCAGGCAAGAACACTGGAGTGGATAGCTGTCCCTCCCTCAGGGGATCTTCCTGACCTAAGGATCGATCCTGGTCTCCCATATTGCAAACAGATTGCTTATTAGCATTAAAGAATAAACCAATCTTAATGTTTCAGAGTTAATTCCAAAAACAGAGAAATGACCTTTATTATTTCTCCCAAGTGAGTCAATAACATGCTAAAACAGTGTCTGACAACCGACTATAAGAAATTCACCTTCCTTACACTTACTATACCTTGTGTAACGTACACATTGCAAGCATACCAACTCACCTGGAGTCAGCCACCTACCTGTTTTGGAGATGTTCACCTGGTTCAAGGTGTCAGCAAAAGGCTTCACTAAGTGGCCAGCAAACAGGGTAAAAAGCCCTTTCAGTTTTTCAGCAATGCAATCTGCCAAGTTGTAAAATGTTAACAGCCTGTCCTTGGGGGCATCCTCTGTCTTAGCCCAGTCAAACAGCTAAAAGATAAAGTGATATTAGGCTTTTCTACGAGTAACTGATATGTTAGTAAAAGGAAATGAGCAGGAAGAAAGCTCACCTTCAATTGAAATCAATTTGAAATTTCATAAAAGAAGAAAACCCAGCCAGTGGTGGTTGTGGTCAAGGTAAACCCCACAGGCACGCGCTACTGAGGGTTTCCTCAACCTTCAACAGCAACTGGCTCCACTGTTTACCTGATCCACCAGGGCATCATCAAGGCTTCTGCCCTCTCTTTACTTAGAAAATGCTGAGTGTCAAAGAGGAAGATTTTGTATAAACAGTTCAGAATAAACTGTAGTAGCAAGCAGCACTTTTCAGGGTCATTTTCAGAGTCAAAAAATGCTTCATCTGTAGATTGGGGAGAGTAAAAATGGAAACAAAACCAAAAAAAGCTGAATTTCACAATGTAATCACCAATGTTTACATTTAAATCACTATCGTAAGAACTATAACCAGAAGAGTAGTTCTAAAATGATCTAAAATCATAATTAGGATGAAGGCAGAACGCAAATGAACTTCTCGGGGGAGGCTTCTTTCAGAGCTGTTAACATTCTCGGTTATTAAGAGAGCTTACTTTTTCAAAGTGTTAGTTGCTCACTCATGTCCGACTCACATGGACTATAGCCCATCAGGCTCCTCTGTCCATGGAATTCTCCAGGCAAGAACACTGGAGTGGATAGCCATTCCCTCCTCCAGGGGATCTTCCTGACCCAAGGATCGATCCTGGTCTCCCATATTGCAAACAGATTGCTTATTAGCATTAAAGAATAAACCAATCTTAATGTTTCAGAGTTAATTCCAAAAACAGAGAAATGACCTTTATTATTTCTCCCAAGTGAGTCAATAACATGCTAAAACAGTGTCTGACAACCGACTATAAGAAATTCACCTTCCTTACACTTACTATACCTTGTGTAACGTACACATTGCAAGCATACCAACTCACCTGGAGTCAGCCACCTACCTGTTTTGGAGATGTTCACCTGGTTCAAGGTGTCAGCAAAAGGCTTCACTAAGTGGCCAGCAAACAGGGTAAAAAGCCCTTTCAGTTTTTCAGCAATGCAATCTGCCAAGTTGTAAAATGTTAACAGCCTGTCCTTGGGGGCATCCTCTGTCTTAGCCCAGTCAAACAGCTAAAAAGATAAAGTGATATTAGGCTTTTCTACAGACTTTGTAACTGATATGTTAGTAAAAGGAAATGAGCAGGAAGAAAGCTCACCTTGAAGAACAGGGGTCTGAATGTGACCTCAGAAAGTTTGACCACCATGGCTACGAGACAGTCAAGGATGTAGTTTTCTGTTTCTCCAATTTCCTCCAGCTCATTCTAAGAACAGAAGGGCTGATTTATTAGCCAGCGTACTGACACCTAGCTCTAACTCTGGCAGGAACAACAGGTTACACAGGTAGACTTTTCTCTGGCTCTGAGCTAGGTGATAACTTCAGGACGGGAGTGGGGAAGTAAGCCTACCTCAGCATGCTGGGCACGGAAGTCCAGGGCCTCCAGAAAGAACGTCGTAAGCTGGGGCTGGTGGGAGGCGAGCTCCTCCTTTCGCATCACCCCAATGTGCTCACGTAAGACACTCATAAACGGCCCCATGAGATTCTGAAAACATAGGAGATGTGCCAATTCTTAATACTGTATAGTTCATTAGTGCATTTGTAATGGCATTAAATAACCATATTCTTCAAGTGAAAATCTGAAAATTTCAGAATCACATCTCCCTCCTTCCCAGTCGAATACCCAGTACAGTCTAACCTTCCAGTTCTTCTCAATTTGCTTGTATGTCTTGTTGATAGCTGGCAGTAACACTCGGGGTGACAGTGTGGTAGCCAGTGTCTTTTTAAGGGACGTGAGACGGACATTAGCCTGGGAGGCAGGACCCATTTCATGAGTGACTTTTTCCAAGTGAATCACCTGTAGGAAACAACCACCGCCGTCAAGGCCACCACAGGTCTATGCCAAGAGCATCTGTCTACACATGCACAGAAAGTCACCGTGAGGATGGAGAAATCAGTCCAAACGCCAGTGACTGGGAATGCTCAGTGCACTTAGCCTCTCACAGAAGTCCTTATAC
This sequence comes from Tragulus kanchil, assembly GCA_022376925.1. NCBI lineage: Eukaryota > Metazoa > Chordata > Mammalia > Artiodactyla > Tragulidae > Tragulus > Tragulus kanchil. The sequence continues at coordinate 98,471,255 of JAIOJX010000005.1, read as the reverse complement.
ATTCAACTCGGAACATCAGAATAAATAAAAATACTTATTTTTAATATTTAATATAAATTAAAATAGACAAAATCAAAAAAGCAAAATAAACTTGTGATTATGGAAAAAAATAAATAAATTAAAAAAAAATAGACAAAATGAACAGATGCCTCTTTCCAAGTCAGAGATGCAAGCAGATGGCAGGAGGCAGGACACAGAAGACAGGGCTCAGAACAATAATCTCAGAGAACAAGGTTCCGGGGACCATACGAAAAGTTATGTTCTTCTTTGCTACAGAATCTAGAAAGCTGCTCAGATGCAGAAGCCCTTTTCTACATGCTGTCTACCTTCAAGGCCTGGCTGGAGAGTATGTGAATCAACTAAGTCACCTGCATCAAAGCAGCTAAGGCTCCTAACCTCCAAAGTGGGTAGTGATCAACACAACACAAGAGAAGATGGGGCCATTCTCGGGCATTTTCATTTTGCTAGGAATGCCACTAGCCCGCTGTCTGAATTGCAGCACAGGCATTCCACTCTGAGAGACATGTTAGTGTTGAGAAACCGTGACGTTAGGAACAGAGTGGGCACACCCATTTCTACAAAATCTGTAACTCGGGCTTCCCCTGGTGGTCCAGTGGGTAAGGACACCGCCTTGCAGTGCAAGGGGTGCCGGTTCGAGCCCTGGCCTGGGAAGATCCCACGTGCCGCGGAGCGGCTGGACTGATGTGTCCAATCACCGAGCCGGAGCTCTGGAGCGCATGCACCAGAGCCGGTGCTCTGCAACAACAGAGGCCACCGCGATGGGAGGCCCACACAGGCCAAAGAACAAAGACAGATGAAAATGGAGAAAGACCAATAGAAGTGGCCCGCCTGCTCCCCCACCTCCCCAACCCGATCCCTGCCCAAAATAAATAAATAAATAAATCTTTAAAAAAAAAAAAATCTGTAACTCTTCCCCTTCCTCCGCCACGATCACTGGCTCACCTGCAACAGGACCCCTTCCAGGTAGGGGCTGATGAAGTGCGGCAGGGTCTCGACCACCTTCTGCAGAGCTGTCAGGGCACTGAGCAGGTAGACATCACCCGTGACCAGCTCACGGGTGCTCTTCAGGGTGGTCAGCAACGGCGGCATCAGGCTGGAGAGAAAGGACACGAGTTTCACAAGAACTTCAACTGGAAACAGAGGATGAAGAATGGGGGAGAAGTCACTAGGAAAAAATCCAAACCACCGTCTGCTCTGCTTCCATTCTGACATCCCAGTTCACAGAACATCTATATGTTTCATGTGACCAAGAACTAGATGACTTCTCTAACAAATCGAGTTTTATGGAACTTCTACTAACAGGCAAAAACAAGTTGCTAACGTTTTATTTCCTGGTTGGTAGCAGAAACCTCGCACAGTCATCCCGGGCGGTGGTTCCTGGTCCCCCGCATACCTGGGGAGCTGCGGGATGGCCAGGGCTTCCAGGGTGGAGACCACCTCGGCCACGCACAGCAGGGCGCCCCCCAGGACGTTCTTCTCCTCCTTCACGCCCAGAGAGACCAGTCTCACCGCGGTGTTCAGCACCAGGACAAAAGGCTCTGGATTTTCTGCCCCGAAATTCTTGCATAGAAGCTTTAAGGTGTACAAAGCAGTCTGTCTGTTTATCGGTTGTTCTTCTAATGTCTTTCTTTTATGTTTCACCATGGCCACAAGGACTGGGACCAGGTCAAGGAAATGGTAAACCTGAAGAAGACAGCCAGAATTCTCAAATAAATAAAGCTGCAATCAAAATGCTAGTCCTCTCTTCACTCTTACTGCTTGAGATTGCCTAAATGGAGATCAGACCAAGATGTCCCACGCCACAGGATTACACACGAGTGACCGTTTCTCAACTTGTGTTATTTACCAATAAATGAATGCGTGTGCTTGCAATCAATTCTGTATTTATATAAAGTAGCCTACCCATTTGGAATGAAAAAGGATTAAAATCGTGCTGAAGTTAAGGTAATGCGTGGTCCATATTAAACAAGAATTCCACTTGGCTACAATTCCACTCTAAGAGCTCTTGTAACACGTACATAGTGCTCCTATCAGAGTTAACATCACATTTAAACACACACATCACATTATTACATCTAGTTAATAATATACCTATTTAAACTGTACCATTAGAGAAACGCCAAGGAGTTAAATGAAGCTCTGATAAAGCAATGAACGGGAAGTGGGTCTGCAGCACAGTCTTCACTTACAATTTTCTTCCTCCAGGAGGTTTTCTGCTGCAGCTTGTTGTTCAAAAGATCCAGAGCTTTCCGGCGAACAGACGGCAGTGGGTTCTCCAGTAGCCCCCTGGTCACAGGGATGAAGGCTTCTGTGGGCAGCAAGGCGTTGACCTACACAGTAGTTTCACAGTTAACAAAAGAGAGAAATAAAAAGTACAAAAGGGAAGATGACTCATTTAAGACAGTCCTCCACTTGTACATACCTTCGAGGTGCAGGGTGTTTTCATACACCGATTCTTACCTAGTTCTTACACTCAGCTTTCATGGAGGCATGACTAACCACATTTATCCAATACACAACAACAAAAGAGGATCCTAACACTAAGCTAACTGCTCATGCCACATAGCTAAACAATTCAACTCAATTTTAAACAGTGGTCCTAGCCACGTGAATAAAGGGGGACATTATACAGTAGGATATGACTCAATATTTAAAGAATCACATTTATTGAGGTATATGCTCATATAATCAGCAGGGAAACAACTGTTTTTCAGATAAAATTATCTCTAGGCACCAAGAAATACTTCCCCCCCCAAAAAACCTAACTGCATTCTATTAAGAGAAAGTATCACTAAGTTTATTCTTAAAGTAAAACTTTCTGAAAAATAACTTGACAATGACATTGCACAGCAACAAAACACAGAAGATAGAAACAAACACACACCTTGTCCAACATGTCATAAGATTTACTCAGGAGTGCTCGCCAGAACTTCCCTGTCAGCTTGTCTGCGTTTCTCTCCATGGACTGTGCTACAGCATTGATGTAGCCAAGAACTGTTTCTAGCAACCTGGAACACAGGAGACTCATATGGGACTCTTGAGAACTGTTCTTCCAGCTTTCCGATTAGAAGTTTGAAATTATTTCCAAGTACAAATCAAGAAAAGAAGGGAGCATACCTCTGTTCCAGGCCTGTGAACACCTGAGGACCACCACTTTCAACCACCTGGTTTTAAAGAAGGCACCATTAGGACTTGGTGAAAACACAACTGAGGACCACTTAGCAAAAAAATTCTCAAAAGCAATGCGGGAAGTGGGTCTGCAGCACAGTCTTCACTTACAATTTTCTTCCTCCAGGAGGTTTTCTGCTGCAGCTTGTTGTTCAAAAGATCCAGAGCTTTCCGGCGAACAGACGGCAGTGGGTTCTCCAGTAGCCCCCTGGTCACAGGGATGAAGGCTTCTGTGGGCAGCAAGGCGTTGACCTACACAGTAGTTTCACAGTTAACAAAAGAGAGAAATAAAAAGTACAAAAGGGAAGATGACTCATTTAAGACAGTCCTCCACTTGTACATACCTTCGAGGTGCAGGGTGTTTTCATACACCGATTCTTACCTAGTTCTTACACTCAGCTTTCATGGAGGCATGACTAACCACATTTATCCAATACACAACAACAAAAGAGGATCCTAACACTAAGCTAACTGCTCATGCCACATAGCTAAACAATTCAACTCAATTTTAAACAGTGGTCCTAGCCACGTGAATAAAGGGGGACATTATACAGTAGGATATGACTCAATATTTAAAGAATCACATTTATTGAGGTATATGCTCATATAATCAGCAGGGAAACAACTGTTTTTCAGATAAAATTATCTCTAGGCACCAAGAAATACTTCCCCCCCCAAAAAACCTAACTGCATTCTATTAAGAGAAAGTATCACTAAGTTTATTCTTAAAGTAAAACTTTCTGAAAAATAACTTGACAATGACATTGCACAGCAACAAAACACAGAAGATAGAAACAAACACACACCTTGTCCAACATGTCATAAGATTTACTCAGGAGTGCTCGCCAGAACTTCCCTGTCAGCTTGTCTGCGTTTCTCTCCATGGACTGTGCTACAGCATTGATGTAGCCAAGAACTGTTTCTAGCAACCTGGAACACAGGAGACTCATATGGGACTCTTGAGAACTGTTCTTCCAGCTTTCCGATTAGAAGTTTGAAATTATTTCCAAGTACAAATCAAGAAAAGAAGGGAGCATACCTCTGTTCCAGGCCTGTGAACACCTGAGGACCACCACTTTCAACCACCTGGTTTTTAAAGAAGGCACCATTAGGACAATATGGAAGTCAGGGATGAAAAATCACTTGAAGTAAGTGCAATGAAACAGCAGAGAGTACTCACTCTGGTGTTCTCTGATTTTACAACTTAATCAGGTCCAGATCACCCCCGTCATATTGCATTAACTCAATTTCCCTTAATTTATCTGGATTACACTTTATAGATAATATGAATCTATATAAAGTACTACAAAGATTCAGAAAAATACAGCAAATAATCAACACCTACTAATTTTAAACGCTAATCTTTCATGAGCCCATATCTAATTCTAAGGCGCTGAACATTAGGGTACAGCTGTAGTGCCCCCATTACTTCTCTCTAATCCCAATCTCCTCCCACCCCAAGCCCCACAAACTTAAGTCTGCAGTTTAACGTCACTAGAATACGTATCAGCCAGCAACACACTCTCTTTATTGTATGAGATGTGGGGGATCCAGCCATGGTGACTCATGTTGTTCTAGTTCACTCGTTTTAACTGCACACAGTATTCCTCTTGAGGTACTGCAACTTACTCACTCATTCACCTCTATCGGTGGATATTTAGTTTATGCCCCTCCTTTAGAACAGTGCTAAAAAGAGCCCTTCTCCCTAAGCATCTAGGTGAGCTTCTGTAGAGGAAGGAACTGCCAGGTCACGGGGACGAGCACCTTCCCCCTGACTGGACACAGCCGAGCACTTCCTCCAGCGGCAGCAGTGACTCCCACTGCCATCACTGTGTAGAGAAAGGAGTGTGCCCTCGCAACCTTGCTGTTTCCTGTCCTAACAACTTTTAAATTTTCTGCCAGTTTAATAACATCATAGCGGCATCCCCTTTAATCTGCATTTTCCTTCTTATTAGGGAGGTTGTCTTATCACATTGGCTATCTGTGATTCCTCTTGGGGAATTCATATTGTTTGCTGATTATCAGATCCAAAGTACAGAATGCACTAAGTTATTTCTTTGAATACGTCAGTGATCACGGATATCCTCTCTGAATCTGCTCACACATTATAAGGACACACAGATATGCAAATGCTCAGACATTCTTGTGTTCCTGGTCATGACCTTGATTCTTCTGTTTCTTTGTTTCCATATTTCCTTCTTTCTCTCTTGTTTAAAGTTCAGCACGCAAACAGAAAGGTGCACAAATTATATGTGTAGAGCTCTCTATATTTGGTAAAGAAACAGCGTATTATTAGCACTTCAGAATCCATCCTCTACTTGACCCCGGCTCCAGCCCTGTCCTCCTCCCAAAGACAGACACTGCCGCTAACTTCTAAAACCACAGTGTGTTTTGCCTGGTTTTGAGCGTCATACAACAGGAATCACAGGATGCATTCTTTCCGCCTTCTTTCCTTCGATGCTATGCTGGAGAGTCACCAGACAACTATGCCAGTGAGGTTCACCCTACGATGCTCATGCTTCTCTCTAATCCCAATCTCCTCCCACCCCAAGCCCCACAAACTTAAGTCTGCAGTTTAACGTCACTAGAATACGTATCAGCCAGCAACACACTCTCTTTATTGTATGAGATGTGGGGGATCCAGCCATGGTGACTCATGTTGTTCTAGTTCACTCGTTTTAACTGCACACAGTATTCCTCTTGAGGTACTGCAACTTACTCACTCATTCACCTCTATCGGTGGATATTTAGTTTATGCCCCTCCTTTAGAACAGTGCTAAAAAGAGCCCTTCTCCCTAAGCATCTAGGTGAGCTTCTGTAGAGGAAGGAACTGCCAGGTCACGGGGACGAGCACCTTCCCCCTGACTGGACACAGCCGAGCACTTCCTCCAGCGGCAGCAGTGACTCCCACTGCCATCACTGTGTAGAGAAAGGAGTGTGCCCTCGCAACCTTGCTGTTTCCTGTCCTAACAACTTTTAAATTTTCTGCCAGTTTAATAACATCATAGCGGCATCCCCTTTAATCTGCATTTTCCTTCTTATTAGGGAGGTTGTCTTATCACATTGGCTATCTGTGATTCCTCTTCGGTGAATTCATATTGTTTGCTGATTATCAGATCCAAAGTACAGAATGCACTAAGTTATTTCTTTGAATACGTCAGTGATCACGGATATCCTCTCTGAATCTGCTCACACATTATAAGGACACACAGATATGCAAATGCTCAGACATTCTTGTGTTCCTGGTCATGACCTTGATTCTTCTGTTTCTTTGTTTCCATATTTCCTTCTTTCTCTCTTGTTTAAAGTTCAGCACGCAAACAGAAAGGTGCACAAATTATATGTGTAGAGCTCTCTATATTTGGTAAAGAAACAGCGTATTATTAGCACTTCAGAATCCATCCTCTACTTGACCCCGGCTCCAGCCCTGTCCTCCTCCCAAAGACAGACACTGCCGCTAACTTCTAAAACCACAGTGTGTTTTGCCTGGTTTTGAGCGTCATACAACAGGAATCACAGGATGCATTCTTTCCGCCTTCTTTCCTTCGATGCTATGCTGGAGAGTCACCAGACAACTATGCCAGTGAGGTTCACCCACATCCAGCGATGATGACAGACACCCTACCCACTCCACTGCTGATGCAAACGTGGGTTATCCCCAGTTCTGGCACCATCAGTAATGCCACAATGAACATTCTCATTGATGTTGTTCAGTGCCCGCGTTCATACACTTGTACAGGCACCATCTGAGGATGGAACTGCTGAGCACACACAACCTTAAAATTGTTCCACACGCCTCACGTCTTCATGAAAGACTTGCCAAGCTACTTTTACTAGCCTAGAACACAATTTCTTCAGAAAAAGCAAAATCATATCATGAACACATTTAAAAACTCCTCACCTTTCTGATAAAATGGTTGGAAGCCAGGAGTTGAGACATGAAGGACACAGACAGAAATTTAAAATGCCGCAGCTGTTTGCTAGTGTGAGCTTCTATGTTAAAAACCTGTAGCATTTCTTCTTGTGATTCGCTCTTGCTGGATACTGACTTGGAAGTGGTTTCTGAAAAAGAGCAATGAGCAAATGACCTCATTCATCTTCGACCTGATTCTTTAGAGTATAGATACAGATAAAATGAGCATGGTAAATGCATACAAGTTTCAGAACTCTGTTACTCTGTTATGTATAATATATATATATATATATTACTATAAAGATCTATATAATATACATGAAAAGAAAGAGAACTGCTAGTCGTTCAGTCATGTTTCACTCTTTGTGACCCTATGGACTATATAGTCTGCCAGGCTCCTCTGTCCATGGGCACACAGATATGCAAATGCTCAGACATTCTTGTGTTCCTGGTCATGACCTTGATTCTTCTGTTTCTTTGTTTCCATATTTCCTTCTTTCTCTCTTGTTTAAAGTTCAGCACGCAAACAGAAAGGTGCACAAATTATATGTGTAGAGCTCTCTATATTTGGTAAAGAAACAGCGTATTATTAGCACTTCAGAATCCATCCTCTACTTGACCCCGGCTCCAGCCCTGTCCTCCTCCCAAAGACAGACACTGCCGCTAACTTCTAAAACCACAGTGTGTTTTGCCTGGTTTTGAGCGTCATACAACAGGAATCACAGGATGCATTCTTTCCGCCTTCTTTCCTTCGATGCTATGCTGGAGAGTCACCAGACAACTATGCCAGTGAGGTTCACCCACATCCAGCGATGATGACAGACACCCTACCCACTCCACTGCTGATGCAAACGTGGGTTATCCCCAGTTCTGGCACCATCAGTAATGCCACAATGAACATTCTCATTGATGTTGTTCAGTGCCGCGTTCATACACTTGTACAGGCACCATCTGAGGATGGAACTGCTGAGCACACACAACCTTAAAATTGTTCCACACGCCTCACGTCTTCATGAAAGACTTGCCAAGCTACTTTTACTAGCCTAGAACACAATTTCTTCAGAAAAAGCAAAATCATATCATGAACACATTTAAAAACTCCTCACCTTTCTGATAAAATGGTTGGAAGCCAGGAGTTGAGACATGAAGGACACAGACAGAAATTTAAAATGCCGCAGCTGTTTGCTAGTGTGAGCTTCTATGTTAAAAACCTGTAGCATTTCTTCTTGTGATTCGCTCTTGCTGGATACTGACTTGGAAGTGGTTTCTGAAAAAGAGCAATGAGCAAATGACCTCATTCATCTTCGACCTGATTCTTTAGAGTATAGATACAGATAAAATGAGCATGGTAAATGCATACAAGTTTCAGAACTCTGTTACTCTGTTATGTATAATATATATATATATATATTACTATAAAGATCTATATAATATACATGAAAAGAAAGAGAACTGCTAGTCGTTCAGTCATGTTTCACTCTTTGTGACCCTATGGACTATATAGTCTGCCAGGCTCCTCTGTCCATGGGATTCTCCAGGCAAGAATATTGAAGTGGGTTGCCATTTCCTCCTCCAGGGGATCTTCCTGATCCAGGGATGGAACCGGGGCTTCCTGCCTTGCAAGTGGATTCTTTGCCATCTGAGCTACCAAGGAAGCATATAATATACATATATATGTAATCTGTTATTTCCTGTTTTTCTTCTTCTAAGCTTAGTGGAAGATATTTACCTGGAAATTACCCAACAGCCCTGAGAACAGAGTATGTAAGACAAAAATCAAACAAACAGAAAACAAGGTAACTGAGACAAACAAATGGAAGACATAAGATATTGCAAAAGGAGTCTGAACTACCTCCATGCCCCATTTCTGAAGCTGCAGAGGCATTTACTTTGATGACCCACAACAGACTGAAGGAGGGTCAACCCTCGCCTTCAATGTTTAATCCTAAAAGTTGAAGTCATTTGTCTTAAAACTCTAGACTCCCACATTCAAATGTATTGATTATAAAAGGGGCTGGCTGACCACAGTGGGCCACTTATAAACCACGGTCCTAAAGGGTGTCTCAAAGTCCAGGCTTTGTCATCCTTAGCCCATCACCACACATGGCTCGCAGGCGCCTCACCAGGTCTGTCCCTCCCAACCTGACCAAGCAGTTGGCAGCACCCAGACCGACATCGAGTCCTTAGGCTCTTCTTTCTAAGGCACATCACTGTTCTGCTCGAAGGGCAGAGAACTAAAACACTCCAAAGGCCCCTTCTTTTCCCACAGAGCTTCTATGTAAAACCTGCATTTCTTCTTGTGATTCGCTCTTGCTGGATACTGACTTGGAAGTGGTTTCTGAAAAAGAGCAATGAGCAAATGACCTCATTCATCTTCGACCTGATTCTTTAGAGTATAGATACAGATAAAATGAGCATGGTAAATGCATACAAGTTTCAGAACTCTGTTACTCTGTTATGTATAATATATATATATATATATTACTATAAAGATCTATATAATATACATGAAAAGAAAGAGAACTGCTAGTCGTTCAGTCATGTTTCACTCTTTGTGACCCTATGGACTATATAGTCTGCCAGGCTCCTCTGTCCATGGGATTCTCCAGGCAAGAATATTGAAGTGGGTTGCCATTTCCTCCTCCAGGGGATCTTCCTGATCCAGGGATGGAACCGGGGCTTCCTGCCTTGCAAGTGGATTCTTTGCCATCTGAGCTACCAAGGAAGCATATAATATACATATATATGTAATCTGTTATTTCCTGTTTTTCTTCTTCTAAGCTTAGTGGAAGATATTTACCTGGAAATTACCCAACAGCCCTGAGAACAGAGTATGTAAGACAAAAATCAAACAAACAGAAAACAAGGTAACTGAGACAAACAAATGGAAGACATAAGATATTGCAAAAGGAGTCTGAACTACCTCCATGCCCCATTTCTGAAGCTGCAGAGGCATTTACTTTGATGACCCACAACAGACTGAAGGAGGGTCAACCCTCGCCTTCAATGTTTAATCCTAAAAGTTGAAGTCATTTGTCTTAAAACTCTAGACTCCCACATTCAAATGTATTGATTATAAAAGGGGCTGGCTGACCACAGTGGGCCACTTATAAACCACGGTCCTAAAGGGTGTCTCAAAGTCCAGGCTTTGTCATCCTTAGCCCATCACCACACATGGCTCGCAGGCGCCTCACCAGGTCTGTCCCTCCCAACCTGACCAAGCAGTTGGCAGCACCCAGACCGACATCGAGTCCTTAGGCTCTTCTTTCTAAGGTACCTCACTGTTCTGCTCCGAAGGGCAGAGAACTAAAAACACTCAACACATTGGCCCTTTCTTAAGACAACCTCATTGGTGCTGTGTTTCTTCAAAAACACCTACATGGTAAAATTTTAATATTTAGTTACCACTACTATAGTATCTGTTTTTTTCATTCTTGTAAAAGTCTTCATGGGGGGCTTCCCTGGTAGCTCAATGATGAAGAGTTCCCCTGCCAATGCAGGAGACAGGGGTTTGATCCCTGATTGGGGATGATCCCACATGCTGTGGAGCAACTAAGCCCATGAACCATGACTATTTGAGCCTGAGCTCTAGAGTCTTGGAGCTGCAACTACTGAGCCCATGTGCCACAACTATTGAAGCTCAGGTGCCCTAGAGACCGAGTTCTACAAGAGAAGTCACTGCAATAAGAAGTCTGCTCACTTGAACTAGAGAGTAGTCCCCACTCCCTGCAACTAGAGAAGAGCCTGCAGCAGCAGTGAAAGCCCAGAATAGCCAAAAAAAAAAAATATTTAAAAAAAAATAAAGAAAATCACACTCCAGATTAAAATAATTAAAAAAAAAAAAGTCTTCATGGGAATCCCCCAATGCTCTAGTGATTAGGACTCAACATTCTCACTGGTATGGCCCAAGTTCAATCCCTGATAGGGGAACTAAGACCCCACAAGCCACTTGGTGCTGCCCCAAAAAACCTCAAAGGCCTTTGCATTTTAATGCAAAACCCAAATGCAACTAGTAAGATCCTATTAGCTTGCTGTCATTTTACTGTAACTCACCCTAGACACTTGGAACACTCCACAGCCCCTACACTGGCACTTTGATGACCCACAACAGACTGAAGGAGGGTCAACCCTCGCCTTCAATGTTTAATCCTAAAAGTTGAAGTCATTTGTCTTAAAACTCTAGACTCCCACATTCAAATGTATTGATTATAAAAGGGGCTGGCTGACCACAGTGGGCCACTTATAAACCACGGTCCTAAAGGGTGTCTCAAAGTCCAGGCTTTGTCATCCTTAGCCCATCACCACACATGGCTCGCAGGCGCCTCACCAGGTCTGTCCCTCCCAACCTGACCAAGCAGTTGGCAGCACCCAGACCGACATCGAGTCCTTAGGCTCTTCTTTCTAAGGTACCTCACTGTTCTGCTCCGAAGGGCAGAGAACTAAAAACACTCAACACATTGGCCCTTTCTTAAGACAACCTCATTGGTGCTGTGTTTCTTCAAAAACACCTACATGGTAAAATTTTAATATTTAGTTACCACTACTATAGTATCTGTTTTTTTCATTCTTGTAAAAGTCTTCATGGGGGGCTTCCCTGGTAGCTCAATGATGAAGAGTTCCCCTGCCAATGCAGGAGACAGGGGTTTGATCCCTGATTGGGGATGATCCCACATGCTGTGGAGCAACTAAGCCCATGAACCATGACTATTTGAGCCTGAGCTCTAGAGTCTTGGAGCTGCAACTACTGAGCCCATGTGCCACAACTATTGAAGCTCAGGTGCCCTAGAGACCGAGTTCTACAAGAGAAGTCACTGCAATAAGAAGTCTGCTCACTTGAACTAGAGAGTAGTCCCCACTCCCTGCAACTAGAGAAGAGCCTGCAGCAGCAGTGAAAGCCCAGAATAGCCAAAAAAAAAAAATATTTAAAAAAAAATAAAGAAAATCACACTCCAGATTAAAATAATTAAAAAAAAAAAAGTCTTCATGGGAATCCCCCAATGCTCTAGTGATTAGGACTCAACATTCTCACTGGTATGGCCCAAGTTCAATCCCTGATAGGGGAACTAAGACCCCACAAGCCACTTGGTGCTGCCCCAAAAAACCTCAAAGGCCTTTGCATTTTAATGCAAAACCCAAATGCAACTAGTAAGATCCTATTAGCTTGCTGTCATTTTACTGTAACTCACCCTAGACACTTGGAACACTCCACAGCCCCTACACTGGCACAGAGGCATAAAAGCCAAGTTGTGAGGAATGGCAAGTAGAAACCCTACTTACTGTTTTCCATAAAGATTTCAGAAGGTGACAGCCATATATGCAAATAAAAAATTACTAATTTACTTAAAAAAAAAATCCTTCTATAGGCATGCCAGGGGTTCTGAGGATAAAGCGCATTGCTTCTTCTCTCTGAAAGTCTTTTGTTTCTCTCAAGCTTAAACACTAATTAACATTTATGACTTATGCCTACCTTCTTTTTCCTCTGGCAGCTTCAGTAAGTACTCAAGGATATTCATCAAGCTTTGGATCTGATGCTGGACATTAAATTCACAACAGACGGAGATCCAAAATTCAGTGTCTGTCTCTAAGATAGCATCCTACACAGAGGAAAGAAAGAATAAAACCGTACCTCTAAATCTGTTACTTAACAAGTTCAAATAAGGAAAACATTTAAAAAATACTTCTTAGCATACAAAGTCACTCCATCATGTGTACAACTAGTGAGCTCCTTACAGAAAAAAGCCAATTTACAAGAATTATGAGGCATTAAGTCCAGGATAAATTGCATTATGATCTTTCATAGAACTGAACACACTACTTAAAGCAGGATCTAGATCTGCCCCTGGATCCCTGTCTAAGAAGTCATTTAACAACAGTCCTGGATTCTCCCAACAGGGCCCTTTTTTCAAAAGAGTCACCCACACCTCACTGACTTCAATGACACCGACTCTCCTCCCCTAACCCATGAAAGGCCTTCAAAAACACATTCAAGAGATAAGAGTCTAATTCCTATACAGCTGTACACTTTTGGGCTTAAAACAGACCCACCCTGCATGGCACCAACTGTGTTTCTTAGAAAAGCTGAGCCAACCTCAGGAGAAGACCTGTCGTTCCTAATGATATTCTGCACCTCAGGCTCTGAAAGCAATTCCAAAGAATGCCAAAACAATTCTTTGAAAGCACTTCTGAGCTTGCACTGTGAAGTGATGCACATTAAGCATCACCAGCCCCATGTTTAAAGTGGAAAGTAATACAAAATCTATGTGAAACACCCCATTTTTTCTTGTCACCCAGCTCTATGCTCTGACCTTTTCTCCGTAGGCAGCCACCAGTACAGTTTTAGTGACGTACTGTTCAAAGAGCAGGACCAGGAGAACCCAGAGGAACCTCTCTGCGCCCAGAGTGTCAACAAGCTGGACCAGGACGGGCAGGCGCCTGTGCTCGGGCACGTGGGGCAGCGCGTCCACAAACACATTAATGATCTTGACCACGATGTCCTCCACATTCCTCGTGACTTCAGCACAGTCCCCACCATCAGACTGCAGGACAGCAAGCCGGGGACAGTGAGCAGAGGCCAATAACCCTCCACAAGACAAGCGTTAAGTAGACACAAAGAGACTTTCTGATGTGCTCCCAAAAAAAGTTATCAAAAAGCAAGGCTGCTCTTGGGCCATCCTGCAAAAACCTAACATGACTTGAGCTGTGCCTCGAGAAGTATGGTATAATATAAAAAGCAGAGTGTGCAAGGCCAACAGCTCCCTGCTGTTTTCCGAACACATTTCTGGCCATCTGGCAGGGGTGCATGAAAGACAGCTGCTGAATGGAGAATGAAGAAAGAGGCACAAATGGCTAACCCAGTGCCCCTTCCACACACCTTGGCACTCCACACCCCTCGCACACCACCAGGCCGGGCCTGCCAGCCATCTCACGGGAGCAAATCCTACCCTCTTCATACCAGTTCCAAACCTACTTCCTATGAAAGTCTGTGGTCATCCCGGCCCATATGGACCTCCCCTAGTCTGAACTCTTCAGCGTTTATCTATCTCCCTCTGCCTCCTACTAATATGCATCAGATTAATGCACATTGCTATTTTCCTTTTTATATACATGTCCCATACTGGCTAACTTGCTGAACACAGAGAACACCAACCTTATACCAAGATTAAAAGGAGGAGGTGCTCAGTATGATCCCCCAGGAAATGGTCAATAACATGAGAAATGACAGTAACAACAGGGGGATAAACAGAAAACAAAAGTGGATGATGGCCATGCCTGTTCACTTTTAGTTTCAAAGTCTTCATCCCTTACTGAGACCAGGCTGGTAGGGACTGGGTCTCACTCATCTCTCCACGTACTGAGCCTTCAGAGAGCACTTGGTAAACATTTGTTAAATTGGATGCTAACACGTTTGCTGATGTATCTCTTCACAGACCTCCTTAAAGGTCTTATCAAACTGATGCAATGTCCTGAGATTCACTTTGTCAGAGGAACATTAAGGCACTTGTAGAGTTATTCCCTGGCATTACAACAGAAGCAGTGAGGCATGTTTATAGATATTTCTGGAAGATATTATTTCTAAGACTATTCCTTAGCTTCACCACTCTAAAACTTAAGGGGCACTAATACCCTGAGCATTTTGGAGAAGTTTTTAATGTCATTTATTAACTACTATTTCAATTTAATGCTATGTAAAATCTTAAAAATTAACAAATGTAACAACAACGATGGTAGAAAGAGAGCTTACCTGAATAAGTGCTGGGATAACCATTTTCACTGTCTTGTTAATAACCTGAAAACTGTAAGTATCATCTAGACGCATCACATTGGCTCCCATAAATGTAAAAATAGACATGATATTGTGTAGAACTTTATCCTGAAAGAAAACACATTTTTCAATATTTTCCATTCTAAGCACATCAAATATCAAAGATTCATTACAAATCAACAATAAAAAGACATAACTCAACTTAAAAATAGGCAAATGATGTGCAAAGACATCTCTCCACAAATAAAACAAACAGCTGATAAGCACATGAAGAGATGATAAACATTAGTAACGAGGGAAATGCAAAATCCACATCAGAAAACACAGATTCATGGCCACTAGAATAAGTATAGTAACAACTGTGAAGGAGTGGACAAATTAGAGCCCCTCGACACAATATGGCTTCACTTCGGTCAACAGCCTGACAATTTCCCAGGAAAATTCAAGTCAAATTCTACTCGTACTGAAAATATTGAAAACACCTTCACACAAAACCTCCTATATGAATGTCCACAGCAGTGTAATTGTTAACAGCTGAAAAGTGGAAACAACACAAATGTTCATCAATTAATGAACAAATAAATAAAATGTATGTACATACAATGGTGTATTATTGTTGCCATTGTTTAGTCACTAGGTCATGTCTGACTCTTTATAACCCCACAGACTGTAGCCTGCCAGGCTCCTCTGTTCATGGGATTCTCCAGGCGAGAATACTGGAGTGGACTGTCATTTCCTCCTCTAGGGTATTCTCCTGACCCAAGGATTGAACCCGTGTCTCCTACACTGTAAGCGGATTCTTTATCTGAGTCGCCAGAAAAGCCCCACAATACTTTATTACTCAGCCATAAAGGAGTATTGCTTCAAGCTTCCAAATGGATTAGCCTTGAAAACATTGTAAAAAGTGCAGAAAGTAAGATACAAAAGGTCACATATTATATGATTCTGTTCACAGGTAATGTCCAGATGGAGAAAGTAGATCATTGGTTGCCAGAGGTACTAGTGCTGGTGGTAAAGGAAAAGGACTGAATGCTTAATTTTTGTAACAACAACGATGGTAGAAAGAGAGCTTACCTGAATAAGTGCTGGGATAACCATTTTCACTGTCTTGTTAATAACCTGAAAACTGTAAGTATCATCTAGACGCATCACATTGGCTCCCATAAATGTAAAAATAGACATGATATTGTGTAGAACTTTATCCTGAAAGAAAACACATTTTTCAATATTTTCCATTCTAAGCACATCAAATATCAAAGATTCATTACAAATCAACAATAAAAAGACATAACTCAACTTAAAAATAGGCAAATGATGTGCAAAGACATCTCTCCACAAATAAAACAAACAGCTGATAAGCACATGAAGAGATGATAAACATTAGTAACGAGGGAAATGCAAAATCCACATCAGAAAACACAGATTCATGGCCACTAGAATAAGTATAGTAACAACTGTGAAGGAGTGGACAAATTAGAGCCCCTCGACACAATATGGCTTCACTTCGGTCAACAGCCTGACAATTTCCCAGGAAAATTCAAGTCAAATTCTACTCGTACTGAAAATATTGAAAACACCTTCACACAAAACCTCCTATATGAATGTCCACAGCAGTGTAATTGTTAACAGCTGAAAAGTGGAAACAACACAAATGTTCATCAATTAATGAACAAATAAATAAAATGTATGTACATACAATGGTGTATTATTGTTGCCATTGTTTAGTCACTAGGTCATGTCTGACTCTTTATAACCCCACAGACTGTAGCCTGCCAGGCTCCTCTGTTCATGGGATTCTCCAGGCGAGAATACTGGAGTGGACTGTCATTTCCTCCTCTAGGGTATTCTCCTGACCCAAGGATTGAACCCGTGTCTCCTACACTGTAAGCGGATTCTTTATCTGAGTCGCCAGAAAAGCCCCACAATACTTTATTACTCAGCCATAAAAGGAGTATTGCTTCAAGCTTCCAAATGGATTAGCCTTGAAAACATTGTAAAAAGTGCAGAAAGTAAGATACAAAAAAGGTCACATATTATATGATTCTGTTCACAGGTAATGTCCAGATGGAGAAAGTAGATCATTGGTTGCCAGAGGTACTAGTGCTGGTGGTAAAGGAAAAGGGGACTGAATGCTATACATACGGGGTTTCTTTCTGAGGCTGATGAAAGCATTCTGGAAGTACATAATGAGTACATAACTGAGCTGTACAACTCTGAATAAACTAAAACCACTAAATTGCACACTTCAAATATGCAGATTTTATATCATATGAACTGTATTTCAACAAAAACAAAAGAAAAATCTAAATGATTCTTAATTGTTTCTGGATTATCAACTCTTTGATGGTTACTGACTATTCTACACCAAGGGAAAAAAAAAAAATCCCATACACATTAAATCTTGCACATAATTTTAGTAGATTAAGAGACTCAACAAAGAGAACCAATGGCAAGTTAAGAATAAACCCCTCAGATGAAAATAACTTTAGTCTCTTCAAAACTCTTTAAATGATGTGTTTCTATAAGGAACATAATTTCTTTAACTTACGTAGTTTATAATCAAATTAATTCTAAGTCCACTTACTAGAGATGTCTGGCACCAAGCACTGTGCTAAGTGCTAACCATAAATTATCTACTCCCATTCTTAAAACGATCCCATGAAGATTACTGTTGTTTTCTGCTTTACAAAAGGGGGAACCAAAGCTTAAAAAGATCAACCAGCTCAATGCCTCAGCTATTGAAGAGGCAGGCCTGGGAGTCCCACCAGCACTGTAAAATCCAGAATGCCACTGAATCCCAACCAGTGTGCGCCTACACATGTCCATGGAAGAAAACACCTGAAATAGCTGCATAAGCCTTAAAATCATGGATTCTCCAACAGGCCTGGCAGGCGGCTCTGTTCATGGGATTCTCCAGGCGAGAATACTGGAGTGGACTGTCATTTCCTCCTCTAGGGTATTCTCCTGACCCAAGGATTGAACCCGTGTCTCCTACACTGTAAGCGGATTCTTTATCTGAGTCGCCAGAAAAGCCCCACAATACTTTATTACTCAGCCATAAAAGGAGTATTGCTTCAAGCTTCCAAATGGATTAGCCTTGAAAACATTGTAAAAAGTGCAGAAAGTAAGATACAAAAAAGGTCACATATTATATGATTCTGTTCACAGGTAATGTCCAGATGGAGAAAGTAGATCATTGGTTGCCAGAGGTACTAGTGCTGGTGGTAAAGGAAAAGGGACTGAATGCTATACATACGGGGTTTCTTTCTGAGGCTGATGAAAGCATTCTGGAAGTACATAATGAGTACATAACTGAGCTGTACAACTCTGAATAAACTAAAACCACTAAATTGCACACTTCAAATATGCAGATTTTATATCATATGAACTGTATTTCAACAAAAACAAAAGAAAAATCTAAATGATTCTTAATTGTTTCTGGATTATCAACTCTTTGATGGTTACTGACTATTCTACACCAAGGGAAAAAAAAAAAATCCCATACACATTAAATCTTGCACATAATTTTAGTAGATTAAGAGACTCAACAAAGAGAACCAATGGCAAGTTAAGAATAAACCCCTCAGATGAAAATAACTTTAGTCTCTTCAAAACTCTTTAAATGATGTGTTTCTATAAGGAACATAATTTCTTTAACTTACGTAGTTTATAATCAAATTAATTCTAAGTCCACTTACTAGAGATGTCTGGCACCAAGCACTGTGCTAAGTGCTAACCATAAATTATCTACTCCCATTCTTAAAACGATCCCATGAAGATTACTGTTGTTTTCTGCTTTACAAAAGGGGGAACCAAAGCTTAAAAAGATCAACCAGCTCAATGCCTCAGCTATTGAAGAGGCAGGCCTGGGAGTCCCACCAGCACTGTAAAATCCAGAATGCCACTGAATCCCAACCAGTGTGCGCCTACACATGTCCATGGAAGAAAACACCTGAAATAGCTGCATAAGCCTTAAAATCATTAACTTACAGGAAATATTCCAGCAACAGTACCCAAGAGCAAAAGGGCATGGTGATGGGTCTGCGGCATCTCAGAAACGCGGATGCACTGGACAATCAGTTCCACGTTGAACTTCTCCTCATCCAGAACATCTACAGGGCAAGAAGTAAAAACTCTCTAAGTAGGTATATTCATAGTCAGAGCAGATAACCCTTCTCCACCTTCCCCCCAAAAGAGTACACACCTTTGGGTATTTTGCCACCTTCTGGAGAGAGTTTTTGGCAGATGTTAAGCAGACAACTAAGAATTAACTGCTTGGTGTATTCCATGCTTCCCTGATCTGGTGGCAAAGGCTCTAAACACCTTCAGGAAACCCGGAAGAGAAACAAGCGAAAATGAAAGAGATGTACAGTTTCAGTGCTGCAGTAATTACTACTGGCCAGAACACATATTACATAAAGAAGAACTAAAATAGTAACACTATGTCTATAAACATGTGAGACTTCTAATCTTGAGTCTTCTAACGCAGGCAGGCTCTGACATCACATTATCTCCCCTTTCTACTGAACTTTCCATCAAACCATTTTGAATGTTCTTAGAGGATAACCTTGAGAATTACTTTCTCTTTAGACAAGAGCACATATCCACCATGCAATGCATACATTACAGCTATCTGAATAGTACACACCTAAAAATACAGGATGCCACACCACATCCTTAAATACAAGCAATGATGGCCCAGGGACATAGTGCTGAACATGAAGAAGGAAAGCAGGCTGCAAGGCGAGTGCTCATTTACTGTGTAATAGAGGATGAAGCTTAGTTTCAGGCCTTGGCAAAAGGTTCCTATAACCAATTCTTTAAATCTTCCAACTATAGTATTCAACTTCCATTGTTTTACAGACTAGCTAAGCAAGAAGAAAGTGTGAAGAGAGAAACTTTAAATAAGACAGGCAAGAATTAGAATCTTCCCCTCTCACAGATCAAAGGCAAGTGTCATACCTAGATAGCAGGTTAAAAAGAGTCGGTATCAATATCTGAGGATTTTTGAGTTTCTTTTTGTGCTGCAGTAATTCAAGGATGAGGGTCACTCTTTGCCAGTAAGAACTTCCAACTTCTTGGATGGATTCTTGATCTTGTGACTTTCTGGGAAACAGATGAGTCAAAAAGAAAAGCAAATACTGTTAACACTAAGTAAAAATTACTGCACCTGATTATGCCACATCGATGGACATCAAATAATCACAATGGTTTGACACATCCAAGGCCCAGGGACAACAGTGCTCTTACTTCTGCTGCATCTTCTGCCTCCTCGTCTGCTGAACCGTGCCTAAGGACTTGGTTTTATCTGGTGGCTCCAGTTCTATTCTGACCTGCTCAGCGTTAACAGAAATCTGGAATAGGAAGGAAGAATGAGTTATGATAGGATCCATGGGATACAATTAGAGCAGTTTACCTTGATCTAGAGAGACACAACAAAAACATTTTTGTCTACTTCTATGCCTCCCTACAACCCTAAAGCCCAGACCACTACCCAAAGGCAAACATCACTGACAATTTTTTATGTATTCTTTGGGAAGTATTCCATATACCAACAGCTCTATAAAGATTAGACACACACACACACACACAGGAGCACATTATACACACTGCTCTGTACTTTAATTTGTTCCACTTATCTTAGAAATCTAAGGGAATAAGTTAAAAACTGATACTAGGACTTCACCACACTATTACGTACTTTTGTGAAAGTGTTTTCCTAAAAAGCACAACAAAGCAACACACAGAGTAATTAGGAAGTAATTCTGATCCTCAGTTAGGTTTCAATATACATATAAGCCAATAAGCAGATTCTCAATTCCATTCTATGTGTCATTCAACAACTAGTTAAGTAGAATCATCTGAACATCAAGTCACACCATCCCTCCCTGTTCTTGCATGGGAGACAGATCCTCCCTAATATGAGTAACTCCTAAACTAACCCACACTCTTACCTGTTCAAAACTGTAAATATTACATACCATAAAAGTAATGGTGAGGACTTACAACTTTGATTTTTTACTTCTCTATGACCTACTTTTCCATGATTCTGGCTAATTGCAATATCTGACTTCTTAAAAACATTATAAAATCGAGAATGTTTAAACATGGTATGACTTGGAAGAGAATTAACATTAATAAACAAACGACAAAGTTTCCAACTTACCCCTTTGAAAACACTGGCAACAGTCTGAGCACAAAGTGAGTTTTTGCAGTTCACCAACAGATCAAACAGCATTGCCAAAAGCTTCTGCTGAACGTTTTCATCTGTTATAGCTGCGAAAAACGGTTTTGTGCTCTAGACTAATAAAATGCAACTAAGATCAGTGAGAAACTTGAAGTTCTAAAAATGATGCTGAACCGTGCCTAAGGACTTGGTTTTATCTGGTGGCTCCAGTTCTATTCTGACCTGCTCAGCGTTAACAGAAATCTGGAATAGGAAGGAAGAATGAGTTATGATAGGATCCATGGGATACAATTAGAGCAGTTTACCTTGATCTAGAGAGACACAACAAAAACATTTTTGTCTACTTCTATGCCTCCCTACAACCCTAAAGCCCAGACCACTACCCAAAGGCAAACATCACTGACAATTTTTTATGTATTCTTTGGGAAGTATTCCATATACCAACAGCTCTATAAAGATTAGACACACACACACACACAGGAGCACATTATACACACTGCTCTGTACTTTAATTTGTTCCACTTATCTTAGAAATCTAAGGGAATAAGTTAAAAACTGATACTAGGACTTCACCACACTATTACGTACTTTTGTGAAAGTGTTTTCCTAAAAAGCACAACAAAGCAACACACAGAGTAATTAGGAAGTAATTCTGATCCTCAGTTAGGTTTCAATATACATATAAGCCAATAAGCAGATTCTCAATTCCATTCTATGTGTCATTCAACAACTAGTTAAGTAGAATCATCTGAACATCAAGTCACACCATCCCTCCCTGTTCTTGCATGGGAGACAGATCCTCCCTAATATGAGTAACTCCTAAACTAACCCACACTCTTACCTGTTCAAAACTGTAAATATTACATACCATAAAAGTAATGGTGAGGACTTACAACTTTGATTTTTTACTTCTCTATGACCTACTTTTCCATGATTCTGGCTAATTGCAATATCTGACTTCTTAAAAACATTATAAAATCGAGAATGTTTAAACATGGTATGACTTGGAAGAGAATTAACATTAATAAACAAACGACAAAGTTTCCAACTTACCCCTTTGAAAACACTGGCAACAGTCTGAGCACAAAGTGAGTTTTTGCAGTTCACCAACAGATCAAACAGCATTGCCAAAAGCTTCTGCTGAACGTTTTCATCTGTTATAGCTGCGAAAAATGGTTTTGTGATCTAGACAAATAAAAAATGCAACTAAGATCAGTGGAGAAACTTGAGTTCTAAAAATGATGCTTCTATCATTCTCTTTTACAATGTGAAACTGGTTCCCAATTCAGTTTAAATGACTCGTGTACATCATCCAGTTTTGCAAAATGGGTCAAATACATTCCTTTCAAACATGTTCAGTCTACTTTATCTTCTTGAAGTCAAACATAACAAATTCTGAAAGCTCTGCATGTTTTGGTGTCTGAAAGAAATCACTGACCTGTTCGAGCGCTGTAATCTGGATGGCTGGCATTCCCGTGCACAGTTCCTCCGCTGTGTGCACAGCTTTGATAAATGTGTCTAGACTCTTCGGGTCCTTATGCAAAAGGGACACTGAATATTCATTATATTTTCCCAGAGTGAGATGCAGGGCAATGGCCTCATCTTTCAGGACAGCTGTGGGCTCCTTCTGGCTCTTCTCTAATAGTTGTTCAATCATAGGCAACAGCTGAGAAAGCACCATCTAAAGTTTGGAAATTTTATTAGTAAAAGTTATTTATACTGATTAAAAAAACATACCAACACAATGTTCCAAGACTAGAAGCTTACCCTGGAGGAAAAAACCCAACTATAATGACCTCTTAGACACAAGGATAGTTATTAATCCAAATAAGGCACCCAGGTCCCCCATAACAGTTCCGTATGTAACAGTCAAAAGCTCTAAACCCTTTAGGGGTAACAGTCTGTGGGCATCGTAAGACTTTCTGAAAACAGGAAATGAAAACTGAAGTTTTAAATTACAAAAAATAAAATTTAGCTTTTCTACCCATTTCCAACTTGGTATAATTACTATTCATTCAAATTATACATGTGAAGTCTTCAATAAGCAGGAGCCAGCCAATTAATGCTTGCAGGCCAAGTCCAGAGGGCCTCCTGTTTCTGTAATTTCTGTTTACTGAATCACAGGCAGGCTCATTTCTTTACATGCTGTCTGAGGTTGCTCTGGCAGTACGATAGCAGAGCTGAGCGGCTGCCCACAGAGTCCATAAGGCCCACAGAGCCTAAAATATTTACTATTTGGTCCTTTACCGAGGGCTCTCCAACCCCTGGGCCATGGACTGGTACTGGTCCTTGGTCTGTCAGGAATGGGGCGTACAGCAAAAGGCAAATAGAGGACGAGTGAGCAAAGCTTCACCTGTATTTACAGCCGCTTGTCATCACCTGCATTACCACCTGAATCCCATCTCCAGCCAGATCAGTGGAGGCCTCAGATTCTCATAGGAACACAAGCCCTAACCTTAAAAGTCAGGGAAGACTATCCCGAGATTGTCAAACAGAATACAGAGTCCAATAAACGCTCTTGAATCATCCTGAAACCATCTCCCCAACCCTTCTGTGGAAAAACTTTCTTGCTCAAAACCAGTCCGCGAAGACTGTCAATTCCTAGTTTAAAACTATACCAGGGATAACACAGAGCTGATACAGGCCATCTGTTCGCCTGCACCAGGACAATATAATGTAACGGCTTTTACTCCATTTTATCCCTCTTTTGGGCTTCACTAGTGGCTCAGTGGTAAAGAATTCAATGCAGGAGACAACGGTTCGATCCCTGAGGTGGGAAGATCCCCTGGAGAAGGAAATGGAAACCCACTCCAGTATTCTTTTTTTTTAATATTTATTATTTATTTATTTGGGAGGGGCGGGTTGGGGAGGGGGCGGGCGGGCCACTTCTATTGGTCTTTCATCTGTCCATTTTCATCCATCTTTGTTCTTTGGCCCATGTGGGCCTCCCATCGCAGTGGCCTCTGTTGTCCCAGAGCACCGGCTCTGGGCGCATGTGTTCCAGAGCTCCAGCTCAGTAATTGGACACATTGGTCCAGCCGCTCCGCGGCACATGGGATCTTCCCAGGCCAGTGATCGAACTGGTGCCCCTTGCACTGCAAGGTGGTGTCCTTACCCACTGGACCACCAGGGAAGCCCCCACTCCAGTATTCTTGTCAGGTAAATCCCATGGACAGAGGAGCCTGGCGGCTACAGTCCACAGGGTTGCAAAAGAGTTGAACACGACCTAGTGACTAAATGACACCCCGTTCTTACTTCTCTAAGTTGCAGTCGAGTCCAAGAATGGTAAAGTCCAGGGGAGGCTTTGGAACACTGGGACAAGGAGCAGTTCTCTCTGCTTACAGCACAACCATCACACAAGTGGCTCATCATCTTTTCTTTTGTATCACAGGCTTCCTTGGCCCCATTAAGAAAGCTCTGGTTTTTCCCACCACCCCTTCAGAAATGTACAGCCATATATATTTAAAAAATGAGGCAATGTGGCTTCCCTGGTGGTCCAGTGGGTAAAGGGTCCGCGTTGCAGTGCAAGGGGCACCGGTTCAATCCTCGGCCTAGGAAGATCCCACGTGCCGCAGAGCGGCTGGACCGCTGTGTCCAATTTCAAGTCAGTGCTCTGGAGCGCATGCGCCCAGAGCCAGTGCTCTGCAACAGCAGAGGTCACTGCAATGGGAGGTCCACGCAGGTCAAAGAATAAAGATGGATGAAAAGAAATAATTAAAAAAACAAAAGGCCAAAAAAAAAAAAAAAGAATTATCAAAAAATGAAGCAATGATTTTGGAATGTACATAGACTTTTATGCTCAAATATATTATCCTGCAGAGGATTTTCATCTGAGAATAAACAAACTGTTTTTCATTAGTGTATCACCACTGCTTTTCCCTGAGATTTTAAAATTCATTCATTTAACATCAAGTCAAAGATGAGATAGGGGTAATACACAATTTTAAAACGTAAAGAAATACACTAATGTTTGCTTTCTGTATCCTGTATCTTTCCCCAACAACAATAAAAAAAAAGTATTCACGCCTGAGTGCATGGATGTAGCTCTCACTCAGTCTTGTGCACACGTGACTAGTTACAATCATCTTTAGTAACATCACTTGGAATGGACGGCCCACTTAAATTACACATACCTCACTGCTGACACCCTGAAGTACTTTCATCAAATCTTTTGTAATATAAGATGGGCAACTATACACACAGAAAAGGAGGTTTTTCAAAGTTTCAGACAACTTCTGATGAGATTTGAGCTTCTTTTCACCCTGTAGTTCCTCAAATAAAGTTGCCAAATCCTAGGATACAAAAAAAGAAAACTGGTTTTAAAAAAGGGGTGAGGGGTGGAGTTCCATGTATTACTTATGGAAGATTCTTTCCCAAATGATCAACACAGCTAATGACTTTTCATTTCCCCTTGAAACCTGAACAGGAAACAGTATCACTACCCATCTGACAATTTACTACCAAAAGCTAAACACCAGCCTTTCAGCCAGCGACAAGATAGCAGAAATGAAACACGATTCAACAAAGGGGGAAATGGCTTACGTGTCCACGAGGGCCTGCACCCACTAAATCTTCCTTGCCACTGAGTTTACCTGAACAATGTAGGTGGCATCCGAAGTGATCTCCTCTGCTTTAGGAACCACATGATCTATGACAAGATGAAACTGGGACGCCACTCCACTGAGGGCCTGGAGACAGTGAATGGCAGCCCTGCGTACTTCTTTTGTGGGGCTTCCCAGGTTAATGAGTAGAGACGTCACCACTAAAACCAAAGAGAAAAACATTTAAATAACCATCGATAACACTGAATCGGCAGAAAGTTTCAACAGTTCCCAGGGACACATGATGAAAGTTTTCCTCCCAACTCAAACTCCCCATCTGAAGACTAGTCACTGTTAAATTTGTTCACTATTCCTGAGAAATGTTAGACACATACTGGTGTACTTGTCTGAAAATACGTGAGACTAGTGCATGCACATCCTGTTCTGCACCAACTGCTATCATACCTCAGAGTATACTGGAAGTGTTTTATCCATATTAGTATCGATATACACATATCTACATTAAATATCCTTTTAAAACTATACACACACACACACACAAACTATACACAAATGCTCCATTGTGCTTTTCATATTGTTTAAAAGTAGTAGATTACTGGTTAAAGTTTAGATTGTTCCTAGTCTTTTGACACTAAAACTGCTGCAACAAACACTCTGTACGTCCACCCCTGGACAAGCACGCAGAGGAAATAACTCATTTGTGCGTCATACTTTACAGATATTTTCTCCTGAATTGATGTTTACTTTCACTTTGTTTTTGATGTGGAAACTTTATACCTTTATAGAAGAATCTTTCTTCTAGTTTTATATGTTACTTAGAAAGGCACTCTTAAGTTATCTACCTCTATATTTAGACAGAGATCATATGTACTCCACATTTTCTTCTAAGTTTTCTTTTTAATGTGCGATCTTTGGTTCAGCTGAAATTTTTGTCTAAGGAGTAAGGCTGGAGTCAAACCTCTCTAATATTTCCAAATGATTAGTCAGATGTCCTGTTTAACAGCCAACCTAAGAACCCCACAATTTACTACCAAAAGCTAAACACCAGCCTTTCAGCCAGCGACAAGATAGCAGAAATGAAACACGATTCAACAAAGGGGGAAATGGCTTACGTGTCCACGAGGGCCTGCACCCACTAAATCTTCCTTGCCACTGAGTTTACCTGAACAATGTAGGTGGCATCCGAAGTGATCTCCTCTGCTTTAGGAACCACATGATCTATGACAAGATGAAACTGGGACGCCACTCCACTGAGGGCCTGGAGACAGTGAATGGCAGCCCTGCATCTTCTTTTGTGGGGCTTCCCAGGTTAATGAGTAGAGACGTCACCACTAAAACCAAAGAGAAAAACATTTAAATAACCATCGATAACACTGAATCGGCAGAAAGTTTCAACAGTTCCCAGGGACACATGATGAAAGTTTTCCTCCCAACTCAAACTCCCCATCTGAAGACTAGTCACTGTTAAATTTGTTCACTATTCCTGAGAAATGTTAGACACATACTGGTGTACTTGTCTGAAAATACGTGAGACTAGTGCATGCACATCCTGTTCTGCACCAACTGCTATCATACCTCAGAGTATACTGGAAGTGTTTTATCCATATTAGTATCGATATACACATATCTACATTAAATATCCTTTTAAAACTATACACACACACACACACAAACTATACACAAATGCTCCATTGTGCTTTTCATATTGTTTAAAAGTAGTAGATTACTGGTTAAAGTTTAGATTGTTCCTAGTCTTTTGACACTAAAACTGCTGCAACAAACACTCTGTACGTCCACCCCTGGACAAGCACGCAGAGGAAATAACTCATTTGTGCGTCATACTTTACAGATATTTTCTCCTGAATTGATGTTTACTTTCACTTTGTTTTTGATGTGGAAACTTTATACCTTTATAGAAGAATCTTTCTTCTAGTTTTATATGTTACTTAGAAAGGCACTCTTAAGTTATCTACCTCTATATTTAGACAGAGATCATATGTACTCCACATTTTCTTCTAAGTTTTCTTTTTAATGTGCGATCTTTGGTTCAGCTGAAATTTTTGTCTAAGGAGTAAGGCTGGAGTCAAACCTCTCTAATATTTCCAAATGATTAGTCAGATGTCCTGTTTAACAGCCAACCTAAGAACCCCACAGATCTGGGATATCAGCTTTAGCATTCATAAATCTTATTAGTATTTGAAATGCACCTATTTTTGCCAACTAGAACCATGTTCAATAAAAATGATGAAATTAGCAAGAATGCTTTTATTTCCCCAATTATGTGGCAAAAACACAAGCTTTTGAGAAGTAGTCTCATCATGTTACTCCTATTCTGCTGTCACTTAATTGGTAATTGTTACTGATTTTTACCTCATGCCTTTTCAGACCTTTGGACATGATTATATGAGTTTTCTCTAGCCAATTATGTAATAGAGCTTCTTGTTGTGAACCAATTTTGTACTGTTGGAATGAACTCTGGGGAAATGTTTACTTTCTAAAATAATGCTGCTGGACCTAATGAATATTTCATTTAGAATTTTTATATTACTTTTCAAAGCACCCATCACCTTTTGTCTATAAGCATGCTGTGCTGGTTTTAAACAGAGAATCTGGAAGCTTTCCTTCATTCTATGCCCTGCACAGTCAACAGCACTGAAATAAATTGGCTTCAAGGATCTGGTAAAATACATCTGTGAAGTCTACTGAATGAGGGTTTTTTGAAGAGAAGTTTCTGGGGTAGAGAATTGAATTCCTTTTATGGTACTTATTTATGCTTTACTCCATGTTATTTACTGGGGCAAATTTTGTTGACTTTGATCTTGCTTGAAATGATCCATTCTATATGTATATACTTCTGGAATGCTAAGAAACCATGTGACAAACTTTTATACCTTTCTAATAAGGTCATATAAAAGCTATACCTTCCTGGTCTTAGAAAAGTAATTTATAAAATAAATCCAGAAATGAACAGCTGAAAAGTTGAATTCATACAAAGGGCAGCTTCAGGCTAAGGTATCTGTATGCTTACGTTCCCAGTATAGTGGGGACAGATCTTTCAGAAAAATACAAATTCAAAGACAAATTCAAAGTACTAACTGCTATGGTTACTACATTCAGGTAAGAAACTGGAACCCAAGATAAGTAAAAACTACAGTATTTAAATAATCAGCTTTTAGGAATGTCGTTCCATTTAAAAATTTATGTGATTTCTTTCAACTACTTTTATATTTAAAATAGTCTATTTTACAAGTTGAAAAAATATTTGAGTCTGCTTTTATACATATAAACTTACTATATTGATAGAGCATATCAAACCAACAACAGCCTCCAGCTTACAAATGTTAAATACTTATTCATTCAGCAAAGATTTACTCTATGGGAGCCTGAGCTGGAATGTGTCTTTAAATGTAAAGTAATAAATGGTGGTCAGATTCCCAAGCCACTGACAGTTAACTCAATACTGTTTTAATACTGCAAACCCTTTTTCTCTGGAAGAACATCATATTTTTTATACGATAACAAACACCATACGAAAATTTACACCATATATTTACATGTGATGTAAATATATGAAAACAAACACCAACCGACACCTCCCAGACTCTCCACGAACAAGGTATGGAGAGAGGCTCACTGCAGACTCCCAGTGGAGCGCTCTAAGGACAGGTACTGCCCTCTACCAGAGGCCCTGGGAGTGCTAGTGGCCCTGGAGTGTCCAAGCAGAACAGAAGCCATCTCTGTTTTGAGTACTGTGACATGTCTAGGCAGCATAAATGCAAAAGAAAGGGGAAGGTGACAGAAAGCACTAGCAGGGGTATGTAAGGGGGCTTGGAAAATAATTTCAAAAATAATATATGGGGATTCCCTAGTGGTCTGGTGGGTAGAGAGTCTGCCTTGCAGTGCAAGGAGCACCGGTTTCGACCCCTGACCTAGGAGGATCCCGCATGCTGCAGAGCGGCTGGACTGGTGTGTACAATTACAATCCCACACTCTGGAGCACATGCATCCGGAGCCAGTGCTTCGTGGCGAGGGGGCCGCTGCAGTGGGAGGCTCACATGGGCTGAAGAATAAAGATGGATGAAAAATAAATAAATAAAAATCAATAAAAAGAGGCCAAAAATTATAAAAGGTATATATGTGCAACTGAATCACTGTGCTGTGTACCTAAAACACTGTAAGTCAACTATACTTCCATAAAATATATATATATATTAAGGAAACAAAGAAAAGAAACATCCATGAAGGTCACATCCAAAAAGCCTGAATAACCTTCTTAAAAGTAAATCCAGGATTTCCCTGGTCGTTCAGTGGTTGACAATCTACCTGCCAATGCAGGGACAGGGGCTCAATCCCTGGTCCAAGACTCCACATGCTATGAGGCAACTAAGTCATGGCGCTAAGTCCATGTGCCATGACTATTGAGCCCATGTACCCTCTAGCCTGTGCTCTGCAGTAAGATAAGCCACCTCAATGAGAATTGTATGTATCAAAAACAGAGGAGCCCCCACTCACAACTAGAGAAAGCCTGAGTGCAACAAAGACCCAATGCAGCCAAAAAAATAAATTTAAAAATAAAGATAAATCCATCTAAAAAGGGGACTGCAATTTTATAGTAAGTAGTTGAGAAAGAATTACATTCGTGGGATTTTATTTTGGAAATAAAACTTAAAATTATATGTCTCACATATGACAAAATTTTGGTTACAATCGCAATTATGTCCTCTTTAAAGGAGCTAATAAAAGATAAACATTGAGAAAATGTTCTGAGAAAAATGACCATTCACTTTGCTTTCACAGAACATATATAAAGAGTGATCTGTGAATAGAAAACTTGATCAAGACCATGTTCAAATTCCCCACAGGCCACTCTTACCCCTCTAGAACTAAAATGATTCCATCATCTGTGTCAACTTCCTCATCTTCAGTCACTATAGGATCTGATTCTGCCAGATCCTCTCATTTTGACAGGGACAGAATAGAATAGTTAAGTAGTTGAAAAGTCCCAGTAAGGGACTGTAGGTGGAAAGGTAAAATCTGAGAAAAGTTGGGAGACCAGTAAGTTAAAGATAACTCAAGAATACTGCTCCTTATTCAACAAAGCGGGAAGAGCTGGGGAAGGAAGAGCTAATGATGTATGTCTTATGTCTGCATCTAAGTCTACTTGAAGATGGTAGACTTCTACCCTCCTATATATATGTTGCTTCCCACCCAAAGGAGCCAGAGCAGAGCTTTCCTGCCTGCCCGCTTGCCCTATCCTAATAAATCCTCTTCTTGACTATCACTCTGCCTTTCGCTGAATTCCTTCTGCGTTGAGGCACAAAGAACCTGAGTCTTAATGGGTCCAGATGCTAGGTGAGTGCTGGACTAAGTCCCGGCCACATAAGTTCAAGTCCCAAGCTGGGTTTTGGCTGGGGTTAAGCCTCAGCCACATGGGTTCGAGTCCGAGACAGGGTTTTGGCTAGAATTCAAGCTACAGTCACGTGAGTTCAAGTCCCAAACAGGGTTTGATCAGGTCTGGGCCCTGGGTCTCAAATCAAGGTAGAATCCTTTCAATTTGTCCAAAGCTTTGTAAGTCAATCCACTACTCAAGATCATATTAATCGGGCTTCCCTGGTGGTCCAGTGGTAAGGACACCGCCTGTGCAAGGGGCGCCGGTTCGATCCCTGGCCTGGGAAGATCCCACGTGCCGCAGAGCAGCTGGACCAAGCCGGAGCTCTGGAGCGCATGCGCCCAGAGCTGACGCTCTGCGATGACAGACGCCACTGCAATGGGAGGCCCACAGGAGCCAAAGAACAAAGACGGATGAAAACAGAGAAATGAAAGACCAACAGAAGTGGCCCGCCCATCCCCCTCCCTCCCCACCCCACCCCCCAAAAGATAAATAAATAAAATAAATGTTAAAAAAAAAAAAGGATCATATTAATCAACTTCATGAAATTCCGCATTTTGCAAAATTTATAACTGCACTTTATAAAAAACGTTAAGTTTTATTTTGGGGTTTCATTACTGAGCACCCAACCTGAAAATTACTTCACATCTGATACAACAGATAAACCCAGGAGGGTTGCCTGAATGGAGACCAATTGTATAACCAATCAGTCAAATACTGAACTGTATTAAGATGGTTTGATTTGGTTGGTTCCTGGACAGCCCTGTTAGTATTCCAAATTTGAAGAATTGGACAGTAAAAGTCCACAATTAAGTCACCTACCATTTTGGTTATCTGCTTCGGTAAAATTTTGCAACTGACATTTAGAACTTGAAAGCAATACTTAGAAGTAACCAGAAACAGTCTACATATACACAAATACATATACACACACATATACAACCACAGAGCAAGAGTATGCACTCACAATAAAAGAAAGAAATTGTTCGAACCACAACTTTCATACACCTCACCCAGAGAAGGTCATGACAGAACAGGACAAGACTCCTTGTAGTACCTGGAGAAGAGGCAGATGCCAGCTGATGCTTCCACTGAGCCTCCTGAGAAGAGAGCATGGCACAGCCCACATAAAGAGCTTGTGTCTGCAGCGCCGCTGTCACTCTGCAGTTAAGCGGATTTGAAAGGCTGGAACCATAGGTCCATAAAACAGAAAAGAACTTGAATAACTGAAAAACATCTTCTAAATGTACCTAGGGAAAAAAAAAAAAAAGACGGTGAAGCTTAATTTTTACTCAGTCTGTAAAGTGTTAACTGCTATGCTGTGTCTGACTCTTTGTGATCCACAGATTACAGCCTGCCAGGCTGCTCTGTCTGTGGAATTTTCCAGGCAAGAATACTGGAAGAATACTACTCCAGGGGAATCTTCTCAATCCAGGGACTGAACCCATGTCTTTCACATTGCCGGTTAATTCTTTACCATCTAAGCCACCAGGGAAACCCTTTACTCAAATAAGTTGGTTCCAAATCTTCTTTCCACTAATGTACAATTATAAAAAACAACTCGCTGCAATGCTTTGTCTAGTCACTTAAAATTAATCTATGCTGGGTACTCTAACCCCTTGTGACTGTTCAGAGTAAGGATCATATTAATCAACTTCATGAAATACCGCAGTTTGAAAAATTTATAACTGCACTTTATAAAAAACGTTAAGTTTTATTTTGGGGTTTCATTACTGAGCACCCAACCTGAAAATTACTTCACATCTGATACAACAGATAAACCCAGGAGGGTTGCCTGAATGGAGACCAATTGTATAACCAATCAGTCAAATACTGAACTGTATTAAGATGGTTTGATTTGGTTGGTTCCTGGACAGCCCTGTTAGTATTCCAAATTTGAAGAATTGGACAGTAAAAGTCCACAATTAAGTCACCTACCATTTTGGTTATCTGCTTCGGTAAAATTTTGCAACTGACATTTAGAACTTGAAAGCAATACTTAGAAGTAACCAGAAACAGTCTACATATACACAAATACATATACACACACATATACAACCACAGAGCAAGAGTATGCACTCACAATAAAAGAAAGAAATTGTTCGAACCACAACTTTCATACACCTCACCCAGAGAAGGTCATGACAGAACAGGACAAGACTCCTTGTAGTACCTGGAGAAGAGGCAGATGCCAGCTGATGCTTCCACTGAGCCTCCTGAGAAGAGAGCATGGCACAGCCCACATAAAGAGCTTGTGTCTGCAGCGCCGCTGTCACTCTGCAGTTAAGCGGATTTGAAAGGCTGGAACCATAGGTCCATAAAACAGAAAAGAACTTGAATAACTGAAAAACATCTTCTAAATGTACCTAGGGAAAAAAAAAAAAAAGACGGTGAAGCTTAATTTTTACTCAGTCTGTAAAGTGTTAACTGCTATGCTGTGTCTGACTCTTTGTGATCCACAGATTACAGCCTGCCAGGCTGCTCTGTCTGTGGAATTTTCCAGGCAAGAATACTGGAAGAATACTACTCCAGGGGAATCTTCTCAATCCAGGGACTGAACCCATGTCTTTCACATTGCCGGTTAATTCTTTACCATCTAAGCCACCAGGGAAACCCTTTACTCAAATAAGTTGGTTCCAAATCTTCTTTCCACTAATGTACAATTATAAAAAACAACTCGCTGCAATGCTTTGTCTAGTCACTTAAAATTAATCTATGCTGGGTACTCTAACCCCCTGGGAAGGATGTAAAAGAATTCAGAGGACTGACTGGTAGTGGTATTCAGAGTACTTCCCTATGATTTGGGACTTGAACGCATTTAATAACAATGAAAAGGCTGAGGTCGCCAAGCTGACAACCCACAGAAGTGATGCTGGGAAGCCTCACTAAGAAAAGTGCTTTAAGGGTGGAGGGGCTTGTGTCAACCGTGTCAAATGCTGCTCAAAGGGTAAAACAAGGATAAAGAACTGAGCATTGGACCTGGCAGCACAGAGGTCACAGTGCTGTGACAAAATCTCTGCACTGAGTGACTCTGCACATCCTCAATCGCCTCTCTGCACCACAGTTTCTCTTTGGTAAGGGCATCAGCCAGCCAGACATACTGGGCCACTGTGACTGTTAAACACCTGAGCCGGCCTAACACGTTAGGAAGCCGGCAGCAAAGTCAGTCTCTCTGCAACCTACTGACTAGCGTCATGATCCAGCACTGCTTTACAAGGCCCGCCTCCATCATTACACACACTTCACTGCTTAAAGGTCTGCTTTCTTTTTCATTAAAAACGAACATAACTAAAATAGTCCCCACGGTCATCTTCAAGGGAGGAGGAGTCTGTCTGAGAAAGATGACTTGGTACCTTAATGAAAAGTTTCATCAGAACACGAAAATGCATGGCATCAGCGCCGCTGAGAACCATCTCGAAGAGCCCAATGAGCAAGCACAGGTAGTCTCTGCTGTCTTCCTGCAGCTGTTCAGGATTCCACCATATATCGCCTACAGGGACGTGAGAGAAGACACAGGGCATAAGCTTATGTGAATACACTGCTGAGAACTGTTCATTCAAGACAAAGAACACTACAGAATCAGTATTTCAGTCTGTCCTACCTTTAGGAAAAGATTTAGGAGCTTTTAGTGCGTGAATAAAATTTTTCAAGAATACTACTCCAGGGAATCTTCTCAATCCAGGGACTGAACCCATGTCTTTCACATTGCCGGTTAATTCTTTACCATCTAAGCCACCAGGGAAACCCTTTACTCAAATAAGTTGGTTCCAAATCTTCTTTCCACTAATGTACAATTATAAAAAACAACTCGCTGCAATGCTTTGTCTAGTCACTTAAAATTAATCTATGCTGGGTACTCTAACCCCCTGGGAAGGATGTAAAAGAATTCAGAGGACTGACTTGTAGTGGTATTCAGAGTACTTCCCTATGATTTGGGACTTGACGCATTTAATAACAATGAAAAGGCTGAGGTCGCCAAGCTGACAACCCACAGAAGTGATGCTGGGAAGCCTCACTAAGAAAAGTGCTTTAAGGGTGGAGGGGCTTGTGTCAACCGTGTCAAATGCTGCTCAAAGGGTAAAACAAGGATAAAGAACTGAGCATTGGACCTGGCAGCACAGAGGTCACAGTGCTGTGACAAAATCTCTGCACTGAGTGACTCTGCACATCCTCAATCGCCTCTCTGCACCACAGTTTCTCTTTGGTAAGGGCATCAGCCAGCCAGACATACTGGGCCACTGTGACTGTTAAACACCTGAGCCGGCCTAACACGTTAGGAAGCCGGCAGCAAAGTCAGTCTCTCTGCAACCTACTGACTAGCGTCATGATCCAGCACTGCTTTACAAGGCCCGCCTCCATCATTACACACACTTCACTGCTTAAAGGTCTGCTTTCTTTTTCATTAAAAACGAACATAACTAAAATAGTCCCCACGGTCATCTTCAAGGGAGGAGGAGTCTGTCTGAGAAAGATGACTTGGTACCTTAATGAAAAGTTTCATCAGAACACGAAAATGCATGGCATCAGCGCCGCTGAGAACCATCTCGAAGAGCCCAATGAGCAAGCACAGGTAGTCTCTGCTGTCTTCCTGCAGCTGTTCAGGATTCCACCATATATCGCCTACAGGGACGTGAGAGAAGACACAGGGCATAAGCTTATGTGAATACACTGCTGAGAACTGTTCATTCAAGACAAAGAACACTACAGAATCAGTATTTCAGTCTGTCCTACCTTTAGGAAAAGATTTAGGAGCTTTTAGTGCGTGAATAAAATTTTTCAGTGAAAACAGGAGTAAAACTGAGTCCTCCACGGCAATCATCTGGGCAGCTTTGGCCTGTTTTACGTAATGTGCCCACAGCTCCAATGGTATCCCTCTGTCCATCATCAGCTCGAAATGCCATTCCGAGGGGATCTCCTGAAATGTCAGAGGAGAACAAAAACTGTCTTAATTTAAAGGGGTCCTGAACATGAGTTACAGAGATGGACTACAATGGCTGTTACAGTTGGGTAATGCATAAAACTTTGTCTAGTACATGTATTTGGGTAGGGAGAAGATG
This sequence comes from Tragulus kanchil, assembly GCA_022376925.1. Taxonomy (NCBI): domain Eukaryota; kingdom Metazoa; phylum Chordata; class Mammalia; order Artiodactyla; family Tragulidae; genus Tragulus; species Tragulus kanchil. The sequence goes on along the minus strand of JAIOJX010000005.1, from coordinate 98,435,196 downwards.
ACTTGCTTATTCAGAATTTTTAAGAGGTCTAACCATCAGTATTCACAAGAAAAGTTCAGTGTGACTTCCTTTTATTTAGATTTTCTTAAAACATCCCTAAAACTAAATGTTATTCAAATTAATTATACTTATCAAATAAAGGGTAGGCATGTTTCTAAACAGAAGATAAGGAATTGGCCTTCCAAGAGATCCTTAAAGGGTCTTTTCTCATTTCACACTGTTATTGCTGATCTGAAGAAGGTACATGGTCAAATCCCCAAACCTGCAGAGGATTCTAAAAACAAGAGTCACACGTGAAGGTGCATAGAGATTACTCTCAAATGCCAAAAGGAAGTTTGAGAAATAGTGCAGGAAACGACAAAGGAGGCTCTGTACAGGTTGAGTACAGAGTAGCAACTTGCAAGTAAAGTAACCAAAAGCCACTTTCAAGATAATGTCTCTGCTGAGGGATTTCATCAGTTCAGCGCTGCCGCTATAGGCAAAAAGATGCTCAAGACTCTAAGAAAAGGTAACAAATCTAAAACAGCCTGTTACCTATGTATTTATAAAACGTTCAATCTGCCCATACTTTACCACTGAGAACAGAGTCTAGGTCAACAAACTTTCAAAATAATAAAGAAAGAAGAAGGGTTCATCTGGCTTACTTTTTTTTTTTTTTTTTCTATTTTTTTGGCTGAGTCTCGAGGTTTGTGGGATCTCAGTTCCACATCCAGGAATCAAACCTGGGCCCCTTCATCCAAGCCCTACAGAATCAGTATTTCAGTCTGTCCTACCTTTAGGAAAAGATTTAGGAGCTTTTAGTGCGTGAATAAAATTTTTCAGTGAAAACAGGAGTAAAACTGAGTCCTCCACGGCAATCATCTGGGCAGCTTTGGCCTGTTTTACGTAATGTGCCCACAGCTCCAATGGTATCCCTCTGTCCATCATCAGCTCGAAATGCCATTCCGAGGGGATCTCCTGAAATGTCAGAGGAGAACAAAAACTGTCTTAATTTAAAGGGGTCCTGAACATGAGTTACAGAGATGGACTACAATGGCTGTTACAGTTGGGTAATGCATAAAACTTTGTCTAGTACATGTATTTGGGTAGGGAGAAGATGACTTGCTTATTCAGAATTTTTAAGAGGTCTAACCATCAGTATTCACAAGAAAAGTTCAGTGTGACTTCCTTTTATTTAGATTTTCTTAAAACATCCCTAAAACTAAATGTTATTCAAATTAATTATACTTATCAAATAAAGGGTAGGCATGTTTCTAAACAGAAGATAAGGAATTGGCCTTCCAAGAGATCCTTAAAGGGTCTTTTCTCATTTCACACTGTTATTGCTGATCTGAAGAAGGTACATGGTCAAATCCCCAAACCTGCAGAGGATTCTAAAAACAAGAGTCACACGTGAAGGTGCATAGAGATTACTCTCAAATGCCAAAAGGAAGTTTGAGAAATAGTGCAGGAAACGACAAAGGAGGCTCTGTACAGGTTGAGTACAGAGTAGCAACTTGCAAGTAAAGTAACCAAAAGCCACTTTCAAGATAATGTCTCTGCTGAGGGATTTCATCAGTTCAGCGCTGCCGCTATAGGCAAAAAGATGCTCAAGACTCTAAGAAAAGGTAACAAATCTAAAACAGCCTGTTACCTATGTATTTATAAAACGTTCAATCTGCCCATACTTTACCACTGAGAACAGAGTCTAGGTCAACAAACTTTCAAAATAATAAAGAAAGAAGAAGGGTTCATCTGGCTTACTTTTTTTTTTTTTTTTTCTATTTTTTTGGCTGAGTCTCGAGGTTTGTGGGATCTCAGTTCCACATCCAGGAATCAAACCTGGGCCCCAACAGTGAAAGCACTGAGTCCCACCAAAATAATACAAATTATTAACCAAAGGAATGAAACAATATTATTCAAAAACTAACTTAAGTGAACTCCTTACCAACACATGTAGTTAAGTACAGCTTGGATAACTGCCCAAGAGAGATGATGCAGGGTAGAGTCAATTATCAGACACAAACACTGCAAATCTGAAATCCCATGACTCTATTACATCTCCTACAAAAGGAAGAGAGTGCCAAGGCCGCCTCATATTTCACCCCTAGCATTCAGACTCAGTCTCCAATTTTCAGTTCTACTGTGACTGACAGGCAAGGTGGTCTCAACGTTCAACTTTCTAGAGACTCTGCCCTTCTTACCACTGTAGTAATGACACTTTCGAGCTTCTTTATTTTTTTCTGCAACAAACTGAAGACTCTTGTTGCAAATGGAAAGTGAGTTTCTTTCAAAGACGAACAGCAGGAGACAAGCACAGCCATGACCATGTGGAAAGTCACTTTCTGCTTCAGGCTAAGGGACTCCTTCTTTCCAACACCTATTAAATCCTCCACCTTGAAAAATAAACCAACTCCATTAATAGCAGCTCTTGGTTTGTATAAAAACCATTTTCTCAGCCACACTTGCCCTCTGCAATGGCCGACAATCTATTTGCGGAATATGCTTCTCTCTGAACCTGAATAAATCCATTTATTACTCATCAAAAAAAAAAAAAAACACGATTTTCTCAACCTCTTCCTATCTAGGTTATCATGCGATCTCTATTTAGAGACGATAAATATAAAGCCTTAGAAAAACTAGCAAGCATTGACTTCTGAGTAATTACATAGTTTCAGACATAATGAACACAATTGCACCTGCCAACTAGATAAATGTTTTCATGTCTTTATAGGTTTATTTACCAAGGCGAAAGAAAATTTCTCCTCTTTTAGGTTATATTCTGTTCTTCCAAAAAATTATGACTTCAATATTTTAAATGAGAGTGGGAAAAAGGTTAAAAAAGTACACATTATACTCCTACTGGTTTAATAAATCACACAATGAAATAAATTATATGTTAAAGATTTCAAACAACCTGTAAAATACATTAAACAATACTATATGTTTTAAAACAAAACAAAGTACTCAAGAACAGAAAAGTTATTTTTAAAAAAATAATCTAGTAAAGCAATCACTGAGAATCCAACAAAACTATGACAAGGAAGCCCAGGGGCTGGACTTAAATAGCATACCTATCATCTTTTTTGGGGGGGGTGGGGAGGTGGGCGGGCCACTTCTATTGGTCTTTCATTTATCTATTTTCATCCATCTTTTGTTCTTTGGCTCCTGTGGGCCTCCCATCGCGGTGGCCTCTGTTGTCGCAGAGCACCGGCTCTGGGCGCATGCGCTCCAGAGCTCCGGCTCAGTAATTGGACACATCGGTTCAGCCGCTCCACGGCACGTGGGATTTTCCCAGGCCAGGGATCGAACCGGTGCCCCTTGCATTGCAAGGCGGTGTTCTTACCTACTGAACTACCAGGGAAGCTCCCATACCTACCATTTTTAACATTGAAGAGGGATCCCCTAAATTTATGTTGGCAGCCAACAGCTCAATCATCTTCTGATTTGCTACACCAATGAGTTCTTCTGACCTTGTGCTTTTAATTACATTTTCAAGAGCTGTTTAAAAAAAAAAATGTATATATATGTATATGTATATATCTATATAAGAATCGAATGCCAGGGCCCTTATGGGACCCAACACTCAACTTAAAGAGCATGCAGAGTAAGGAATTGAGGCAAAAGTTTTACAATTTTCCTAAATTTTTAAAAATCTTGCTGGCACATAACAATTTTAAATAACAATCACTGCCCATTTTTAACTGTGGTTATCTTCTTTTTTAAAATGTCACTTGTTCACTTTTTCTAGGAAACAACTGCATTTCTTACTTTCTTTCCAGCCTCTTAACAAAGGATGCAGAGAGCAAATTCCTGATTTTGATAAATAGACAGCCATTTTCATCTCAGCAGATTCCATATCATCACTGTCGATGACCATGAATGGCAGAAGATGTACCACCACCTGATTGGACAACTGGTCATTTCTCAGTATTTCTTCTTTAATTAGTATGTCTTGCATCGATTGTATCTTAATCATAAAAATCATTAATTACAAAAACACACAATGAAATAAATTATATGTTAAAGATTTCAAACAACCTGTAAAATACATTAAACAATACTATATGTTTTAAAACAAAACAAAGTACTCAAGAACAGAAAAGTTATTTTTAAAAAAATAATCTAGTAAAGCAATCACTGAGAATCCAACAAAACTATGACAAGGAAGCCCAGGGGCTGGACTTAAATAGCATACCTATCATCTTTTTTTGGGGGGGTGGGGAGGGAGGGGTGGGCGGGCCACTTCTATTGGTCTTTCATTTATCTATTTTCATCCATCTTTTGTTCTTTGGCTCCTGTGGGCCTCCCATCGCGGTGGCCTCTGTTGTCGCAGAGCACCGGCTCTGGGCGCATGCGCTCCAGAGCTCCGGCTCAGTAATTGGACACATCGGTTCAGCCGCTCCACGGCACGTGGGATTTTCCCAGGCCAGGGATCGAACCGGTGCCCCTTGCATTGCAAGGCGGTGTTCTTACCTACTGAACTACCAGGGAAGCTCCCATACCTACCATTTTTAACATTGAAGAGGGATCCCCTAAATTTATGTTGGCAGCCAACAGCTCAATCATCTTCTGATTTGCTACACCAATGAGTTCTTCTGACCTTGTGCTTTTAATTACATTTTCAAGAGCTGTTTAAAAAAAAAAATGTATATATATGTATATGTATATATCTATATAAGAATCGAATGCCAGGGCCCTTATGGGACCCAACACTCAACTTAAAGAGCATGCAGAGTAAGGAATTGAGGCAAAAGTTTTACAATTTTCCTAAATTTTTAAAAATCTTGCTGGCACATAACAATTTTAAATAACAATCACTGCCCATTTTTAACTGTGGTTATCTTCTTTTTTAAAATGTCACTTGTTCACTTTTTCTAGGAAACAACTGCATTTCTTACTTTCTTTCCAGCCTCTTAACAAAGGATGCAGAGAGCAAATTCCTGATTTTGATAAATAGACAGCCATTTTCATCTCAGCAGATTCCATATCATCACTGTCGATGACCATGAATGGCAGAAGATGTACCACCACCTGATTGGACAACTGGTCATTTTCTCTCAGTATTTCTTCTTTAATTAGTATGTCTGCTGCTATCTCAAGTACCTTGTACCTAAAAGACACAGAAACACATTTGGTTAAGACACATTAGAGACTTCAGTTCAGCAAAAACTCATCACTACATTTTCCCAGCTCAACTGACACTATCCTGGTTTCTTTACTAAACATTTTATTAACACTATCAAGATATCACTTAAACTCCAGGCTAACAAAAATCCAAAGGGGTTATTTGGGATTAATTTTAAACCAATCCTATCAGATCTTTTTTTTTTGAGAAATCATTAGATTAACTATAACATAAAACACCACATATCACAGGTCCCAATCCCACTAGAAATCCAAGATTCACTATTAAGTTCAAAAAATACTATCTGAACACATACTATGTGCTAGGAACTATGCAAAATACAAAAATGTGTAAGGGCTTCCCTGGTGGTCCAGCGGGTAAAGACTCCGCCTTGCAGTGCAAGGGGCGCCGGTTTGATCCCTGGCCCAGGAAGACGCAAAGTGGCTGGATCGGTGTGTCCAATTACGAGCCAGCGCTCCAGAGAGCATGTACCCAGAGCCAGCATACTGCAATGAGAGAGGCCACTCCAATGGGAGGCCCACACAGGCCAAAGAATAAAGATGGATGAGAAAATAAATTTTAAAAAAAAGGTCAAAATTAAAAAAAAAAATTCTAAGACATGGTCTCACTCTCTAAAGACCTTAGTTTTCCATGCAAAAAGCTTAGGTGCCAAAAAAGAAATAATTTTAAAAGCTCATCATTATTACAGAAAGTGTCATGTGCCTCTGAGCTTATTTTTCTTTAAAATGTCACTTGTTCACTTTTTCGAGGAAACAACTGCATTTCTTACTTTCTTTCCAGCCTCTTAACAAAGGATGCAGAGAGCAAATTCCTGATTTTGATAAATAGACAGCCATTTTCATCTCAGCAGATTCCATATCATCACTGTCGATGACCATGAATGGCAGAAGATGTACCACCACCTGATTGGACAACTGGTCATTTTCTCTCAGTATTTCTTCTTTAATTAGTATGTCTGCTGCTATCTCAAGTACCTTGTACCTAAAAGACACAGAAACACATTTGGTTAAGACACATTAGAGACTTCAGTTCAGCAAAAACTCATCACTACATTTTCCCAGCTCAACTGACACTATCCTGGTTTCTTTACTAAACATTTTATTAACACTATCAAGATATCACTTAAACTCCAGGCTAACAAAAATCCAAAGGGGTTATTTGGGATTAATTTTAAACCAATCCTATCAGATCTTTTTTTTTTGAGAAATCATTAGATTAACTATAACATAAAACACCACATATCACAGGTCCCAATCCCACTAGAAATCCAAGATTCACTATTAAGTTCAAAAAATACTATCTGAACACATACTATGTGCTAGGAACTATGCAAAATACAAAAATGTGTAAGGGCTTCCCTGGTGGTCCAGCGGGTAAAGACTCCGCCTTGCAGTGCAAGGGGCGCCGGTTTGATCCCTGGCCCAGGAAGACGCAAAGTGGCTGGATCGGTGTGTCCAATTACGAGCCAGCGCTCCAGAGAGCATGTACCCAGAGCCAGCATACTGCAATGAGAGAGGCCACTCCAATGGGAGGCCCACACAGGCCAAAGAATAAAGATGGATGAGAAAATAAATTTTAAAAAAAAGGTCAAAATTAAAAAAAAAAATTCTAAGACATGGTCTCACTCTCTAAAGACCTTAGTTTTCCATGCAAAAAGCTTAGGTGCCAAAAAAGAAATAATTTTAAAAGCTCATCATTATTACAGAAAGTGTCATGTGCCTCTGAGCTTATTTTTTCTTTAATATGTTTATATTTGGTTTTAGTTATAAAGTAACACATTATCCTTGTAAAAAAATCCACAAAATTATATAAAGTAAAATATTAAAGTTCCCTCTCACCCTACTTTCCAGATCTTGGTATTATATTATACATTTTTTTTTTCCTTAAAAAAATTTTCAAAAACAAGAGAATACTGAAATGAACGCATATAAAACAAAATAAAACTGAACTTAATACAAGAATTTCACTAATTTATTTGTAAGAGAAGATATAAATACATACCATCCTCTATTTTTTGAAAGTTCTGCTCTACGAAAGAGATTCAGGAGATGTGAAACTGTCACTTCTGAACTAAAGTGTTGTTTGAAAATCTAGAGAGAAAAAAAATACCACAAATGAATTTTTACTTGCTTCAAATATGGAACTTATTAGAGAAACTAAAAAAAATTATGAATTATAAAGAATTTACCTCCCAAGAATCCCAATATAATTTAAAAGTTGTATGCAAGCAATTTCTCAAAAGTGGCACTCAGAAGCTAATTTCCCATGACCCCTAGGAATTTACTATTAATAAAAAATTCAAAAAGCAATTTTCCATTTTAAAAGAACTTCCAATATACAAAGTTGTGTAATCTAATTACTCCCACATACTTTCCCCAACTAGGCTAAAATCTGTACTCTCAACAGAACATATTCCCCAAAAAAGAATAATTTCCAAATATATTATTTCTAAACATACTCCTGCCTAGAGAAGAGATTCATGTGAAAAGTTTAAGTAAATATTTATAGCCAAACATGCAATTCCCTGAACAACAAATTCACTCACCTCGAAAGCACTTACAGCTGACAAAACCACATCTATACTGTCATCACCTAATCGGGTTAAAATAGCTTCTTTTATGAAAGACTCGTCGATACTCTCCTGAGCAATAGAAAAAAAAATTAATTTAGCTGTTACTAAAACCTCTTGAGACTTGACAATCGAAAGGAAGTATGGTTTTGTGAAAAGCACTCCAGAATTCCAGTCAAGAAACACAGGCTCTGCTGCCCCAGGTGCGAATTCAAAACTAAGCCCTCCTGAACTTGACAATCTCTAGAAGTCCTTTTTAGATGAGTAATTGCTCGGTACACATTTTTTCCAGTTTTCACTGAAAATAAAAGATATATAACTGAAATACAATTTCTGACTTAAAGAGTTCATCCTGTTAAAATGAGAACCTTCATGTTAGGATTGCACAGACTACAGAACCAAAATGCCTAGGTTAACATCCTAGCTCTACCACCTAATTAGTTGTGAGACCTGGAGTAAGTTCCTTAACCTTCCTAAGCCTCATCATTCTCATCTGTAAAATAGGGCTAATAACAGTTTCTTTCTCAAAAGCTTGCTACAGATCAGTAATATATATCAATGCTTAAAACAGTGCCTTAGACACAAGCAGTGTTAAAAGTGAGCTATTAATTTTCAAGGTTTTTACAAGGATGATGACAAGCAGTGATGATACGGACTCTGCCAGAAAAAGTTCATGTTTTTCTTTGAAATTACAAAAGAAAGCATAAAGTCACTCACAAAACAGAAAAATAAGATTGCGAACCCAACTGAATCTATCTCTGCCTGAAAGTGGTGAAAAAAAAATTAAAAAGTAAATAATCCTATAGGAAAAAAAAGTAAATCAGAAGGTTGGGAGACAAAAGTAAAATCCCCCAAACTCACAAAACTAAAGTCAAAACTTAGGGTCAAATGTCAACTTTTTCTCAAAAGCTAATAACAGCCCAATAGCACAATCTGGAATTCTGAAACAGAAGAGAACCTGAGCCCAGATGTTAATGGAGAAGTGAAAAGAAAATCAATGCATGCGAAGACAGACATTAACTACAGTTACAATACTTAAGGCTGTTAAATTATTCATATATACTGCCCTACACTAAAAAACTAACAAATTCAGGGGTATGACTGGATTAAGAGTAAAAGAAGGACAGATGAGAATGGTTTCAAGAATATTAGGAGATTCCAGGAACCCCTTAATTATTATAAGCACTGAAATCTTCCTATTACAACAAAGAACACTATTCACTTGAGTTTACTTATCCAACAAGTCAGACAAATCTACCAGCAACTTATTACAAAAACCACAACTCGTACCAGATCAGGACTGAATTAAGCAAAGCAGTATTTTTCAAATTTGAATATATCAACCATTTTAAAAAGTATAACTCTTTAAAAATATAAAAAATAGGGCTTTGCTGGTGGTCTAATGGGTAAAGAGTACACCTTGCAGTGCAAGGGGCACTGGTTCGATCCCTGGCCTGGGAAGATTCCACATGCCACAGAGCAGCTGGACCGGTGTGTCCAATTACAAGTCAGCACTCTGGAGCCCATGTACCCTGAGCCAGTGCTCTGCAGGGAGAGAGGCCACTGCAATGGGAGGTCCACACAGGTCAAAGAATAAAGATGGACGAAAATGAATAAATAAAAAAACAATAAAAGAGGCCAAAAAATTTTTAAATATATACATATACAATAAAAAAACTTTTTCAAAGTATTTTTAAAATTTCAAGTCGAAAGCAAAAAAACTAAACAAAACAGTAGCAAAATGAAATAAACTTAATGTGGTAAGTATGATTAGCTGAAATTAAACTCTACTTGCAATATAAATCTGGTTTTAATGGCTATGACACAAGTTTAGAGTTCAGTGTGCTTATGCTAATATATGATATTGAGAAACTAAACTCTCCTACCATTTCTCTCCAGTCCAAAAATTTCTCAAATTTTCAACTGGCAGTACATGAGGTTATTTTAGATATTACATAGATGAACATTCTTATTTCAAACTGTACTAACTATAATAAAATGTATATACAATTTGCACTTCAAATCCATGCCTTAAAAGCTATGTAAAACAGATGAAGAGAATAAAGAAGTACAAATCTAGTAGGTACAAATTCTATTCTGTACCTAGTAGGTATAAATTTATAAGTTACAAGGACTTACTGCATAGCATAAGGAATGTAGTCAATATTTTATACTGACTTTGTATAAAGTATAACATAAAAATACTGAATTACTAAGTTGTATACTTGAAATACTATACTGTACCTGAAGCTATTACAACATAGTTTCTTACTTGGCTATACCTCAGGACAAAATAAAGTTAAAGTTAGTAGTGTAAATCAACCATCACTGTAGTGTAGTCACTTAGTCACGTCTGACTCTGCGATCCCATGGACTATAGCCCACGAGGCTCCTCTGTCCATGGGCTTTTCCAGGCAACAATTCAGGAGTGAGTTGCCATTTCCTTTTCCAGGACATCTTCCCAACCCAGGGACTGAACTCTTGTCTTCTGCATTGGCAGGCAGATTCTCTACCTCTGAGCCAGCAGGAAAGTCCCCAAGTCAACCATAATTCAATTTTTGAAGAACAGCTATGCGAAAAAAGTGAGTCCATTTAAAAGAAGCTAAAGAAAAATTTTAAAGAAAGTAACATCACTAGTAAGTTGATACAGCAAAAAATGTGGCTGAATGACTAAAGCTGAGACAACACTGCTCTATTTGAATCACTGTCAAATCTCTGTAAATCTTTATTTTGGCATAAAGGCTTTATAAATTGTCAGCTTCTGTACTTTCTATTTGGAGCCACCAATATTTTAGACAAATACTACTATCAGTTAACAAATCTGTGAACAGGGCTCCAAAAGCTAACATTCTGATACCCTCAAAATATGTTCATGTTAAGTCAGACTGTCAAATCCAAATTTAAAAACTAAAAAATTCTTAAATGGTTTGTGACCCTCTGCAAATTAATCTCTAATCCTAGCTTGAAAAACTCAATTACAGCTAACCTAATCATCTGCAAACATATGAAGACAAGCTGTAACTAGACATATACAGGTTAGAAATGGTGGTTTCTGGCACGTATCTTTACCCAATGAACTCTCACTTTATTAGATTTACTTCTGCAATTAAACAATATTGATTCTAGGTGGTAACTTTAATTTCTTACTTTGGAATTACACTGTTCATCACAAGGATAGAAACATCACAAATAAAACCTATTTGACACAAACCTTTGATATTGTCATGATATTTTTCAGATGATTAACGGCCAGAAGTCTCACAGGAGCAAGCGGATGATTCAGACTCAGAATCAAGGAGGTATCAGAATCTTCTAAAAACTTAAAGATTCATCACAATTAGTAAATGATCTCACCATTAAATTGAGAAACATGAGATCAAGAAGAACCAGAGAAAACCACAACATCACAATGTTTAACATATTTAACAACCGTCTAACTTCAGAAACCAAATAGTAAAGCAAACTTTTTGCCTCTGGAACACAGTATGAGTTGCAAACAGCTACAAAAATTTGTATTATGACTGTTGTGATTTCATGTGTGCTAAGTTGCTTCAGTCGTGCCCATCTCTTTGAAATCCTATGGACTGTATGTAGCCTGCCAGGCTCCTCTGTCCATGAGATTCTCCAGGCAACAATACTGAAGTGAGTTGCCAGGCTCTCCTCCAGGAGATATTCCTGATTCCAGGATCAAATTCTCTCATCTCTTATGTCTCTTGCATTAGCAGGTGGGTTCTTTACCACTAATGCCACCTGGGAAGCCAGATTTCAAGTATATTTGTATCTACATGTAGGTTTTAATTAGTGAAGTAATTTATAAAGTAATTCTGTGTTCTATTATGTATACCTGATTCCAAGGTGAAAAACACCTAAGACAAATCATGGTATTAGCATATAGATAAACATATAAATCAAAATGCAATTCTTCTAAATGATGTAGCAATGACACCTGAGTTAGTGACAACTTAGGTTATATAATCAGATTAAGAAAGAAGTCTGTGAACCTGTGATTTGAAAATGAAATACCATTAAAAAATAAAAGTCTAGGGGTTTCCCTGGTGGTCCAGTGGATAAGCACACCGCCTTGCAGTGCAAGGGGCGCCGGTTCAATCCCTGGCCTGAGAAGATCCCACGTGCCGTGGAGCGGCTGGACCGATGTGTCCAATTACTGAGCCGGACCTCTGGAGCGCATGCGCCCAGAGCTGGTGCTCTGTGACCACAGAGGCCACTGCGATGGGAGGCCCACAGGAGCCAAAGAACAAAGATGGATGAAAACAGATAAATGAAAGACCAATAGAAGTGGCCCACCCGTCCCCCTCCCTCCCAAACCCACCCCTTCCCAAAAAAAAAAGTCTAGGGCTTCTTTGGTGGTCCAGTGGGTAAAGAGTCCACCTTGCAGTGCAAGGGGCACTGGTTAGATCCCTGGCCTGCAAAGATCCCATGTGCCGCAGAGTGGCTGGACCGGTGTGTCCAATTATGAGCCAGCCCTCTACAGTAAGAGAGGGGCCCCATAGGCCAAAGAATAAAAAGATAGATGAAAATAAATATAAATAAAAAGAGGCAGCATGATGGGGGAAAAAAAAAAAAGGTGCATTTCCCAGAAAGCTGGACAAAAGAATCACTAAGCTCCCCTCAAAATAAAATTAAAAAAAAAGAAAGTCTAGTTACAGAAGAGAAAAATCAAAACAATCATTTTCTCTTCATAATAATTATTTTCAAGGCAAATGATAAGAACTACTGAAATGTCTAACTTCTAGTATAAAGACTTGGGGCAAACTGCTAGAAAATTTCTGAAGTGCTAACATAATCACGAAACAAAATCCACTTCCCTTTTCCTAATCAATGACTTAAATGTCACATGTAGCTGGTGGGTGCTGCCACCTGGGAAGCCAGATTTCAAGTATATTTGTATCTACATGTAGGTTTTAATTAGTGAAGTAATTTATAAAGTAATTCTGTGTTCTATTATGTATACCTGATTCCAAGGTGAAAAACACCTAAGACAAATCATGGTATTAGCATATAGATAAACATATAAATCAAAATGCAATTCTTCTAAATGATGTAGCAATGACACCTGAGTTAGTGACAACTTAGGTTATATAATCAGATTAAGAAAGAAGTCTGTGAACCTGTGATTTGAAAATGAAATACCATTAAAAAATAAAAGTCTAGGGGTTTCCCTGGTGGTCCAGTGGATAAGCACACCGCCTTGCAGTGCAAGGGGCGCCGGTTCAATCCCTGGCCTGAGAAGATCCCACGTGCCGTGGAGCGGCTGGACCGATGTGTCCAATTACTGAGCCGGACCTCTGGAGCGCATGCGCCCAGAGCTGGTGCTCTGTGACCACAGAGGCCACTGCGATGGGAGGCCCACAGGAGCCAAAGAACAAAGATGGATGAAAACAGATAAATGAAAGACCAATAGAAGTGGCCCACCCGTCCCCCTCCCTCCCAAACCCACCCCTTCCCAAAAAAAAAAGTCTAGGGCTTCTTTGGTGGTCCAGTGGGTAAAGAGTCCACCTTGCAGTGCAAGGGGCACTGGTTAGATCCCTGGCCTGCAAAGATCCCATGTGCCGCAGAGTGGCTGGACCGGTGTGTCCAATTATGAGCCAGCCCTCTACAGTAAGAGAGGGCCACATAGGCCAAAGAATAAAAAAGATAGATGAAAATAAATATAAATAAAAAGAGGCAGCATGATGGGGAAAAGAAAAAAAAAAGGTGCATTTCCCAGAAAGCTGGACAAAAGAATCACTAAGCTCCCCTCAAAATAAAATTAAAAAAAAAGAAAGTCTAGTTACAGAAGAGAAAAATCAAAACAATCATTTTCTCTTCATAATAATTATTTTCAAGGCAAATGATAAGAACTACTGAAATGTCTAACTTCTAGTATAAAGACTTGGGGCAAACTGCTAGAAAATTTCTGAAGTGCTAACATAATCACGAAACAAAATCCACTTCCCTTTTCCTAATCAATGACTTAAATCGTCACATGTAGCTGGTGGGTGCTGCACTGGGAAGGCACATACTGAAGAAAGAGAAAGATCTCTAGAAACCTAAGTTAAAGGCCATCCTCTGGTGATCACTAATGAGCATCAGATATAAAATTTTCAAACACCACTTTTCCTAAAATAAGAAATCAGGTTGACAAAATTACTGTACCTTTCTCCAGTTATTTAATTCCTGCCTCAGAGTCTTACTTCTGGTAACTAGGCAAAACATATAAAACCTTCCCTTTCCATGGAACTTCCCAGGAGTGAAATTGCAAATTTCCTTCCTGAGATCTTCAACTAACCCCACAAACACCTGTAATGGTCACAATTCCCTTGAAGAAAGTTACCTGATACTTTCCTCCACTTGTAGAGAGAGAGATAAATTGGTGAAAAAGCTCCTGCTTTTTTGGGTCTGTAATATCCTTTAGGCGTTCCTCTAATACAGCATCTAATGTTCTGGGATATCTGGGTTGAAATTAAATAGTTCGTTATTCTTAAAAAAGTTATTAACCACAAACACCACACATGTATAAAACAAAAAATACAATTTTTTAAATTACTGAGACAGACTTAAATTTTTAACAAATGGAATACATAAAACCAAATGACACTGATCAAGTTTGTGACTATGACTGTTACAACAAAAAGTCTATATAAAAAATTATATTCTCTGCAGTCTCCACACAACCCCTGTTTCCTCTTATATTTCAAATATATTTAAATTCTACAATTTTCACTTCCTAAAAGGTAGAAAAGAACAGTCTCTTTACAATAAAAAGATAGATGAAAATAAATATAAATAAAAAGAGGCAGCATGATGGGGAAAAGAAAAAAAAAAGGTGCATTTCCCAGAAAGCTGGACAAAAGAATCACTAAGCTCCCCTCAAAATAAAATTAAAAAAAAAGAAAGTCTAGTTACAGAAGAGAAAAATCAAAACAATCATTTTCTCTTCATAATAATTATTTTCAAGGCAAATGATAAGAACTACTGAAATGTCTAACTTCTAGTATAAAGACTTGGGGCAAACTGCTAGAAAATTTCTGAAGTGCTAACATAATCACGAAACAAAATCCACTTCCCTTTTCCTAATCAATGACTTAAATCGTCACATGTAGCTGGTGGGTGCTGCACTGGGAAGGCACATACTGAAGAAAGAGAAAGATCTCTAGAAACCTAAGTTAAAGGCCATCCTCTGGTGATCACTAATGAGCATCAGATATAAAATTTTCAAACACCACTTTTCCTAAAATAAGAAATCAGGTTGACAAAATTACTGTACCTTTCTCCAGTTATTTAATTCCTGCCTCAGAGTCTTACTTCTGGTAACTAGGCAAAACATATAAAACCTTCCCTTTCCATGGAACTTCCCAGGAGTGAAATTGCAAATTTCCTTCCTGAGATCTTCAACTAACCCCACAAACACCTGTAATGGTCACAATTCCCTTGAAGAAAGTTACCTGATACTTTCCTCCACTTGTAGAGAGAGAGATAAATTGGTGAAAAAGCTCCTGCTTTTTTGGGTCTGTAATATCCTTTAGGCGTTCCTCTAATACAGCATCTAATGTTCTGGGATATCTGGGTTGAAATTAAATAGTTCGTTATTCTTAAAAAAGTTATTAACCACAAACACCACACATGTATAAAACAAAAAATACAATTTTTTAAATTACTGAGACAGACTTAAATTTTTAACAAATGGAATACATAAAACCAAATGACACTGATCAAGTTTGTGACTATGACTGTTACAACAAAAAGTCTATATAAAAAATTATATTCTCTGCAGTCTCCACACAACCCCTGTTTCCTCTTATATTTCAAATATATTTAAATTCTACAATTTTCACTTCCTAAAAGGTAGAAAAGAACAGTCTCTTTACAATTCATGCACTATATTAAGTTGTGACTCATGAATCATCTTTATAAATCAAAGGTACACATTAAGAAATGCACATGTGCACACGCATGCACACACACATACACACAAAACTTACCTGCTTTCTAAAAGTCTGACAAGTGGAAGAAACTGTTCATTAAGCAAAGATACTTTATTAGAATCGATTTCATCCTGGGAACTATATGACATATACTCTTCAAAAAGAAGGCTGCAAAACAAAACAAATACTAGCAGGCATGAGAGTTACTACATATTGAACACCTACTGCTTTAGGTTAATCTGTCATACCTTTACAAGGTAAAAATCAGATTCATTCTATAGATACAAAAACTCAGACTAAGAAGTCTTGCAATTTGCTTGAGGTCAAACAATGACAGCAACAAGAGGCTAAACTTAGTGAGCACTATTACACCATAAAACCCCTGGGTTCAGAGCCAAGCTCTCAATAGTACTTTGTGCATTTAACCTCATTCAATTCACAAGCCAGCTTGGGAGCAGGGTACATAAATGACACACCTAGCAGATAGGGACCTGCCCATGGATACACAACGGCAAAACCAGATCCACACAGCCTGACCTACAGAACTTAACTGCTCTACTAGCCTGGAATTGCTAAGAGGCAGGATCCTAGCTTATGTCTGGGTTTCCTTGGTGGCTCAAATGGTAAAGAATCTGCCTGTAATTCAAGAGACCGGGTTCAATCCTTGAATTGGAAAGATCACCCGGAGAAGGGAATGGCTACCCACTCCGGTATCCTTGCCTGGAGTATTCCATGGAGAGAGAAGCCTGGCAGGCTACAGTCCATGGGGTCGAAGAGTCAGGCACGACTGAGTGACTAACACTTTCACTTTTTTTCTACTACTCATTTCTTCTATACTACTATGACTACATTCTTCTCACTGTATCAAGTTGTCCTTCCAGTAAAAGAAAATTGGCAACTGAATTATCTTTATTTCATGGCCAACTCTCTATATGATGTTTATTATTGACATTTACTGATTACCGATTGTGATGTACTATTCGAGACATCTTGGTCCACTTAGTAGGAGGTAATTTTTTTTTTTTGGGCGGGGGTCGGGTTGGGGAGGGAGGGGGTGGGCGGGCCACTTCTATTGGTCTTTCATTTCTCTATTTTCATCCGTCTTTGTTCTTTGGCCCGTGTGGGCCTCCCACCGCAGTGGCGTCTGTCGTCACTGAGCGCCGGCTCTGGGCGCATGCACCCCAGAGCTCCGGCTCAGTGACTGGACACATCAGTCCAGCCGCTCCGCTGCAGGTGGGATCTTCCCAGGCCAGGGATCGAACCGGCGCCCCTTGCACTGCAAGGCGGTGTCCTTTACCCACTGGACCACCAGAGGAAGCCCAGGAGGTAATTTTAAACAACCACAAATTACATGTAATGTAATCCAAATTTATTTTCACCATTAACTTCGCATTACCACATATATGCACTAAAGATAAGCGAGATATTATTTCTTCTTCCATTACCACAACTATTGGACTAAGTACCTTAATTAAATTAATATGGGTAAAGTAAGAAATATAACATTACAAAGGGATAATGGAGAACTGTTAACCAATCCCAAAAAGCATACTAAGTCACAGAAGTATAAATATCCAAAGTGTGTCAAAAGCACTTACCCAGCCAACAGATGGTCTAAGTTGTTCTTCAGGTGTATATTTGTAAGTATGGCTTCTAAGAGTCTCCTATACAGTTGACCATCCGTCTCTTCAGTTTCTTCTCCTTAGCATACATAACAAATTAAATTGATTGGAGAAAACTTTTTTGCATGTGTATGCTAGTAAGCATTTTTATAGCAAAAAATCTATCTACAGGAATAACTTTAAAACACGTATATCCACACTCAGCCTTATACCTATTTTCAAAAGTGTACTTCACCTGTTTAGTCATTTATATCTTTTCAAATAACTTTTGTATACATCATATCCTTATTTATCCTTTACTTGAAATTTCTGTATTTTTAAAACACAAGTACTATGAAACCTCTCATCAATAAAACAGGAGTCCAAAGAACAGTCTTTCCCCAGGCCACATTACAAGTGGTGACCTGAATCTGCATCTCAATAAACTCTCTCTGAAGACAGTGCTTCTTTAGTGAACCAAGAGCCGCGTCATCTTCCATTAGAGATTTATGCACGAATGTATGCTGGCCCTGACTGCATTACTCATCCCGATGACAACAGCAAAGTATCCTTTCATTTGTGGCCTGTCATGCATGTTTAAACTAAGATTGAGTTAAGTAAATTCTGTTTTCCAATAAATGAACATAATTTTAGAGACAACTTTCTTAGCATGTCTTAGTCCAGGAGCAACAGGACCAAGCATGTCTTCCTTGCTTTTCTGTATTTATTGAATGGTGAAAAACATATAATGCCAATAATCACCTTCTAATAACCGTCTGGGCTTTTTTTAAATCTAGATTTTTCACACCTGAGATTTTGAGTCTTACATTTTCAATGACTCAAGGGAGAAAAGCTTTTTGGGGGCAACAAATTACTTATTGTAAATGAACTGCTAAAGTTCACTAAATATCTAAATGAGAAGGGAAAGTATGACTCAATAATGTTTTAACTGTTAAAACCACCTAGAGAGTGTCATATAGACTGAAGTCAGAAAAACAAATATTGTATATTAACACATATATATAGAATCTAGAAAAAATGGTAGAGATGAGCTTATTTGCAAAGCAGAAATAGAGACACAGATCTAGAGAAGGCATGCTCAGATAGCAAGGGCAAAAAGAGGCAGGTGGGCAGAACTGGGATCTTGGAGTTGACACCCATACTCTAATGATATTATGTATAAAAAGGGTAATGAGAACCTACTACACAGCACAGGGAACTCTATCTACTTAATGCTCTGTGGTGACCTGAAAGGGATGTCTAAAAGAATTTATGTATAACTGATACATCTTGCAGTACAGCAGAAACTAACACAACAATGCAAAGCAACTATACTTTCAATAAAAATTAATTAAAAAATAATACTGAGTGTATCACCCAATTAACAAGGTTCTCCCTTTAACCTGTTCCCTACCCTAAATGTTTCTGACATCAGAAAAATAGACAAATTATGCAAAAAAAAACACTTGGACAGCAGAAACTCTAAACATCTAAAAGATTTAAACAAGGACATGGTTCTTAAAGAGAATCAAATCTGTGAAAGTAAGCTTCTGGGCACAATATGTAGAACCACTTACCTGTAACGATGCAGACAACGCAAATCTTTCATTTGTGAGACCAAGAGCGCATCTTCCATTAGAGTTTTATGCACTGCCCACTGCATTACTCATCCCTATGACAACAGCAAAGTATCCTTTCATTTGTGGCCTGTCATGCATGTTTAAACTAAGATTGAGTTAAGTAAATTCTGTTTTCCAATAAATGAACATAATTTTAGAGACAACTTTCTTAGCATGTCTTAGTCCAGGAGCAACAGGACCAAGCATGTCTTCCTTGCTTTTCTGTATTTATTGAATGGTGAAAAACATATAATGCCAATAATCACCTTCTAATAACCGTCTGGGCTTTTTAAATCTAGATTTTCACACCTGAGATTTTGAGTCTTACATTTTCAATGACTCAAGGGAGAAAAGCTTTTTGGGGGCAACAAATTACTTATTGTAAATGAACTGCTAAAGTTCACTAAATATCTAAATGAGAAGGGAAAGTATGACTCAATAATGTTTTAACTGTTAAAACCACCTAGAGAGTGTCATATAGACTGAAGTCAGAAAAACAAATATTGTATATTAACACATATATATAGAATCTAGAAAAAATGGTAGAGATGAGCTTATTTGCAAAGCAGAAATAGAGACACAGATCTAGAGAAGGCATGCTCAGATAGCAAGGGCAAAAAGAGGCAGGTGGGCAGAACTGGGATCTTGGAGTTGACACCCATACTCTAATGATATTATGTATAAAAAGGGTAATGAGAACCTACTACACAGCACAGGGAACTCTATCTACTTAATGCTCTGTGGTGACCTGAAAGGGATGTCTAAAAGAATTTATGTATAACTGATACATCTTGCAGTACAGCAGAAACTAACACAACAATGCAAAGCAACTATACTTTCAATAAAAATTAATTAAAAAATAATACTGAGTGTATCACCCAATTAACAAGGTTCTCCCTTTAACCTGTTCCCTACCCTAAATGTTTCTGACATCAGAAAAATAGACAAATTATGCAAAAAAAAACACTTGGACAGCAGAAACTCTAAACATCTAAAAGATTTAAACAAGGACATGGTTCTTAAAGAGAATCAAATCTGTGAAAGTAAGCTTCTGGGCACAATATGTAGAACCACTTACCTGTAAGCTGATTAACGATGCAGACAACTAGACGGGGAAGCATGTAACGCAGAAGAGGACTGATGTCATATGCTTCAGAAATCCCATGAAGTAGTGTAATAAGATCAGGGACATTACACAAGTGAGAAAATGGCCTTTGAAGAAGCAAAGACATAAGATGTTGACTTTACAAGTTAGAAGATGATGAATGGCAAAATTTTAAAAAATAATATAAATTTACCCTATTCAAAAAACCCATTCACAATAGTTTCATTCACCTCTAATTATAATTCTCATCATTATCATTCTCAATTCAAATGTACCTACTTTTTCCCCAGGCATTCTGGCTTTTGTCTCTGAAGGAGCACTATCAAGCAACTCAATCCCTCCTTGATCAGAGAGGGAATTCTGGTCAGTGTTCTGATGATCTGCGAAGCCAAGGAGTTAACGATGGCATCTTCCATGGTCACTTTCACGGAAATTTGACATATTATCATGTACGTTGCACCTCTGTAATCTGGTAAAGATGATTTCAATCCCTGAATATTTTTAAAAATATAAGGAAAAGTGACAAACTATGTTATTTTAAAATGGCCTACTGGGCTTCCCCTGGTGGTCTAGTGGGTAAGGACACCGCCTTGCAATGCAAGGGGCGCCGGTTCAAGCCCTGGCCTGGGAAGATCCCACGTGCCACGGAGCGGCTGGACGGATGTGTCCAATGACCGAGCCGGAGCTCTGGAGCGCATGCGCCCAGAGCCGGTGCTCTGCGACGACAGACGCCACCGCAATGGGAGGCCCACAGGAGCTAAAGAACAAAGACGGATGAACACAGAGAAACGAAAGACCAATAGAAGCGGCCCGCCTGCTCCCCTCCCTCCCCAACCCGACCCCCGCCCAAAATAAATAAATAAATAAATTTAAAAATAAATAAATAAATAAATAAATAAAATGGCCTACTTAAAGTGTTACTTTACTTTGACAAATTGGAAGTATCATAAATTAGAGATGAATACAACCTAATGCACACAGTCAACACTCCTCAGAAGTGAAAAATCAAGATGTTGGCCCCTTTTCCTGAGGGTACATGGACATGAGACAAGTGATCTCAGAAGGTCTCCCAACTCAAACATCCACTACATATGATAACAGGAGGCCAAGGAGTCTTCTTTTATATGTAAACATCCACCTGTGTAAGGAAGACCTCAATCAGAAACAAAACACTGTCTGATTAAAGACAATAATTTGGGGACACTGGTGGGGGGCAAAAGCAGTTCCTCCAGGGGGAAGCTGGGAAGGTGGGAGGCTATGAGGCACTCAGGAGAAGAAACATCAAAAGCAAAAGTCAATGCAAAAAAAAAAAACAAAAAACAGAAAGCCTCTACAATTCATTCTCTTTCCACTGAGGTAACTCAACTACTAAGAAAATAGACTCATGAGAAGATGGCAGGGCAAAATAGCCAATTCTGGCTTTTGTCTCTGAAGGAGCACTATCAAGCAACTCAATCCCTCCTTGATCAGAGAGAATTCTGGTCAGTGTTCTGATGATCTGCAGAGTTAACGATGGCATCTTCCATGGTCACTTTCACGGAAATTTGACATATTATCATGTACGTTGCACCTCTGTAATCTGGTAAAGATGATTTCAATCCCTGAATATTTTTAAAAATATAAGGAAAAGTGACAAACTATGTTATTTTAAAATGGCCTACTGGGCTTCCCCTGGTGGTCTAGTGGGTAAGGACACCGCCTTGCAATGCAAGGGGCGCCGGTTCAAGCCCTGGCCTGGGAAGATCCCACGTGCCACGGAGCGGCTGGACGGATGTGTCCAATGACCGAGCCGGAGCTCTGGAGCGCATGCGCCCAGAGCCGGTGCTCTGCGACGACAGACGCCACCGCAATGGGAGGCCCACAGGAGCTAAAGAACAAAGACGGATGAACACAGAGAAACGAAAGACCAATAGAAGCGGCCCGCCTGCTCCCCTCCCTCCCCAACCCGACCCCCGCCCAAAATAAATAAATAAATAAATTTAAAAATAAATAAATAAATAAATAAATAAAATGGCCTACTTAAAGTGTTACTTTACTTTGACAAATTGGAAGTATCATAAATTAGAGATGAATACAACCTAATGCACACAGTCAACACTCCTCAGAAGTGAAAAATCAAGATGTTGGCCCCTTTTCCTGAGGGTACATGGACATGAGACAAGTGATCTCAGAAGGTCTCCCAACTCAAACATCCACTACATATGATAACAGGAGGCCAAGGAGTCTTCTTTTATATGTAAACATCCACCTGTGTAAGGAAGACCTCAATCAGAAACAAAACACTGTCTGATTAAAGACAATAATTTGGGGACACTGGTGGGGGGCAAAAGCAGTTCCTCCAGGGGGAAGCTGGGAAGGTGGGAGGCTATGAGGCACTCAGGGAGAAGAAACATCAAAAAGCAAAAGTCAATGCAAAAAAAAAAAACAAAAACAAAAAACAGAAAGCCTCTACAATTCATTCTCTTTCCACTGAGGTAACTCAACTACTAAGAAAATAGACTCATGAGAAGATGGCAGGGCAAAATAGCCAATGCTGTCTTTAAAAAACAACAACAAAAAAATCCATTTTTTTCTAACAATTTCACTTAAAAAAAAATTTTTTTTTTTTTTTTTTGATGTAGACAATTTTTAAAGTCTTTATTCAGTTTGTTACGATGTTTGTTATTTTATGTTTTGGTTTTCTGGCCAGGAATTGAACCTCCACCCCTGCATTGAAACACCAAGTCCTAACCACTAGACCACCAGGAAAGTCATCCAACATTCTTAAGGAGCTTAAAAATTCTTAAGATGCCACTCTGGCAATTTTTTTTTAAAAAAAACATTTATTTATTTATCTATTTTGGGGGGGTGGGTGGGGAGTGAGGGGGGTATTGGTCTTTCATTTATCTATTTTCATCCATCTTTGTTCTTTGGCCCCTGTGGGCCTCCCCTCGCGGTGGCCTCTGTTGTCGCAGAGCACCAGCTCTGGGCGCATGCGCTCCAGAGGTCCAGCTCGGTTGTTGGACACATCGGTCCAGCCGCTCCGCGGCACGTGGGATCTTTCCAGGCCAGGGATCGAACCGGCACCCCTTGCACTGCAAGGCGGTGTCCTTACCCACTGGACCATCAGGGAAGCCCTCACTCTGGCAAATTTTTAAGTCATATTTTTTACCTAAAAATTTAATCTCACCAACCACCTGAAATAAACTGTCAATGTAAAAACATTTATGTCTAAGTGAAATTTTCAAAAGCAAGAAAACTCCTCTAGTACAGAATAATCTATTTTACACATAGGCAGGGCCAACCTTTGAATGTATGGAAACAGCTTGGCAACTATATTGTCGGATAAGTCCTCAGCAGTCACCAGAGCAGACACCTTTGAATGTTAAACCTGATACAGGATGGCCCAAGGACTCAAACATCCACTACATATGATAACAGGAGGCCAAGGAGTCTCTTTTATATGTAAACATCCACCTGTGTAAGGAAGACCTCAATCAGA
Organism: Tragulus kanchil; assembly: GCA_022376925.1. Taxonomy (NCBI): domain Eukaryota; kingdom Metazoa; phylum Chordata; class Mammalia; order Artiodactyla; family Tragulidae; genus Tragulus; species Tragulus kanchil. The sequence goes on along the minus strand of JAIOJX010000005.1, from coordinate 98,411,768 downwards.
AACAAAACACTGTCTGATTAAAGACAATAATTTGGGGACACTGGTGGGGGGCAAAAGCAGTTCCTCCAGGGGGAAGCTGGGAAGGTGGGAGGCTATGAGGCACTCAGGGAGAAGAAACATCAAAAAGCAAAAGTCAATGCAAAAAAAAAAACAAAAACAAAAAACAGAAAGCCTCTACAATTCATTCTCTTTCCACTGAGGTAACTCAACTACTAAGAAAATAGACTCATGAGAAGATGGCAGGGCAAAATAGCCAATGCTGTCTTTAAAAAACAACAACAAAAAAATCCATTTTTTTCTAACAATTTCACTTAAAAAAAAATTTTTTTTTTTTTTTTTTGATGTAGACAATTTTTAAAGTCTTTATTCAGTTTGTTACGATGTTTGTTATTTTATGTTTTGGTTTTCTGGCCAGGAATTGAACCTCCACTCCCTGCATTGAAACACCAAGTCCTAACCACTAGACCACCAGGAAAGTCATCCAACATTCTTAAGGAGCTTAAAAATTCTTAAGATGCCACTCTGGCAATTTTTTTTTAAAAAAAACATTTATTTATTTATCTATTTTGGGGGTGGGTGGGGAGTGAGGGGGGTATTGGTCTTTCATTTATCTATTTTCATCCATCTTTGTTCTTTGGCCCATGTGGGCCTCCCATCGCGGTGGCCTCTGTTGTCGCAGAGCACCAGCTCTGGGCGCATGCGCTCCAGAGGTCCAGCTCGGTTGTTGGACACATCGGTCCAGCCGCTCCGCGGCACGTGGGATCTTTCCAGGCCAGGGATCGAACCGGCACCCCTTGCACTGCAAGGCGGTGTCCTTACCCACTGGACCATCAGGGAAGCCCTCACTCTGGCAAATTTTTAAGTCATATTTTTTACCTAAAAATTTAATCTCACCAACCACCTGAAATAAACTGTCAATGTAAAAACATTTATGTCTAAGTGAAATTTTCAAAAGCAAGAAAACTCCTCTAGTACAGAATAATCTATTTTACACATAGGCAGGGCCAACCTTTTGAATGTATGGAAACAGCTTGGCAACTATATTGTCGGATAAGTCCTCAGCAGTCACCAGAGCAGACACGATGGTAGAAGCATAGAAAGTTAAGAGGACCCTTAACTGAGAGGAACTCCCAGGATACTCAGCGAAAGCCTGGAACAAAAACCACAAACCAAACACGTTTAAGAGCTAAAGGCTAATAAGACACAAGTATAAAAATATTTACACCTCTCCTCAACTACTTCAGGCTGATACTTTAATTTTACCATAATATTAAATAAACATATTTAATAGTTCAATTAAACATGACAAGAATGAACAATCTTCTTGTCATTTTCAGATTGTGTCTCTGTTTAAATAGTCACTGTAAACAAAATTTGAAACAAATAGAATTTATTTTTGCAGAAAAACAACTTTGGTGAGGAAAGACTGATCAAACTACTCATGTTCCAAAAGAGTAGATCACTTCTTCAAGTCACACTGTTACCAGAGAAGGCCTTCATTTGTTTTCTCCAGGCAGAGGAAACAACCTTCAAATGTAATTTTTTATTTATTTATTTTAATTGAAGGACAGTTGGTTTAAAGAATTTTGTTGCTTTCTGCCAAACATTAACATGAATCAGCCATAGGTATACCTATGTCCCCTCCCTCCTGAACTTCCCTCCCATCTCTCACCCCAGCCCGTCCCTCCAGGTGGTGACAGAGCCCCCTTAAGAGTCCCTGGAGTCTTACAGCAGGTTTCCAGAGGCTATTTTACATACGGTAATACAAGCTGCCATGCTACTCTTGCCAAGCTTCCCACCCTCTCCTCCCTCCCTCCCCACAATGCCTGTAAGTCTGTTCTCTATGTCTCTTCCTCCACTGCTACCCTGCAAATAAATTCATCAGTACCATCTCTCTAGATTCCATATATATGGGTTAGTATATGATATTTATCTTTCTCTGACTTACTTTTACTTCACTCTGTATAATAGGCTCTAGGTTCATCTACCTCATTAAAACTGACTTAACACATTCCTTCTAATGGAATTGTATCTTTATGAAACAGTATACTACTCACCTTCACAGATTTTGTCACCAGACTACAAATGAAATCCATGAATCCAAGATCTTTGTAGCAGTGGGTAACCAAAGTTCCCTTCGCTAAGGGCACTCCAGATTGCTGTTACAGACAGGAAGAAGCAACTATTACTAAGGATATTCATCAACTCATTACTAAAGTACTTACCAAAGTAACAGCTTCAAACTGACACAGTTCATAAAAACAAAGTATAGTCTCCTCTTATAACTGGTGGTAAGAAGAGATTAATGCACAAAATTGTGCAAACTTTTTTGCATAAAACTGTGCAAAAAGAAATTCTAAAGGGCCAGCAGTAAGTGTGGAGGTACTCAGTGAAAAATGCTTACTTATCATGTGCTGCATTTTGATACGTATTTATTTAAATCTGGATTCTCTAGATTCTTAGTAACTCTGCTAGTTAGGCTTGGTTTTTGAGCCAGTGCAATGTGGTTCTGTCACTGCTTTACAACAACACTAGTAACAGACATATTACTATTTCCCACCAACTTCTGTTCTTCCCACTACCTAGCACTACACGTGGCATGTATTAGTGCTCAATACATTTTGAATAAATCAATGAAAGTATAACTTGAAACAAGTTTTAATAAGTGAGTGCGGTTTAGATACCTGAGACAAGCTGAGTCTAGAGAACACTAGGGTCTGTGTATAGATCAGGAAAAAAATAATCTTGGTGCTTTAGCAGAAGGAATGCTGAATAGCTTGATAACAAGCTTTATTATGGGTTGGACTTCTCTTCCTGAATATTCTTTCAGTGCTTTACATGCAGATTATTTTCTTCTTCTAATTAAAATTCCCATTCCTTTCTCTTTACTAATTCTGCCCATGGACCCCCTGTCATCAAAGTTCACTCCTACCATGGCCCCATCTACTGGCCTACTTTCATCCCCACTTGCCGTCCTGCTGGCCCAACATTTACTAAACATTACTAAATTTCTGTTAACAACATATATCTACCCTTTTCTACTATAGTTGCAAAAAGAGTGATAATAGCAAGCCAGCTGTTTTACTACAAAATTATGCTATCTGATCTCGGCCAGAGCCTTCCTGTAAGGCAGTCATCCTGCTACTCATCTGTAAATTCATTCTTAGCCTCTTTTTAGCAATAATAATTTCCTCAGTCCTTTAAGTTATCCTTTCACTTTTCCTAAGTATTCCATGCTTTAATTCACCTCTAACTTCTTTTAAGCTTTTCAACTCCAAAGTTCTAAATAGGATAGTAGAGTGGAAAGACAAGTCTTAGAATCAGATTCAAATTCTGACCCTGCCATTTTAAAGTTGCAGGAACTTTGGCAAGTAACTTAATTCTCTGAACCTCTCTTCATCTGTAAAAAGATTTTTGTGTGAATCCAACAAAATACAAACTGCCTATCCTAATATTGCGTACCAAATAAAAGCCAGTTATTACTCATAACAGTTTTAACTGGAAGCTAGGAAAATGACAGAGGTAATATTTGGTGTACTCTTAGGAATACCAATGGCTTTATTTTTTCCAAATTATACCTTTTAATGAAGGTCTACAATGAGTACAGATATGTGTCGTTCAACAATCATACCTTAACTGGCAACAACCAGAACCATTTGTGCTTTGAATTATTAATTTTTAGAAGCTGTATAACCCGCACAAATATTCTTGTCTCGTGGTATGGCAGAACACAAGCAATGAGGCTATCTTGATTGTAAAGATGGATATGAAACCTAGGAGGAAAAAAAGTAAATAATTCAAACTGACAAAAAAGTACAAGTATATATTTCCTTACATGTCCAAATGGTATACTAATGAGCTAAACCCACTTAAAACAATCATACAACTAGAAGCGAGGTATAGCACACTTAAAGCATAGATATTAAAACACTCAACAGGGTTGGCCAATTCTTATGCGGTAATATTTTAAAATATTCAATATTAAAATTCCCATTCCTTTCTCTTTACTAATTCTGCCCATGGACCCCCTGTCATCAAAGTTCACTCCTACCATGGCCCCATCTACTGGCCTACTTTCATCCCCACTTGCCGTCCTGCTGGCCCAACATTTACTAAACATTACTAAATTTCTGTTAACAACATATATCTACCCTTTTCTACTATAGTTGCAAAAAGAGTGATAATAGCAAGCCAGCTGTTTTACTACAAAATTATGCTATCTGATCTCGGCCAGAGCCTTCCTGTAAGGCAGTCATCCTGCTACTCATCTGTAAATTCATTCTTAGCCTCTTTTTAGCAATAATAATTTCCTCAGTCCTTTAAGTTATCCTTTCACTTTTCCTAAGTATTCCATGCTTTAATTCACCTCTAACTTCTTTTAAGCTTTTCAACTCCAAAGTTCTAAATAGGATAGTAGAGTGGAAAGACAAGTCTTAGAATCAGATTCAAATTCTGACCCTGCCATTTTAAAGTTGCAGGAACTTTGGCAAGTAACTTAATTCTCTGAACCTCTCTTCATCTGTAAAAGTTTTTTGTGTGAATCCAACAAAATACAAACTGCCTATCCTAATATTGCGTACCAAATAAAAGCCAGTTATTACTCATAACAGTTTTAACTGGAAGCTAGGAAAATGACAGAGGTAATATTTGGTGTACTCTTAGGAATACCAATGGCTTTATTTTTTCCAAATTATACCTTTTAATGAAGGTCTACAATGAGTACAGATATGTGTCGTTCAACAATCATACCTTAACTGGCAACAACCAGAACCATTTGTGCTTTGAATTATTAATTTTTAGAAGCTGTATAACCCGCACAAATATTCTTGTCTCGTGGTATGGCAGAACACAAGCAATGAGGCTATCTTGATTGTAAAGATGGATATGAAACCTAGGAGGAAAAAAAGTAAATAATTCAAACTGACAAAAAAGTACAAGTATATATTTCCTTACATGTCCAAATGGTATACTAATGAGCTAAACCCACTTAAAACAATCATACAACTAGAAGCGAGGTATAGCACACTTAAAGCATAGATATTAAAACACTCAACAGGGTTGGCCAATTCTTATGCGGTAATATTTTAAAATATTCAATATTAAAATTGACATCCATTCACTCTTCTCAATTTTCTAAAACACCCATTATTACATTACGTGATTCTGGGATCACTGTAGTCAAACCAACAGAAAACCAAACTGCTCAACCAGGCAACACTCAGCTTCTCTCTATTCTCTGAAGTTCACCTTCTACAGTTTAATTTCCTTAGTTTACCTATTAATATCATGACCTTAAAGATAGAAGACTAATTTTAAGGAAAATCAAGGGGAGCATATTTATCCTTGTATTGACGTTAATGTTTGCTATATAAATAACTTACATGAATAAACATATGCAAAACCAAACGCGAAAAGTACTCCCTACAATAATGCTCTATTTGGGGGAATTTAAATGCTAGAAAACAGAGGGAAACAGTACAAATTTGGTTCTTTTTTTGTCTGATGAATCTAATGATATGACAATCAGAAGTTTAGCCCAGGTTAAACTTGTTTTCTCAGTGACTCACGGGCTTCCCTTACCCACATGCCTCTAGTTAATGAAGTGAAAATCCTTCTACTTTCAAAACATGCATAAGGAAAAAAAAACCTAAAATGGGTAAACTTTGATGTGATACCAGTGTGACTTGAATCAATGAGAAAATAGACTGAGTAAACTTATTGAGACAACTTCCAAAGTAGATCAAAGATCAGACCTTGGAAACAAATTTATACTGCCACTTATTAGTCATGTGACCCAACCAAATGAACTCTTTACACCTGTTTTCTCAATTGTAAAATGGGGCTAAGAGAAGCAACTCCCCAAGAGGAATGTTGTGAGCACTGAGGTAACACATGCAAAGCGCTTACAATCAGGCCATACACATTAGCTATTCTTGTTCTTCTTAAGCTATGGTATTACAGAACATACTATTACACTCTTTCCAAACCACTGTTTTTGTTATTTGGGAAAGAAGCTTAGTAACACTCTTCGCCCCAAATAAGCAGTAACAATCTGTAATAGCAGAGTGACATGAGCTCCTTTGAACTACAGAGGTTAGACCATTTACTCAAGATACAGAATAGTTCTACTTTTCACTGTCAATAAAAATGAGTCATACTTACCTCACTCACCCACAACAAATTGTGCTCTTCTCTCTCAATATTTAAACTGATAAATGTTCTCATAACTTACTTTTTAAAAAACATCAATACTGTTAGCCCATAATTACTTTTGTAATTCCATCAGCAATTACAAACTACCTGTGTAAGTACAATTACCTGTGGATCAACCACTCCAGACACTTCTGGGCCGGCTTCAACAGGAAGTAAGGGGACAAGTGAATAAGAAATAATGAAATGTTTTCATCCAGTTGTTTGTTCACTGCTTTGGTGTGAACGCTGCGCTCCAAGGTTTTTGCTAGCTGGCTGAACAACGGTGCTTCAAACTGCTCAAAGGAAGGATCAATTCCAAGCAGCTCTTCCAGGCCAGTGCATCCTAGGAAAAGTCCAGTTTATTTAACAAGTCTTTGCAAGCAAACTCACTTCACTCTTCTTTTACAGTTTTGCTTTGCTCTAAAAATCTCTCTATTCTCTTGACATACATAACTCATAATGAGTCCCCAAGACAGACTTTCAGTTTCCAACACAGAGAATAATCCTCATCTTACCAGCTAGAAGAGAAAATATCTCCTTGGAGAGGACTTTGTTTTCCCAATACAATTTCAGTATAATAACTAGGTCAGGCCCAGGGAGACCTCTCTTCCAAACATAGCCTCCAGCTTCTTTTATCTGTTCTTCCTCTCTACACCTTAGATGACCCACCCCCAATCCCGTGAGATTCAAATACCCCTGCCTACACATATTTCACATACCTAACGCATAGTAATTTGCGATTCTCTTTCCCTTAACAACATAAGTCGAATTAGCAGTTAGAAACCCTTAAGGAAGAGGGCAGGTCAGAAAAGAAAACTAGAAAATACAGCAACATCCGGGACCTTTTCTAGTTCAAGGGCAGCTCACCAATGGCAAACGCAGTGTCTCTGTCGATGGTGGCCGCTTCCTTGGGATCAAATAACAAAGAGGCAACTTCATCTCTAGATAAGAGGCTGGGATCACTTTGAGGGAGGGCGAGCCTTTGGAGCTGCTGGGCTAAGGACGTCATCTTTCCCGCCAGGGGACTTCTAAAAACAGAGAGTAAGAAACAACCACCGTGAGAAGCCTCTACAAAATTATAAGGTGAATTAACGGCAAACAACAAATGTCTCACGTACAAGCAACTTTCCTTCGCTCTCAGCGCGGCCGCGAACACATCACCTGCTGCCCAGGGATCCCCGGACGCCAAAGGTGAAAACGCTAAAGCAAAAACGTTAGTAGCTACTTATACCCCCGAAGGCCGCTCCAAGCGTTTCTCAGCTCCAACTCTACGAAGACGCAAAAACTCGCGGACACTTTACCCTCCCATGCATACCGCCCCGACCCACAGCTTTTGCTTACCTGGAGGTCAACTTTGGGCAGGATTCAGAAGCCAAAGAATTTCACAGCAGCTCCCACATGGGTACCAGGAAGTCCAGCGCCGGCCCGGAATTGCAAAGCACTTCTCGCGCGAACTTCCCGTTTCAACACTACGGCAAGAGAAGAGGTACAGGCTTGTCGGAAGCGCAAAGCTGACTCCGCCCCCAGACGCTGAAGCCCTGTCCCTCCGCCGCGCCCGCGTAGAAGCTCAGGGTCTCAGGATCCTCTGCTAGAAAGTAGGGGTCTGTTCTTGGCTCGCGGCTGGAAGTTTCAGTTTCAAAGTGGACTTTTTGATAGCATTGAGGTTCTGAAGCTGGAATCATTCATTCAACGTGTACTTATCCAGTTTTTTTTTAAAGAGATTCCGGCAGCATTGCACAGTGGTTAAAACTGAGCTGTGAAATCACAGCGTGGGTTAATATAGCCGCGCTAGTCTCTGGGCTGTGTGAACTGCGCTGCATTCTCATCTCTCTGAGTTCGGTACCTCCTGTATAAAATGAAAAACAGGCTGAGAATTTCGTAAGATGACCTACGGATCTCAGCGTGAGCCGCTCTGCAAATAAATGCTGGCTAAGAGTTTTAGCAAGAGATTAAGTAGGTATCACTCTCTGCCCATTCAAGACATAGAAAGTTTCCATCGCCCCCCAAAGTTCCTTCTGGTCCCTTTGCTGTGATACCCGCCCCACTCTGGGCTTCAGGAAACCATTGGCAACTATAGATTGGTACTGCTAACGACCCATATGGCTATACTACAATCTGTTCCCTATGCAACAGTATGTGCCCGTATGGAGTGAACTGGTCTCTCCAAGAAGCTGTACAGGACGCAAGAGTGAGATTGAATAGCCAGCCTATGTTTTTGTGACGCATTCATTTCTCTTAGCATGTGGAGCTCCCTTTGATACCAAAACTGACCTCTCAAAGGAATTGTTGTTGTTTGTTGTTGTGTTCGAAAGTGATCAACTTTGGGAGAAAGGAAAACAGTGAAAAATGACAATCAGGCTTATTTTTATCCACAAAACTTTTTTTTTTTCACTTAAAAGCCCTTATATTTTGACAAGCTTCATCAAAGTGAAAATAAACAGATGCCACAAGTATTTGGCTCAATCATGTTTATATTAGGTCCAATGGTGTATGGTACTGTGCTGAATTTTACTTTAGAAGTAAAATAAAATTAAAAATTTTTTTGTAATAAAGTAAAAAGAACAAGTCAGAGATTCATAAGAGGAATATCTGTTTTTAAAAGCTTTGATTGAAAAAATATGCCAGGATCTTGAATTATATCTTTTTTTTCTATTTTAAAAGAATTATTTGGATATATTCCTGATTGTTTTCTGATTAACACCTCCTATTTGTGATTATAAGCCTATCTCCTGGTTCAGTTATTCATCTGAGGACCAGAGCAAGCTTCCTTTCTCAGTTGCTGCTTGAATTTAAAATATTAGTTATAGATCATCTGGAACTCTGCAGTTCCTCTTTTCTAATAACCCTTTAATGCCTTTTGCCATTTTACACTCATTAAATCCAAAATTTTAGCCATAGTGTTCTTGATGCAAGGGCAAACATTGTTTTCAGACATGATGTTTTAACCATCATTCTTTCATCTGACAGAAAATGTCACATGGCAGAGTGATGAATTCTACTCCTTATTTCAATCACTGTTTATGACAAGGACTCTACCCCAAAAAAGGAAATTTGTAAGAGTGATTTGAATGAATGAGTTATTTTTTTCTTTTTTGGCTCTAAGTCATCATTTTTATTTTTCATCCATCCTTATTATTCTTTGGCATGTGTGGGCCTCCTATCTCAGTAGCATCTTTCATTGCCAAGCACTGGCTTGTAATTGGACACACCAGCTCAGCTGTTCCTCTGCATGTGGGATCATCCTGGGACAGGGATTGAACCAGTGCCCCTTGCACTTCAAGGTGGACTCTTTACCTACTGGATCACCAGAATTTGCTTTGCCCTCCCTCACCTTCAGTGTTTTTGTGTTTTCGAATTTACCAAAACTGACCTCTCAAAGGAATTGTTGTTGTTTGTTGTTGTGTTCGAAAGTGATCAACTTTGGGAGAAAGGAAAACAGTGAAAAATGACAATCAGGCTTATTTTTATCCACAAAACTTTTTTTTTTTCACTTAAAAGCCCTTATATTTTGACAAGCTTCATCAAAGTGAAAATAAACAGATGCCACAAGTATTTGGCTCAATCATGTTTATATTAGGTCCAATGGTGTATGGTACTGTGCTGAATTTTACTTTAGAAGTAAAATAAAATTAAAAATTTTTTTGTAATAAAGTAAAAAGAACAAGTCAGAGATTCATAAGAGGAATATCTGTTTTTAAAAGCTTTGATTGAAAAAATATGCCAGGATCTTGAATTATATCTTTTTTTTCTATTTTAAAAGAATTATTTGGATATATTCCTGATTGTTTTCTGATTAACACCTCCTATTTGTGATTATAAGCCTATCTCCTGGTTCAGTTATTCATCTGAGGACCAGAGCAAGCTTCCTTTCTCAGTTGCTGCTTGAATTTAAAATATTAGTTATAGATCATCTGGAACTCTGCAGTTCCTCTTTTCTAATAACCCTTTAATGCCTTTTGCCATTTTACACTCATTAAATCCAAAATTTTAGCCATAGTGTTCTTGATGCAAGGGCAAACATTGTTTTCAGACATGATGTTTTAACCATCATTCTTTCATCTGACAGAAAATGTCACATGGCAGAGTGATGAATTCTACTCCTTATTTCAATCACTGTTTATGACAAGGACTCTACCCCAAAAAAGGAAATTTGTAAGAGTGATTTGAATGAATGAGTTATTTTTTTCTTTTTTGGCTCTAAGTCATCATTTTTATTTTTCATCCATCCTTATTATTCTTTGGCATGTGTGGGCCTCCTATCTCAGTAGCATCTTTCATTGCCAAGCACTGGCTTGTAATTGGACACACCAGCTCAGCTGTTCCTCTGCATGTGGGATCATCCTGGGACAGGGATTGAACCAGTGCCCCTTGCACTTCAAGGTGGACTCTTTACCTACTGGATCACCAGGGAAGCCTTTTTAAAAGGACTTTTAAAGTCCTCCCTCACCTTGCTCTTATTCAATCCAGAGCAGGGATACTTTCATTCCATGTGTACTTTACACCAGGCTAGGCATCCAGTGTGACAAGACACATAAGTGCTCTGTTCTTGTGGAATTTACATCCCACCAGGAAGAGACAGGTAAAAGGCAAGTAGATAATTCATAAAAGTGTCAGTTAATGTAGTAAGGGCTCTGATGGCAACAATACAAAGTCATAGGATAGGGATTACAGAAGGAGAGCATCATTAATTTGAGTGGTTGGAGAAGGACCCTCTGAGGAGGGAACATTTAAGCCAAGACCTGAATGACTGGTCTTGATAAAGTGGAACTACCTCAGACAGGATCGATCTTGACATTCACTCCAATCACAACATGGCTCTTTTCTGCCCATCAAGTATACCAAATTGTACTTTCTTCACAGAGTTACAACTACCTGCAATGATCTGATTTGTTTGATTACCTATTTATTTCTTGTATCCTCTCTCTAGAATACTGTCTTCATACTGGCATGGAGCCTGAGCCTAAGATTTTAGAACCAGGGCAAAGGTCAGTTGAAATACTTCAAAGTTAGAAATCAACACACTGTCACTTTTGATATATTATAACCTTTATCTTTGACCAAAAAAATTATAATGACAAAATAAAAATGTTTTTGTATGCCTGAAAGATAGCACAAAACAAAATATGACAGTATTTAATTATTATTATACCTGTCTGGATATAATATGAGCTTCCCAGGTGGCACAGTGGTAAAGAATCCACCTGCCTAAGTAAGAGACGCTGGTTTGATCCCTCGGTCGAAAACACACACTGCAGGAGGAAATGGCAGCACACTCCAGTATTCTTGCCTGGGGAATTCCATGGACAGAAGAGCCTGGCAGGCTGCAGTCCATACGGTCACACAGAGTCGGACACAACTGAAGCAACCTAGCAGCAGGAGCAGCAGCAGCTAGTTGTCAGTGTAAAGAATCATAACCCACCACATCCCTACACTCCCAAAAAAGGGAAGAATCAGTACTCCCCACCATTCATGTTATATCTATCTATTTTCAAATTTAAAAGTCATATGAATTGTTTAATGTTGTTAAAAGATCCTTAGTTACTACATCCAACTGTTGAGAATGTGTAGAACAGTAACTCATATGAGTACCTCCAGAACCATAAATTGGAAAACAAAAGGAAACAAGAAATTACATGCTTGGAACTGTTTAGAAATAATGCTTTACTGTGCAAAAATCTAATATGTACATGCAGTCTGAAAGGAAATGTGTGATGAGTTCATCAATTTGTTTTTCTTTTACCTAAATACTTCCAGATTTGAATCTCGCCCCTGCTCTGAAGCAGTGTCCAGAAATACTACAATTCACAAACCTTCAGAGTGTTCAAACAAGGTTGTCTTTTATTTGAGGACACAGGGCAAGAGAACTGTTTCCCTGAAACTTAAGTCTATTGACCAGAGACTGGAGATTCAGAGTTACGGGATGTGTCACAGCAATGCTAAATGGCAGGTTTTGAAGGACCCGCTTCCATGTTTTAAAACAGATTTCTTATGTGTTTGTGATATTCATGTGCAGACCTCAGGAAGGTCCCAGGATGCTGTTGAAGACAGAGATTTCTCAAGTTTGTGACTGAATCACTGCTGCAAAATAAAATGCCTGGAAATAAATATTATTAACAATAAATATTTATTAGCTGAACAATAAATAGAAAAAAAGAAAGTCAAGTCACTCAGTTGTGTCCAACTCTTTGTGACTCCACGGAATGAGTCATGGAATTCTCCAGGCAAGAATATTGAAGTGGGTAGCCACGGAAATGAGTCATGGCACAGTGGTAAAGAATCCACCTGCCTAAGTAAGAGACGCTGGTTTGATCCCTCGGTCGAAAACACACACTGCAGGAGGAAATGGCAGCACACTCCAGTATTCTTGCCTGGGGAATTCCATGGACAGAAGAGCCTGGCAGGCTGCAGTCCATACGGTCACACAGAGTCGGACACAACTGAAGCAACCTAGCAGCAGGAGCAGCAGCAGCTAGTTGTCAGTGTAAAGAATCATAACCCACCACATCCCTACACTCCCAAAAAAGGGAAGAATCAGTACTCCCCACCATTCATGTTATATCTATCTATTTTCAAATTTAAAAGTCATATGAATTGTTTAATGTTGTTAAAAGATCCTTAGTTACTACATCCAACTGTTGAGAATGTGTAGAACAGTAACTCATATGAGTACCTCCAGAACCATAAATTGGAAAACAAAAGGAAACAAGAAATTACATGCTTGGAACTGTTTAGAAATAATGCTTTACTGTGCAAAAATCTAATATGTACATGCAGTCTGAAAGGAAATGTGTGATGAGTTCATCAATTTGTTTTTCTTTTACCTAAATACTTCCAGATTTGAATCTCGCCCCTGCTCTGAAGCAGTGTCCAGAAATACTACAATTCACAAACCTTCAGAGTGTTCAAACAAGGTTGTCTTTTATTTGAGGACACAGGGCAAGAGAACTGTTTCCCTGAAACTTAAGTCTATTGACCAGAGACTGGAGATTCAGAGTTACGGGATGTGTCACAGCAATGCTAAATGGCAGGTTTTGAAGGACCCGCTTCCATGTTTTAAAACAGATTTCTTATGTGTTTGTGATATTCATGTGCAGACCTCAGGAAGGTCCCAGGATGCTGTTGAAGACAGAGATTTCTCAAGTTTGTGACTGAATCACTGCTGCAAAATAAAATGCCTGGAAATAAATATTATTAACAATAAATATTTATTAGCTGAACAATAAATAGAAAAAAAGAAAGTCAAGTCACTCAGTTGTGTCCAACTCTTTGTGACTCCACGGAATGAGTCATGGAATTCTCCAGGCAAGAATATTGAAGTGGGTAGCCTATCCCTTCTCCAGGGGATCTTCTCAACTCAGGGATGAATCCAGATCTCTCACATTGCAGGCAGATTATCTACTAGCTAAGCTACCAGGGAGGACCCTATGATTGTAAATGTATATAAGCTCTATGTGTATCTTCTTCTTGTTCAAGAAGTGTGTATCAGAATGCAAGTAAGAGTAGCGTTGTTGCAGAAATAACTTAGAATTATTCTAACTATATAAAAGTAAATTATTCAGAAAATTTAAAGGTGAATTATTAGCAGATTATTTGCACCATATATGATGACTGATATGTCTCCTTGAAAATCTATCATTGATGAGAAACTATTTAAAATGTACCTAGGGCTTCCCTGGTGGTCCAGTGGGTAAGGACACCGCCTTGCAGTGCAAGGGGTGCCAGTTCAATCCCTGGCATGGGAAGATCTCACGTGCCGCGGAGCGGCTGGACCGATGTATCCAATTATCGAGCCAGAGCTCTGGAGCGCATGCGCCCAGAGCCTGCTCTGCGACAACAGAGGCCACCGTGATGGGAGGCCCACAAGAGCCAAAGAACAAAGACGGATGAAAATAGAGAAATGAAAGACCAATAGAAGTGGCCCGCCCACCCCCCCCTCCCCAACCCGCCCCCGCCCCAAAAAGATGTACCTAATGAGCATTGTAAATGGAGGACATTAATTCTACCTTTTAGTCAAGTGCCAAGAAACAGATGACTAGTTCAATAAGAAATGAGAAGTTAAGTATTTGTTTCAGGGCAAGAGAACTTTTTAAAAGTCTATTGACCAGAGACTGGAGATTCAGAGTTACGGGATGTGTCACAGCAATGCTAAATGGCAGGTTTTGAAGGACCCGCTTCCATGTTTTAAAACAGATTTCTTATGTGTTTGTGATATTCATGTGCAGACCTCAGGAAGGTCCCAGGATGCTGTTGAAGACAGAGATTTCTCAAGTTTGTGACTGAATCACTGCTGCAAAATAAAATGCCTGGAAATAAATATTATTAACAATAAATATTTATTAGCTGAACAATAAATAGAAAAAAAGAAAGTCAAGTCACTCAGTTGTGTCCAACTCTTTGTGACTCCACGGAATGAGTCATGGAATTCTCCAGGCAAGAATATTGAAGTGGGTAGCCTATCCCTTCTCCAGGGGATCTTCTCAACTCAGGGATGAATCCAGATCTCTCACATTGCAGGCAGATTATCTACTAGCTAAGCTACCAGGGAGGACCCTATGATTGTAAATGTATATAAGCTCTATGTGTATCTTCTTCTTGTTCAAGAAGTGTGTATCAGAATGCAAGTAAGAGTAGCGTTGTTGCAGAAATAACTTAGAATTATTCTAACTATATAAAAGTAAATTATTCAGAAAATTTAAAGGTGAATTATTAGCAGATTATTTGCACCATATATGATGACTGATATGTCTCCTTGAAAATCTATCATTGATGAGAAACTATTTAAAATGTACCTAGGGCTTCCCTGGTGGTCCAGTGGGTAAGGACACCGCCTTGCAGTGCAAGGGGTGCCAGTTCAATCCCTGGCATGGGAAGATCTCACGTGCCGCGGAGCGGCTGGACCGATGTATCCAATTATCGAGCCAGAGCTCTGGAGCGCATGCGCCCAGAGCCTGCTCTGCGACAACAGAGGCCACCGTGATGGGAGGCCCACAAGAGCCAAAGAACAAAGACGGATGAAAATAGAGAAATGAAAGACCAATAGAAGTGGCCCGCCCACCCCCTCTCTCCCCAACCCGCCCCCGCCCCAAAAAGATGTACCTAATGAGCATTGTAAATGGAGGACATTAATTCTACCTTTTAGTCAAGTGCCAAGAAACAGATGACTAGTTCAATAAGAAATGAGAAGTTAAGTATTTGTTTCTTGATGTTGTGTTCCAAATAAAGTCATCTACATTATGAGGCTGAGCTCTTGTGGTCTTGTTACACAAAATTACAAGCATTTTTTTCTGGTTATTTTGAAAGGCACTGATCCAAGTAGTCAGTTGGGGGAAAAAAAAACAGGTAGGGAGTTATCACAAAAAGTGAAGTAAGTCAAAAAGAGAAGGACAAGTACAATATACTAACACATATATATGGAATATAGTAGGATGGTAATGATAACACACGCAGTGAAGCAATGGAAAAACAGACATGGACAGTAGACATATGGACATTGTGGGGAATGAACAGTGGGTGGGAGGCGTAAAGGAAGCAGCATGAAAACCTATACTATCATATGTGAAAAAAATAGCTATTGTCATTGTGCTGTGATGAAAGGGGATCCTGTAGGGGTGCTGTGCCACGGCCTGGAGGGGGGGGATGGGGGGGATATACATATGACTAATCTGGGATCATACATATCTGTAAACAACAAAACTCTGTAAAAAAAAAAAATAAAATAAAAATTAAAAAAAAAATTTAATTTTTTTTAAAAAAGATAGGGAGTTGAAAAAAAAAAAAGGATTTGGAAATCAAACGAGAGCAAGTACTTGCTAGATCTTTAAAAACCAGCAGATGGCACCAGAGCATCTTCCTGACCCCAGAGTGCTTTCAGCTATACCTCCAGGTAAGCTTATATGGAGCTATAGTTTTCAAACTTCAAATTTGAATAGGATGTAGAATTATATAAAATTGGCTCATTAAATCTTCCATATGAAATAAGATTTTTCTAAAAATAAAAATAACGTTTTAAAAAGTTATTTGGAGAACCACGGGTCTTGTAAATGTTTATATTTTCTTAATTAAGAGAAGCATTCACAGTCATCTGTTCAATAAGCTCACTAAATGGTAGATATGGATAGGCTGAATCCCCCACCCCCCACCTCATCCTAAGTTAAATTCCATTGAAAATGTTGTTGTTTAAAGTAATGGTTAAAAAAAATGAGAGGACATTAATTCTACCTTTTAGTCAAGTGCCAAGAAACAGATGACTAGTTCAATAAGAAATGAGAAGTTAAGTATTTGTTTCTTGATGTTGTGTTCCAAATAAAGTCATCTACATTATGAGGCTGAGCTCTTGTGGTCTTGTTACACAAAATTACAAGCATTTTTTTCTGGTTATTTTGAAAGGCACTGATCCAAGTAGTCAGTTGGGGGAAAAAAAAACAGGTAGGGAGTTATCACAAAAAGTGAAGTAAGTCAAAAAGAGAAGGACAAGTACAATATACTAACACATATATATGGAATATAGTAGGATGGTAATGATAACACACGCAGTGAAGCAATGGAAAAACAGACATGGACAGTAGACATATGGACATTGTGGGGAATGAACAGTGGGTGGGAGGCGTAAAGGAAGCAGCATGAAAACCTATACTATCATATGTGAAAAAAATAGCTATTGTCATTGTGCTGTGATGAAAGGGGATCCTGTAGGGGTGCTGTGCCACGGCCTGGAGGGGTGAGATGGGCGGGATATACATATGACTAATCTGGGATCATACATATCTGTAAACAACAAAACTCTGTAAAAGTAAAAAGTAAAATAAAAATTAAAAAAAAAATTTAATTTTTTTTAAAAAAGATAGGGAGTTGAAAAAAAAAAAAGGATTTGGAAATCAAACGAGAGCAAGTACTTGCTAGATCTTTAAAAACCAGCAGATGGCACCAGAGCATCTTCCTGACCCCAGAGTGCTTTCAGCTATACCTCCAGGTAAGCTTATATGGAGCTATAGTTTTCAAACTTCAAATTTGAATAGGATGTAGAATTATATAAAATTGGCTCATTAAATCTTCCATATGAAATAAGATTTTTCTAAAAATAAAAATAACGTTTTAAAAAGTTATTTGGAGAACCACGGGTCTTGTAAATGTTTATATTTTCTTAATTAAGAGAAGCATTCACAGTCATCTGTTCAATAAGCTCACTAAATGGTAGATATGGATAGGCTGAATCCCCCACCCCCCACCTCATCCTAAGTTAAATTCCATTGAAAATGTTGTTGATTAAAGTAATGGTTAAGTAGAGAACCAGGGAAGCCAGCAAAGTGAGAGTAATAGTTATCAGAAAACCCAGAACACTTTGATTGCTGCTGGTAGAGGAAATACTTGGCTCTATGTAAGCTGGATTTGAAAAATAACTTGTAGCAGAGAGAGGAGTTTGGGGGATATATGGAAGACCAGTTCCCTGAATGAGATTTTAGATTAGCAGTAAATGGTAAAAATAAAATTTATTTGCTTTGTACTACATTTGAATTCTTCCTTTGGTATTTAAAAAAAAAATTTCTAGGAAGATTTTGATTTATTTTTACTTCTATTTGGGATCCAGACTAATATTTCTTGCAGTGTAACTCTATGCTGTAGGTAGTTTCATCACCCAATAAGTTTTATGGAGTTATTTAAGTATTGTTAATAAAGTGGCAAAAAATACCATGATTATATACTAGAAAAATCAAGGATTCAGTTCTAAAAACAATTGGATATAGTATGGAATATAGAAAATTAAATCAGTGCGAGTATATACACACATACATACATTCATACATGTGATGTCAGGAACATTTTATCTATAACTATAAAAAAACAAACTGAGGAAATAAAGACCAGTTCCCAATTAGCAAAAGACACACATAAAAGTACCTGAGAGAAAAATGTGTAAGATCTTTGAGAAGAAACTATAAAAATCATTAGAAAATTAAAATGAAAAATTTGAATCAAGATAGAAGATTGATAGCTATATTATACTCCTGGATAGGAAGACAAACATTATATAAAATGTGTGCCATCCCGAAGTTTATATATATGTTTAATTTGGTCTTAAGAAAAATCCCAGAATGGTTTTTTTTTTTTTAATTTTGGCCTCTTTTTTTTTTTCTTTATTCTTTATTTTGAAGGTTTTACAGAGTTTTGTTGTTCACAGACATGTATGTTCCCAGATCAGTCATATGCATATCCATGATCCCCACCCCCCCAGGTCCCCACATCCCACCCCTCCAGACCTTCGCCCCAAGCCATTGTAAGCACTCCTATTCCCTTAGCACAATGACAATAGCTATCTTTTCCACACATGACAATATAGGTTTCCATGTCACTCCCTCCATGCCTCCCCCTCCCTATTTCTTCCCCACAATGTCCATATGTCTATGCTCTGTCTGTTTTTCCATGAGTTCCCTGCGTGTGTTATCAAGACTGTCCTATTAGATTCCATATATGTGTGTTAGTATACTATATGTCTTTCTCTTTCTGACTTACATCACTTTTTATGATACGTTCTAGAGCCAGTCACCTCATTAGGACTGAGTCTTCTGTATTTCTTTTAACAGCCGAGTAGTATTCCATTGTATATATGTACCAGAGCTTCTTGGTCCATTCATTTGTCGATGGACATCTAGGTTGCTTCCATGTTCTGGCTATTGTATAGAGAGCTGCAATGAACATTGGGATACAGGTGTTCTTTCAGTTTTGATTTCATCAGGATATAAGCCTAAGAGTGGGATTGCTGGGTCATAGGGTGCTTCTATTTTTAGTTTTTTAAGAAATCTCCACAGTTTTCCATAGAGGCTATATCAATTGACATTCCCACCAGCAATGCAAGAGGGTTCCCTTTTCTCCGCACCCTCTCCAACATTTAGTGTCTGCAGATTTTTTGAAGATGGCCATTCTGACGGGTGTGAGGTGGTATCTCATTGTAGTTTTAATTTGCATTTCTCTAATAATAAGCGAGGTTGAGCATCGTTTCATGTGCTTTTAGGCCATCTGTATATCCTCTTTGGAGAGGCGTCTCTTTAGATCTTTTTCCCATTTTTTGATTGGGTTGTTCATTTTTCCTGTGCTGAGTTGTCTGAGTTGCTTGTAGATTTTGGAGATTAATTCTTTGTCTGTTGTTTCATTTGCTATGATTTTCTTCCACTCTGTGGGGTGTCTGTTCAACTTTTTTGTAATTTCTTTTGCTGTACAAAAGCTTTTAAATTTCGTGAGCTCCCACATGTTCATTTTTCTTTTCAGTTCCTCTATTTTAGTAGGTGGGTCAGAGAAGATCTTGCTTTGATTTATGTCCTTGAGGGTTTTGCCTATATTCTCCTTTAAGAGTTTGATGGTTTTGACCTGCGAGGACCTCTCATTGCAGTGACCTCTCTCGTTACAGAGCACCGGCTCTGGGCGCATGCCCTACAGAGCGCTGGTTCGTAATTGGATACACCCGTCCAGCAGCTCTGGGGCATGCGGGATATTCCCCCGCCAGAGATGGAACTGGTGCCCCCTGCACTGCAAGGTGGACTCTCTACCCACTGGACAACCAGGGAAGCCCACAGAATGTTTTTATTTTTTTAATTTGACAAAATATTTCTTAAATGAATTTGAAAGAATACGTTTTAAAAATTCTCAGAGGAACACTTAATGGAAGAGTACAATAGGGAAGTTTAGCATTATCAGATATTAAAAATACATGACAAAGCAGCTGCCGGTAAAAGAGTATAGCTCTGGGGTAAAATTAGACAACTAGGTCCCTAGTACCCAAAGAGCTGGGCTTCCCAGGTGGCTCACTGGTAAAAAAATCCTCCTGCCAATGCAGGAGACACAAGAGACTTGGGTTCAATTCCTGGGTCAGGAAGATTCCCTGTAGAAGAAATAACAACCCACTCCAGTATTCTTGCCTGGGAAATCCTGTAACAGAGGAGCCTGGTGGGCTACAGCCCTTGGAGTCTCAAGAGAGTCGGACACGACTTAGCGACTAAACCACCACCCTCACCCAAAGAGCGAGCTAATCCAGAAATAGATATCAATTTAGTATTTAAAATAGTACAATGTAAATATCAAACACAATCAGGGAAGGAAATTTTCACTAATTGATGTTTCGGTATATAATTTGAATGGAGTGAAAAAAAAAATCAGAATGGATAATCACTTCAGTCCCTATGCAAGAAGGTACTCCAGATACCTAAAGATATCATAGTTCTGAACAGGATGCAGTAGCAGATACTGTTTCCACACTCCTACTGGAAACAAACAAAATATATGAAATAATGCTTTTTAAGACACTGTGTATCAGGCGACTAAGTTACCAGTGGTCCTAGAAAGACATGAAATAAAAAGGGTGAGCTCTGTGATTATCCCAATTTACTGCATTAGCTGAATCTCTTGGCCACAGTGCAAGAAGAGGAAACCCAGGCAGAGCGGGAAGGACTCTCTGAGTTGAAGAAGTGGAGCTAGGAGTCTAGGGAGGACAAGGTGGCTGATGTTGGACAGAATATGAAGAAGAGAGAACCTGAGAGAAGGCCCTGGAGACCTGTGGAGGGTCCCCCTCAAGTAATGGTCTGAACTTACTGGTGAGGAAACTACCTCAAACTGAGGACAGAACCATCTGAAAGGATCAAAGGGAACAATACTTGTATTCACATATGACCAAGTATGAAATTCTAGCCAATCATGAGGCTTTCATCTCAGTCATTTCACCAGTGAGAAAGAAACTACAATGTCTGAGGTGAAAAATACACCACATGCTCTGCTATGGGGGTGATGGCCAGCCCTGGTGTCTGAGTGATTCCCAGGGCCCAGCAAAGGGACCAAGTTTCCAGAGCCTTGAAGACAAGGGGTAACACCCCAAAATACGGACTCATTTTCCACTCTACCTTCATTGGCCGAGCAGCTGCCAAGAACAAAGGCCGCATCTCCTGATACCTGGCAAACAAATGCAGTATTGCCTCACGAATTGATTGCTTCTCTGAAGTGCCCACCAGTGTGTTTGGAGAGAAGCTTCGAGAACAGGTTGAGGAGCGGCTGTCCTTCTATGAGACTGGAGAGATTCCACGAAAGAATCTGGATGTCATGAAGGAGGCAATGGTTCAGGCAGAGGAAACGGCTGCTGAAATTACTAGGAAGCTCGAGAAACAGGAGAAGAAACGGTTGAAGAAGGAAAAGAAAAGGCTGGCTGCAATTGCCCAGGCATCTTCAGAAAAAAGTAGTGCCCTGGAGGAATGTGAGGAGACAAATGAAAGACCCAGAAAGAAGAAAAAGCAAAAGCCCCAGGAGGTTCCTCAGGAAAATGGAATGGAAGACCCACCTGCCTCCGTTTCCAAACCCAAGAAGAAGAAATCTTTTTCCAAGGAGGAGCTAGTTAGTAGTGAACTTGAAGAGGCTGCTGGCACTCCTCCCAAGAGGGAGAAATCTCTTCCCAAAGAGCAACCGGACAGTGACCCTGAAGAGTTGGAAAACAAGAGGGTCCCCAAGAGAAAGAGAAAACTGTCTTCCAAGGAAGAGCCACTCAGCAGTGGACCTGAAGAGGCTGCTGGTAGCAGCCTGACCAGCAGCTCCAAGAAAAAGAAAAAACTCCGAAAGCAGTCCCAGGAAACCTAGAATGGCCATTCCCCCAGTAACTTATAGAGGTAATCGTCATCCCATCCCCAGAGCCCAATAAAATAAAAACAAAAAAAGTCCCCCCCCCCCCGAGAAAAAAGAAAAATACACCACATGGGCATATGGCAAAGTGGACGCCAGAGAGGACTTCCTAGGTGGTAAAGAATCCATCTGCCAATGCAGAGATGCAGGAGATGCGGGTATGATTCCTGGGTCAGGAAGATCCCTTGGAGGAGGAAATGGCAACCCACTCTAGTGTTCTTGCCTGGAGAATCTCATGGATGGAAAAGCCTGGCAGGCTGCAATCCATGGGCATCCCAAAGAGTTGCACATTAGTGAGCAACTGAGTATGCACACTGATATCACAGAAGAAAAGAACTTAAAAGCATAGTAATAGAAAGTATTCAGAATGAAACACCCAGAGAAGAGAGTTGTGTGTGTGTGTGTGTGTGTGTGTGTTTTAATGAACAAAAGTCTCCAAAGAAATGGGGCAGGCAGAAAAAGTATTTGAAGAGGTCGTGGCTGAGCATTTTCCATATTTATGAAAAATGATGGATCCATAGATCTAGGAAGCTCAATAAGCACTCACACAAGGAACAAGATGAAAACCGAGTCTCATCATAATCAAATGTCAAAACTTTATATTAAAACTTAAACAGTAGCAAACCTAGAGAATCATGGGGTTGCATATTTATCAATTTGGGGAATGATATGGGAGAAGACTTTCTAGAACTTTCAGAAGACAATTATTGACGAAAAGTTCAGCAGATATAACCACATATAAATGGCAACCTCGAGTATTTTCTGCATTTTAAAATAATGTGTAAACCAATGAAATGACCTTTAAAAGAAAAGTAACAGAGTGAAAAAACAACAAATACAGAAAATGAAAGGGATATTATATACGTATATTTGCATATAACACATAGCTCATAATAATAATGAGAAAAATACTAAGAGTTCAGTGAATTAAACTGGAAAAAAACCCCATAAAACTAATAATTCACATGCACAAAGTCCAATATTAAATTTACAGGAAAATGTCGAACTCTGAAAGCAATGTGGATTAGAGTAATGCATCGTATACCTACTAAATCAGCAAATTTTCTACAAAGCAATGTTTGTTCCTGGAAAAAGCAGGTTTTAATTTTATTTTTATGCATTACTAATGATACTATTAAGTGGTGTCACCCTTTCAGAAACAATTTGGAAGTATGCTGCAGGAATTCAAATTATGTTCATATCCATTAACTTCCTAATTCCATTTCTAGAAGTCTGTAATCATTCAACATTCCACAGTTGTACACAGACTATTGTCACTTTATTATGAGGAATAGTGGATTTTAAAATGTATAGTTACATATAATTAAATTTACAACTAATACAAGTATAGTTTTTTAAACATATAGAAATGATATTTTGACTATTTAAAACAAAAATAATCAAAGATCAATTGAAAAATGAAAAAACAGTAATCAAAAGTCTTTTTCTAAATTATCTATTCATACTAACCATTTTTACATGGTGATATTTTCCATTTTAAGTCAACTTCTAACATTTGAACTTTATAATGAGTTAGCATTTTTCTTCGTGAATAACTCCATTTAACTGATTAAAGAAAATTTGTTAACAAGTATTTAAATAAAAATGCACATTTGGGAATATGACTTTTATTCCCACTTTTTTTTTAAACCTTTATTTTGCTTTTAACTTTTACAGAGTTTTGTTGTTTACAGATATGTATGTTCCCAGATTAGTCATATGTATATCCCCCCCTTCCCTCCCCTCCCAACCATCACACAGCACCCCTGAGGGATTCCCTTTTCTCACAGAGCAATGACTAGAGCTATTTTCTTCACTTATGATAGTACAGGCCTTCATGCTACTTCCTTTACGCCTCCCACCTTCTGTTCCTTCCCCACAATGTCCATATGTCCACTGTCCATGTCTGTCTTTCCGTCGTTTCACTGCATGTGCCATCATCACCATCCTACTAGATTCCATATATGTGTGTTAATATACTGTATTTGTCCTTCTCTTTCTGACTGACTTCACTTTTTATGATACGTTCTAGATCCAACCACCTCATTAGGGCTGATTCTTCTGCATTTCTTTTTACAGCTGTGTAGTATTCCATGTTTGTCACTTTTGATCCATTCGTTTGTCGATAAAAATTTTTATGCATGTACTGTATACCTACTAAATCAGCAAATTTTCTACAAAGCAATGTTTGTTCCTGGAAAAGCAGGTTTTAATTTTATTTTTATGCATTACTAATGATACTATTAAGTGGTGTCACCCTTTCAGAAACAATTTGGAAGTATGCTGCAGGAATTCAAATTATGTTCATATCCATTAACTTCCTAATTCCATTTCTAGAAGTCTGTAATCATTCAACATTCCACAGTTGTACACAGACTATTGTCACTTTATTATGAGGAATAGTGGATTTTAAAATGTATAGTTACATATAATTAAATTTACAACTAATACAAGTATAGTTTTTTAAACATATAGAAATGATATTTTGACTATTTAAAACAAAAATAATCAAAGATCAATTGAAAAATGAAAAAACAGTAATCAAAAGTCTTTTTCTAAATTATCTATTCATACTAACCATTTTTACATGGTGATATTTTCCATTTTAAGTCAACTTCTAACATTTGAACTTTATAATGAGTTAGCATTTTTCTTCGTGAATAACTCCATTTAACTGATTAAAGAAAATTTGTTAACAAGTATTTAAATAAAAATGCACATTTGGGAATATGACTTTTATTCCCACTTTTTTTTTAAACCTTTATTTTGCTTTTAACTTTTACAGAGTTTTGTTGTTTACAGATATGTATGTTCCCAGATTAGTCATATGTATATCCCTGGACCCTCCCTCCCAACCATCACACAGCACCCCTGAGGGATTCCCTTTTCTCACAGAGCAATGACTAGAGCTATTTTCTTCACTTATGATAGTACAGGCCTTCATGCTACTTCCTTTACGCCTCCCACCTTCTGTTCCTTCCCCACAATGTCCATATGTCCACTGTCCATGTCTGTCTTTCCGTCGTTTCACTGCATGTGCCATCATCACCATCCTACTAGATTCCATATATGTGTGTTAATATACTGTATTTGTCCTTCTCTTTCTGACTGACTTCACTTTTTATGATACGTTCTAGATCCAGCCACCTCATTAGGGCTGATTCTTCTGCATTTCTCTTTACAGCTGTGTAGTATTCCATTGTATATATGTACCAGAGCTTTTGGATCCATTCGTTTGTCGATGGGCATCTAGGTTGCTTCCATGTTCTGGCTATTGTATAGAGAGCTGCAATGAACATTGGGGTACAGGTGCTTCTTTCAGATTTGATTTCATCCGGGTATTATTCCCACTTTGATTGAGAAAGAATTGACGTACATCACTCTATAAGGCATAGAATGTGATGGTTTAACTTACATATATTGTGATATGATTACTGCAAGTTCAGCTAAAATCCATCTTCTTAAATAAACACAGTAAAAGGGAAAGAAAGAAAAAAGTTTTCTCCTTGTGATGAGAACTCTTAGGATTTATTCTCTTAGTAATTTTCCTACATATAACACAACAATGGTAACTATAGTCATCATGTTGTACAGTACATCCTTTGTACTTAGAACTGAACGCTTGTACCTTTACGATGGGTTATGTTACTTTTCAAGGGCTTTTCTTTAGCCTTGGAAAAGAAGAGCATACTTTGTAGAAGACATTCAGTTCTGGGAATCAGATTTCTATAGCAGAAAGAGTAATGAAATGAATTCACTGTATTTGTTATACATATAAAGATAGGAATTTTTCCATCTGTATCTCAGAGGACCTTTCTGTAAAAATCATGCTTATACAAATTTTAAGTTACAAGTGTAATGGCAGACATTAAAGAATTCAAGGCCTTCGATTAAAGGGCAGTGTATGCACATATAGGCAATTCTTATTTTGGGCTGCCGGATAGGTAAATGGGGGAACCCATTTCATTAAAGTTCCAAAATTGGTCCCATCAAAATTCTCTGAACATTTGAAAGGTTGGAAGGATGGTGATACTTCACACAGCACCCCTGAGGGATTCCCTTTTCTCACAGAGCAATGACTAGAGCTATTTTCTTCACTTATGATAGTACAGGCCTTCATGCTACTTCCTTTACGCCTCCCACCTTCTGTTCCTTCCCCACAATGTCCATATGTCCACTGTCCATGTCTGTCTTTCCGTCGTTTCACTGCATGTGCCATCATCACCATCCTACTAGATTCCATATATGTGTGTTAATATACTGTATTTGTCCTTCTCTTTCTGACTGACTTCACTTTTTATGATACGTTCTAGATCCAGCCACCTCATTAGGGCTGATTCTTCTGCATTTCTCTTTACAGCTGTGTAGTATTCCATTGTATATATGTACCAGAGCTTTTGGATCCATTCGTTTGTCGATGGGCATCTAGGTTGCTTCCATGTTCTGGCTATTGTATAGAGAGCTGCAATGAACATTGGGGTACAGGTGCTTCTTTCAGATTTGATTTCATCCGGGTATTATTCCCACTTTGATTGAGAAAGAATTGACGTACATCACTCTATAAGGCATAGAATGTGATGGTTTAACTTACATATATTGTGATATGATTACTGCAAGTTCAGCTAAAATCCATCTTCTTAAATAAACACAGTAAAAGGGAAAGAAAGAAAAAAGTTTTCTCCTTGTGATGAGAACTCTTAGGATTTATTCTCTTAGTAATTTTCCTACATATAACACAACAATGGTAACTATAGTCATCATGTTGTACAGTACATCCTTTGTACTTAGAACTGAACGCTTGTACCTTTACGATGGGTTATGTTACTTTTTCAAGGGCTTTTCTTTAGCCTTGGAAAAGAAGAGCATACTTTGTAGAAGACATTCAGTTCTGGGAATCAGATTTCTATAGCAGAAAGAGTAATGAAATGAATTCACTGTATTTGTTATACATATAAAGATAGGAATTTTTCCATCTGTATCTCAGAGGACCTTTCTGTAAAAATCATGCTTATACAAATTTTAAGTTACAAGTGTAATGGCAGACATTAAAGAATTCAAGGCCTTCGATTAAAGGGCAGTGTATGCACATATAGGCAATTCTTATTTTGGGCTGCCGGATAGGTAAATGGGGGAACCCATTTCATTAAAGTTCCAAAATTGGTCCCATCAAAATTCTCTGAACATTTGAAAGGTTGGAAGGATGGTGATATTCCCTTAAAAATTGATTGGATTAACAATAGCAAAGGGAGTTCTATTTTATTTCACAAGTTGTTAGTCTTGTGTTTTCATCGAACATGCTGTCAAACACTTCAAAAGATCACAGAATGTTTAGGGAACCATGGCTACTGTACAAGAAGTACATCAAAGAAGACTAAAAATAACAGAATGAAATTTTTCTCATACATCCTTCTCCCAATAATAAGGAGTTTGGGATCACTATGCCAGAGACGTGATTCACTCAGTTTGTATGATTTATAAGTGTAGTTTATATGACAATATTTTCTTGGAACTTATACCATGATCACCAATGAAATGAGTTTCCAAGTACACTCCAGGTTTACCACTATGTCAATCAATTCAAGTCAATTCAATGAACGTTAATGACCTCTCTACAATGTGCCTGGCACTTTGATATATGATGGAAAGATGACCGATACACAGGGCCTATGTTTACCCAGAAAGAGGCATTGGCAGAGTGTAGTTCAGAAGGCAGTCATTGAAAATACCCTCTGCCATCAGTGTAACAGGGATGAGACATGAGATTAAGCGCACAAAAGGGGTCAACTTTCTCCAGGGAGTTTTCCCGGGGAGGGTGATGTTTGTGCTGTGTCTTGAAACGCTGAAAAGCATTGAACAAGGGGATGACAGCCCTGGGACAAGTCATTCTGAACAGTGAGTCTACCTGTGAAAAGTCACTGAGACACAGAGCAGAGAGTTTAGAGAATTGCCAGGCTGTTAGGACTGGAACATGGGGTATGCTAAAACGAAAAAGGCAAGAAAGGAAGTGGGACTGAGAGACCAAGGTACAGAAGATGCTCTAAGACAGATCTCTCTGAGGAAAGTTGTAGATGGGGTCAGAGGAGCAAAGGCTGCTGGCAGAGAGCAGTAGGAGGCGAGTATGATAGTCCATTCTTTGGGTTATGTTGACATGTTAATAAAATTCTCCACAAATGCCATTTAGAAATTATTTCCTGCATTTTAGGGGATTTGGGCAGAGAAGGGATACATGTATCTGCATGGCTGAGTCCTTTCACTGTCCACCTGAAATTAATTGGCTATGAAAAATGAAAGTGTTAGTCCCTCAGTGGTGTCTGATTCTTTGAGGCCCTATTGACTGTTGCCTGCCAGACTCCTCTGTCCATAGGATTCTCCAGACAAGAATACGGGAGTGGGTTTTGATGTCTTTCTCCAGGGGATTTTCCTGACCCAGGGATCGGACCTGGGTCTGCTGCATTACAGGCAGATTCTTTACTGTCTGAGGCTATACTCTGATATAAAACAAAAAGTTTTTAAAAAATGAAAAACAAAATTTTCTCATACATCCTTCTCCCAATAATAAGGAGTTTGGGATCACTATGCCAGAGACGTGATTCACTCAGTTTGTATGATTTATAAGTGTAGTTTATATGACAATATTTTCTTGGAACTTATACCATGATCACCAATGAAATGAGTTTCCAAGTACACTCCAGGTTTACCACTATGTCAATCAATTCAAGTCAATTCAATGAACGTTAATGACCTCTCTACAATGTGCCTGGCACTTTGATATATGATGGAAAGATGACCGATACACAGGGCCTATGTTTACCCAGAAAGAGGCATTGGCAGAGTGTAGTTCAGAAGGCAGTCATTGAAAATACCCTCTGCCATCAGTGTAACAGGGATGAGACATGAGATTAAGCGCACAAAAGGGGTCAACTTTCTCCAGGGAGTTTTCCCGGGGAGGGTGATGTTTGTGCTGTGTCTTGAAACGCTGAAAAGCATTGAACAAGGGGATGACAGCCCTGGGACAAGTCATTCTGAACAGTGAGTCTACCTGTGAAAAGTCACTGAGACACAGAGCAGAGAGTTTAGAGAATTGCCAGGCTGTTAGGACTGGAACATGGGGTATGCTAAAACGAAAAAGGCAAGAAAGGAAGTGGGACTGAGAGACCAAGGTACAGAAGATGCTCTAAGACAGATCTCTCTGAGGAAAGTTGTAGATGGGGTCAGAGGAGCAAAGGCTGCTGGCAGAGAGCAGTAGGAGGCGAGTATGATAGTCCATTCTTTGGGTTATGTTGACATGTTAATAAAATTCTCCACAAATGCCATTTAGAAATTATTTCCTGCATTTTAGGGGATTTGGGCAGAGAAGGGATACATGTATCTGCATGGCTGAGTCCTTTCACTGTCCACCTGAAATTAATTGGCTATGAAAAATGAAAGTGTTAGTCCCTCAGTGGTGTCTGATTCTTTGAGGCCCTATTGACTGTTGCCTGCCAGACTCCTCTGTCCATAGGATTCTCCAGACAAGAATACGGGAGTGGGTTTTGATGTCTTTCTCCAGGGGATTTTCCTGACCCAGGGATCGGACCTGGGTCTGCTGCATTACAGGCAGATTCTTTACTGTCTGAGGCTATACTCTGATATAAAACAAAAAGTTTTTAAAAAATGAAAAATTTTCTCCATTTTTATAGCATGATTGATTGAAAATTTCAAAGGTAAGAGTTTTTAAATTGCACAAGGATTTTATGAAATAAAAAGAGCTACCAGAAAGGAAAGTGTCAAACAAAACCAATGGTAATTAAGACATAAGCCTCTATCTAGGTCTGGAGCTCAGTGGAGACTCACAAGCGCCTTACGTCTAGGAGCTGGCTTCCAAATTGCCACTTAAAAGACACAGTAACTCTTAATGGAATAAATGAGTGCCAGAGCCAGAAGGGCACATCAGTCAAACTAACCTTGCCCTGGGTAGATTTTCCATTGCTCTGTCATAATCTTTCTTTTCCCCCTGGGGCTAACGGAAGGTTTTATTAGCATTAGCATAATACCTACATATCTAAAATTTAGCCAGAAAGACATTAACTGAGATAGTTTCATCAGTAGAATTACCAATAGTTACAGAGTCCTTGTCAAATACTGAGCTTTTGTCATAGAATTATTAAGACATGCAGTATTGAATGAAGTGTTTCTAGCATTTTTGTGACTTTTTTTCTCTGGTGCTTTTTTTTCCTTTTTTGGGTTTAAAAATTTCTGACAATAGTAACATTTGTCTTCCTTTGCACTGGATGAGACTGTCAGGTTCCATTTCTCTAACTAGATCTCTCATCTCCTCTGGAACCCTCAGTAGAAATTTCAGGACTGTGCATTATAGTTTTGCAGCTGGATCAGAAAGGGCCCAGAAAACTCCATTATGATGCCAGACATTTATGTCTTTAGGGAAGGCAATTTTGTTTTCCATGTAATTCCACACATAGCCTTTTATTTATTAAAAAAAATGTCTTTTTGCCATGCCATGCAGCCTGTGGGATCTTTAGTTCCCTGACCAGGGATCAAAGCCAGGACCCCTGCATTGGAAGCACAGAGTCTTAACCACTGAATAGCCAGGGCAGGTGTAAATTTTCCCTCAGTGGTGTCTGATTCTTTGAGGCCCTATTGACTGTTGCCTGCCAGACTCCTCTGTCCATAGGATTCTCCAGACAAGAATACGGGAGTGGGTTTTGATGTCTTTCTCCAGGGGATTTTCCTGACCCAGGGATCGGACCTGGGTCTGCTGCATTACAGGCAGATTCTTTACTGTCTGAGGCTATACTCTGATATAAAACAAAAAGTTTTTAAAAAATGAAAAATTTTCTCCATTTTTATAGCATGATTGATTGAAAATTTCAAAGGTAAGAGTTTTTAAATTGCACAAGGATTTTATGAAATAAAAAGAGCTACCAGAAAGGAAAGTGTCAAACAAAACCAATGGTAATTAAGACATAAGCCTCTATCTAGGTCTGGAGCTCAGTGGAGACTCACAAGCGCCTTACGTCTAGGAGCTGGCTTCCAAATTGCCACTTAAAAGACACAGTAACTCTTAATGGAATAAATGAGTGCCAGAGCCAGAAGGGCACATCAGTCAAACTAACCTTGCCCTGGGTAGATTTTCCATTGCTCTGTCATAATCTTTCTTTTCCCCCTGGGGCTAACGGAAGGTTTTATTAGCATTAGCATAATACCTACATATCTAAAATTTAGCCAGAAAGACATTAACTGAGATAGTTTCATCAGTAGAATTACCAATAGTTACAGAGTCCTTGTCAAATACTGAGCTTTTGTCATAGAATTATTAAGACATGCAGTATTGAATGAAGTGTTTCTAGCATTTTTGTGACTTTTTTTCTCTGGTGCTTTTTTTTCCTTTTTGGTTAAAATTGCTGACAATAGTAACATTTGTCTTCCTTTGCACTGGATGAGACTGTCAGGTTCCATTTCTCTAACTAGATCTCTCATCTCCTCTGGAACCCTCAGTAGAAATTTCAGGACTGTGCATTATAGTTTTGCAGCTGGATCAGAAAGGGCCCAGAAAACTCCATTATGATGCCAGACATTTATGTCTTTAGGGAAGGCAATTTTGTTTTCCATGTAATTCCACACATAGCCTTTTATTTATTAAAAAAAATGTCTTTTTGCCATGCCATGCAGCCTGTGGGATCTTTAGTTCCCTGACCAGGGATCAAAGCCAGGACCCCTGCATTGGAAGCACAGAGTCTTAACCACTGAATAGCCAGGGCACTCCCCAACATGTAGCATTTTAGAACCCAGATGTTCTTTGAGATCATGAAACCTAACTCTTTCTCTTATAGATTAAGAAAGTTTCAATAACATCCATTTTCACTGACCATAGTGGCAGAATATAAGAAGATATGTGATATTTAATGTTGGTAAAAGTGTTCAGGAGTAGCATTCTTATACTTGATTAAGGAAAACATCAAATGGTATGTTTTTAGAGGTCATTTTGGCACCACCTACAGAAATGTAGAAAATATGTATCTTTTAGCTCATTTCTTTAAAAAGCTATCCTGGGACTTCCCTGGTTGCCCAGTGATTAAGACACTGTACTCCCAGTGCAAAGGCCACTGGTTGTATCCCTAGTCAGGGAACTAAGATTCCACATGCCCCAAAGTGTGGCCAAAAAACCCCCCAAAATACTTAAAGAGCTACCC
The DNA here is from genome assembly GCA_022376925.1 of Tragulus kanchil. Lineage (NCBI taxonomy): Eukaryota > Metazoa > Chordata > Mammalia > Artiodactyla > Tragulidae > Tragulus > Tragulus kanchil. The sequence continues at coordinate 98,379,738 of JAIOJX010000005.1, read as the reverse complement.
TAAAGAAACCTAATACATACCCATTTTAAACATGTTACAATGTACATGGTTTGTAATTTTTAGATGGTGAAAAATTGGAATCAATGTAAATGTCCATCAGTAATGGAACCTGTTTCATCAATTACGGTTTCTCTGTACCATAAAATATAAGACTGCAGTTGGAAAGAATGTCCACAATATAGTATTAAGAGGAAAAAAGCAAATTATAATATATGGAATTTGATTTCATTTTTATTTAAAAAATATATTTACCTGGTTTTACAGAAATGTATTAGAGTGATGTACACCAAAGTTTTAACAGTGGTTACATTACACCATGGAGTAGACTCAGAAAGTGAGGCAAAGTACATTTTCACTTTACATAATTAAATATCGCTTGTAATTTTTACAATGAGCATGCATTACTTCTATCTTTTCTTTTTGGGAAAAAAAATTAACTTCAGATCAGTGAAGTAACTTGTTTAAATTGCTCAGTTAGTTAAAATGACAAGGATGAGAACCCAGATTTCCTAATCCCAAATAGATACTTTTCTCCTAAAGTGAGGCCTTGAGAGACTTCACCTGAACATCTGGCTTCCTGAATAGCTTCTCTGGTGGCTCAGATAGTAAAGAATCTGCCTGCAATGCAGGCAACCCAGGTTTGATCCCTAGATCAGGAAGGTCCCCTGGAGAAAGGAATGGCTACCCACTCCAGTATTCTTTCCTGGAGAACCCAGATGTTCTTTGAGATCATGAAACCTAACTCTTTCTCTTATAGATTAAGAAAGTTTCAATAACATCCATTTTCACTGACCATAGTGGCAGAATATAAGAAGATATGTGATATTTAATGTTGGTAAAAGTGTTCAGGAGTAGCATTCTTATACTTGATTAAGGAAAACATCAAATGGTATGTTTTTAGAGGTCATTTTGGCACCACCTACAGAAATGTAGAAAATATGTATCTTTTAGCTCATTTCTTTAAAAAGCTATCCTGGGACTTCCCTGGTTGCCCAGTGATTAAGACACTGTACTCCCAGTGCAAAGGCCACTGGTTGTATCCCTAGTCAGGGAACTAAGATTCCACATGCCCCAAAGTGTGGCCAAAAAACCCCCCAAAATACTTAAAGAGCTACCCTAAAGAAACCTAATACATACCCATTTTAAACATGTTACAATGTACATGGTTTGTAATTTTTAGATGGTGAAAAATTGGAATCAATGTAAATGTCCATCAGTAATGGAACCTGTTTCATCAATTACGGTTTCTCTGTACCATAAAATATAAGACTGCAGTTGGAAAGAATGTCCACAATATAGTATTAAGAGGAAAAAAGCAAATTATAATATATGGAATTTGATTTCATTTTTATTTAAAAAATATATTTACCTGGTTTTACAGAAATGTATTAGAGTGATGTACACCAAAGTTTTAACAGTGGTTACATTACACCATGGAGTAGACTCAGAAAGTGAGGCAAAGTACATTTTCACTTTACATAATTAAATATCGCTTGTAATTTTTACAATGAGCATGCATTACTTCTATCTTTTCTTTTTGGGAAAAAAAATTAACTTCAGATCAGTGAAGTAACTTGTTTAAATTGCTCAGTTAGTTAAAATGACAAGGATGAGAACCCAGATTTCCTAATCCCAAATAGATACTTTTTTTCCTAAAGTGAGGCCTTGAGAGACTTCACCTGAACATCTGGCTTCCTGAATAGCTTCTCTGGTGGCTCATATAGTAAAGAATCTGCCTGTAATGCAGGTTTGATCCCTGGGTCAGGAAGATTCCCTGGAGAAGGGAATGGCTACCCACTCCAGTATTCTTGACTGGAGAATTCCATGGACAGAGGGGCCTGGCAGGCTACAGTCCATGGGGTGACAAAAAAGTCAGACATGATTGTGTGACTAACAACACACACACACACACCATTAGCTTCCTCCAGATCTAGTCAGATCTCGTATTTCTTAAGAAACTAGGTTACAAATAGGGCTTCCCTGGTGAGGTCCAATGGCTAAGACTCACTTCCAAAGCAGGGGGCATGGATTTGATTCCTAGCTGGAGAGGTAGGATTCTACATGCCATGTGACATGGCCTAAAAATAAGTAGATAAATACAATTAAGAAAAAGAAAAAGTTAAAAAAGAAAGTAGATAAAATGTATCATTTCCTTCTTTTTTCAAGGCAAATAAATTTCCGAGCATCTTAATCAACAATATATCTTTCTCAAATTTTTTTTCCTCTGGTACTATCATAATCATCATGGAAATATTAATTTACAGTTACTATATATTACTTATTGACCACTTCACTAACCACTAACCCATAAAGACAGAATTGAAATTAACATGGGTAATATTCCATAGTTGAACAGTGGACCCAGACTTTCCAACAGAGTTCATAAGTTTATTCGCAAACTACAGAGGGATTTGCTATCATGTTTCCTCATCTGTTCTTAGAATATCTTCTGCTATCTTACTCAACTATAGTTGTTATTTTTAGTTGCATTTTGATATTAGTGATGGATGGCACCACTGTTCTTCATTAAATAGAATAAAATATACAAAATATTTGTTTAAAATCTACAATAAGCAATATCAGCTTTTCCTATATATCTAGTTTTTACTTTTTCTTTTTAGTGATTAAAAAATTTCCTGTGTGGGGGCTTCTTTGGTAGTCCAGTGGGTAAGGACACCGCCTTGCAGTGCAAGGGGCGCTGGTTCCATCCCTGGCCTGGGAAGATCCCATGTGCCACGGAGTGGCTGGACCAAGAAAGCGCTGGTCCTATCCTAAAGAAAAGAGGCCTTGAGAGACTTCACCTGAACATCTGGCTTCCTGAATAGCTTCTCTGGTGGCTCATATAGTAAAGAATCTGCCTGTAATGCAGGTTTGATCCCTGGGTCAGGAAGATTCCCTGGAGAAGGGAATGGCTACCCACTCCAGTATTCTTGACTGGAGAATTCCATGGACAGAGGGGCCTGGCAGGCTACAGTCCATGGGGTGACAAAAAAGTCAGACATGATTGTGTGACTAACAACACACACACACACACCATTAGCTTCCTCCAGATCTAGTCAGATCTCGTATTTCTTAAGAAACTAGGTTACAAATAGGGTTTCCCCTGGTGAGGTCCAATGGCTAAGACTCACTTCCAAAGCAGGGGGCATGGATTTGATTCCTAGCTGGAGAGGTAGGATTCTACATGCCATGTGACATGGCCTAAAAATAAGTAGATAAATACAATTAAGAAAAAGAAAAAGTTAAAAAAGAAAGTAGATAAAATGTATCATTTCCTTCTTTTTTCAAGGCAAATAAATTTCCGAGCATCTTAATCAACAATATATCTTTCTCAAATTTTTTTTCCTCTGGTACTATCATAATCATCATGGAAATATTAATTTACAGTTACTATATATTACTTATTGACCACTTCACTAACCACTAACCCATAAAGACAGAATTGAAATTAACATGGGTAATATTCCATAGTTGAACAGTGGACCCAGACTTTCCAACAGAGTTCATAAGTTTATTCGCAAACTACAGAGGGATTTGCTATCATGTTTCCTCATCTGTTCTTAGAATATCTTCTGCTATCTTACTCAACTATAGTTGTTATTTTTAGTTGCATTTTGATATTAGTGATGGATGGCACCACTGTTCTTCATTAAATAGAATAAAATATACAAAATATTTGTTTAAAATCTACAATAAGCAATATCAGCTTTTCCTATATATCTAGTTTTTACTTTTTCTTTTTAGTGATTAAAAAATTTCCTGTGTGGGGGCTTCTTTGGTAGTCCAGTGGGTAAGGACACCGCCTTGCAGTGCAAGGGGCGCTGGTTCCATCCCTGGCCTGGGAAGATCCCATGTGCCACGGAGTGGCTGGACCAATGTGTCCAATTAGGAGCCAGCGCTCTGGAGTGCATGCACCCAGAGCCAGTGCTCTGCATTGAGAGAGGCCACTGCGATGGGAGGCCCACACAGGCCAAAGAACAAAGATAAATAAATGAAAGATCAATAGAAGTGACCAAAAAAAAAATGTCCTGTGTGGAGTTAGAATTTTCAAATTTTAGGGGTGATCACAATTATAAGATTGATATTTTTCTCAATGGATAAATGAAAGGAAACACCTGAGAGTAATTCAACCAGGGTTTTCTGCTCTGCAGGTAAATTCTTTACCATCTGAGCCACCAGGGAAGCCCCAAGAATACTGGAGTAGGTAGCCATTCCTTTCTCCAGGGAATCTTTGACCTAGGGATAAAACCCCGGTCTCCTGAATTGCAGGCAGACTCTCTACTGTCTGAGCCACCAGGGAAGCCCATAATTATTAGGTTGATCTTTTTCTCAATTGATAAGTGAAAGGAAACATCTGAAAGTAATTCAAGGGTAATTACATGTTTAATTGAATACTTAATTATGTTGGAAATGTCACTATGCTAAATAAAAAGAGTATCAAAATAGTGTATCTCAAATTATTCCTATTCAGTAAACATGTATATTTTATATGCAATCATATATGCATAATTTAAGATCTTGAAAGAAATATATGTCAATATTAACATTAACTCTGGATGATGAAACTCTGATTTGTCATTTCTTCGCAGAATTCCTTGCTGGTTCTCACTTTGTTGAAAGAATGTTTGCCTTCGATATCAGAGAAAAAAAAAAAAACCCTAGAAGCCAATTTAACTTAAAACAGTATTTCCTAAATGTCATTTTGAGAACAATAGTCAACTCTAGGCTCTCCCAGAAGCAAGTGACATAACCTCATATTAATTTGTATGTATTCTTGCTGGTCTTTCAAGCAGAAGCAGAAGATCTTCTTCAGTCCCTGAGTTAGGAAGATCTCCTGGAGAAGGAAATGGCATCCCACTCCAGCATTCTTGCCTGGGCAATCCCATGAACAGGGGAAACTGGTGAGTTACAATCCGTAGGGTTGTAAAAGAGTCCTACTTGATTTAGTGACTAAACATTCTTGCTAGGGGTAAGGTCTAATTGAAATTTGATCTTTTTAAAGGAAAAGTGGACTTCAGTGAAGAGAGAAAAGGAAACTAAAAGACAAGATGAGACAGAAAAGAAGTAGGTAGACTGACTTGATTGCCCTGGGTGGAGATCAGATTTCAAACATAGGGTGTACAAAGCTAGAGACTTCCAACCAGGGACTTTATGGTAGAAGGTAGAGAAAGAAGGTGTGTTACAGAGTGAATGGGAAAGGAAAATGTTCTTCTGGCACAGGAAAGCATCAGCTGCTTGAATCTAGATAGGACTGAGGAAGTGGCTACAATTATAGGGGAAAATCCAAGATGCGGCACACTCTTGCTAGGGTCATGATACTGCCAGCCAGCTCTGTTATTCGAGTAGAGGCTAGAAGAGTCTGTATCTGAAAGCCTCTTCATGGGTCCTAACACAGTGGTTAAGCAAAGGTACAGTGGAGTTGGTTTCTTGGAAGAAGTGGAGGGCAAGTTTTGAAGATGGGGGGGGGGGGTTGCCTGTAATAATGATTAGGAATCAATACTGTTTGCACATTTCCACAGAATATCTTGGTGTAGGTTTTAAATTTTCTGAAACCCAATGTTCATTGAAAAAACACTTATTAAGAGCTTAATATATCAAAGGAAGTTATACTAGAGGTTAGAAATACAAAGATAAATACTACAGTCCTCACTCTCAGACAGATCACACTCAAATTAAAATAAGCAAAAACTTTGAAAACTTGGACTTTTAATGCAATGTAATATATTTCACTCTATTTTTGATACAGCTAAGTTAAAAGAAGAAATAGAAAATCACCTATTCTCCTTATCACTTAAAAATAACAGCTTTTAATATATGCACATAAATCCATGTTTTATTTATTTATTTTAAATATATTTATTTTTGAATTGAAGGATAATTGCTTTACAGAATTTTGTTGGTTTCTGCCAAACATCAACATGAATCAGCCATAGGTATACATATGTTGCCTCCCTCTTGACCTCCCTCCCATCTGCTTCCCCATCCCAGCCTTCTAGGTTGTTAGAGAGTCCCAGTTTGAGTTTTCTGAGTTATACAGCAGATTCCCATTGGCTACCTACTTTACATATGGTAGTGTAAGTTTCCATGTTACTCTCTCCATGCACTTCACCTTCTCCTTCCCCCTTCCCCCATCCCCATTTCCCTAAGTCTGTTCTCTATGTCTGTGTCTCCACTGCTGCCCTGCAAATAATTTCATCAGTACCATCCTTCGAGATTCCATAATATGCATTAGCATACGGTATTTGTTTTTCTCTGTCTGACTTACTTCACTCTGTATAATAGGCTCTAGGTTCATCCACTTTATTAGAAGTAACTCAAATGCATTACTTTTAATGACTGAGTAATGTATGTATATATGTACTACAGCTTTTTTTTTTTTTTTTTTTTTGTCACTTCTGTTGGTCTTTCATTTGTTTGTTTTCATCCATCTTTATTCTTTGGCCTGTGTGGGCCTCCCAACGCAGCAGCCTCTGTCGCTGCTTGCTGCAGAGCACTGGCTCTGGGCACATGTGCTCCAGAGCTCCCGCTTGGTAGTTGGACACATTGTTCCAGCCACTCCGTGGCACGTGGGATCTTCCCAGGCCAGGGATGGAACCGGTGCCTCTTGCACTGCAAGGCGGTGTCCTTACCCACTGGACCACCAGGGAAGCCCTACCACAGCTTCTTTATCCATTCATCTGTCAGTGAACATCTAGGTTGCTTCTATGTTCGATGGATGCAATGAACACTGGGGGTACATGTGACATTTTCAACTTTGGTTTCCTCAGGATAGATGCCTAGTAGTGGGATTTCTGGGTCATATGGTGGTTCTATTCCTAGGCTTTTTTTTTTTTTAAAGATTTATTTATTTATTTATTTTTGGGCAGGGGTCGGGTTGGGGAGGGAGGGGAGCGGGCGGGCCACTTCTATTGGTCTTTCATTTCTCTATTTTCATCCATCTTTGTTCTTTGGCTCCTGTGGGCCTCCCATCACGGTGGCATCTATCGTTGCAGAGCACCGGCTCTGGGCGCATGCGCTCCAGAGCTCCGGCTTGGTAATTGGACACATCGGTCCAGCAGTTCCGTGGCACGTGGGATCTTCCCAGGCCAGGGATCGAACCGGCGCCCCTTGCACTGCAAGGCAGTGTCCCTACCCACTGGACCACCAGGGGAAGCCCTATTCCTAGTTTTTTAAGGAATATCCATGCTGTCTTCCAATGTGGCTGTATCAATTTACATTCCCACCAGCAACACAAGAAGGTTACCTTTTTTTTTCACAGCATCTCCAGCATTTATTGTTTGTAGACTTTTTGATGATGCCCATTCTGACTGGTATAAGGTGATATCTCATTGTAGTTTTGATGTCTGTTTAGGTTTTTTCCCCACTTTTTAGCTGGATTGTTTGTTTTTCTGAGCTGCCTGTATATTTTGGAAATTAATCCATTGTCGGTTGTTTCATTTAAAAACAGTGGTTAGATGCCACAAAGTAAGTGGTAACACCTTATGCGTGTTGTCAGGCCCAAGAGCCTCTTCTGTCCTTGTCAAGGGGAATGTTAACCTTCTCTTCTTTCATATAACACAATGAATATATTTCAAATAAACCATGTTTGAAGATCTCCTGGAGGAGGGCATGACAACCCATTCCAGTATTCTTGCTGGGAAATTCCATGGACAGAGGAGCCTGGTGGGCTATAGTACATGAGGTCACAAAAGAGTCACTGGTCCCAAGGCTAAGAAGTATGAAGAGACTGGGAACAGAAAGATTTTGTCTGTGATCCTTGATGGGACTCTTCACCTGCCTGGTTCTATACTGCCAAGCCATAGGAAGAGAGACAGTTTCAACTTTTATTACATGAAGGGAGCTATCAACTTTGGCAATCCAGTATCAGACAAGGAGGATGGTTCTAATTTGGGAATTGTTAAGAAAAGCAAGTTACAACCCTGAGAAGAAAAGGACAAACGAGCCATGGGAAAAGACAAGACTTCTTCTTTGGAAAAAAGAAGAAACAAAGAAAAATACATCTTATTTCCAAAGAACCACTAGCCCCAAAGAACATAAGTCATAACTAACACAACATATGTTGCTGAAAATTATAACCAACATCTTGAATTAAAAAAATAATAGTGACTTCCAGTACTGTTATAGTAGCTCAGAAGGACTAATTTTCTTGCTTGTAAACATAATTAAATGTTTACAAAATATTGTTTAAAAATCTAAAAATTTGAGGTACTAGAGGATGACCCATAGCAGACAGACACTGCAGAGATGGTCCCTTGAATAATAAGCCGTGAACCAGTAAGATCTCTTACTATGACCTCAGCCTTTTTTCTCATTCATTAATTCTCTGCAAGAAGTTAGCCAGGCACTGCTGAACCTCTGTGGCTGGGACCTGTTGATCCCCTCCTATGCCCTGGCCTCTCCTTGAATCTTCTTGTTTCTGTGGACTCAGAATCTCAGTATCCCTCACTTAACACCAGAACTAAAACCAAACCCCTGACTCAGTAGTGATGTTTCTAGCCTTTCCTTCCCCATGCTTCCTTTTCCCTTTCTTCTCAGGGCTACAGTCTGCTTTTCTTAACAACTCCCAAATTACAAATATCTTCCTTACTTACACACAAGGTGAATTTGGCCTCTGAGCTTCTCCAATTCAAATCAGTGGAGTCCTATGCCATATTGTGGGGTTTCCTTGATTAATCAGATGGTAAAGAAACAGACTGTAATGTGGGAGACCCACGTTCAATCCCGGGGTCTGGAAGATCCCCTGGAGAAACGAATGATAACCCATTCCAGTATTCTTTTTTTTCCCACTCCAGTATTCTTGCCTGGAGAATTCCATGAACAGAGGAGCCTGATGGGCTGCAGTCCATAGGGTCACAAAGAGTCAGACATGACTAAGTGACTAACATATTATGAAAGTGTTCAACCTCAGTTTGAGACTTAAACCCAGGGCCCAAACTTAATCAAACCTGTTTGGGACTTGAACCCATGCGACTGGGACTCGAACCCAGCCAAAACCCTGGTAATTAAAATCACTCACCCAATGTCTGGACACACTGAGGTTCAGGTTCTTCAGGTCTCTTTGCAGAGAAGAATTCAGCGAGAGGCAAAGTGATAGGTAAGAAATGGATTTATTCAGATTCAGAGACAGCACACTCCACAGACAGAGTGTGGGCCATCACAGAGCGAATCCAGCAGCCAAGCAATTAAAAAATAATAGTGACTTCCAGTACTGTTATAGTAGCTCAGAAGGACTAATTTTCTTGCTTGTAAACATAATTAAATGTTTACAAAATATTGTTTAAAAATCTAAAAATTTGAGGTACTAGAGGATGACCCATAGCAGACAGACACTGCAGAGATGGTCCCTTGAATAATAAGCCGTGAACCAGTAAGATCTCTTACTATGACCTCAGCCTTTTTTCTCATTCATTAATTCTCTGCAAGAAGTTAGCCAGGCACTGCTGAACCTCTGTGGCTGGGACCTGTTGATCCCCTCCTATGCCCTGGCCTCTCCTTGAATCTTCTTGTTTCTGTGGACTCAGAATCTCAGTATCCCTCACTTAACACCAGAACTAAAACCAAACCCCTGACTCAGTAGTGATGTTTCTAGCCTTTCCTTCCCCATGCTTCCTTTTCCCTTTCTTCTCAGGGCTACAGTCTGCTTTTCTTAACAACTCCCAAATTACAAATATCTTCCTTACTTACACACAAGGTGAATTTGGCCTCTGAGCTTCTCCAATTCAAATCAGTGGAGTCCTATGCCATATTGTGGGGTTTCCTTGATTAATCAGATGGTAAAGAAACAGACTGTAATGTGGGAGACCCACGTTCAATCCCGGGGTCTGGAAGATCCCCTGGAGAAACGAATGATAACCCATTCCAGTATTCTTTTTTTTCCCACTCCAGTATTCTTGCCTGGAGAATTCCATGAACAGAGGAGCCTGATGGGCTGCAGTCCATAGGGTCACAAAGAGTCAGACATGACTAAGTGACTAACATATTATGAAAGTGTTCAACCTCAGTTTGAGACTTAAACCCAGGGCCCAAACTTAATCAAACCTGTTTGGGACTTGAACCCATGCGACTGGGACTCGAACCCAGCCAAAACCCTGGTAATTAAAATCACTCACCCAATGTCTGGACACACTGAGGTTCAGGTTCTTCAGGTCTCTTTGCAGAGAAGAATTCAGCGAGAGGCAAAGTGATAGGTAAGAAATGGATTTATTCAGATTCAGAGACAGCACACTCCACAGACAGAGTGTGGGCCATCACAGAGCGAATCCAGCAGCCCTGAAAACATGGCATTCTTAACTTTTATGGGCTGGGTAATTCCATATGCTAATGAGTGGGAGGATTATTCCAGCTCCTTTAGGGAAGTGGTGGAATTTGTCAGGTGCCTCTGGGTATGTCATTTAGCTTGCTGACTGAGGATCAAGGTCTGGTCTGCCATCTTGGACCCATTTGATTTTAATGGGTTTATGCTGTGTCCTTGGGCTGTCATTCTTTTCAAAAATTGTGCCCTGCCCCTTTCCCTCCTAACCCTTACAATGTCATATTGTAGATCACTGATTTGTAAGGCCCTAGCCCCCTCATATCTCTTTGGCCTCTTCTCCTATTTCTCTCTGCTTTTCTCTCTTAAATCCAGCCACAACTGCATTTTTGATGCTCACTGTTTTTCCGACTTGGGCCAGTTCACCCCTCTTTAGGCAACCTGGTGGTCCCCTGCTCTCGGGAGGTCCACCTTGATGCTGAACTTAGTGTGGACACCTGATCGGCATAGCACACTAGCCGCACTAGCCCAGAGCAATCCTCTGGCTTCAGCCCTCAAGTAGCTGAAATTTCAGGGGCGTGCCACCATGCCCTGCGCTCACTGTTTCTCTAATGCAAGAGGCACATTTCCACCTCAGGGTCTTTGAATTTGCTGTTTTCTCTGCTTAAAGGTTCTTTCCCCAAATATCTCCAAGGCTCGCTCTCTTTTTCAAATACCATTCATTTTTATTTAAAGATTTTTTTTGAGAGGGGGGTGTGGGTTGGGGAGGGAGGGGAGCGGGTGGACCACTTCTATTGGTCTTTCATTTATCTGTTTTCATCCATCTTTGTTCTTTGGCCCCTGTGGGACTCCCATCGCAGTGGCCTCTGTTGTCGCAGAGCACCGGCTCTGGGCGCATGCGCTCCAGAGCTCTGGCTTGGTAATTGGACACATCTGTCCAGCCACTCCGCAGCATGTGGGATCTTCCCAAGCCAGGGATCAAACCGGCGCCCCTTGTACTGCAAGGTGGTGTCCTTACCCACTGGACCACCAGGGAAACCCTAAAGATGTTTTTATGTGGCTCACTTTTAAAGTCTTTTATTGTATTTGTTACAATATTGTTCCTTCTTTTATGTCTTGGATTTTTGGCACTGAGGTAACCGGGATCCTAGCTTCCCAACTAGGGATTGAACATTCACCCCCTGCATTGGAAGGCAAAGCCTTAACCACTGAACCACCAGAGAAGTCCCTCAATATCACTCTTCTGGAAATCCCATCTAAAATGATCAACCCACCACCTCTGTCACGACACACCTACCTCTCTTCCCTTAGCACTTTTTTTTTTTAAAATGTGCTAGATGTTTTGCTTATTTGGCCTGTTTGCTTTCTCCAGCTAAAATGTATGTGCTGTGTATGTCTGCATAGGTGTCTGATTTTTGCTTTTGTTGCTTCTGTAGTATCTGGAACAGTGACTGACATGCCAATCATTACTTGTTGAGTTTCTCAACTTGGCTTAAAAGATTCTTTTTCTCGTAGTATCATTTCTCCCATAGACCAGTAGACTAGTACTAAGTTGCAGAGGTGTCTTAGTGATGCACAATTATGGTTTTAATATTTCAGTTCCTTTTGACTAGAAGTATTTGATCCTAAGTGACTTAAGGCAGAAGGAAATAGAACATCTAGGACTTCCCCAATGGACAGAGAGATGAGTTCCAAAGTTCATTTGTATGCCAATTGTTTGCACATCCTGAACTTATTTTCAGAACACTAGGGGCACAGCTAGTTAACTACAGAGAGTCTGAGAAGATTGGAAAATGCCAGAGCTTGGAGCCAGATATGCCCACGGGGAAGGGCAGACCCCAAAAGGACAGCAACATTGAATTCAGGTGCATTGAATTCTGAGGGTGCTCAATGCAGCCAGCAGCAGACATTATCCTGAAGGCAGTGGCACAGGCAGCAGTTACACTAGAGAGAACCCAAAGAAAAGGGGGTGACTCCATTGGGAAGAAGAGTTTAGCAATTGGCCATCTAGGAGTAATGATACTTTAAAGACAAGTTTATAGAAAAGACACAACTAAAGGCAAAAAGAAAAGTCAACCCCTTGTACTGCAAGGTGGTGTCCTTACCCACTGGACCACCAGGGAAACCCTAAAGATGTTTTTATGTGGCTCACTTTTAAAGTCTTTTATTGTATTTGTTACAATATTGTTCCTTCTTTTATGTCTTGGATTTTTGGCACTGAGGTAACCGGGATCCTAGCTTCCCAACTAGGGATTGAACATTCACCCCCTGCATTGGAAGGCAAAGCCTTAACCACTGAACCACCAGAGAAGTCCCTCAATATCACTCTTCTGGAAATCCCATCTAAAATGATCAACCCACCACCTCTGTCACGACACACCTACCTCTCTTCCCTTAGCACTTTTTTTTTTTAAAATGTGCTAGATGTTTTGCTTATTTGGCCTGTTTGCTTTCTCCAGCTAAAATGTATGTGCTGTGTATGTCTGCATAGGTGTCTGATTTTTGCTTTTGTTGCTTCTGTAGTATCTGGAACAGTGACTGACATGCCAATCATTACTTGTTGAGTTTCTCAACTTGGCTTAAAAGATTCTTTTTCTCGTAGTATCATTTCTCCCATAGACCAGTAGACTAGTACTAAGTTGCAGAGGTGTCTTAGTGATGCACAATTATGGTTTTAATATTTCAGTTCCTTTTGACTAGAAGTATTTGATCCTAAGTGACTTAAGGCAGAAGGAAATAGAACATCTAGGACTTCCCCAATGGACAGAGAGATGAGTTCCAAAGTTCATTTGTATGCCAATTGTTTGCACATCCTGAACTTATTTTCAGAACACTAGGGGCACAGCTAGTTAACTACAGAGAGTCTGAGAAGATTGGAAAATGCCAGAGCTTGGAGCCAGATATGCCCACGGGGAAGGGCAGACCCCAAAAGGACAGCAACATTGAATTCAGGTGCATTGAATTCTGAGGGTGCTCAATGCAGCCAGCAGCAGACATTATCCTGAAGGCAGTGGCACAGGCAGCAGTTACACTAGAGAGAACCCAAAGAAAAGGGGGTGACTCCATTGGGAAGAAGAGTTTAGCAATTGGCCATCTAGGAGTAATGATACTTTAAAGACAAGTTTATAGAAAAGACACAACTAAATGCAAAGACAAGTCAAAAAATAGAGAGAAAATATTTGTCATATGTATATCTGACAAATGGCTCATATCCAGAACATTTAAGGAGTGATTAAATCAAATCAAAAAGAAAAGGTGGGCTTCCCTGGTGGTCCAGTGGGTAAGGACACTGCCTTGCAGTGCAAGGGGCGCCAGTTCCATCCCTGGCCTGGGAACATCCCACGTGCCACGGAGCAGCTGGACCAATGTGTCCAACGACCAAGCCGGAGCTCTGGAGCGCATGCGCCCAGAGTCGGTGCTCTGCAACAACAGAGGCCACCGCGATGGGAGTCCCACAGGGGCCAAAGAACAAAGATGGATGAAAGTAGAGAAATGAAAGACCAATAGAAGTGGCCCGCCCGCCCCCTTCCTCCCTAATCCACCCCCCATCCCCCCCAAAAAAATGAGAAAAAAAAAAGAAAAAAAGAAAAGGTAAATGACCCAATAGAACATGGGCAAAGATCTTTAACAGTCATTTCAAAAAAACAATCTCTAAATGCCTAATAAACATATGGATATGTTTATTTCAATTATAAACTAAAGCCACAACGAGATTTAACTGTACACCCACCAGAATGGTTAACACTGGGAAGAACTGAAAAGAGAATGCTACTGGCATAAAAACAGACACATGAATCAATGGTACAGAACTCACAGACCAGAAACAAATCTACAATACATTGTCAATTAATTTATGACAAAAGAGACAAGAATATACAATAGGGAAAGGGACGTCTCTTCAATAAATAGTATTGGGAAAACTGGATTAGACACATGTAGAAAAATGAAACTGAATCATTCCCTTATAACATACACAAAAAGTAACTCAAATAGCTTAAAGACCTGGACATAAGACTTGAGACTATAAGATTCCTAAAAGAAGACATAATCATTAAGTTCCTTGTCATCAGTGTTGGCGATTATTTTTTTGGATTTGATATCAAAAGCAAAGGTAAAAGTACATGAGACTTCATCAAACTTAAAAGCTTCTGCATAGCAAAGGAAACTATCAATAAAATGGAAAAGTAACTTACCAAATGGGAGAAAACACTTGCGAGTCAGATATCTGATACAAGGTGACAATCCAAGATATATAAAGAGTTCATACAACTTAATAACAAAAAACTAAACCGTTCAATTAAAAATGAGCAGGATAACATTTTTCCAAAGAAGACACACAGGTGGCCAATAGGTATATGAAAAAGGGATTCAGAGTCACTAATCATCAGGGAAATGAAAATCAAAACCACAGTAAGATATTACCATGCAGCTGTTAGAATGGCTATTAATAATAATAAAAAAAGACAAGAAATAGTAGTGTTGATGGTTGATGAGGCTGTGGAGAGAATGGAACCCTTGTACACTGTCCATTGGAATGTAAGTAGGTGCAGCCACTGGAAAACAGCATAGGGGCCTCAAAAAATTAAAAACAGAACTACCAAATCCTATTCTGGGTGTTTATTCAAAGAAAATAAAAACCTTAACTCAAAAAGGTCTACGCACCCTTAATGTTCAATAGCCAAGATAAGCAAATAACCTAGGAGTCCATTAATGGATGAGTGGAATAAAAGAATGTGGTGTATTTTACAGTATAAAGGATATTTTATATTTTCTTACTCATAATAAATATTATGAGATATTATTCAGCCATAAAAATAGAAGGAAAACATGCCATGTGCAACAACATGGATGACTTTTGAAAGCATTATGCTTCGTGAAATGAGTCAGACAGAGAAAGACAAATACTATATGATCTTGCTTAGGTGTGGAATCTGAAAACAACCAACCAAACCCATAGATAGATTGAGGGCTGCCAGAGATGGGGATGGGAGGGAGTGAGGATGGGAGAAATGGGTGAAGGGTATCAAGAGGTACAAATTTTCAGTTATAAAATAAATAAGTCCTGGGGATGTAGTGTACAGCATGGGGACTATAGTTAATAAGGAGACTGGCTCATCTTCACTCCAGTGTGTCAGGGCTGGGAAGCCGGAAGGCAGAGGCGACTGGCTATGGCCTTAACTCACATCCTGGTGGTCAATGCTGGTTGGTGGCTGGGACTTCAGTCGGCTGAAACCCACACCTGCGAAGACCATTCCACATGATGTCTCTGCCAGGGCTGGTCTGGGTTTCATCACAACATGACTAAGGATTCCAAGAGAACCAGACAGAAGCTATACCACTTTTTATTGTGGTAAAAAAACAAATAACGTAAAATTGACTATCTTAACCTTTAAAAAAAGAAGAAGGAACTTTTCTAGCTGTCTAGTGGTTAAAAGTCCACTCTTACACTGCAGGAATACAGGTTCAATTCCTGGTCAGGGGACTAAGATCTCATATGCCATATGGCATGGCCAGAAAACAAACAAACAAAAAAGTAGACAGAAAACCTGTCCTTTTTTCAAGCAAAAATTATAGGAGATATTTCTCAACTTGTTGGGTTGGAAAATAAAACCATCTCTTATTTTCAGCATCTTCAAGCTCTTTGAATATTGGCAGAAGTGACATTCCGGGACTCTCAGTCCCAGCATTTAAAAGGCACTATGTCTTCTGCTTTCACCTTCTTGAGAACCAGCTGCCTAAAAAGGAGTTTGAAATATACCACTAAATGATGAGAAACCACAGGGAGAACAGAAGGTCCAGTCAGCTCCCAGCCACCCAGCTTTGTTGCTTGCGGTGTGTGGTCCCTAACACATAGATAAGAAAGCCATGTTTGTGGTCCAGCCTCGGGAGAGTCCTCCAGCCCAGCCCAGCTCGATATGGGACCTCAGCCAGTACATCATGGAACAGAGTCAAGTCATGCCCACAGAGTCCTTCCCAAGTTGCATAATCAGGGGCAAATAGGTAGTATTTGCTTTAAGACATCAAGGGTTCAGGTGGTTTTTATATAGAAAAAGATGACTGAAACACCTGGCACTAAGCAGCACATAGACAGTGTGACACTTTCATATTCCTTGGCCCAGTGCACAAAGTCGTAAAGGATCTCTTCCTCTGCCACTGCTCTTACTTCCTCGGGATGTAGTGTACAGCATGGGGACTATAGTTAATAAGGAGACTGGCTCATCTTCACTCCAGTGTGTCAGGGCTGGGAAGCCGGAAGGCAGAGGCGACTGGCTATGGCCTTAACTCACATCCTGGTGGTCAATGCTGGTTGGTGGCTGGGACTTCAGTCGGCTGAAACCCACACCTGCGAAGACCATTCCACATGATGTCTCTGCCAGGGCTGGTCTGGGTTTCATCACAACATGACTAAGGATTCCAAGAGAACCAGACAGAAGCTATACCACTTTTTATTGTGGTAAAAAAACAAATAACGTAAAATTGACTATCTTAACCTTTAAAAAAAGAAGAAGGAACTTTTCTAGCTGTCTAGTGGTTAAAAGTCCACTCTTACACTGCAGGAATACAGGTTCAATTCCTGGTCAGGGGACTAAGATCTCATATGCCATATGGCATGGCCAGAAAACAAACAAACAAAAAAGTAGACAGAAAACCTGTCCTTTTTTCAAGCAAAAATTATAGGAGATATTTCTCAACTTGTTGGGTTGGAAAATAAAACCATCTCTTATTTTCAGCATCTTCAAGCTCTTTGAATATTGGCAGAAGTGACATTCCGGGACTCTCAGTCCCAGCATTTAAAAGGCACTATGTCTTCTGCTTTCACCTTCTTGAGAACCAGCTGCCTAAAAAGGAGTTTGAAATATACCACTAAATGATGAGAAACCACAGGGAGAACAGAAGGTCCAGTCAGCTCCCAGCCACCCAGCTTTGTTGCTTGCGGTGTGTGGTCCCTAACACATAGATAAGAAAGCCATGTTTGTGGTCCAGCCTCGGGAGAGTCCTCCAGCCCAGCCCAGCTCGATATGGGACCTCAGCCAGTACATCATGGAACAGAGTCAAGTCATGCCCACAGAGTCCTTCCCAAGTTGCATAATCAGGGGCAAATAGGTAGTATTTGCTTTAAGACATCAAGGGTTCAGGTGGTTTTTATATAGAAAAAGATGACTGAAACACCTGGCACTAAGCAGCACATAGACAGTGTGACACTTTCATATTCCTTGGCCCAGTGCACAAAGTCGTAAAGGATCTCTTCCTCTGCCACTGCTCTTACTTCCTCTGGTATTATATGTTAGTCAGCTTGAACTGCTACCACAGACTGAGGGGCTTAACCAACAGAAGTTGATTTTCTCACCATTCTAGATGTTAGAAGTCCAAAGTCAAGGCTATCATCTATCAGCTTGACTTATTATATAATATCATATATTTGACCTCATTCATCAAGCACACTTTAGTTTATCACACACTAGTTTGTTGGGAGTTGACAATGGATCGGGTATATTCCTTGACCTCCCAAACATTCTCCCTGATTGCACACAGTGCCTGGAGGAGGGCAGAACATGAACAAAACCGTGAACACACGGTGGTAAACACTCTAATGGAAGTGTGCATGAGAAGAGGGAGGGCATCCAGATCTGGGAGCAATGAATTCTGCCTGGAGAAGCAGCCATTGAGAACAACAGACAGGATGTTAAGGAGGTAAAGGGCAACACTTCATACAACAGAAAGAGCACGGGGACTTCCCTGGTGGTCCAGTGGTTAAGAATATGCTTTCCAATGCATGGGATGTGCATTTGATCCTGGTCAGGGAATTAAGATCCCACGTGCCACGGAGCAAGTACGTCCTCGCACAGCAGCCACAGAGTCCATGCACTCTAGAGCCTGTGCTCCGAAACAAAGAGCCTGCGCACTGCAGTGATGATCTGGCCCAGTCAAAAATAAAAGTAAAGATAATAGAAAGACCGTGATGGAAAATATAAGTGGTGTGGTGTCTTGATGCAGGGAGGGTACAGGAGGAGGGCGGGCACTAGGTATGGCTGGAGTGTGGAGCAGAAATAGGTTATAAGAAGCCTATGCTCTGGGACATATATACAATGGAAAACTACACAGCTGTAAAAAGAAATGCAGAAGAATCAGCCCTAATGAGGTGGTTGGATCTAGAACGTATCATAAAAAGTGAAGTCAGTCAGAAAGAGAAGGACAAATATAGTATATTAACACATATATATGAAATCTAGTAGGATGGTGATGATGGCACAAGCAGTGAAGCGACGGAAAGACAGACATGGACAGTGGACATATGGACATTGTGGGGAAGGAACAGAGGGTGGGAGGTGTAAAGGAAGTAGCATGAAGGCCTGTACTATCATATGTGAAGAAAATAGCTCTAGTCATTGCTCTGTGAGAAAAGGGGATCCTTCAGGGGTGCTGTGTGATAGTTGGGAGGGTTGGGAAGGGGGGGATATACATATGACTAATCTGGGAACATACATATCTGTAAACAACAAAACTCTGTAAAAGTTAAAAGTAAAATAAAGGTTTTAAAAATAAATAAATAAATAAATAAAATCCCCCCCCAAAAAAATTTAAAAAATTTAAAAAAATAAATAAAAAGCCTATGGATCATAATGAAATCTGTACTTTGTCCTGTAGGCACTGGGGAGATGAGAACAAACCGCACTTTGACAGAGAACTAACTCCGGTTACCAATAACTTAACCTCTCCACCACTGTAGTCCTAGAGAATGATTAAGAACCTCCCAGGTCTACACCACTAGCAAAGATCCCATGGCCCAGGGCAGAAGTTACTGAGCCTTGGAGGCTGGAAAGAAGTGGGGAACAAGGATTGGGAATCTTAAAGAGGAAGGGACTTTGGCAGGAGACGTGGGAACAGAGATCAATGCATGGGATGTGCATTTGATCCTGGTCAGGAATTAAGATCCCACGTGCCACGGAGCAACGCCCCAGCACACAGAGTCCATGCACTCTAGAGCCTGTGCTCCGAAACAAAGAGCCTGCGCACTGCAGTGATGATCTGGCCCAGTCAAAAATAAAAGTAAAGATAATAGAAAGACCGTGATGGAAAATATAAGTGGTGTGGTGTCTTGATGCAGGGAGGGTACAGGAGGAGGCGGGCACTAGGTATGGCTGGAGTGTGGAGCAGAAATAGGTTATAAGAAGCCTATGCTCTGGGACATATATACAATGGAAAACTACACAGCTGTAAAAAGAAATGCAGAAGAATCAGCCCTAATGAGGTGGTTGGATCTAGAACGTATCATAAAAAGTGAAGTCAGTCAGAAAGAGAAGGACAAATATAGTATATTAACACATATATATGAAATCTAGTAGGATGGTGATGATGGCACAAGCAGTGAAGCGACGGAAAGACAGACATGGACAGTGGACATATGGACATTGTGGGGAAGGAACAGAGGGTGGGAGGTGTAAAGGAAGTAGCATGAAGGCCTGTACTATCATATGTGAAGAAAATAGCTCTAGTCATTGCTCTGTGAGAAAAGGGGATCCTTCAGGGGTGCTGTGTGATAGTTGGGAGGGTTGGGAAGGGGGGGATATACATATGACTAATCTGGGAACATACATATCTGTAAACAACAAAACTCTGTAAAAGTTAAAAGTAAAATAAAGGTTTTAAAAATAAATAAATAAATAAATAAAATCCCCCCCCAAAAAAATTTAAAAAATTTAAAAAAATAAATAAAAAGCCTATGGATCATAATGAAATCTGTACTTTGTCCTGTAGGCACTGGGGAGATGAGAACAAACCGCACTTTGACAGAGAACTAACTCCGGTTACCAATAACTTAACCTCTCCACCACTGTAGTCCTAGAGAATGATTAAGAACCTCCCAGGTCTACACCACTAGCAAAGATCCCATGGCCCAGGGCAGAAGTTACTGAGCCTTGGAGGCTGGAAAGAAGTGGGGAACAAGGATTGGGAATCTTAAAGAGGAAGGGACTTTGGCAGGAGACGTGGGAACAGAGAGGGGTTGGGGATGGACTGGGCAGGGCTGATGGGTGGAGGCCTTTTTTGGGTGATGAGTGATGGTGTGGTCCAGGGGTCAGGGCACTGAGGTACAGTCTCTTTGGGTGAGTCTTTTCCCATCTTTCTCTCACTCTTCTCATCACAGACATGTGAAGGAAGGAGGTGATGGGGAGGCGAAGGAGGTACAGAGGCAGGCCTTAGGTAGCAAGACCAGTCTTTCCATTGTCAATATCAGGGACTAGTGTTGGGGACGGTGGAACAGAGGGGGCAGGACGAGGAAGAGAAAGTGGAAAGGGACTCTCTTCCCTAGCCTCCCTCTCCCTCTGTTCTCCACCAAAGGCCTGATTTGCAACAGATACTGTAGAACCGAGAGAGGAAAAGTTGAGGGTGAGTTGTCATGCTGAGGACAGGACTGGCTAAATTCAGACATGGTGTCATGTAGCGATGATTCTGCAATGGCAAAGAAATGGGGAAAAGACAGGCAAAATGTGTGCGTGTGCGCGCGCGTGTGTGTATGCGTGAGCGTGCCTGTACTTCCAGTGTTATGAAGCAGAGCGAGAGGGTGTCTCTGGAATCGCCCAGTTGGGGTGGGGGGTGTGGCAGGTGCAAGTGGCCTGAGTGGATCAATGTCCTGAAGTCAAGGAGGGGCTGCCCGGGCCGGGAATCTCCTAGCAGAAGGGAAAGCACGGGACCTGGCTCTGTGGTTCTACGGCAGTGGCTTCTGAGGTTCCTGCCAAGAATTCCTTGATGGAGTCCCATGGGACAGGCATTGGCCTTCAGTGGAAAGAATGGCTCCCCGAAGGAAGGACCAAGAGGCTGTAAATTAGAGAAAAAGCATGCCAGTCATCTGACGGTCATATTGCTTGTTTTTTTTTTTTATTAAGAAGTTTACAAGACATATTTTAAATTTGCTTTAAAGCCTTTTCACCAAACTCTTAGAACAGTTCCACTTTTATGCACTGTTTCTCTATAACAACACACAAAAAGATTTCAGATTGGAAAACTTGCCTTCTCCACCAAGAAGTGGGAACAAGGATTGGGAATCTTAAAGAGGAAGGACTTTGGCAGGAGACGTGGGAACAGAGAGGGGTTGGGGATGGACTGGGCAGGGCTGATGGGTGGAGGCCTTTTTTGGGTGATGAGTGATGGTGTGGTCCAGGGGTCAGGGCACTGAGGTACAGTCTCTTTGGGTGAGTCTTTTCCCATCTTTCTCTCACTCTTCTCATCACAGACATGTGAAGGAAGGAGGTGATGGGGAGGCGAAGGAGGTACAGAGGCAGGCCTTAGGTAGCAAGACCAGTCTTTCCATTGTCAATATCAGGGACTAGTGTTGGGGACGGTGGAACAGAGGGGGCAGGACGAGGAAGAGAAAGTGGAAAGGGACTCTCTTCCCTAGCCTCCCTCTCCCTCTGTTCTCCACCAAAGGCCTGATTTGCAACAGATACTGTAGAACCGAGAGAGGAAAAGTTGAGGGTGAGTTGTCATGCTGAGGACAGGACTGGCTAAATTCAGACATGGTGTCATGTAGCGATGATTCTGCAATGGCAAAGAAATGGGGAAAAGACAGGCAAAATGTGTGCGTGTGCGCGCGCGTGTGTGTATGCGTGAGCGTGCCTGTACTTCCAGTGTTATGAAGCAGAGCGAGAGGGTGTCTCTGGAATCGCCCAGTTGGGGTGGGGGGTGTGGCAGGTGCAAGTGGCCTGAGTGGATCAATGTCCTGAAGTCAAGGAGGGGCTGCCCGGGCCGGGAATCTCCTAGCAGAAGGGAAAGCACGGGACCTGGCTCTGTGGTTCTACGGCAGTGGCTTCTGAGGTTCCTGCCAAGAATTCCTTGATGGAGTCCCATGGGACAGGCATTGGCCTTCAGTGGAAAGAATGGCTCCCCGAAGGAAGGACCAAGAGGCTGTAAATTAGAGAAAAAGCATGCCAGTCATCTGACGGTCATATTGCTTGTTTTTTTTTTTTATTAAGAAGTTTACAAGACATATTTTAAATTTGCTTTAAAGCCTTTTCACCAAACTCTTAGAACAGTTCCACTTTTATGCACTGTTTCTCTATAACAACACACAAAAAGATTTCAGATTGGAAAACTTGCCTTCTCCACCAAGACCTCCTTCCATTACTATTAGAAGTAACTTTTTAAATTTAAATAGGGTCAATTTAACTGTTGAAAGCTTATAAATGAGCTGTACTTAGGTAAATATAACACAGACACACACATATATATACATTTTTAAATTTTTTAAAGTCAAAGTATAAGAACTATGTGGACTTCCCAGGTGGCTCAGTGGTAAAGAATCTTCCTGCTGTTGCAGGAGTCGCAGGTTCAGTTCCATGGACAGAGGATTCTAGCAGGCTATAGTCCATAGGATTGCAAAGTGTCACACATAACTGAGCAAATGAGCAGGCATGCATAAGAAGTATATGGTTATACACACTAGTATTTTTTCATAGAATTGAAAAGTTAAAGCTGAATTTAACTTTAAGTTAATGAATCACTTTGCTGTACATCGTAAACTAACATAACATTGTAAATTAACTATATTTCTATTAAAATGGTTAAAGAAAACAAATGAGAAAAGAGCAAAAAGAAAAGGTATCATTCTCTCAATTATGTAAGGAGTGGATATAAGCTTATAAATGGGGTTTATTAATTTTTGAGCATTATATTTCACTGTTAGTCCACTGCGGCTATTTTTGCTATAACAGCAATTAACATCTTTTAAAAAGAAGGTTCTGGAATCTTGCCCTGGTTTCCAGAATTCTGGGGAAAACCGTCCATAGTAAGCACTAATTATGTATTTGTTGCCGGCTGTCTGGCCTGCTGGGCAAAACAAAAAAACATAAAAAGATGACTAGAGAAAGGATGGCTTTGGACAAGTTTGGCTAAAATATCCCTTCAAATGTATAAACTCTATCCTCTTCCAGGGAGAATTTCCAACATCAAATTGTGATGAACTAAAGCTTTATTTTATTTTCTCTGTAGCCAGTAGGCTCACTCCACAGGTCACTTCAAGCAGAAAATAAAAGGTGACGTCATTACATTCTCTGTCCACGATGTCGTCATACGCACTTAGTTCCAGTCCATTCAGCGTACCTAGTGCTGGCTGTGAACATCCTCTGAGGTTATGATGCTGTTCAGGTGTCCCGGGTCATCACTTTCCATTCCCTCCGGCGTCTGGAGTCTCATTTTAGCTGCCGAGATCACGCGGCTTTTCTATCACGTCACTTATGGATACTGGGGTTGTTCCGCCTCTGCTGTCCAATGTCCCCACTCCAATACTCAGTGTCACGTACCCTGTGTGTGATTTAGAAGGCGAGGATCTAAGCAGAAGACTTTCCCTGCAGCAAATGTCTTGAAAGTGTGAGAGACACAAGGAACAAACATGATTACCAAAACAGAAGGAGGGGAGGGATAAATTAATAGTTTGGGATTAGCATATAGAAACTACTATATATAAAATAGATAAACAACAAGGTTCTAGTGTATAGCAGAGGGAACTATATTCAATACCTTGTAATAAAATATAATGGAAGTACATAGTTATAAGTTTTATATATATATTTTATATGAATCATTTTGCTGAGTAATACAACATTGTAAATCAACTATACTTCAATAAAATAAATAAATACAAAAAGAAAGCATGAGCAAGGTAATTTCTCAGTGTTGTGTTATGAGTTCAGCCCCAATATCTAGGTAGCTGTACCTTTTCCCTAAAGTTAGTGACAATTAAAATAAAATTCCCTTCGGAATTGCCAGGGCTCCAATTGTTCTTCAAATCCTTTTGCAATTCCATCAAGATTACCATCCCATAGGTGGCGGGCAGGGATTTTTAGTATCCATTTTTCCACCCAGGAATATCTCTTTGGGACAATCACATTTACTGCTGTTCAGATCCAGATCCAGAAACATAAAGAGGGAAATCCAGAAATAGAACTGGAATACAAAGAAAGCAAGCAGTGGAACAAAATCCTTTCTGAGAGTTACATGGACTTTGTGGAATTTCCTTTCTTAAATAATCCTCAGGCTCATCAAAAATAGGCCCCGGCTGCCCTTTTGGGTCTTGCAAAGTTCTCAGTGGTGTACCCTCCTAACTTAAACACCAAGCTTGGCAGGTGGGAGCCCTCGGGCAGGGGTCCCTTACAGAGCAAACTGGGCACAGGTAAGGCCATTAGTAGCCTAGCGCTGGGGCTGTGAACATCCTCTGAGGTTATGATGCTGTTCAGGTGTCCCGGTCATCACTTTCCATTCCCTCCGGCGTCTGGAGTCTCATTTTAGCTGCCGAGATCACGCGGCTTTTCTATCACGTCACTTATGGATACTGGGGTTGTTCCGCCTCTGCTGTCCAATGTCCCCACTCCAATACTCAGTGTCACGTACCCTGTGTGTGATTTAGAAGGCGAGGATCTAAGCAGAAGACTTTCCCTGCAGCAAATGTCTTGAAAGTGTGAGAGACACAAGGAACAAACATGATTACCAAAACAGAAGGAGGGGAGGGATAAATTAATAGTTTGGGATTAGCATATAGAAACTACTATATATAAAATAGATAAACAACAAGGTTCTAGTGTATAGCAGAGGGAACTATATTCAATACCTTGTAATAAAATATAATGGAAGTACATAGTTATAAGTTTTATATATATATTTTATATGAATCATTTTGCTGAGTAATACAACATTGTAAATCAACTATACTTCAATAAAATAAATAAATACAAAAAGAAAGCATGAGCAAGGTAATTTCTCAGTGTTGTGTTATGAGTTCAGCCCCAATATCTAGGTAGCTGTACCTTTTCCCTAAAGTTAGTGACAATTAAAATAAAATTCCCTTCGGAATTGCCAGGGCTCCAATTGTTCTTCAAATCCTTTTGCAATTCCATCAAGATTACCATCCCATAGGTGGCGGGCAGGGATTTTTAGTATCCATTTTTCCACCCAGGAATATCTCTTTGGGACAATCACATTTACTGCTGTTCAGATCCAGATCCAGAAACATAAAGAGGGAAATCCAGAAATAGAACTGGAATACAAAGAAAGCAAGCAGTGGAACAAAATCCTTTCTGAGAGTTACATGGACTTTGTGGAATTTCCTTTCTTAAATAATCCTCAGGCTCATCAAAAATAGGCCCCGGCTGCCCTTTTGGGTCTTGCAAAGTTCTCAGTGGTGTACCCCCTCCTAACTTAAACACCAAGCTTGGCAGGTGGGAGCCCTCGGGGCAGGGGTCCCTTACAGAGCAGCTGCACAGAAGCCTTGGGAGCTCAGGGTTGCCAGTCCTCCTGTAGCGGGTTGCCAGGTTTCCGGAGTGTTAGAATAGTAAACAGTTGTTTCTCAGAAACAGAGATGGGGTTATCCACAGCCTCACATGCTAAATTTAAACTTAATGAAGCTCTTTCCTAACAACTCAGATCAGTGATTTGAAATGAGCTGGTGGCAAGGAGAGATCCATTGCTCAGGGGCTGGGGTAAGGAATCAGCATGTGTAGTATGAGAAAGCTCCCTGGTGATTCTGTATCCCACCTGGAAATCCCAGGGCCTCTACAAAAAACCACAGGCACAGATCTAGGATGCTGGTGAAGGACCTCTCTAGCTTTTCTGCAATTTGCCCACAATGCTCCCGACATTTCAGAGTTAATCTCTGAAGCACTTAGGGAAGATGACATAAGCCTCCCTCCCCAAGGCTGCCGTGTGAAGTTTCTCACACTTAGAAGAGTGTAGCTAAGGAGGTTGAATAGCATCAAGAGAACAGGGTGGGTATAATTAAATGCTGACCACAGTTGACTGACTGAGTATCTTAGGATTGATCCTTAGAGCAGAAGGTCTTCAGCAGACGATCTCAAGTGTAAATTTGGATGTCATCAATCACGTCTTCCATAATTCCTATAGAACAGGGGTGGTTGCTGATGGTGGAGGCAGATATGTCCTTCCACTGACCCAACTCAGGCGCCTCTTCCCCTCGTAAACCGGAAGCTTGGGAGGGAACTTCCTTCTTGCAGAGACACCTGATAGTGGAGAAGAATGGACATTTATTTGAGCTGTGATGGAAAAGACCTATGACTTCTGAAATACAAATGATATTAGGGAAACAAAAATGAGCTAGTGTTTTCAAAGCTGCTGGTTGTTTTCTGTTTGATAAGCTGTGAAGAATTTTACATAATTGTAGGGAAGACTGTTGCTTCTGAGGCTTATACTTAAATTGATCATTTAGTTTTGCAAATAAAAGGTAAAATCCAAACTGAGACCTTGGCAGATACCCCTTGATAACTTCCAAACTAATGATCACATCTATGCCATGTGCATGCTTGCTAAGTCACTTCAGTCGATCATAACGTCGTCCTGAGACCCTTTCAGGGGGTCTGTGAGGTTGGAACTATTTTTCTAACACAAAGACAGAACTTGGCTTTGCTACTCCCATCCTCTCACAAGTGTATAGTCAAGTTTTCCCAATGTTATATGATGTGTGATAATGAAACAGATTGCCAGAGCTGAGAAGAGAATCCAGTTACCTTCTATTAAGATACCATATAAGGATCTCCCTGGTGGTCCAGTGGTTGAGATTTTGCCTTCCAGTGCAGGGGGTTCAGGTCTAATCCCTGTTTGGGAGCTAAGATTCCACATGCCTCAAGGCCAAAAACAAACCAAAACGTAAAACAGAAGCATAATTATAACAAATTCAAAAGACTTTAAAAATCCTCTGCATCAAGAAAAAAATCTTTAAAATAACAAAAGTCAATTTTTAAAGCACAAAGATAATGAAGAAATGTGCAAAAAATGCCAAAAAATGCTACTGTCTCCACTAATTTTTTTGTAAAATACAATTATGTTTCATAGAAATATATTCCTTGTATGAAATCAGTATTATGGGTTTGTTATTATTTGAAAATAATTAATACATATTCTTTTTTTTTAACTTCATGCCATGAGATTTTTCTTAGTTATTTATTATTTTCATCCATCTTTATTCTTTGGCATGTGTGGGCCTCCCATTGCAGTGGCCTCTCTCCTCGCAGAGCATTGGCTCTGGGCGCATGCACTCTAGACTGCTGGCTAGTAATTGGACACACCAGTCCAGCCACTCCGCGGCACATGGGATCTTCGGGGGCCAGGGATCCAACTGGTGCCCCTTGCACTGCAAGGCGGCCTCTTTACCCACTGGACCACCAGGGAAGCCTAATATTCTTAAATTTTCTGCTTTCTTTTAAAAATTATTATTGTGATGAAATATACGTCACAATTTAACATTTTAACTATTTTAAGCGTACAGTTCAGTGGCATTAAGTACATTCATATTACTATACAACTATCACCGCTATCCATATTCAGAACTTTTTCATCATTCCCATACTACACTGTACCCATTAAGCCCCATTATCCCTTTCTCCTAGTTCCTGGTAACCACTATGCCACATTATTTCTACATATTTGACTATACCAGGTATTTCATATAAGTGGAATCATATAGTATTTGCCCTCCCAGACGGCTTCTATCACTTAACTGTGTCCAAGATTCATCTGTATTGCATTAGAATTTCATTCCTTTTTAAGGTTGTATAATATTTCAGTGTAAGTACATACCACAGGATTTATCAGTTTTGTCATTTGAAATAAAAGGCTTAGCGATTTTAAGACACTTGCTTTACTTATTTTTTTGTGATTTCAAAGTTAAAATATTCTTGTTTCAATGTGATTGGTTTTCATCATGTTATTCTACTCAAATAATGCAGGAACTCTCATTCATTGCTGGTTGGAATGCATTACAGAACAGCCACTTTGGAAATGGTTTGGAAGTTGTTTTATAAAATTAAATATAGACATTTACTTGTTAGTAATATGCCAATGTTAGATTCTTAGTTTTAACAAATATTCCATGAAATTGTATTAAGATGTTAACAACAGGAGAAACCAGGCATGCTGGAACTTTTTACTTACTGTCCTTACAAGTTTTCTGAAAATACAAAATTATTCCCCAATAAAAATTTTTTAATTAAAAAATTGTCAGTTTCAATAACTATTATGGTAAGTACTGAGAGATACAAGCCACTTAAATAAAAGCCCCTTATGGTTCCACTAAGAAACTGGGGAAAACAAACAAACAAACAGGAAACAGATATTTGCTTTCCTGGCCTATCTTGCAGCCAGTGTGACCATGTGTCTGAGTTCCTTTTAGGATGGAGACCTAAAAGTAGGTGAGGCTATTTCTGAGAAAGCCTTCTGCCTTCCTCCCCAAAAAGGTCCAGATGGGAGAGGAGGACATGCTGGTGAGACCTGTTCCCTCCCTCTTGCCTCTAATTCCTGGGCTGAGACATCTGTATTACAGCTGTGAGGCACCATGCACATGGCCTTCTGGATGGTGGCTTAGAAAACTGTCCTAGACGTCTTCCTTGTGCAGCCTCTTTATCCTTTTTGTCACGTCAGCTTCATTTATACTGTTGGTACAACTTACTGTTGTCAGCATCCAAAGCATGGCTAAGGATATAGTTACCTAAGAAGCGCTGTAGCAGGCAGCGCTGAAGATTCTGGTTGCTGTGAGAAGAATGCATTCATTGTTTCCCTTTTACATGTACTGACAGATTACTTTGTGCCTAAAATAAACAAAAAAACAAACAAAACACACAAAAAGAAAACATGGCCTCTGACAGGAGGGTGTGTGTTTTGAGAGTTGCTGACACCTCAGAGACCGGGCAGAAGGTGGGGAGCCAACCCCCATTTCTGGCAAGAGTGGGGCTGCTGGAACCCCAGAGACAGTGTGTAGGGAGAGCCCTAGAAAGGGCTCGAGGGCCAGCCTTTTCTTTCCCCACACCTGCCAAGCCCCAGCAACCTGCAGTGGCACCCTTCCCATGCAGTGTTACCCAGAGACCCTAAATGCCAAGACCTGCTTCTCCCAGTATCATAACCAAGAAGGAGAAGAGGGCAGACCTAGCCCACTTACATGTGTGTGTGCTAAGTTACTTCAGTCATGTCCAGCTCTTTGCGACCTTATGGACTGTAGCCCTCCAGGCTCCTCTGTCTATGGAATTCTCCAGGTGAAAATACTGGAGTGGGTTGTCATTCTCAATTAAAAATAATAAAAGGATGAATGAATGGATACAAAAGCTCTGGTACGTATATACAATGGAGTACTTCTCAACTGTAAAAAGAAATGCAGAAGAATCAGTCCTAATGAGGTGGATGAATCTAGAACTGATTATATAAAGTGAAGTAAGTCAAAAAGAAAAAGACAAGTACAGTATACTAACACATATATATGGAATCTAGTAAGAGGGTAATGATAACACATGCAGAGACGTGATGGAAACACAGATAGAAAACAGACTTGTGGACATTGTGGGGAATGAACAGTGGGTGGGAGGTGTGGAAAGAATAACATGGAAACATATACTATTATATGTGAAAGAGATAGCTGTTGCCATTGTGCTGTGGGAATAGGGGATGCTACAGGGGGGCTGTGCGACGGCCTGGAGGGATGGGATGGGGGGAACTGGGAAGGGAATGGAGGAGGGAGGGGTCAGGGATATACATATGACTAATCTGGGATTATATGTATCTGTAAACAATAAAACTCTGTAACAGCAAAAGTAAAATAAAAATAAATAAATAATAATAATAATAATAAAAGAAGAAACTGCTGATACAGAAAGAAATGGCAAAGGTTTCCTGAATCTCAGATCATGCAGGTACCAGCTTTCAGGGGTCTTCAATTGGTTTCCCTAAATTCAAACCTGAGATTTACCTAAGCATTAGGTAGAACTGACATTTCCAAGTAATTTGGTATTGGAAAAAGGAAATACTACAGAGAGGAAAAAAAATCACTGGACAAAGAAAGAAGATTGAGGGATTTCTTTCAGGTTAACAAAGAGACAGACTAAAAGCTAATTCCCAAGTCTAAGGGAATATTCTTTTCTTCACAAGGATTACCATAAGTAACAGGAAAAATAGAACTTAAATACTTATTTTATTGTAAAGACAGCAATGAAGGAGAAGGAGGAAGGCAAGTATGAGGAGGAAGAGAAGAAAAAGAGGGAGAACAACAAGAAAAAGAAAAGGGTAAGAAAAAGTCACAAGCAGAAGCAGAAATAATGCATCTAGTGTGTAGTAAAATTATATTTTAAATATAATATATAGTAACATACGGCAATATGTTATATACACATATGTTCACAATCAGTATGTAATTCTATAGTTTTCCAGATCATTTGACATCTGTTTAATTAGAAAATATTTAATTATAATATGTATAATTACATGTATAAAATTAATAATAGCATTCCTTACCTGTGGAATTAGTAAAAAGGCAATGATACAGTGACAGAAAAGCATACTCCTGAAATACATATGAATGCGTGACTAAGCAAACTGAATGCTTTCTCTTTCCAATCTGGTTTTCGTCGTTTGACGACAGCAGGCGGCATACCTGGAGCATTCTGTATTGTCGGTCCATAGTACCTGCTTCATTAACTTTAGTTGTTTATGTTCCAATCTTGAGATTAGCCAATCAGCACGAATGACTCAACTATTTTACATTTCACATTTGAAGGATGAAAAAGAACAATTCCTGCTTTTCAAGGCTACTTACCATCTACTTTCAGATCCCAGTTTAGAAGACAAATTTTCTAGTCACCCTATGACTACAAGATTGTGGATGGTGATCCTGGCTCAGAAGCATCCTTCATGCTGCATTTTATCTGGCTTCTGTTTTCCATTCTCCTTTCCTTTCTCCATGTCACAGCCAGATTTTTTGATGTTTGTTTCTGAAAACAAAAGAAGAGCCATCATTAGCAGTTCTTTCATGTGGAAATATAGAAATGTAATTACCATTTTAAGTCCAGCAGCGAATCATCTCCTGAAAAATTGTATGCAAACCATTGCTGTTCTTCTCTTGGCTCAGCTGATGGAGACAAGAACAGAAGCAGGCTGGCACAGGGGTGACCAAGAATAAACTTGATGTTCTTCAAATAGCCTGAGGTAACTCTTTGGGTCTGAATGTAAGCAAGGTATAAAGTCCACAGGTGACACAATGAGACAGCAATTTAGTCCTCTGCTTATTTCAAAACGTCATCATAATGATGGCAGAAAGAAGATGTGTTTTGGAATACCAATTATCATTGGTATCAAAGGGATTAAGAAATTAAAATTTTATTTAGTCCCTAAGCAGTCGATTAAGATGTGAGCCCCTTAAGCAATGTGACTTGAGGATTTAGATTCTGGTTTCAATTCCTCTGAAAATAGCAGATATTGCCTTGATCTGACTTTAGCATGTCCCTTTTGGCAATAGGCACAATTTGTGAGAATTCTCTATTTGGCAGTGCATGCTCAGTCATGTCCAACTCTTTGTAATAGTCTCCTGTATTGGCAGTCGTAGAGGCCATTTTATGCTACGTGAGCAGAGAGCGACCTTCGAGTTAGGCCCTTGTTTGCACTTCGGAACCCTTAATTTGGCAAATGTACTCAGTGCAGACTTGGAGGAGACAAAACTGCTACAGGATGGGAGGATTCAGAATTGACTCTTGTGGTCAGATTTTCACTCCTGGGATGTGTAAATTTTTGGTATAAGCAGTGCTATGTTAGTGTTCAATATGCTTAGGTACCTTTTGAAAAGCATCAAGTTTCAGAGGTGAGTGATATGGTCAGTTAACCTGTGCTGCAGAATAAAAGCCAACTCTTTGCTGGAATCTAAGTAGTACCTTGTCGGTTTGGATGATAAATCTTATTACAGGTACTGGCATATTAATACAGATGTTAATTACTTGATGACTATGTTTGATTGAACCCTGGGGGCCTGGCTCAGAAGCATCCTTCATGCTGCATTTTATCTGGCTTCTGTTTTCCATTCTCCTTTCCTTTCTCCATGTCACAGCCAGATTTTTTGATGTTTGTTTCTGAAAACAAAAGAAGAGCCATCATTAGCAGTTCTTTCATGTGGAAATATAGAAATGTAATTACCATTTTAAGTCCAGCAGCGAATCATCTCCTGAAAAATTGTATGCAAACCATTGCTGTTCTTCTCTTGGCTCAGCTGATGGAGACAAGAACAGAAGCAGGCTGGCACAGGGGTGACCAAGAATAAACTTGATGTTCTTCAAATAGCCTGAGGTAACTCTTTGGGTCTGAATGTAAGCAAGGTATAAAGTCCACAGGTGACACAATGAGACAGCAATTTAGTCCTCTGCTTATTTCAAAACGTCATCATAATGATGGCAGAAAGAAGATGTGTTTTGGAATACCAATTATCATTGGTATCAAAGGGATTAAGAAATTAAAATTTTATTTAGTCCCTAAGCAGTCGATTAAGATGTGAGCCCCTTAAGCAATGTGACTTGAGGATTTAGATTCTGGTTTCAATTCCTCTGAAAATAGCAGATATTGCCTTGATCTGACTTTAGCATGTCCCTTTTGGCAATAGGCACAATTTGTGAGAATTCTCTATTTGGCAGTGCATGCTCAGTCATGTCCAACTCTTTGTAATAGTCTCCTGTATTGGCAGTCGTAGAGGCCATTTTATGCTACGTGAGCAGAGAGCGACCTTCGAGTTAGGCCCTTGTTTGCACTTCGGAACCCTTAATTTGGCAAATGTACTCAGTGCAGACTTGGAGGAGACAAAACTGCTACAGGATGGGAGGATTCAGAATTGACTCTTGTGGTCAGATTTTCACTCCTGGGATGTGTAAATTTTTGGTATAAGCAGTGCTATGTTAGTGTTCAATATGCTTAGGTACCTTTTGAAAAGCATCAAGTTTCAGAGGTGAGTGATATGGTCAGTTAACCTGTGCTGCAGAATAAAAGCCAACTCTTTGCTGGAATCTAAGTAGTACCTTGTCGGTTTGGATGATAAATCTTATTACAGGTACTGGCATATTAATACAGATGTTAATTACTTGATGACTATGTTTGATTGAATTTTGATTCTGGCTTCTATTTTGCCACCCTCTTCTGAAAAACGTCTTACGTGCCCCATAGATACCATGGAGGGCCCCCATTCTGAGGTGGATCGCAGTCTGTGCTGCAAAGACTCCGTTGCTCCAGTGCTGCCCTCAAGTCTCCTGCTGATAAATTCAAAGAATGGTAACTGTTTCTTAACTTTAACAAAATGATGATTTCATGGGTAGGATTTTTTCAACTTCAAATTATTTTTCCATACTTTTCTTCAAGAACTTGGGTTGCATAATGACAAAATGAATAAAAATATAGTAAATAAATTAAAACTCATGCTTTGATGATAGGTTTCTTGTTCTCCTTATAAGTGACCGATTCAGTTCAAATCTGTGCTATTTTAAAAAGATCGGAAGTATTCATCTAATGAAACACAGACATTCCTTCTGTGTGTGTGTGTGTGTGCATGAGAGAGTTGCTCAGTTGTGTCTAATTCTTTGCAACCCCATAGACTGTAGCCCACCAGACTCCTTTGTTCATGGAATTCTATAGGAAAGAACACTACAGTGGGCTGCCATTCCCTTCTGCAAGGGACCTTCCTGACTCAGGGATTGGACCTGGTCTCCTGCATTGCAGGCGATTTTTTTACCACTGAGCCACCAGGGAAACTCTGACATTCCTGCTACAACCTGCTAAAGGCTTTTCTGCCTGGGGCAGTGAGGAAAACCCAGACCACTTGGTGTACAGAGGAGAGGAAGGAGCAGAAGTGGGAGGATGAGACTGGACCTCACCCTGCCCTAATTTTAGCCAAGGGCTTGCCCACTTCTGCATACCAGCCTCTGCTGAATGGATTGGCAGACTGGCAAAATACCCATAACTAAAAGAACAATTTCTCCATACGCCTGTTGTCTAGGGTATAGAAGCAGCTGCAAGGTTCTTAGTGGTTTTTAAGATGCTTTCTCCAAAAGACATTTGTTCACTACTCAACATTTATTTGTAAAACCAAAACTATGAACAAGACCAGCTATGTAGTTTATGGGGCTCAATGCAAAATGAAAATGCAAAGCCTCTTGTTGAAAGTGTAGACTTTTCATTGGTTGGTGACAGCAGAGCATAATGCTAAGTACAAGAAGCTTCTGAGGGGAGAGAGCCTCAGGTACTGCACGGGTGGCATGCCCATGAAGACACTTTACTTACCAATTCTCCTTTGAGCATTTTTCTCATCTGCCAAAGGCTAGTATGCTTGGGGATGAAGTCCCTAGAAAGCAGCAATAGAAACATACGGAATTTGTTGGACATTCCTATCTGTGTTTTAACCAGCCTTCTAAGTGTGGTTTTTTTCTTTAATTTTGGCCTCTCTTTTATTGGCTTTTTATTTATTTATTTTCATCCGTCTTTATTCTTCGGCCTGTGTGGGCCTCCCATTGCAGTGGCACGTGGGATATTCCTGGGCCAGGGATTGAATTGGTGCCTCTTTCACTGCAAGGCGGACTCTTTACCCACTGGACCACCAGGGAAGCCCCTAGGTGTGTTTTAATCAACCGTCTAGGTGATTCTGTCTCACACTCAAGTGTGAGAACCACTGCCATATGATGAATTTCAATGCTTAAAATAACAAAGGACAAATGTTGTATGGTATCACTATGTGGAATTCAAAAAAAAAAACAAAAAAACAAGCTAGTGACCATAATAAAAAAAGAAACAGACTCACAGACACAGAGAACAAACTAGTGGTTACCAGTGAGGAGAGGGAAGTCGGAAAGGTCAAAGATAGAGGTGAGGGATTGAGAGATACAAACTATACTTAAAATAAATAAGCTATGAGGATATATTGTACAACACAGGAAATATAGCCAATATTTTATAACAACTATAAACAAACATCACTTTTAAAAATTATAAATCACTGTTGTATACCTACAACTTATATAATATGCATATGAACTTTGATAAAAAGTAAAAATAATAATAAATGAAATAATGCAGTACCATGTAAAAATAAAATAATTGATTTTGAGGCTTCTTATCTTTGTTATTTTTTAAAATTATTTTTTATTTTATTTTTTGGCGCCAGTGTACAGCATGTGGGATCTTAGTTCCTTGACCAGGGATCAAATTCACACCTCATGCATTGGAAGTACAGACTGTTAACCATAGGACCATCAGAGAAGTTGAAAATGATGGATTTGGGAACAGAAGCAAAAGTAGGGATTATGTGGCGTATTTTGTATGTGAGGAAATTAAGGGCGGGGTGAAGCAGAGTGAGGCCTAGAATTCATGGTTAACTCTTTACTCATCCGCTGGGCAATTTTTAGAGCACCAAATGGTCTATGGGTCATCACTCATGGTCACCTTCCCAGTCAAGCCAGCTCATGTCCCAGTTTTAAAGATGAGGAAATCAAAATGCCAAAATTGTTCAGTGAGTCGATGTGTGGAGCTGGAATTAAAACCAGAGTTCCTAAATGCCCTGCCCATGACCCTCTACTTGGTCTACAGGTAATGCGATACAGGTGAGCTAAGTGGCTAGCCACTCTCCATGAGCGTCCAAACCCAACACCAACTGACAGAGCCCCTTGGCCCCAGGAAATGTTTAGCTCTGTTTGGTGTCCTGACAAGGACTGCTGAAGGCTTTGGCTGTTTTGAAGAAGCTGGTGTTTGTGATTCGTGCTGTGTGGACTCCTGAATCTCACCACCAGCACAGAAGTGAGCCTTGGAGTTTGCTCCCCTAGTCTAAGCAGCCACCAGGAGAGGAGGCAGTCTGAGTCCTCTGCACTCGGAGACTCTTCAGAAGGCCCGTAATACCTCTTCGGTATCCTCAGGTCTGCCCCTCGCATTCTTGTCATTCAGTCACTTTGAAAGTCTTGGCTCCAGCTTATCATTTTTTCCATTCTTAGGCCAAGGCTATTTGTGGTCTCTCCACCTGTCACCATGTGTGTTAGACTGGAAAGGGCGAGTACAGCCTCGTGAATTGCATGGTCCCTGCTCAAGCTCCTTTAGAACATTGTGCTTTCTTTGAATGTCCCTTTGAGGGATGCTTTATGAATCTTCACAGCTTTTCAGTTGTGCCATTTTGCTTGGGTTGGGTGCTACATATCGAATTAGATACACATGAAGTTAGTTTCATGTAGGTCTGAATTATTTCCCATTTGTAATGAGAAATCTTTGACAGCTCATTAATTGCATAATATGCTTATGATTATTGAAGTTACTACAGGATTATTATAGAAGAAATACCAATGGAAAGAAAGCAGGAAAACACAATGAAATAGAAAATAAAAGGAAAACCTCATTTTCAGAGTGCAATTTATAGTGGAAAATAGCCACCAAAGCCATAATTAAAATGGGAAATTATGGATATTATTAATCGAAAAGGAAAATGAAATGTATCACACACCTAAATGTAAAACTCCTGGAAAATAACACAGGAAAAATTCAAATAACTTTAGATTTCGTGATGAACACAACACCAAAAGTACTATCCATGAAAGAAAGAAATGATAAGTTGATACAGAAAATGAACTTATGGTTACCAAAGGTGAAGTAGGGGAGGGATAAATTAGGAGTTTGGGATTAACATATACACACTATTTTATACAAAATAGATAACCAACAAGGACTTATTGCATAGCACAGGGAACTATGGTCCATATTTTGTAATAATTTATAAAAGAAAAGAATCTGAAAAAGAATATATATATATATAGACACATATATATTGTACAGTCCATGAGGCCACAAAAGAGTTGGGCATGACTTAGTAAAACAACAACCACCCTGGAAGCCAGCAGGATATTTCAAATCAATTATAGTTCAATAAAAATATTTTTTGAAGAAAGAAGTTGGATATTAAAAACTTCTGTGAGTCTGCCCATTCGGGGTCCATCCTCAGGTCTGCCCTCGCATTCTTGTCATTCAGTCACTTTGAAAGTCTTGGCTCCAGCTTATCATTTTTTCCATTCTTAGGCCAAGGCTATTTGTGGTCTCTCCACCTGTCACCATGTGTGTTAGACTGGAAAGGCGAGTACAGCCTCGTGAATTGCATGGTCCCTGCTCAAGCTCCTTTAGAACATTGTGCTTTCTTTGAATGTCCCTTTGAGGGATGCTTTATGAATCTTCACAGCTTTTCAGTTGTGCCATTTTGCTTGGGTTGGGTGCTACATATCGAATTAGATACACATGAAGTTAGTTTCATGTAGGTCTGAATTATTTCCCATTTGTAATGAGAAATCTTTGACAGCTCATTAATTGCATAATATGCTTATGATTATTGAAGTTACTACAGGATTATTATAGAAGAAATACCAATGGAAAGAAAGCAGGAAAACACAATGAAATAGAAAATAAAAGGAAAACCTCATTTTCAGAGTGCAATTTATAGTGGAAAATAGCCACCAAAGCCATAATTAAAATGGGAAATTATGGATATTATTAATCGAAAAGGAAAATGAAATGTATCACACACCTAAATGTAAAACTCCTGGAAAATAACACAGGAAAAATTCAAATAACTTTAGATTTCGTGATGAACACAACACCAAAAGTACTATCCATGAAAGAAAGAAATGATAAGTTGATACAGAAAATGAACTTATGGTTACCAAAGGTGAAGTAGGGGAGGGATAAATTAGGAGTTTGGGATTAACATATACACACTATTTTATACAAAATAGATAACCAACAAGGACTTATTGCATAGCACAGGGAACTATGGTCCATATTTTGTAATAATTTATAAAAGAAAAGAATCTGAAAAAGAATATATATATATATAGACACATATATATTGTACAGTCCATGAGGCCACAAAAGAGTTGGGCATGACTTAGTAAAACAACAACCACCCTGGAAGCCAGCAGGATATTTCAAATCAATTATAGTTCAATAAAAATATTTTTTGAAGAAAGAAGTTGGATATTAAAAACTTCTGTGAGGGGCTTCTCAGGTGGCCCAGTGGGTAAGGACACAGCCTTGCAGTGCAAGGGGCACGGGTTCCATCCCTGGCCTGACAATATCCCACATGCCACGGAGCGGTTGGAATGATGTGTCCAACCACCGAGTCAGAGCTCTGGAGTGCACGCACCTAAAGCCGGTGCTCTGCAGCGACAGAGGCCACTGTGATGGGAGGCCCACACAGGCCAAAGAACAAAGATAAATAAATGAAAGATCAACAAAAGTGGCCAAAAAAACCCCACCAAACCTCTGTGAAAGTTACTATTAAAAAAATGAGAAAACAAGCCACATACAGGGAGAAAATACTTGCAAAAGACATCTCTGATAAAGGGCAGTTATCCAAAATATGCAAAGAACTCTTAAAACTCAACAATAAGATCTGAACAGACACTTTGAGAGAAGATGTCCAGATGGCAAAGAAACATGTGAAAAGATGTTCTATGTCATGTATCCTTAGGGAATTTCAAAATTAGAACAATAATGAGATCCCACTGCATACCTGTTAGAATAGCTAACATCCAAATCACTGACACCTCAAATGCTGATGAGCAGGCAGAACACTAAGAATTCTCATTCATTGCTGGTGGGAGTGCAACATGGTGCAGCTACTTTGGAAGACAGTTGGAATTTATTACAAAACTAAACATATTCAGCAATAGTGTTTTTTATCCAAATAATTTAAAAACTTATGTACATATGAAAACCTGTGTATGAGTGTTTATAGCAGTTTTGTTCATAATTGTCAAAACTTGGAAGCAACTAAGAAATCCTTTAGTACATGAATGAATAAACAAATTATGCTACATTCAGACAGTGGAATATTATTCAATGATGAAAAAAAAGAAGCTATCAAGCATAAAACACACATAGAGGGACTTCCTTGTTGGTCCAGTGGCTAAGACTCTGTGCTCCCAATGCAGGGGGCCTTGGTTTGATCCCTGGTTGGGGAACTAGATCCCACATGCTGCAAATAAGAATTCGCATGCCACAACTAAAAGTAATCCTACTTGGTGGAACTAAAGGTCCTTCGTGCTGCAACTAAGATCACTAAGACCCAGTGCAGCCAGATAAAGAAAATAAACAAATAAATATGTTTTTTCTTAAAGCTGTGAAAAAAAAAAAAAGACATGGAGTAAGTGTAAATATTTGTTACTAAGTGAAGAAGCCAATCAGAAAAGGCTACATACTATATGACTATGTATGACATTCTGGAAAAGGCAAAATTACTAAGACAGTAAAAAAGATCAGTGGTTGACCAGGATTTGAGGGGAGGAAGCAATGAATAGGTGAAGCACAGGGCATTTTTATGTCAGTGAAACTATTTGATATGATTCTTTAATGATTTTGGGGCAAACTAAGACTAAGTTATTCCCCAATACAGGAGAAAATACTTGCAAAAGACATCTCTGATAAAGGGCAGTTATCCAAAATATGCAAAGAACTCTTAAAACTCAACAATAAGATCTGAACAGACACTTTGAGAGAAGATGTCCAGATGGCAAAGAAACATGTGA
This sequence comes from Tragulus kanchil, assembly GCA_022376925.1. Taxonomy (NCBI): domain Eukaryota; kingdom Metazoa; phylum Chordata; class Mammalia; order Artiodactyla; family Tragulidae; genus Tragulus; species Tragulus kanchil. The sequence continues at coordinate 98,340,156 of JAIOJX010000005.1, read as the reverse complement.
AAAGATGTTCTATGTCATGTATCCTTAGGGAATTTCAAAATTAGAACAATAATGAGATCCCACTGCATACCTGTTAGAATAGCTAACATCCAAATCACTGACACCTCAAATGCTGATGAGCAGGCAGAACACTAAGAATTCTCATTCATTGCTGGTGGGAGTGCAACATGGTGCAGCTACTTTGGAAGACAGTTGGAATTTATTACAAAACTAAACATATTCAGCAATAGTGTTTTTTATCCAAATAATTTAAAAACTTATGTACATATGAAAACCTGTGTATGAGTGTTTATAGCAGTTTTGTTCATAATTGTCAAAACTTGGAAGCAACTAAGAAATCCTTTAGTACATGAATGAATAAACAAATTATGCTACATTCAGACAGTGGAATATTATTCAATGATGAAAAAAAAGAAGCTATCAAGCATAAAACACACATAGAGGGACTTCCTTGTTGGTCCAGTGGCTAAGACTCTGTGCTCCCAATGCAGGGGGCCTTGGTTTGATCCCTGGTTGGGGAACTAGATCCCACATGCTGCAAATAAGAATTCGCATGCCACAACTAAAAGTAATCCTACTTGGTGGAACTAAAGGTCCTTCGTGCTGCAACTAAGATCACTAAGACCCAGTGCAGCCAGATAAAGAAAATAAACAAATAAATATGTTTTTTCTTAAAGCTGTGAAAAAAAAAAAAAGACATGGAGTAAGTGTAAATATTTGTTACTAAGTGAAGAAGCCAATCAGAAAAGGCTACATACTATATGACTATGTATGACATTCTGGAAAAGGCAAAATTACTAAGACAGTAAAAAAGATCAGTGGTTGACCAGGATTTGAGGGGAGGAAGCAATGAATAGGTGAAGCACAGGGCATTTTTATGTCAGTGAAACTATTTGATATGATTCTTTAATGATGGACACAAGTCATTATACACATATTTTAAGACCCAAAGACTATGCAGTACCAAGTAGGAACCCTATTGCAAATGAGGTACTTTACTTACTAATAACATATGCATCAATTGTAACAAATGCATCACACCAATTGCAAGATGTTGGTAATAAAGGGAAACTAGTATTAATAGGACAAATAGGTGAGGGAGTAGATGGGAACCCTCTGCACTTTCAGTTCAATTTTTCTGTAAACTTAAAAAAGTGTGTTAAAGTGTGTTAATTAAAAGGTTATACAAGCTAACGGTAGAATAAAGGATTAACCAAGTCTGAATCATCCACTTCTGGATTTCTTTTTATGATGGGCTATACATTTTCCTTGTTTAAATGATGTCTCATCTTACTCTTTTTATGTGTAAAAGCACAGATACACATATGGTATCTTAACAGATTCTCTCAGATTTTGCTTTTTTCCTGAAAATGTCTTTACTCTCTTTAAAGTGTTACAGGTTTAACACTTGAATACACTTTTCTTCTGTCTTCTGGCTTCCATTGTTAATGTTGAGTAGTTGTGAATCTATTTCTTTGTGGTAAACTATCTGGATTTTCTAGTTGTCTAAGATCTCTTTCTCTTTAGTGCTCTATAGTTTAACCATGATGAGTCTAGGGATGGATTTTTTTTCATTTATCTTGCTCAAAAGTCAATAAATTTCCAGAATCTGAGGATTAGGAAACAGTTGAGACAAACTTACATAATGCTTCTTTGAATGCTACCTCCTCCCTCCTATTCTCTATCCTGTCCTCCTGCAAGTCCTACTGATGATACATTAGACTGCCTGCATATTTTAAACTCATTCATATTTTCTACCTCCTTTTCTCTGTGCTGCATTCTACTTTCCATGCCTTTACCCTGTCAGTCTCTAGGTTGTTTATTTTCTCTTCAAAATATCTGAATGCTGACGTTCCAAGGTTTGCAGCACAGAACAGGTTTACTCAGGAGGCAGGCAAAGGAGGAGGCAGGAAAACAAATCTCAAACTCCCTTCCCTCAAAGCAATGGGTCAGGATATTTATAAGATAAGGAGCAGGATGGGCTGAGGCCTCAGGGACGTAAGGAAAAGTGATTGTAAATAAGTAAAAGGTGAGTAATCATGGTTTTGCGCAGGTGCAGTTAAGCTACGGGTATCTTCATGTGACACGTGCTCAAAACCTAGGGCCTTACCACGAGCTGAGTGTGGAGCATTTGGCCCTCCCATGTCAGAAGGTCAGTTGTGCATGCGCAGCTGAGAGGGGGGTAGGCGGTCCTTACCCTAACCAGCTGGACTCGAACTGGACACAGCTGACTCCAAGCTCCTGAAGATCAACTCTTGTGCAACATTAAAAGGTTATACAAGCTAACGGTAGAATAAAGGATTAACCAAGTCTGAATCATCCACTTCTGGATTTCTTTTTATGATGGGCTATACATTTTCCTTGTTTAAATGATGTCTCATCTTACTCTTTTTATGTGTAAAAGCACAGATACACATATGGTATCTTAACAGATTCTCTCAGATTTTGCTTTTTTCCTGAAAATGTCTTTACTCTCTTTAAAGTGTTACAGGTTTAACACTTGAATACACTTTTCTTCTGTCTTCTGGCTTCCATTGTTAATGTTGAGTAGTTGTGAATCTATTTCTTTGTGGTAAACTATCTGGATTTTCTAGTTGTCTAAGATCTCTTTCTCTTTAGTGCTCTATAGTTTAACCATGATGAGTCTAGGGATGGATTTTTTTTCATTTATCTTGCTCAAAAGTCAATAAATTTCCAGAATCTGAGGATTAGGAAACAGTTGAGACAAACTTACATAATGCTTCTTTGAATGCTACCTCCTCCCTCCTATTCTCTATCCTGTCCTCCTGCAAGTCCTACTGATGATACATTAGACTGCCTGCATATTTTAAACTCATTCATATTTTCTACCTCCTTTTCTCTGTGCTGCATTCTACTTTCCATGCCTTTACCCTGTCAGTCTCTAGGTTGTTTATTTTCTCTTCAAAATATCTGAATGCTGACGTTCCAAGGTTTGCAGCACAGAACAGGTTTACTCAGGAGGCAGGCAAAGGAGGAGGCAGGAAAACAAATCTCAAACTCCCTTCCCTCAAAGCAATGGGTCAGGATATTTATAAGATAAGGAGCAGGATGGGCTGAGGCCTCAGGGACGTAAGGAAAAGTGATTGTAAATAAGTAAAAGGTGAGTAATCATGGTTTTGCGCAGGTGCAGTTAAGCTACGGGTATCTTCATGTGACACGTGCTCAAAACCTAGGGCCTTACCACGAGCTGAGTGTGGAGCATTTGGCCCTCCCATGTCAGAAGGTCAGTTGTGCATGCGCAGCTGAGAGGGGGGTAGGCGGTCCTTACCCTAACCAGCTGGACTCGAACTGGACACAGCTGACTCCAAGCTCCTGAAGATCAACTCTTGTGCAACATTACACGTGATGTTTGGAAGCCAGGTAAGTCTTTAGTAGCAACAGTTATAGCGAGTTTGACCAATGACGGCAGTTCACAGGTGTATTGAATGGCACTGATGTTTGATTGCCTTCAGTTTCAGGCTCCCATGTTTACACTGGACCCAATCAAAAAATCTAGACTAATCTTTTCAAGAGCCACAACCTTAATTACATCTGCAAACTTTCTTTTGCCAGGTAGCATGGCATATTCATAGGTTCTAAGGACTGAGGTATAGACATTTGAGGGGAAAGAAATTATTTGGTTTACCAAAGTATATTTTTAGCTGTTTCTAATCTGTTGGTAAACTCCTTTTGGTTTTGTTGTTGTTTAGTTGCTAAGTCCTGACCAACACTTTGCAACCCCATGGACTTTGGCCCCCTAGGTTCCTCTGTCCATGAGATTTTCCCGGCAAGAATACAGAACCAGGTTACCATTTTCTTTTCCGGGGGATCTTCGCAACTCAGGGGTTGAATTCACATCTCTTGCTTGGCATAGGCAATTCTTTACCACTGAGCCACCAGAGAAGCCCTTTCAGTTTTAGTTTTCCACTATTGTTAACTTATTGTTTTTAAAACTTTTAGTATTAAAGTATTTAAATTATTTTGCAGTCCTTTATACTTTAAATGTTTTTAATTCTCTTTATTTCTTTAAACATAGGAAGCATATTTTATTTTAAACTTCTGATCATTCCAATATCTGAAGTGTTATTAGTCTCATTTTGATAGCTAGTTTATTTCCTGCAAGGCCTTATTTCTGCTGTGCTTCCTTCTATGTTTTGGAAGTTTTTACCATGACCTCACATTCTTTTTTTTTTTTTTAATTTTGGCTGCATCTCGAGTCATGTGGGACCTTAGTTGCCTGACCAGAGATCGAACTTGGTCCCCCTGCTCTGGAAGGTGGACCATTGTGGGAGTCCCCAGACTTCACATTCTTTTCAAATTGATTGAGGGGAATTTTTCCACCCTAGCGTTGAAAGTGTCTGATCCTCCAGACAGCATCTGGGTTTACTTCTAGCAAGATACTATGGGCACAAGTGATTGATGGCCCTTTATATTTTGTTTTGTTTTTGCTTTGTTTAAAATTTATTAAAGCATCATTAACATATAATAATGTGCATACATTTAAAATGTATAATTTGATAAAGCTAACGTATGTACATACCTGTGAAACAAGTCAGGGTATCTGTCATCCCCAAAAGTTTTGTTCTGCCTTTTGTAATATCTCATTTCCGCCCCTCACTACCCACAGGCAAATACTCATCTGCTTTCTGTCTCCATAGTTTGCATTTTCTAGACTTTCTGGAAATGCATGGTATGTGCTTTTGTTTTTGTTCTGACTTCTTTCCCTTGGCATAATTGTTCTCTAATTTAGCCATAGTATTATGTGAATGAACTGCTCATTACTTTTTATTACTGAATACCATTCTCTGGAATATGTATTAACCCTTTGCCAACCCAAATTGGACTTTGGCCCCTAGGTTCCTCTGTCCATGAGATTTTCCGGCAAGAATACAGAACCAGGTTACCATTTTCTTTTCCGGGGGATCTTCGCAACTCAGGGGTTGAATTCACATCTCTTGCTTGGCATAGGCAATTCTTTACCACTGAGCCACCAGAGAAGCCCTTTCAGTTTTAGTTTTCCACTATTGTTAACTTATTGTTTTTAAAACTTTTAGTATTAAAGTATTTAAATTATTTTGCAGTCCTTTATACTTTAAATGTTTTTAATTCTCTTTATTTCTTTAAACATAGGAAGCATATTTTATTTTAAACTTCTGATCATTCCAATATCTGAAGTGTTATTAGTCTCATTTTGATAGCTAGTTTATTTCCTGCAAGGCCTTATTTCTGCTGTGCTTCCTTCTATGTTTTGGAAGTTTTTACCATGACCTCACATTCTTTTTTTTTTTTTTAATTTTGGCTGCATCTCGAGTCATGTGGGACCTTAGTTGCCTGACCAGAGATCGAACTTGGTCCCCCTGCTCTGGAAGGTGGACCATTGTGGGAGTCCCCAGACTTCACATTCTTTTCAAATTGATTGAGGGGAATTTTTCCACCCTAGCGTTGAAAGTGTCTGATCCTCCAGACAGCATCTGGGTTTACTTCTAGCAAGATACTATGGGCACAAGTGATTGATGGCCCTTTATATTTTGTTTTGTTTTTGCTTTGTTTAAAATTTATTAAAGCATCATTAACATATAATAATGTGCATACATTTAAAATGTATAATTTGATAAAGCTAACGTATGTACATACCTGTGAAACAAGTCAGGGTATCTGTCATCCCCAAAAGTTTTGTTCTGCCTTTTGTAATATCTCATTTCCGCCCCTCACTACCCACAGGCAAATACTCATCTGCTTTCTGTCTCCATAGTTTGCATTTTCTAGACTTTCTGGAAATGCATGGTATGTGCTTTTGTTTTTGTTCTGACTTCTTTCCCTTGGCATAATTGTTCTCTAATTTAGCCATAGTATTATGTGAATGAACTGCTCATTACTTTTTATTACTGAATACCATTCTCTGGAATATGTATTAGTTTCCTGGGGCTCCTGCAACAAATTACCACAAACCAAATAGCTTGAAACAACAGAAATGTATTCTCTCCACAATTTTGGAGGCTAAAAGTCTGAATCTCAGAAGATCACTCTTTTTCCAGGTGCTCTAAGGGAGAAACTATTCCTCACCTTTTCCAGTTCCTGGTGAAAGTCTGCAGTCCTTTACCTGTGGCCACGTCACACTCTCTGCCACTGTTGTCAGAGGGCCTCCTCCTCTTCTCTACCTGTCTCTCTTACTAGGTCCCTTAGGATGGTATTTAAGGCCCACCTGGATAATCCAGGATTCTTTCTTCATCAGAAAATCCTTAACTGAATCATAAAAACCCTTTTCCAAAATAAGGTAAATTCAGAGATTTCAGACATTGGACTTGGATGTGTTTGGGGGGGCAGTTTTTCAGCCTACCACAGATAGATTACAATTCTTTCAACTACTCACTTGTTGATGGACATTTAGTTTATTTTTGGGTTTTGGCTATTACAAATAGGGACATTCATAAATAAGCCTTTGTATGTACACATATTTTCATGTATCTTGGGTAGATATCTGGGAGTGGATTGGTTGGAAGATGTGATAGGCATAGACTTAACTTTGAAAGAAACTGTCAAATCATTTTTCATCAGCAATGTCTGAAAGCTCTGTTTCTTCCACATCCTGGCCAACATTTGGTATGAAAATGTTAGTCACTCAGTCATGTCTGACTCTTTGAGATCCCATGGACTGTAGTCCACCAGGCTGCCCTGTCCTTTGGATTCTCCAGGCAGGGACACTACAGTAGGTAGCCATTCCCTTCTCCCGGGATCTTCCCAGCCCAGGGATCAAACCCAGGTCTTCCACATTGCAGGCAGATTTTTTTTTGCCATCAGAGCCACCAGAGAAACCTAACACTTGGTATAGTAGTTCTTTTAAATTTTAGCCATTCTAACACGCATGATGTTATCTCATTATGCTTTTGATGTGCATTTTTGCCGGGCCAGCCGGCAGTCGAACAGGTCCTGAAGAGAGTGGTAGATAGGCTAAGAAAAGAAAGAAGGACAGAAAAGATGGGGTTGAGAGGGACAGCAAGAAGGCAGACAACTCTAGAGGTTGCTGACAAGTTGCTGACAAGTTTATTGAATTCGCTCATCCTTTTTATACTTCACCCAACAAGCAATTGTGTACACGTGCTTTAGAGGCCAGGTGTCGATCATTACATGTGCTTTAGGCCAGGCGTCGATCATAACATGTGCTTTAGGCCAGGTGTCTATCATAACACGTACTTTAGGCCAGGTGTCTATCATAAACTAGGTGTTACCTCCTGATATGTTATTACAATGGTTCTGGGTCATAATGCTCCTCAAGCCCTCTAAAGAGGCTCCGGGTGTTCTTCATAATAGCTAAGGAACGTATTCACAACACCTGGGGTGGCGGGACAGAGAGCTATGCTGTTATCAGCCCCTGTTGCCAGGGCAGCTCCCAGGGCTATGTTTCCTTAAAGGAAACCCCTTGAAACAGGGCAGCTCCCCGCACATTTTCATGGTAACGTTGATGTTGTACATCTTTTATGGTGCTTATTTGCCACCCTTATATTTTTTCTTTTCATATTTTTTTTCTTTTTTCTTTCCCCCCATCATGCTTCTTTTTAATTTATATTTATTTTCATCGATTTTTTATTCTTTAGCCTGTGTGGGCCTCCCATTTCAGCAGCCTTTCACTACAGAGCATCGGCTCCCGGTGCATGCGCTCCAGAGCACTGGCTTGCAATTGAACACTGTGGTCCAGCCACTCCATGGAATGTGGAATCTTCCTGGGCCAGGGATTGAACTGGTGCCCCTTGCACTGCAAGGCAGATTCTTTACTCACTGGACTGCCAGAGAAGCCTCTATTTGTCACCATTATATTTTTATTGGTGAAGTAGACACTTCACCAATTAAATATTGTTTAAATATTTTGCCCATTTTTTGTTGGATTGCTGGTTTTCTTATGATTGAGGTTTATTTTATTTTATATTTTATATTTATTTGGCTGCATTTGATCTCAGTTATAGCACATGGGCTCTAGTTCCCTGACTAGGAATCGAACCTGGGCCCCCTGCATTGGGAGCACAGAGTCTTAGCCACTGGACCACCAGGGAATTCCCATGATTGAGTTTTGAAACATCTTTCAGTTCAGTTCAGTCGCTCAGTCATGTCTGACTCTGCAACACTATGGACTGTGGCCCGCCGGGCTTTCCTATCCTTCACCGTCTCCCAGAACTTACCCAAACTCAAACTCAGTTGGTTATTAAATTGTTCTAGCACCATTTGTTGAAAAGACTAGCCATTCTCTGATGAATACCTTTGCAACTTTGTCACAAATCGATTCCTCAGACATTTTGCTATATAGCACAAATTAACACAGCATTGTAAATCAACTATATCTGAGTAAAAAAAAAATAAAAAGAGCTTGGAAGGCTCAAGAGAGAGAGGATATATGTATACCTATAGCCAGTTCATATTGTTGTTCAGCAGAAACTAACACAACATTGTAAAGCAATTGTATTCCAAGTAAAAATTAAAATTAAAAAATAAAATCATTAGAAAACTGAAAAAAACAGCAACTTAAAATTTTTCTTAAAAATCAATTCCTCAGGGGCTTCCCTGGTGGTTCAGTGGTTGGAGAGTCCACCTTGCAGTGCAAGGGGCACCAGTTCAACCCTGGCCCGGGAAGATCCCACGTGCCACAGTGCAGCTGTACTGGTGTGTCCAATTATGAGCCAGTGCTCGCATGTGCCCAGAGCCGGTGCTTGGCAACAGGAGAGGCCACTGCATTGGGAGGCCCACACAGGTCAAAGAATAAAGATGGATGAAAATAAATAAATAGAAAACCAATAAAAGAGGCCAAAATTTTTAAAAAATGCATTAAAAAAATCAATTGCTCATATATGTGTGAGGCTATTTTGGGGTTTTCTACTCTGTTCCATTGATTTATTACTCTACCATGATGTCAATACTGTTTTTTGTTTATTTACTGTAGGTTTACAAAGCTCTTGAAACTGGGTAATGTTAAGTCCTTCAGTTTGTTACTTTTCAGATTTGTTTTGGCTGCTATAGATTCTTTGCATTTCTATATGCCTTTTGGAATTTCATTTCTCGGTTTTCACAAAAAGCCTGTTATGATTTTGTTCATAATTGCATTCAGTCCACAGATCAATTTAAATAGAAAATACATCTTGACAATATTGACTTTTCTGATCCATGAGCATAGTATATCACTCCTTTTATTTAGGTCTTTCTTTAAAAACTTTCGTAGTTTTCAGTGTATAGATTTTGCATATCTTTTGTTAGATTTATCCATAACTAGTTTATATTTTTGGTGCTATTAATAAATGCTGTTATTTTAAAATTCCATTTCTGGTTGTTCATTGATGGTATATAGAAATAACAATAGATTTTTGTATATCAGTCTTGTATTCCTGCAACCTGGTAGAATTTATTGGTTAAGCCATCTGGGTCTGGAGGTGGAAAGGCCCTTGACCACAGTTTCAGTTTCTTCAGTGAGACTGTTTAGGACATCATTTTCTTTTCTTTTTTTTTTGGCTGCACCATTTGGCATGCAGGATTTTAGTTCCTAGACCAGGCATCAAACCCGTGCCTCTGCAGTGAAAGAGCAAAGTCTACCAGGACTACCAGGGAAGTCCCAGAACATCTATTTTTTGTTGAGTGAGATTTAGTAAGTTATGTCTTTCAAGGAATTCATCCATTTTTATCCAAGTTGTTGGGGATGGTATTGGCATACTTTTGTTCCTAATATTCCTTTATTATTGTGAGATAATAGAAAAAATATATATTGGTCTTTGCCCTCAGCTTCTGGCATAGAACTCCTAAAACTTTTGTAAATTCTTAAGTAATAAGAGCAATAAGAACATCCTTTGTTCTGTGGAGGTGGCTCTGGATGGTTTCCTGGATGAAGCCAGAAAGACCAGAAAGACCAAGCCGTGATTAGAAGCTAGGAATTTCAGCCCTATCCTCCTTCCTCCAGACACAGAAGAGGGACTGGAAATGGAGTTAATTATTGATCATGCCCAAGAAAGGACCACTCCATGCAATCCTAATAGCATGGGGTTTCGAGAGCTTTCAGGTTGGCAACAATTTTCACACAGAGGGTTACACGCCCCAACTTCACAGGGACACAGGCCCCTGTACTCAGGACCCTCTCAGACCTCCTTCCATATATCTCTTCAACTGGCTGCTTTCCATTATCCTCTGCCAGGCATTCTAGTGCACCAGTCACTGACTGGCCCTTTGGAGTTTCAGCTTGTTTTGGTGTCCTCCATTAGACTTTCTCTGTGAAGGATGCCCTAGCCTTGGTCTTCTGTGCTTTGTACCCTGCATGCCCAGAAAGTTGCATTTTTTTTTCTCTTTTTTTGATCAAATGCCATCAGGACAAAGTTTGGCTTTAGATGTTTGTATTCTCATGGCTCCTACTTTTCACTTAGTTCTGCTTTCTAGATATGTCTTATTTTAATGCCAGCTCATTAATGCGTTTACAAAGATCTTTGAAAATATTACATTGGGTCTCAATTTATTTGTTGTGTTGAACTTCTTTCCATTCCAAATTCCCATTAGAAAAATTCTGACATTTCCTGGATAAGAGAATAAAGAAGATGGAAGAAGTCTTCCCGCCATTTCATGGCGCAGGTAATAATTACCTCTCTTTATAAACAACTCCATCAACTTCTCAAAGGTACTTTGTTATGCTATTGGTAGAGTCAGGATTATACACTTTCTTATAAGTTTCTTCCTTGTAATAAACACTTTCAAAGTTTTTCTGCGTATATTATTCTATTATCTCTTCCTAATACCCCTGGTAGAGTATGCAAGGTGGGAATTATTCACATTTCACAGCTGGGAGAGTGGAAACATGGGGAATAATTTGTCAAGTATCACACAAGTATTGGGTTGGCCAAAAGGCTCACTCGAGTTTTTCTGTGAGCTGTTAGGGGAAAAACCTGAATGAACTTTTTGACCCACCTGATAGTAAGTGGTAATACTGGGCCTTGAGTCTAAATTCTCAAGTCCTGATGGTGTAAGGTATGAATGTGATCCTTACAGTAAGTAATTTATTTACATATGCTTCTAACTTATGCTTTTTAAAGTTTAAACACGTTATATATATTAATATAAATGTAATATGCAAATAATATAAGTAAATAATATACATGTAATGCTAATATAATTAAAGCGTTTATGATCAATACTATAGCACAGAGTGTTTAAACACAGAGCTTTTCAAAGTACGAGCAGTGGTGAATTTTCTTTTTTTTGGGCGACTTTTATTGTTTTTTTATTTCTTTATTTTCATCCATTCTTTATCCTTTGGCCTGTGTGGGCCTCCCATTGTAGTGGCCTCTTTCATTGCAGAGCGCTGGCTCTGGGTGCATGAACTCCAGAGCTCTGGCTTATAATTGGACACATCCGTCCAGCTGCTCTGCAGCACATGGGATCTTCCCAGTCCAGGGATCGAACCGGTGCCCCTTGCATTGCAAGGCAGACTCTCTACCCACTGAACCACCAGGGAAGCCCAGTGGTGGATTTTTGTTAAATGCAGATTCTAATTTACAAAGTCTAGGCTAGGGTTTGACCCCCATCTCTGCTGTCTAATAAGCCCCCAGGTGCAGCTGCAGGTCTGCAGACAGACCATGCTTTGAGCAGCAAGGCCTTCACAATTTTTGCAAGCCAGACGGGCAGAAAACTGTGGTTAAAATGTCCTGGACTAGGGACCAGTAGTGTTGGGTACAGTCTTTAACGAAACACTTCACTTTTCTCTGTGAGCAACCCCAGACCCTCCAGTGGTGTACACCCCCCGCCCCTACCAGCCCTTAGACCTTGGTGCCCAAATGGTTGAGGCAGTGACTCCCACCAAGTCTAAATGATGATGCAGTACCATGTGTGAAAACACAATTAAAAGAAATAACAAAAAAGCCCAATCAACCAACAAAGGAAAAGAAAAAAAAAGACATTTGAGGGATACTGTCACTTGAAGTGACAGTTGAGATTTTATAATCCAAGTTTTTCATTTTTACGTGTATGGAACTCTAGCTTCGAAAGGTAACTAAATCTGCCTGAGTTCTCAGAACAGGAACAGAACCTGGATCAACCTGGCTCTAGTACCAGTATTTTTTGTTTGTTCATGCCCCTTGCCATGTGGGATCTTAGTTCGCTGACTAGGGATCAAATCTGCACTGGCTGAATTGGAAGCATGGAGTCTTAACCACTGGGCAACCAGGGAAGCCCCTCTAGTACCAGTTCTTTTCTGCCACTGCACACGGTGTGTTCATCAGTGATGCTTAGCCCTGGCGCAGGTTCCTTAATCCCTTTGCCTCAGGAAGTATCCTCACTTGTAAAATGAGAGAGTAGGACATGATCACTAAGATCCCACCACCTCTAATCCTCTCTGAAACTTTTATCTCCTTTTCTTCTCCTATGGGAAAGACAAGAGATGGGTCCCCCTCCTCCTGAAGAAGTTTAGATTGAAGGGAATTAACAGGAGCACAAAGTGCTGTTTAAAATAAAATTTCAAGTTGAAAGGCACTCTTCCCACCGTTAGAAACAAGTCCCCTGATTCTCAGTCTCTGTCAAGTAAGAAAATTGTTTTGCCTTTTGCCTCGAAGCACTTGTCTTGTTTTCCACGGAGCTGCCTTAAGGACTAAATTACAGGGTGGACTTGGAACTTGGCTTCTTTTCTGTGACAGAGATAACAACAAAAACTCATCATCTTGTCCCTTTATCATTGCCAAACCTCCCAGCAGGGAACTTGAATAGCCCTTCAGTTGTGGTCTTCCTACATTTCCTCCACTGCTTGACTTTTTATTTTGTTGAGCTGGTCAGGGTCCATTACTAAGGATTGAAAAAGAGACACTCAGAGTGTAATTGGCCTTTAGAACATGTATTTGAAGATTTCTCTTCCATAAAGGAAATGAAAACTCCCAATGATTTTAAAACTTTTTAGAAAACAAGCATATTTGTATGAATATTCAGAAAAAAAGAAACTATATCACACAAACCCACATACAAATTAAAGAAAAAGGAGACTGAAAAAGAGAAAACTTTCTGGCTTCTGGCCAAGGAAAAGCAACTGGTCTTTTGGTTTATTCAGTAGATCCATACATCTTGAAATTCCAACTAACAATAGGTATTTTGAATCTCCACTAATGAAAGTAGTAGACTGTTAAAAAAATGATTGTCAAATCAGTGAGCAAATCTGACTGTTAATCACTACTAGTGAGCAAATCACTACTAGTTAAATGCTGTAGTCAGGATTCAAACACAGATTTTTTTTTTTTTTGACTCTGGGATGATAGATATTTGGAAAATATGATTTTATATCAAATATTTAGCACAGACATTGATCTTCCTGATTTCAAAGTCTTAGCTATTGTGGTATAATGCTTTTTTCTTTTTTTTTTAGGCTTTTTGTTTTTCAATATTTATTTATTTGGCTGTGCTGCATTTTAGTTGTATCGTGAGGCATTTTTAGATAAGGCACGCAAATTCCCAGTTGCAGCATGTGGAATCTGGTTCCCTGACCAAGGATCTAACCCAGGCCCCCTTAATTGGGAGTGCAGAGTCCTAGTCACGGGACCAGCAGGCAAGTCCCCCTATACTGCTTTTCTCAAAGGCAAAAATCTCTGTCTAGCTCATTTCAGCTGGCAGATTCTGATCAAAGTTAGTCAAATATCCTCTGATGTGATTTTTTTTAGTTTTATTTTTTAAAAATTGAAGCGTAGTTGATTTACAATGTCGTGTCAGTTTCTACATATAGACATTCTTTTTAATATATTCTTTTCCATTATGGTTTAGCAGAGAATATTGAATATAGTTCCCTACACAGGGAACTATATTCAGTAGTTTAGTATTCGGTGTACTCATTAGGACCTTTTTGTTTCTTCATTCTCTAATAGTTTACACGCACTAACCCCAAACTCCCAATCCTTACCTCCCTTACTGCTCTCCCCTCTGACAATCACAAATCTGTTCTCTGTGTCTGTGAATCTCATTCTATTTTGTAGATAGGTTCATTTGTGCCATATTTTAGACTGCACGTAGAAGTGATATCGTGTGGTATTTGTCTTTCTCTTTCTTCCTTACTTCACTTACTATAATAATCTCTAGTTGTAGTCTAATGCAATTTTGAATTCGGTGATTCTCCTCAAAAGAGCATAAGGAAACACAAGGCAAAAGTATTTGCCAAACATGTACTTGAAGAAAAGTAGTTTCAACTCTTGTTCTTGAATGACCCACTTCCCTGGACCATTCCAATGTAGAAATAACCTCATATAACAAGGAACTTCCAGAATTTTCTCTGGATAAGCTCTGTCACAGCCAAACAATCTGGACAAGATAGGTCAAAAAGGTCACTTCTTTATTCAGCAAATACTGTTTGAGTAAGTTCTATGTACCAAGGACAAAGGTAGGTGTGGGAACTCCAAGAAGAAAGCCAACTGCTCCCACCTTCAAGGGCCTTACAGACTACAGGGGAGAGGATCACACAAACAAAGACTAATCAGGACAGTTATGTAGCAGCTATGATAGAAGTTTGCACAGATGTACAGGAACATGGGACTCAGGTTTGATCAGTTGAGACAAGGCAGACTCTACAGAGGAGGTGGGGGTTGAGCTGAGATGTGAAAAATGAGCAGGAGTTTTCCAGATACCCACGCTGGAATTGGTGTTTAAGAAGAGTAAAAAACATATGTCAAGGCATGAATGCCTAATTAGAGCCCTTAGTGTAGGAATCTAACGTGAAGTGGCAGAGTGACCATGGCAGGAAGTTAGAGCCGACACATTGCACGTGGGGTGGTGCAGACCCTGAGGAGGGGCCTCAGGTACCACACTGGACAATGCAGATTTGGTCTATAAGACGAGGAGCTACTGGAGAATTTACAAAGGGCTCCTAATTGGATTATTCTGTTAGATCCAAAATTAAGGCACTGACACTCTGTCTGCTGCTGCTAAGTCGCTTCAGTCGTGTTAGACTCTTTGCGACCCATGGACTGTAGCCTGCCAGGCTCCTCTGTCCATGGAATTCTCTAGGCAAGAATAGTGGAGTGGGTTTCCATTTCCATTTCCTTTTCAACTGACACCATATAGAACTCTAAATCTGCCAATGGCATTAGAGAACTTTTAAGAAATGATTCCAGCCACTACCCAAGCTCTATCAAGATTGCAGAGTATGTAAAAGTCTTCGCCCACCTTTCTCACTTCCTCCTTCTTCTCTCCCAGCACTGTTCTGTCCTTTGCCATCTAACATCCTACATCTCACCCACCCAGGCGTTCCCATTTTCCAGAATTCCAAATTAAACCTCGCTACCTAGAACCCCAGATTCATAAGATCATCTCAGACACTGTATGAATAAAACAATTGGCACAAATGAACATTTATGCACAGACGTAACACAGTATGTCCTCTGGCCTTCCAACCCCCACCCCACCGGCAAGGTGGGAGAATGCTCTCCTTAGGTGACCTTGGCTCAAGTTCAGAAGGATGATTCTGGCAAGGAAAGGGTCTCTTTCCTGGCAATTACCTATCAAAACTTGTAAATAGGTAGTGTGCTATATAGTTGGCTCTCATTCATTATCTATTTTATACATAGTTGCTGTTTAGTTGCTAAGTCATATTCAACTCTTTTGTCCCCATGGACTCTAGTCTGCCAGGTTCCCTTACCCATGGGATTTTTCAGGCAAGAATACTGGAGTAGGTTGCCACTTTGTCTTCCAGGGGATCTTCCTGCCCCAGGGATTGAACCCGAGTCTCTCGCGTCTCCTGCATTGGCAAGCAGATTCTTTATCACTAGTGCCACCAGGGAAGCCCCTTATACATAGTAGTGTATTATATGTATATATCAATCCCAGTCTCCCAAATTATACCACCACCCCTTTTACCCCTTAGTGTCCTTTGTTTCCTATGACTGTGTCTCTATTTCTGCTTTGTAAATAGATTCATCTGAATCATTTTTATAGATCCCACATATATGTGTTCATATACAGTACTAGTTTTTCTCAGTGCTCTGTGGTGACCTAAATGGAAAGGAAATTTAAAAATAGGGGATATATGCATACATATAACTGATTCACTTTGCTGTACAGAAGAAACTAATACAACAGCGTAAAGCAGCTCTACTCCAACTGAATTTTTTTAATGTAAATGGACCCTTTGACCCAGAAATTACATTTTTATGAACTTATCCTACAGATACAGGCAAATGTCTGTGTGTAGGGGGTCGATTAAGGAAATTATGGAACATCTCTAAATGTTGATGTCTATTATTTGGAAATGAAAAGCAAGTTGCAAAAGTGATTTTGTTGAAGAAAATAACATGTCTATGAAATGTCTGTACATAGAAGAAAACACTGCAAACTGTTCACATCAGGAAACCATGGCATATAGGTAGGGGCTAGAAGATGCGGGGACTTCAGCTATTTATTTCCTACAGTTTTGTACTATTTGTTTTTTTTTTATTATTATTATTATTTTTTTTACTATTTGTTTTTTCACCTGGAGTACATGTCACATTTATAATAAATGATAGCCTTTATTACTCCAACTGTGTTCTTGCCAGCTCAGAGAACAATGCATCATCTAGAACTGAACATCACATCTATTAATCCAGTTTAACTTCGCATTTGATTTTTTTGTTCCGCCTACACTTGGCTTTTATTGAACTTGCTGTCTGTTAAGACATCCAGGTAGTTTTCACAGAAACAGAAAGCAATGTGGGTTAAAAAAAATAATAAGACATAAAATTCAGTCCAATTATTGTTACTTATTGTTAAGAACAGACTTAAAGCAACATGAAATTCTTGGCATTTCCAACATTTATTCATGCATCAGCCCACGTTCTCTCGCCTCTTGATGATGTTTATGGTTTCCTTGAGTTATCATGAGGTTCAGTGTCTCTTAAGAGAGTGAAAAAGGACAGATGGGTGGTGTGTGCAGGTAGGGCTATTTGACAGTGCTGTGGAGGGTTTTAGTTTTTGGTTTTTTTTTTTTTAAATGTGCATTTATAAATGTAATGCTTTTCCATGAGTTTAAAAAATAAGGTTAAACTACATAAATGACTGTGCAGCTTTCTTTTAATGTTAACACTGCATATTGGATATCTTTCACGTCACTGCGTGTGGATCCTTCTTGCTAAACGCAGCATCTTCTCAATAGTGTTGCTTTAACTCCTTGACATCAATGTTTTAAACATTGAAGTATAGTTGGTTTACAATGTTTTGTTAGTTTCTGATGTACAGCTAGGGGATTCAGATACATATATGTATGTGTGTGTGCATATATACACATTCTTTTTCAGTACAGACTGTTATAAAATATTGAATATAGTTCTCTGTGGTAGAGAAACAAGTAGGTCCTTGTTGCTTATCTACTTTATATGTTGTAGTGTTTAGGTTAAAAAGCAAGTTGCAAAAGTGATTTTGTTGAAGAAAATAACATGTCTATGAAATGTCTGTACATAGAAGAAAACACTGCAAACTGTTCACATCAGGAAACCATGGCATATAGGTAGGGGCTAGAAGATGCGGGGACTTCAGCTATTTATTTCCTACAGTTTTGTACTATTTGTTTTTTTTTTATTATTATTATTATTTTTTTTACTATTTGTTTTTTCACCTGGAGTACATGTCACATTTATAATAAATGATAGCCTTTATTACTCCAACTGTGTTCTTGCCAGCTCAGAGAACAATGCATCATCTAGAACTGAACATCACATCTATTAATCCAGTTTAACTTCGCATTTGATTTTTTTGTTCCGCCTACACTTGGCTTTTATTGAACTTGCTGTCTGTTAAGACATCCAGGTAGTTTTCACAGAAACAGAAAGCAATGTGGGTTAAAAAAAATAATAAGACATAAAATTCAGTCCAATTATTGTTACTTATTGTTAAGAACAGACTTAAAGCAACATGAAATTCTTGGCATTTCCAACATTTATTCATGCATCAGCCCACGTTCTCTCGCCTCTTGATGATGTTTATGGTTTCCTTGAGTTATCATGAGGTTCAGTGTCTCTTAAGAGAGTGAAAAAGGACAGATGGGTGGTGTGTGCAGGTAGGGCTATTTGACAGTGCTGTGGAGGGTTTTAGTTTTTGGTTTTTTTTTTTTAAATGTGCATTTATAAATGTAATGCTTTTCCATGAGTTTAAAAAATAAGATTAAACTACATAAATGACTGTGCAGCTTTCTTTTTAATGTTAACACTGCATATTGGATATCTTTCTACGTCACTGCGTGTGGATCCTTCTTGCTAAACGCAGCATCTTCTCAATAGTGTTGCTTTAACTCCTTGACATCAATGTTTTAAACATTGAAGTATAGTTGGTTTACAATGTTTTGTTAGTTTCTGATGTACAGCTAGGGGATTCAGATACATATATGTATGTGTGTGTGCATATATACACATTCTTTTTCAGTACAGACTGTTATAAAATATTGAATATAGTTCTCTGTGGTAGAGAAACAAGTAGGTCCTTGTTGCTTATCTACTTTATATGTTGTAGTGTTTAGCTGTGAATCCCAAGCTCCTAATTTGTCCCTTGCCTCCCCCTTTCCCATTTGGTGACCATGAGTTTATTTTCCGTATCTGTGACTGTTTTATAAATAAGTTCATTTGTATTATATTTTAGATCCTACATATAAGTGATAGCATATATTTGTCTTTCTCTAAGTTACTTCATTTACTATGATGACCTCTTAACCCATTCATGTTGCTGCAAATGGCATGATTTCATCCTTTTTTATGGCTGAGTAGTAGTCCACTTGTGCATATGTGTGTGGGTTTGTGTGTGTGTGTGCACGCGCACGTGTGTGTATCATATCTTTTTTGTCTATTCATTTGTCCTTCACTGTTTGTAGGTTGGAGAAATTGGGGAGAAGGGGCTGAAGGAAGAGTAGAGATTTTATACATTTTATTGTTTAAAAATGATAACCATGATCTGAGCCTTTGGCAAGTCATAATCTTTTTGCTGGTGAAGGGTCCTATCTTGATGTTTATAGATGATGGCTGGGTAGCGGTGGCAATTTCTTGTAATGAGACAAGAAAGTTTGCCACATCAACTGACTTATTTCATGAGTGATTTCTCTGCAGTACTGTTGGATAGCATTTTACCCACAGTAGAACTTCTTTCAAAACTGGAGTCAGTACTCTCAAACCATGCCACTGCTCTCTCAACTAAGTTTACATAATACCTAAATCCTTTGTTGCCATCTCAGTCATTTCCGTAGCATCTTCGCCAGGAGTAGATTCCATCTCCACCAACCACATTCTTTGCTCGTCCAAATAAGCAGCTCCTCTTGCGTTCAAGTTTTATTGTGAGGTTGCAGCCATTCAGTCACGTCTTCAGACTTCACTTCTAATTCCAGTTCTCCTCAACTGCTTCCTCCACTAAAATCTTGAATCCCTGGAGTCATCTGTGAAGGTGGAATCAGCATCGTCCAAAGTCCCGTTATATCAATATTTTTACCTTATCCCATGAATAAGAATGTTCTTCATCACATCTGGAATGGTGAATCCTTCCCAGAAGGTTTTCCATTGACTTTGCCCAGACCCATCAGAGGAATATCTATGGCAGGTATGGCCTTTAAAAATGTATTTCTTAATTATGAAGACTTGAAAGTTGATAATACACTTTGATCCATGGGCTGCAAAATGGATATTGTGTTAGCAGGCATGAAAACAACACTAATGTCTCTGTAATCACTTGCAGGGGGATCCCTGGTAGCTCAGTGGTAAAGAATCTACATGCAGTGTAGGATACTCTGATTCAATCCCTGGGTTAGGAAGATCCCCTGGTGAAGGAAGTGGCAACACACACCAGTCTTCTTGCCTTGGAAATTTCTTGGACAGAGGAGCCTGGTGGGCTACAGTCCATGAGGTCACAAGGGTCGGACACAACTCATTGACCAAACCACCGCCACTACCACCACCACCATCCAAACTCTAGCAGAGCTCCTGTGTACCAGATGTATTGTCAATGAGCAGTGAATTTTAAAATGATTTTTTTTCTCCTGTGCAGTGTCTCACCACTGTGCTTAAAATATACAATGAACCACGTTGTCAACAGATGTGCTGTCATCCAGGCTTTATTGTTCCATTTATAGAGTCAGGGAAGATTTAGCATAACTCTTAAGGGCCCCAGGATTTTTGGAATGGTTAATGAGTGTTGGCTTCAACTTAAAGTCACCAGCTGCGTTAGTATCTAACAAGAGAGTCAATCCTTCCTTTGAAGCTTTGCAGTGATATAAAAGTCCTAGATGCTGTCTTCTTCCAGTATAAGGCTGTTTCATCCACATGGAAAACTGGAGTCAGTACTCTCAAACCATCTCTTTGTTACATAATACCTAAATCCTTCGTTGCCATCTCAGTCATTTCAGTAGCATCTTCGCCAGGAGTAGATTCCATCTCCACCAACCACATTCTTTGCTCGTCCAAATAAGCAGCTCCTCTTGCGTTCAAGTTTTATTGTGAGGTTGCAGCCATTCAGTCACGTCTTCAGACTTCACTTCTAATTCCAGTTCTCCTCAACTGCTTCCTCCACTAAAATCTTGAATCCCTGGAGTCATCTGTGAAGGTGGAATCAGCATCGTCAAAGTCCCGTTATATCAATATTTTTACCTTATCCCATGAATAAGAATGTTCTTCATCACATCTGGAATGGTGAATCCTTCCCAGAAGGTTTTCCATTGACTTTGCCCAGACCCATCAGAGGAATATCTATGGCAGGTATGGCCTTTAAAAATGTATTTCTTAATTATGAAGACTTGAAAGTTGATAATACACTTTGATCCATGGGCTGCAAAATGGATATTGTGTTAGCAGGCATGAAAACAACACTAATGTCTCTGTAATCACTTGCAGGGGGATCCCTGGTAGCTCAGTGGTAAAGAATCTACATGCAGTGTAGGATACTCTGATTCAATCCCTGGGTTAGGAAGATCCCCTGGTGAAGGAAGTGGCAACACACACCAGTCTTCTTGCCTTGGAAATTTCTTGGACAGAGGAGCCTGGTGGGCTACAGTCCATGAGGTCACAAGGGTCGGACACAACTCATTGACCAAACCACCGCCACTACCACCACCACCATCCAAACTCTAGCAGAGCTCCTGTGTACCAGATGTATTGTCAATGAGCAGTGAATTTTAAAATGATTTTTTCTCCTGTGCAGTGTCTCACCACTGTGCTTAAAATATACAATGAACCACGTTGTCAACAGATGTGCTGTCATCCAGGCTTTATTGTTCCATTTATAGAGTCAGGGAAGATTTAGCATAACTCTTAAGGGCCCCAGGATTTTTGGAATGGTTAATGAGTGTTGGCTTCAACTTAAAGTCACCAGCTGCGTTAGTATCTAACAAGAGAGTCAATCCTTCCTTTGAAGCTTTGCAGTGATATAAAAGTCCTAGATGCTGTCTTCTTCCAGTATAAGGCTGTTTCATCCACATGGAAAACTGTTGTTTAGTGTAACCACCTTCATTACTTGTCTTGGCTAGATATTCTGGATAACTGGCAACAGCTTCTAGATCAGCACTTGCTTCACCCTGTGCTTTTACGTTATGAAGATGGCTTCTTTCCTTCAACCTCATGAACCAACCTCTGCTAGCTTCAAACTTTTCTTCTGCAGCTTCCTCACTTTTCTCAGCCATAGAATTGAAGAGTTAGGGCTTTGCTCTGGATGAGACCTGGTTTAGGGGAATGTTGTAGCAGTTTTGTTCTTCTATCCATACCACTAAAACTTTCTCTGTATTAGCAATAAGCCTGTTACCCTGCCTCTTCATTCACGTGTTCACTGGAGCAGCACTTTTAATTTCCTCTAAGAATTTTTCCTTTCCTTTCATAGTTTTGCTAACTGCTTGGAACAAGAGGCCTATCTTTGGGACTTTCCTTGCAGTCCAGTGGTTAAGACTCTGTGCCTCCCATGCAAGGGATACGGGTTTAACCTCTGGTCAGGGAACCAAGATGTCTCATGCTGTGTGATGCAGCAAAACAAAACAAACAAAGGCCTAGCTTTTAGGCTTTTGACATGCCTCCCTCACTAAGCTTAATCATTTCTAGTTTTTGATTTAAAATAAGAGATGTGTCACGTTTCCTTCCACTGGAATACTGGAGGGTTTCTTTGGCCTGATTTCAATAGTGTCATGTCTACACAACTCATTGACCAAACCACCGCCACTACCACCACCACCATCCAAACTCTAGCAGAGCTCCTGTGTACCAGATGTATTGTCAATGAGCAGTGAATTTTAAAATGATTTTTTTTCTCCTGTGCAGTGTCTCACCACTGTGCTTAAAATATACAATGAACCACGTTGTCAACAGATGTGCTGTCATCCAGGCTTTATTGTTCCATTTATAGAGTCAGGGAAGATTTAGCATAACTCTTAAGGGCCCCAGGATTTTTGGAATGGTTAATGAGTGTTGGCTTCAACTTAAAGTCACCAGCTGCGTTAGTATCTAACAAGAGAGTCAATCCTTCCTTTGAAGCTTTGCAGTGATATAAAAGTCCTAGATGCTGTCTTCTTCCAGTATAAGGCTGTTTCATCCACATGGAAAACTGTTGTTTAGTGTAACCACCTTCATTACTTGTCTTGGCTAGATATTCTGGATAACTGGCAACAGCTTCTAGATCAGCACTTGCTTCACCCTGTGCTTTTACGTTATGAAGATGGCTTCTTTCCTTCAACCTCATGAACCAACCTCTGCTAGCTTCAAACTTTTCTTCTGCAGCTTCCTCACTTTTCTCAGCCATAGAATTGAAGAGTTAGGGCTTTGCTCTGGATGAGACCTGGTTTAGGGGAATGTTGTAGCAGTTTTGTTCTTCTATCCATACCACTAAAACTTTCTCTGTATTAGCAATAAGCCTGTTACCCTGCCTCTTCATTCACGTGTTCACTGGAGCAGCACTTTTAATTTCCTCTAAGAATTTTTCCTTTCCTTTCATAGTTTTGCTAACTGCTTGGAACAAGAGGCCTATCTTTGGGACTTTCCTTGCAGTCCAGTGGTTAAGACTCTGTGCCTCCCATGCAAGGGATACGGGTTTAACCTCTGGTCAGGGAACCAAGATGTCTCATGCTGTGTGATGCAGCAAAACAAAACAAACAAAGGCCTAGCTTTTAGGCTTTTGACATGCCTCCCTCACTAAGCTTAATCATTTCTAGTTTTTGATTTAAAATAAGAGATGTGTCACGTTTCCTTCCACTGGAATACTGGAGGGTTTCTTTGGCCTGATTTCAATAGTGTCATGTCTTAGAGAATAGAAAGATCTGAGGGTGCGGAGAGAGACAGGGAAACAGCTAGTTGGCAGAGTGGTCAGAACACACAAAGTGTACTAAATTTACCACCTTGGGCACAGTTCATGGCACCTCAGGACAGTTACAATAGTATCATCAAAGATCACTGATCACAGACCACCATAACCAATATGATAACAATGAAAAGGTTTGAAATATTGAAAGAATGGCTAAAATGTGACACAAAGACGTGAAGTGTACAAATGCTGTTGGAAAAAGTGGCCCCAATAGACTTACACAATACAGGGTCGCTCCAACCTTCACCTTATAAAACACACAATCTGGAAAGAGCAACAGAGGGAAGCACAATAAAATGAGGAAAGCTGGTAGCGTATCCTATCAGGTGAATTATCTGTTCAAGTTTTTTTTCCACCTTTTTATTGGGTTGATTGTTTTCTTAGTGTTGTTTTAAAAATATATTTTGGATATAAGCTCTTTGTTGGATATGTGTTTGCAAATGTGTTTATTCTTTTTACACATAACCAATTCGATTTGCTAATATTTTGTTGAGGACTTTTATATCTAAGTCCATGAGGGAAATTGGTTCTAGTTGGAATAGACCAATTGAAACAGACTAGTTGGAATAGTTGTCTTTCTTTCTTTTTTTGAACTGTCTTTACCTTGGTTTTGGTACCAATAACTCTGGTTTCATAAAATGAATTTGGAAGTGATTCTGTCTCTTCTATCATCTGGAAGAGAAAGTGTAAGATTAGAGCCATTTCTTCCTTAAATTTTGTTAGACCATGCCAGTGAAGCCACTGGGACCTGGATATTTCTGAATACAATTGATTTTTTCCATATTGATCTTATATCCTGAAACTTTGATAAATTAACTTAATAGTTCTAGTAACTTTCTTGATGATCTTATTGGATTTTCTACATGGATGATCATTGTGACAAATATAGCTTGACTTCTTTCCCATGCAAGGGTACGGGTTTAACCTCTGGTCAGGGAACCAAGATGTCTCATGCTGTGTGATGCAGCAAAACAAAACAAACAAAGGCCTAGCTTTTAGGCTTTTGACATGCCTCCCTCACTAAGCTTAATCATTTCTAGTTTTTGATTTAAAATAAGAGATGTGTCACGTTTCCTTCCACTGGAATACTGGAGGGTTTCTTTGGCCTGATTTCAATAGTGTCATGTCTTAGAGAATAGAAAGATCTGAGGGTGCGGAGAGAGACAGGGAAACAGCTAGTTGGCAGAGTGGTCAGAACACACAAAGTGTACTAAATTTACCACCTTGGGCACAGTTCATGGCACCTCAGGACAGTTACAATAGTATCATCAAAGATCACTGATCACAGACCACCATAACCAATATGATAACAATGAAAAGGTTTGAAATATTGAAAGAATGGCTAAAATGTGACACAAAGACGTGAAGTGTACAAATGCTGTTGGAAAAAGTGGCCCCAATAGACTTACACAATACAGGGTCGCTCCAACCTTCACCTTATAAAACACACAATCTGGAAAGAGCAACAGAGGGAAGCACAATAAAATGAGGAAAGCTGGTAGCGTATCCTATCAGGTGAATTATCTGTTCAAGTTTTTTTCCACCTTTTTATTGGGTTGATTGTTTTCTTAGTGTTGTTTTAAAAATATATTTTGGATATAAGCTCTTTGTTGGATATGTGTTTGCAAATGTGTTTATTCTTTTTACACATAACCAATTCGATTTGCTAATATTTTGTTGAGGACTTTTATATCTAAGTCCATGAGGGAAATTGGTTCTAGTTGGAATAGACCAATTGAAACAGACTAGTTGGAATAGTTGTCTTTCTTTCTTTTTTTGAACTGTCTTTACCTTGGTTTTGGTACCAATAACTCTGGTTTCATAAAATGAATTTGGAAGTGATTCTGTCTCTTCTATCATCTGGAAGAGAAAGTGTAAGATTAGAGCCATTTCTTCCTTAAATTTTGTTAGACCATGCCAGTGAAGCCACTGGGACCTGGATATTTCTGAATACAATTGATTTTTTCCATATTGATCTTATATCCTGAAACTTTGATAAATTAACTTAATAGTTCTAGTAACTTTCTTGATGATCTTATTGGATTTTCTACATGGATGATCATTGTGACAAATATAGCTTGACTTCTTTCTCAGTCTGGATAACTCTCTTTTTCTTGCCTAATTGCCCTGGGTTAGAATCACCAGTACAATGTTGAATAGTTCTGAGAGCAGATATTAATTGTTTTATTCCTGATTAGTTCTTGACTTTTTTTTTTTTTTTTTTAAATACATGCACCTTTTTAGGTTCAGTAAGTTCCTTCCATTCCAATTTGCTGAAGATTTTATCAGTAATGAATGTTGGATTTGTCAAAAGTTTTTTTGTATCTATTGAGATGATCATATAGTTTCTCTTTTTAGTCTACTAATATGGTGAATTAAATTAAATTATGTTTGAATATTTAAACCCACCCTGAATTCCTGTAATAAATTATCACTTGATCATCGTGGATTGAACTGGTATAATTTTATGGAGAATTTTTGCATCAATTTTCACGAGAGATATTGATCTGTAGTTTTCTCTTATTTGTGGGTAACATCTTAGCCTACCTTTGGTATTAGACCAATACTGTTCTTACAGAGTGAGTTGGGAAGTAGTCCTGGTTATGTATAATTGATATTATTTCTTTCTTAAACGTTTGCTTGAATTCAATGCTGAAGGCATCTGGGCCTTAAGAGTTTTGCCTGCCGGTGCTGGGGGATGGGGTGGGGTATTTTAAACTACAAATTGAGTTTCTTTAATAGCAGGCTTTATATGTTTGGATATAAGCTCTTTGTTGGATATGTGTTTGCAAATGTGTTTATTCTTTACACATAACCAATTCGATTTGCTAATATTTTGTTGAGGACTTTTATATCTAAGTCCATGAGGGAAATTGGTTCTAGTTGGAATAGACCAATTGAAACAGACTAGTTGGAATAGTTGTCTTTCTTTCTTTTTTTGAACTGTCTTTACCTTGGTTTTGGTACCAATAACTCTGGTTTCATAAAATGAATTTGGAAGTGATTCTGTCTCTTCTATCATCTGGAAGAGAAAGTGTAAGATTAGAGCCATTTCTTCCTTAAATTTTGTTAGACCATGCCAGTGAAGCCACTGGGACCTGGATATTTCTGAATACAATTGATTTTTTCCATATTGATCTTATATCCTGAAACTTTGATAAATTAACTTAATAGTTCTAGTAACTTTCTTGATGATCTTATTGGATTTTCTACATGGATGATCATTGTGACAAATATAGCTTGACTTCTTTCTCAGTCTGGATAACTCTCTTTTTCTTGCCTAATTGCCCTGGGTTAGAATCACCAGTACAATGTTGAATAGTTCTGAGAGCAGATATTAATTGTTTTATTCCTGATTAGTTCTTGACTTTTTTTTTTTTTTTTTTAAATACATGCACCTTTTTAGGTTCAGTAAGTTCCTTCCATTCCAATTTGCTGAAGATTTTATCAGTAATGAATGTTGGATTTGTCAAAAGTTTTTTTGTATCTATTGAGATGATCATATAGTTTCTCTTTTTAGTCTACTAATATGGTGAATTAAATTAAATTATGTTTGAATATTTAAACCCACCCTGAATTCCTGTAATAAATTATCACTTGATCATCGTGGATTGAACTGGTATAATTTTATGGAGAATTTTTGCATCAATTTTCACGAGAGATATTGATCTGTAGTTTTCTCTTATTTGTGGGTAACATCTTAGCCTACCTTTGGTATTAGACCAATACTGTTCTTACAGAGTGAGTTGGGAAGTAGTCCTGGTTATGTATAATTGATATTATTTCTTTCTTAAACGTTTGCTTGAATTCAATGCTGAAGGCATCTGGGCCTTAAGAGTTTTGCCTGCCGGTGCTGGGGGATGGGGTGGGGTATTTTAAACTACAAATTGAGTTTCTTTAATAGCAGGCTTTTAGTAGTTTGTGTCATTAAAGGAATCTATCCATTTCATCTAAGCTGTTGAGTTTATTGGCATATAGTTGTTAATAGTATTCACATATTATACTTTTAATGCATATAGAATTAATAATGCTGCCACCTCTTTCATTCCCAATATAGATAATTTATGTTTTTCCCCTGATCAACAGTGTGGCTTGAAGTGTATCAACTTTATTGATCTTCTCAGAGAACCAGCTTTAAGCTTACCGGGTTTATGCTTTACCTGTTTTATTGATTTCTACACTGATCTTTGTTATTTTTTTTCTTTTGTTTACTTTGGGTTTACTCTGCTCATTTTTTCTTTTTTTTTTTTTTTAAAGATTTATTTATTTATTTATTTTTGGGCAGGGGTCGGGTTGGGGAGGGAGGGGAGCAGGCGGGCCACTTCTATTGGTCTTTCATTTGTCTGTTTTCATCCGTCTTTGTTCCTTGGCTCCTGTGGGCCTCCCATCGCGGTGGCGTCTGTCGTTGCAGAGCGCCGGCTCTGGGCGCATGCGCTCCAGAGCTCCGGCTCGGTAATTGGACACATGGGTCCAGCCGCTCTGCGGCACGTGGGATCTTCCCAGGCCAGGGATCCAACCGGCGCCCCTTGCACTGCAAGGCGGTGTTCTTACCCACTGGACCACCAGGGGAAGCCCCTGCTCATTTTTTCTATTTTTAAGGTAAGAGCTGAGTTTACTGATGCAAGATCCTTCTTCTTTTCTATAGTGCTGTAAATTTCCCCTGAAGCACTGCTTTAATGGTACCCCACAACTTCTGATATATTGTTTTCATCCTCATTCAATTAAAATACAGTTTCTAACACACAGAGATACCTTTTTAAAAAGATTTTATTTTTATTTTATTTTATTTATTTTTTTGGCCATGTGACATGGCATGCAGGGTCTTAGTTCCCCCACCAGGGATCAAACCTCTGACCCTTGAACTGGAAGCTCCGAGCCTTAACTACTGGACCATCAGAGAAGTCCCTAATATGCCTTTTAATTTTTCCTTTCATTCTTGGGTTACCGAGAAATGTGTTACTGAATTTCTTAGTATCTGGGGATATTCCAGAGGGCTTTTTTGTTTCTAATTTCTAATTTAATTCTATTGTGGTTTGAGAGCATACTTTGTAAGATTTATATGATTTTGCTTTGCTTGAATTCAATGCTGAAGGCATCTGGGCCTTAAGAGTTTTGCCTGCCGGTGCTGGGGGATGGGGTGGGGTATTTTAAACTACAAATTGAGTTTCTTTAATAGCAGGCTTTTAGTAGTTTGTGTCATTAAAGGAATCTATCCATTTCATCTAAGCTGTTGAGTTTATTGGCATATAGTTGTTAATAGTATTCACATATTATACTTTTAATGCATATAGAATTAATAATGCTGCCACCTCTTTCATTCCCAATATAGATAATTTATGTTTTTCCCCTGATCAACAGTGTGGCTTGAAGTGTATCAACTTTATTGATCTTCTCAGAGAACCAGCTTTAAGCTTACCGGGTTTATGCTTTACCTGTTTTATTGATTTCTACACTGATCTTTGTTATTTTTTTTCTTTTGTTTACTTTGGGTTTACTCTGCTCATTTCTTCTAGTCTTATTTTTTTTTTTAAGATTTATTTATTTATTTATTTTTGGGCAGGGGTCGGGTTGGGGAGGGAGGGGAGCAGGCGGGCCACTTCTATTGGTCTTTCATTTGTCTGTTTTCATCCGTCTTTGTTCCTTGGCTCCTGTGGGCCTCCCATCGCGGTGGCGTCTGTCGTTGCAGAGCGCCGGCTCTGGGCGCATGCGCTCCAGAGCTCCGGCTCGGTAATTGGACACATGGGTCCAGCCGCTCTGCGGCACGTGGGATCTTCCCAGGCCAGGGATCCAACCGGCGCCCCTTGCACTGCAAGGCGGTGTTCTTACCCACTGGACCACCAGGGGAAGCCCCTGCTCATTTTTTCTATTTTTAAGGTAAGAGCTGAGTTTACTGATGCAAGATCCTTCTTCTTTTCTATAGTGCTGTAAATTTCCCCTGAAGCACTGCTTTAATGGTACCCCACAACTTCTGATATATTGTTTTCATCCTCATTCAATTAAAATACAGTTTCTAACACACAGAGATACCTTTTTAAAAAGATTTTATTTTTATTTTATTTTATTTATTTTTTTGGCCATGTGACATGGCATGCAGGGTCTTAGTTCCCCCACCAGGGATCAAACCTCTGACCCTTGAACTGGAAGCTCCGAGCCTTAACTACTGGACCATCAGAGAAGTCCCTAATATGCCTTTTAATTTTTCCTTTCATTCTTGGGTTACCGAGAAATGTGTTACTGAATTTCTTAGTATCTGGGGATATTCCAGAGGGCTTTTTTGTTTCTAATTTCTAATTTAATTCTATTGTGGTTTGAGAGCATACTTTGTAAGATTTATATCCCTTTAAATTTATGAGGGTTGTTTTATGGTCTTGAATATGATCTATCTTGCTGCTTATGCTGGTAATATCTAAGTCCCATTGGGGTGATTCAAAGGGCCCATACTGGAAGCTTGCCCACATGATGCGTTTCATTACAGGAGAGAGAGACTGAGCCTGGGGACTTGTGATTTTCATAGCAGAAGCAAGACTGCTCTTTGCTGAAGGGTGAACACTACCTCATCTGTCAAGATTTCTCACTACAAATACAAAGGTGAGAAATAGCCTGGTAAAGAAAGCAGCCAGCGTTCTGCAATTCTGGCATACCTGAAAGAATGTACAGACATACTCAGGACCCGTGGTAGATTACCCCCGAATAAGGTCACTAAATACCCCTGAATAAGGTCACTAAAGTTCTTCTCATTCTCCTGAATTATTTTTTTTATCTGCCTCTATTTCATTTCTATTTTTAAAAATATTTATTTAGCTGTGCTGGGCCTTAGTTGCAGCATGTGAGACCTTTAGTTGTGACATGCAGTCTCCTGTTGTGACATGTGGGATCTAGTTCCTCGATCAGGGATTAAACTCGAGTTCCCTGCATTGGGAGCATGGAGTCTTAACCACTGGACCATCAGAGAAGTCCCAATAGTTTTTTATTTTTATGCTTTCAAATTTACTAATCTTTTCTTTTACAATCTCTAACCTGCTCTTAATCCCATCCAGTGCACTTTTCATCTCAGATATAGTAGTTTCATTTCTAGAAGTTTCATTTATGTATTTAAAAAAATATCTACCTTGTATTTTCTCTTTAGCTTTTAAATATGGAATACATTTGTGATAACTGTTTTAATGTTCTTATCTGTTAACTTTAACATCTGTGTCCATCCTCAATCAGTTTTAATTGATTGCTATCTTCATTATGGGTTGTGTTTTCCTGCTTCTTTGTGTATGTGGGAATCTTTGGGTGCTGGATACTATGATTTTTACCTTGTCGAGTGATAGATGTTTTTGTGTCTTTATAAATCCTGAGCTTTGTTCTATGGTGTAGTTCAGTTACTTGGAAACAGTTACTTAGAAACAGTTTTATCCTTTTGGATCTTGCTTTTATGATTTTGTGATTGTTTTATGATTTTTTAAAGCTATAGTAGTGATCATTCTAGGATTAATCTAGGAATAATTAAGTCTACACTACTACTGCTCTAGGAATAATTCATTATACACTACCAAAGGGAGATCTCGCTAAGGAGCTTCCTGGTGATCCACTGATTAAGAATTCACCTCCCAATGCAGGGGACATGAGTTCAATCCCTAGTACCAGAAGATCCCAAATCACCTTGGGGCAACTAAGCCTATGTGCTACAATTACTGAGCCCACGAGTCTATAGCCTGTGCTCCTCAACAGGAGAAGTCACCACAATGAGAAGCTTGTGCATCACAATTGGACAGCAGCCCTTGCTCACTGCAGCTAGAGAAAGACTGCATGTAGCAATGAAGACCCAGAGCAGTCAAAAGAAAGAAAAAAAGATTTTTCAAATGGTTAAATGGTAATATTATTTAACAATAAAAAGACCTTCGTAGGTCCTCTACTCAATGTTCTGTGAATTAAACATTTCTGAAGTCCTGTGATTGGAGCAGGCATCTACCAGGTCCTGTGCGAATGCCATGCATTATTCTCTTTAATCCTTTCAGATGGCTCTTTCCTTGACTTGGGTGGGCTCCTCTCATGCATGCTCTGATCAGTACACACTCAAGTAAATCAGTACACACTTCTGGTAAACTCAGAAGATGTCCAGAGCTTTCTCTCTGTGTGGTCCTCTCCTCTCTGGTACTTTAATCCCATCCAGTGCACTTTTCATCTCAGATATAGTAGTTTCATTTCTAGAAGTTTCATTTATGTATTTAAAAAAATATCTACCTTGTATTTTCTCTTTAGCTTTTAAATATGGAATACATTTGTGATAACTGTTTTAATGTTCTTATCTGTTAACTTTAACATCTGTGTCCATCCTCAATCAGTTTTAATTGATTGCTATCTTCATTATGGGTTGTGTTTTCCTGCTTCTTTGTGTATGTGGGAATCTTTGGGTGCTGGATACTATGATTTTTACCTTGTCGAGTGATAGATGTTTTTGTGTCTTTATAAATCCTGAGCTTTGTTCTATGGTGTAGTTCAGTTACTTGGAAACAGTTACTTAGAAACAGTTTTATCCTTTTGGATCTTGCTTTTATGATTTTGTGATTGTTTTATGATTTTTTAAAGCTATAGTAGTGATCATTCTAGGATTAATCTAGGAATAATTAAGTCTACACTACTACTGCTCTAGGAATAATTCATTATACACTACCAAAGGGAGATCTCGCTAAGGAGCTTCCCTGGTGATCCACTGATTAAGAATTCACCTCCCAATGCAGGGGACATGAGTTCAATCCCTAGTACCAGAAGATCCCAAATCACCTTGGGGCAACTAAGCCTATGTGCTACAATTACTGAGCCCACGAGTCTATAGCCTGTGCTCCTCAACAGGAGAAGTCACCACAATGAGAAGCTTGTGCATCACAATTGGACAGCAGCCCTTGCTCACTGCAGCTAGAGAAAGACTGCATGTAGCAATGAAGACCCAGAGCAGTCAAAAAGAAAGAAAAAAAGATTTTTCAAATGGTTAAATGGTAATATTATTTAACAATAAAAAGACCTTCGTAGGTCCTCTACTCAATGTTCTGTGAATTAAACATTTCTGAAGTCCTGTGATTGGAGCAGGCATCTACCAGGTCCTGTGCGAATGCCATGCATTATTCTCTTTAATCCTTTCAGATGGCTCTTTCCTTGACTTGGGTGGGCTCCTCTCATGCATGCTCTGATCAGTACACACTCAAGTAAATCAGTACACACTTCTGGTAAACTCAGAAGATGTCCAGAGCTTTCTCTCTGTGTGGTCCTCTCCTCTCTGGTACTTTATTCTATGAATACTTGCTACCTTCTTCTACCTGGACTCTCAGCTTCGTGTCCTCTTCTCAGGCAGCCCTCTGGACTCTACCTCCATGGTCTGGTTCACAGGCTCTCTCAGGGCTATACCCTGAGGCAGTTACAGCACTCTCTTGGTTTGTTACCCATCTCTCAGTATTCCTGACCTTCATTTCACAAGTATCTGTTGTATGGGAAAAGCATTGCTTCATATACATTGTCGTTTTCTTTTTTTCCTACTTGTTTCAAGAAGAAGCATTCCCTTGTGGTCGAATGAGTAAGAATCTGCCTTGCAATACAGGGGACTCAGTTTCAGTCCCTGGTAGAGGAATTAGGATCTCACATGCCATGGAGCAAGTAAGTCCATAACTACTGAGCCCTCACACCACAACTAAAGAGTTTGTGTAGCACCAGTACATCAATTAGCTTAAGCAGAATGCCCCCTTTCCCCCAAAATCCCTCTCCGAATACTCTATCTGATGCTCTGTCAGTTATGAGGTTTCCCCCTCTAGCTAATGACAACGGGAACTATTCCTATCCCTTTGTAAATTCTAAGTATCAGTCTTTCTCATCTTTTTGGCTACTTCTTGACCTCTCATGTTTTTTGCCTGTGCATCCACTGATCAGACTCAAAGGAGACCCTCTGCAAGTCTCCAGGGTTCTATCTCTTAGCAACCATCTCCTCTTATTGGCACAGAGACCCAAAATTGCTCACTGCAGCTAGAGAAAGACTGCATGTAGCAATGAAGACCCAGAGCAGTCAAAAGAAAGAAAAAGATTTTTCAAATGGTTAAATGGTAATATTATTTAACAATAAAAAGACCTTCGTAGGTCCTCTACTCAATGTTCTGTGAATTAAACATTTCTGAAGTCCTGTGATTGGAGCAGGCATCTACCAGGTCCTGTGCGAATGCCATGCATTATTCTCTTTAATCCTTTCAGATGGCTCTTTCCTTGACTTGGGTGGGCTCCTCTCATGCATGCTCTGATCAGTACACACTCAAGTAAATCAGTACACACTTCTGGTAAACTCAGAAGATGTCCAGAGCTTTCTCTCTGTGTGGTCCTCTCCTCTCTGGTACTTTATTCTATGAATACTTGCTACCTTCTTCTACCTGGACTCTCAGCTTCGTGTCCTCTTCTCAGGCAGCCCTCTGGACTCTACCTCCATGGTCTGGTTCACAGGCTCTCTCAGGGCTATACCCTGAGGCAGTTACAGCACTCTCTTGGTTTGTTACCCATCTCTCAGTATTCCTGACCTTCATTTCACAAGTATCTGTTGTATGGGAAAAGCATTGCTTCATATACATTGTCGTTTTCTTTTTTTCCTACTTGTTTCAAGAAGAAGCATTCCCTTGTGGTCGAATGAGTAAGAATCTGCCTTGCAATACAGGGGACTCAGTTTCAGTCCCTGGTAGAGGAATTAGGATCTCACATGCCATGGAGCAAGTAAGTCCATAACTACTGAGCCCTCACACCACAACTAAAGAGTTTGTGTAGCACCAGTACATCAATTAGTTTAAGCTGAATGCCCCTTCCCCAAAGTCCCTCTCCGAATACTCTATCTGATGCTCTGTCAGTTATGAGGTTTCCCCCTCTAGCTAATGACAACGGGAACTATTCCTATCCCTTTGTAAATTCTAAGTATCAGTCTTTCTCATCTTTTTGGCTACTTCTTGACCTCTCATGTTTTTTGCCTGTGCATCCACTGATCAGACTCAAAGGAGACCCTCTGCAAGTCTCCAGGGTTCTATCTCTTAGCAACCATCTCCTCTTATGCAACTGACCTTGTAAACTGTAGCCACCTTGGTCTCTCTGTCAGTTTAGGGAGACCACTGAGTTAATCCCTTTATTCTGGTACATCTTGGAATCTTTTTCCAAGCAATAATCTGGGACAGTCATAATGCTCATGTCATTTGTTTCCTGCCTCTCAGGGATCATCATCCTTCCCTGTGATGGTAAATATCTTAAAATGCTTTGCCTAATATATTTCTCCCCAGATTTCAGTCGTTTCAGGTAGGATTGTAAATCTGGTGTCTTTTAATACATCTCCTCTGGAACCTGAGGTCCCCAACAATTTTTAAGGCCTAACAAGAATGGTTTTTGCAATTGTTGGTCCCATTTCTAATAGTTAAAATTTACTCATAAACTTGTACTGGGATTACGATTTTAAACCAAAACTTAAATTCTAAATTCAAATCCCAGCAAATTAGCTCAGTCC
The DNA here is from genome assembly GCA_022376925.1 of Tragulus kanchil. NCBI lineage: Eukaryota > Metazoa > Chordata > Mammalia > Artiodactyla > Tragulidae > Tragulus > Tragulus kanchil. The sequence continues at coordinate 98,305,400 of JAIOJX010000005.1, read as the reverse complement.
CTCTTTCTAAGGATACTTATTTCATCGACAAACACCCATGCATCTAGTATATAGTAGCCATACTTCTGCTTTCTAGGGATTACAGCTGTGAACAAGACAAAATCCCTGGCGTCACAAGGCATGTTAAAAAAAATGTTAGCATGACGTAGTTGCTAACTTGTCAGTCTTTCTGTAGAAAACGCAAAACAGTAAAATTAAGTGATGGGAACAATTCTAAGGAACCATGATAAATCCAGGCACATTTTCAGCTTGAAACCTATCCACAAATTAGTAGCCCTGAACCACAGTTGTGTTGCCCATGGGCAACTTTTATTCATTCCGCACACAAGTTGCAAGAGTCCAGTATCTTGCCCAGCAGCCCCTCTCTGGATTCCCAGTGCCTAAGCATATATGATGACAAAATGTCAAGCTCCTCTTCATGGGATCTCATATTGCTTCTATGGGGCACAAGGGACAGGAGACAGCTAGCCAGGACCATAGGGATGAAAAGGCTTTAAGGGCAACATATCAGCGGGTGATGAACATGTAACATGAAGCTGGCTGCTAGTCCTCCATTGTCAGCTGTTTGAAATTTACGACTGGCAGGTGGGAGCAGACACCTTGTGCCTTTTTAACCCGGTTTCTGCGTTTTAACGCGGTGGTCCAAGTCCTTTGCCATGATTTCCCCAGGTGAGGGCAGAGAAGAGGGGTAGAAGAAAAGGGCTTCTGTAGCTTCTAAAGTTTACTTTTCAGGGTGTATGTATGTGTGTTGTATCTATGAATACGTGGGAACGCATGGAAAACGGGAATACGCTGGACAACCTGGATGTGCCGGCGGTGGTCAGGGACCCAAGCTTTGTGTGTCCCTCCTCTGATCCGCGAACAGTCACGCACCCGAGTAACCCACCTGCGCGCCCGCAGGTCCAACCGCGCCGTAAGCCACAGGGTGGGTGGGAGGCGTGGGCTGGTTGGTGCGCGCGGACTCCGCTTGGCGCCAGGGAGGTTTGGGGCAGCATCGGGAATGCGGACCCGAGCCTCCTGGCCCCGGTGCCCGCCAGCACGTGCTCGGAGCGGCGGGGCCGGCGCGGGCGGAGACTCGGGCGGGGCGGGGGGCAGGGGCGCGGCCGGGCGGCCACGTGACGGGCGGCGCGGGTATTAAGCGGCGCAGCAGCCTCTCGGAGCCGAGCTGGTGCTTCGCCCGCGACCCAGCGCCCAGCGTGCCGCCCCGAGAGGACCGCGCGAAGGTCACCCCGCGCCCGCCTGCCCGCCGCCCGCGCCTCGCCGGCCCCGCCGCGTCTCCGCCAGTCCGTCCGACCGCCCGACCCCGCTCTCCCCGGCCACCGAGCGCCATGAACCAGATCGAGCCTGGCGTGCAGTACAACTACGTCTACGAGGATGACGAGTACATGATCCAGGAGGAGGAGTGGGACCGCGACCTGCTGCTCGACCCCGCCTGGGAGAAGCAGCAGAGGAAGGTCAGCTAGGGTCGCGCGCCCTACCGTCTGCGCGCTCGATCCGCTTGTCCTCTTTCCCGGGGGGCGCCCGCGCCGACTGGCGGGAGGGCGCCTTGATAGGGGGTTGCGTTGGTCCGTGTCCTCGTAGCCCAGGTGCCCCAGTAGAAAGGAGATAAAGTCCAGGGACAGTCACGGAACTGGGCGCCGTGGGTGCGCGCGCGCGCGTGGGTGCGTGGGTGCGCGCGCGTGTCACAAGAGTTACAAAATGAAAAATGTTAAGGGAAGAACTGTACGGGTGTATCGCTTTTAACCTGCATTAGACTAGAACCTGATGGAGCCTCATCTGCTTCCGATCCCCTGGAGTCTGTGACCTTGGCCACAGAGTTGTCTCCTGGTTCCTTGGTGACCATTTCTCCCTAATAAATTACCTTCTCTCCCCAAGTGAAAGAGGTTAAATGAACATCAGCTTCACTCCCATTTTCTCAGGGCTGCCCCAGAGAGTAATTGAAAAGCGTTTATTAAGTGTTCGGGGGCTCCTTGGTGGGGGATGCTGTATGAACACTAGATATTCACTCATAAAGTAGTAGTTATTTCACAGTCTATTTATGGTTCATTGAGGTAAGCACAGGGACGAGGGAGTCAGCCAGCTCTGAAAGTTCCCAGCTCATCTTGGTTGGCGCTCTCTGGGGGCCCAATGGAACATTCCACTGTTTCAAGGTTTCTTCTTGATCCCCTTGGCTAGAACTGTAGGGACTGCTCACCAGGAGGCTAAATCCCGCCTCCGTTTGACTGGGCACAGAGCCTGATCTGGTCAGGGTTGCCAACCCAGACCTCCTCACCCAACCTTCTGATGACAGTGCCCTGGCAAAAGCAAAGTGCCCTAGGCTTTTCCCCCCTGTTTTTTCTCGAGGTGGAGCAAAGTGGGTTTCCCTTCTAAGGGCCTGCTTTTAAGTGGAGAAAGTCTGTTGACCATATGTGTGCATGGGAGTGCTCTGTGTAAGCTGTCATTGTGGGGTGATTATCGGATAGTACCTGGTGAATAAGTGGCTGTAGGAAACACATCCTATCCTCCTAACAGATGCAGAGAGGTCCCGTATTTGGTTAACTATCGAATAACCATTTTATAGATTGTTGGAGTTATTTATAGAATAATCAAATTTTTTTCAAACACAGATTTTTCTTTTGTTGTCTATTCTCCCTCTTAAGGAAGCCACTTGCTAAATTATTTATTTTAAAGCTCTAGTTTAGCTACATTTCATTTTCCTCCTTAGTTCCTAAGACTTCTGTCATCCCTACTTTCTTGGAATTAGTAGAATGGGAGTGATAAGTGGAAAGTGAGTCTATAAAGGAAAATAAAATTTCAAACCTTCCACATTTTTTTTAAACTTTTTTAAAAAACTTTTACAGAGTTTTGTTGTTTACAGATATGTATGTTCTCAGATTAGTCATTAAAATGTCTTACTGTGAGTAAAACACCTGGTTTAAGGATTATTAATATTTATTATTATTGTTTCATCTGGTCTAATAGATGCATCATCAGTCAGAAAGAAGTTAAATAATAGCTTTAATTTTTAACAGTGTTTCTTTTTAAAAAAGTTTCTTATAATTTTGATGACTACATTTTTTTCATGGATTTTTTTTTAAAAGTCGTAAGTCTTTGTTGCAAAGATTATTTTTTTCTTATGAGGAAGAGCAAAATAGCTAATGAATTAGACAGTTTGTCCATCATTTTTGAGTATAATAGTCTGAGCACTATAGTTTCTGTTGATTTTAAAAAAATTACAGTACAGAGTTAATTTTAGTTTCCAAAGGCCACATTGACATATGTCTTCTGTCATATATATGTATATTATATGTATATATAAAATGCATATGTCCACACACATAATTTTTAATTATTTTATATATAATTTATAACTATATATAAGTTTTTTTTTAATTATTTACTTATTTATTAGCTGTACTGCGTCTTTGTTGCTGTGTAGGATTTTTCTCCAGTTGTGGTACTTGGCTTCTCATTGCAGTGACTTCTCTTGTTGTGAAGCTCAGGCTGCAGGATGAGTGGGCTCAGTCATTGTAGCTCCTGGCCTCTAGAGCACAGGCTCAGTAGTTGTGGCACACGAGCTTAGTTGCCGCGTGACATCTGGACTCTTCTCGTATCAGGGATCGAACCCACGTCTCCTGCACTGGCAGGCAGATTCTTTACCACTGAGCCACCAGAAGTCTTATTATGTCAGTTTTAATTCACATTGTTTGGGGGTATAATTTCATCGTTGTAATTTTTTCAAGTTTTGGGGTTCCTGTGAGAATATGTTATTTAAATTGTATAACACTTGAAGTATATTATTAAAAAGCAGGCTAGTACAGAATGATGCTAAAAAGTGAGAATTCATTTTTTCTCAGGTAGATTGAGTGCTGTGTTGTGACTTTAGGCAAAAACAAAATAGAAGCAAGCATTCCATTAGGACATGGGCCTGAACAGATCCAGAAGATCCTCTGTTTTCTACTTTTGGTAGAGAACCCACTCAAGTCAGTAAAGTAATTCTGAGCCGTGAGGTCCAGGCAGCCAGAGCAGTGGCCTCTATTTATGTCCTATGAGCCAGACTGCTGGGACAGGACAAGGATAAAATGCCATTGTTTCTATTGTGGGCTACCTTCTCCACACTTGCCATTTCAGTGACATGCCGGGTATGAGATCTGTCAACAGATGCTGGTAACACATGATGACGTCCGTAGCGTTATAATGGATGTGGAGCCTAATTATATCCACAGTTCAGAGTCTCATGGGCTGTGGTAATCCTTGCTCTTTGGTATGGAATGCCTCGCTACAGAAGGACTTCGTGAAAGTGTGCGTGTGTGATGAGAGGTTTTTTTTTTGTTTTTTCACATAAATTTTACCATCTTGACCATGTTAAAGGGTACAGTTCCATAGTGTTTAGTCATATTGTGCAGTCTTCATACTGCTTTCCATCTTGCAAAACTCAACTCTGTACCCATTAAAGCATAATTTTCTATCCCGCACCTCCAGCCTCTGGCAATACCCCCTTCCAAAACTGTCTCTGTTTCTCTGAATTTGACCCCTAGGGACCTCCTCCTAGAATCATACACTATTTACCCTTTGTACATGGCCTATTTCACTCAACATTGTATTTTCTTAGGTTCATCCATGTGCTATTAAGTGTCAGAATTTCCTTCTTTTTTAAGGCTGAATAATAATTCACTGATTGTATGTTGATTATATGTTCCACATTTTGTTTATCCATTCATTGGTTGATTCATACATGGGTTGCTTCTACATTTTGCTTATTGTAAATCATGCTGTTGTGAACGTGAGTGTGTAAATAACCTTTTCTTGACCTTGCTTTCAGTTGTTTCTTTTTTTTTGGTTATGTACCCGGAAGTGAAATCCTTGTATCTTGTGGCAGTAATTGCCTTTCAGATTTTTGAGGACATGCAGTGCTTTTGCCAAAAGGAGGCAATTTAGAAGATGTTGAATTTAGCATGAGTGTGTACAGGTGCTTCAGAGTTCTCCCCTGCTCTTTCAGAGATGTTTGAGAATATTTATATTCATGTAAACAGGACTCTGTTTAGTGGACTTTTAAAACTTCTGGATCTTTGATATTTAGAAGTAAGCTTCTCCAGGAAGCAAAGAACATATTCAGCCTTTAATTCAACAGCGGTGTAATTGGGAGGTGACTTGTCAGAACAGCAATGCTGAATATGTATGCTATCTCCGTGGGCACAGGGCACTGTCCTTCACCACCCTGCAAGGCTAGAACAGGCCTTTTAAGGAAGTAACTGTGTGTTTCGATATATAAAGGGTCCTTCTATCCTTAATCTGTAAGGGCTAAATGGTCACTATACTTTTCTATCTGCTGTTGAGAGCGTGAGACTTCACTGATTCCAGAATTCTGATTGGTATTCCCAAAGAAATTCAAGTTCTCCTATGTATGCACCAGTTAGATGGACCAGTTGACCTTTCACCTCGGTGCACCGACAGCCAGATGTGTTGACATGTGGGGTCAAGATGTGTGAATGAGGGCCTCCCTGGTGGTCCAGTGGGTAAGGACACCACCTTGCAGTGCAAGGAGCGCTGGTTCAATCCCTGGCCTGGGAAGATCCCACTGGTCCGATGTGTCCAATTACCGACCTGGAGCTCTGGAGCGCATGCGCCCAGAGCCGGTGCTCTGCGACGACAGAGGCCACTGTGATGGAAGGGCCACACAGGCCAAAGAACAAACATGGATGGAAATAAATGAATGAAAGACGGATAGAAGTGGCCCGCCGGCTCTCCTCCCTCCCCAGCCACCTCCACCCACCCCACTTCAAAAAAGAGAAGATGTGTGAATGAACACTCATGTGGGAGCAGCTGCCCTCAGGTCCAGATTAAACAGAGAGCTCAGAGACTGCCAGGGGCCCCTCTCCGTGTTCTGAGGAGCGGCTGTTGGTTCAGGGCGCAAGTGTAGGCTCTTCTCTCCTACACACGCTTGGGGAAGAAAAGGCACAGACTGTTCCAACAAGGAACAAAGGGCCCGCTAAGTGGCTTGGTTGATGAGACCCAGATGACTCTCAGCTCCACCTGGTGCCCTTTGGCCATAATCAAGTCACTAAACCTCTCGAATTCTGCTTCTTCATCCAGAAAATAAAGATAAGCGATTCTCTGTCTTTCTTGCCTCACAGGATTTTTCAGAATCAAATAGTCAAACTAGGTTCTGTTGAAGGGTCTCTGCATGCCTGTACAGTGATCCATAAATGTTCAAATATTATTACTGTCCTTGTGCAACCAATCCTGGTTAATTTCAACAGTGTCGATAGCAATCAGAATTGTGAATAGTAATCAGAATTGTGATTGGATTTAAGAGGGATGAAGAAACACATTATTTGTTTCTTAGTGATTTGGATGTACTTTTCTGTGTGTGAAGCAAAATGTACAGAGCGTTTAGCACTTTGATCGTTTTTAGGTTTACAGTTCAGTGACATTAATAGAGCCACATCCGAGCTAAAGGGACGGGAAGGGGGCTCAGGAGAGAGGGGAGAAATGTACACTTATGGCTGGTTCACGTTGTTGTACTGCAGGAACTGACAACATTGTAAAACAGTCATCCTCCAATTAAAGATGAGAAACAATACAGTCACTGTAGTGTGCAGCCGTCACCACCATCCATCTCCAGAATGTTTCCATCGCCCCAGGCTAAACTCGTGTCCCTCTTAAACAGAACCTTCCCATCACCACCACCCCCAGTACCTTTAAAGATAAGATTTACACATTTGAACACTTAGATCCTAAAGAAACTGTGGAATTTTAAGTGCTAGGTGCTTGTTGTATAGAGAGCGAAGATTATAGGAGGTCACATAAGGAAAACCATCATGGATCAGAAGGGGGGGAAATAGCATTTACAAGGCAGCAGAACTTGGGGTGGGCCTCAATTTGAGGAATACCTAAATATTAGCGGAATGGAGAGGAGAGAGAAATAGAGTGAATAGTCTGTTGTGGGTTTTTCTTGGGAGGGGTGGGTGCTGGAGTGATGTGTAATATCATAGCGAATGTTTATGTAACCTTTTAGCTCTTTCAGATCACCCTCACATCCAGTATTTTGCGGGGTGCTCTTACCTGTCCTCTGATCAAGAGAGGGGGGGAACAGGTTCAGAGAGGTTAGTGTAGGAGGAGAAGTAACCAAGTAGCCTGCTGAGTATTTGGGTCTCCTGATACCCAGGTCCATATTATTGGGTGTGTCTGCTGATGTTCAAGATGTGTGAGAGGAAGTGTGAAAAAGAGAGGGACTTCAGTGAAGCCAAAGATGTGGATTCAGACCTGGAGCTCTGTGACACCCTAGAGAGGTGGGATGCAGTGGGAGACAGGAGGGAGGTCCAAGAGGAAGGGGACATATGTGTATCTGTGACTGATTCATGTTGATGAATGGCAGAAACCAACCCAATATGGTAAAGTAATTGTCCGCCAATTAAAAATAAATAAATAAAAAACAAAATGGGAGAGAAAATTATCTAGATAAACAGGGGCAGGTTATAGAGGAGCTGGGAGGTCAGGGGGAGCATGGACTTGCTGCTTCAGGCAGTGCAGAGCCCTGGAGAATGCTTGAGCTAGGAGGAGCCAGCTTCAAGTAGTTTATTGTTTGCAGAGTAAATGGGAGTAGGTAAGCACCTGAGGTGTGGGACCCAGGAAGGACTCTTTACTGGGGACTATATGTTTAAAGTGGTGAGGATTAGAAGCAGTGGTGAGGAAGGCATTAATTTGAGAGAGATCAGGAGGGATTATAAAAAGTATTAAATAACACAGTGTGGTTCCGCGGCAGGCTGTTGTATAAATCCAATTAAGCAGACATGATCTCACCATTAGAGCTCCTGGACTTAAAACTCAAGACAGTGATATTGACTGTAACAAACTAACCAGGAGCCTCTGCTTATCATCCCGGGGATGTGGTGTCTGAGTGGAAAACTAAGCACTGACAGGATGTGTCATTCAGTGTGGTGGGGGTCGGGGGCGGCTGAGTGCTGAAGGACCAGTTGTGTGTACGGGAGACCGCCGCCTAAAGGGAGGGCCGGAGCTTTCAGGTATCCTTTGATGTCCAGAGAGAGTTGGTGATGGGCAGGGTTGGATGCCAGGATCTTGCGGGAGCCCCAAGAAACCTCTGCCCTCTGAGAGGGCTGTTGGTCTCAAGGTGCCCTGGCTCTGCGTGCAGAGCCACAGGTGCCGCGCTGGGCTTGACATCCAGTATTTTGCGGGGTGCTCTTACCTGTCCTCTGATCAAGAGAGGGGGGGAACAGGTTCAGAGAGGTTAGTGTAGGAGGAGAAGTAACCAAGTAGCCTGCTGAGTATTTGGGTCTCCTGATACCCAGGTCCATATTATTGGGTGTGTCTGCTGATGTTCAAGATGTGTGAGAGGAAGTGTGAAAAAGAGAGGGACTTCAGTGAAGCCAAAGATGTGGATTCAGACCTGGAGCTCTGTGACACCCTAGAGAGGTGGGATGCAGTGGGAGACAGGAGGGAGGTCCAAGAGGAAGGGGACATATGTGTATCTGTGACTGATTCATGTTGATGAATGGCAGAAACCAACCCAATATGGTAAAGTAATTGTCCGCCAATTAAAAATAAATAAATAAAAAACAAAATGGGAGAGAAAATTATCTAGATAAACAGGGGCAGGTTATAGAGGAGCTGGGAGGTCAGGGGGAGCATGGACTTGCTGCTTCAGGCAGTGCAGAGCCCTGGAGAATGCTTGAGCTAGGAGGAGCCAGCTTCAAGTAGTTTATTGTTTGCAGAGTAAATGGGAGTAGGTAAGCACCTGAGGTGTGGGACCCAGGAAGGACTCTTTACTGGGGACTATATGTTTAAAGTGGTGAGGATTAGAAGCAGTGGTGAGGAAGGCATTAATTTGAGAGAGATCAGGAGGGATTATAAAAAGTATTAAATAACACAGTGTGGTTCCGCGGCAGGCTGTTGTATAAATCCAATTAAGCAGACATGATCTCACCATTAGAGCTCCTGGACTTAAAACTCAAGACAGTGATATTGACTGTAACAAACTAACCAGGAGCCTCTGCTTATCATCCCGGGGATGTGGTGTCTGAGTGGAAAACTAAGCACTGACAGGATGTGTCATTCAGTGTGGTGGGGGTCGGGGGCGGCTGAGTGCTGAAGGACCAGTTGTGTGTACGGGAGACCGCCGCCTAAAGGGAGGGCCGGAGCTTTCAGGTATCCTTTGATGTCCAGAGAGAGTTGGTGATGGGCAGGGTTGGATGCCAGGATCTTGCGGGAGCCCCAAGAAACCTCTGCCCTCTGAGAGGGCTGTTGGTCTCAAGGTGCCCTGGCTCTGCGTGCAGAGCCACAGGTGCGGCAACTGTCAGCTGGAGAAGTCAGTCTTTGTCTCTGTCTCTTCTGTAGGTACTGCATCTGCCCTTACCCCTTCAGCCAAGTTCACCGAGGAAGAAACTTGAACCCAAAATAAGCTTTTCAGAGAGTGTGGGAGGAGGACTGGAACTCTTAGCTGGGAAACCTAATGAACGCAGCTTCAGAGAGCTGTCAGAAAGCCCTGTGGTGGATTGCTGCAGCTGGGAGACACCTACAGAAAAGGCGCAGCTCCGGGGTGGGTGGGGGCATGCCCGTGACGAGCAGAGGAGTTGATACGGAATAATACGTTGGAGGACAGTCAGAACTGTACCACTGTTTCCCTGGGAACAGGACTAGTTCTTCCAGAAAGAACAGAAAGCAAAGATGAGGGGGAAATGCTTGCTAAGTACTGTGCTAGACAAATTTCTCAGGAAGGAACATCTTGAGCATAAGAAATGGGTCTGTCTAAAGAAGGCTGGGGACCGCGTTTTATATCTGAGCACCTGCTCACACGCCTCTGAGCTCACATCATGACACCCCCCACCCCGCTCCCCACAACTGCCTTGAGCAGCCATAATCAATAGAAGATTCCCCCACCTCCACCACCACCTGTATTATAGAGCAAGTCAGAAGCGGAGCAGGATCGTGGCCGGTCATTCTTTCATCCCTTTGGCAGCTGTTTATCATGATCATGCTAGGAGTCAGGGTTGGAGTGTGGAGCTGGCTGCATCCCAGGCCTTAGGGAGCTTGCAGCGTAGTTCAGGAGATGGGAGTGAGAAGCACAGAGGAGAGACCAGTTTGTGGAATGAGGTGGAGAACATTTCCGGAGCCCCTTCTGCACTGTCCCCTGTCATGGTACCTGGAGGCATCTTCCTCCCTGGCTCCCAGGGTGGGAAACCTGGGAGTTAGCCTCGAGACTTCCTTCTCTCCCAGTTCCTGTGGAGCCTACCTCCTCGAGTCCCCCTACCCTTGCCCCTTCCTCCCACTGTGTGCTTTGAGGCCTTCAGAGTCTCTGTGTTAACTGCCTGGATGGATGGTGGCTTGCTATCTTGGTTAAATACGCCTGTTTTTTAGTCATTGTGAGGAACAAATGGACAAGTAGGTGACTGTGAGATTGGAGTGGGAAAGCATTTGAAATTGAAGGTATTACTTTTTCTTATATAGATATTATAATTGAGATTGGCAAATCAGGAAATCCTATCTTTTAGAGTCATGAGGAGTCTTTAAGTTAGACTTTATTATAGTCAAACAGGAAGGGAAGATCATCTCATTAGAGGATCATCTCATTGTTTTTTTATTAGAACTTTAAGTATTATTAAGTACATATTTTGTATGTATTAGGTTGAACCATAGGAAAATTTTGACAGTGACCATTTTAACTTCCCAAAATTGCAGTTTCTTAGAGCTCAACCCAATAAAACCACTATATTACTGCCATTGTCCTGCTTTATTTGAGGTACAGTATTTGACCAAGACCAACACAATAGCCAAGCCATAAAATTGAATTCAGCCTGTTTCTAGTCGTATCTCTATTGCCTTTGATATTCAGCTGGGAAAATAAGGAGGTGGTTAGGTTTTTGTACCAGTTGAAAGTGGGAGGTTTGGATTGCGGATTTGACAGCCCATGGAAACACTTAGAAGGAAGGTCAAGCCTAGAGATTGAGGTGCAGGAGTTACCTGCTCAGAGGCCGAGGTTAAAACTGTTAGGAGGGGGAAATGGAAGATGTACCTGGTAGGCGCTGAGATGAGCCAACATTGAGAACTCCTGGAGGAAGCGATAATTACTGGCATGTGGAAGCATTGCTTCTCTGGATGAAAATGTGCATTTATTGGATGCCTTGGAACCTCTCGAACTGAAATGTCTTGCTTTTCTTCCTGGAGAAATCTCACCTTGCTGTTTTGTTGGAACTTCGCCAGTCCATCTGAATCTGGCACTTGAATTGGTTTAGTTGCTAGAACAGAAACCTAAGGATTTGGCACAGTGGAATGGGAGATCTTTTAGCTCATGAGATAATGGTTTCCAAAGGAAGTGAAACGCTTTAGAAACTAGTTCCCCTACCTTGCCCCTTCCTCCCACTGTGTGCTTTGAGGCCTTCAGAGTCTCTGTGTTAACTGCCTGGATGGATGGTGGCTTGCTATCTTGGTTAAATACGCCTGTTTTTTAGTCATTGTGAGGAACAAATGGACAAGTAGGTGACTGTGAGATTGGAGTGGGAAAGCATTTGAAATTGAAGGTATTACTTTTTCTTATATAGATATTATAATTGAGATTGGCAAATCAGGAAATCCTATCTTTTAGAGTCATGAGGAGTCTTTAAGTTAGACTTTATTATAGTCAAACAGGAAGGGAAGATCATCTCATTAGAGGATCATCTCATTGTTTTTTTATTAGAACTTTAAGTATTATTAAGTACATATTTTGTATGTATTAGGTTGAACCATAGGAAAATTTTGACAGTGACCATTTTAACTTCCCAAAATTGCAGTTTCTTAGAGCTCAACCCAATAAAACCACTATATTACTGCCATTGTCCTGCTTTATTTGAGGTACAGTATTTGACCAAGACCAACACAATAGCCAAGCCATAAAATTGAATTCAGCCTGTTTCTAGTCGTATCTCTATTGCCTTTGATATTCAGCTGGGAAAATAAGGAGGTGGTTAGGTTTTTGTACCAGTTGAAAGTGGGAGGTTTGGATTGCGGATTTGACAGCCCATGGAAACACTTAGAAGGAAGGTCAAGCCTAGAGATTGAGGTGCAGGAGTTACCTGCTCAGAGGCCGAGGTTAAAACTGTTAGGAGGGGGAAATGGAAGATGTACCTGGTAGGCGCTGAGATGAGCCAACATTGAGAACTCCTGGAGGAAGCGATAATTACTGGCATGTGGAAGCATTGCTTCTCTGGATGAAAATGTGCATTTATTGGATGCCTTGGAACCTCTCGAACTGAAATGTCTTGCTTTTCTTCCTGGAGAAATCTCACCTTGCTGTTTTGTTGGAACTTCGCCAGTCCATCTGAATCTGGCACTTGAATTGGTTTAGTTGCTAGAACAGAAACCTAAGGATTTGGCACAGTGGAATGGGAGATCTTTTAGCTCATGAGATAAGGTATGGTTTCCAAAGGAAGTGAAACGCTTTTAGAAACTATTTGTGGTGGTGTGCTGAAGTCTGTGACATAAAATACTTCTGCAACTGGAATGGCCAAGGCGGGGCTTTCTTATGGAAGATTTTATTGCAAATTTGTAAGGATTTCTGAGAGAAGTAGTTTCATGACTGGAAAGAATTGGTTTTGTCTTAACATACCAAAGGACTTTCCTGGTGGCTCAGATAGGAATCTGCCTGCAATACAGGAGACCCTGGTTCTATTCATGGGTGGGGGAAGATGCCCTGGAGATCATGGGCAGATAGGCTGCCCACGCCAGTATTCTTGAGCTTCTCTGGTGACTCAAACGGTAAGTGTAGCATTCAGCCACAGGTAGATTTCCCTTTTCTATTTTAATTTAGTTTTATTTATTATTATTATTTTTTTAATTGCACTATTTGGCATATGGGATCTTGGTTCCCCAACCAGGACTGAACCCATGCCTCCTGAATTGGAAGCTCAGAGACACTGGACTGCCACGAAGGTCCCTAATATCCTGTTTGATTTTTCCTTTCATCCTTAGGTTACCTAGAAACGTGTTATTGAATTGACAGATATCTGGGGATTTTTCTGGAGGAGTTTTTGTTTCTGATTTCTAATTTAATTTTATTGTGGTCTGAAAGCATGTTTTGTAAGAGTTACGTCCTTTTTAAATTTATTGAGACTTGTTTTATGGCTCTGAGTATGGTCTGTCTTATGGCTCATGCTAGTTCTCCATAATCCCTAAGTCCCATTTGAGTGATTCCTAGTGTCCTTAATAGGAGCCTGCACACACAGTGGGGTTTTGTTATGGGAGAGGAAGACAGAGTTTGGATGCCCATGACCCACCAAAGAAATCCCAAACTTTTCTGTTTCATTGTTTATAAAATTAAATAAATGAGATGAATAGTAGTCCTCATTTAGGTGTTTTAAGTTTTAAGAAAAGACATTATTGGGACTTCCCTGGCAGTCCAGTGGTTAAGAATCTGCCTCCCAATTCACGGTTGGGATCCCATGCTACAGAAACCTAAGGATTTGGCACAGTGGAATCTTTTAGCTCATGAGATAAGGTATGGTTTCCAAAGGAAGTGAAACGCTTTTAGAAACTATTTGTGGTGGTGTGCTGAAGTCTGTGACATAAAATACTTCTGCAACTGGAATGGCCAAGGCGGGGCTTTCTTATGGAAGATTTTATTGCAAATTTGTAAGGATTTCTGAGAGAAGTAGTTTCATGACTGGAAAGAATTGGTTTTGTCTTAACATACCAAAGGACTTTCCTGGTGGCTCAGATAGGAATCTGCCTGCAATACAGGAGACCCTGGTTCTATTCATGGGTGGGGGAAGATGCCCTGGAGATCATGGGCAGATAGGCTGCCCACGCCAGTATTCTTGAGCTTCTCTGGTGACTCAAACGGTAAGTGTAGCATTCAGCCACAGGTAGATTTCCCTTTTCTATTTTAATTTAGTTTTATTTATTATTATTATTTTTTTAATTGCACTATTTGGCATATGGGATCTTGGTTCCCCAACCAGGACTGAACCCATGCCTCCTGAATTGGAAGCTCAGAGACACTGGACTGCCACGAAGGTCCCTAATATCCTGTTTGATTTTTCCTTTCATCCTTAGGTTACCTAGAAACGTGTTATTGAATTGACAGATATCTGGGGATTTTTCTGGAGGAGTTTTTGTTTCTGATTTCTAATTTAATTTTATTGTGGTCTGAAAGCATGTTTTGTAAGAGTTACGTCCTTTTTAAATTTATTGAGACTTGTTTTATGGCTCTGAGTATGGTCTGTCTTATGGCTCATGCTAGTTCTCCATAATCCCTAAGTCCCATTTGAGTGATTCCTAGTGTCCTTAATAGGAGCCTGCACACACAGTGGGGTTTTGTTATGGGAGAGGAAGACAGAGTTTGGATGCCCATGACCCACCAAAGAAATCCCAAACTTTTCTGTTTCATTGTTTATAAAATTAAATAAATGAGATGAATAGTAGTCCTCATTTAGGTGTTTTAAGTTTTAAGAAAAGACATTATTGGGACTTCCCTGGCAGTCCAGTGGTTAAGAATCTGCCTCCCAATGTAGGGGACTTGGGTTCCATCCCTGGTTAGGGAAGATCCCACGTGCTGCAAGGCAGCTGAGTCTGTGCGCCACAACTACTGCACCTGAGCTCCAGAGCCTGTGCTCCACAACAAGAGAAGCCTGGCCACCACAAAGAAGAGCAACACCTGTTCACCACAACTTGCAAAAGTCTCGTGCAGCAGCAAAAACCCAGTGCAGCCAAAAAAAAAAAAAAGAAAAAAAAAAATATATTTATATTTATATTTTGGGTGTGTCAGTCGTGAGAACAGTAAAAGATATACCAGAATTGTAATCAGTTTCAGGATTACCCTCAGAGGTAATTTTTATTTTAAAATTTTTATTTTAAAAAATAAAATTTTTGTTTTAAAACTAATGGGGCTTCCCTGGTGGTCCAGTGAATAAAGAGTCCGCCTTGCAGTACAGGGGGCACCGGTTTGATCCCTGGCCTGGGAAGATCCCACGTGCTGTGGAGCAGCTGGATGGGCGTGTCCTATTAGGAGCCAGAGCTCTGGAGCACATGTGCCCAGAGCTGGTGCTCAGCAACGAGAGAGGCCACTGAAATGGCGGGCCCACACAGGTCAAAGAATAAAGATGGATGAAAATAGATAAATAAAAAAACCAATAGAAGAGGCCAAAAATTAAAAAACAAAAAGAAAGAAAGAAACTAATGTAGTTTGGAGGGGAGATAGGGTAAGGATCAATACCCCTTCCACTCGGCAAATACAGGTCTGTTCTTTATGTCTGTAAGTCTGTTTCTGTTTCATAGATAATTTCATTTGCACCTTATTTTAAATTCCACATATAAGTGATAAAATATGGTATTTGTCTTCTTCCTGATTGACTTCACACAGTACGATAATCTATAGGTCCATCATCGTGCTGCAAATGGAAGTACTTCATTCTTTTTTGTGACTTAGTAGTATTCCACTGTATATATGTATCATATTTGTTTTATCCATTCATCTGTTATTGAAAGACATCTATTAATAGATTGTTTCCCCGTCTTGGCTGTTGTGAATAGTCAAAGGTGATGTGTTTTAACCACTAAATTTTTTCTGGTTTTGCTCAGAGTTTTAACCAACAACCCAGAGCAAAAGCCTGGAATTCAGTGTTCCTAATTTTTCATTTATCTGAAACCTACTGCCCATGCAAAAGGTTGTGTGTGTCTGATTTTTTAATTTCTAGATGGGTAAAGGGGGAATATCTGATGAGAATTAAGAAGACTAAATTTCGAGACATAGAAAATACTATCTTTCCAAGGTTTTTCCCAGGTCAGGCCCTAGTAATCACTTTATCCGACAGACATGCCAGAGGAGGAGCAAAGGGACCACAAGGAACGCCAACCACATCTTTCAGGTGGAGGCTTATTGGACATGCCATTAAGAGCATGTCTCTGGAATTAACTGCTGGGCTGTCTGTCACAGTTGTGAAAAAGGAGCCAGAGTTCAGGATGCCTGAGCATTTGAGTCTGTTCCCTTTTAGAACTAGCAAAAGACACTTCTAGAGGCAAGAGCATAGATCAGAGCCCTCTTCCTGCAGACATGACCTGGACAGGGATGCTTGCTGAGATTCAAGCTCCATAGGCCTTTGGCCAGTGGTGGTGCCAAGGACTCCCTTCACTTTATGTTGAAAGTATCCTGCCTTCCTTTTATTTATTTTTACCTTATGATGGAAAACTTCAAACATGCACAGAAGCAGAGAGAAGATATAGTGAATCCCTCTGAACACCACTGGGCAAGGGAAACCCACGTTTCACAAATAGAGGATGCCTGGTTCTTCCCCGCACTTCCCCAGTTTTATTGAGGGGTCATTGACAGATGAAAGATTATATATGTTTAAAGTGTGCCGCATGTTTTGGTAAATGTATACATTGTGAAGTAATTACCAGGGATATCCAATCCTAAAAGGGAAAATAAAAAGTTTTTAGGTTCAACAGATGCTTTATTCTCTGAACAGAATTCTGAAGCAAAACTGCCAAATAAGCATAGTTGCCTTCCCTGTTTTGAAAGTCCTGTCTCCTCCCCACAGACCCAGGCTTCCTGTATCCCTTTTGACTCTCCAGGCCTCTTCCCTGCTCTTCTTGGACACCTCTCCTAACCCCTAGTTCCCTTGAGAATTACTCACAGTTAATGTTGTGAATAGTCAAAGGTGATGTGTTTTAACCACTAAATTTTTTCTGGTTTTGCTCAGAGTTTTAACCAACAACCCAGAGCAAAAGCCTGGAATTCAGTGTTCCTAATTTTTCATTTATCTGAAACCTACTGCCCATGCAAAAGGTTGTGTGTGTCTGATTTTTTAATTTCTAGATGGGTAAAGGGGGAATATCTGATGAGAATTAAGAAGACTAAATTTCGAGACATAGAAAATACTATCTTTCCAAGGTTTTTCCCAGGTCAGGCCCTAGTAATCACTTTATCCGACAGACATGCCAGAGGAGGAGCAAAGGGACCACAAGGAACGCCAACCACATCTTTCAGGTGGAGGCTTATTGGACATGCCATTAAGAGCATGTCTCTGGAATTAACTGCTGGGCTGTCTGTCACAGTTGTGAAAAAGGAGCCAGAGTTCAGGATGCCTGAGCATTTGAGTCTGTTCCCTTTTAGAACTAGCAAAAGACACTTCTAGAGGCAAGAGCATAGATCAGAGCCCTCTTCCTGCAGACATGACCTGGACAGGGATGCTTGCTGAGATTCAAGCTCCATAGGCCTTTGGCCAGTGGTGGTGCCAAGGACTCCCTTCACTTTATGTTGAAAGTATCCTGCCTTCCTTTTATTTATTTTTACCTTATGATGGAAAACTTCAAACATGCACAGAAGCAGAGAGAAGATATAGTGAATCCCTCTGAACACCACTGGGCAAGGGAAACCCACGTTTCACAAATAGAGGATGCCTGGTTCTTCCCCGCACTTCCCCAGTTTTATTGAGGGGTCATTGACAGATGAAAGATTATATATGTTTAAAGTGTGCCGCATGTTTTGGTAAATGTATACATTGTGAAGTAATTACCAGGGATATCCAATCCTAAAAGGGAAAATAAAAAGTTTTTAGGTTCAACAGATGCTTTATTCTCTGAACAGAATTCTGAAGCAAAACTGCCAAATAAGCATAGTTGCCTTCCCTGTTTTGAAAGTCCTGTCTCCTCCCCACAGACCCAGGCTTCCTGTATCCCTTTTGACTCTCCAGGCCTCTTCCCTGCTCTTCTTGGACACCTCTCCTAACCCCTAGTTCCCTTGAGAATTACTCACAGTTAATGTTATAGTTGTCTATTCCTAAAAACTAAAGGTTGCCAAGACTTTCCAAGGATCGTGAATTTTTTTGTTTAGTTTTTTTTGTTTGTTTGTTTTCCCTTTTGGCTACACTGGGTCTCCATTGCTGTGCGTAGGCTTTCTCTAGTTGCAGAGAGTGCGGCTATTCTGTAGTTGTGATGTACAGGCTTCTCAGTGCAGTGGCTTCGCTTGCTGCAGAGCACAGGACTCCAGGGCACGCAGGTTTCAGTAACTGTGGCATGCAGGCTTAGTTTCCCACATGCTATGATGTGGAATCTTCCTGGACCAGGGATCAAACCTATTCCCCTACGTTGGCAGGCAGGTTCTTAACCATTGGACTACCAGGGCAGTCCAGGGGATCATCAGTATTTTCAAGGTGACCTTTCTAAGACATAGTGCTGTTGCCTAATTCCTAACTTGAAGAAAGGCCCTATTGGTCAATTTCAGAAGAAAAGGACAGAATTGTGTTAAGAATTCTGCACTGTTAACAGAGGCAAGGCCTTTTAACATCCTGTACACATGGATGGTTCATGGCTATTTTGGCCCTGTGTAAGGCAGTCCTGGTAGGCTACTTCTCTTGTCTATCTACAGAATGATCTGATAAACTGAGTCTGTAACCTCCTCCAGGCTTATTGGACTGACTCCTGTGGCCATTGCTTTTACTGCTTTGAGTGGGGAGCTTGAATTTGAGACAGGAGGTGGGAACTGTGTCTTAAGATACTGAATTTGATACCTCTGCATCTTTATTTCCTCCACCACCTCCAGAGTAGAGAAGGAGGAAGGAGCGGAACGGACATGTCCTTGGGGAAAGGTTATTCTTAGGGGCAGTCTTGCCAAGACTGCTTCCTGAGCTTTTGTTCACACAGAGATCAGGCCCTGCGTAGGTATGTAAATTTCTTGGGGAGCCCTGGGAGGGGGCTGTCTGCCTGCATCAGTTCCAGGCCGCCTCCTTCCTTATATAAAGATTCATTTTGCTTCCCAGCCTTATTGAGATGTAATTGACGTATAACTTGGTATGAGTTGAAGGGGTATAGTGTGTTCTCTGTTCTTTATGAAAAGGAAATTGAGAAAGGAAATGATGAAGGGAATTGTTTACAGAGGTAGGGTGACCCCCTCATCTAGGTTTCCCCGTAGGCTCTCAGTTGTGGCTCTTGTCCCAGAGTAACTCTAAATAGTGTCCGCTTCGACTCTCAGAAGTCTGGCTTTGACATCAAATTCTGTGGTCACTCTGTTCAGAGGAAATAAGAGCCCAATAATTTCTGGAAACAACAACAACAACAACAACACAAAGAAGGAAAAAATCCCAAACAAACAAACCAAAAACACCAAAGTGGTAAACATTATTGAAATATCTGGACCTATTTCCATGGTTGGGTCTCTAAGTTTGTTTTTATAACAGCTTATGTCTTTTTAAAAAAAAATTATATATGTATCTTTAGCGATGTGAAACTCTGGAAGTGAAGTGGTGATAAGCATGTTTACTGTGGAATAAAATTGAGTTTAATGTAAACTTGTCCCTTCTGTGATGAGACTCAGGTGGGGCGGTCACCATGGAGTCCTTTAAGGACTTGGTCAGGAAGCAGGGAAAATGCTGTCAGAAATAACTGGGGGGTGACAGTGGCTCTATTGCTGTCACTGGTGTCTGGGTAACCAGATACTAAGGACTCCAAAGGATTTCTCTTCCATGGCCCTCAGACTTGGACAGTGTGTGCCTTCTCCATGGGCATTTTTTAAATTGGAGCATAGGTGATTTACAATGTTGTGTTAGCTTCAGTGGTTCAGCAAGTGATTCATTTATACATATACATCTATCCACTCATTTTTTTCTTTTTAAGATTCTTTTCCCATATAGGCCATTACAGAATATTGAGTAGAATTCTATGTGCTATAGAGCTTATCTATTTTATACCATATTTTCAAATGTGATGTTTAGATAGGGATTTTTAGTGTGAAACTTAAGTCTTGAAGTAGTGCTTCATCAAGTGATTAGCATCAGAAACATAGACTTGCCAGAGTATATCCAGGTTAAGTAGCTTTCGTTTTTCAGGTAGAAGGATGAAGGCTGAGGGAAGTAAAGCTAGCTAACATAATCACAGATAGTCAGGAAGGGGCAAAGAATCTAGCCTGACAAATTATATAGACTTTCCCAAAGTACTTTTTGAAGATACATTTTCAAATAATTGCCCAAGTCATATATCTTTATTATAGAAAATATGGAGAACTTTTTTTTTTTTAAAGATTTATTTATTTATTTTGGGCGGGGGTCGGGTTGGAGAGGGAGGGGAGCGGGCAGGCCACTTTTATTGGTCTTTCATTTCTCTACTTTCATCCATCTTTGTTCTTTGGCTCCTGTGGGTCTCCCATCGCGGTGGCGTCTGTCGTTGCAGAGCGCCGGCTCTGGGTGCAGGCGCTCCAGAGCTCCGGCTCAGTAATTGGACACATCGGTCCAGCCGCTCCGCGGCACGTGGGATGTTCCCAGGCCAGGGATGGAACTGGCGCCCCTTGCACTGCAAGGCGGTGTCCTTACCCACAGGACCACCAGGCCCAGAAGCCAGGATGAAGTGGTGATAAGCATGTTTACTGTGGAATAAAATTGAGTTTAATGTAAACTTGTCCCTTCTGTGATGAGACTCAGGTGGGGCGGTCACCATGGAGTCCTTTAAGGACTTGGTCAGGAAGCAGGGAAAATGCTGTCAGAAATAACTGGGGGGTGACAGTGGCTCTATTGCTGTCACTGGTGTCTGGGTAACCAGATACTAAGGACTCCAAAGGATTTCTCTTCCATGGCCCTCAGACTTGGACAGTGTGTGCCTTCTCCATGGGCATTTTTTAAATTGGAGCATAGGTGATTTACAATGTTGTGTTAGCTTCAGTGGTTCAGCAAGTGATTCATTTATACATATACATCTATCCACTCATTTTTTTCTTTTTAAGATTCTTTTCCCATATAGGCCATTACAGAATATTGAGTAGAATTCTATGTGCTATAGAGCTTATCTATTTTATACCATATTTTCAAATGTGATGTTTAGATAGGGATTTTTAGTGTGAAACTTAAGTCTTGAAGTAGTGCTTCATCAAGTGATTAGCATCAGAAACATAGACTTGCCAGAGTATATCCAGGTTAAGTAGCTTTCGTTTTTCAGGTAGAAGGATGAAGGCTGAGGGAAGTAAAGCTAGCTAACATAATCACAGATAGTCAGGAAGGGGCAAAGAATCTAGCCTGACAAATTATATAGACTTTCCCAAAGTACTTTTTGAAGATACATTTTCAAATAATTGCCCAAGTCATATATCTTTATTATAGAAAATATGGAGAACTTTTTTTTTTTTAAAGATTTATTTATTTATTTTGGGCGGGGGTCGGGTTGGAGAGGGAGGGGAGCGGGCAGGCCACTTTTATTGGTCTTTCATTTCTCTACTTTCATCCATCTTTGTTCTTTGGCTCCTGTGGGTCTCCCATCGCGGTGGCGTCTGTCGTTGCAGAGCGCCGGCTCTGGGTGCAGGCGCTCCAGAGCTCCGGCTCAGTAATTGGACACATCGGTCCAGCCGCTCCGCGGCACGTGGGATGTTCCCAGGCCAGGGATGGAACTGGCGCCCCTTGCACTGCAAGGCGGTGTCCTTACCCACAGGACCACCAGGGGAAGCCCTATGGAGAACTTTTAAGTCATACCATAGAGAAAGCTAATGTTGACATTTCGCCTTATTGCCTAACAGATGACATGATGCCATAGTCGAAAAGCATGTATTTCCGTTTTTTGTTGTTCAGTTGCTCAGTCGTGTCCGACTCTCTTCCACCCCGTGGGCTGCATCCACGCCAGGCTTCCCTGTCCTTCACTGTCTCCCAGAGTTTGCTCAAACTCATGTCCATTGAGTCGGTGATGCTATCCAACCATTTCATGCTGTGTCTTCTCCTTTTCCTGCTGCCTTCAGTCTTTCCCAGCATCAGGATCTTTTACGATATTTTAGACTATCATATATATTGTCTAAAATGGCTCAGAATATGAAGACTAGGTTTTTTCTTTTTCCCCATCATGTCTCTTTTTCTTTTTTTTTTTTTAAGATTTATTTATTTATTTATTTTGGGCGGGGGTCGGGTTGGGGAGGGAGGGGAGCAGGCGGGCCACTTCTATTGGTCTTTCATTTCTCTATTTTCATCCGTCTTTGTTCTTTGGCTCCTGTGGGCCTCCCATCGCGGTGGCGTCTGTCGTCGCAGAGCGCCGGCTCTGGGCGCATGCGCTCCAGAGCTCCGGCTCATGATTGGACACACTGGTCCAGCTGCTCCACTGCACAGGGTATCTTCCCCGGCCAGGGATTGAACTGGTGCCCTTTGCACTGCAAGGCGGACCCTCTACCCACTGGACCACCAGGGAGGTCCACAAAGACTGTTTTTATGAACACTTTGCCCTCAGCATGAACCCCAGGGAAGAACTTCTTGATGGAGAAAATCAACTGGTTCTCTCCAGTGGGCAGAAACTTTGGAAATACCCAGCTTCCCTGTTTTGTAACCCTTCTGCTTTCCGGACCTTTCCCTGAATGTAGAGGAAACCTGGGGATGTACCTGACTCGGGGATGTTCCTCACTTAGAACTGTGCTCTCATCCAAACCACCAGAGAATATGGCTTATTTCAGAGAACCATTCCCTTAGAAATGAGCACTTTAATTTCTGTGTGTAGGCAGTCATTTATTTGAGTCCCTGAAAATAGAAACAGTATGGTGAACCTGAATTAAAGTATATTTATTTTGCTGTCTGGGTAGTACAAGCTGCTTCCCCAGTTGCTGGGATGGGCTGGGGGAGCGGAGAGGAGGAACATCAGTGTGCTTTTCTTTAAGCTTGAAATCATCCTCAAGAAGAGAATCCTCAAAACACTATGACTGCTGCTCTTACCTATAACCAAGGAACAGTTGGGTCAGCCCTGACTCAGAGCCATGTCTTGCACATAATTACCCAGGCTTCAAGGGAACAAGTTATTTTGGGGAGCATAGCTCAGGATCAATCATATATAAGGCTGTTTGTTGGGAGCCTTAAATGCTTACTTACCAGAAAGTCCTCAAAAGAATTCTCCACCAAGGTTGTGCCAGCTTGGGGGAGGCAGGTGTGACCCCATGCAACTCCCAGTCAGAGGCCAAGTCAGGCTGTTGGCCTCAGGAAATCTTTAAGCTCAGATGACCAGGCACCAATAGCTTTCTTCTTGTTCTTTGAGCTTACCCTTTTTTTTTCTTTTGGTTTTAATACTTTAGAGCCAAATTGACCAAAAGTTTAAGTCTATAGATAACTGATTTGGTTAGCATATGCTTCCAGTTCTAAAATTGGTTGGAAAGTATCTGCATATTTCTGTCTTAATTTTTTTCCCACTCAGCAGTTAAAATGGGAATTTCATCAAGATCATTTAACTGTTCTTTAGAAGACAGAATGCTGTAACTTTTTAAAAATTTGTTTTAATTGAAGGAATTACTTTACCATGTTGCTGTGCCCTTTGCACTGCAAGGCCCTCCCGGACCCCAGGGAAAAGACTGTTTTTATGAACACTTTGCCCTCAGCATGAACCCCAGGGAAGAACTTCTTGATGGAGAAAATCAACTGGTTCTCTCCAGTGGGCAGAAACTTTGGAAATACCCAGCTTCCCTGTTTTGTAACCCTTCTGCTTTCCGGACCTTTCCCTGAATGTAGAGGAAACCTGGGGATGTACCTGACTCGGGGATGTTCCTCACTTAGAACTGTGCTCTCATCCAAACCACCAGAGAATATGGCTTATTTCAGAGAACCATTCCCTTAGAAATGAGCACTTTAATTTCTGTGTGTAGGCAGTCATTTATTTGAGTCCCTGAAAATAGAAACAGTATGGTGAACCTGAATTAAAGTATATTTATTTTGCTGTCTGGGTAGTACAAGCTGCTTCCCCAGTTGCTGGGATGGGCTGGGGGAGCGGAGAGGAGGGAACATCAGTGTGCTTTTCTTTAAGCTTGAAATCATCCTCAAGAAGAGAATCCTCAAAACACTATGACTGCTGCTCTTACCTATAACCAAGGAACAGTTGGGTCAGCCCTGACTCAGAGCCATGTCTTGCACATAATTACCCAGGCTTCAAGGGAACAAGTTATTTTGGGGAGCATAGCTCAGGATCAATCATATATAAGGCTGTTTGTTGGGAGCCTTAAATGCTTACTTACCAGAAAGTCCTCAAAAGAATTCTCCACCAAGGTTGTGCCAGCTTGGGGGAGGCAGGTGTGACCCCATGCAACTCCCAGTCAGAGGCCAAGTCAGGCTGTTGGCCTCAGGAAATCTTTAAGCTCAGATGACCAGGCACCAATAGCTTTCTTCTTGTTCTTTGAGCTTACCCTTTTTTTTTCTTTTGGTTTTAATACTTTAGAGCCAAATTGACCAAAAGTTTAAGTCTATAGATAACTGATTTGGTTAGCATATGCTTCCAGTTCTAAAATTGGTTGGAAAGTATCTGCATATTTCTGATCTTAATTTTTTTTTTCCCACTCAGCAGTTAAAATGGGGAATTTCATCAAGATCATTTAACTGTTCTTTAGAAGACAGAATGCTGTAACTTTTTAAAAAATTTGTTTTTAATTGAAGGAATTACTTTACCATGTTTTTGTCTTCTGCTTTACAACAGTGTGAATCAACTATAAGTATGTATTTTTATATATATATATATATATATCCCCTCCCTTCTGCACCTCCCTCCCACCTCCATCCCACCCCCACCCCCAGGTCACCACAGAGCACCAAGCAAACTCCCCGTGTTGTACAGAAGCTTCCCACTAGCTGTTTTGCACATGCTAGTGTGTATATGTCAGTATTACTCTCTAATAAATTTGTCCCACCCCCTCCTTCCCCTGCTGTGTTCAATTCTGTTCTCTCAAGAATTGAAAATCATCCCTTGGAATTAAAGATAGTTTGGATTGCAAGCTAATATTGGGGTTCAGTGGCTCAGAGAAGTGCTTGATGTCCTTGCTGAGTTGTTTCCCTGTAGCTTGGGGACTATAGAGATGTAAAGATGAGTAACTGCAGCTGAAAAATAAGAATTAGAATGAGTACTATGCACTCCTGTAAGTGGTAATAAAATGTTTGTAGGGAATTTTCTTGAGCTGGGAGGAAATTAACAGATGGAAATATACTTTAGCTTCTAG
Source organism: Tragulus kanchil (assembly GCA_022376925.1). Taxonomy (NCBI): domain Eukaryota; kingdom Metazoa; phylum Chordata; class Mammalia; order Artiodactyla; family Tragulidae; genus Tragulus; species Tragulus kanchil. Next base: position 98,280,511 of record JAIOJX010000005.1, on the reverse strand, counting down.
AGGAATGTAAGTTTTTTTTTTTTTATGAAACAGAGTAAAGTGCTAAATAATTCAGCCCAAATCCAATATTATGATCATCTATATAAGAGGGAACACGGGGACACATGTTAGGCTTTAAATGAAAAAGGAATGCGGTAAGCTGAGACTTTAGGTAGTTGTCATTTTCACAGGGCAAGTGACACATGCTGTCATTAACATCGGCAAGTGACAGACTTCAGTTAGTTCAGCATATCGTTCTTTTTAAAAATGTTTTGCTCATGTCTTTTTTAATTTTTATTTTTTATTGAAGTATAGTTTATTTATAATGTTTGTTTCTGGTGTGCAGCAAAGTGATTCAGTTATACATACATATATGCATATATATATTCTTTTTGGAGGGGGGGTGGGGTGGGCTAGGGAGGGAGAGGGGTGGGTGGGCCACTTGTATTGGTCTTTCATTTATCTATTTTCATCCATCTTTGTTCTTTGGCCCTTGTGGGCCTCCCATCGTGGTGGCCTCTGTCGTCGCAGAGCACCGGCTCTGGGCGTATGCGCTCCAGAGCAACAGCTTGTAATTGGACACACTGTCCAGCTGCTCCGCTGCACAAGGGATCTTCCCAGGCCAGGGATGGAACCAGCGCCCCTTGCACTGCAAGGTGGTGTCCTTACCCACTGGACCACCAGGGAAGCCTCTATATATTCTTTTTCATAATGATTTATTACAGGATATTGACTATAGTTCCCTGTGCTATACATAAGGCACTCTTGTTTATGTATTTTATATGTATGTTAGTTTGTATCTGCTAATGCCAGAGTCCCAATTAATCCCACCCTACCCCCTTTCCCCTTTGATAACTACAAGTTTGTTTTCTTTGTGTGTCATTCTTGTGCACTGATTATTGTTTGTCTTCATGGAAATTAGTAACATTTACCACATTTGAATGTGACCTCTTTGTAGAAGAAAGACTCTAAATCTATTTAGAAACATAGTTTTAAGTAAAGGTAAAATCACAATTCGCATACAAGTGGAAAAACAAACATGTATTAAAGATGTTATTTAGGGCTTCCCTGGTGGTCCAGTGGGTAGAGAGTCTGCCTTGCAGTGCAAGGGACGCTGGTTCGATCCCTAGCATGGGAAGATCCCACATGCCGCGGAGCGCCTGGACCAGTGTTTCCAATGACGAGCCGTTGCTCTGGAGCGCATACGCGATGAGAGAGGCCACTGTGATTGGGGGCCCACAGAGGCCAAAGAATTAAGGTGGATGAAAATAAATAAATGAAGGACCAATAAAAGAGGCCAAAATTAAAAAAAAAAGAAAAGAATCTGGAGAACAGTTATGTTTATAAATTAGGAGTATTGAAACTAATGTCCTAATGGAGGTAGATACTTTTCTATGGGAGGAAGAAGGGTTGTCCCTGAACTGAACAGAATGCTTTCCTGTCTGTAGACAGCAATGAGTTTGCTTTGTTCTCAGTCACCTACCAGTTAGATATATAAGCTGTAGAATAGCATAGAAGGGGTGCTGTAAATGGTATACAATTTGACCTTTGGAGCTCAGGGTTTTCCCCATATAAAGAGCCTTATTTAGCTGTTTCTTCTTTCCAAATTCTGTAACTTTAATCTGTGGCATTCTTTCGGGAAGTTATGTGGGAGACATATGAGACAGGTCATTCCTTAAACCAGATTTAGTCTGGGTTAGACTTGGCTTTATCAAAGAAAAGCCTGAAAAGCCGATTAGGCCGCCTTGAGGGTCTTTTAACACATTTCTTTATCTATTCTGAACATCCAGGGACTAAATGGAAGTCAGCCCTAAGGGCCTGGTGATTGCAGCCTAAAATTCACGATGAGAACCAGAGCTGGTTAGGACTGTCTTTTCAATGGCTGGAAGGGCCATCTTTGCCCTCTCCACTTCAAGTGTCGCCCATTAGCTGGATTCTATTTTTAGATCCTCTTCAGCCTGAGGTTGCCTTTTACATTTTATGAGGTGTTTTGGGGGAGACAAGATTACAGACTGTTTTTAAATTTTAGTTTACTATCAAAAACATTTTGTACGGGCGTGTAGCCCATTAACAATGTTAAGTTTCAGGTGAACCATGCAGGGACTCAGCCATATATACCCCCAACCCCTTTCTCATTCAAGCTAATTTTCAAAAGCCTGGAACTTACACAGACATAGAGCCCCACAGTGTTTTTATTTTTTCAGTTTAAAGAATCCGATTGCTATCTTGTTTGTCCCAGAAAGTCAAATAAGATGTTATTCAACAACTAGCTACTGAGTGCCACTGTGTCCCAGGATCTCGTGTCTGGAACACAAGAGCAAAATCCCAGGCTTTGGGAATTCTCTGATAAATTAGGGATGAAATAAATAAATGAAGGACCAATAAAAGAGGCCAAAATTAAAAAAAAAAGAAAAGAATCTGGAGAACAGTTATGTTTATAAATTAGGAGTATTGAAACTAATGTCCTAATGGAGGTAGATACTTTTCTATGGGAGGAAGAAGGGTTGTCCCTGAACTGAACAGAATGCTTTCCTGTCTGTAGACAGCAATGAGTTTGCTTTGTTCTCAGTCACCTACCAGTTAGATATATAAGCTGTAGAATAGCATAGAAGGGGTGCTGTAAATGGTATACAATTTGACCTTTGGAGCTCAGGGTTTTCCCCATATAAAGAGCCTTATTTAGCTGTTTCTTCTTTCCAAATTCTGTAACTTTAATCTGTGGCATTCTTTCGGGAAGTTATGTGGGAGACATATGAGACAGGTCATTCCTTAAACCAGATTTAGTCTGGGTTAGACTTGGCTTTATCAAAGAAAAGCCTGAAAAGCCGATTAGGCCGCCTTGAGGGTCTTTTAACACATTTCTTTATCTATTCTGAACATCCAGGGACTAAATGGAAGTCAGCCCTAAGGGCCTGGTGATTGCAGCCTAAAATTCACGATGAGAACCAGAGCTGGTTAGGACTGTCTTTTCAATGGCTGGAAGGGCCATCTTTGCCCTCTCCACTTCAAGTGTCGCCCATTAGCTGGATTCTATTTTTAGATCCTCTTCAGCCTGAGGTTGCCTTTTACATTTTATGAGGTGTTTTGGGGGAGACAAGATTACAGACTGTTTTTAAATTTTAGTTTACTATCAAAAACATTTTGTACGGGCGTGTAGCCCATTAACAATGTTAAGTTTCAGGTGAACCATGCAGGGACTCAGCCATATATACCCCCAACCCCTTTCTCATTCAAGCTAATTTTCAAAAGCCTGGAACTTACACAGACATAGAGCCCCACAGTGTTTTTTATTTTTTCAGTTTAAAGAATCCGATTGCTATCTTGTTTGTCCCAGAAAGTCAAATAAGATGTTATTCAACAACTAGCTACTGAGTGCCACTGTGTCCCAGGATCTCGTGTCTGGAACACAAGAGCAAAATCCCAGCTTTGGGAATTCTCTGACGGTCCAGTGATTAGGACTCGGAGCTTCCAAGATGGGGGCCTGGGAACTAATCTCCCACAAGCTGTGGGGTGCAAAAAAACAAAAACAAAAACCCAGCTTCTCTGTGTGTCACTTTCACAGACATTTTCAGAATGTTCCAGGTGGGGGTATCACTCACCAGGTGTTTCTGAGAGGAGTTTTCTTGCTTCCCTACCAAGTCTTTACAGGCATCTCATGGTGGCAGCCCTGTTGAGTTGCTTGTAGGCTTTGACACTTTTTAATTAGAGATCATTAGCTATTCTCACATTGCCTAGAAAGAAAGCCTGAATCCTACTTGTGGGCAGTATTTGTTGGGGATGAGTCAGTGGGAAAAGATGGCCTCTTTTTTTTCTTCCTCTTACTTTGTCTTTGAGTCATCAAATTTGTATTTATGTTTATTCCTGATGCTCAAGTGAAAAGCAGTATGTTGGTACTGTTGAGACTTCAGTTTATTTATGACTGAAATTGTCACAGTTTAAGCTTGAAGTATTAAAATTTTGAATGGGTTCTGACTCTGTATTGGTGCATACAGGTATACCTGCTGGGTGCTGGATTCATTATAGTGATTAAGGCAGGAGTATAAACTATTATGGGGCTTGCCAACTCAGGAGATCCGAGTTCGATCCCTGGGTCAGGAAGATTCTGGAGAAGAAAATGGCAACCCACTCTAGTATTCTTGCCTGGGAAATCCCATGAACAGAGGAAGCTGGCAGACTACAGTCCATGGGCTTGCAAAGAATCAGACTTGACTGAGCACACACATACACAGAGGCTACTGTGTTCATTTTGTGGATCTTTGATTCATATGTGTGCTTGTGGGCCTATGAAAGCCTGGGAAACCAGTTTGGGCTTTCCACTTACAATGGAATTTGCCTTTTTGCATGGGTTAATCTTAAGACTGTGAAAGGGTTTTACCTTGATTTGAAACTTAAACCCAGGGCCCAGACCTGACTGAACCCTGCTTGGGACTTGAACCCACGTGGCTGGAGCTTGAATACCAGCCAAAACCCTGTTTGGGACTTGAACCCACTTGACTGGGGCTTAAACCTAGCCAAAACCCAGTTTGGGACTCGGACCCATGTGGCTGGTTCTTAACCCCAGCCAAAACCCTTCTTGGAACTTGAACCCACGTAGTCAGGGCTCAGTCCTGGCCAACACCCTGTCTGGGACTTGAACAAATGCGGCCGGGACTTAATTCAGCACTCATCCAACGTCTAGACCCACTGAGGCTCAGGTTCTTCTTACCTCAACGCAGAAAGAATTCAGCGAGAAGCAGAGTGATAGACAAGAAAAGGATTTATTAGGATAGGGTACTTGTAAGAGGTGCAAGCGGGCAGGCAAGAAGGCTCTGCTCTGCTCTCCCTTTGATTGAGTGGGAAGCAATATATATATAGGATGGTAGAAGACCGCCCCCCTCAAGTAGACACAGATGCAAGGCATACATTGTTAGTTTCTTCTTCGCCAGCTCCTCCTTCATCAGCTGTTTATACCCAGTCAAGCCTACTTTACTGAACAAGGAGCAGCTCTCCTGAGTTATAGTCAACTCACTGGCCTCCCAACCTTTCTCAGGTTTCTCCCTTCTACCTACCATCCCCTACTAGGACTCTACAACCACCTACCTATTCTACTCTGTCCCTATCATTTGTATCTAATGTATCATGAACCAACTTCTGATTCTAATGTAGCCTTTCATATTAACTCTGTCTTTGCAGTAAGTTTTTTTTTTAAGTGCATGGGCAAAGTATTTTTACCCCCTATGAACAAACACTAGTGTTATAAGCACCTTGTACCTTGAGGAAGTTAAGATATGCCAGTGGTGCCCTTGCCTTGGCACCACGGTGGGGTAAGTACCTGTGATAAACCAAGAAAGGTGGAGACCTGGAATGGTTCAGGACCTTGGGTCACAGACCTCCTTGCATCCCTCTCTGTCTGTGTACAGCAGCAGTCTGTGAAATGTGCTGACCAACAGGTTGTTTATGCTCAGTTATCAGAAGTGGAATATCTCCTGTGCTCAGGTAGACATAACTGACTGGACTGTCTTTATTTTTCTATGCAGTAACTTACTTTTCTTTCCATTGCAACCCGAAAGCACCTCAAGTTTCTTTGAATTTCCATCACCAACTGTTATTCTCTTGTGTTCCTATACCATTTATATTTGCAGAATATGTTCCAGTCCCTTACAATTCATCATATGTCCCAACCAACTCATTGTATTAGGTTCATGGTACATTGCTTAGGGGAAGAAATAAGCCACAGGATTGGCAGAGGCAAACTATTATTTATAAGATGGATAAACAACAAGGACCCACTGTATGAACTATATTCATAGTGATATATGTTTATATATAATGTTCATACTCAGCTATACTCATATGTGATAAACCATAATGGAAAAGAATGTGAAAAAGAATATATCCATGTGTATAAGTGAGTCACTTTGCTGTAGAGCAGAAAGCACAACACTGTAAGTCAACTATGCTTCTCTTTGATAAAATTTTTAAAAAGAAAAAAGAAGTCACAGGAGAAATGAGCTGACAACTCTGAGGTGAGTCACAGAGCCAGGTTAAGGTTTTAGGGCTGCTGTATTTTAGGGGCTGCTAAAGTAGGCTGTCACATGCCATGTTGTCCTGCAGGGTCTTGGAGACTAAGTGGAGATTTTGGGCAGAGAATAGAAGGACTGCCCACCTTTAGCTGCCTGGTTATGCCAGAGACCAGAGGGCCCCAGCTGGACTTCTGAAGCATCTGGTAATTGATTGTAGCACATGCAGCCTCCTTCAAAGTAACACTCTTGTACTTCTTTGATTCAGTTTTTTAAAATGTTCTCTGTGATTGAAAAGTGTGCTTGGGTGCTTGGCAACCTTGAACATTTGGAATTTTTGAAAGATCATTTATTGTGATCTTAAATGATGATTAATCAGTGCTGAACAGTTGGTCACATTGTGAGTGACTGCTAGGTCCAGAGAACTATTCTAATGTTAGTATAAACTCCAGCAGAAACATCTTTCTTTCCTTACAATCCAAATTTTTTTTTTTTTTAAATTGAAGTGTATTTGACTTACAGTGTTGTATTACTGCTGTGCAGTAAAGTGATTCAGTTATATGCATATATACATTTTTTTCTTTTATAACCTTTTTTTTCCAAAAATATACAGTAGGATATGGCTTCCTGTGCTCAGGTAGACATAACTGACTGGACTGTCTTTATTTTTCTATGCAGTAACTTACTTTTCTTTCCATTGCAACCCGAAAGCACCTCAAGTTTCTTTGAATTTCCATCACCAACTGTTATTCTCTTGTGTTCCTATACCATTTATATTTGCAGAATATGTTCCAGTCCCTTACAATTCATCATATGTCCCAACCAACTCATTGTATTAGGTTCATGGTACATTGCTTAGGGGAAGAAATAAGCCACAGGATTGGCAGAGGCAAACTATTATTTATAAGATGGATAAACAACAAGGACCCACTGTATGAACTATATTCATAGTGATATATGTTTATATATAATGTTCATACTCAGCTATACTCATATGTGATAAACCATAATGGAAAAGAATGTGAAAAAGAATATATCCATGTGTATAAGTGAGTCACTTTGCTGTAGAGCAGAAAGCACAACACTGTAAGTCAACTATGCTTCTCTTTGATAAAATTTTTAAAAAGAAAAAAGAAGTCACAGGAGAAATGAGCTGACAACTCTGAGGTGAGTCACAGAGCCAGGTTAAGGTTTTAGGGCTGCTGTATTTTAGGGGCTGCTAAAGTAGGCTGTCACATGCCATGTTGTCCTGCAGGGTCTTGGAGACTAAGTGGAGATTTTGGGCAGAGAATAGAAGGACTGCCCACCTTTAGCTGCCTGGTTATGCCAGAGACCAGAGGGCCCCAGCTGGACTTCTGAAGCATCTGGTAATTGATTGTAGCACATGCAGCCTCCTTCAAAGTAACACTCTTGTACTTACTTCTTTGATTCAGTTTTTTAAAATGTTCTCTGTGATTGAAAAGTGTGCTTGGGTGCTTGGCAACCTTGAACATTTGGAATTTTTGAAAGATCATTTATTGTGATCTTAAATGATGATTAATCAGTGCTGAACAGTTGGTCACATTGTGAGTGACTGCTAGGTCCAGAGAACTATTCTAATGTTAGTATAAACTCCAGCAGAAACATCTTTCTTTCCTTACAATCCAAATTTTTTTTTTTTTTTAAATTGAAGTGTATTTGACTTACAGTGTTGTATTACTGCTGTGCAGTAAAGTGATTCAGTTATATGCATATATACATTTTTTTTCTTTTATAACTTTTTCCATTATGGCTTCTCAATTGGATATTGCATATACAGTAGGATATGGCTTTCCTGGTGGCTCAGATGGTAAAGAATCCACCTGCAATGCAGGAAACCTTGGATTCGACCCCTGGACTGGAAAGATCCCCTGGAGAAGGGATGGGCTATCCACTCCAGTATTCTTGCCTGGAGAGAGTTGCAGAGTCAGACACAATTGAGCGACCTGACTTTCATTGCATGTAGATCTCTGTGCTATGTAGTAGAACCTTGTTTTATTTATCCTGTATAGAAAAGCTTACATCCGCTAACCACAGCCTCCCATTCCATCCCCTCTCCGCCCCCTCCCCCTAGCAACCACCAGTCTGTTCTATATGTCTGTGATCCTCAGAAACACCTTTTAAATGTTTGTTTTTTTACATTTTTTTATTATTATTATTTTGGGGGGAGGGAGTGGGTTGGGGAGGGAAGGGGGCGGGTCCAGTCACTCCGTGGCACGTGGCATCTTCCCAGGCAGGGATCGAACCTGCGCCCCTTGCACTGAAAGGCGGTATCCCTACCCACTGGACCACCAGGGAAGTCCTGTTAGGTTTTTTTTTTTTTTTAAGATTTATTTATTTATTTATTTTGGTGGGGTGGGGTGGGGAGGGAGGGGAACAGGCGGGCCACCTCTTATCGGTCTTTCATTTGTCCATTTTCATCCATCTTTGTTCTCTGACGCGTGTGGGCCTCCCATCGCGATGGCCTCTGTTGTCGCAGAGCACCGGCTCTGGGCACATGCGCTCCAGAGCTCCGGCTCGGTAATTGGACACATCAGTCCAGCTACTCTGTGGCATGTGGGATCTTCCCAGGCCAGGGATCGAACTGGTATCCCTTGCACTGCAAGGCGGTGTCCTTACCCACTGGACCACCAGGGAAGCCCTGTTTTGTTTTTGTTTTAGTTTTTTTTTTAAAGATTTATTTATTTATTTATTTTGGGGGAGTGGGGTGGGGAGGGAGGGGAGCAGGCGGGCTACTTCTATTGATCTTTCATTTGTCTATTTTCATCCATCTTTGTTCTTTGGCCCATGTGGGCCTCCCATCGCGGTGGCCTCTGTCGTCGCAGAGCACCGGCTCTGGGCACATGCGCTCCAGAGCTCCAGCTCAGTAATTGGACACATCGGTCCAGCCACTCCACGTGGGATCTTCCCAGACCAGGGATGGAACCGGCGGCCCTTGCACTGCAAGGCGGTGTCCTTACCCACTGGACCACCAGGGAAGCCCTGTTTGATTTTTAAAAAACAATTTTTTTTTTTTTTCTGTTATTGAGGCAGGAGGGATTAGTTGCCCTGAGCCATGTGGGATCTTAGTTCCCTGATCAGGAATCAAACCCATGTCCTCTTCTTTGGAGAACATGGTCTGCCAGTGAAGTCCCTAAATGTTTTTAAAGATGGTAGTGTGTCTGAACCTTTCAGTTTAAGGTCACTCTGCTGATTTTTCCAGTGGAATTCTGGAGTGGCATGTGTTTCTGGGTGTTGTGGCGTCGTGCAGGCTCACCAGTGCTGTCCCTCTGTGATGCGTGGGTCAGGGCCTCTCCAGCTGAGGGATCATGAGGCTCTGTGGTGAGCCAGCATGTCTGCCTCCACCAGCCACTGGACTGCATGGATTTCTTCCCCTCAGAGGAGCAGCTCCATGCGCTTGAGGAAGGAAGGCAGTGCCTCCTTACTGAAACATCAGAGCTGTGGCCTTCTCCTCCCTTAACCAGAGATCTTACAGATTGTGTGCATCTTTCTAGACACCCTCACCTCCCCCCGCCCTTACTTCTTCAAATATTTAAAAAGAACCAGGAAAGTAATTAGAAGGAATCCGGCAAATTGGGAATTTGTGAAGTGGAAAAGAAGACACTGTTATAATGATTATTGTAAATAGAAAAACAAATGGAGCGTTTTTAGAAAACTCTGAACAGAGTTTTTTCGATAGTTTTTCATAGGAGGCTGTTTAGAACCATTGTAATAATAGGTTGTGTGGCCCGCCTAGTCTTTTCTGATAACCTTTTGAATTGTTTAGTAGAGTTGTTCATAGCCATTTTTTTGGTAGCTGGGAAAGTGTCAGGACATGAAGGACAAATGATTGCATAGTGTCAGAGTCAGAAATAGAATCTGAGTTCCAAGCCATGACTGTGGGCTGGAGTGGGCTCCACCTGCCCTCCCCACTCCTTCTTGGGGACCCTGTCCCTGCTCACCTGGGGCTCAGTTGTTTCTCCCATAGGATGTTGGCCAGGAATCCACACGTTGACCCTCCTGATGTCATTACTTACTGAGGACAGTAAATGATAAGCAAGCTCAAGATTGTAGAAAACTCTATGTCCTAAACTGACTTTGATCTGATAGACAGTGCTGTTTTTTTTTTTAAGTATAGTTGATTTATAATGTTGTATTAATTTCTTCTGTACCGCAAAGTGGTTCAGTTATTTTTATATATTTTTCCTTTTTTATATGCTCTTCTCCTTGTGGCTTATCTTGAAATACTGACTATATTATAATTCCCTGTGCTATAGAGGAGTTTGTTTTTTATCCATTATATATATAATGGTTTGCATCTGCTAACCCCAAGCTCCCAGTGACAGTGTTTTAGAATTAGTGGACTTAAAAGCTGAAAGGTATTCAGGCTTACCTACCCTGAACTTCATGCTGCTCTGCCTGAATGTCCTAACCCTCAGTAAACCTGTTCTATTTCATTCAGAAATGCCCAGTGGCTGACGTGAGTCTCCATGTTAAGAAATGTGACCTCAAATTAGTGTTTTATATAGTTGTTATAGAAATAAAATCTGGTTCACAAACTATAAAGAAAATTGATAGTTGTTATGTTGCCAGATCTTACAGTGTGCATCTTTCTAGACACCCTCACCTCCCCCCGCCCTTACTTCTTCAAATATTTAAAAAGAACCAGGAAAGTAATTAGAAGGAATCCGGCAAATTGGGAATTTGTGAAGTGGAAAAGAAGACACTGTTATAATGATTATTGTAAATAGAAAAACAAATGGAGCGTTTTTAGAAAACTCTGAACAGAGTTTTTTCGATAGTTTTTCATAGGAGGCTGTTTAGAACCATTGTAATAATAGGTTGTGTGGCCCGCCTAGTCTTTTCTGATAACCTTTTGAATTGTTTAGTAGAGTTGTTCATAGCCATTTTTTTGGTAGCTGGGAAAGTGTCAGGACATGAAGGACAAATGATTGCATAGTGTCAGAGTCAGAAATAGAATCTGAGTTCCAAGCCATGACTGTGGGCTGGAGTGGGCTCCACCTGCCCTCCCCACTCCTTCTTGGGGACCCTGTCCCTGCTCACCTGGGGCTCAGTTGTTTCTCCCATAGGATGTTGGCCAGGAATCCACACGTTGACCCTCCTGATGTCATTACTTACTGAGGACAGTAAATGATAAGCAAGCTCAAGATTGTAGAAAACTCTATGTCCTAAACTGACTTTGATCTGATAGACAGTGCTGTTTTTTTTTTAAGTATAGTTGATTTATAATGTTGTATTAATTTCTTCTGTACCGCAAAGTGGTTCAGTTATTTTTATATATTTTTCCTTTTTTATATGCTCTTCTCCTTGTGGCTTATCTTGAAATACTGACTATATTATAATTCCCTGTGCTATAGAGGAGTTTGTTTTTTATCCATTATATATATAATGGTTTGCATCTGCTAACCCCAAGCTCCCAGTGACAGTGTTTTAGAATTAGTGGACTTAAAAGCTGAAAGGTATTCAGGCTTACCTACCCTGAACTTCATGCTGCTCTGCCTGAATGTCCTAACCCTCAGTAAACCTGTTCTATTTCATTCAGAAATGCCCAGTGGCTGACGTGAGTCTCCATGTTAAGAAATGTGACCTCAAATTAGTGTTTTATATAGTTGTTATAGAAATAAAATCTGGTTCACAAACTATAAAGAAAATTGATAGTTGTTATGTTGCCAGATTTTTGCTTGGAGAAAATGGAACAGCAAATTGAACAGGAGTAGTCTTACAGGAGCCAGACGAGCCCTACAGCCTTATATCTAGAAGAATTAATAATTAAATGATGGGATGAAATGAACTCGTACTCAGAGAACTGTGTCAGATTCAGGATTGATTTTTTTGTTCTTTTTTATGTCTCCAGGTGATAATGTCTTCCAGGTAGAGACGCAAACTTGTGTCATCTAAACAATATAAATAATCACAGATATTACTCACTTTGATGAAAAGATCTTGTTTTCCCCGCTCTCTTTGGAATGGTCTACAATGTAGGCTGTTATATCTGTAGGCTTAATTAACTTGAAAAGAAACTAAGTACAAATGCATAATATTCAGTAACTTAAGCTTATTTCAACATTTTGTAAGTTCATTTGTGTCATATTTAGATAGACATATAAGTGAGGTCATATGACATTGGTCTTTCTCAGATGTACTTCACTTAGTATGACAGTCTCTAGGCCCATCCATGTTGCTGCACATGGCATTATTTCATTCTTTATTATGGCCAAGTAATATTCCATTATATATATATGTATAACATCTCCTTTATTCATTCATCTTTCAGTGGGCGTTTAGGTTGCTTCTGTATCTTGACCATTCCAACTGATATTTTTCTCAACCACTATGTTTTAGGGGTTGAAGAAGATTTTCTGGATCTCTAGATTACGTTTGGGATTATAATGGAACAGCAGCTGCTGATCATTTGAATATCCTTCAGACTTTCCACATAAAAACAGACTGCTACAAGTCACAGGCACATAGCCTTACTGCACCCCCCAACCCTCGGCTGTTTTCTTCTGCTGTCTGTTTTTGCTGTTTCAGTACCATGGCCAGGGAGGGCCCCCTGCAAGTAGGGAGACCAGTTTGTACTGACTGTCCATCCTGGCCGGTGATGCGTGATTATGATTCTCTATGTTTCAGGAAGAAATGCTAGTATTTGCTTTTGCTGCCAAGGGAATATCTACACAGTGAGATAGTGACTCCTATGCCTTTCCATCTTTCTCTCAGCGACTGAACACTCATTCTCTTTGCTTTTTATAAAAATATATACACATGTATTTATTTTTTATTTAAAATATAATGATATATAATGTTATGTTAATTTCAGGTATATAGCAGAGTGATTTAGTTATATGTATATCATTTAAGATTCTTTTCATTTTATATAGGTTATTACAAAATGTCTAGTATAATTTCCTGGGCCATTCAGGAGGTCCATTGCTGGTTATAGCAGTGTATTTGTTAATTCCAAACTCCTAATTTATCCTTCTCCGCTTCGCCTTTGGTAACCGTAAGTTTGTTTTCTGTGTCTGTGAGTCTGTTGTTTTGTATATAAATTCATTTGTACTCATTTTGTTTTCTAGATTCCAAATAAAAGCAGTATTGTATGGTATTTGTCTTTCTCTGACTGCCGTCACTAGCAGGGTCATCTCTAAATTCATCATTCTCTCAGCTTTGTTAGCGTCTTTGGCGGGGGAGGAGGACTGGGAACATCAGCCTTTCCTTTCTGTGGGTAGATGCTGCTGTGCTTTCCCTTCTTGGTTCTGTTCATGTGGCACAGAAAGCTTTTTTATTTTTAACTGCTTATGCAAAAGTATATGTAGAGACTTCTGGTGATCCAGGTTGCCCATGTTGCTGATTATTTTTTTGGCCAAGTAATATTCCATTATATATATATGTATAACATCTCCTTTATTCATTCATCTTTCAGTGGGCGTTTAGGTTGCTTCTGTATCTTGACCATTCCAACTGATATTTTTCTCAACCACTATGTTTTAGGGGTTGAAGAAGATTTTCTGGATCTCTAGATTACGTTTGGGATTATAATGGAACAGCAGCTGCTGATCATTTGAATATCCTTCAGACTTTCCACATAAAAACAGACTGCTACAAGTCACAGGCACATAGCCTTACTGCACCCCCCAACCCTCGGCTGTTTTCTTCTGCTGTCTGTTTTTGCTGTTTCAGTACCATGGCCAGGGAGGGCCCCCTGCAAGTAGGGAGACCAGTTTGTACTGACTGTCCATCCTGGCCGGTGATGCGTAGATTATGATTCTCTATGTTTCAGGAAGAAATGCTAGTATTTGCTTTTGCTGCCAAGGGAATATCTACACAGTGAGATAGTGACTCCTATGCCTTTCCATCTTTCTCTCAGCGACTGAACACTCATTCTCTTTGCTTTTTATAAAAATATATACACATGTATTTATTTTTTATTTAAAATATAATGATATATAATGTTATGTTAATTTCAGGTATATAGCAGAGTGATTTAGTTATATGTATATCATTTAAGATTCTTTTCATTTTATATAGGTTATTACAAAATGTCTAGTATAATTTCCTGGGCCATTCAGGAGGTCCATTGCTGGTTATAGCAGTGTATTTGTTAATTCCAAACTCCTAATTTATCCTTCTCCGCTTCGCCTTTGGTAACCGTAAGTTTGTTTTCTGTGTCTGTGAGTCTGTTGTTTTGTATATAAATTCATTTGTACTCATTTTGTTTTCTAGATTCCAAATAAAAGCAGTATTGTATGGTATTTGTCTTTCTCTGACTGCCGTCACTAGCAGGGTCATCTCTAAATTCATCATTCTCTCAGCTTTGTTAGCGTCTTTGGCGGGGGAGGAGGACTGGGAACATCAGCCTTTCCTTTCTGTGGGTAGATGCTGCTGTGCTTTCCCTTCTTGGTTCTGTTCATGTGGCACAGAAAGCTTTTTTATTTTTTAACGTGCTTATGCAAAAAGTATATGTAGAGACTTCCCTGGTGATCCAGTGGTTAAGAATCCATCTGCCAGTGCAGGGGACCCAGGTTCAGTCCCTGGTTGACCAAGTTCCCACGTGCTATGGAGCAACTAAGCCCAAGAGTCACAACTTGAGAGTTCGCCTGCTGCCATAAAAGATCCCACGAGCCACAATTAAGACCTAACACAGTCAAATAAATACAAAAAAAAAGAAAAGAAAAATAAGCATATGTGTTTATCATTAGGTGAACAGGAGCCAGGAAGAAGCTCTTTCCTAGGAGAGAGGTAGAGGGAGGTTTGAGTTGGAGGCAAGGGAGAAGGTCAAAGGGGGCCTTCAGGGTCGTGAGGCAGACTCTGAAGTGGCACTCTGGTCTGGGAAGATGTTGTCCTCTTTCCTTGAGGGACTGTGTCCGGTTTATAGAACATTGATCCTTTTAAGAAAGGACACCTGCCTTGGTAATCTGGTTTGAACCGAGGAGCTTCCCTCCAAAAGCAGATGGACTTCCCTTGGTTCCATTTCAGTTCTCGAGGATTTAGTTCGCAGGGACCTTAAGATGGACATTGCCATCAAACGACCAGAAAATCCACAAAGAAACCTTTCAGGTACAATGTGTGGGATTTTGTTGCTGCTGCAGTGGCCTTGTTTTTCTTTCCTCCATGATTAGCAGGCTTTTCACAGAAGCAGAGGACAATGGGGAAGGCATGGGAGCAGTCTCTGTGGGCCACAGTAATGAAAACTGTAAATAGAGTGAAAATTGAACAGTCTAATAAAGCTTAAAATCCCTTTTCAGAATGCACTGGCCTTCTTGCAAACACCTATCACTGAGCTGTTGGGGTCCTTTTTCCACATTGAAGTTGGTTAGTTACCACCCTTATTGGCTTTTCGGAATACTCGTTAAAGAAAGAGAAACTTCATTAGACTTAACTGACTAAATTGACCTTGTGGATTCAATTCATTCTCTGACTTTGCACAGCTGAATAATTACCTATGGTAAATTACCTTCATCGTATGCATGCCTATAAAAAGGTGGAAGCCCACAGATATTCTCAGTGATCCATGGTGGGGGTCCGGGAACCAGCACTGACTTCATGAACAGACTTGGGGCTCTATCCAGAAGTGCTTCTGATACTTGTTATTATGAAGGGGCCTAAATAACATGGTAATAGAGTAAGGGAATTTACACCAGCAATATTTGCCTGTTTTTAAGTAGAATCCAGGTAAGGAGAACTCACGAAATGTTTTAAATCATTGTATTTGTCTTCTATCAATTCCATTTTTTGAAAAAATCACAACCTGATATTCTACTGTGCTTTTCCCAAAAGATTAGGAATATGGTTAATCTTCGTATTGTCAGAAAAAAAAAGAGAAACAAACCAGAAAACCTTTAAGGTAGTTTTGCTTGCTGAAAATATGGCCTGAGAAGTTCTCTTTTTTTGGCCATATGAAATTAGTTACCTGGAAGCAATCTAAATGTCCATCCAAGGAGCTAGTTACAAACAAGTATATTCACAACAGTGGAATACTGTGCAGACCCCAAAAGAAATGCTCTTTGCTGATATTCCTAGGTTATATTTTTCTTTAAAAAAATTACAAAGCCAGGTGCAAAACCATGTGTATGGTTTGTGCTAATGGGATAGAGAAAAAGATGTGTGTGTCTGTGTTTATCCACATGTAGAATATCGTTGAAGATAAACACAAGAAACTGAATCTCTTTGTTGTTCCATCTGGGGAAGGAAAAACACTGATTGTCTTTCTTTCCTCCATGATTAGCAGGTTTCAGAAGGACAATGGGGAAGGCATGGGAGCAGTCTCTGTGGGCCACAGTAATGAAAACTGTAAATAGAGTGAAAATTGAACAGTCTAATAAAGCTTAAAATCCCTTTTCAGAATGCACTGGCCTTCTTGCAAACACCTATCACTGAGCTGTTGGGGTCCTTTTTCCACATTGAAGTTGGTTAGTTACCACCCTTATTGGCTTTTCGGAATACTCGTTAAAGAAAGAGAAACTTCATTAGACTTAACTGACTAAATTGACCTTGTGGATTCAATTCATTCTCTGACTTTGCACAGCTGAATAATTACCTATGGTAAATTACCTTCATCGTATGCATGCCTATAAAAAGGTGGAAGCCCACAGATATTCTCAGTGATCCATGGTGGGGGTCCGGGAACCAGCACTGACTTCATGAACAGACTTGGGGCTCTATCCAGAAGTGCTTCTGATACTTGTTATTATGAAGGGGCCTAAATAACATGGTAATAGAGTAAGGGAATTTACACCAGCAATATTTGCCTGTTTTTAAGTAGAATCCAGGTAAGGAGAACTCACGAAATGTTTTAAATCATTGTATTTGTCTTCTATCAATTCCATTTTTTGAAAAAATCACAACCTGATATTCTACTGTGCTTTTCCCACAAGATTAGGAATATGGTTAATCTTCGTATTGTCAGAAAAAAAAAGAGAAACAAACCAGAAAACCTTTAAGGTAGTTTTGCTTGCTGAAAATATGGCCTGAGAAGTTCTCTTTTTTTGGCCATATGAAATTAGTTACCTGGAAGCAATCTAAATGTCCATCCAAGGAGCTAGTTACAAACAAGTATATTCACAACAGTGGAATACTGTGCAGACCCCAAAAGAAATGCTCTTTGCTGATATTCCTAGGTTATATTTTTCTTTAAAAAAATTACAAAGCCAGGTGCAAAACCATGTGTATGGTTTGTGCTAATGGGATAGAGAAAAAGATGTGTGTGTCTGTGTTTATCCACATGTAGAATATCGTTGAAGATAAACACAAGAAACTGAATCTCTTTGTTGTTCCATCTGGGGAAGGAAACTGAGTATCAGAGAGCAGGAGTGGGAGAGGGAAGCTTTCTGCTTTATGCCTTTTTGTACCACTTGAATTTTGAACTAAGGTAATAATAGACTCTTATTAATCATTTTAGCTTCAAAAAATAAGTTGTGATTATCTAGACTAGCACTGTCCAAGAGATCCTTCTGTGATGCTAGAAATGTTCCCTGTCTGCACCATCCCACACAGTAGCCAGCATGGTGGGGAACTAAATTTTTAATTTCCTTTAACTTTAATTAATCATATTTCTAGTAGGCATGTGTGTTTAGTAGCTACCATATCAACTGGGTACAGATCTAGAGTATATGGCTTAGAGTATCTCTCTGATTAAGGCAGATAAAGTTTAGGTAAGTTTTGGGAGAAATAATTATTAGTTTAGGTTCTCACAATAACATTTATTATTATAAAATCTAAGAAAATGCCTACAGTTTCTTTTTGCCCTAGAATTTAATGCCATCACATATTTCTTTTTTAAAGATTTATTTTATTGAAGCAGAATTGATTTGCCATTGAAGCAGAGTTAATTTCTTCTATACAGCAGAGTGATTCAGTTATACATATATATTCACTCTTTTTCATGTTCTTTTCCATTATGATTTATCACAAGATATTGAATGTAATTCCCTGGGCCATACAGTTAGGACCTTTGTTGTTTATCTATTCTGTGTGTAATAGCTTACATCTGCTGACCCCAACCTCCCAATCCATCCCTCTTCCAACCCCCTTCCCCTTGGCAACCACAAATCTGTTCTCTATGTTTGTGAGTCTGTTTCTGTTTTGCAGATAAGTTCATTCATGTCATAGTTTAGATTCCACATATCATGTGGAATTTGATATCATGTGATATCATGATATCATGTGGTATTTGTCTTTCTCATTCTGACTTCACTTAGTATGATCACTTCTAGGTCCATTGGTGTTGCTGCAAATTCCCTCACATACTTCTTGAAATAACTACTAGTCAAATTTGAAAATTCTTTTCATTACCCAGGAAAATAATTTTTATGGAAACTCTGTGTTTTTGTATTCTGACTTGGAAAAAAATCTATTTCTGAGAGGTTCATTTTCTTATCTATAGAGCAAACGCTATTTGTGGGTTTCCTCCCCTACCCCCACGTAATGTGCCAGGGACTTTGTTCTTGGGCCCAGCAGCTGTTGTGTGACAAGGGGACAGTTTGAATTCTTAGCCAGCAGCTGCCAGAAGCATTTCTAATCTGGTTTTGGCAGGAAATAGTGTACAAGTGGAAGCCAAGTTGAAAGAAGCTTGAAAAATAAACAGAATGACTTTGGATGCCGCTCAGTATATAATTCATCATTCTGCTTAATATTGCCCTAGTTACTTCTTAACATGACTAGAGTCTGAGCCTTTCCAGGGCAGAGCTGTATCTAATTGCCTTTGAAATCTGGGGGTCTAATCCAGGACCTGGAATATGCCAGTCGGAGGTCACTACTGTTACTCCTACTATTAGTAGTAGTAGTAATGATTGACTATATTGCAAATTTGTTTAACTGATTCAGTTACTAGCTCAAAACTGTTGTTCATCCAGGACAAACTAGTTGTCGGTAATTAGTGGTTATGGATCTCTCTTTACTTCCTTTTTCCACCACATAATGCCTTCCACCTTCTACTCTAAAATTTTATTATTTATCTTATTTCAGACAGTTCATTTACTAACTAACACGATGTTGTGTTACTTTCAGGTGTACAGCACAGTGATTTCGTTATATATATACACACACACACATACACACACATGTATTCTTTTTCAGATTTTTTCCCTTATGGGTTATTATAAAATATTGACTATAGTTCCCTGTGCTATACAGTAAGTCCTTGTCAGTTATCTGTTTTATATATAGTGGTGTGTATATGTTAACCCCAAGGTAGTCCTTTTTAAACTGAAGGCAAAAATTCCTCAGGTGGTTAGACCAAATAAATGACTTTGTTATTTTTTTTGTCTATGAAGAGGAAATGTTACCTTTGGGCCTCAAATAGTTCTTCCCATCCCATTCTGTCTGTTTTCTCTCGGAGGTCCAAGATGTCCCAGCCTCCTAGTCTCCTAGAATGTGTAAGATGTCCAGTGTGGTCCACACGGAAGGTTGCTCAGTGCCGCCCAAGCTGTGCTCAGCACTGTTTGCTTCTCATTGTAGACCTTCACCGCCTGGTGTAACTCCCACCTCAGGAAAGCTGGCACTCAGATCGAAAACATTGAGGAAGACTTCCGAAATGGCCTTAAGCTCATGCTACTTTTGGAAGTCATCTCAGGTGAGTCATAAACATATTTCATAGGTGTTGTTTCCAGTTGGTCTGAGCTGTAGATATATATGCATCTTTTTTAAAAAACCTTCTCTGAACCTGGCTGGGCAAGAACATGGTATTACTGGCAAAGGCAACCTTTCCAGAGAGCAGTCTGCCTGGAGTTATTTTTCTGTTCTAAAAGAGGAGCAGATTCTGTTTAAAATGGACTTATTAAAATAATGTTTCTTGCCACCCACTTCGAAACAGAATGAGAGAAGAAAAAATGACATTTATGTAACTCCTCACCAGGCTGCCCTGTCCAGTGTTAGTCCAGGTAGTGTGTATTCCAAAAAACTATCTTTCATGCCAAAAGCCCGCGTACACATTGGCTTAACTCTGCAAACAGGAGTTAACCTTTCCTGGGGGTTGGGGTGAGGGTTACACCTTGCCCGGGATGTCAGCTGGCTGATTTAGATGTTGGATTGCAGAATGGACCACCTTAAAGAGTGCGGCTGGAAAGAATGAAGGCAGGGCTGCTCTGATTCAGGTCGCCTCATAACCTGGCATCTGAAATGAGCCCTGTGATTTGAATGAGGTTCCCTGACTTCCTCTTATTACTGGTCAGCGACTCTGAATGTGGCAGGCGTCCCAACCAGCTTCTCTCTCACTCATTCATACGTTGGCTTATAGATCAAACTGGACTCTCCAAGCAGGTCTGAAAACACAGCCTTCTCTGTGGTCCATTTCACCTTGAAAATATGGTCATTTACAGAGACTGGGGACACATGAAGAACAGTCAGATAATGACTTTTGTTTAAGGACGGTGCAGACTCTGAATTTTGGTGTCTTGAGGGGGGCCTTCTGCTGTGGGGTCCTTCCAAGATGTCCCAGCCTCCTAGTCTCCTAGAATGTGTAAGATGTCCAGTGTGGTCCACACGGAAGGTTGCTCAGTGCCGCCCAAGCTGTGCTCAGCACTGTTTGCTTCTCATTGTAGACCTTCACCGCCTGGTGTAACTCCCACCTCAGGAAAGCTGGCACTCAGATCGAAAACATTGAGGAAGACTTCCGAAATGGCCTTAAGCTCATGCTACTTTTGGAAGTCATCTCAGGTGAGTCATAAACATATTTCATAGGTGTTGTTTCCAGTTGGTCTGAGCTGTAGATATATATGCATCTTTTTTAAAAAACCTTCTCTGAACCTGGCTGGGCAAGAACATGGTATTACTGGCAAAGGCAACCTTTCCAGAGAGCAGTCTGCCTGGAGTTATTTTTCTGTTCTAAAAGAGGAGCAGATTCTGTTTAAAATGGACTTATTAAAATAATGTTTCTTGCCACCCACTTCGAAACAGAATGAGAGAAGAAAAAATGACATTTATGTAACTCCTCACCAGGCTGCCCTGTCCAGTGTTAGTCCAGGTAGTGTGTATTCCAAAAAACTATCTTTCATGCCAAAAGCCACAGACACATTGGCTTAACTCTGCAAACAGGAGTTAACCTTTCCTGGGGGTTGGGGTGAGGGTTACACCTTGCCCGGGATGTCAGCTGGCTGATTTAGATGTTGGATTGCAGAATGGACCACCTTAAAGAGTGCGGCTGGAAAGAATGAAGGCAGGGCTGCTCTGATTCAGGTCGCCTCATAACCTGGCATCTGAAATGAGCCCTGTGATTTGAATGAGGTTCCCTGACTTCCTCTTATTACTGGTCAGCGACTCTGAATGTGGCAGGCGTCCCAACCAGCTTCTCTCTCACTCATTCATACGTTGGCTTATAGATCAAACTGGACTCTCCAAGCAGGTCTGAAAAACACAGCCTTCTCTGTGGTCCATTTCACCTTGAAAATATGGTCATTTACAGAGACTGGGGACACATGAAGAACAGTCAGATAATGACTTTTGTTTAAGGACGGTGCAGACTCTGAATTTTGGTGTCTTGATTCCGCGTGGTGGGGCTGTTTTCTCAGTGTCTGCATGATGCTCTCTTCACCCAACAGGGGAAAGGCTGCCCAAACCTGACCGAGGAAAAATGCGATTCCACAAAATTGCTAACGTCAACAAAGCCTTGGATTACATAGCCAGCAAAGGTGTGAAGCTGGTGTCCATCGGGGCGGAAGGTAAGTGGGGTGTGATGGGAACGACCTTGACCAAGCACTGACCTTTCCATGGGGCAGTGGGCCAGCAGTTGGTTGCCTTCTTCCCTCTCTGCTTCCTCCCCACCATCTCCTGTGTCAGCCTCTTTGCCAGACTCTGGTACCATGAACCGGAGACCAGGCTCTAGGATCGTTTGAAAAGAAGAGAGTCAAATAGAGCTGATAGTTTTCCCTCCTATATTAAGTTTTTTTTTTTTTTTTTAAATTTATTTATTTATTTATTTTTGTACATGTATGTTCCCAGATCAATCAGATGCATATCCCTTGGCCCTCCCCCCACCCAGGTTCCCCCCCCCCCATATTAAGTTTTTAAATCATCAGCTGGATTGATTAACTACTCAGTTTTAACATTGACATGAAATGAAGATGGCTCCTTTTTTAGGTTTTTGTCTTGAGAACACAGTGTCTGGACTTCAAGAAAATATTGTTATATCCAATGATCTGTACTGTTCTAGGGTTTGCTAACTTAGGAGTGAATGTGATTTGAACTTAATACATTTGTGTGTGTGTGTGCTCAGTGGTGTCTGACCTTGTGACCCCATGAGCTGTAGCCCACCAGCTCAAAGTTCCTCTCAGGGATCGAAACCACATCTCCTGCATCTCCTGCATTGTCAGGTGGATTCTTTACTACTGAACCACCTGGAAAGCCTTCATACATTTTTAGAGGTTGTCAAAGTGAGAACTAAGCAGATCTATCTCCTGACCCTAAAGATGGTCCTAAAGTAAATTGCTTGAGGAAACTGGATCCCCAAAATTATGACTTCAGGTTAACTAAGGCTGTCAGCAGTGAAAGGAATCAGAACATGTGAAATTCTTAAAAAACAGTTTAATTTAAGCCATTCTTCCTGTTACATATAATAAGAGACTCTGTACACTTTGCAGTGAAAAAACAATAGAGTCAAATATGATGCTGTCTCCTTCAAACTGACTGTCTGAAGGTGAAAGAGCTCGTACATCTCAGTGACTTTTTTTAAAAATTTGAGTATAATTGCTTTTCGGTGTGTTAGTTTCTGCTGTGCAGCAATGTGAATCAGCTGTATGTATACATATATCCCCTCTCTCCTGAACCACCCCCAACATCCCACCCGTCTGGGTCATTCCAGAGCACTGAGCTGAGTGCCCTGCGGTACACAGCAGCTTTCTGCTAGCTGTCTACTGTACACATCATAGTGTGTACGTGTCAGTGCTCTCAGTTCCTCCCACCCTCTCCTTCCCCTGCTGTGTTCACAAGTCTGTTCTCTGCATTCTCTGTGTCTATATTCCTGCCCTGCACTAGTATCATTTTTCTAGATTCCATCGTATACGATATTTGTTTCTGTCTTAATTTACTTCATTCTGTATACCATACTTTAGATTCATTCCCATCGCTACAATTGAAACTCAGTTTCATTCCTTTTTACTGCAGAGTAATATTCCCTTGTATATATGTACCATAGCTTCCTTATCTAGTCATCTGTCGTAGGGCATCTAAGCAACCTAGATGTCCATCGACAGATGAATAGTGCTTCTTGTAAATAGTGCTGCAACGAATATTGGGGTGCTTGTCTGTTTTTGAATTATGGTTTCCTCAGCTCAGTGGTTCTTTTTTTTTTTTTTTTTAATTTTTTTTTGGATGGGGGTGGGTTGGGGAGGGAGGGGGGCGGGCAGGCCACTTCTATTGGTCTTTCATTTATCTATTTTCATCCATCTTTGTTCTTTGGCCCGTGTGGGCCTCCCATCACAGTGGCATCTCTCGCTGCAGAGCACCGGCTCTGGGTGCATGCGCTCCAGAGCTCCAGCTCGGTAATTGGACACATGGGTCCAGCCGCTCCACGGCATGTGGAATCTTCCCAGGCTAGGGATCAAACCAGCGCCCCTTGCACTGCAAGGCGGTGTCTTTACCCACTGGACCAGCAGAGAAGCCCTCAGTGGTTCTTAATAAGAACTCTTGCTTAAGAACTAACAGGAAGTATCTCCATTCTGTGTGGGAGATTGGGAGTCCTGATGAGTCCAGCAGGAGCTGAGACTACCCCTCCGTTCATTTATAAAACTGAACCTAATGGCCTGCCAACTGGGGAACTTGGGAAGAAGAATCAGGGTAAAGAGGAACCTGTGCTCTCTGTGTTGGAATTTTTAGAACCTTAGCTCGTCTAGTCTTTAAACCCTGGAAATCCCTGGGTTGTTTTCAGTGACTTTATGTTGCAAGATCTGGGCTCATTATTAACTCAGAATTTATTTAAACTGGAGACATTTGGTTATGAATACCACATTTATAACTAGACTCGACACTTACAAAAACAGAAACTGGTCTTTCTATATGTATATGTTCCAATAGCTCTGAAGTCAGTACTTACAGGAGACTCCTAGAAAAAATTGGTTTTCTTTCCTGCCCTCACTAGATCTCGATTCCATCGACAATTGTTTCTGTCTTAATTTACTTCATTCTGTATACCATACTTTAGATTCATTCCCATCGCTACAATTGAAACTCAGTTTCATTCCTTTTTACTGCAGAGTAATATTCCCTTGTATATATGTACCATAGCTTCCTTATCTAGTCATCTGTCGTAGGGCATCTAAGCAACCTAGATGTCCATCGACAGATGAATAGTGCTTCTTGTAAATAGTGCTGCAACGAATATTGGGGTGCTTGTCTGTTTTTGAATTATGGTTTCCTCAGCTCAGTGGTTCTTTTTTTTTTTTTTTTTAATTTTTTTTTGGGCGGGGGTCGGGTTGGGGAGGGAGGGGAGCGGGCAGGCCACTTCTATTGGTCTTTCATTTATCTATTTTCATCCATCTTTGTTCTTTGGCCCGTGTGGGCCTCCCATCACAGTGGCATCTCTCGCTGCAGAGCACCGGCTCTGGGTGCATGCGCTCCAGAGCTCCAGCTCGGTAATTGGACACATGGGTCCAGCCGCTCCACGGCATGTGGAATCTTCCCAGGCTAGGGATCAAACCAGCGCCCCTTGCACTGCAAGGCGGTGTCTTTACCCACTGGACCAGCAGAGAAGCCCTCAGTGGTTCTTAATAAGAACTCTTGCTTAAGAACTAACAGGAAGTATCTCCATTCTGTGTGGGAGATTGGGAGTCCTGATGAGTCCAGCAGGAGCTGAGACTACCCCTCCGTTCATTTATAAAACTGAACCTAATGGCCTGCCAACTGGGGAACTTGGGAAGAAGAATCAGGGTAAAGAGGAACCTGTGCTCTCTGTGTTGGAATTTTTAGAACCTTAGCTCGTCTAGTCTTTAAACCCTGGAAATCCCTGGGTTGTTTTCAGTGACTTTATGTTGCAAGATCTGGGCTCATTATTAACTCAGAATTTATTTAAACTGGAGACATTTGGTTATGAATACCACATTTATAACTAGACTTGCTGCGACACTTACAAAAACAGAAACTGGTCTTTCTATATGTATATGTTCCAATAGCTCTGAAGTCAGTACTTACAGGAGACTCCTAGAAAAACTTTATGTACCGATTGTTATCTTTAACCTCATTTTCTGTTGTTTTTTTGTCCCTAAAGAAATTGTTGATGGCAACGTGAAGATGACGCTGGGTATGATCTGGACCATCATCCTGCGCTTTGCTATTCAGGATATTTCAGTTGAAGGTAAAAGACCGGGATTAAAACCCTGGTCATATGAAGATCCTCGGAACAAAATTGAGCCAATGAAGTCAAATTTGAATAGAATTTTATAAAATTGAACAGTCACTTACATGATTGAATGAAAGATACATGAGTTGGGTTTTCACAAGTTTTCTATTTGTTTGAGAAAAGACCCCAGCAATGCTGTTTCGTTCATGGGGGTGGAATCTTTTGGGAAAAGATGAGCACATGTTCAGAACAGAAGTCACTTTTTAAAATGAGAATTTTTTGAGCTTCTTTATTGCTTATTATACTAGTAGATTCACAACTATAACAGTTCTGTAGACTTCACTGCTTGAAACCCTCTTTTTTCAAGGGCAAAAAGATGATTGACTGCAATCTCAGCTCTTTTTTCTTTTTCTCTTTCCCCTCCCCCACTTGCTCCCCCCTCTGTTTTTCTCTGTCAAAAAACCTCTATTATCATCATGTTTTCCTGCCCGAAAACTGTTCTATCATTGTAATATAATCCCAATCCTTGGCACTGCCACTAAAATGCATATCTTTAGTCTTCTACACCCACGACACTCCCAAATATTTTGATGAATTCAGCATGGTCGAAAGTGTGGTGATTGACATTCTTAAAATTAGAACTTGGACTGTTTAGCACTTACATCACAAAAAAAGCTTTTGTACTTACTGGGGAACTTGGGAAGAAGAATCAGGGTAAAGAGGAACCTGTGCTCTGTGTTGGAATTTTTAGAACCTTAGCTCGTCTAGTCTTTAAACCCTGGAAATCCCTGGGTTGTTTTCAGTGACTTTATGTTGCAAGATCTGGGCTCATTATTAACTCAGAATTTATTTAAACTGGAGACATTTGGTTATGAATACCACATTTATAACTAGACTTGCTGCGACACTTACAAAAACAGAAACTGGTCTTTCTATATGTATATGTTCCAATAGCTCTGAAGTCAGTACTTACAGGAGACTCCTAGAAAAACTTTATGTACCGATTGTTATCTTTAACCTCATTTTCTGTTGTTTTTTTGTCCCTAAAGAAATTGTTGATGGCAACGTGAAGATGACGCTGGGTATGATCTGGACCATCATCCTGCGCTTTGCTATTCAGGATATTTCAGTTGAAGGTAAAAGACCGGGATTAAAACCCTGGTCATATGAAGATCCTCGGAACAAAATTGAGCCAATGAAGTCAAATTTGAATAGAATTTTATAAAATTGAACAGTCACTTACATGATTGAATGAAAGATACATGAGTTGGGTTTTCACAAGTTTTCTATTTGTTTGAGAAAAGACCCCAGCAATGCTGTTTCGTTCATGGGGGTGGAATCTTTTGGGAAAAGATGAGCACATGTTCAGAACAGAAGTCACTTTTTAAAATGAGAATTTTTTGAGCTTCTTTATTGCTTATTATACTAGTAGATTCACAACTATAACAGTTCTGTAGACTTCACTGCTTGAAACCCTCTTTTTTCAAGGGCAAAAAGATGATTGACTGCAATCTCAGCTCTTTTTTCTTTTTCTCTTTCCCCTCCCCCACTTGCTCCTCCCTCTGTTTTTCTCTGAAAAAAAATCTCTATTATCATCATGTTTTCCTGCCCGAAAACTGTTCTATCATTGTAATATAATCCCAATCCTTGGCACTGCCACTAAAATGCATATCTTTAGTCTTCTACACCCACGACACTCCCAAATATTTTGATGAATTCAGCATGGTCGAAAGTGTGGTGATTGACATTCTTAAAATTAGAACTTGGACTGTTTAGCACTTACATCACAAAATGTATAGCTGTGGAACTTACTTAAGGGTGTAGGGAGTCTGACTTGTCTAACCTCCTCCAAGTTTATCACCTAACACTCATCAAGGCACTGGGATGGTGAGAGCTGGGAGCGTCACTTATAATTCTGTCTAGGAACGTATGTCCTCTGTTGATCAAACTAAGATGTAATAATATTAAAACCTCAATAATTCAGGCTCAGGAATAGCAGCCAGCTTGAATTTATAAAGAGCCTGAACTTGAAAACTTTCATGCAGTGTACTCTTTTAAAAAATTATTTGTTTATTTGGCTGTATCATTTCTTAGTGGGATCTTCAAGTGCATTCATTTCATAAAATAATAAGATACTTTTAAAAAGTTCCTGCTTTTTAAAAATAATTTGTAATGATTTAATCATTTTTATATACTTCTGCATTATAAAGAGTTGAGTCCACTTGGTAGAACAAATGCTGTGTTTAAAAACTGTGTTCACATCGTTGCATTTGCTGCACTAGCAAATCCTTTTTCCAAGGATAGCTGTTGTCATTGCACTGTGAGAAAGGGGGATCCTGCAGGGGCGCTGTACGATGGCCTGGAGGGGTAGAATGAGGGGGATATATGTATGACTAATCTGGGATCATGCATGTCTGTAAACAACAAAACTCTATAAATTAAAAAGTAAAGTAAAAATTAAAAAAAAAAAAGGGGATTAAAAAAAAAATCCTTTTCCCACAAATATTAGAGGTAAACTTGACCTCAGGCTTTTCCCTTGGTGGGTTACATTTGAAATTAGTGATAATATTAATTGAAAACTCATTTCTGTCTCAAATGTAACTGTCAATGGTATAATCCACTAGAGGTTTTTCCTTGAAGTATTATTAATGTGCCCAAGATAAGATAATCAAATCATTGTTTTTATAAAACACCATGATAGAAGGATACATTAATCTGCTTTTCAGAAGACTAAGAAATAAATATTCACAAGTGTGATTTCACTGGCAAAGTGCTTAATGCTCTTGAAGCAGAAGCCTTTCAGTGTCCTACATGGTAGATAAAGTTAGTTTAGTTTCACTGATTTATAGTTTTGCTTTACTTTCACAGAGTCATTTTTTTTTGTATTGCTATTTTATTTTTCACAGAGTCATTTTTTTTTTGTATTGCTATTTTATTTTTCACAGAGTCATTTTTTAACAACCTCACTTAATTTTCGTAAGCCTAGAGAAAAATTGTCTACTTTACTTAAAGGGTGTGTATTGTGTAGAAAAAAATAGTGTTATTAGACAGACTTCTCTGAGGAACCACTCCCCGTTAACAGAGCGATGGTCCTCTTCCAAGGAGGAAAATGAGAGGCTGGCGTACCTGTTGTTGAGGGTGGTGCTGGGGTGCCTGAGTAGACAGGGTTCCTTGGTGTGTCATATCATTTTTCATGATGAAATGACAGATGACACTAGCTATTTATAGCATGCTTTATGCACCCACTGTCAGGGTTCTGTGTGTGGGTTTTTCAGGATTCACCTTCACCTGCAGGGGGTGGGGTGTATCTCAGTTTTGTGCTACTTGGCACAGACTTGTAGGCTTTCATTGAACTCCTCAAAATGGCATTGGGGTGAGAGAAAGTCAGCTTTGTTAGAGTAGCCAGTTCAATAAGGAAAAAACTTTGTTTGACATTCATGATCTAGGAGTGTTCAGGTATTTTCAGACATTAGGTGAAACCTGGTGACTTACAAAGGGCTTCCCAGGTGGGTCAGTGGTAAAGAATCTGTCTGCAATGCAGGAGGTATGGGTTCTATGCTTGGGTTGGGAATATTCCCTGGAGAAGGAAATGGCAACCCACTCTAGTATTATTATCTGGGAAATCCCATGGACAAAAGAAGCCTGATGGACTAAGAGTTGAACACAGCTTAATGACTAAACACCACCACCAGTAACTTAACAAGTTTAAGGGACTTCCCTGGTGGTCCAGCAGTTAAGGTATCCCCTTTGAATGCAGGGAATGCAGGTTTGATCTCTGGTCAAGGAGCTAAGATCCTCTTGCCTTGGGACCAAAAAAACAAAGCTGTTAAAAAGAAGCAATATTGTCACCAGTTCAATAAAGACCTTAAAAATGGTGCACATAAAAAAAATCTTACGTCTAAGCTTAAGTGGCAGTTATAAGATTGTATTTGTTTATTTTCCCTATGTTTACTTCTAACCTAAATTTCATTGAAACTTTATTTTAAAAGTTTGGATTGTTTCCTCCTGTTGTACTTTTTCTTGACTAGTTCCAGAACCCCAAAGGCAAGCAGTTATGTGTGTAGCAGAATAGTTAACTACAGAGTGCCATATTTCACTTATCTATACTAATTAATATTTTGATAAAGTCCTAGAACTTTCAATCTTTTCCTTAACAGGAATGTAATAGATATGAGACATTATCAAAAATCATTCAAATTATTCTTAGAGCACATGGGACTTTGGGGGTGTGTTTGTTTTATTTGGGCTATGCATCAAAGGAAAGTCTGAACTCTTGTTTTGATTTGAAATAAATCAACTTGAACTCCTTACTGAAATGGAAGGCCAGGGCCCAATTTTGGTTTAGAGTCCACATGCTCACAGGGACTAGAAGTTGTTAAGATATAAATACAAGCAGAATCCTAGATTATGTTAAAAAGTGGGTTTGACGAACTGTTTGGATGTATAAACTCTGGGTCCTCTAAGAAGCAAGTGCCGTGATGGTGTTAGAAGCAGCCGTAGTCTGTTCAGGTTTCCAGACAAAATACGATAGCTTGGGTGGCTTAACAGAAGTTCATTTGGCTGGAAGTTCAAGATCAGGGTGCCAGTGTAGTTAGTTTCTGGTTAGGGCTCTTGGCTTGTAGAAGGCTGCCTTCTCTCTGTGTCCTCACATGGCAGAGAAGGAAGGAAGGGAGAAAGAGAGGTTGGGAGAGAGAAAGAGACGGCAGAGAGCTTGCTCATCATGTAAGGTCCCCATCCTATCTTGGGGGCCCGCCCTCATGACCTCATCTAACCCGGATTACCTCCCAAAGGCTCCATCTCTAAATACCATCACATTGGGGTTTAGGGCTCTAGCCCATGAATATGAGGAGGACACAGGCATTCAGTCCATCCAAGAAATGCAAGAGATTTGTTGGGGGAGATGCTTGTGGAGGATAAGAGGAGAGGGTGGGAAGCAGTAGATGGCAGGGCGCCTACAGGCATAGCTCCTGGCTGACGCTTGTGCCAGGGTGGGTAGAGCTTGAGAAAGAAGAATCTCATTCTGTGGAGTGGTCCGCACTCGGGTTCGGGCGGGCCGATGGGGAGCCCTTCAGCCCCAGCTGCTCTAAGAGGAGTCGCACATGTGGCAGAAATGGCCCCACTTTTGTGCCCCTCCGTTGCTCAGCCTGTGGCTGGATAAGTCTTGAGGAAGTGTGGCCTCTGGGGAGGGCAGGGGTGGATTCAGAGAGTGGCAGCTGGAACTTCAGTCCTGTCTTGTGTTCCCAGCAGCAGGACATTTGAGCAGCATCCTCATGGCTGCGGCAGCAGGGAGGCTCTTATCCTTGCTCTTGTCCACACTGGGGTCTGAGTTCCTGACCGGGGAGGGGGCCCACACGTCCTGCAGGGGAAGTGAGGAGGCTTAACCCCTGAGATGCCAGGGAATTCCAAGTAGTGGTTGTCTTTTTTTAACTTGGACATGGGCTAACTCCATTAGCCACATGTGGGATTTGCCAATAAAAAACTTTAAGTATTTTTAAATCACTGAGTAAGGGCATACAGGGACTTCCCTGGCAGCTCAGATAGTAAAGTTTAGGAAGATCCCCTTGGAGAAGGTAATGGCTACCCACTCCAGTATAATTGCCTGAGAATTCCATGGACTGAGGCGCCTCAGTCCACGGGGTGGCAAAGAGTCAGACATGATGAAGTGACTAATACAACAAACACAAGGAAGTACATTTTAGACATGGTGCCCTCAGTGAATTCCATTTACCTAAGAATATACATTTTAAATGAGATGAATGATGGGTTAGTTAAGTCATAAATTATACACATTAAATTTTTTTTCATCAGAAGGGGGGGGGGGACCTCCATCTTTCCCTATCTTGGGGCCCGCCCTCATGACCTCATCTAACCCGGATTACCTCCCAAAGGCTCCATCTCTAAATACCATCACATTGGGGTTTAGGGCTCTAGCCCATGAATATGAGGAGGACACAGGCATTCAGTCCATCCAAGAAATGCAAGAGATTTGTTGGGGGAGATGCTTGTGGAGGATAAGAGGAGAGGGTGGGAAGCAGTAGATGGCAGGGCGCCTACAGGCATAGCTCCTGGCTGACGCTTGTGCCAGGGTGGGTAGAGCTTGAGAAAGAAGAATCTCATTCTGTGGAGTGGTCCGCACTCGGGTTCGGGCGGGCCGATGGGGAGCCCTTCAGCCCCAGCTGCTCTAAGAGGAGTCGCACATGTGGCAGAAATGGCCCCACTTTTGTGCCCCTCCGTTGCTCAGCCTGTGGCTGGATAAGTCTTGAGGAAGTGTGGCCTCTGGGGAGGGCAGGGGTGGATTCAGAGAGTGGCAGCTGGAACTTCAGTCCTGTCTTGTGTTCCCAGCAGCAGGACATTTGAGCAGCATCCTCATGGCTGCGGCAGCAGGGTGGCTCTTATCCTTGCTCTTGTCCACACTGGGGTCTGAGTTCCTGACCGGGGATGGGGCCCACACCCCCTGCAGTGGAAGTAAGGAGTCTTAACCACTGAAATGCCAGGGAATTCCAAGTAGTGGTTGTCTTTTTTTAACTTGGACATGGGCTAACTCCATTAGCCACATGTGGGATTTGCCAATAAAAAACTTTAAGTATTTTTAAATCACTGAGTAAGGGCATACAGGGACTTCCCTGGCAGCTCAGATAGTAAAGTTTAGGAAGATCCCCTTGGAGAAGGTAATGGCTACCCACTCCAGTATAATTGCCTGAGAATTCCATGGACTGAGGCGCCTCAGTCCACGGGGTGGCAAAGAGTCAGACATGATGAAGTGACTAATACAACAAACACAAGGAAGTACATTTTAGACATGGTGCCCTCAGTGAATTCCATTTACCTAAGAATATACATTTTAAATGAGATGAATGATGGGTTAGTTAAGTCATAAATTATACACATTAAATTTTTTTTCATCAGAAAGCTAAGTTGCCAGTACCTCTGAAGTCTGGTTTATGTTCATTATATCATATCATGCTATTGCTTCTGTGTTGTGATTTTTAAGTCCTTTTAAGGAGCATCAGAAGTCAGCCCCTGGGAACAGTTCCAGCCTCCCTCCTCTTGCAGAATTTGGGATTTGGCACCTGGGAAGTCTCTTTAGCGAGTGGCTAGGACTTGTGTGAGTGACCAGTGAGGGTGAGAGTGTTTCCCTGTGGACACTTTTTCTTGGCTATCATTGCAGAAACCTCTGCCAAAGAAGGTCTGCTGCTTTGGTGTCAAAGGAAGACCGCGCCTTATAGAAATGTGAACATTCAGAACTTCCACACCAGGTGAGCACTCAGGGGTCCTTATAGTCCTTCTAGAATATGAGTGGGTGGGGAGATCAGTGTTTACTTAACTCCAGTGTCTCCTCCTGTCTGGGGGGCATTTTCTCTGTCAGAGAACTCAGACTCTTGAATGGTTGATGGTTAGGGTCCTTCAAGGGAAATCATTGGATTGAGGCTTGGGAGACAGTATTCTTTGTGAGCCTCATTGCAGGGACGTGGCAGGAATGGCTTCTCAGTGACAAGGAGAGACCAAAGCAGGGTCTGCATGTCCCAGGTACAAGCTCCACCCTGTCCCTCTGGTCTGTAGGGCCCAAAAGATGACTTCACAGATAGATTCGTAGACTGGGATTGAATAAAAATTAAAAAGGCATGTGTGAAAAAATATAGGGAACTGAGTGAAGGAAATCCAGAAACAATCTGAGAGCATGATTTTTGTCTCTTGCTTCAGTCTTTTTTTTTTTTCCCTCCTGCAGATATTTGTCAGGTATTTATATTTTCTCCCTTTGTATGGTGGGATACCTGTATTCCCCTCTTTGTGTACTGTGATCCCTGCCTCCATAGATGAGAGAAAGGAAATGAAGGATGCAGATGAGCCCCCAGGGCTAAGTGGGGAGGTTCATCTAGGGAGATAAATATTATTAGGGCCTGAGCACACACTGATGAGGAGGTGCCTAAGAATATACATTTTAAATGAGATGAATGATGGGTTAGTTAAGTCATAAATTATACACATTAAATTTTTTTTCATCAGAAAGCTAAGTTGCCAGTACCTCTGAAGTCTGGTTTATGTTCATTATATCATATCATGCTATTGCTTCTGTGTTGTGATTTTTAAGTCCTTTTAAGGAGCATCAGAAGTCAGCCCCTGGGAACAGTTCCAGCCTCCCTCCTCTTGCAGAATTTGGGATTTGGCACCTGGGAAGTCTCTTTAGCGAGTGGCTAGGACTTGTGTGAGTGACCAGTGAGGGTGAGAGTGTTTCCCTGTGGACACTTTTTCTTGGCTATCATTGCAGAAACCTCTGCCAAAGAAGGTCTGCTGCTTTGGTGTCAAAGGAAGACCGCGCCTTATAGAAATGTGAACATTCAGAACTTCCACACCAGGTGAGCACTCAGGGGTCCTTATAGTCCTTCTAGAATATGAGTGGGTGGGGAGATCAGTGTTTACTTAACTCCAGTGTCTCCTCCTGTCTGAGGGGCATTTTCTCTGTCAGAGAACTCAGACTCTTGAATGGTTGATGGTTAGGGTCCTTCAAGGGAAATCATTGGATTGAGGCTTGGGAGACAGTATTCTTTGTGAGCCTCATTGCAGGGACGTGGCAGGAATGGCTTCTCAGTGACAAGGAGAGACCAAAGCAGGGTCTGCATGTCCCAGGTACAAGCTCCACCCTGTCCCTCTGGTCTGTAGGGCCCAAAAGATGACTTCACAGATAGATTCGTAGACTGGGATTGAATAAAAATTAAAAAGGCATGTGTGAAAAAATATAGGGAACTGAGTGAAGGAAATCCAGAAACAATCTGAGAGCATGATTTTTGTCTCTTGCTTCAGTCTTTTTTTTTTTTCCCTCCTGCAGATATTTGTCAGGTATTTATATTTTCTCCCTTTGTATGGTGGGATACCTGTATTCCCCTCTTTGTGTACTGTGATCCCTGCCTCCATAGATGAGAGAAAGGAAATGAAGGATGCAGATGAGCCCCCAGGGCTAAGTGGGGAGGTTCATCTAGGGAGATAAATATTATTAGGGCCTGAGCACACACTGATGAGGAGGTGCCTTGCTGTTCCTGCAACACGCTGTCAGGGTGAGAGGACCTGGACAGGCTGGACCTGCCAGGTGGATGTCAGAGGCTCTGTCTGGGCTTCCACTCAGCTTCTTCTCTTCCTCTGACCCAAGATGGCCCCAAGCCCTTCAGTGATGTAGGCCCTAGGGTTTCCTTCTCCTCCAGTCCTTGGAGGCCCAGGACTCTTGCTCCTGGTCTTCAATGAACCTGCTGGTCATCACTGGGGAGCTCGTAGCCTCCCCAGGATGACTGGGAATAGTTAGTGCTGGTGTCTCTGGGCAAACAGACTGGAAATCCAGATTCTCCCTACTACGTCCCTCAGGTGCTTACACGTCATTGCCTTACAACAAACAGACACACACAACAAAAATAGAAAAGAACCTTATGAAGAAGGATGGAGGAGAATTTCAGAGTGTGCTGAGGAGTGTGCTCTTGGAGGAAAGTGTACTCTTGGAGGAAAGTGTTCTCAGTGTTTCGCGATGGACTGTCCTTGTGTTCTGTCTGTTGGGCAGATTCTCGGGTCAGGTCTAGATTAGAGACTTGGGAGGAGAGAAAAAGGAGGAAGCTGAATCTGCCGGGCACGGAGAGAGGATGGGGACAATGGGAGAGGCATCTCCTCTCTGTCCCTGCTGGTTCTTCCTGCACAAGGCAGGAAAAACGAGATGGGGAGGGAGCCCAGGCAAGGCTGAGCCTGAAGCCACAGACGGAAATGAGACTATCTGTTAGCAGTCCTCTGCAGACCCCACAGGAGAGACAGGTGTTCCCAGGGAAGAGGCCACAGTGCCACTGGGTAGGGAATCGAGGGAGAAACCTGGGGCTCCGGGTCCCAGATTCCAGGCCAGCATATGAGCGAAGGCAGCTCCGTGCTGCTGCTACTGCCGCTTCTCCATTAACCCGATTTCCTGTTTTTCCCGACCATGACCGTCATGCAGCTGGAAAGATGGCCTTGGACTCTGTGCGCTCATCCACAGACACCGGCCCGACCTCATTGACTACTCAAAGCTGAACAAGGTCATTCGGGGGGCCCAGCATGCTGTGTCCACCCTGCCCCCAGCATGTCGTCCTGAAAGTGAGCCCATCAGCCCTGAATTCACACCAACACCCCAGCTGCCACTAGCATGCCATCCTGGCTAGCCCTGGGGTGAACGCAGGAAGGGTGACCGGGACAATGCTCACCTGTCATTTTAGGGCAGGACAAGAGCTGGAGCCAAGTCACATTATGATATATTTGTTGTATTGGTTTGATTTACTGTGAAAACTTTATAATATGTTTATTAGGGATTTTGCATTCCCAGGCTGACTATAGGAGAAGTGAAGTATCTATTTGGGGAAGGGGGTGTAGATACCCCAAACCTTCTGTTTAAATTCCCTTCACCTTTTCTGAAGGGTTCATTTGCTGACATATTTACTCAGAGTCGATTAGCTTGTTTCTCACAGAGAGGACGCTTCATAATTACCTTGCTATTGATGTAGGGTATTAGTTGGACCCTTAGAAAAGAAGTTTGGGCGAATCTCTTTTCCTCTCTTTTCAAAAAA
Organism: Tragulus kanchil; assembly: GCA_022376925.1. Taxonomy (NCBI): domain Eukaryota; kingdom Metazoa; phylum Chordata; class Mammalia; order Artiodactyla; family Tragulidae; genus Tragulus; species Tragulus kanchil. Next base: position 98,244,689 of record JAIOJX010000005.1, on the reverse strand, counting down.
TTCAGCTTATGAAACTTTTTGTTTCATTCTCCCTTTAAGCTTAAGCTTTATTGTGCTGAAGTTTTAAATAGTCTGAGTTCTTTCTTTAAAATAGTTTGCACATGTGATCTTTAATGGAAAAAAGTAATCCTGGTCCCTTCGAGATCTTGCAGCAGACAGTCCATCTGGTCAGTAATAAGGACATGCAAAGACTTGACGCCCCATGACCATTCCTGCCAGGGGCATCGGGCACCTCTCCCTAAGCTGCTGGTGTGCTTGGCTGGCCGTGCACCTCGAGTCGCTGTGTTTGGTGTGGAATCCGGTCTTGCTGCATGCTGTTCTCACCGTGTGAGCTGGGGGTGGGTGGAAGAGTGTGCTGGTTTTTGCTACCTTGCAGTTGTCACATGCTCGCCACCCCTCCCCTGGCCTGGCTTCACTGACCATGGGGTAGCATGTGAAAAATGTACCTGGGTCCTGAAGATGAGAACTGTGGCGCTCGAATGAAGACGGCCAAAGGGAATGGGCAGCCAGAGTTTTTCAGTTTCCCCAGGTGTATATTCTCATCCCAGAGTTATTTTGAAAGGTAGACAGTGTATATTTTTTTTCAGTTAGCTATGGCTCATTTGCAAAATGAGAGGAGTGTACTAGATAGACCTGGTTTTATTTTAAGGGTCAGTTTTTAGTGCTAAGTGCTCAGTTACTCAGTCATGTCTGACTCTTTGCAGCCCCATGGACTGTAGCCCTCCAGACTCCTCTGTCCATGGAATTGTGCAGGCAAGAATACTAGAGTGGGTTGCCATTTCTGTTACTCCAGGGGCTCTTCCTAACCCAGGGATCGAACTCGAGTCTCTTGTGTCTCCTGCATTGGCAGGTGGATTCTTTACCACTAGTGGCAAGTTTTTATTGCAAAAGGTCAATAGTTGTAGTAATTGGCTACCTATGATGAGTGAAAAAGTGATAATAATTAACAATAGTAGTTCATACTTTGATAGCTCTAGATTAGACAGTAAGTATATATGTATATATGTATTAATGTGTATCATACATGTGGATATTACATACATTAATGTTTTATATATACATGTGTATGTTAATATTAATGCATATATTTTATTTATATTATGCATACACAAGGGCTTACCCAGTAGCTCAGTGGTAAAGAATCTGCCTGCAAGGCAGGGAACCAGGAGGTGTTGGTTCGATCCCTGGGTTGGGAAGATTCCCCATGGGGAGGCCATGGCAACCCACTCCAGTATTCTTGCTGGGAAAATCCTGTGGACAGAGGAACCTGGTGGGTTACATACAGTACATGGGGTTGCAGAGAGTCAGACATGATTGAAGCAACTGAGCACGCATGCACATACATACACAAATAGTCTTTCAGACTTCATAATACACGGTAAACCACATAATATAATGTGCCTATAAAGTAGGTACTCTTATTATCCCAGTTTTACAGATGAAGAAGAGGAGAATTTCATAATCTGCCCATGGTCACATATCAGTAACTGAGCCAAGAAAACACTTAATTGCTGCATTTTATCTCTTTAAGTCACAATCTAAGTGAGATACTATTCACAAAGTCTCCAAGTCATTACTCTGTTTTTAATGCTGAAATTTTTCTTTTCTGTTAAGAACAAAAAGAAACTTTTACTCAGCTATTTGGCCTTATAAATATTTGTGTTAAAATATGCAACCAAGGGCTTCTCCTGGTGGTCCAGTGGGTAAGGACACCGCCTTGCAGTGCAAGGGGCGCCGGTTCCATCCCTGGCCTGGGAAGATCCCACGTGCCGCGGAGTGGCTGGACCGATGTGTCCAATTACCGAGCCGGAGCTCTGGAGCGCATGTGCCCAGAGCCGGCGCTCTGCAACGACAGAGGCCACCGCGATGGGAGGCCCACAGGAGCCAAAGAACAAAGACGGATGAAAATAGAGAAATGAAAGACCAATAGAAGTGGCCCGCCTGCTCCCCTCCCTCCCCAACCCGACCCCCACCCAAAATAAATAAATAAATAAATCTTAAAAAAAAAAAATGCAACCAAGACTCCCTTTATTATATGGCTACTTTTAATAAAAGGATTATATTGTTTGTGAAGAGAACATGGAGTTGGAAAATTGTTTTGCCTGAAATGATAGCTAACTCCAAGAGGTCAGGAGACTTGCTTTGGTTTCTTCCTTGAGCACTGTGTGTTTTTGAAGGCTGCATGTTTTAAATGTTTCACCATATTAAAATGACTGTGCTCATGTAAAACATGGCAGTTTCTGAAATGTTTAAATGACTTTGATGTTAAAGTTTATAGTCATCCCTGGTCTAACCCTACTTCTCATTTTGATTTTTCTGTCTTACCTTCTTTCATCTCATTTCAGATTCACAGTACTTAATCTCTTTAGAAGATGAAAACAAGACATGTTAAATTCATCTTTTATTTTTTCAGTATTTCAGTTAAAAACCTCTGGTTGCATATGTTTTGTTATGATACGTATCTATTTAACCAGTTTTACCTTGGAAGACAAATGTAGTCATAATAACAAAAATTTCATCACAGTTTTCATTTTCAGTGTTGTTTCTGTCATTTCTTTAATAATTAACTTTATTTCATATTCTAGAGCCGAATTTTGTTTTATGTGGCCATGTTGTAACATTCTTTAGTGATCTAATAGTTTCACCGAAACGTTGCTGAAAGCAGCCTTTTCTTGCATTTAAAACATAAATAAGGGCTTCCCCTGGTGGTCCAGTGGGTAAGGACACCGCCTTGCAGTGCAAGGGGCGCCGGTTCCATCCCTGGCCTGGGAAGATCCTATGTGCCGCGGAGCGGCTGGACTGATGTGTCCAATCACCGAGCCGGAGCTCTGGAGCGCATGCGCCCAGAGCCGGTGCTCTGCAACAACAGACGCCACCGCGATGGGAGGCCCGCAGGAGCCGAAGAACAAAGACGGATGAAAATAGAGAAATGAAAGACCAATAGAAGTGACCCGCCTGCTCCCCTCCCTCCCCAACCCGACCCCCGCCCAAAATAAATAAATAAATAAATCTTTAAAAAAAAAAAAAAAAAAACATAAATAAGCACAAAGTTGCTGTTGTACTAATCTCCTTGACTGCCTTCCAGATCTGGAAAATGTATGTTTCGTACTTCCTTTTATAATCATCTACATTTTTGTTATTAAGGGTTGAAAGTAAGCGGTAAGGTATCCACAGTGTTTTTCTTTTTCTTTTTTCCCTATCCATGAGAAAATATCTCACAACTGTCCCCCAAGCCACACAGTATCTGTTCTCTCAAACTTTTTGCTCACATTTTATAAATTGAAATGTGCATGGCTTGAGTGATTTCTATGTTATTTTTGATGTTGGAAGTGTTCGGGAAAAGGTAAGAGGAAAATCTTAGACTATTATGTGTGGATGCAGAAGTTTCATCCCCAAATGAGGTGTATATATATAAAAAAAATTCAGTAAGTCCTGTTAAAAAAAAAATGTTAAAAAACCGATTATGTTCTTTTCTATGCAGGATGACCCAATAGGAAATATCAACCTTGCCATGGAAATAGCAGAGAAGCACCTGGATATTCCCAAAATGTTGGATGCGGAAGGTGAGATGAAAATTGTGTTTGTTGATCAATAGAAAATCAAAGAGTTACAGAAAAACATGGGGTTCCCTATGTTAAAAACCTCTGGTTGCATATGTTTTGTTATGATACGTATCTATTTAACCAGTTTTACCTTGGAAGACAAATGTAGTCATAATAACAAAAATTTCATCACAGTTTTCATTTTCAGTGTTGTTTCTGTCATTTCTTTAATAATTAACTTTATTTCATATTCTAGAGCCGAATTTTGTTTTATGTGGCCATGTTGTAACATTCTTTAGTGATCTAATAGTTTCACCGAAACGTTGCTGAAAGCAGCCTTTTCTTGCATTTAAAACATAAATAAGGGCTTCCCCTGGTGGTCCAGTGGGTAAGGACACCGCCTTGCAGTGCAAGGGGCGCCGGTTCCATCCCTGGCCTGGGAAGATCCTATGTGCCGCGGAGCGGCTGGACTGATGTGTCCAATCACCGAGCCGGAGCTCTGGAGCGCATGCGCCCAGAGCCGGTGCTCTGCAACAACAGACGCCACCGCGATGGGAGGCCCGCAGGAGCCGAAGAACAAAGACGGATGAAAATAGAGAAATGAAAGACCAATAGAAGTGACCCGCCCGCCCCCCTCCCTCCCCAACCCGCCCCCCGCCCAAAATAAATAAATAAATAAATCTTTAAAAAAAAAAAAAAAAAAAACATAAATAAGCACAAAGTTGCTGTTGTACTAATCTCCTTGACTGCCTTCCAGATCTGGAAAATGTATGTTTCGTACTTCCTTTTATAATCATCTACATTTTTGTTATTAAGGGTTGAAAGTAAGCGGTAAGGTATCCACAGTGTTTTTCTTTTTCTTTTTTCCCTATCCATGAGAAAATATCTCACAACTGTCCCCCAAGCCACACAGTATCTGTTCTCTCAAACTTTTTGCTCACATTTTATAAATTGAAATGTGCATGGCTTGAGTGATTTCTATGTTATTTTTGATGTTGGAAGTGTTCGGGAAAAGGTAAGAGGAAAATCTTAGACTATTATGTGTGGATGCAGAAGTTTCATCCCCAAATGAGGTGTATATATAAAAAAAATTCAGTAAGTCCTGTTAAAAAAAAAATGTTAAAAAACCGATTATGTTCTTTTCTATGCAGGATGACCCAATAGGAAATATCAACCTTGCCATGGAAATAGCAGAGAAGCACCTGGATATTCCCAAAATGTTGGATGCGGAAGGTGAGATGAAAATTGTGTTTGTTGATCAATAGAAAATCAAAGAGTTACAGAAAAACATGGGGTTCCCTATGTTACAGCCACACATGTTATATCTGAAGCACTTTGGGTCCCTAAGAAGTTTCTGTCATTGGCCTCATAAGTATTAGAGTATTTCATGTGTAGCTAGTTCAAAATTATTTTTTAGAATCCTACTCAAAACCAAGCCAGCATGACTATAGTGAAAGGACTTGGGAAAAGGTTCAGCTTTGGCAAAGAAGTGAAACGCTTTGGTTTGTGATTTTCAATGGAAAGCTTCCTATTTTTTACTTTAAATTTGTTAACAACATAAGGTTACTTCTTTTTTTAACTGCATAGGGAGAAATAAATAAATCTCCTTGTGCTTTGCGATTCCACAAGGAAAAAAAAAACCTTCCTTCCAACTGGAAGTTATGGAATCACGATCTAGACTATCGAACAGTTAGCCGTCATGTGCCTCTTAGACTTTCATGTTTCATTTTTAATTTGTCCAAATTAAACTTAGTTTTGTTAGAGCGAGCACCTCTCAATATATTGCAGCTTAGTGGCTCTGAGGCTGGGAACTTTTCTCAGAACTTTCCGTGCCCTTTTTGTTTTTTCATTCTTTTTGTTTCTATTTATTTATTTCTTTTTTCTTTTTTTTTTCTTTGTTCTTACTGTGCCCTTTTTGTGAGATGAGTTTTTGGGAGTCTTGCCCTGGTACAGCATTGAAAGCACATACAGATGGACACCATTCACTTGCTTGGACCCATTTCACTTACACATGAGTCACTTCTCACCCGGCAGATACTTACTGAGCACCTACTATAGACAAGACCCTGGAGATGCTGTAGGAAATAATGAGATGTGTAAGACAGGGTCTGGCCTGCAAGGAATTTATATTACTGTGCTTGTTGTTAATCTTATTATTCTCTGTTGGTTCATTGCTTCTGCTAATTAGCATTGTTGGGGAAAAGTGAAGAACTTGATTCTAGTCACTTGTCAATCTTCTGTTCTTCTTTTTGGTGACTGCCTCATGGCTGCCCTAACAAAAGACCACTAATAGATGACTTGAAACAACAGAAATCTGTTCTTTTCTAGTTCTGTAAACTGTAACTCTGAAATAAGGGTGTTGGCAGGGCTGTGCTCCCTCCAAAGTCTGTAGAGGAGGACCTTTCCTTGTTCTTCCAGCTTCTAGAAGCCCCAGGTGTGCTTTGGCTCCTGGTAGCATGGCTCCAGTTTCTGACTCTGTCTTTATGGGACCATCTTCCCTCCGCATCTGTCTCTGTGTCATTTCCCTCTTCCTAAAGGACACCTGTCATCGTGGATTAAGGGTGCATCCTTCTCCAGCATGACCTTGTCTTAACTTGATCACGTCTGCAAAAGTCTGCTTCTAACAAGGTCACATTCACAGGCACCAGGAGGTAGGGCTCCACCTGTCATTTTTGGGAACAAAATACAACCTGTTCAGTGATCTGTCCATCAGGAGTCTCCTTTTGCCTGTGTGTTAATTTGGCCATTTTATCAAACACCTGCATTATTGTGTGTTGCACACACTTGAATACACTCTTTGGAATCTACTTACGTTTTTTTTTTACAAGCTCATTAGAGGGAGAAAGGCAACAATCAACTCTCGTCATAGAAAAGAGTATCTTTTTTTTTTCTTGTCCATCTGTCCTTCTGACGTCTGTTTACATTTGAGTGCTCTGTCCTTTAACCTTTCCATACAGTGAATACCTACAGAGAGTTTACCATGTGAATGAACAGCTAGGATACCAAAGAGAGGTAAAAATAGGTGACATTTAGTGACTTCATCTCTTCCTTCACTGCTGCCTCCCTGACTTCTGACAGAGGAGGGTGAGCTCGGCGTCACCCTCACCGTTGCTCTGGCAGGCTGACCGTCCTCTTGCTCCTGGGTCTCCCTTGGTCTCCCAGGCCTGGTCTGGACATATGTTCTGCTTGTCTTCTGAGTGCATGGGGTGTGCTGGCACTGTTCATTTCCTGCTCCTTGGTGACATCCTCGCCTCCTGTTACTTTTCTCTTTCTTTTCTTTTTTTAATGGTTCAGAAAATTGCTTATATATGATATTATTTTCTTTGCAGAGCCTGCCTCATGGCTGCCCTAACAAAAGACCACTAATAGATGACTTGAAACAACAGAAATCTGTTCTTTTCTAGTTCTGTAAACTGTAACTCTGAAATAAGGGTGTTGGCAGGGCTGTGCTCCCTCCAAAGTCTGTAGAGGAGGACCTTTCCTTGTTCTTCCAGCTTCTAGAAGCCCCAGGTGTGCTTTGGCTCCTGGTAGCATGGCTCCAGTTTCTGACTCTGTCTTTATGGGACCATCTTCCCTCCGCATCTGTCTCTGTGTCATTTCCCTCTTCCTAAAGGACACCTGTCATCGTGGATTAAGGGTGCATCCTTCTCCAGCATGACCTTGTCTTAACTTGATCACGTCTGCAAAAGTCTGCTTCTAACAAGGTCACATTCACAGGCACCAGGAGGTAGGGCTCCACCTGTCATTTTTGGGAACAAAATACAACCTGTTCAGTGATCTGTCCATCAGGAGTCTCCTTTTGCCTGTGTGTTAATTTGGCCATTTTATCAAACACCTGCATTATTGTGTGTTGCACACACTTGAATACACTCTTTGGAATCTACTTACGTTTTTTTTTTACAAGCTCATTAGAGGGAGAAAGGCAACAATCAACTCTCGTCATAGAAAAGAGTATCTTTTTTTTTTCTTGTCCATCTGTCCTTCTGACGTCTGTTTACATTTGAGTGCTCTGTCCTTTAACCTTTCCATACAGTGAATACCTACAGAGAGTTTACCATGTGAATGAACAGCTAGGATACCAAAGAGAGGTAAAAATAGGTGACATTTAGTGACTTCATCTCTTCCTTCACTGCTGCCTCCCTGACTTCTGACAGAGGAGGGTGAGCTCGGCGTCACCCTCACCGTTGCTCTGGCAGGCTGACCGTCCTCTTGCTCCTGGGTCTCCCTTGGTCTCCCAGGCCTGGTCTGGACATATGTTCTGCTTGTCTTCTGAGTGCATGGGGTGTGCTGGCACTGTTCATTTCCTGCTCCTTGGTGACATCCTCGCCTCCTGTTACTTTTCTCTTTCTTTTCTTTTTTTAATGGTTCAGAAAATTGCTTATATATGATATTATTTTCTTTGCAGAGCCGTTTTTGTAAGCGTCTTCTGGCAAAAGACTTATGAACTTTTTGGGTGTGGGGGGTGTGGTGGTCTAACCAACTCCCCACAGGATAATTACCCTCTGCGTCTTTGCCGCCTGTGTCCCGACTCACCACCCCCACAGCCTTGTACTAGTAGGTTCCTACTTCTGTCACTCTTTTACTGTAACGTCTTATACCATTCCTCCCCTCAGATCTTAATCCTTTTGGAGAATCCCCCCTCTTCCCCAGCTCCCACTGCTTCTGACGTTACTGCCTGTCATTTGTGATGATCTCTGAACTCCAAATGGGGATTTTTCAAGTGGCTAATTGGGCCACCCACCCATGAACCTGTAATAAACACTGGTGAGACTTCCTCATCTTAACTGCCTTCCATGCTTTTTAAAAGGTTGACCCCTGGACCCTCCACCTGTCCAGAGTGAAAGCGTACTGTTACGTGCACTCCATGGGATCCTGGAGGTCCAACTCCAGCCATGGATGTGACTGATTTATTTTGTTTAGGGCTCTTCTAGGCTGGCCGTGCCCTGCTCTCTGGCGTTTCTTTTTTTTTTTTTTTTGACCACTTCTATTGATATTTCATTCATTTATCTTTGTTCTTTAGGCCTGTGTGGGCCTCCCATCGCAGTGGCCTCTCTCGTTGCAGAGCACGGGTTCTGGGTGCATGCACTCCAGAGCTCCGGCTCGGTAGTTGGACACATCGGTCCAGTTGCTCCACGGCATGTGGGATCTTCTCAGGCCAGGGATCAACCGGCGCCCCTTGCACTGCGAGGCTGTGTCCTTACCCACTGGACCACCAGGGAAGCCCCTCTCTGGCATTTCTTAGAAGTGCACATAGAGTAAGGACTTTGCAAATGTGACTTCCTTGATTTGAGCCAAAGTTTGAACATCACAAGTATGTGGGCCAGGGGGAAGATTTGAGACTTTGGCTTCTCTGAGGAGCTCTTGGAACATCTGAGCAGTTAACCTTCCTTTTTTTATTTTTTTAAAGATTTATTTATTTATTTATTTTGGGTGGGGGTCGGGTTGGGGAGGGAGGGAGCATGGGGTGTGCTGGCACTGTTCATTTCCTGCTCCTTGGTGACATCCTCGCCTCCTGTTACTTTTCTTTTTTTTTTTTAATGGTTCAGAAAATTGCTTATATATGATATTATTTTCTTTGCAGAGCCGTTTTTGTAAGCGTCTTCTGGCAAAAGACTTATGAACTTTTTGGGTGTGGGGGGTGTGGTGGTCTAACCAACTCCCCACAGGATAATTACCCTCTGCGTCTTTGCCGCCTGTGTCCCGACTCACCACCCCCACAGCCTTGTACTAGTAGGTTCCTACTTCTGTCACTCTTTTACTGTAACGTCTTATACCATTCCTCCCCTCAGATCTTAATCCTTTTGGAGAATCCCCCCTCTTCCCCAGCTCCCACTGCTTCTGACGTTACTGCCTGTCATTTGTGATGATCTCTGAACTCCAAATGGGGATTTTTCAAGTGGCTAATTGGGCCACCCACCCATGAACCTGTAATAAACACTGGTGAGACTTCCTCATCTTAACTGCCTTCCATGCTTTTTAAAGGTTGACCCTGGACCCTCCACCTGTCCAGAGTGAAAGCGTACTGTTACGTGCACTCCATGGGATCCTGGAGGTCCAACTCCAGCCATGGATGTGACTGATTTATTTTGTTTAGGGCTCTTCTAGGCTGGCCGTGCCCTGCTCTCTGGCGTTTCTTTTTTTTTTTTTGACCACTTCTATTGATATTTCATTCATTTATCTTTGTTCTTTAGGCCTGTGTGGGCCTCCCATCGCAGTGGCCTCTCTCGTTGCAGAGCACGGGTTCTGGGTGCATGCACTCCAGAGCTCCGGCTCGGTAGTTGGACACATCGGTCCAGTTGCTCCACGGCATGTGGGATCTTCTCAGGCCAGGGATCAACCGGCGCCCCTTGCACTGCGAGGCTGTGTCCTTACCCACTGGACCACCAGGGAAGCCCCTCTCTGGCATTTCTTAGAAGTGCACATAGAGTAAGGACTTTGCAAATGTGACTTCCTTGATTTGAGCCAAAGTTTGAACATCACAAGTATGTGGGCCAGGGGGAAGATTTGAGACTTTGGCTTCTCTGAGGAGCTCTTGGAACATCTGAGCAGTTAACCTTCCTTTTTTTATTTTTTTAAAGATTTATTTATTTATTTATTTTGGGTGGGGGTCGGGTTGGGGAGGGAGGGGAGCAGGCGGGCCACTTCTATTGGTCTTTCATTTCTCTATTTTCATCCATCTTTGTTCTTTGGCCTGTGTGGGCCTCCCATCGCAGTGGCCTCTGTTGTCTCAGAGCACCGGCTCTGGGCGCAGGCGCTCCAGAGCTCCGGTCGGTCATTGGACACATCGGTCCAGCCACTCCGCGGCACGTGGGATCTTCCCAGGCCAGGGATGGAACCGGCGCCCCTTGCACTGCAAGGCGGTGTCCTTACCCACTGGACCACCAGGGAAGCCCCAACCTTCTTTTTCCCACAAAGATTTAGTGTACACTGCCAGACCCAATGAGAGAGCCATAATGACTTAAGTCTCCTGTTACTATCATGCTTTTCCATAGAAGGTAAGGATGTAAAACACAAGTCACCTTTCACTCTTCACCTTCTGTGTCTTGATTTTTTTTTCAATTGTTTTTCTCTTTTTCGCCTGACTCCTCAGAGTAAAGAGATCCATCTGGTTCCAAGGAGGCAGTTGTTTCTCCTTTTTTTTTTTTTTTTTTTAAAGATTTAGTTGTTTCTCTTTTTGAGTCTAGTTTTCTTTGAAACTTACTTTCTGTACATGCAACAAACATCCATTCATGTCTGTTTTCCAGAAGATTCCATGCTGTTGCACAACCCTACATCCTAGTAACATTCTCTGGAAACGCAACAATGAGCTTTCACCTTAGGAAATTACATGGCACCTTTTTAACTGCATTCTGTCCAGTGATTGAACTGAGTCTAAAGTTAGAAAGTCTTAATAATTCAGCCAAAAATTGGGTGGCCAAGGTGAGGAAGGAAGGGTATGTATCCCTGTGTTCTCTTTTCTCTCTCTCTGGTGGTTTTCTTGGCAGCTCATACAATGGTGGCAAGAGTCATAGTAATATTAAGTTCAAGTTGCATATATCCATCTATTTAGGTGTCGTTACTCTGGGTGGTTTCTCTCAGTGATATGGTAAGTATGTATAGAAGGAGTAGAAAATGTGCCATCTTCAATGAACTTCATCCCTGCACAAGGGAAGGCCATGCACAGAGCAGAAAGCCAAGGATTATGAGGGAGGTGTGGGGAAGCAGTGGCTGAGATGGGGACAGAAAGGTCTGCATGTCCTGCACATTCTATTGGTCTTTCATTTCTCTATTTTCATCCATCTTTGTTCTTTGGCCTGTGTGGGCCTCCCATCGCAGTGGCCTCTGTTGTCTCAGAGCACCGGCTCTGGGCGCAGGCGCTCCAGAGCTCCGGTCGGTCATTGGACACATCGGTCCAGCCACTCCGCGGCACGTGGGATCTTCCCAGGCCAGGGATGGAACCGGCGCCCCTTGCACTGCAAGGCGGTGTCCTTACCCACTGGACCACCAGGGAAGCCCCAACCTTCTTTTTCCCACAAAGATTTAGTGTACACTGCCAGACCCAATGAGAGAGCCATAATGACTTAAGTCTCCTGTTACTATCATGCTTTTCCATAGAAGGTAAGGATGTAAAACACAAGTCACCTTTCACTCTTCACCTTCTGTGTCTTGATTTTTTTTTCAATTGTTTTTCTCTTTTTCGCCTGACTCCTCAGAGTAAAGAGATCCATCTGGTTCCAAGGAGGCAGTTGTTTCTCCTTTTTTTTTTTTTTTTTTTTAAAGATTTAGTTGTTTCTCTTTTTGAGTCTAGTTTTCTTTGAAACTTACTTTCTGTACATGCAACAAACATCCATTCATGTCTGTTTTCCAGAAGATTCCATGCTGTTGCACAACCCTACATCCTAGTAACATTCTCTGGAAACGCAACAATGAGCTTTCACCTTAGGAAATTACATGGCACCTTTTTAACTGCATTCTGTCCAGTGATTGAACTGAGTCTAAAGTTAGAAAGTCTTAATAATTCAGCCAAAAATTGGGTGGCCAAGGTGAGGAAGGAAGGGTATGTATCCCTGTGTTCTCTTTTCTCTCTCTCTGGTGGTTTTCTTGGCAGCTCATACAATGGTGGCAAGAGTCATAGTAATATTAAGTTCAAGTTGCATATATCCATCTATTTAGGTGTCGTTACTCTGGGTGGTTTCTCTCAGTGATATGGTAAGTATGTATAGAAGGAGTAGAAAATGTGCCATCTTCAATGAACTTCATCCCTGCACAAGGGAAGGCCATGCACAGAGCAGAAAGCCAAGGATTATGAGGGAGGTGTGGGGAAGCAGTGGCTGAGATGGGGACAGAAAGGTCTGCATGTTCCCCTGCCTCTTGCAAAGGGACACGTCTTGCTCACAGCCACAGTGGCAGATGACCTGATCCAGTTAAAAGACAAGAGAGGACAGGGCCCGACAGGTCCTCAGGGAGTGGTAACCAGCTCTGATGGGTGCCACATGAGTTCCCAAAGGAATGCCTTGTCTGCACTCAAAAAAAAAAAAAAAAAAAAGTATCTGTGGGGAGGAAGAAGCCTTTGGTTTGACGATGCTAAAAAAAAAAAAATGTGCTGGTTGAAAGCATTCTGTTCACAAGTGTTAGGTCTGTACAGCCTTCCTTCCTATGGGTGGTTACGACTGCAGACCTGAGAAACACAGAAAATTGAGGGTGAACCAGTTTGTTCTTCCCTTTGTTTACCCTGGTTTCTGCTCTTCATCTGTGTGTGTGTGTGTTCTCTGTGTTATTTTTCCCTCCCTCAGACATTGTGAATACTCCCAAGCCCGATGAAAGAGCTATCATGACATACGTTTCCTGCTTCTACCATGCTTTGCGGGCGCGGAGCAGGTACTTAAACCCCCGTCCATCCGGTGGCCGTGCTGCTCTTGTGCATTGGTTTTAGTTGTATGTGTGCGTGTGCGCACGCGTGCATACCTGGGTGTGTGTCTGTGCACTTCACATCTTACCTGGGACTCTTTCTGAGTGTTTTGTAATAACCTAACATGGCAAGTTCCAAACTGTGAATGCTTTTTTTTTGTTTAACAGCTTTACCTTTAGCTTCCTAAGTGTTCTTAGCTCTCTGTCCTTCTAAGGTATTGCTCAAATTTCACTAGTCAATTGTGGGAAATATTTGTGCTTTAGGAAAAACAGAACCATGAAAACTGAGTTGCATTGATTGAGCAGTGAAGTGGGATTTGACCAGGAGGAGCAAACACCTTTCCAGGGCCCCTTTCTGTTAATAGTTCCTTCTCCTCCTCCTGGATGGGCTTCACTGTTCAATGACCTGTTCAAACATCTTGCAAGACAAATATGAGTGTAACTTTAAGGATAGTGGCTTCACGTTCAGAAAAACCATGAGAAAAATTATGAGGGAGGTGTGGGGAAGCAGTGGCTGAGATGGGGACAGAAAGGTCTGCATGTTCCCCTGCCTCTTGCAAAGGGACACGTCTTGCTCACAGCCACAGTGGCAGATGACCTGATCCAGTTAAAAGACAAGAGAGGACAGGGCCCGACAGGTCCTCAGGGAGTGGTAACCAGCTCTGATGGGTGCCACATGAGTTCCCAAAGGAATGCCTTGTCTGCACTCAAAAAAAAAAAAAAAAAAAATGTATCTGTGGGGAGGAAGAAGCCTTTGGTTTGACGATGCTAAAAAAAAAAAAAAATGTGCTGGTTGAAAGCATTCTGTTCACAAGTGTTAGGTCTGTACAGCCTTCCTTCCTATGGGTGGTTACGACTGCAGACCTGAGAAACACAGAAAATTGAGGGTGAACCAGTTTGTTCTTCCCTTTGTTTACCCTGGTTTCTGCTCTTCATCTGTGTGTGTGTGTGTTCTCTGTGTTATTTTTCCCTCCCTCAGACATTGTGAATACTCCCAAGCCCGATGAAAGAGCTATCATGACATACGTTTCCTGCTTCTACCATGCTTTCGCGGGCGCGGAGCAGGTACTTAAACCCCCGTCCATCCGGTGGCCGTGCTGCTCTTGTGCATTGGTTTTAGTTGTATGTGTGCGTGTGCGCACGCGTGCATACCTGGGTGTGTGTCTGTGCACTTCACATCTTACCTGGGACTCTTTCTGAGTGTTTTGTAATAACCTAACATGGCAAGTTCCAAACTGTGAATGCTTTTTTTTTGTTTAACAGCTTTACCTTTAGCTTCCTAAGTGTTCTTAGCTCTCTGTCCTTCTAAGGTATTGCTCAAATTTCACTAGTCAATTGTGGGAAATATTTGTGCTTTAGGAAAAACAGAACCATGAAAACTGAGTTGCATTGATTGAGCAGTGAAGTGGGATTTGACCAGGAGGAGCAAACACCTTTCCAGGGCCCCTTTCTGTTAATAGTTCCTTCTCCTCCTCCTGGATGGGCTTCACTGTTCAATGACCTGTTCAAACATCTTGCAAGACAAATATGAGTGTAACTGAAATAGTGAAGGGATAGCAGTGTTAAAACTTCAAAAAAAAAGCACACCCCTTAACACAGACATCCCGAGGGACATCATGTTTCTCCATCTTCCCCTGTTTCTACCTCCTTCTTCTTCTTGTATCTCTGCTTGCAGAGTTCTGATAGATGGAATTGCACAAGGGGTGTATTATTTCTATGATCTCCTTAAGACCATCACCAGCAAATGGTGATAACTGGAAATTGGCCCCATGAGGGTTTCAGAGGCAAAACATGGGACCGGGCAGAAAGTCTGAAAGCTGAATGGGTCTCACGGTCATGGTCAAACGCACTTACTTGGCCACTCCCAACTCAAGCTGCATACAAAAGGACAGTAGAGAATTATTGATACCTCAGTAGCTGTTCACGTGGGTTAAACAAAGTCATAAAATAGGTTCTGTCCTGAGGAAGATTCCCAGCTAACACATTATACGTGTTCATTTTGGGAGAAGAGGGCTTCCGTGAGCTCACGGCAGGGACAGGTCTATTCGGGCCTAGTCCTCTCTGCTCTGATATCTAATGTGATTGGAGAGTTCTTGCCCCGGAGTTGTGAGGTCAGTTAGAGCAGTGGTCCCGAGGGACTGATTTCATGAAAGACAATTTTTCCATGGACTGGGGGTGATGCGGAGATGATTTCAGGATGATTCAAGCACATCTCATTTATTGTGCACTTTATTTCTATTATTATTACATCAGCCCCACCTCAGATCATCAGACACTAGATTCCAGAAGTTGGGGACCCCTGGGAGGGCCCAGGTAGATGCCCAGGGACCAGAGGTTTTTGTTTCCTCAACCCATCAATTTCTGTTACTAACTTGTTCAATGTTCCACAAAGCTCATGTTTTCGACTAACGCTAATCTCCCCATTATTCCCTACAGTATATTCAGCCTGCCGTGTAAGTCTCTGTGAAACTGTCCCAGAGGAGTGAAATGACCCATAGTGGGAAAGAGCCATGTCCCTCAGGCTTACCCTGCCATCACCCAGAACCTGCACCGTTCACGGCACATGCCACCCTGTACCCCGCCCTGCCGCCCTCCGCCTTGTGTATGCACACCCTGTCGACAGAGCCGTCCCGTTTACCTATTGTGTTTTACAGGCTGAGACAGCGGCTAACAGGATATGTAAGGTTCTTGCTGTGAATCAAGAGAATGAGAGGCTGATGGAAGAATATGAGAGGCTAGCGAGTGAGGTAAAGGAAATGGGTCCCATGTCCTGTCCATTCCGCCCGAGGGTGACGCAGAGGGTGAACACGGATTGTGTCAAGTATTTTTTTCCTTTGCATTTTCATCTCAGATAGAATAAAGTAGGAACCTACACTCACTCTTAGCACAGGAAATGGGACCGGGCAGAAAGTCTGAAAGCTGAATGGGTCTCACGGTCATGGTCAAACGCACTTACTTGGCCACTCCCAACTCAAGCTGCATACAAAAGGACAGTAGAGAATTATTGATACCTCAGTAGCTGTTCACGTGGGTTAAACAAAGTCATAAAATAGGTTCTGTCCTGAGGAAGATTCCCAGCTAACACATTATACGTGTTCATTTTGGGAGAAGAGGGCTTCCGTGAGCTCACGGCAGGGACAGGTCTATTCGGGCCTAGTCCTCTCTGCTCTGATATCTAATGTGATTGGAGAGTTCTTGCCCCGGAGTTGTGAGGTCAGTTAGAGCAGTGGTCCCGAGGGACTGATTTCATGAAAGACAATTTTTCCATGGACTGGGGGTGATGCGGAGATGATTTCAGGATGATTCAAGCACATCTCATTTATTGTGCACTTTATTTCTATTATTATTACATCAGCCCCACCTCAGATCATCAGACACTAGATTCCAGAAGTTGGGGACCCCTGGGAGGGCCCAGGTAGATGCCCAGGGACCAGAGGTTTTTGTTTCCTCAACCCATCAATTTCTGTTACTAACTTGTTCAATGTTCCACAAAGCTCATGTTTTCGACTAACGCTAATCTCCCCATTATTCCCTACAGTATATTCAGCCTGCCGTGTAAGTCTCTGTGAAACTGTCCCAGAGGAGTGAAATGACCCATAGTGGGAAAGAGCCATGTCCCTCAGGCTTACCCTGCCATCACCCAGAACCTGCACCGTTCACGGCACATGCCACCCTGTACCCCGCCCTGCCGCCCTCCGCCTTGTGTATGCACACCCTGTCGACAGAGCCGTCCCGTTTACCTATTGTGTTTTACAGGCTGAGACAGCGGCTAACAGGATATGTAAGGTTCTTGCTGTGAATCAAGAGAATGAGAGGCTGATGGAAGAATATGAGAGGCTAGCGAGTGAGGTAAAGGAAATGGGTCCCCGCGGTCCTGTCCATTCCCGCCCCGAGGGTGAGACGCAGAGGGTGAACACGGATTGTGTCAAGTGTTTTTTTTTCCTTTGCATTTTTCATCTCAGATAGAATAAAGTAGGAACCTACACTCACTCTTAAGGATTGTTCATCTTGTAGTCACTTAATTACAGGCACAAAGGTAATGCTGCTGGTTGTTCCAAGCATCACAAGGCACAGAGGTATTTTGTCTGTTACAAAGAGGTAATAGGATGTGATTCGACCCTCAGCTGTCCTCCCCCAGGGTTGGACTCCCCTAGATGACATCACGTTCCTTGTTTTTCCCTGCTTCATGGACTCCTGGCATCATGTTGGGTGTACTCCATATTTAGAATCCCAGCTCCACTCAGTAGCTGAGGATTTGAGGAACATGCACAGCCCATAGTGAGAGGAGAGAGGATCAACCTTGTGTGTGTGTTTAAATATCTAGAGGGAACTTTGGGGGGGTTGGGGGAGCAGGTAGAACCCTCCGTCCAAGATATTTGAGCCCAAGTTTCCAGGATGCTTTCTACAGCTCTTCAGCCTGGTTCTTGGTTAGACTAGCACTTTCCATGCTTCTCTTCTTTTTGTTCTTATTATGGCATAAATGTCGACTAAACAGGACTAGGCAAGCCATGTGATTCAGTGGTAAAGAACCCGACTGCCAGTGCAGGAGATGCAGGAGACTTGGGTTCGATCTCTGAGTCAGAAAGATCTCCTGGAGAAGGGCACAGCTATTCACTCCAGTACTCTTGCCTGGAGAATCCCATGGACAGAGGAGCCTGGCAGCCTGCAGTCCATAGGACCACAAAGAGTCAGACACAACTGAGCACACACACAACAAAAACAAAACAGGACCAGAGTGACATCTATAGCCACTTCCTCTCTAGATTGAACTCAGTCACAATGACAGTATTGGAGACCAAATAATGTTTGCTCTGACTTACTTTGGTTGACGTTTGGCCAGTACTGGGCAAAACATCAGGACACTCAGAATCAACTTACCAAATAGTGGTGTGTGTTAGTCCAGGCTATAATGATACTGCTTATATTTTCTGCTGCTCTGGGGAAATTCCATTTGCAGCCTCATTTAATGCCGGTGATCAGCTTCAGGGCTGAAGTATGACCAGGACCAAAGGACAGATGCTCCTCAGTGATGGTAGCCTTCACTTTCTTACTTGGTCCTTCATTTATCCTCTTCAGATAGACTGTGTGGGGCATGTGTAAGGCCTTGATGGTTGATCAAGAGAAGGGGGCATACTTTATCCTTGGGATGAAGTCACTGCCATTGCCATTTTCACTTTCATCCTGTGGATTTCCTTGAAAACTAGCTATTAAGTTAAGATGTATTTTGTCATGGAGTCAGTTCCAGATTTATGGTGCTTTTGTCTAGTAAGTAAACCCATTAGATTTGGGCTGCTTTAACTAGCAATACATTTTAAGTTAAACCGAATTCTTTCCTGATTTTATTCCACCATGTGAAGTTTTTTTTTTTTTTTATTCATTTGAAAGCTCCATCCAGCATTTGTCTGCTCATGTCTGGTCCCCGAGTTTCCTGTAAATGTCTCATCTTTGTAAAACACACCTCATGCTGACTCAACCTGTGCGTGGTGTCATTGGGATGAAGACAAGTGGTCCCAGGTGGTCACTGAAATCTCCATTTGCACCTTCCTTAGATGGGATTGTTACAGACTTCTGTAATCTTGGGAGCTTTCTGTCAACCTAGTCACAATTGTTAGCTGCCACTGTTTTTTAATTGGGGGGCAGTTTTCTGGTGTTTTCAACACTCTTATGTGTGTGTGTGTGTGTATATATTTTGGGGGCAGCTTTTGGAATGGATTCGGCGCACGATCCCCTGGCTAGAGAACCGGACCCCTGAGAAAACAATGCAGGCCATGCAGAAGAAGCTGGAGGACTTCCGGGATTACCGCCGGAAGCACAAGCCTCCCAAGGTGCAGGAGAAGTGCCAGCTGGAAATCAACTTCAACACCCTGCAGACCAAGCTGAGGATCAGCAACAGGCCGGCCTTCATGCCCTCCGAGGGCAAGATGGTGTCGGTGAGTAGCACCCGGACCTGGGGGCAGCCTGCTATTTTATTTTTCCATTAAGTCCCTCTTCTGATTTGCCACTGAAAGGAGGCTCACTGTAATTGTGACCCTGTGGCCACTTTCTTCTGCGTGTGTTCTCTCTGCCGTCAGGTAGTTCTTGACTCTCACTGGTGTTGCTGCCTTACACAGAGCAGGCCTCTCAGAGACAACTGCTGATGCTGGTCCCTCCTTCGCCTCCCCGCCTCCAGGTGGACCAGCATCTCAGTCACACACCTCTACTCCCTCCTATTAGTACCTCCCTGTTTCACCTTCTCCAGGGCTTAGTCCTGTGTTCACCTCCCTGTGCATCATCGGTTTCTCCCACTCTTCTGAATCTTTCGCATCCACATTAGGAAGTGCTCTAGAATCTGCCAGAGGAGAATGAAGACCTCCTATGATCCTCATCTCTCTACAGCAGCTTCCCTGTTTCCCAGTTCCCTTTGCAGCAGGACACCTGAGCAAATTCTTTATGGCACTGGTTTGTGGTTCCTTCCTGTTCCTTTACTTCTTTTACTCTTCAACCTGCAGTGAGTAATCCGGCTTCCACCCCCACCGCCACAGAGACTCTTCGGTTCAAAGTCAGCAATAACCATGTTGGCATCCCAGTGATCACTTCTATTTTCATATTCTCTGTCGTTGTGACCATGGGTTCCTTGAAACTCTTTCCACTCTTGAACTTAGCTGAGTTCCTCCTTCCTGACCACCGAGGCCTTCCAGTCACTGCTCACAGCTTTGCCTTCTCCCCCAAGGCCATAGGTGGATGGTTCCTGGGTCAAGGGATGCTGACCTTCTTTTCAGATGCAAGTGCTCTCATCCAGACTTGTGGCTTTAAATGCCCATTCTAACAGCAACATCTCTCAAAGCCTGCCTCTCCAGTTCTGATTTCAGTTCCAGGTTCATATGTCCATTTGGACGTCTCAAAACCTAACAATCAGGAGTCTTCTGCAGTGAGCTCTGAGTAAACAGCTACGTTCCTAAATCCCCAGACCCAGGTGTCATCTCAGTTCCTCCCCTTCTGTCACTTTCTTACATCTGGTTCCTCGGTGAGTCCCACTGTCTCTGAGTCCAGATCATGTCTTAAACCTGAGCCTTTCCACCTCCTCTACCATTGCCTGTTCTAAGCCACCAGTGCCTCTCCCTTGACCCTGCAGTAACTCTCTAACTTGCTTGTCTTGTTCTTTTTCCCCTAAAAGGCATTCTCTACATAGCAGCTGCCATCATCTTTTTGTTAAAATTTTTTTTGTGGCATGTGTGATCTTAGTTCCCCATCCAGGCAGGAATCATACCTGTGTCCCCTGCATTGAATCTTAACCATTGGACCATCAGGGAAGTCCCCATCTTTTTAAAACACAAATCAGAATATGTCTGCTTTCTTCTCAAAAGCCTTGAGTGACTTCCTAAAATAATCCAGATCGCTTTTTCAGGATCCAATATGGTCTGACCCCTACCTCACCCTGCTGACCGTGTCTCTGGCTGTTCTGCCCCTCACCCATCTGTGGACATGAAACCTGCTATGGCCCTTCCTAAGCCCAGGGAGCACCTTCTCCTCAGGCCTTTGGCTCATCCCTCACTTCATCATATACCTTTCCATCTCTGAGGTCTGGGCTCAAATACCACCTCCTCAGAGGCATCTCTACTCAGTAACTTGCCTAAAAGAACCACTCCCACCTGCTGTCATCAGTATCACTTGACTGTAAGTTGGTTTTCCTTTGCAGTGTATCACTGTCAGAAATAGGAGTTTCACTTGTTTAATTCCTTGTTTATTATCTTTCTTCCCCCAAAATCATGAAAGCCACACAGGGGCCCAGAGAACTTTACAGGCTCTGTTCATTCTTATATATCAAATGTTCCCATGATGCCTGGTGCATGCGTGATGCCCAGGAAACAGCTGATAGCCAGTAGAGTTTCTCAAGATGCAAGTGCTCTCATCCAGACTTGTGGCTTTAAATGCCCATTCTAACAGCAACATCTCTCAAAGCCTGCCTCTCAGTTCTGATTTCAGTTCCAGGTTCATATGTCCATTTGGACGTCTCAAAACCTAACAATCAGGAGTCTTCTGCAGTGAGCTCTGAGTAAACAGCTACGTTCCTAAATCCCCAGACCCAGGTGTCATCTCAGTTCCTCCCCTTCTGTCACTTTCTTACATCTGGTTCCTCGGTGAGTCCCACTGTCTCTGAGTCCAGATCATGTCTTAAACCTGAGCCTTTCCACCTCCTCTACCATTGCCTGTTCTAAGCCACCAGTGCCTCTCCCTTGACCCTGCAGTAACTCTCTAACTTGCTTGTCTTGTTCTTTTTCCCCTAAAAGGCATTCTCTACATAGCAGCTGCCATCATCTTTTTGTTAAAATTTTTTTTGTGGCATGTGTGATCTTAGTTCCCCATCCAGGCAGGAATCATACCTGTGTCCCCTGCATTGAATCTTAACCATTGGACCATCAGGGAAGTCCCCATCTTTTTAAAACACAAATCAGAATATGTCTGCTTTCTTCTCAAAAGCCTTGAGTGACTTCCTAAAATAATCCAGATCGCTTTTTCAGGATCCAATATGGTCTGACCCCTACCTCACCCTGCTGACCGTGTCTCTGGCTGTTCTGCCCCTCACCCATCTGTGGACATGAAACCTGCTATGGCCCTTCCTAAGCCCAGGGAGCACCTTCTCCTCAGGCCTTTGGCTCATCCCTCACTTCATCATATACCTTTCCATCTCTGAGGTCTGGGCTCAAATACCACCTCCTCAGAGGCATCTCTACTCAGTAACTTGCCTAAAAGAACCACTCCCACCTGCTGTCATCAGTATCACTTGACTGTAAGTTGGTTTTCCTTTGCAGTGTATCACTGTCAGAAATAGGAGTTTCACTTGTTTAATTCCTTGTTTATTATCTTTCTTCCCCCAAAATCATGAAAGCCACACAGGGGCCCAGAGAACTTTACAGGCTCTGTTCATTCTTATATATCAAATGTTCCCATGATGCCTGGTGCATGCGTGATGCCCAGGAAACAGCTGATAGCCAGTAGAGCCCAGTCTCTGAGTTGTTTGGGGGCTGAGTCACTTCGAGGTTTCAGCTTCTAGTAGCCAGAAGATGAAAGCCCTGCAAACTTTTGTCCACATCTGCAGAAGTCTCAGGTTTCTGTTCACTGATGAGAATGACCATCTTAGTCTTAAAAGAGCTCAACGATAATGAAGACATTTAGCAGCCAGAGCGTGGGAATAGTTATTTGGGGCGGGTGAGGGAAGGACAAGAAGACACCAAGGAAACTGTTGTCAGAGGTCATAGAGGGGATTTTAGTGAGGCCCAGGGGGCCAGGGTATAATGGCCATGCCATGCTTGTCCACCACCATCCCAGGACATTGCGGGCGCCTGGCAGCGGCTGGAACAGGCGGAGAAGGGCTATGAGGAGTGGCTGCTGAACGAGATTCGGAGGCTGGAACGCGTGGAGCACCTGGCTGAGAAGTTCCGGCAGAAGGCCTCCACGCACGAAACCTGGGCATACGGTGAGTCCACGGGGTACTCCGGGGTTGAGCTCTGGACAGAGCCACGTGCGCAATGACCGCTGTGCCTGGCACCTGTGACCCTGCAGGCAGTTGTCCCTGCGCTTCTCAGGTTTGCTGTCCCAGGTACTACAGTTCTTCGGGAGATGTGTGTGGGGAATTCCCTGGTGGTCCAGTGATTAAGACTTGGTGCTTTTACCACCACGGCCCAAGTTCAATCCTAGGTCAGGGAACTAAGATTCAACAAGCTGCACTGTGTGGCGAAAGGGGGAAGAGAAAGTGTATATGAAGATGGATGTTTTTACAGAACAGTACATTCTTCTCATACTTACCTACATGGCTAGGCCTCATCCTCCTTAAGGCCCAGCCTCCTCCTGACTCCCCCTGCTTTCTTCTGTCTTGTTTCCACGAGCATCTGCTTATTCCTAACTGTGGATCAGACATCCCTGGCCCAGATACTAGCTCCTGCAGACAGAAGGTTGCCACAAAAGCAACAGAATTTCACACTTACAAAATCTGCTTGCAAAGGAAGAACATGAGTGTGGTTTTCTATAGTCCTGACTCCATTGTTTCACTTAGATTCATCTTCTCCTTTCAGACTTTGTTCTACATACCTGTCCCCACAGGTGTGATGCTATGGTCATAGTATCTTTCTGGCTCTCTGCCGATTTGTTTGCTGAGCTAGAAAAACAAAACATCCCCTCATCACATGATAATCTGTTTTGAGAAAGGACAGGGAAGTTTCCCTCATCCGTTGGGTTTCTTTTGCTGTTGTGTTGCCTGATCATCCGTGTTGCACAGCAGGACGGTCCTAGGCACAGACATGCAGCAAGCAGGTTGGCATCCCTGTGCTGATACCTTCCAACTGTGCACCCTGGATGTGTTCGCATCTCTCAGGGCCTCAGCTTCCTCTCCAAAGTAGGCTAACAGGCATCATTCCTTCTCAGGGTTTTGATGAAGTTTTAATGAGTTCATATTTATAAGGTATTTCAGTTGGCCTTTGGCAGATAGTCAGTGCTATGTTGTTATCATTAAATATGTGAACATCTGCTTTCCATTTCTAACTTTGTGGAATTAAATTCTTAAAGGTCATCAACCAGGGAATAAAAATGGGTCCAGTTATAAACACAGCAGTTGCTTGACTTAAAAACTATTTGTGGGGAAAGAGTTTCAGATAGAAACTTTTCTCTTATTATTAGAAAAAAAAATCACAGGCTGCCTTTAACCTCATTTTAAAAATGAAGTTTTCAGACAGGAAGAATTGGGCTAATGGTTGAACCCATAGGCAGACAAATAAGAGTACAAGCGTTATATCTAACAATCCCAGGTAATTTTCATGGGCTAGTAATTACTAGCTTAACTGAGCATCACACAGGAAAGTCAGATAGTTGCTTAGGAATAACACATACTTGTTATTTAGAATGTGCTTAGCGTGCTTTCTGGGCTTTCCAGGTGAAGCTAATGGTAAAAAACCCACCTGCCAACGCCAGAGACATGAGACTCCGGTTCATTCCCTGTGTCAGGAAGATCCCCTGGAGGAGGGCATGGAAACCCACTCCAGTAATCCTGCCTGGGGAATCCCATGGATAGAGGAGCCTGGTGGGCTGTAGTCCACAGGGCTGCCAAGAGTTGGACACGACTGAAGCAACTGAACATGCATGCTTTCTACTCTTCCAGAACACAGAGGGAAGAGTGACAGCCTGAATCCCAGCTGAAAGATCGCCTCTGCCTCTCTAGGGCTATCCTCTCGCTTCCTCCTCTTGGTTCTCTGGGATCACCCAGGACTTTTCAGAGAGGCCTCAGGGCGACACTACTCACTCTCCCTTGCTGCAACCCTTGCAGGCAAAGAGCAGATCTTGCTGCAGAAGGATTACGAGTCAGCGTCTCTGACGGAAGTCCGGGCTCTGCTGCGGAAGCACGAGGCCTTCGAGAGTGACCTGGCGGCGCACCAGGACCGTGTGGAACAGATCGCGGCCATTGCGCAGGAGCTCAAGTATGTGTCACCTGCAGGCTGCTGTTGACATCGAGCCCTGGGTCCAAGCAGGGACTCTATGGAGAGCTTCTCCAGGCATTCCCAGAGTGGGGCGGGGGACCCTGCCTGTCCTGTCCTGTCTGGAATGTAGATCCAAGCCAGAGGACACTGTGATGGGACTTGTCCTGCTTCTTTTCTAAACTTCTTATTTTGTATCAAAGTATAGCCGATTAACAGTGTTGTGATAGTTTCAGGTGGACAGCGAAGAGACTCAGTCAGTGACACCCAAGTATCCCTTCGCTCCCGGCCTCCCTCCAGTCCAGGCTGCCACATACCATTCAGCTGAGTTTCTCGTGCTTTGAGTAGGTCTTCATTTTTTTAAAAAAATGTGCTGTAACTAGGCAGACCAAAAATAAGAGTACAAGCGTTATATCTAACAATCCCAGGTAATTTTCATGGGCTAGTAATTACTAGCTTAACTGAGCATCACACAGGAAAGTCAGATAGTTGCTTAGGAATAACACATACTTGTTATTTAGAATGTGCTTAGCGTGCTTTCTGGGCTTTCCAGGTGAAGCTAATGGTAAAAAACCCACCTGCCAACGCCAGAGACATGAGACTCCGGTTCATTCCCTGTGTCAGGAAGATCCCCTGGAGGAGGGCATGGAAACCCACTCCAGTAATCCTGCCTGGGGAATCCCATGGATAGAGGAGCCTGGTGGGCTGTAGTCCATAGGGCTGCAAAGAGTTGGACACGACTGAAGCAACTGAACATGCATGCTTTCTACTCTTCCAGAACACAGAGGGAAGAGTGACAGCCTGAATCCCAGCTGAAAGATCGCCTCTGCCTCTCTAGGGCTATCCTCTCGCTTCCTCCTCTTGGTTCTCTGGGATCACCCAGGACTTTTCAGAGAGGCCTCAGGGCGACACTACTCACTCTCCCTTGCTGCAACCCTTGCAGGCAAAGAGCAGATCTTGCTGCAGAAGGATTACGAGTCAGCGTCTCTGACGGAAGTCCGGGCTCTGCTGCGGAAGCACGAGGCCTTCGAGAGTGACCTGGCGGCGCACCAGGACCGTGTGGAACAGATCGCGGCCATTGCGCAGGAGCTCAAGTATGTGTCACCTGCAGGCTGCTGTTGACATCGAGCCCTGGGTCCAAGCAGGGACTCTATGGAGAGCTTCTCCAGGCATTCCCAGAGTGGGGCGGGGGACCCTGCCTGTCCTGTCCTGTCTGGAATGTAGATCCAAGCCAGAGGACACTGTGATGGGACTTGTCCTGCTTCTTTTCTAAACTTCTTATTTTGTATCAAAGTATAGCCGATTAACAGTGTTGTGATAGTTTCAGGTGGACAGCGAAGAGACTCAGTCAGAGACACCCAAGTATCCCTTCTCTCCCGGACTCCCTGCAGTCCAGGCTGCCACATAACATTGAGCTGAGTTTCTCGTGCTATAGAGTAGGTCTTCATTGGTTGTCCATTTAAAATATAATACTGTGTGCATGTCCATCCCATACTGCCTGTCCCTTCCCCCCACCCTTCCACCCTGGCAACCATAAGTTCGTTTTCTAAGTCTGTGAGTGTATTTCTGTTTAATAAGTTCATTTACATCATTTCTTTTTAGATGCCAGCTATAAGGGATGTTATAGGATATTCCTTCTCTGTCTTACTTCACTCAGTATGATAATTGCTAGGTCCATCCTTGTTACTGCAAATGGCATGATTTCATTTTTATTTTCATGGCCAAGGTTCTGTTTTTTTTTTTTTTCTTCATCATCAGTATTGACACTGACTTTTGCTCTGGCCCTTTGGTTGTGGTAGTGTCCCTGTGACCATCTGTCAGGCACCACCCCCAACCCCAGCACAGGCAGCTCCACTTCCAGGAGGAAGAGAAACAAGTATGCAGGACAAGAGTGCAGCTCCCAAAGGCGGCCTCCCCCAGGCCTGGGTGCACAAGATGGGACCGCGTTGTTTGCCCAGAAACCAAAAGCAAGACACTTCCACAGGAAGAGATGTTAAGGCCCCACTTCTTTGCTTTGTCATCAAATAAGTGCTGTTTCATCATGTTTTTTATTTTATGGGAGGAGTAGCATGAGCTTGAGCTCAGGCTGGTGTAAGTCCCAGTGGGCATTGTACGTCCTACAGGTCTAGATGCTGTCCCTGACTATGGCCGCCCTTCCAGAGAGGAGCTGCTCTGTTGTTTCTAAGCCTCTTTTTTTTTTTTAAGTCCTGCCTCTTTTTTTGTTTTTTTTAAGTCCTGCTTCCTTTTGATAAATACAGAATTCCATTCTCTACTTCTCTGTCTCTATCAATTACTGATAGATCTGCACAGTTTTCAGAGGCTGTCACATAATAATAGCTTTAAACCATCAATAGTCAATGTTTATTATACTCTGTTACATTTTTTTAAGACTCCCATGTACCTCCCTTTTGACTGGAGCAAGCTTCTTAATTAACAGAGATGGCCTCTTTTTAAGAGCATCTTCTTATTCAGCCTTTCCCAAGTATATTCTTAATTATTTGTAGTCTTCATATCCAATTTGTTCGCTGTATTTCTGGCCTCACTGTTAGCTTATTTCTCATCCTTCTTGAGTGTTGGCTTTCTGGCTGCTTGTTAGCAATTACAAATAAAAATGAAGAGAGAAACAGAAGCAATTTAATGTTCTGTCATAGCTCCCATAAGTAATTTAAAATGGTTTTAAGTGTTGCTCATAAAATATAAGTAATAATTTTATATTGTTATTATCCCTGGTGTCCCCCCTGTGTATTTCTTTACACAGTGAAGAGAGAAACCACAGAATCTAAACCTGTGGTCATCTTACTATTATTAGTCTCTCTTTCCTTTTTACCTTTTCGAAAATAATGAATGTTTATGTAGTTCTCAAAGTACAAAAAAAGTCTGCACAGCTATGCAACTATGCAAATCCTAAGTCCTTGAAAGCAGGCATATGTAGAGCTAGCATCTGTGAATTAGAAAGAGGGAGAAATGTACACCCTAATGGTAACTCTGGGGAGATGTGATTGATGTCTCCATTGTGGATCAGTAGAAGGTTTCTAGGTCTTTATTTTTAAAATCTTTCTACTCTTTAATAGTTACATTTGAAGAGCCATAGCCTTTTTACTTTGTATTCAGGGCTGTGCACATTGCTGGTGCATTTTGGTTGGTTTTGATTTTCTGGTTATAATTATCGCAGGATCTCAGTCCATCTCAGTTAGTAAAGTGTGTGTGTGTATGTGTGTGTACAAAGCTGCTTTTAAGAACTGGATTCTTTAGGTGATAGGGAGCTTACCCACAGAAAGGTTGCTCAGATCGTAACACATGCATCTCCTTTATTTAGGAACAATAACATTCCATAAAGATAAGTTACTATTATTGAAGAGAATAAAAACCTAGTAACAAATAACCGTTAACTTAATTTAGAGTCGAAAGAAGGAATAAACTTAAGTATCAAGGAAATTAATTTGGTCTTTTAAGAGGGAATTTCATAAAAGCCTCACTTTGGACCATTTTGGAAGAAGTTGCCTGAAGATGTTCTTTAAATCTCCCTGAGTCTTGCTTTCATCTTAACTAAATGAGCAGCTAAATTTTGTCCAGAATTCAAACTTTCTATCCCCAAAGATACCAGGTTTACCTTCTAGTCAAGAACTTGCTTGAATGGTAAGTTCATATTATCTCATCTAACGAGGATGCAGGGGAGGGTTGGTAGGAAGAGAGACTGTTGAGTGAGAAATCCTTCCATTCCTGCTGTCATCGAAGCTGCATAAGACGAGTCAGAGTGCTTGTCAGAAGAGGAAGGGCTCGGACTTCCCTGGTAGCGCAGTGGTAAAGTGTTTGCCTGCCAATGCAGCAGACATGGGTTCGATCCCTGATCCAGGAAGATCCCACATGCGGTGGAGCAACTAAGCCCGTGAGCCACAACTATGGAGTCTGTGCTCTAGAGCCTTGGAGCCACAGCTATTGAGCCCATGTACGGCAACTACTGAAGCCCATGAGCCCTAGAGCCTGAGTTCCACAGCAAGAGAAGTCACTGCAACAAGAAGCCTGCTCACCTCAACTAGAGAGTAGCCCCAACTCCTTGCAACTAAAGAGGAACATGCAGCAGCCCTGAAAACTCAGAATAGCCAAAAATAAATAAATTAATCAATTTAAAAAACAAAGAAGAAGAGGAAGGGCTTGGTCCCGCTGGCCGCAGAGTCCTGGCACCCCCGTCCCCTACCTTCCCCCAGACATGGTCCTCCCTCCAGCCTGATGCCCTCTGAGAGGAGCCAAGGACACAATGGGGTGCAAACTGATCCTCCTTCCCCTCCCTCCCCCATGACTCATTTGATGTCCCCGTCACTCTGACTTCAGCACAGCCCCCGGGACTGTCCTCCAGGTCAGATTCTTGGCTTCATTTACAGGTACATCACCACTTAAAAATAATGCACTCTGGGGGCCCAGCCAAGAAAATGAAGACAGAATAAAGTTAGCCCAACAGGTTGAGAGGACAGCATTTCTCTCTGTTTAGAAATTTGTTGACCAGCAAGAATTTTTACTAATTCTTCTGTGATCTATCTGAGGATAGTAACTGTGTTTGTGATGCTGATGATGAGCAAAACCCTAAAATACCCTGCTAATTCTCCATCAGATCTTTTTTTAATTACTACCTGTTTATTTTGAGCCCATGTCCACTTCAGGTTATCTGGGAAAGTTAATCTTTATTTCCCCTTTTAATAGTGAACTGGACTATCACGATGCTGTGAATGTCAATGACCGCTGCCAGAAGATCTGTGACCAGTGGGATAGGCTGGGAACGCTGACTCAGAAGAGGAGAGAGGCCCTGGAGGTGAGGCTCAAGCCACCTGTTGGCGTGACACCTTCTAATAGAGGCTCTTTTATTAAGTCACTATTGCTCATTTTGTTTTTCTGTGGTATGATGTGCATAATCCCAAACACATTGTCTAGGGACTTACCTCGTGGTCCAGTAGGTAAGACACTGTGCTCCAAATGCAAGGAGTCCAGGTTTGGTCCCTGGTCTGGGAATAGATCCTGCATGCTACAACTAAAGAGCCTGTGTGCCACAACTAAGACCCAGCACAGCCGATTAAATACATATTAAAAAAACAAACACAAAACCCATCTAATGAAAGGAGCTTCTACAGAGAATATGAAAAGCAGAACAAGGGAAATGGAAAGTTGTTAGTTTTGTGCTGTCATTTTTCCATACAGGAATGACATGTCCTTTTGCATTAAAAAAATGAAAATCCAGTGGTAATGAGATAATGGTGTAAATTCATTTTGGGTGAAGTAGCAATGGCAGTGAATTTCCCAAAGTTCTTACCTAATTGTAAGTTGACCTGGAATGGAGTCAAGGAATAAGGAGGACAAGAAGTTGAGATATTCAAAGGAAAGATGGCCACATGTGTTGAAGTAAGGGAAAATGTGTGTGAAACAGAATCAAGATGAATCCGGCCTTCTTTGAGTATAAGACTAGGAGAGATAACAGTAAGTGGCTGGTTTTTAGCTGAATCTAATTGTCTCTTGGGATTTCCCCTGTGGCTCAGTAGTAAAGAATCCACCTGCCATGTAAGAGATGCAGGAGACTCGGGTTCAGTCCCTGGGTTGGGAAGATCCTTTGGAGGAGCGCATGGCAACCCACTCTGGTATTCCTGTTTGGAGAATCTCATGGTCAAAGGAACCTGGCAGGCTATCTAATCCATGGGATGGCAAAGAGTTGGAAAGAGCTGAAGTGACTGAGTAACATCCACACAATCATCTCTCACCATGGAAGACTGAGACAACACGAAGGAAAGAACAGTTAGCAACTTTCTGAGTCTTTTCACCCTGACTCTTATGAAACTTGTAACACATACAATACCAGGCTTCCTCAGTCCCAACCAGGTGTTAATATATTCACCTAAAAAAATAAAAAGTTGAGGGAAAGGAAGGACAGGCGTGTGACTGAGAGCTCAAATAGTTTTGAACAGGAGGAAAAATGAGTCTAACTATGGAAGAGTTTTAGATACCAGACGCCTCCCTGCCTGCTGTCCATCCATCCTCTCTGCATAGGAAACAAGCCAAATATTCTCTGTGGCTTGAAGCCTTGTGCTTTCATATGCCGAGAAAGGTAGAGCGGTTCTCCAACTTAAATCCTGAATGAAGATTTAAGAACATAAAACTAGTTTCTCCTGTCATGTCTAGGTAGGTGCCATCTCTGTTGGGAAAGGCATGGTATTGATCTTAAAATGAGGAAGATACCCTGAATTTTCTGTAAACCAGCATGGTTAGGGAATCAGTCCTTTAACTTGTATAGTGGCACTAGTGGTAAAGAACCAACCTACCAGTGCAGGAGGCATAAGAGACACAGGTTCGAACTCTGGGTAAGGAAGATCGCCTGGTGGAGGACATGGCCACCCACTCCAGTAATGCTTTAACTGAAAGCCAAGTTACTCTATATCATATGTGGATTTTCAGTTTTCAAAAGAGTAACCCTGTCGGGACTTTGCTGGCAGTCCAGTGGTTAAGAATCCACCTGCCAGTGCAGGGGACATGCGTTTGATCCCTGGCCCAGGAAGATTCCACATGCAATGGGGCAACTAAGCCTGCACCGTAACTACTGAAAGTGCACTATAGAGCCTGTGCTCTGCAGCAGGAGAAGCCTGAGCACCACAATAAGGGGTAGTCCCCTGTTCACCTCAACTGGAGAAGGCGAATGTGCAGCAACAAAGATACAGCCAGCCAAAAATAGATAAATACATAAATAAAAATTTAAAAAATATAAGAGTAGGGCTTCCCTGGTGGTCCAGTGGGTAAAGAGTCTGCCTTGCAGTGCAAGGGGCACCGGTTCAATTCCTGGCCTGGGAAGATCCCATGTGCTATGAAGCGGCTGGACCAATGTGTCCATTTACGAGCCAGCGCTCTGGAACACATGTGCCCAGAGCCAGTGCTCTGCAACAAGGGAGGCCGCTGCTATGGGAGGCCCACACAGGCCAAAGAATAAAGATGGATGAAAATAAATAAATAAAATAGCAATAAAAGAGGCCAAAATAAAAAAGGGGGGGGGGCATTTAAAAAAATACAAGAGTAGCATGTAGTAGAGTATTTTAAATACTTTCAGTACACTGTGACTCTGGATGTTATTAAATCCACCTCTGATTCAGAAGGTAATTTCAGAGACCTGGAGGGCTCGACCTAATCCTTTGGACATCAGTTAATCTTTTGTATGCACATACTAATAATGAGAGGACTGTGGTGAACAAAATGTCAGATAATACTTTGTTGCTCTGGAATATATCTGTACATGTTCAGAGAACTTTTGTGATTTTATCTATGATAACACTGGCTTCCATTTAATCTTCAGAGAACTGAAAAGTTGCTGGAAACCATAGATCAGCTTCACCTGGAGTTTGCCAAGAGAGCTGCTCCTTTCAACAACTGGATGGAAGGCGCCATGGAGGATCTGCAAGACATGTTCATTGTCCACAGCATTGAGGAAATTCAGGTGACTGAACCCAGCTCTGTACTCCTACTACTAGAAATGAGTGGTGATTTCAAAAGAGCCCTCTCTTTTGTTTTGTCTCATTTTTTAATTAAGAAAAATGTGGCTAGGATCATCCTTGGTAGTCCAGTGGTTAAGACTCTGAGCTTCCCTTGCAGAAAGCAGGGGTTTGATTACTAGTCAGGGAACTAAGATTCTGCATGGTGTGTATTGAGGCCCCACACAGACACACACACAGACACACACACACACACACACACACACACACACACACACACACACACACATGGTTACAAACCCAATGGACCCTTTGACCTTTAGCTTAAAAATGTGTACACTACTCCAAAGAATATGTCTAAAAGGGTATGTTCTTTAAAACAGAATGTGAAATCCTATGAGCAGAATAGACACGTATGCTCTTGAACTTAGTCACAGCAAGTTATGAATTTACTGGCTGCTGAGTTACCTGCTTTGCAATGTTTGCGTATTACTGTTCATTAAAATCTATAGAGTTTTGTCAGACGGTAAAGCATAAACCCCCCATAAATCAGCACCTTCTGCCTCCCACAAACCAAAATGTTCTGCTTTTTAATCTCTTCTGGAGCATCAGAGTTGCAAATATGACTTTAAAGTGATTTGGGGAGAAGAGTTCCTCTCAAGTAGCCAGGACCCAGTTTATTTGGAGACCATTTGACATATAATGGAATAAAAAGAGGACTTTTGTAGCATGTAGTAGAGTATTTTAAATACATACAATGTTTAACCACCTCTGATTCAGAAGGTAATTTCAGAGACCTGGAGGGCTCGACCTAATCCTTTGGACATCAGTTAATCTTTTGTATGCACATACTAATAATGAGAGGACTGTGGTGAACAAAATGTCAGATAATACTTTGTTGCTCTGGAATATATCTGTACATGTTCAGAGAACTTTGTGATTTTATCTATGATAACACTGGCTTCCATTTAATCTTCAGAGAACTGAAAAGTTGCTGGAAACCATAGATCAGCTTCACCTGGAGTTTGCCAAGAGAGCTGCTCCTTTCAACAACTGGATGGAAGGCGCCATGGAGGATCTGCAAGACATGTTCATTGTCCACAGCATTGAGGAAATTCAGGTGACTGAACCCAGCTCTGTACTCCTACTACTAGAAATGAGTGGTGATTTCAAAAGAGCCCTCTCTTTTGTTTTGTCTCATTTTTTAATTAAGAAAAATGTGGCTAGGATCATCCTTGGTAGTCCAGTGGTTAAGACTCTGAGCTTCCCTTGCAGAAAGCAGGGGTTTGATTACTAGTCAGGGAACTAAGATTCTGCATGGTGTGTATTGAGGCCCCACACACACACACACACACACACACACACACACACACACACACACACACACACACACACACACACATGGTTACAAACCCAATGGACCCTTTGACCTTTAGCTTAAAAATGTGTACACTACTCCAAAGAATATGTCTAAAAGGGTATGTTCTTTAAAACAGAATGTGAAATCCTATGAGCAGAATAGACACGTATGCTCTTGAACTTAGTCACAGCAAGTTATGAATTTACTGGCTGCTGAGTTACCTGCTTTGCAATGTTTGCGTATTACTGTTCATTAAAATCTATAGAGTTTTGTCAGACGGTAAAGCATAAACCCCCCATAAATCAGCACCTTCTGCCTCCCACAAACCAAAATGTTCTGCTTTTTAATCTCTTCTGGAGCATCAGAGTTGCAAATATGACTTTAAAGTGATTTGGGGAGAAGAGTTCCTCTCAAGTAGCCAGGACCCAGTTTATTTGGAGACCATTTGACATATAATGGAATATAAAGAGAAAATACTTTTAGGTCCTTTTTTTTCTATAGAATATGTCATCAAAAAAGAATACAGATATAAATGAAATGCGAAAGGTTGGGATTTGAATCCAAACCAAGGAGCAGGAATTCCTGCCAAGTAGCGCTCTAGAAGGGTTTGCACCTGGATGTAAAGAAAGGGGAAAGAAATTACGTCCTAGAACATGGCCTTTGAAAGAGGCCATGACCGTGTCTGTTGCATGCACTCTTAAGCAGAGGTTGACAATCTAAAACTGTTTGTTTTTGGAATTAGTGAGACATCTAAGTGTGCTTTGGAAGCCATACTTGATACATGAAGTCGTCTCTTAGTTTAGTGAAAGAGGTACTGGCAACTGATTGGTTTCAGTATCTGAACTGAGTGTTAGCATCACTCTGGAAGGTGGTCCACGTGGCATTTACATACAACTGAACATAAGGAGCTGCTGTCTCACACATTAGGGTCCAGGGACAGGGTTGTTAAGTGGAGGCTTTATAAAGCCTAAGGGAAAGGAGTTGGCATCTGTGGCCTTTCCTTTTGCGGGAAAGGGATGTACTTCCTGGTGATCTGTAGATATAAAGGCAGAAAATGTTACATTGCTTTTGAGGGGCTAAAGGTAAACCTGGTCATTAGGAAGAGCAGTTAATTTAAGTTCTGTACACTACTGGCGAATAAGACCTAAACAATAGCTGGGCTTCATGATGAAATCAAACATGATTTTTAGAAGACAAATTTTTTTTAAGACCTTGGATTAGTAGCCACCAGTGAGTCATCAGGAGGTCTTTTTTCTCCCCTAGTTTTGAGAAACTTGACTTTTGTGCACCAGATAGCTTTTTAAAACATCTAGAATTTGTCATTCACTGGAGAGTCCCACAGTTATAAAGTTAATTATACTCATGCCTAAGGGAATGGCGAACCTGTAAAATTCACACCGAAGTAAGTTGGGTTTTCTCTGTTTTGTCTCGGACTTAGAGCTTGATCACTGCCCACGAGCAGTTCAAGGCCACGCTGCCCGAGGCGGACGGTGAGCGGCAGTCCATCCTGGCCATCCAGAACGAGGTGGAGAAGGTAATCCAGAGCTACAGCATCAGGATCAGCTCTAGCAACCCCTACAGCACCGTCACCGTGGCGAGATCCGGTCCAAGTGGGACAAGGTGGGTGACAGAGGTCAGGGAGCAGGGAAGATGGGTGTGGGCTGAAGTGGGTGTTCTTGAAGCCAAGATGGGGGGAAGGTGAACCTCTGGGAGAGTTAGAGTGACTCCCTAGTGATCAGGCCTGTGCTTCATCCCAAATTTCACAGCTGTGTTGAAAGAGAAACTGAGACATAGTAACAACTATAAAAAAAACGTCCTAGAACATGGCCTTTGAAAGAGGCCATGACCGTTTGGCATGCACTCTTAAGCAGAGGTTGACAATCTAAAACTGTTTGTTTTTGGAATTAGTGAGACATCTAAGTGTGCTTTGGAAGCCATACTTGATACATGAAGTCGTCTCTTAGTTTAGTGAAAGAGGTACTGGCAACTGATTGGTTTCAGTATCTGAACTGAGTGTTAGCATCACTCTGGAAGGTGGTCCACGTGGCATTTACATACAACTGAACATAAGGAGCTGCTGTCTCACACATTAGGGTCCAGGGACAGGGTTGTTAAGTGGAGGCTTTATAAAGCCTAAGGGAAAGGAGTTGGCATCTGTGGCCTTTCCTTTTGCGGGAAAGGGATGTACTTCCTGGTGATCTGTAGATATAAAGGCAGAAAATGTTACATTGCTTTTGAGGGGCTAAAGGTAAACCTGGTCATTAGGAAGAGCAGTTAATTTAAGTTCTGTACACTACTGGCGAATAAGACCTAAACAATAGCTGGGCTTCATGATGAAATCAAACATGATTTTTAGAAGACAAATTTTTTTTAAGACCTTGGATTAGTAGCCACCAGTGAGTCATCAGGAGGTCTTTTTTCTCCCCTAGTTTTGAGAAACTTGACTTTTGTGCACCAGATAGCTTTTTAAAACATCTAGAATTTGTCATTCACTGGAGAGTCCCACAGTCATAAAGTTAATTATACTCCTGCCTAAGGGAATGGCGAACCTGTAAAATTCACACAAGTAATTTGGGGTTTTTCTCTGTTTTGTCTCGGACTTAGAGCTTGATCACTGCCCACGAGCAGTTCAAGGCCACGCTGCCCGAGGCGGACGGTGAGCGGCAGTCCATCCTGGCCATCCAGAACGAGGTGGAGAAGGTAATCCAGAGCTACAGCATCAGGATCAGCTCTAGCAACCCCTACAGCACCGTCACCGTGGACGAGATCCGGTCCAAGTGGGACAAGGTGGGTGACAGAGGGTCAGGGAGCAGGGAAGATGGGTGTGGGCTGAAGTGGGTGTTCTTGAAGCCAAGATGGGGGGAAGGTGAACCTCTGGGAGAGTTAGAGTGACTCCCTAGTGATCAGGCCTGTGCTTCATCCCAAATTTCACAGCTGTGTTGAAAGAGAAACTGAGACATAGTAACAATCTTGAGAGTTTATCCGAACAAAACTGAATTCAAACTGGGCAGCATGCAGTCTGGTAGACAGAAGGAAGCTCCAAGGAGCCCTTCGAAATGAAAGACTTTTATAGGCAGTAGAGAGTAGGGGAAAAAATTATGTGGCCTAACAAAACAGGTTGGTAATTTCAAAGTAACTTCCGTTTTAGGGGTCTACCTGGCAGATGGTCTCACTAGCACTATTAGGTGATCCCTAACTGACTGTCTTAAGATTCCATTTCTGGAAGAGTGGAAACTGTATTTAAGTCTAGGTCTGGTGGAGTGGGATGTAGCATAAGTGACTGTATTTTGTCTTGTTTTTTAACAGATGAAATATGTTAACACTGTTAAATACCTAAATATATTCGGAAGCTTCTGTGATCTGTAAGAGAGTAGAAATGATTGTCCTTAAGGAAAATCTTATCAGTGTTAGCAAACTCAGTACAGGTTATGATACTAATACCATAATAGAAACTATGTTTAAAACCCCAACTGAAAATTTGGTGAATTGGTTTGCCGCTAGTACTTCATTAAAGATTCTTCAGAATATGCGATAAACGTGTCCCAAATGTGTGTGAATTGAAAATGCGGAAAAATTACTTAGCAAACTATATCTGGGGAAGCAAAGGACTTCCTGCTAATTAACTGCCACTTATATTTTGGAAAACTGTACAGATTTAATTATAGTCCACTGAGATCATTTGAGCTGTTTATCTCATTCTTAAGATTTATTTTCATGGTTTAAATTGCAGAACAGTCATCTTAGTAGGCTGCTACATACTCTTTAAGAAAGAAGTCCACCAAGTGGTTTACTATAAAAACGCAGGACTTCTCTGGTGGCTCAGACTCTAAAGAATCTGCCTGAAATGCTGAAATGACCAAGGTTCAATCCCTGGATTGGGAAGATCCCCCTGGAGAAGGAAATGGCAACCCATTCCAGTATTCTTGCCTGGAGAATTCCATGGATAGGCAAGCCTTGCCAGGCTACACAGTCCATGGGTTTGCAGTCAGACATGACTGTGCCACTAACACCTTCACTATAAAGATACCATACAGAGACAGGCCAAAGAATAAAGATGGTTGAAAGTAAATACATAAAAAACCAATAAATGAGGCCAAAATTAACAAAAAAACCCCCCACCATACAACAATTGTTTGGCTATAAACCATGCAGCCAGATATAGGAAAGAGAGTGTTCATCTGAAAGACAGTGGTTCTTATTTCGTACCTTAAATATTTAGCTCTGGTCTTCTGTCAGTCAGAATAAACAGGAAACCTTGTTGAGCTAAGTAGTTTCCTTGAAATGAAGGGAAATTTGTCATTTCTTCAAGTGAGATAAACTTTTCTCATGTCAATAAATTATAAAGCAAAATTTGCCAGAAGAATTTCCTAAAAGGGACATTGAATAGTAAAGTCTTTTTGCTCATACTGAAAAAAAGGCTTCTGAAGTAACTCTTTTGTCTGTGGATTCAAAGAGAACAGAGGCATAGTATTAAAATGTAAATCACCGGGTACAAATGGAATAGAGTAGATGTTGGCCTGATGGGATCCTTTTCTGTTAGGTCAACATTGTACAGGGGTGAGCTCATGAACCTGGCAGGGGTTCTCAGCTTTTTTGTGTCTTGGATCCCCTTACTAGTCCAGGGAAACCCACGAATCCTTCTGATAATAATATGTGTAAATTCATAAAAAATATTTAGGGTTACAAAGGTTTCAAAAAAAAATTTGGATAACACCTTACTAGTAAAAACAAATGTTTTTACAGATTTAATTATAGTCCACTGAGATCATTTGAGCTGTTTATCTCATTCTTAAGATTTATTTTCATGGTTTAAATTGCAGAACAGTCATCTTAGTAGGCTGCTACATACTCTTTAAGAAAGAAGTCCACCAAGTGGTTTACTATAAAAACGCAGGACTTCTCTGGTGGCTCAGACTCTAAAGAATCTGCCTGAAATGCTGAAATGACCAAGGTTCAATCCCTGGATTGGGAAGATCCCCCTGGAGAAGGAAATGGCAACCCATTCCAGTATTCTTGCCTGGAGAATTCCATGGATAGGCAAGCCTTGCCAGGCTACACAGTCCATGGGTTTGCAGTCAGACATGACTGTGCCACTAACACCTTCACTATAAAGATACCATACAGAGACAGGCCAAAGAATAAAGATGGTTGAAAGTAAATACATAAAAAACCAATAAATGAGGCCAAAATTAACAAAAAAACCCCCCACCATACAACAATTGTTTGGCTATAAACCATGCAGCCAGATATAGGAAAGAGAGTGTTCATCTGAAAGACAGTGGTTCTTATTTCGTACCTTAAATATTTAGCTCTGGTCTTCTGTCAGTCAGAATAAACAGGAAACCTTGTTGAGCTAAGTAGTTTCCTTGAAATGAAGGGAAATTTGTCATTTCTTCAAGTGAGATAAACTTTTCTCATGTCAATAAATTATAAAGCAAAATTTGCCAGAAGAATTTCCTAAAAGGGACATTGAATAGTAAAGTCTTTTTGCTCATACTGAAAAAAAGGCTTCTGAAGTAACTCTTTTGTCTGTGGATTCAAAGAGAACAGAGGCATAGTATTAAAATGTAAATCACCGGGTACAAATGGAATAGAGTAGATGTTGGCCTGATGGGATCCTTTTCTGTTAGGTCAACATTGTACAGGGGTGAGCTCATGAACCTGGCAGGGGTTCTCAGCTTTTTTGTGTCTTGGATCCCCTTACTAGTCCAGGGAAACCCACGAATCCCTTCTGATAATAATATGTGTAAATTCATAAAAAAATATTTAGGGTTACAAAGGAAATAAATTACATTAAAATAGTTATTAAAATATTATATATGTGTGTTTATAACTGAATCGCTTTGTTGTACACCTGAAACTACCACAACATTGTAAATCAACTATGCTGAAATAAAAAGTAAATTTTTTAAAAAGGGAAATATATAAAGTTGGGATATACTACCACATTTTAACCAAGATGTAATAGAAGGTCTAGTAATTGTGAGTGGTGATGAGTGTCCATCATATTTTGAGAGGTAGACAGTAGAATGTCTGTGATTTCTGTTGTGATGAAGTCATAGTGGACTTGGTACCCATACTCATAATGGAAGGAAATGATAATTTTCAGTTAGAGCTGGGGAAAGTAAGAATGTCAGTTTTTGTCCATTCAAGTTCACGAATCATCTGCACTCTGGACTCGCCCCCCAACCCCCCAGGGTTAGTATTGCAGGCCGAGAGCCCCAGGCTGGACTATGGGTTATCTTCCCTTGTGTGGACTTAGCCAGCCTTTGAGCAGGCACTGGGTAGCAGTCAAGGCCAAACTGAACTCCCTTTAGTCCTAAAGTAGGGACACCACTCTCCTTCCTCTCCCTGCTTCCCTTTCCACTCCTTCCCTCCCCGCCTCTCCCTCTCTGCTTCCACCCCTGCCTTCCCACCTGCTGCCTCCCAACTTGGTCACTCCTCCTGGGTCACCCCTGGCCTCTAACCCTTGTTGCCCTTGACCCCTGGCAGGTGAAGCAGCTTGTGCCCATCCGGGACCAGTCGCTGCAGGAGGAGCTGGCCCGCCAGCATGCCAACGAGCGTCTGCGGCGCCAGTTTGCCGCACAGGCCAATGCCATCGGGCCCTGGATCCAGAACAAGATGGAGGTGGGTGGTGCCTTCAGAGAGAGCATGTCACAGTCTCCAGATCAGTCCCCAGGCTGACAAAACCACCTCTCTCCACTCAGCACCATGAGAACAACGTCCATATCACTGGGGTGTCACTCTTCCCAGCCCCTTGGCCTGTGCACCTATGAGAATTGTTGCAGTGGGGGTCAAGGTGGGGTGTGGATTCAGCACATACATTAACCAAAGGCAGACGAGGCTCTTCTTGCTGCCGTCCATTCATTTTGTTGTTAAAAATGGTGATGGGGGGCTTCTCTGGTGGTCCAGTGGGTAAGGACACCGCCTTGCAGTGCAGGGGGTGCCGGTTCAATCCCTGGCCTGGGTAGATCCCACATGCTGCGGAGCGGCTGGACCGATGTGTCCAACTACCCAGCCAGAGCTCTGGAGCATGTGCGCCCAGAGCCGGTCCTCTGCGACGTGAGAGGCCACTGGGATGGGAGGCCCACACAGGCCAAAAGAACAAAGATGGATGAAAATAAATGGATAAAAGACCAATAGAAGTGGCCAAAAAAAAAAAAAAAAAAAAAGGTGATGGGGCTCTATTTCAGTTCTCAGCCTCTGCAGGACTTAGATTTTAAAGCATTCATCCTTAAGGAGGACATATGAAGAATCACAAATACTTGCCATTTTCAGAACCTTTAAGGAAAAGTAATCTTTGACACTGATTTCTGGGTTCATTTTATCACCAAGAACAGCCAAGTGATATTTATTGGCCTACTTCTTTTTCTCCCATCCCTTATAGTGATAAAAGGTTAACTTTTTCTTAAAAGAGGAGAACATCTAAAAATCTAGGAAATATTTTTGGTTGCTGATGAAGCATCTAGGGGTCTGAAATCTCTCTGACAGCCACATTTCTGTAGACCATCCTCCAGCCTCCTTTAGAAGAGGCGGCCCCTGCGGGGCAGGCATACATCTTCACTGGAAAAGCCTGAAAGGGCTCCTTTGTTACCCCTCTTGCATTGCTTTTATGGGTCTTGGTTGATTTTTTCTTTTCCTGTTCTCTAGATAGGCTAGGGCTTGCTTCATGCTGTGGTACTGCCCTGTTTCCTCCCTCACCTGAAAAATCAAGTGACTTTGGCTGCCACCTAAAATGCTGGGATCACTGCCATCAGGAAGGATGTTGCCCACATAGTCGCATGAGAGGCCAGCTCACCCTGTCTTTTTCCCCTGTTCTTGCCTGCAAACCAGGAGATTGCCCGGAGCTCCATCCAGATCACAGGAGCCCTGGAGGACCAGATGAACCAACTGAAGCAGTATGAGCACAACATCATTAACTACAAGAACAACATTGACAAGCTGGAAGGCGACCATCAGCTCATCCAGGAGGCTCTGGTCTTTGACAACAAGCACACTAACTAC
Source organism: Tragulus kanchil (assembly GCA_022376925.1). Taxonomy (NCBI): domain Eukaryota; kingdom Metazoa; phylum Chordata; class Mammalia; order Artiodactyla; family Tragulidae; genus Tragulus; species Tragulus kanchil. The sequence continues at coordinate 98,203,501 of JAIOJX010000005.1, read as the reverse complement.
ACCATGGAGGTACGGCCGCCACACAGGCCTGCCATGCCCTGGTGTCTAGTTGTGATCATTGCATCTTGTTGGAGTGTTTTCCTCTCACATGTGTCTCTGTCTGCCCCTGTTTCATTCTACCAGTATGAAAGTCAGGGATCATTAGGCCTTTCCTCTCACTTTATGTGAAAAAACTTTGTGTACTTGTGATCAGGCACTGTGTGTGGATGCTCACTGAGTCATGTCTGACTTTTTTGTGACCCCACGGACTGTAGTTCACCAGGTCCTCTGTCCATGGGATTTTTCAGGCAAGAATACTGGAGTGAGTTGGCATTTCCTACTCGAGAGGATCTCCCTGACCCAGGGATAGAACCCCTGTCTCTTGCATCTTCTGCATTGGCAGGTGGATTCTTTACCATTAGCACCACCTGGGAATGCCAGATCAGGTGCTATATAGTTGTTATTTATCATCATCATCCTCAACTTTTTTATTATGATCACAACAGTGAATTCACTGCACTGCATTGGAGAAACTCCTAGGAATGAGACTGTCTGTTTCTACCATTTAGGCCCTGGTTGATCTTTCTGGGAGCCAGTGGTTATAATTGGGGCCCATCCTGCTATCTAGTAAATATAAAGGTGTTCCTAGTGACCAATAGACTGTGCAGTGTATATTTTATTCTGCAAAGCACTGGTTGTCAGTGTTAGAACTCTGCTCTCAGTGCTCAGTATTTGCCACTACAGAATCTTAAAAAAAAAAGTGGAAAAGTGGCGGGGGAATGTATAGGGAAGTCCTGCTTGTCACTCTTTGGGTCGACTTTCCTGTTATGAAAATGAGCAGGCAAGACTGACCTGCTGAATGAACCTGGATCTGATCATTTCCTGTTCTCCTTGGTAGCACATTCGTGTGGGCTGGGAGCTGCTGCTGACGACCATTGCCAGAACCATCAACGAAGTAGAGACCCAGATCCTCACGAGAGATGCGAAGGGCATCACCCAGGAGCAGATGAATGAGTTCAGAGCCTCCTTCAACCACTTCGACAGGGTATCTCTCTCCCTCTAGTTATTTGGAAGGCAACACTGGGGCATCAGAAGGCATATTTAAAATAAGACTCATGCTGGATTTTTTTTGTTTTGTTTTTTGGCTTTTACAGAGTTTTGTTGTTTTCAGCTCTATATAATCCCAAATCCATCATAGGCATATCTTTGATTCACTCTGTTATTTTTAAGTTGTAGTGGTCTTAAAGTTTATGGGGAAGCAGGACGATTAAGGCCAAAGGTAAAAAGCCATGGAAATTAAGTGTGCCAAGCTGTGATGTTGCTCATGGTGACATCAAAGTCTAGATTTGTGGGCTCTTTTATACAGGTCACTTAACAATGCCTTTGTAGTTGGGAGCAAAGCAAGATTGATTCTAAGTGAAAGCGTATCATTAACAAAATAGAGTTTGAGGATTTAGGTCGTTTTCTAAATACTTAAATACAAAGCTCCAAGGCACTTTTCCTAATTAACTATTTAGGTGAAGCACCTGATGAAAATGAGCCTACCCTTTTGGGATAAAACTTAATTTTCTTTTTTGTTGAACAAAATTGGCTCATGAAGTGTGGTAAAGAAAATGTACCAACAGAATGGTAATCATATAAAAAGTTAAAAATATTACCTTAAAGATATTATCTAGCATTTTGATTTAAATACAGCTGGGTAAAACCAGTTCTTTACCAGAAAATGCCCAGGTCGCTTATCATAGAGTTAATAGTAACTCCTAAGGCCACATTCCATTTGTTAAAAGATCCTTAACAAAGTAGATTTTATTATTTTACTCAGGATCCTATGTCCTGATTTGCAAATATTAGTTAAAGGGTTCTTCAAATGCCTATGGGCTAGACCAGCCATATTCAGGCCTATTAATAAGTTGAGAAAGTCGGAAAAATTCTCAGGAGGGATACTAAAGGTAGCTTGGCTTCAGCGCAGCTGTACTCTCATTTTTACACTGGCTACTTGCAGGCATGCTGCTGACGACCATTGCCAGAACCATCAACGAAGTAGAGACCCAGATCCTCACGAGAGATGCGAAGGGCATCACCCAGGAGCAGATGAATGAGTTCAGAGCCTCCTTCAACCACTTCGACAGGGTATCTCTCTCCCTCTAGTTATTTGGAAGGCAACACTGGGGCATCAGAAGGCATATTTAAAATAAGACTCATGCTGGATTTTTTTTGTTTTGTTTTTTGGCTTTTACAGAGTTTTGTTGTTTTCAGCTCTATATAATCCCAAATCCATCATAGGCATATCTTTGATTCACTCTGTTATTTTTAAGTTGTAGTGGTCTTAAAGTTTATGGGGAAGCAGGACGATTAAGGCCAAAGGTAAAAAGCCATGGAAATTAAGTGTGCCAAGCTGTGATGTTGCTCATGGTGACATCAAAGTCTAGATTTGTGGGCTCTTTTATACAGGTCACTTAACAATGCCTTTGTAGTTGGGAGCAAAGCAAGATTGATTCTAAGTGAAAGCGTATCATTAACAAAATAGAGTTTGAGGATTTAGGTCGTTTTCTAAATACTTAAATACAAAGCTCAAGGCACTTTTCCTAATTAACTATTTAGGTGAAGCACCTGATGAAAATGAGCCTACCCTTTTGGGATAAAACTTAATTTTCTTTTTTGTTGAACAAAATTGGCTCATGAAGTGTGGTAAAGAAAATGTACCAACAGAATGGTAATCATATAAAAAGTTAAAAATATTACCTTAAAGATATTATCTAGCATTTTGATTTAAATACAGCTGGGTAAAACCAGTTCTTTACCAGAAAATGCCCAGGTCGCTTATCATAGAGTTAATAGTAACTCCTAAGGCCACATTCCATTTGTTAAAAGATCCTTAACAAAGTAGATTTTATTATTTTACTCAGGATCCTATGTCCTGATTTGCAAATATTAGTTAAAGGGTTCTTCAAATGCCTATGGGCTAGACCAGCCATATTCAGGCCTATTAATAAGTTGAGAAAGTCGACTTCTGATCAGGGCGCCGAGGCATAAATACAGGATTAAACTCAGGGAGGGATACTAAAGGTAGCTTGGCTTCAGCGCAGCTGTACTCTCCATGTTTTAGCACTGGCCTGACTTTCTTCAGGTCGAGTCATTTCCCTCCCATCGCGGGAAACAATTGACGGTTGTTCCTGCACACATCATCTGGGCTTGTGGGAGGACTGCTCCCGCTTGTTTGGGCCACCTTGGAAGGGGAAAACCCACCTCTATGTGAATCTGGGGTAATGAGACTGCCTATTGCAACGAAAGTCCAGAGGTGGACAACATAGAACCCGCCCCGTTTAAAATTTAAGTAAAGCAACTATTGTGCAATACAAATTAATTAAAAACCAAAAAACCCAGCTTCCCAGTCTCAGTGAACAATTTATATTCATCTAGTAAGAACTCCTTGCATACTAGCTTTATTCCTCCCCCTAGTCAAAAATACATCAAAATTTAAGTTAAGGATTCTGCGTCTGGAGAGACGTGGACCTGAGCATGGCTGTGGGGCAACTTTGCAGCGTGAGTCCTAGTCATGCTGTTGTCTTTGGGGGAGATTTTACAAGTGAGGTCTGCCAGGGGCCTCGAGAGCATGAGGCTTTCTCAGAACACTGACACTGTGTTTGGTCACCAGCGGGTGGCAGTAGGCAGCTTCTGACGTGGCCATTCTCAGTGGCACTGGGTGTTCCTCCTACTTTCTTGAAGGTGTGATCTCCTTTCATTTCTGACTGCTGTTTACCTCCCTTTTCCATTTTTAAGAAAATACTCTGTAATATAACAGCCCTGTGTTGAGTCTGTCATTTCTGTCCGAAAATTTTAAAATTCTCTGGCAGAGGTCAGAGTGTGCTTTGCCTTGCTGGATTTTGTTCCCTGGTCAAGGAGAGTTGTTTATCTTGCCATTATGCTCAGCTTCTTTGTATTTTTCGGCAGAGAAAGAATGGCCTGATGGATCATGAGGATTTCAGAGCTTGCCTGATCTCCATGGGTTACGACCTGGTAAGACAGAAGTGGAAATTTTACTATTATGTGATATTCTGTTGAGCTTAGGTTTGTATTTTAGGAGAAAACTGCCTTAAACTATGGCAGTCCACTTGGGACTTGTTCATTTACCAGTGTTACTAGGTAGCATTGAAGGTTTGTCTGGTACTATATAAAAATAGCTTCATAGAGCCAGAACATATATTTTCATGCAGTCATTGATCAGCTGATTTTTTCCTTGTGAAGGAAGAGAACATAAACTTTCCAGTCTCCGGCACTGGCAGATGGATTCTTTACCACTGAGCCACCAGGGAAGCCTACTAAAAACTTCTTGTCTTCTAAAATACTAGAGGACAAATCACTTTAAAAATCAACAGGAAAATCCATTTAAGTGTATACTTTCAATGAGCAAATTGTATAGTATGTAAATTATCACTCAATCAATGCTGTTTAAAAACCATCAGGAAAGTTTCTCTAGTATTTTAGAAGACAAAAAGTTTTTAGTGGACTTCCCTGGCGGCTCAGTGGTAAAGAATCCACCTGCCAGTGCGGCTGGGGCCATCCTGATCTGGAAAGATCCCACATGCCAAGCTTTATTCCTCCCCTAGTCAAAAATACATCAAAATTTAAGTTAAGGATTCTGCGTCTGGAGAGACGTGGACCTGAGCATGGCTGTGGGGCAACTTTGCAGCGTGAGTCCTAGTCATGCTGTTGTCTTTGGGGGAGATTTTACAGGTGAGGTCTGCCAGGGGCCTCGAGGCATGAGGCTTTCTCAGAACACTGACACTGTGTTTGGTCACCAGCGGGTGGCAGTAGGCAGCTTCTGACGTGGCCATTCTCAGTGGCACTGGGTGTTCCTCCTACTTTCTTGAAGGTGTGATCTCCTTTCATTTCTGACTGCTGTTTACCTCCCTTTTCCATTTTTAAGAAAATACTCTGTAATATAACAGCCCTGTGTTGAGTCTGTCATTTCTGTCCGAAAATTTTAAAATTCTCTGGCAGAGGTCAGAGTGTGCTTTGCCTTGCTGGATTTTGTTCCCTGGTCAAGGAGAGTTGTTTATCTTGCCATTATGCTCAGCTTCTTTGTATTTTTCGGCAGAGAAAGAATGGCCTGATGGATCATGAGGATTTCAGAGCTTGCCTGATCTCCATGGGTTACGACCTGGTAAGACAGAAGTGGAAATTTTACTATTATGTGATATTCTGTTGAGCTTAGGTTTGTATTTTAGGAGAAAACTGCCTTAAACTATGGCAGTCCACTTGGGACTTGTTCATTTACCAGTGTTACTAGGTAGCATTGAAGGTTTGTCTGGTACTATATAAAAATAGCTTCATAGAGCCAGAACATATATTTTCATGCAGTCATTGATCAGCTGATTTTTTCCTTGTGAAGGAAGAGAACATAAACTTTCCAGTCTCCGGCACTGGCAGATGGATTCTTTACCACTGAGCCACCAGGGAAGCCTACTAAAAACTTCTTGTCTTCTAAAATACTAGAGGACAAATCACTTTAAAAATCAACAGGAAAATCCATTTAAGTGTATACTTTCAATGAGCAAATTGTATAGTATGTAAATTATCACTCAATCAATGCTGTTTAAAAACCATCAGGAAAGTTTCTCTAGTATTTTAGAAGACAAAAAGTTTTTAGTGGACTTCCCTGGCGGCTCAGTGGTAAAGAATCCACCTGCCAGTGCCGGAGACATGGGGTCCATCCCTGATCTGGAAAGATCCCACATGCCTTGGAGCAACTAAGTCCACGTACCACAACTATTGAGCCTATGCTCTAGGGCCCTGGAATTAAAACTACTGAAGCCTTTGTGTCCTAGAGCCTGTGCTCCACGACAAGAAATGCCATCACAATGAGCAGCCCTTGCAATGCAATTAGAGAGTAGCCCCTGCTCTCTGCAACTAGAGAAAAGCCCACACAGCGACAAAGACCAAGCATAGCCCCAAATAAAAAAACTAATTAATCAAAAAAAGTTTTTAGTAATAAATCAGCTAAGAAATCTTACATTTCCCCATGGGTTGTGAATACCTGTATAACCTCACTTCTCTGTTACCTGTTAACACATTACTGACCAGAGACATATGAATACTCCTTGTGTTTCTCAGATATTATTGATTGAAGGTGTATCAATCTGCTTTTAGAGAGTGATTTAATTTATATCACCATGAAAAGTTGTTACAGCTTAAAATTGATCAAGGGTTCATTATATAAAACTTAGGATTGTTGTTATCATTCACATTTTGCTCCATTAACTTTTTGTCTCAACTTGTATATATTAAAAACACAAGCTTATTACCATAAATTTTAAAAAAATGATGCCCAGAGAAATTTTGAGTGAAGAAATTTTTCAGTGAATTTTATGCAAATACTTTCTCTGATTTTCTGATCGACATATACACTTTAGAATATCATAGTTTTTGAGAATATAGTTCTGATTCAGACAATGTGAAAATTAGACCAACAGAAAGACAAAAAAATCTTAGTAATTGATTCTGGTCTGGAGAGTGAAAATGAAATGGAGACTTTATATGTGTGTCAGGTATAACTATTGAATGTAATAACCCGCAGAGTGTTAGTGAAATAAAAGTATTAATTTTTAGCCAGCCAAAAGAAAAATCATCAGCCTACAGGTGTTAGTTTCTGCAAAAATCCCCCAGTCAGTAATGACTTAATAGGTAATGTTGCACATGAACTACTTTGATTCAACTCCCCTTTTAGATAACCACCCTGAGAACCCTCCTCTAACCTGCCTTCTCTTTGGCAGTATTATTCTTCTCAGTTGTAGCCTAAGAAAAAGTCTAAATCTCTTTGAATTCTTCTTTCATAATTATAAGGCTGCCCTAGTGGCTCAGACAGTAAGGAATCTGCAATGTGGGAGACTGGAGTTCAATCCGTGGGTTAGGAAGATTCCCCTGGAGAAGGGAATGGCAACCCACACCAGTGTTCTTGCCTGGAGAATTCTGTGGATATAGGAGCCTGGTGGGCTATAATACATGGGATTGCAGGAGGCAGACACAACTGAGTGACTGACACTTTCACTTTTCCATAATTATGTTAAGTTCCAAGGCAACATGGGTCAGAGAGAGGAAGGAATTCTGACCTCCAGAAGCTTCTTGGTTGATGCAATAGCAACGTTTCAAAATCATCTGATGGCAGTAAACTTCAGTCACCCATAAGGGTAATCTGTTCCAAAAATGGAAGCAAAGTGCAGGGAATATTTAAGTTTTCAAGCCAAAAGGAACTTGCACGCCAAGAAGTCAAAGCAGGAGAGCAGCACTGTTAGGAGTTGTGAATTGTCGAAGTAAATGTTTCCTTCTAATCATGCCTCAGGGTGAAGCTGAGTTCGCCCGCATCATGACCCTGGTGGATCCCAACGGGCAGGGCACTGTCACCTTCCAGTCCTTCATCGACTTCATGACCAGGGAGACGGCCGACACTGACACTGCCGAGCAGGTCATCGCGTCCTTCCGGATCCTGGCTTCTGACAAGGTCTGCACAGACACGTTTTCTTCTGCCTTTCAGATGGTTTACTGCTTTATTCTAATAAAAACGGCTAATAATGATTTGGGTGCTACTGCATTGTATACCACATCAGCACTGAATACAGAAAGCACTTGAGTATAAAAGTGGTGTACCCAGAACAGGTTACACACAGACATTCGGTCCTGGCACTTGTGCTTGGTCCTTATGGGGAGTTTTAGAGAAGCAACCAGGAGTACATATTTTGCAATTTTTGGTGTGTTTTTCTCACTTAGCCCTACTGTAGATTCTGGATTGATAGATAAGACTTTTGAAAGAAGAAATCATGCAATTCAGATGTTATAAAACATAACCTTCTCTCAAGGGTCAGTGACCCTGACTGTGCCCAGTCCTTGGAACAAAGTTAAATAGAGCCATTCATGCACTGTTTAAATCAGCAAGGTTTTCATTACATGCAACCTAGAAATTAAGTAGGAGTTTAATTGCAAGTTTAGAATTTTCAAATCTGTTTTCCCAAAACAATACAAAGACATCTCAGGGTGTATAAATACAGTTTGGTATACGATTCCCTTACCTTGGGTTCTAACTGGGAGAGAAAGGAAGTTAGGATTCTAAAACACATCAGGTTGGCCATGTATATTACCTTAAAAATAAAAAATCTTATTTGACAACATAAGCTATCTTTAAAATAATTATGTCTGTTTTAAAATGAATCCTTTATCATGTGGATAGGAGTTGAGGGGAGAAAGTCCAACTGATATAGGAGACAATAAACCAGGGCTTTCTAACACCCCCCAAAACCCTGCTCTGAATTACAGTATATTTGGTTTTATTTGTCTTGACCTACCAGTCTGTTTTACAAGAATTATCCTACTTTCTCTTGGACCTTTGACATTAAAAAAAATAAATAAAAGACCCCATTGTTCAATATCAGTTTCATTTTGCTTTAGAAGGAGTTTTTCCTCCAGTGGTAACATGCCTATAGTTGTTTTACTAAACCATATAGGAAAGGAAGCGCATATCACATGTATTTTTTAAAAAAACACATAGATCGTTTTAAATGAAATATTCCTACATTCCCTTTGCCTCTGTGAAGCATATTAAATTTGGTCAGAAGACAAATCACAGCTAAAATTCAGCCTTGGTTGTCCGGTACTGTGCCCATTAGACTCTTCAACCTTTTCTTAAAATTTATTTTTTAATCTTTATTTCATGTTGGAATAAAGTTGATTAATAATTTCATGCTGATTTCAAAGGTACAGCAAAGTTATTCATTTAGTCCTTTTTCTACAGTTAAACAAATGTGTTTAAATATTTAAACCATTTATGTTCCAGTGTTTTCTGAGGTTGACTTTGCAAACACGTGTGTATTGTTTTCCAGCCATACATCCTGGCGGAGGAGCTGCGTCGAGAGCTGCCCCCAGACCAGGCCCAGTACTGCATCAAGAGGATGCCCGCCTACTCGGGCCCCGGCAGCGTGCCTGGTGCCCTGGATTACACTGCCTTCTCCTCGGCGCTCTATGGGGAGAGCGATCTGTGAGGCCCGGGTTCTGTAATTGCTGGTCCCGTCAGAACACAATAAAAGCTGAAGTCACAGTTTGTTTCTTGGAAACGTTGACAAGCTTTATAAAGTTAGAGGGAGGAAACTTTTTTCGCAGTTTAGTTATTGCCAGCAATGTAATATGAAGTTAAGTTTTTCCAGTAGATGACATAGAGCATACTTCACAAGTAGGTTTCTTTATTTCTGAGTTTTTAGAAAAATGCAACGAAATATGAGGGGTTCTGTTGGTTTCTTTGATAAACAAAGCGAATTACTTGAGCAGTGTAAGATTAGGAAGATTTAAGAATAGAAGGAACATACAAGATGGGAAAATACTGAAGTACCCAAGATTCAAGACCAGAAAAATTATAGTAAATGTTTGATATTTTAAAAAATATTCTTCATATATATATAATATGTTTATATGGTTATCCCTTGGGGAATATATTTGGGATACTGGTGTTCTACTTTCTGGCTTATCCAAAGATTAACTATATTTAAGATAAATAAGTGGTACTGTTGCCTTGTTAGCTGAATTGAATATTGTGACATAGAACTTCCAGAGAACAGAAACAGACAACCCAAAAGACTCTAGTACTTAAAACATTTTAGATAGTGATCATAGTCAGCTCTTCGTTATTTAGGATTATATGGTCCGATTAGTGGATTTCAATGCCTTACTCATCCTGCCAAGCAGGGACCTCAGGAAACATGGAAGTCAGTTTAATTGCCAGCTAAAATGTGGTTTTTTTTTTAAGATTGTTTATTGATTCCAGGTTTCTGTGCTTTTTCTGGAGCTGGTTAGCATGTTAGGTTCTCAAGAGATGACCATATATAAGTGTGCTGTTTTTAAATATGCGTGCCAATAGCAATAGTTAATGGCGGGGGACAAGTCCAAAGCTTGTATCTTTATAGCTTTCCAGGCAGGATTTATCCTTTTTGCCTTTTAGCTTTACAATCTGGTGAAGAGAAGGTGTTAGAGGGAAAAGTTGGTAGGAAAGGACTAATTCTCACCAACAGTAGAGGTAAGTTCTTCACTGCAGAACCTTTACATACTTCGTTGGTGGATTCATTCTGTGTAGTAGGAGTTCCTAGTTGTTTCTGCCAGCTCTGGTGAGTGTTCCCGCTGTGTTGGATGGTGCATACTCACACCTCCTTCCATGTCCACATGGAAGCCCTGTGCAGAGGACTCCGGTGGCTCCTGCCATCATCTCTGTCAGCGTTTCTTCATTTTTCTGCTCATGCCACCGTATGCTGTCCCTCCCCTGCTTTCCCACCCTGTTGACAGCTTTGTAGAGAATAAAGCAGGAATTCTTTTTATATCTGAGCCCTTAGTGATCAGGAGATGAATTATAAACAAACAATAACAGCTGTAAACAGCAATTAAAGTGTTAGTAGAAAAGCAATCATGTTGTGCCTGTTACCTACACTCTTGTTTCTTCAGATTTTTCTAGATTTCCACCAGTAGCTAGAAATGGGATATTTTCCATTCATGACTGCCTCATAACTTAATACTTTTACACAATTGGCCCATTTAGAATCTTCAGCCTTTATAAGTTTCATTTAATTTGCTTCATTTTATTAAGCAGTTGATAGTTTATAAATTCCTGAAATCTGAGTCCTTGACATAGAACTTAGAGAACAAAACAACCCAAAAGACTCTAGTACTTAAAACATTTTAGATAGTGATCATAGTCAGCTCTTCGTTATTTAGGATTATATGGTCCGATTAGTGGATTTCAATGCCTTACTCATCCTGCCAAGCAGGGACCTCAGGAAACATGGAAGTCAGTTTAATTGCCAGCTAAAATGTGGTTTTTTTTTTAAGATTGTTTATTGATTCCAGGTTTCTGTGCTTTTTCTGGAGCTGGTTAGCATGTTAGGTTCTCAAGAGATGACCATATATAAGTGTGCTGTTTTTAAATATGCGTGCCAATAGCAATAGTTAATGGCGGGGGACAAGTCCAAAGCTTGTATCTTTATAGCTTTCCAGGCAGGATTTATCCTTTTTGCCTTTTAGCTTTACAATCTGGTGAAGAGAAGGTGTTAGAGGGAAAAGTTGGTAGGAAAGGACTAATTCTCACCAACAGTAGAGGTAAGTTCTTCACTGCAGAACCTTTACATACTTCGTTGGTGGATTCATTCTGTGTAGTAGGAGTTCCTAGTTGTTTCTGCCAGCTCTGGTGAGTGTTCCCGCTGTGTTGGATGGTGCATACTCACACCTCCTTCCATGTCCACATGGAAGCCCTGTGCAGAGGACTCCGGTGGCTCCTGCCATCATCTCTGTCAGCGTTTCTTCTGTTTTTCAGCTCATGCCACCGTATGCTGTCCCTCCCCTGCTTTCCCACCCTGTTGACAGCTTTGTAGAGAATAAAGCAGGAATTCTTTTTATATCTGAGCCCTTAGTGATCAGGAGATGAATTATAAACAAACAATAACAGCTGTAAACAGCAATTAAAGTGTTAGTAGAAAAGCAATCATGTTGTGCCTGTTACCTACACTCTTGTTTCTTCAGATTTTTCTAGATTTCCACCAGTAGCTAGAAATGGGATATTTTCCATTCATGACTGCCTCATAACTTAATACTTTTACACAATTGGCCCATTTAGAATCTTCAGCCTTTATAAGTTTCATTTAATTTGCTTCATTTTATTAAGCAGTTGATAGTTTATAAATTCCTGAAATCTGAGTCCTTGAGTTCAGTGCCAGATGTTTAGGTGAACTGTGACTCCTTATTCTACTTCAAGCAGGTGCTATATTCCAGCCATAAACACTAAGGGGAAAGAAAAAGAGGAAGCTATTCTGCCTTTGAGGGATTACTAGAGGGATTTGTGGTATTTTACAATTGGTACAGATAGTTCATCTTCCTAAAACTGTAGTTTCTTTATAACATTTGGGCAAGAGAATGGATTAACACTATCTGCTAATAAATTAAAAAAAGAAATAAACTCTGAAAATACTTAATAAACATGTTTATACTCTCATTTTAGAAGTTATTTTTATTTCTGAAGCTGATTATTGATTAAACTTTATTTGTAAAAGAAGAGAAATCCCTGTTTTTTTTTTTTTTATTACTGTTATTACAATGAATAACCAGTTTCTTTGGTTAACCACTTTCCTCACTTAAAATTTCCATCATCATTTAAAATTCTCACTTAGTTTAGCATTTGTCTCCTTTAAAGAATTAGAGACTGGCTTATTGGATAGAGGGTAAATTTGAGATGAAGAATTAAGGTTGACCACAGTTTGAGGTGAGTGATGAATGGATTAGGGAACTAAATGACTTAGGAAGAAATTTTAATGCCAGAGATTACTTCAGAAACCCCAATAGATGTTTTGAAAATGTATAGTACACCCAGCCCTAACTCTAGAGTTTCAAGTTGTGAAGGTCTACATTAAGAACTGGACATTTGCATTTTTCGAAAGCTCCATGGATGATTCTCCTAACCCTCAGTTGAAAACCCCTGGATTAGCAGTAATGGAAAGGGTCATTAGTAGTCAGGAAGTCAAAACAGAGACATTCTTACTGGAAAGGTTAATAGTCTGACCATATGAATGGCCAAGCCAACCCCTGCACCATCTGGTTGGTGATATACAAGTACTGGCATTGGCTAAATTTCAGATGGGTACACTTGGCTTCATATTCTTTCCTGCTGCATACCTGATTCATGCATGCTCATGACATAAAGTGGAGATGAGCTCTCTACATCCTTTAAGTGAAAAGGGAACAAATCTAAATGATATAAAGCCAGAAACTTGTATTTATTTATTTTTAAATTATTTTTAATTGGAGTATAGTTGATTTACAATGTTGTGTTTCTGGTGTACAGCACAGTGTGACTTAGTGACTAACAGTGGATATATACACATATATTCACTGTTTTTTAGTTCTTTGCCCATGCAGGTCATTATAGAGTATTGAGTACAGTTCTCTATGCTATACTGTAGGTTCTTAGTAGTTTATTTTATGTATAGTATAGTAGTATGTATATGTCAACCTCAATCTTCTAGATAATTGAATAAATAAGATATAATATATATATCTATATTACATATATATGCTATGGAATGCTATCAGCCATAATAAAGAATGAAATAATGCCATTTGCAGCAACATGGATGGACCTAGAAATTAATCCTTCTCAGCGAAGTAAGTCAGAAAGAGAAAGACAAATACTATATGATATCATTTATATGTGGAATTTCAAATACGATACAAAGAACTAATCTACGAAACAGAAACAGACTCACAAAGAAAAAAGACTTGTGGTTGCCTTGTGGCGGGAAGGACTGGGAGTTTGGGATCAGTAGATGTAAGCTATTATATATAGAATGGATAAAACAACTAGGTCCACTGTACAGCACAGGAGCTATATTCAGTATCCTGTGATAAGCCATAATGGAAAATAATATGACAAAGAATGGATGCATGTGTATAACTGAATCATGTTGCTGTACAGTAGAAATTAACACAACCTTGTAAATAAATTTTAATTTTTCAATAAATGTTTTTAATTTTAAAAAATAATCCTTAGAATCAGATGTAGTCGCTAAGTCCTGTCCGCTCTTGAAACCCCATGGACTGTAGCCTGCCAAGCTCCTCTCTCTGTGGGTTTTTTCAGGCAAGCATACTGAAGTGGGTAGCTGTTTCCTCCACCAGGGGATCTTCCCAACCCAGGAATCAAGCCCAGACTACCACTGAGCCACCAGGGAAGCCCTTAGAATGAGCCAGTTAGAAAAGCACAGGCTGACAACTAGAATGCTTTCTGAGAACCACAGTTGTCAAGTTTCACTAGTTAAAAGCTGTGGTAATCGTTTCCATGATTACTTTTAGGTTTTATGTGTATCATATGAGAAAGCACTTAAAACATATTTTATCCAAGCATATAAAATATGTAAAATATTCCCATTACAATCTTTGAAGGAATCTTTGCATTACTTCATCTTATGAAATATTCAGTATGTATTGTTTCATGTTAGCTAAAACAAAATTTGTGCTAAAGAGCGGGCCAATTAATTTTTGGTAGTTTATACTTTCCTCTTGTTTTCATTAAATTCTTTGAAAAGTTTGATCAGAATGTTTAAGACAATGGGACTATCTCCTGATTTTATACATGACTTCTATATAACTCTTCCCAAACACGACTTCAGTACACAGAAGCCCGCACACTTACCAGAGGGCCACTCCCTTTAGCATCAATAAAATATGAAAAATTCCTTCTCAGCAAGTAAGTCAGAAAGAGAAAGACAAATACTATATGATATCATTTATATGTGGAATTTCAAATACGATACAAAGAACTAATCTACGAAACAGAAACAGACTCACAAAGAAAAAAGACTTGTGGTTGCCTTGTGGCGGGAAGGACTGGGAGTTTGGGATCAGTAGATGTAAGCTATTATATATAGAATGGATAAAACAACTAGGTCCACTGTACAGCACAGGAGCTATATTCAGTATCCTGTGATAAGCCATAATGGAAAATAATATGACAAAGAATGGATGCATGTGTATAACTGAATCATGTTGCTGTACAGTAGAAATTAACACAACCTTGTAAATAAATTTTAATTTTTCAATAAATGTTTTTAATTTTAAAAAATAATCCTTAGAATCAGATGTAGTCGCTAAGTCCTGTCCGCTCTTGAAACCCCATGGACTGTAGCCTGCCAAGCTCCTCTCTCTGTGGGTTTTTTCAGGCAAGCATACTGAAGTGGGTAGCTGTTTCCTCCACCAGGGGATCTTCCCAACCCAGGAATCAAGCCCAGACTACCACTGAGCCACCAGGGAAGCCCTTAGAATGAGCCAGTTAGAAAAGCACAGGCTGACAACTAGAATGCTTTCTGAGAACCACAGTTGTCAAGTTTCACTAGTTAAAAGCTGTGGTAATCGTTTCCATGATTACTTTTAGGTTTTATGTGTATCATATGAGAAAGCACTTAAAACATATTTTATCCAAGCATATAAAATATGTAAAATATTCCCATTACAATCTTTGAAGGAATCTTTGCATTACTTCATCTTATGAAATATTCAGTATGTATTGTTTCATGTTAGCTAAAACAAAATTTGTGCTAAAGAGCGGGCCAATTAATTTTTGGTAGTTTATACTTTCCTCTTGTTTTCATTAAATTCTTTGAAAAAGTTTGATCAGAATGTTTAAGACAATGGGACTATCTCCTGATTTTATACATGACTTCTATATAACTCTTCCCAAACACGACTTCAGTACACAGAAGCCCGACACTTACCAGAGGGCCACTCCCTTTAGCATCCGTCCCATGTTTCATGAGTAACTTACAGAGTGTAGCTACATAGTATAGTGCATAACTGAGAAAGGTGTGCATAATGAAAATTTTAATTCTATTAGCATAACAGCATTTTAATCTCGACTTAACTGCCTTTACAAGATTCATAGCAATATTTATTTCTCAGTGGTTTTCAAACTATTCCTCAAAATGATTGGAGTTTATTTGGATTGAAAATGAAGTCAGAATTTATTTTTTTTTTTAATTTTGGCCTCTTGTATAGTTTTAAAATTTATTTTCATCCATCTTTATTCTTTAGCCTGTGTGGGTCTCCCATTGCAGCAGACTCTCTTGTTGCAAAGCGCTGGCTCTGGGCACATGTGCTCCAGAGTGCTGGCTCATTATTGGACACACCAATCCAGCCACTCCGCTGCATGTGGGATCTTCCCAGGCCAAGGATCGAACCGGAACACCTTGCACTGCAAGGCAGACACTTTACCTACTGGACCACCAGGGATGCTCAAAATCAGAATTTTCTAACAACAGAAAGCAAGGCTGGTTTACTTAATCATTTAGCCTTCCTTGGGTAATTCAGCTACATGGGGGATCATTTTCCATTTTTTTCAGTTATCTGAATCTGAGGCTCCAATGTTTTGATGAAAACATAATTAAAACACATGATAATATAAAAGCATTTTAATAAAAGAAAAATGGAATTGGCAAAACTGTGTTGAATTAACAACTTCCCCTAACTCTTTAACAATACAGTGGACTTATAAATAAGGAGTCTTTAGGAGAAAAATAACAGGCATCATTCGTAGTTGAAGTTCAAGGAATGGCTACAGTTATAGCATAGAAGAAATCATTTTAAATTGGTTTCATGTTGGGCTAAACAAAATTTGTGCTAAAAGCGGGCCAATTAATTTTTGGTAGTTTATACTTTCCTCTTGTTTTCATTAAATTCTTTGAAAAAGTTTGATCAGAATGTTTAAGACAATGGGACTATCTCCTGATTTTATACATGACTTCTATATAACTCTTCCCAAACACGACTTCAGTACACAGAAGCCCGCACACTTACCAGAGGGCCACTCCCTTTAGCATCCGTCCCATGTTTCATGAGTAACTTACAGAGTGTAGCTACATAGTATAGTGCATAACTGAGAAAGGTGTGCATAATGAAAATTTTAATTCTATTAGCATAACAGCATTTTAATCTCGACTTAACTGCCTTTACAAGATTCATAGCAATATTTATTTCTCAGTGGTTTTCAAACTATTCCTCAAAATGATTGGAGTTTATTTGGATTGAAAATGAAGTCAGAATTTATTTTTTTTTTTAATTTTGGCCTCTTGTATAGTTTTAAAATTTATTTTCATCCATCTTTATTCTTTAGCCTGTGTGGGTCTCCCATTGCAGCAGACTCTCTTGTTGCAAAGCGCTGGCTCTGGGCACATGTGCTCCAGAGTGCTGGCTCATTATTGGACACACCAATCCAGCCACTCCGCTGCATGTGGGATCTTCCCAGGCCAAGGATCGAACCGGAACACCTTGCACTGCAAGGCAGACACTTTACCTACTGGACCACCAGGGATGCTCAAAATCAGAATTTTCTAACAACAGAAAGCAAGGCTGGTTTACTTAATCATTTAGCCTTCCTTGGGTAATTCAGCTACATGGGGGATCATTTTCCATTTTTTTCAGTTATCTGAATCTGAGGCTCCAATGTTTTGATGAAAACATAATTAAAACACATGATAATATAAAAGCATTTTAATAAAAGAAAAATGGAATTGGCAAAACTGTGTTGAATTAACAACTTCCCCTAACTCTTTAACAATACAGTGGACTTATAAATAAGGAGTCTTTAGGAGAAAAATAACAGGCATCATTCGTAGTTGCGAAGTTCAAGGAATGGCTACAGTTATAGCATAGAAGAAATCTGAGTTCCTGTTTGAGACATCACCCCAGGGACACAGGCTACTCCCCTCAAAACTGTCATCTGGAAAGGAAAATTTGTTTATGTTGAAGCCACTGTCTTTAGAATCTCTGTTACAATAGTTTGGCTTTATTCTAAATAATATGGTAATATTTACCTTGACAGCTTCCTTACCTGGCTGTATAGCTATATTCATGATATTTTAGATATACTAAACATTTTAACTTACACTTTTTTCTCACATTTATATGAGTTTTAAGAGAGATAGTGACATTTTATATGTAATTTGCATATGTATTTAGTTTACAACTCTGTATTTTATTTTATTTTATTTTAAATTTTTGGCCACATTTTATTGGTCTTTCATTTATTTATTTTCATCCATCTTTGTTATTTGGCCTGTGTGAGCCTCCCATTGCAGTGGCCTCTTGTTGCAGAGCACCGGCTCTGGGCGCATGCGCTTCAGAATGCTGACTGGTAATTGGACACATCGGTCCAGCCACTCCACGGCATGTGGGATCTTCCTGTGCCAGGGATCGAACCATCGCCCCTTGCAGTGAAAGGCGGACTCTTTACCCACTGGACCACCAGGGGAGGGGGGAAGCCCCCACTGTATTTTATACCCACAGGTCTGGAATACTATGTGGTGTGGCCCAAAAAATTATTTAATAAAATAATATTACCACATATCAAAGTATCTTGAATTCAATGAAGTATAGTAATATAGGAACCATAAAAATTAATAGGGCTTCCCTGGTGGCCCAATGGGTAAAGAATCTGCCTTGCAGTGCAAAGGAGTTTTAATTGCCTTCCTGGGTATTCAAAACTTTTCCATTTTTCAGTTATCTGAATCTGAGGCTCCAATGTTTTGATGAAAACATAATTAAAACACATGATAATATAAAAGCATTTTAATAAAAGAAAAATGGAATTGGCAAAACTGTGTTGAATTAACAACTTCCCCTAACTCTTTAACAATACAGTGGACTTATAAATAAGGAGTCTTTAGGAGAAAAATAACAGGCATCATTCGTAGTTGCGAAGTTCAAGGAATGGCTACAGTTATAGCATAGAAGAAATCTGAGTTCCTGTTTGAGACATCACCCCAGGGACACAGGCTACTCCCCTCAAAACTGTCATCTGGAAAGGAAAATTTGTTTATGTTGAAGCCACTGTCTTTAGAATCTCTGTTACAATAGTTTGGCTTTATTCTAAATAATATGGTAATATTTACCTTGACAGCTTCCTTACCTGGCTGTATAGCTATATTCATGATATTTTAGATATACTAAACATTTTAACTTACACTTTTTTCTCACATTTATATGAGTTTTAAGAGAGATAGTGACATTTTATATGTAATTTGCATATGTATTTAGTTTACAACTCTGTATTTTATTTTATTTTATTTTAAATTTTTGGCCACATTTTATTGGTCTTTCATTTATTTATTTTCATCCATCTTTGTTATTTGGCCTGTGTGAGCCTCCCATTGCAGTGGCCTCTTGTTGCAGAGCACCGGCTCTGGGCGCATGCGCTTCAGAATGCTGACTGGTAATTGGACACATCGGTCCAGCCACTCCACGGCATGTGGGATCTTCCTGTGCCAGGGATCGAACCATCGCCCCTTGCAGTGAAAGGCGGACTCTTTACCCACTGGACCACCAGGGGAGGGGGGAAGCCCCCACTGTATTTTATACCCACAGGTCTGGAATACTATGTGGTGTGGCCCAAAAAATTATTTAATAAAATAATATTACCACATATCAAAGTATCTTGAATTCAATGAAGTATAGTAATATAGGAACCATAAAAATTAATAGGGCTTCCCTGGTGGCCCAATGGGTAAAGAATCTGCCTTGCAGTGCAAAGGGTACTGGTTCAATCCCCAGTCTGGGAAGATCCCACGTTCCGCGCAGAGCAGCTGGACTGGTGTGTCCAATTACGAGCCAGTGCTCTGGAGTGCATGTGCCCAGAGCCAGCGCTTTGCAATGAGAGAGGCTGCTGCAATGGGAGGCTCACACAGGCCACAAAAGTATAAAGATAGATGAAAATAAATGATGACTTATAGGCAAAAAAGAAAAAAAGCAAAACTTAAAAAAAATTACTCTAGGCTATATACTGACATGGAAGAGGAGCGTATAGTGATTTGGAGAAATCAGAATGAGGTGAAAAGAGTTAAGATAGCAATTTTTAAAAAGATCTGACAGAAAAAAATGGAGGATAGGTATAGGCACTTTTAGGCACTTTCTTCATTTTTTGGTTATTTTGGTTATTTCCCTTTTTTGGGAAGGGGTCCCCAAAAATATCTGAACCTGGCTACATGTTGTATATCTTTTTTTTTTTTAAGCCTTCAGATAGAATAAGCCTGCCACTTCTTGCACAAATTAGATTTCTTTTGGTGGGGGAAAGTGTAGAGCAAGTAGAGGGGAATGGGACAGTTAGGTTGAATTATCATTATAAAATGATACAGTGCCAGATCTCAGTTTTGCATATTCTTATTTTTCAGGGCAGGTCTGTATTGTGTGTAGTGCTGTTTACATGGTTGAATTTAGATTGTAATAATTACTTTTAAAGATTTACACAGAGTTAAATAGCAGTGTTAACTGTTAACCACATTGCATTAATTCCCAGGCGATTTAAAGCTCTTGGAGAGCCAAGGCCAGCCAAGAGCATTTGTGGTCTGGTGATAACCCCCGTTTAAGCTAATTTATCTGAACCTCTTTATTTTCCTCACTTCTTGCTCATTCCTTCTTTGAGTTTATCCATCAACATGCTGCACCTGTCAGTCAAGTGAGCAGTTTTTTAGAACACATTGTACTGAGAACCACTTAAGCATTGAATGCAGAGAAAGCAGTGCTACCTCAGTTTTGCTGGAAGTAGACTTTTGATAGTTTTCTTTCTTTGATGAATTTTCTGTATTTTCATGTTGTAAGTGGAAATACTTTTTTTTTTTTTCATTTGCCTTGGAGCCAAAGTTTCTGTTCCTGGTGGTCGGAAAACTGCCTGCCGGCCAACTGACTTGAAGGAAAACTGTGGTGTGGAGCTCTGCTTGAATTTTTTTTTTCTTAATTGAGTATCATCAGCTTACTTGTCTGGCAAGTGCAGAAGCCTGGGGTTGGCCTGAACTCTGCCAAACAAATATAGAAGTGTATTTAATAGTTAAATGTGTGCCCTTTCCCTTCTTGCTGCACCTGTGTTGTCACTTAACCCCCAGAAGTTATTTATTTTCTTCTTTGTTAATGTCAGGCTCATTTGGGGTAATGTGATGACTGTTTAGGTTTACATGACTCTCCTCACCTTTTCCTACCCCCAAATATGTATATATACATATATAAGATATGTATATATTTTACTTATATAAAATATATATACATACACACACACACAAAAAAAAGATCTGACAGAAAAAAATGGAGGATAGGTATAGGTGGCAAAAGGATGAGAAGAAACTAACAAAGCAATAGCAGAATTAAATTAAAATCTGTATCAGAAATGGATCTTATAACAATAGAAATTATTTTGCAAAAATCAGAAGTGGAGGGTAGATGTCTAGGTTAAATTTTTTAAATCCTAAAAATTAAGATTATTCTAGAAGTAGCAGAATAGTTGGAACAGAAGCAGTAATCAAAGATATAACTAAGTAAGATTTTCTTGAACTGAATAAAGGATTTAAGCATGCAAGGCTAACGGGCACACGGTATTCTAGGCAAAATCAATGAAAAAAACCCATAACATCTAGACATACTCTGCCATTTTAAAAAGATATAATGCTCAAAATAGAGAAGAAAATAATCTAAAGTAACTAGACAGAAAAAGACAGCAAAAAGTCAATCAAAAAAATATAAATGATCTGGACTCAGACCTCTCTATCATGAGATGCAAGAAGACAACCCAGCAAAGATGGAGAAGACTGAAAAAGTTGTCCCTCCAGCACAAGAACAACTGAATTTGGCAGGAGTTGTCTGAAGCAACTAGTTTGGAAAGCTGGGCTGGTAGAACACTTGCAGAGCCTGGAGAGGGTCTGTTGAAGCAGCCGGTAAATTTCATGACTCTCAGGCAGTTCCAGGTACCAGCTCCCATTCCTCAACTCTGTGGCAGGCAGCTGTAGACAGAAACGCAAACATTCCTGGTGCAGCTTGCTGCAGTCAAGGTGGGTAACAAGGATGTTAGCCTCCAATAATCGAGGTTATGTGTTTTGATTGCTGTCTGCTGCTTTTGATCACTGAGGAGGAACACAGTCAAGCATTGTTTCAACCCACATGGGCTGAAGTGACTTCCCAGTAAGGAGGGGATTCAAAGAGACTGGATCTGTTTTTCACTTTATGGGAACCAGATATTTAAGGAAATCTTTGTAAGGTCAAAGACTACTGCAGAGACAACAGAAGAAATCAGTGATTATACTTAAAACAGAATACAAATGCTGCAAAGTTAGTTTGGAAAATTCACAGAACCCTTGCCCTCAACCAGCAAAAACTAGCAATCCTGAAGAAGTGGAAGATTTAGATTTCCAGAATTACCATAATGTCAGAATGTCCAGATCTCAATAACAAAAAAATTTACAAAACATACTAAGAAACCAGAAAGTATGATCCATTCATCTGAAATAAAGAATCTGAGGGAATTTCCTGGTGATTCATTGGTTAAGTCTCCTCTGTGCTTCCAGTGTAGGGGGCATGAGTTCAAGCCCTGGTCAGGTAACTAAGCTCCCACACGCCACATGACATGGTCAGATAAACAGAGTCTTAAAAAGAAAAGATAACATTTTTAAAAAGAAAGAAAAGACATCCAAATTGGAAAGAAAGTGAAATTATCTCTGTTCTACAGATGATATGATCCTACAGGTAGAAAATTCTAACAAATCCACAAAAAATTGTTAGAGCCAATAAATGAATTCAGCACAACACCAACACCTCAGAATCAATTGTATTTCTACATACTTGCAATTAACAATCTGAAAAGGCACCAATAAAATCATTCCATCTACAACAGCATTAAAAGTAAAACCATTTTCCTTCCTAGGCACTTGTCTTACGCCATCTGGGCTGCTCTAACAATGTACACAGGCACCTATTGATGGCTTATGAACAACAGATTTCTATTTCTCACAGTTCTGGAGGCTGAGAAGTTCAAGATCATGTCAGCATGGTCAGGTGAGAACCCAAATGTCCCTATATCCCCTTACATCGCAAAGGCACAAGGGAACCCTGCTAGATCTCTCTTATGAGGTCCCTGATTTCTTTTGTCAGCATTCCAGCCTCGTGAGCAAGCCACATCCCAAAGCCCCATCTCCCAATATCATCACATTGGGCATTAGGATTTCAACATTTGAATTTGAAGGGGACACAAACATTCAGCCCGTAGCACCATTATTATTATTTTTTATATTGTAGTCCAAATCTATCTCCTTGCATGAATTCCTCAGTTCTTCATATTTTGAGTGAACTGCTTCTTTTTCTCTAGTCAGTAACCTTTCCTTTGTATTTCTATTATTCCCTGTATTATGATCTGCTTTGTCTTGTTTACTCATAATTTGTCTTGCAGGATCTTTGGGGGAAGGAATCCTATTCTGAACATCTTTATGTTCCCCCAGAGAACCTGATAAGGTGTTTATCCACTTCAGGTGCTTAGCTGACACTCATTTGATTGAATTTTCTAAAGCTCTGCTGTCAATATTAATTATAAAGTTTGATAATCTGAACAATGTCATAGGTATCATTTTCTTTGAAATTAAGTTCCTAATTAAAAAAATATCAAGATTGAACACACTACAGAACTAATCCTACACTGTACATTAACAGTTTTTAACAAATAGAATGAATGAATAATTGGCGATTAAACATTTACTAAAAGAAAAGATAACATTTTTAAAAAGAAAGAAAAGACATCCAAATTGGAAAGAAAGTGAAATTATCTCTGTTCTACAGATGATATGATCCTACAGGTAGAAAATTCTAACAAATCCACAAAAAATTGTTAGAGCCAATAAATGAATTCAGCACAACACCAACACCTCAGAATCAATTGTATTTCTACATACTTGCAATTAACAATCTGAAAAGGCACCAATAAAATCATTCCATCTACAACAGCATTAAAAGTAAAACCATTTTCCTTCCTAGGCACTTGTCTTACGCCATCTGGGCTGCTCTAACAATGTACACAGGCACCTATTGATGGCTTATGAACAACAGATTTCTATTTCTCACAGTTCTGGAGGCTGAGAAGTTCAAGATCATGTCAGCATGGTCAGGTGAGAACCCAAATGTCCCTATATCCCCTTACATCGCAAAGGCACAAGGGAACCCTGCTAGATCTCTCTTATGAGGTCCCTGATTTCTTTTGTCAGCATTCCAGCCTCGTGAGCAAGCCACATCCCAAAGCCCCATCTCCCAATATCATCACATTGGGCATTAGGATTTCAACATTTGAATTTGAAGGGGACACAAACATTCAGCCCGTAGCACCATTATTATTATTTTTTATATTGTAGTCCAAATCTATCTCCTTGCATGAATTCCTCAGTTCTTCATATTTTGAGTGAACTGCTTCTTTTTCTCTAGTCAGTAACCTTTCCTTTGTATTTCTATTATTCCCTGTATTATGATCTGCTTTGTCTTGTTTACTCATAATTTGTCTTGCAGGATCTTTGGGGGAAGGAATCCTATTCTGAACATCTTTATGTTCCCCCAGAGAACCTGATAAGGTGTTTATCCACTTCAGGTGCTTAGCTGACACTCATTTGATTGAATTTTCTAAAGCTCTGCTGTCAATATTAATTATAAAGTTTGATAATCTGAACAATGTCATAGGTATCATTTTCTTTGAAATTAAGTTCCTAATTAAAAAAATATCAAGATTGAACACACTACAGAACTAATCCTACACTGTACATTAACAGTTTTTAACAAATAGAATGAATGAATAATTGGCGATTAAACATTTACTAGAAGAAAAAATACATTATTTAATTTTGATGTTTTCAGGCTATAGTTCATTTCTGTATGACATCCTAGTTGATAATTTTAATAATGTTATATTAAAGTTCTTAAGACCATCTGGTAGAAGTACAGGATACCTAGTCACATACCAGATATGGTAATTTTCCACTTTAAAGGGGAAGAGTGTTATCAGCATGACTGTCTGTCACCAGGGAGAGACTAGTTTTCTAGAAAGACCCAGGCAATAGTTGAAATGACTTTGAACACTAGTGTTGTCAAATCATTACAGTCTAAGATACACTATCTCCATTAAAGATACCAGCTATACCTTCATGTCAGGAACAGGGTTAAAGATCCTAGCACCCGGGTGAGCATTCCTGAGTTCCTTCATCTGTGCCTCCATTCCTAACCAATACTCAGCCCCACCCCTGATGGTCAAGAGACAGGTGTTTCTTTACATGCATTAATACCTTTAATCAAATTATAGCCAGTTTCACCTGGGGATTATTTAGCCTTATTTAATGTTAACTGTAATAAGATTTATTAATATCTTACCATTGGCAAATAAAGGAATCATATTTCTAATTTTGGAGAATTGATTATAGCTTCCAAATTATATCCTGGTTAAGACAAAAAACAAAAAACTCCCTTTCTTCCAAGTAAAAAGTCTCCTATGGAAGGTGAGCTAGCTGTTCATTGGATAATGTCCCAAAAATGGTGACTGCAATATTTCTCCAGCAATTTACCCTTGTAAACATTATTTAGTCACATGCCACCTCTATAATTTTTTTTGTCTTGTTTACTCATAATTTGTCTTGCAGGATCTTTGGGGGAAGGAATCCTATTCTGAACATCTTTATGTTCCCCCAGAGAACCTGATAAGGTGTTTATCCACTTCAGGTGCTTAGCTGACACTCATTTGATTGAATTTTCTAAAGCTCTGCTGTCAATATTAATTATAAAGTTTGATAATCTGAACAATGTCATAGGTATCATTTTCTTTGAAATTAAGTTCCTAATTAAAAAAATATCAAGATTGAACACACTACAGAACTAATCCTACACTGTACATTAACAGTTTTTAACAAATAGAATGAATGAATAATTGGCGATTAAACATTTACTAGAAGAAAAAATACATTATTTAATTTTGATGTTTTCAGGCTATAGTTCATTTCTGTATGACATCCTAGTTGATAATTTTAATAATGTTATATTAAAGTTCTTAAGACCATCTGGTAGAAGTACAGGATACCTAGTCACATACCAGATATGGTAATTTTCCACTTTAAAGGGGAAGAGTGTTATCAGCATGACTGTCTGTCACCAGGGAGAGACTAGTTTTCTAGAAAGACCCAGGCAATAGTTGAAATGACTTTGAACACTAGTGTTGTCAAATCATTACAGTCTAAGATACACTATCTCCATTAAAGATACCAGCTATACCTTCATGTCAGGAACAGGGTTAAAGATCCTAGCACCCGGGTGAGCATTCCTGAGTTCCTTCATCTGTGCCTCCATTCCTAACCAATACTCAGCCCCACCCCTGATGGTCAAGAGACAGGTGTTTCTTTACATGCATTAATACCTTTAATCAAATTATAGCCAGTTTCACCTGGGGATTATTTAGCCTTATTTAATGTTAACTGTAATAAGATTTATTAATATCTTACCATTGGCAAATAAAGGAATCATATTTCTAATTTTGGAGAATTGATTATAGCTTCCAAATTATATCCTGGTTAAGACAAAAAACAAAAAACTCCCTTTCTTCCAAGTAAAAAGTCTCCTATGGAAGGTGAGCTAGCTGTTCATTGGATAATGTCCCAAAAATGGTGACTGCAATATTTCTCCAGCAATTTACCCTTGTAAACATTATTTAGTCACATGCCACCTCACGCCAGGTATAAAATGTTGCTGTAGATATATAACAGGACCAAGTCAGAAAAAGTCTGTACTAAAACAAAACTTTCGTAAATTGAATCAAAGACAAATAAAAGAGCAGGAAAGGTATCTGTTCTACCAGAGCTCAGGAAGGTCTTGTACTAACACTTGGGGGACAAATATTTGGTGATCTTTACATTAACGCTTCATTTATTTATTTATTTTTGGTTGCACTGGGTCTTTTGACTGTGAGGGGTTTCTCTAGTTGTGGCAAGTGGGGGCTACTCTAGTTCCTGCGGGCTTCTCATTACGGTGGCTTCTCTTGTTGTGGAGCATGGACTCCAGTTACAGGAGCTTCAGTAGTTGTGGTGCTTGGGCTCACTAGTTGTGTCTCATGGGTCCTAGAGCACATGAACTTTAGTCGTTGGGGAGCACTGGCTTAGTTGCTCTGAGGTATGTGAGATCTTCCTGGACCAGGAATCGACCCTGTGTCTCTTGCATTAGCAGGTGGATTTTTAACCACTGGACCACTGGGGAATTCTCCATTAACCCTTTAAACATAAAAGTTTTTCCATCCCCAGATGCCAAGCAGGAATATCTCCCATTGAAAATACGGTATATTTAAGATTCCAGGGTTTCATGAATGATGACACCATTTGTTTAATGATATGGCAACATTTTATAAACTCATTATTCTGTAAAATTAAGACCAGGGAATCTGGGTAACAATTGAAACTGCAAGCAATTTGGTGTGTCCTTTTTTTCTGGAAAGAGGGCTCTTTCATCAGCTATTCAAAGGAAGTATTAGGCCTTAGTGAGAAATAAGAGGAATGCTGAAACCAGTTTTCCCAGATTTGAAGCCCAGCTTTACCTCCTCTTAGAAGTGTGACCATAGGCATCTTGTTTAATGTTTCTTTCTCTTTTTTTTGGCCTGTTTCTTCTAGGTTAGCTAAGTGAAAAAGTGGTGGTAGAGAAGGAACAAAGAAATCTGCAACTGGTTGTGATCACTGAATTGTAAACACTATTGCACTCTTGCCCTCTGACCAGCCAACCTCTCTTTACTTTGGTTTTCTCATCAGTAAACAAGGATGATGACAGAAACTAGCTTATAGAGATCCTCCTCCATGGCACTAATCTTGCTTTATAAAGATATATTTGATTATCATTTGTCCTACTCCCAAACTCCTGGATGAAGATTGGTACCTCTTATCAGATCAGTGACAGCATCAGATTAGAAATAAAATGCACAATAAATACAATGAGTTTGTGAATCATCCCGAAATCATCACACTTGCCTGCCCCTCCCCACTCCATGCCCCAGGTCATGGAAAAATTGTCTTCCAGGAAACTGCTTGTTGTTATTGAGTCGCTAAGTCACGTCTGACTCTGCAACACCATGGATTGTAGCACACCAGGCTTCTCTGTCCTTCACCATCTCCTGGAGTTTGCTCAAATTCCTCATGAGTTATGATACCATTCATCCATCTCACCTTACACAGTTGTCCTTTATTCTCAAAGCCTCTCAAGTACTGTCTTCTATCCACCCGTTTCTCTCTACAAAAATGGCCTTACTTGGCACACACTTTTCCTTTAGAGCTCAGGTTCTGTCATTGCATTCCAAGCGCGACACATAGTGCATGCTTAATAAAAGTTTATTGTCAATAAGTGACAACACCCATATATGTACTTCAGAGTTTTCCAGTGCATTCACACGATCCTACTACTAATCAATACTTACAACCTTGTAAAATAGTAATTATCACCACCCTATCACTTCCTATTTTATTAAGTTCTATGAAGTGTAGAGTGGAGACTGAGGTTATCTTGCCCAAAGACAGTCAACAGTAAGTTGTCTAGTACCTGCTCTTCCAGACTTGAAGTACAAGGCTCTTGACATCACATTAGTACATTTTGGAGTCAGCATCACTTCTGCACCAGGAGTTAAATTTAGAGGCTATCAGCGGCCACACTTTCAGACGGTGAGCTGAGATGTGCACCACCTCTAGTTAATGTGGGCACCCTGTATTCGGGGTTTCTTTCTTTTTTTTTAGGTTAGCTAAGTGAAAAAGTGGTGGTAGAGAAGGAACAAAGAAATCTGCAACTGGTTGTGATCACTGAATTGTAAACACTATTGCACTCTTGCCCTCTGACCAGCCAACCTCTCTTTACTTTGGTTTTCTCATCAGTAAACAAGGATGATGACAGAAACTAGCTTATAGAGATCCTCCTCCATGGCACTAATCTTGCTTTATAAAGATATATTTGATTATCATTTGTCCTACTCCCAAACTCCTGGATGAAGATTGGTACCTCTTATCAGATCAGTGACAGCATCAGATTAGAAATAAAATGCACAATAAATACAATGAGTTTGTGAATCATCCCGAAATCATCACACTTGCCTGCCCCTCCCCACTCCATGCCCCAGGTCATGGAAAAATTGTCTTCCAGGAAACTGCTTGTTGTTATTGAGTCGCTAAGTCACGTCTGACTCTGCAACACCATGGATTGTAGCACACCAGGCTTCTCTGTCCTTCACCATCTCCTGGAGTTTGCTCAAATTCCTCATGAGTTATGATACCATTCATCCATCTCACCTTACACAGTTGTCCTTTATTCTCAAAGCCTCTCAAGTACTGTCTTCTATCCACCCGTTTCTCTCTACAAAAATGGCCTTACTTGGCACACACTTTTCCTTTAGAGCTCAGGTTCTGTCATTGCATTCCAAGCGCGACACATAGTGCATGCTTAATAAAAGTTTATTGTCAATAAGTGACAACACCCATATATGTACTTCAGAGTTTTCCAGTGCATTCACACGATCCTACTACTAATCAATACTTACAACCTTGTAAAATAGTAATTATCACCACCCTATCACTTCCTATTTTATTAAGTTCTATGAAGTGTAGAGTGGAGACTGAGGTTATCTTGCCCAAAGACAGTCAACAGTAAGTTGTCTAGTACCTGCTCTTCCAGACTTGAAGTACAAGGCTCTTGACATCACATTAGTACATTTTGGAGTCAGCATCACTTCTGCACCAGGAGTTAAATTTAGAGGCTATCAGCGGCCACACTTTCAGACGGTGAGCTGAGATGTGCACCACCTCTAGTTAATGTGCACCTGTAGTTCAGAGGGGTACCATAGCTCTCTGAACTGCATTTCCCAGAAATCTCGGGGGCAAAGTCTCAGGTGAGAGGTTGCACCGAGCCGCCAATAGAGTTGCTACGAGCTCCTATAGACCCAATCGCGGGCCTGAAGGGGCGGGACCTCCCGCTCCGGGAGGATTGCGGGCAGAAGTAACAGTCTTGAGTGGCCCCAGACCCACAGGGGACTGTGAGTCTGGCTCGGTGCCTTTATCCGCCACGTCGTCCTCCTTTTCGGGTCCAGTCCGCGCCCTCCTGGCGGCCTGGCCTCCGGCAGCGCGGGTGTAGCGGCCAGACCCTTTCCAAGGGCAGGCCAGGTGGAGGAGAAGAAAGCGCGTGCAGGAGCAGGGGTCTGGGCCGGGGTCCGCGCGCGCCGCGCGGGGGCCCTGAGGACAGCAAGCCCGGCGTCTGGATCTGGTTGCGGGGAGGCCGCTCCTTGTCACCCGGACCCCGACAGTCTGTGAGAGCTCCAAGCCCGGGGCTGGCTGGCGAGGCTCTGGGCCGTCACGTGCGCTGGGTGCGTCTTCCCGCTGCGTCCCCGACCCAAGGAGGAGAAGACCAGGACCTGACGCCATCCGGTAACGGTGCGACCCGCTCTGCGCCCTGGGGTGGTTTCTTTCTCCTAATCCCGGGGGTGATTCAGTCACCGTCCGGAGACGCCGGGGTGGCCTTCCCCGTGGGCGGGCGGCGCCTCTGAACGTGCGAGCCCTGAGGTCCCTGAGATGTTTTCTCGCCGCGCGTGTTTCTTCTGCTCCCCTCCCCGCCCGCCTCCCTCCCGCCTCCCTCCCCAGGGAAACACAGCGTCTGATCCGTGAAGCAGCCCTTCCCCCGCCCCGAAACAGATCCGGAACGTCAGAGTAAGAGAAGTTTGCAGTTTGATAGACCCTATAGAAGTTCTGCATGATTAAACGTTCTCATTCAGTGTGTTTATTGAGCACCTAAGCCAAAGAAGGTTCAGGTGCTGAGAGATAAGGAAGCCCAGAAAGCTCTTGAAAACTGCGTTGAACTTCTACTTTCCACTTAAGGGTTAGAAGAGTAGTTCTTCAAACTCTAGTGTGTGTAAAATCACTGTTAGAGTAGGTCAGTGAGTGCTCCGTAGGTTAGGGTGAGGAGTAGTAATTAATACTTAGTAGGTTGGGATGAGGAGCAATGATTCCAAGTGATTATTGATGCTGGTGGCTCTGGTGTCAACAATGAGAAAAGTTTAACACAAGAACTGAATATAACTATTTTAAGCTTTTATAATGCGGGCAGAAGTAACAGTCTTGAGTGGCCCCAGACCCACAGGGGACTGTGAGTCTGGCTCGGTGCCTTTATCCGCCACGTCGTCCTCCTTTTCGGGTCCAGTCCGCGCCCTCCTGGCGGCCTGGCCTCCGGCAGCGCGGGTGTAGCGGCCAGACCCTTTCCAAGGGCAGGCCAGGTGGAGGAGAAGAAAGCGCGTGCAGGAGCAGGGGTCTGGGCCGGGGTCCGCGCGCGCCGCGCGGGGGCCCTGAGGACAGCAAGCCCGGCGTCTGGATCTGGTTGCGGGGAGGCCGCTCCTTGTCACCCGGACCCCGACAGTCTGTGAGAGCTCCAAGCCCGGGGCTGGCTGGCGAGGCTCTGGGCCGTCACGTGCGCTGGGTGCGTCTTCCCGCTGCGTCCCCGACCCAAGGAGGAGAAGACCAGGACCTGACGCCATCCGGTAACGGTGCGACCCGCTCTGCGCCCTGGGGTGGTTTCTTTCTCCTAATCCCGGGGGTGATTCAGTCACCGTCCGGAGACGCCGGGGTGGCCTTCCCCGTGGGCGGGCGGCGCCTCTGAACGTGCGAGCCCTGAGGTCCCTGAGATGTTTTCTCGCCGCGCGTGTTTCTTCTGCTCCCCTCCCCGCCCGCCTCCCTCCCGCCTCCCTCCCCAGGGAAACACAGCGTCTGATCCGTGAAGCAGCCCTTCCCCCGCCCCGAAACAGATCCGGAACGTCAGAGTAAGAGAAGTTTGCAGTTTGATAGACCCTATAGAAGTTCTGCATGATTAAACGTTCTCATTCAGTGTGTTTATTGAGCACCTAAGCCAAAGAAGGTTCAGGTGCTGAGAGATAAGGAAGCCCAGAAAGCTCTTGAAAACTGCGTTGAACTTCTACTTTCCACTTAAGGGTTAGAAGAGTAGTTCTTCAAACTCTAGTGTGTGTAAAATCACTGTTAGAGTAGGTCAGTGAGTGCTCCGTAGGTTAGGGTGAGGAGTAGTAATTAATACTTAGTAGGTTGGGATGAGGAGCAATGATTCCAAGTGATTATTGATGCTGGTGGCTCTGGTGTCAACAATGAGAGAAAAAAATTCGTTTAACACAAGAACTGAATATAACTATTTTAAGCTTTAAAAAAATAATAATATAAAAAGAGCTCTGGGTCTTTAATGGTGTCCCTGGTTATAATTTGTGAACAAAACACGAAGTATGAGGTAGAAAATGAAGAAACGAGAGAAGCAGTAATAAGGATGCAACAGTAGCTGTGACAGATGAGGGAGGAGGTTCAGCTCAGGGAGAAGGGTGAAGACTGAATTCATAACTCAGTGAAATTTTTTAGAAGTGAGCCAGTGACCTTTTTGATTCTAAGGTCCTGATAAATGGGACCATTAGAACTGTTCATGAAACAAGTGGGTTTGGGACTAAGAAACATTTTATCACTGTTGCTGTAAAGTAAGACTTGTATGTCTCCATAGGGGTGCCCTTTTTTACAATTATTTATTTATTTATTTTACACCAAAAACATTTTGTGTTGGGGTAGAATCAGTTAACAATGTTGTGATCATTTCAGGGATGTCATTTATTTATTTGAACAGTATTTCTTACTGATGACTTATGGCCTTCCTTTCCCCATTTTATTTGACAGGGAAGAATGTGCCCTATCTTTTATCTGAATGTACCTGCAGCAGAATACCCCTGAAGATTTAAGTAGTTTGAATAGTGAGTGAGCTTTTTACAGAAGGTGAAAGGAACATTGTTGAGTGTTTGCATCTAGCTCAGCTTGCTGACTCCAAGGCTCACCTCCACAGCTGAGAGCCATATCAGTAAAGTTTAATCACGCTTTAAGCCCCTGAAAGAGCTCTGAGCCAGACCCATGGGCCTAGAAAAGACTTCAGATTTATTCCTGTCTGTATGTTGGGTTGAAAATCAGGTTTTAACTTCCTAAAAACCCTACCTACTGGCGTCCAGCCTTAGTGAAGCTGTTTAATAGACTTCATTAGAGAGTGTATAGCCCTTGGTTGTCTACTTTCCACTTAAGGGTTAGAAGAGTAGTTCTTCAAACTCTAGTGTGTGTAAAATCACTGTTAGAGTAGGTCAGTGAGTGCTCCGTAGGTTAGGGTGAGGAGTAGTAATTAATACTTAGTAGGTTGGGATGAGGAGCAATGATTCCAAGTGATTATTGATGCTGGTGGCTCTGGTGTCAACAATGAGAGAAAAAAATTCGTTTAACACAAGAACTGAATATAACTATTTTAAGCTTTAAAAAAATAATAATATAAAAAGAGCTCTGGGTCTTTAATGGTGTCCCTGGTTATAATTTGTGAACAAAACACGAAGTATGAGGTAGAAAATGAAGAAACGAGAGAAGCAGTAATAAGGATGCAACAGTAGCTGTGACAGATGAGGGAGGAGGTTCAGCTCAGGGAGAAGGGTGAAGACTGAATTCATAACTCAGTGAAATTTTTTAGAAGTGAGCCAGTGACCTTTTTGATTCTAAGGTCCTGATAAATGGGACCATTAGAACTGTTCATGAAACAAGTGGGTTTGGGACTAAGAAACATTTTATCACTGTTGCTGTAAAGTAAGACTTGTATGTCTCCATAGGGGTGCCCTTTTTTACAATTATTTATTTATTTATTTTACACCAAAAACATTTTGTGTTGGGGTAGAATCAGTTAACAATGTTGTGATCATTTCAGGGATGTCATTTATTTATTTGAACAGTATTTCTTACTGATGACTTATGGCCTTCCTTTCCCCATTTTATTTGACAGGGAAGAATGTGCCCTATCTTTTATCTGAATGTACCTGCAGCAGAATACCCCTGAAGATTTAAGTAGTTTGAATAGTGAGTGAGCTTTTTACAGAAGGTGAAAGGAACATTGTTGAGTGTTTGCATCTAGCTCAGCTTGCTGACTCCAAGGCTCACCTCCACAGCTGAGAGCCATATCAGTAAAGTTTAATCACGCTTTAAGCCCCTGAAAGAGCTCTGAGCCAGACCCATGGGCCTAGAAAAGACTTCAGATTTATTCCTGTCTGTATGTTGGGTTGAAAATCAGGTTTTAACTTCCTAAAAACCCTACCTACTGGCGTCCAGCCTTAGTGAAGCTGTTTAATGAAGAACTGGGAATTCTTGAATCGAAAGGTTGGGCCTTAAGCCTGACGGTCCATGACCTCAGGCCGTGGTTGTACCACCCTAGGAAAGAGGCTGGTAGGCTAGCAGATACTTCTTGTGAGAAAAGTTTAATTATAGCTTCTAAAGTTTGCTTAGTTTCATCATTGCTTACTAGTACGATGCATCGGATTGGCCAAAAAGTTCGTTTGGGGACTTCTCTGGTGGTCCAGTGGGTGAGGAATCTACCTTGCACTGCAGGGGGCACTGGTTCGATCTCTGGCCTGGGAAGATCACATATGTAGTGGAGCGGCTGGACTGGTGTGTCCAATTATGAGCCAGTGTTCTGGAGCGCATGTGCCCAGAGCTGATGATCTGCAACGAGAGAGGCCACTGCTGTGGGAGGCCCACACAGGCCAAAACAATAAAGATGGATGAAAGTCAATAAATAAAAAAACAATAAAAGAGGCCAAAATTAAAAAAAAGTTGGGGTTTTCTGTAAGATGTTATCTGGAACTCCGTTGATAAATGATTAATGAAAGAATGAGTAAATGAGTCAGTGAATTGCTACCAGCCAATTACACGCCACTTAATCCTTCCTTGTTTTATTAAAATCAAAGGGGAAATGTTATATTTCAGAAATGGAATATTGCACAAACAAAAAGATGTCTACAGAATGTAGCAAGTTGGTACAAACTAGAAGTTAGAGATTCAGAGATGAAGTGTCTTGCAAGAGACTTGTAGTGTAGTAGTAAGACAGTCTTCAATATAGTCAAGTCGCTAATCTGGGAACATACATATCTGTAAACAACAAAACTCTGTAAAAGTTAAAAGTAAAATAAAAGTTAAAAAAAATTATATATAGTCAAGTCGAAAAACTGCTGAGAAATTGTTGGGATCATTTGTTTAGAATGCAGAAAATAAAATTTTTTCCTTGCTCTGTGTGTTCCCATATCAGGAAAGTTTAATCACGCTTTAAGCCCCTGAAAGAGCTCTGAGCCAGACCCATGGGCCTAGAAAAGACTTCAGATTTATTCCTGTCTGTATGTTGGGTTGAAAATCAGGTTTTAACTTCCTAAAAACCCTACCTACTGGCGTCCAGCCTTAGTGAAGCTGTTTAATGAAGAACTGGGAATTCTTGAATCGAAAGGTTGGGCCTTAAGCCTGACGGTCCATGACCTCAGGCCGTGGTTGTACCACCCTAGGAAAGAGGCTGGTAGGCTAGCAGATACTTCTTGTGAGAAAAGTTTAATTATAGCTTCTAAAGTTTGCTTAGTTTCATCATTGCTTACTAGTACGATGCATCGGATTGGCCAAAAAGTTCGTTTGGGGACTTCTCTGGTGGTCCAGTGGGTGAGGAATCTACCTTGCACTGCAGGGGGCACTGGTTCGATCTCTGGCCTGGGAAGATCACATATGTAGTGGAGCGGCTGGACTGGTGTGTCCAATTATGAGCCAGTGTTCTGGAGCGCATGTGCCCAGAGCTGATGATCTGCAACGAGAGAGGCCACTGCTGTGGGAGGCCCACACAGGCCAAAACAATAAAGATGGATGAAAGTCAATAAATAAAAAAACAATAAAAGAGTCCAAAAATTTGAAAAAAAAGTTGGGGTTTTCTGTAAGATGTTATCTGGAACTCCGTTGATAAATGATTAATGAAAGAATGAGTAAATGAGTCAGTGAATTGCTACCAGCCAATTACACGCCACTTAATCCTTCCTTGTTTTATTAAAATCAAAGGGGAAATGTTATATTTCAGAAATGGAATATTGCACAAACAAAAAGATGTCTACAGAATGTAGCAAGTTGGTACAAACTAGAAGTTAGAGATTCAGAGATGAAGTGTCTTGCAAGAGACTTGTAGTGTAGTAGTAAGACAGTCTTCAATATAGTCAAGTCGCTAATCTGGGAACATACATATCTGTAAACAACAAAACTCTGTAAAAGTTAAAAGTAAAATAAAAGTTAAAAAAAATTATATATAGTCAAGTCGAAAAACTGCTGAGAAATTGTTGGGATCATTTGTTTAGAATGCAGAAAATAAAATTTTTTTTCCTTGCTCTGTGTGTTCCCTAGTTAGTGCAATGGATATGGGAGTCTCAAGTAGAGCTACACAGGATCACTGTGTCTCCAGAGGAAATGTGTTCTCGGCACTGGTTTATTACTTAAAATCATGTGTATTAGGGATTTATTGGTTTATGCTTTCATCTTGTCATTCTTTAGGATGGTTCTTAAAGGTGATACTATCTGACTTACCCACATTCACACCTAATTGGGGTCCTTTAACGAATTAATCCCATGTTTGTTTATTCTTTGGAGGGCTTACTGTGAATCACAGTATCATTACTGGAAAATAAAAAGTTAATGGCAGAAAAAAAATCACCAGAGTAAGAATACATTAACCAGGTTCTCTCAAACTGGGAAAAACTCTGTGATCTCTTGGGTTCACTAGACAAGGACGTTCCTTGGGACTCTCTTTTAGACTGTTATTTGTATTATGTAGATTGATTTATAAATGTTTCTGGGACTGGAAACACCCTCAGCAAAGGGGGCCTTTCCCTTTACCTCACAGAAAAGGTGACATTTTCTCTGCACCACACACAGTTCCCCTTGTGTGGCCTCCTTGGCACCCTGACTGGTTTTTCTAAGGTTGTCCACTATGTTGGTCACCCGTCAATTGGGCCAGAGATTCTGGAGCAGGAAGTGGTACATGGACACAAGACTGACACTGCCCCCATCTTTCCTAACCTCAGTGATGTACTTGCAGAAGCTGTGACCACATTCATTGCTCATGGGCTCCACCATGGGATCCAGGCAGATGGAACATGGGACCTACTCCCACATCACTGCCAAGGGTACAACTGAGGCCATAGGGGTAATGTCCCTCTTCAGTGATCCTGGAAATATCTTATTATTTATATAAGTGCATTTATAAATTCTATTTATATAGATAAGTGTTATATACATATATATATATATATATAAATGTTATTTGTATTTATATGCATATAAAAATAGCATGTGTATATATATACATACATACATATACATATATATATATAAATGTTATTTGTATTTATATGCATATAAAAATAGCATGTGTATATATATACATACATATACATATATATATATATACACACATAAATGTAATGCAGGAGACGTAGGTTTGACCCCTGGGTCAGGAAGATCCCCTGGAGAAGGTCATGGGAACCCACTCCAGTATTCTTGCTTGGGAAATCCCATGGACAGAGGAGCCTGGTAGGCTACAGTTCATGGGATTGCAAGAGTCAGACAAGACTGAAGCAATTTAGAGAGTTAAACATAAAAATACTTCTCAGAGAGTGTTGTAACTAACCAACTAATTGAAGGACCTGCAGAACTTTATTTTTTTATGTTCAGTTGTGAAAGATGTTAGGGGGAGAACCTGACTGGTCAGGGATAAAATACACAGAATCTTCCAGACCTCATGAACTGAGTACAGATAAATACCAGTTCTTTAGTGGTTTTTGTTGCATATGAAAGAGCAACATTTCAATGGCTGCTTACCCTGCCAAGGGAAAGGAGAATTGTTAAGGTGACTTCCTTTTGTAAGAAGGTTCTGGAGAAGCAGTGGTAATTAGAAGCCAGTGAAAGCTAATCCACTGGAAAATCTTGGGAAATACATAAATATTAAAACAGTGAACAATTATACTGACAAGTATGAGGAGAATTTTTTAGTTTCATTTACCTTAAATTGTATGCTATCTCCCAGCGAACAAATAAGCACATGGAAAAGGTAGGAGCATTAGATTTTTAAGGACCTCAATTGCAGAGGAATTTTGTATCCAGTCCTTGTAATTCCCACTCATATTTGTTTTAATGTGTCCCTTTTGCCTCTGTTTTCTGTTATAATTCTCTTCTGTTTCACATACTCCCATGTATTTGTACATTTCCTTATAGACTCCAGTCTGTGTATGTGTTTTAAATTTATATAAATAGAATCCTGGTAGTTAACCAGACAGTATTCTGTCATTGATGTTGTTCACTCGCTAAGTTGTATCTGATTCTTTTCCACCCTGTGTACTGCAGCATGCCAGGCTTCCCTGTCCTTCACTGCCTCCCAGAGTTTGAGTCGGTGATGCCATCCAACCATCTCATCCTCTTTTGCCCCTTTCTCTTGCCTTCAATCTTTCCCAGCATCAGGATCTTTTTACAGTAAATTAGCTTTTTGCATCAGGTGGCCAAAGTATTGGAACTTCAGCTTCAGCATCAGTCGTTCCAGTGAATATTCAGGGCCTTAGGATTGACTGATTTGATCTCCTTGCTGTCCAAGGGACTCTCAAGAGTCTTCTCCAGCACCACAGTTTGAAAGCATCAATTCTTCGACGCTCAGCCTTTTTTATGGTCCATTGCTCACATCTGTACGTGGCTACTGGAAAGATCTCAGCTTTGACTAGATGGACTTTTGTTGGCAAAGTAATGTCTGTTTTTTAATATGCTGTCTAGCTTTATTATGATTTTCTTCCAAGGAGCAAGCAACTTTTAATTTTATGACTGCAGTCACCATCCACAGTGATTTTGGAGCCCAGGAAAGTAAAATCTGTCCCTGTTTCCACTTTTTCCCTGTCTGTGTACCATAAAGTGATAGGACCAGAGTCCATGATCTTTAGGTTTTTGAATGTTGAGTTTTAAGCCAGCTTTTTCGCTCTTCTCTTTCACCCTCATCAAGAGGCTTTTTCAAGTTCCTCTTTGCTTTTGCCATTAGAATGGTATTATCTGCATATCCAAGGTTATTGGTGTTTCTTCCAGTAGTATTGATTCCAACTACAGTAGATGTCTTTTCCTATGCTAACTGATAAAGATATTCCATATTTTACTTATTTTGTGATATCTTGTAGTATATAATAATAGTTGGTAGGCCAAGTAATCTCTTTCCACTTTATTAACTTAGCTCTTTCTGGACTTTTAGTCTTCCACATAAATTATAGAGTAAGTTTGTCAAGTTTCTTATTAAAGAATTGCATGTTTTGTTTAGAGCTTTTTGGGGGGGGTTGGGGAGGGAGGGGGGCGAGCAGGCCACTTCTATTGGTCTTTCATTTATCTATTTTCATCCATCTTTGTTCTCTGGCCCGTGTGGGCCTCCCATTGCAGTGGCCTCTGTTGTCGCAGAGCACCGGCTCTGGGCGCATGCGCTCCAGAGCTCCGGCTTGGTAATTGGACACATGGGTCCAGCCGCTCCGCAGCACGTGGGATCTTCCCAGGCCAGGGATGGAACCGGCGCCCCTTGCACTGCAAGGCGGTATCCTTACCCGCTGGACCACCAGGGAAGCCCCTGTTTAGAGCTTTTTAAAAAGCCTTTGGTCTCTTACATATATGATGACTGTTAGCAAAGTATCAGAATTTGTATGTGTGGCGATGGGGTAGTTTTATGGTAAATAGTGATCTATCATAAAGACTGAAAGCAATGTATTTTTCTTATTTGAAAAGTGAATACATTAGAGACCTCATGTAAGAAGGTGTCGACTTCTTATNAAAATGGGAGAAGTAGGGCTACTGGAAAAATCATACCTTTGACTAGATGGACTTTTGTTGGCAAAGTAATGTCTCTGTTTTTAATATGCTTTCTAGCTTTATTATGATTTTCTTCAAGGAGCAAGCAACTTTTAATTTTATGACTGCAGTCACCATCCACAGTGATTTTGGAGCCCAGGAAAGTAAAATCTGTCCCTGTTTCCACTTTTTCCCTGTCTGTGTACCATAAAGTGATAGGACCAGAGTCCATGATCTTTAGGTTTTTGAATGTTGAGTTTTAAGCCAGCTTTTTCGCTCTTCTCTTTCACCCTCATCAAGAGGCTTTTTCAAGTTCCTCTTTGCTTTTGCCATTAGAATGGTATTATCTGCATATCCAAGGTTATTGGTGTTTCTTCCAGTAGTATTGATTCCAACTACAGTAGATGTCTTTTCCTATGCTAACTGATAAAGATATTCCATATTTTACTTATTTTGTGATATCTTGTAGTATATAATAATAGTTGGTAGGCCAAGTAATCTCTTTCCACTTTATTAACTTAGCTCTTTCTGGACTTTTAGTCTTCCACATAAATTATAGAGTAAGTTTGTCAAGTTTCTTATTAAAGAATTGCATGTTTTGTTTAGAGCTTTTTGGGGGGGGTTGGGGAGGGGGCAGGCAGGCCACTTCTGTTGGTCTTTCATTTGTTTCATCCATCTTTGTTCTTTGGCCTGTGTGGGCCTCCCATTACAGTGGCCTCTGTTGTCGCAGAGCACCGGCTCTGGGCGCATGTGCTCCAGAGCTCTGGCTTGGTAATTGGACACATGGGTCCAGCCGCTCCGCAGCATGTGGGATCTTCCCAGGCCAGGGATCGAACCGGCGACCCTTGCACTGCAAGGCGGTATCCTTACCCGCTGGACCACCAGGGAAGCCCCTGTTTAGAGCTTTTTAAAAAGCCTTTGGTCTCTTACATATATGATGACTGTTAGCAAAGTATCAGAATTTGTATGTGTGGCGATGGGGTAGTTTTATGGTAAATAGTGATCTATCATAAAGACTGAAAGCAATGTATTTTTCTTATTTGAAAAGTGAATACATTAGAGACCTCATGTAAGAAGGTGTCGACTTCTTATGAAAATGGGAGAAGTAGGGGTACACTTCCCAAACCAGCCCTGGTGAGGGATACCAGGGTTGGAGGAGGTGGGCATTTCTTATGCTGTTAATGTCTCCTTTCTTATTCCTGTCTCCTTAAATACCTGTGTATGTGGTCAGTGGGAGAAATAGAAGGACAAAGACATGTAAATCATATATATTGATTGACCATTTTGCTGATGATGAAAGACATATTTCATTGTTGAAAATTTTTTTTTTCCTTTAAAGGTTTGAATACTTTTTATTTTGTTTGTTTTTTAAGGCTGTTTTATTATGTGAACCATTTTTTGTTTTGTTTTTGATTTAGTTTTTAATTGGAGGAAAATTGTTTACAATGTTGTATTAATTTCTGCCGTACAATGAGAATCAGCCATAATTATACATGTGTCTCCTTCCCTCCTCCTGTTCCACCCTTGTAGGTCATTGCAGAGCACCAGGCTGGGCTCCTTGTGTTATATAGCAACTTCTCACCAGCTATATGTTTTACGTATGATTCTATGTTGATGCTGCTTTGTCCATTCATCCCACTTTCTCTTTCTCCCACTGTATCTACAAGTCTGTTTTCTACATCTGCATCTCCATTCCTTCCCTGCAAATAGGCTAATCAGTTCTATTCATCTAGATTCCATATATATGCATTAATATATATTTGTTTGTCTCTTTCTGACTTTATGCTGTATAACAGGTTCTAGGTTCATCTACCTCACTAAAACTGACTCAAATTCATTCTTTGATATGATTGAGTAATATTCCTTTGTTATATACATAGTACAGCTTCTTTATCTATTCATCTGTTGATGGACATCTAGATTGATTCCCTGTCCTGGCTACGTAAATAGTGCTGCAATGGACATTGGTTTACATGTGTCCCTTAGAATTGTGGTTTCCTCAAGTATATGCCTAGTAGTGGATTGCTGGGTCATATGGTAGTTTTATTCCTAGCTTTTTAAGGAATCTCAGTACTCTTCTCCATATTGGTTGTATCAGTTCACGTTGCCACTAACAGTGCAGGAGGGTTCCTTTTTCTCCGCATCCTTTCCAGCTTTTATTGTTTGTAGATTTTTTGATAATGGCCATTCGGACTGGTGTGAAGTGATACTTCTTTGTAGGTTTGATTTGCATTCCTGTAATAATTAGTGATGTTGGGCATATTGTCGTGTGTTTATTGGCCATCTGTATGTCTTCTTTGGAGAAATGCCTGTTTAAGTCTTCTGCTCATTTTTTGATTAGGCTGTTTTTTTTGATATTATATTGATATGTATGAACTGCTTATATATTTTAGAGATTAAGTCTTTGTCAGTTGTTTTGTTTGTAATTATTTTCTCCCATTCTGAGGGTCATCTTTTAATACTGTTTATTGTTTCCTTTGCTGTGCAAAAGCTTTTAAGTTTAATTAGGTCCCATTTGTTTATTTTTGTTTTTATTTCCATTACTTCTAGGAGGTGGATCAAAGAGGATCTCATTGTGATTTATGTCCAAGAGTATGCTGTCTATGTTTTCCCTTTTTGGTGGGAGGGGCGGGTTGGGGAGGGAGCGGGGTGGGCGGGCCACTTCTATTGGTCTTTCATTTATCTATTTTCATCCATCTTTGTTCTCTGGCCCGTGTGGGCCTCCCATTGCAGTGGCATCTCTTGCTGCAGAGCTCCGGCTCTGGGTGCATGCGCTCCAGAGCTCCAGCTCGGTAATTGGACACATGGGTCCAGCCGCTTTGCGGCACGTGGGATCTTCCCAGGCCAGGGATCGAACCAGTGTCCCTTGCACTGCAAGGCGGTGTCCTTACCCACTGAACCACTAGGGAAGCTCTGTGTTTTCCTTTAAGAGCTTTATAGTTTCTAGCCTTACATTTAAGTCTTTAATTTTTTTCCTTTTCCCCCCACCATGCCTCTTTTATTTATATTTATTTTCGTCCATCTTTTATTCTTTGACATGTGTGGGCCTCCCATTGTAGTGGCCTCTCTCACTTTAGAGCACCGGCTCTGGGTGCATGCGCTCCAGAGTGCTGGCTCATAGTTGGACACAACGATCCAGCTGCTCCGTGGCATGTGGGATCTTCCTGGGCCAGGGATCGAAACGGTGCCCCTTGCACTGCAAGGCAGACTCTACCCACTGGACCACCAGAGAAGCCCTAAGTCTTTAATCCATTTTGAGTTTATTTTTGTATTGTATTAAGAAGTGTGACAGTTTTGTTCTTATACATGTAGCTCTCCAGTTTTCCTGGCACCACTTACTGAAAAGGCTGCTGTTTCTCTATTTTTTGTCCCATTTTATGTTTTTGCCTCCTTTGTCAAAGATAAGGTGTCCGTAGATGCATGTGTTCATCTCTGAGCTCTCCATCTTGTTCCATTGGTCTCTATTTCAATTTTTGTACCAGCACCAT
Source organism: Tragulus kanchil (assembly GCA_022376925.1). Lineage (NCBI taxonomy): Eukaryota > Metazoa > Chordata > Mammalia > Artiodactyla > Tragulidae > Tragulus > Tragulus kanchil. Next base: position 98,160,981 of record JAIOJX010000005.1, on the reverse strand, counting down.
TCTTGATGGCTGTCACTTTGTAGTATAGTGTGAGGTCGGGAAGGTTCATTCCTGCAGCTCTGTTCTTTTTTCTCAAGATTGCTTTGGCTGTTTGGGGTCTCGTGATTCCATATGAATTGTGAAATTGTTTTAGTTCTGTGGAAAATGTCATTTGTAGTTGATAGGGATTGCATTGAATCTATAGATTGCTTTGGGTAGTAGAGTCATTTTTACAACATTGATTCTTCCAATCCAAGATCATGGTATATCTATCTGTTATGTATTGTCTTTTATTTCTTTGATCAGTGTCTTACAGTTTTCTGCATGTAGGCCCTTTGTCTCTTTAAGTAGGTTTATTCATAGGTATTTTATTCTTTTTGTTGCAGAGGTGAATGGGATTGTTTCTTTGATTTCTCTCTCTTATTTTTCATTCTTAACGAATAGGAATGCGAGGGATTTCTGTGTATTAATTTTAGATCCTTTGACTTTACTGTATTTATTGATTATCTCTAGTAATGTTCTGGTGACATCTTTAGGGTTTTCTATGTATGGTATTATGTCATCTGCAAACAGTTTTATTTCTTCTTTTCCAGTCTGGATCCTTTTTATTTATTTATTTTCTCTGATTGCCATGATAAGTCTTCCAAAATGATGTTGAATAATAGTGGTGGGAATGGGCACCCTTGTTTTTTTTTAAGGCTTCTGTTTTTTTTTTTTTTTTAATGTGGACCATTTTTAAAGTCTTCATTGAATTTGTTACAGTATTGCTTCTGTTTTATGTTTTGTTTTTATTGGCCATGAGGCATGTGGGTTCCTAGCTCTCCTACCAGGGATCAAACCTGCACCTCCTGTATTGGGAGGCGAAGTCTTAACCACTGCACCATCAGGGAAGTCCTTTGATTACCAACAAGGACCTATTGCATAACACATGGAACTGTGCTTAATGTTATATGCCAGCTTGGATGCGAGGGAGGTTTGAGGGAAAACTGCACACACGTATATGCATGGTTGAGTCTCTTTGCTGTTCTCCTGAAACTACCACAGCATTGTTAATTGTTCACCAGTACAAAATTTTAAAAGTTTGGGGAAAAAAATAGATTTCATGCATGTATGCATGCCCTCCTCCCTCCTCCTGCCCTTCCCCTCCGTGTCCACTCCCTGTGCTCTCACAGGTTGGGTGATTCAGTCACTCGTGCTCTCATTTTAGGATGAATTGCTGTTACATTCTTTGAAAAAGAAAGGAATTCAGTTGAGCGTATATAGGTTAAAGTTTTTAATCTTTCGTCTTACTCCCCATCTGAAAGGATCTCCATTTAAATGTTAGTTCATCTCTAAACCTGCAAAGATGCCGTTCCTGCCTTCTGCCCCAACAGGAACAGAACTGAGACCTTCAGGCTTACGTGATGCTTTCTCCTGGCCCACTGGACTCTGTAGTTTACAGAAACCAACCTTCAGAGTTTCAATACTAGCTCCAGTTTTCATTAGCTGTGCAATAATAATGACATAATAGGAGTTGTTAACATTTATGGGGTGAGGGTACCAAGGATGTATGTCTCATTCCACTACTTGTGTGACATTAGAGTCCCAGTTGTTAATTCTGGACTGTGCCTTCAGATACATCGTCTCATTCTGTTGTCACACTTCCTATGATAAAGGCTGGGCAGATACTTTCCCATTTTTCAGAAACACAGTCTTATCTGAAACTCCATAGCTGCTTGTGAGAGCTGGGACTGAAATCTAGATTTCTTGAATTTAGCTTAAGCATATCAAATTCTGGGTGCTTGTTAGCTGATAGGACAGTCACAGCATGGGGTGTCTAAATTAAAAGGCAATCCACACCTGAATTGTGTTTGTTGACATTAACTGGAAATGACTGATCACTGCCCAGTTGCCTACAAGTCTTTCTGTTATGCATGTCTCATTAAGCCTTGCCTTTGCTTCATGCTCCCAGGAAGTGATTTTTTTCCTTTGGTGCTTGAAGTACTATGGCTCAGATCTTGGAACTTAAGTTTGTTCCTTTTTCAGGAAGAGTTTTCTTTCCCCTATTAGCTTAATAAACAAAATTAGCTAGTGAGTTGGTTTTGTAAAGGAATTGTAAACCCTGAAACAAACAATACCCTTGGAAAAGAAACCAGATACTGGCAAATTTACCTCGCAGGTTGCTAGAACAACCTTTCTGAAGCCTATTAAGAAGAAATTCAGGGTGGCTTCCCTGGTGGTCCAGTGGGTAAGGACACCACCTTGCAGTGCAGGGGACACCGGTTTGATCCCTGGCCTGGGAAGTGCCACGTGCCGTGGAGCGGCTGGATCGATGTGTCCACTGACCGAGCTGGAGCTATGGAGCGCATACGCCCAGAGCCGGTGCTCTGCAGCAAGAGAGGCCACTGCGATGGGAGGCCCACACGGGCCAGAGAACAAAGATGGATGAAAATAGATAAATGAAAGACCAATAGAAGTGGCCCACCCGCCCCACTCCTTCCCCAGCCTGCGCCACCCCCCCCTCCCCCGCCAAAAAAAGAAGTAATTCAGGAAGCCCTGAGAACGTCTCCAGCAGCTGGCCTGGCCTTGTAGCCCTTGGCTCTATGCTGTTTGTTTTGCTCATCTTTGAAACAGGAACAGCTACAGCCTGCCTTAACCTTGGTGTAGTGCTTTACCAGTGATTCTGTGTTGCATGCAGTCTCTTATTTCGTTAAATGTTGTTATAACTTAATGAAAACATTTTGGGACAGCATTTTTCAAAGGCTGCAGGGTTGCGAGAACATGTTTTGTAAGTGCTGTTTAGTCCCTGCTGTGAATTGTTATAATTTAGTCTGCACTCCCTCTCCACACATATTTTTCCTCTTTCATTCTGGAAACTCATATTTTCACTTTCTTTAACGCAGGAATGAAGAAAACCCTGCAGGATGAGATTGACGCCATCCTGCGGGAGAGGATTATGGTGCTTGATGGAGGGATGGGGACCATGATTCAGCGGTACAAGTTGAATGAAGATGACTTCCGAGGACAAGAATTTAAAGACCACTCCAGGCCCCTGAAAGGCAACAATGACATTTTAAGTATAACACAGCCCGATATCATTTACCAAATCCATAAGGTAAAGCTTCCTTGGGTTCTTATATTTTCATACTGTCATTCCACAAGTCCCTGGTGTTCTGAGGACACACCACTGTGCCAGGTGCTCTGGGGAAGACTGAGAGAGGAGTGATTTGTTGAGGAAGAGGTGGCTTATTCAGAAGGTGGTTTGAGGCACCACATAGAAGTCATGCATGATACTGAGTATTCTGGATAAGGAGATGAGGAAGGTAGATTTTCTGCCTTTAAGGCACTTCAACTCCAGTGAAAAACCATAAAATCCTAAACAAATTATGGTTTTCACCTATACTAACTTATTTAAGTCACCAGAGCAGCCCTGATGATGTGAAACTGAAAGGTAATTGTTATTCTCATTTTGTAGGTTTGAAAACTGATCGTCTCAGAGGTTAAATAATTGGTGATGCAGAGGATTACTGATTTGAAATCCAATGTTCTTTCATGCCATTTTTCTGTTTGGCTAGCCAACATAAAGAGATCAGAAGCAAGTAACTGGGTATTGATAAACTTTTAAATTTTAAAAATAAACATGGAACTATATAGTCTCATGGGTTATCATAGGAATTTCATAGAATTATGACTAGAAGGGATAATCTCTTCTAGTCTAGATTCAGTTTGAAGGACAAAGTGACTTAAATGAGAAAGTTTTATCTTTGGAGTAGGTCATCATTATAGGTATTTCAGACTTCTTCAAAAAATTCCAGTATAATTGACAAATAACATGACTTTAAGGTATGCAACTTAATGATTTGATATTTTTATTATATTACAAAATGGTCACCATAGTAAGTCTAGCTAGTATCGATACCATATGTAGTTAAAGAGATTTTTATGGTCTACCTTCTTAGCAACTTTCAAATATATAATATAGTAGTATTAATTGTATTCATCATGCTGTGCATTGCATCCTCATAACTTGCTGATTTTATGTCTGAAAGTTTGTGCCTTTTGACCCCCTTCATCGGACCATGATTCAGCGGTACAAGTTGAATGAAGATGACTTCCGAGGACAAGAATTTAAAGACCACTCCAGGCCCCTGAAAGGCAACAATGACATTTTAAGTATAACACAGCCCGATATCATTTACCAAATCCATAAGGTAAAGCTTCCTTGGGTTCTTATATTTTCATACTGTCATTCCACAAGTCCCTGGTGTTCTGAGGACACACCACTGTGCCAGGTGCTCTGGGGAAGACTGAGAGAGGAGTGATTTGTTGAGGAAGAGGTGGCTTATTCAGAAGGTGGTTTGAGGCACCACATAGAAGTCATGCATGATACTGAGTATTCTGGATAAGGAGATGAGGAAGGTAGATTTTCTGCCTTTAAGGCACTTCAACTCCAGTGAAAAAAACCATAAAATCCTAAACAAATTATGGTTTTCACCTATACTAACTTATTTAAGTCACCAGAGCAGCCCTGATGATGTGAAACTGAAAGGTAATTGTTATTCTCATTTTGTAGGTTTGAAAACTGATCGTCTCAGAGGTTAAATAATTGGTGATGCAGAGGATTACTGATTTGAAATCCAATGTTCTTTCATGCCATTTTTCTGTTTGGCTAGCCAACATAAAGAGATCAGAAGCAAGTAACTGGGTATTGATAAACTTTTAAATTTTAAAAATAAACATGGAACTATATAGTCTCATGGGTTATCATAGGAATTTCATAGAATTATGACTAGAAGGGATAATCTCTTCTAGTCTAGATTCAGTTTGAAGGACAAAGTGACTTAAATGAGAAAGTTTTATCTTTGGAGTAGGTCATCATTATAGGTATTTCAGACTTCTTCAAAAAATTCCAGTATAATTGACAAATAACATGACTTTAAGGTATGCAACTTAATGATTTGATATTTTTATTATATTACAAAATGGTCACCATAGTAAGTCTAGCTAGTATCGATACCATATGTAGTTAAAGAGATTTTTATGGTCTACCTTCTTAGCAACTTTCAAATATATAATATAGTAGTATTAATTGTATTCATCATGCTGTGCATTGCATCCTCATAACTTGCTGATTTTATGTCTGAAAGTTTGTGCCTTTTGACCCCCTTCATCTATTTTCCCCACTGTCTACTCCCCACTGCTGGCAGTCACTTTTTTTTTTTTTTTTTATAGCTCAGCTGTATTCCATTGCGTATACATATGACATTTCCTTTATTCACTCATCTGTCATTGGACACTTAGATTGTCTCCATATGTTGGCAGCTGTGAATAATGCTACAGTGAACATGGGTGCATCTTTTTAAAACATTTATTTTTAATTGAAGGGTAATTGTTTTACAGTATTGTGTTGGTCCCTGCCACACATCAATATGAATCAACCATAGGTGTGCATATGTTCCCTTCTGCCTCCCACTCCATCCCACCCCTCTAGATTGTCACAGAGCATTTGATTGAGCTTTCTGTATCTTACAGCAAATTCCCCCTGGATATCTGTTTTACATATGATAATGTATTTGTGTTTCAATGCTGTTGTCTCAATTTGTCCCATCCTCTCCTTACTCCTCTGTGTCCATAGGTCGTTCTCTGTGCCTTTGTCTCTGCTCCTGCCTTGCAAATAGGTTCATCAGAATCATTTTTCTACATTCCATATATATGTGTTAATATACGGTATTTGCTTTTCTCTTTCTGACTTAATTCACTCTGTATGACCTGTATGAGGTAGGTTCATCTACCTCACTAGAACTGACTCATATTCATCCCTTTTTTTTCTTAAACTTTTTTTTTTTTTGCCTCCAAGTCATTGTTTATTTTTCATCCATCTGTATTCTTTAGCCTGTGTGGGCCTCCCATTGCAGTGGCCTTTCTCGTTGCAGAGCACCGGCTCTGGGCGCATGTGCTCCAGAGCGCCGGCTCATAATTAGATACACCGGCCCAGCCTTTCCTTGGCACGTGGGATCTTCCTGGGCCAGGGATTGAACCGGTGCCCCTTGCACTGCAAGGCAAACTCTTTACCCACTGGACCACCAGGGAAGCTCACATTGATTCCTTTTTGTGACTGTGAAATAGTCCATTGTATAAACCACATCTTTATCCACTCATCTGTTGATGCACATCTGGGTTGCTTCCATGTACTGGCTGTTGTAAATAGTGCACAGAGAACATTGGGATACATATGTATTTAAGAATTGTGGTTTTTTCAGAGTATGTATTTCAATAGTGGAATTGCTATTCCTAGTTTTTTTTTTTAAGAAGTCTTAATACTGTTCTTCGTAGCAGTTGCATAAATTTACATTCTCAGCAACTATGCGAGAGGGTTCCCTTTCTCCACATCCTCTCCACCATTTCTTGTTCATAGACTTTTTGATGAATAGTGTGAGATGATACCTCATTGTAGGTTTGATTTGCATTTCTCTAATAATAAATGATGTTGAGTGTTATTTTTCATGTGTTTATCAGTCATCTATATGACTTCTTTTGGAGAATGTTTATGTCTTCTGCTCATTTTTTGACTGGGTTGTTTGTTTTTCTGATATTGAGCTGCATGTGCTGCTTAGATATTTTAGAGATTAGTCCTTTGTCAGTTGCTTCATTTGAAATTATTTTTTCCTGTTCTGAGGGTTGTCTTTTCATCTTTTTATGGTTTCTTTTGCTGTGGGAAAAGGGCCCTTTTTTTGGTCGCTCTCTGTGCCTTTGTCTCTGCTCCTGCCTTGCAAATAGGTTCATCAGAATCATTTTTCTACATTCCATATATATGTGTTAATATACGGTATTTGCTTTTCTCTTTCTGACTTAATTCACTCTGTATGACCTGTATGAGGTAGGTTCATCTACCTCACTAGAACTGACTCATATTCATCCCTTTTTTTTCTTAAACTTTTTTTTTTTTTGCCTCCAAGTCATTGTTTATTTTTCATCCATCTGTATTCTTTAGCCTGTGTGGGCCTCCCATTGCAGTGGCCTTTCTCGTTGCAGAGCACCGGCTCTGGGCGCATGTGCTCCAGAGCGCCGGCTCATAATTAGATACACCGGCCCAGCCTTTCCTTGGCACGTGGGATCTTCCTGGGCCAGGGATTGAACCGGTGCCCCTTGCACTGCAAGGCAAACTCTTTACCCACTGGACCACCAGGGAAGCTCACATTGATTCCTTTTTGTGACTGTGAAATAGTCCATTGTATAAACCACATCTTTATCCACTCATCTGTTGATGCACATCTGGGTTGCTTCCATGTACTGGCTGTTGTAAATAGTGCACAGAGAACATTGGGATACATATGTATTTAAGAATTGTGGTTTTTTCAGAGTATGTATTTCAATAGTGGAATTGCTATTCCTAGTTTTTTTTAAGAAGTCTTAATACTGTTCTTCGTAGCAGTTGCATAAATTTACATTCTCAGCAACTATGCGAGAGGGTTCCCTTTCTCCACATCCTCTCCACCATTTCTTGTTCATAGACTTTTTGATGAATAGTGTGAGATGATACCTCATTGTAGGTTTGATTTGCATTTCTCTAATAATAAATGATGTTGAGTGTTATTTTTCATGTGTTTATCAGTCATCTATATGACTTCTTTTGGAGAATGTTTATGTCTTCTGCTCATTTTTTGACTGGGTTGTTTGTTTTTCTGATATTGAGCTGCATGTGCTGCTTAGATATTTTAGAGATTAGTCCTTTGTCAGTTGCTTCATTTGAAATTATTTTTTCCTGTTCTGAGGGTTGTCTTTTCATCTTTTTATGGTTTCTTTTGCTGTGCAAAAGCTTTTAAGTTTAATTGGGCCCCATTTGTTTATTTTTGTTATTTCTATTACTCTAGAAGGTGAGTCGTAGAGGATCTTGCTGTGATTTATGTCGAAGAGCGTTCTGCCTATGTTTTCTTCTAAGAGTTTTATAGTTTCTGGTTTTACGTCAAGGTCTTTAATCCATTTTGAGTTTATTTTTGAGTGTTGTTAAGAAGTGTTCTAATTTCATTCTTTTACACTTAGTGTCCTGTTTTCCCAGCACTACTTATAGAGACATCTTTTCTCCATTGTATGTTGTTGCCTTCTTTGTCAAAGATAAGGCACCCTTAGGAGCATGGGTTTATCTCTGGGCTTTATTTTTTTAAAAATAAATTTTATAAGTTAATACACAAAGTTTGTATACTACAAAAAAATGTTTTAAAATAGGGCGTCACAGGTGCTCAGTGGTAAAGAATCCACCTGCCCTGAGAGAATAAGACAAGATACAGGGGTGGACATATGTATACCTATGGCAGATTCAGGTCGATGTGAGACAGTAAACAACCAAAGTCTGTAAAAAAAAAAAATAATAATAATAACATGATTAAAAAAAAAGGAAAGAGATAAAAGATAATACGTGGCAGATGTGATTAAGGTTTTACTGGGATTTAGACAGGCTGGGAGGAAACCACACTGGGAAGCAGGGCCTGCACACTAGGCCAGTTCTGGTCTTCAGGGTGGTACTGGGGGCTCAGTGGGCCAGGGGTCTGGTTGGGCTCCTCACAGCAGAAGCATCCATGGAAGGGAAGGGTAGTTGGTGGCTTTAGTGCAAGAGGGATAATGGAGGGAGGAACACTGTAAAAAATAGTGGGAAACTGAATCTTAAAGGACAGATGAAAAGGGCTGATGAAAGGGAAATAGAGGGTGAAGAAGGCATCTCAAGTGAACAGAAGGAGAAAGAAGACAGATGGTTCTGTGTGCAAGAAAGTCCACCTGGTCTCTGGGGCACTGGCTCCTCATGCCCATCTTCTGGTTGTAGGCGCTACTTATTGCCCCACATGGCAAGCTTTAGAAGCAGAGGACCTGGAAGGAAGCAGCTGGATTTCATGTGAGCAGAGATCTTCAGGCCCTCAAAGTGAGTGAGGAAATCTTTCAGGTTTGGGAATTCATCCAGGGACTTGGGTTCAAATATGCATTGCAAATCAAAGATGTCATAAACCAGGAAATCCACATAGGTGATCTTGTTCCCTGCAAACCACCGTGTCTACTCTAGAAAATATGAGAAGAGCTTCATCTTTTCATCGATCTCCTCCATATAACCAGGCTTCAGTTTCTCAAAGTCAGGGCTGTAGCAGATCCTGGCCATGTGCAAACCAGATGTCCATAACCTGGTTCTCCAGTAAGTCCACTTGAATCTTCTTGTCCTCTGTCTCCCTACACATGTTGTGCTTGCGAGCAGTGTAGCAGAGGATGGCATTGCTCTGGGTGAGCTTGTGAGTCCCATCAATTCAGTAGGGTAGATTGGTAAAGTCCAGGCCCAGCTTGGATTTTTCATTCGGCCAATGACATCTGTCGTAGTCGGGAGCATCCCCATCTTGTACTTTCACGTAATTTGAGTCTGTAATGTGAGACAGTAAACAACCAAAGTCTGTAAAAAAAATAATAAAAAACATGATTAAAAAAAAAGGAAAGAGATAAAAGATAATACGTGGCAGATGTGATTAAGGTTTTACTGGGATTTAGACAGGCTGGGAGGAAACCACACTGGGAAGCAGGGCCTGCACACTAGGCCAGTTCTGGTCTTCAGGGTGGTACTGGGGGCTCAGTGGGCCAGGGGTCTGGTTGGGCTCCTCACAGCAGAAGCATCCATGGAAGGGAAGGGTAGTTGGTGGCTTTAGTGCAAGAGGGATAATGGAGGGAGGAACACTGTAAAAAATAGTGGGAAACTGAATCTTAAAGGACAGATGAAAAGGGCTGATGAAAGGGAAATAGAGGGTGAAGAAGGCATCTCAAGTGAACAGAAGGAGAAAGAAGACAGATGGTTCTGTGTGCAAGAAAGTCCACCTGGTCTCTGGGGCACTGGCTCCTCATGCCCATCTTCTGGTTGTAGGCGCTACTTATTGCCCCACATGGCAAGCTTTAGAAGCAGAGGACCTGGAAGGAAGCAGCTGGATTTCATGTGAGCAGAGATCTTCAGGCCCTCAAAGTGAGTGAGGAAATCTTTCAGGTTTGGGAATTCATCCAGGGACTTGGGTTCAAATATGCATTGCAAATCAAAGATGTCATAAACCAGGAAATCCACATAGGTGATCTTGTTCCCTGCAAACCACCGTGTCTACTCTAGAAAATATGAGAAGAGCTTCATCTTTTCATCGATCTCCTCCATATAACCAGGCTTCAGTTTCTCAAAGTCAGGGCTGTAGCAGATCCTGGCCATGTGCAAACCAGATGTCCATAACCTGGTTCTCCAGTAAGTCCACTTGAATCTTCTTGTCCTCTGTCTCCCTACACATGTTGTGCTTGCGAGCAGTGTAGCAGAGGATGGCATTGCTCTGGGTGAGCTTGTGAGTCCCATCAATTCAGTAGGGTAGATTGGTAAAGTCCAGGCCCAGCTTGGATTTTTCATTCGGCCAATGACATCTGTCGTAGTCGGGAGCATCCCCCATCTTGTACTTCTTTTCCACGTAATTTGAGTCTGTGAACTCCAGGAGCAGGCAAATGGTGAGGGCCAGCCCAGGGATTTCCCAGTAACCCAGGATCACGGGCACGGTGCTGGTTTCAGTGCTGAGTGGAGACACTTCACCTCTGGGCTTTCTGAGAGGAGCAGGCAACCAAAGGAACCATAACTGATTGGATGAGCCATTCACAGTTTCACTGTCCCAGCCATGCATACTGAGACATGCATAGCTTAAGCTTTGAGCCAGGCATATTCTACTGGCAGGATCAACCAGGTATCTTCCATCTTTTTGAGTTAGTGTTTTTGTTTTCTTTGGATAATAACCAGAAATAAAATTGCTGGATCATATAGGAGCTTTATTTTCAATATTTTGAGGAATGTCCATTCTGTTTTCCCTAATGTTGTGCAACCTTACATTCCTGCCAGCAGTGCTTGAGGGTTCCTTTTTCTCCACCTCTTCACCAGCACTTGTTATTTCTTGTCTTTTTGGTAATAACTATTCTGATAGGTGACCTCTGATACCTCATTGTGATTTTGATTTGCATTTCCCTGATGATTAGTGATGTTGATCATCTTTCCATGTACCTTTTGGTCATTTGTATGTCTTCCTTGGAAAAATGTCTGTTCAAATCTTCTGGTCTTTTTTTTTTTTCTTTTTTGCCATGCTGAGCAACATATAGGATCTTAGTTCCCGGACCAGGGAAACAAGCCCGCATCCCCTCCAGTGGAAGTGCAGAGTCTTAACCACTGGACCGCCAGGGAAGTACTGTCTTCTGCCGATTTTTGAATTGGATTGTTTGGATTTTTTTTTTTTTTTTTTTGCTACTGAACTGTATGAGTTATTCATCTGTTGTGGATATCCATATTAGATACATGATTTGTCAATATTTTCTCCCATTCAATAGGTTGTCTTTTCATTTTTTTGATGGTTTCCTTTGCTGTGTAGATGCTTTGCTGTAGTTCGACTTTTTCATTTTTGCTTTTAAGTCATTTTGACTCTTCTTAAGGAGAATACATCACTTAAATAAATTAGTGATTAAATGATTCATTGAGGATGGAAGGTATCTTTCTCTTGGTTGGTCAAGATTTTGTTCTAGATAAGATGCAGACTGATTTTCATTTGAAGAAAAACTAGGAATGCCTTTGTCATAATAAAAATGACCATACTACCGAATATCATCTACAGATTCAATGCAGTACCTATCCAACTACCATTGACATTTTTCACAGAACTAGACCAAAGAATAACATAGTTCATATGGAAACACAAAAGACCTCGAATAGCCAAAGCAACCCTTAGAAAAAAAAAAACGGAGGGCTTTCCTGGTGGTCCATTGGGTAAGGACACCACCTTGAAGTGCAAGGGGTGCCGGTTCGATCCCTGGCCTGGGAAGATCCCATGTGCCGTGAAGCAGCTGGTCCGATGTGTCCAATTACCGAGCTGGAGCTCTGGAGCGCATGCGCCCAGAGCCGGTGCTCTGCGACAACAGAGGCCACCACGATGGGAGGCCCACACTGGCCAGAGAACAAAGACGGATGAAAATAGACAAATGAAAGACCAATAGAAGTAGCCAGTCTGCTCCCCTCCCTCCCCACCCCATCCCCCCAAAATAAATAAATAACTCTTTGAAAAAAAAAGAAGAAGAAAAACAGAGCTGGAGGAATCAGCCTTCCTAACTTCAAACTATACTACAAAGCAACAGTCATCAAGACAGTATGCTACTGGCACAAAAACAGAACTATAGACCAATGGAACAAGATCGAGAACCCAGAGATCAACCCACGCACCTATGGGTACCTTATTTTTTACAAAGGAGGTGAAACTATAAAATGGGACAAAGATAGCCTCTTCAATAAGTGGTGCTGGGAAAATTGGACAGCTACATGCAAAAAAATGAAGTTGAAACATTCCCTGACACCGTACACAAAGATCAACTCAAAATGGATTAAAGACCTAAATGTAAGACCAGAAACCATCAAACTCTTAGAGGAGAATATAGGCAACACCCTCAAGGACATCAATCAAAGCAAGATCTTCTCTGACCCACCTACTAGAATAGCAGAACTAAAAGGAGAATACATCACTTAAATAAATTAGTGATTAAATGATTCATTGAGGATGGAAGGTATCTTTCTCTTGGTTGGTCAAGATTTTGTTCTAGATAAGATGCAGACTGATTTTCATTTGAAGAAAAACTAGGAATGCCTTTGTCATAATAAAAATGACCATACTACCGAATATCATCTACAGATTCAATGCAGTACCTATCCAACTACCATTGACATTTTTCACAGAACTAGACCAAAGAATAACATAGTTCATATGGAAACACAAAAGACCTCGAATAGCCAAAGCAACCCTTAGAAAAAACGGAGGGCTTTCCTGGTGGTCCATTGGGTAAGGACACCACCTTGAAGTGCAAGGGGTGCCGGTTCGATCCCTGGCCTGGGAAGATCCCATGTGCCGTGAAGCAGCTGGTCCGATGTGTCCAATTACCGAGCTGGAGCTCTGGAGCGCATGCGCCCAGAGCCGGTGCTCTGCGACAACAGAGGCCACCACGATGGGAGGCCCACACTGGCCAGAGAACAAAGACGGATGAAAATAGACAAATGAAAGACCAATAGAAGTAGCCAGTCTGCTCCCCTCCCCCCCCACCCCATCCCCCCAAAATAAATAAATAACTCTTTGAAAAAAAAAGAAGAAGAAAAACAGAGCTGGAGGAATCAGCCTTCCTAACTTCAAACTATACTACAAAGCAACAGTCATCAAGACAGTATGCTACTGGCACAAAAACAGAACTATAGACCAATGGAACAAGATCGAGAACCCAGAGATCAACCCACGCACCTATGGGTACCTTATTTTTTACAAAGGAGGTGAAACTATAAAATGGGACAAAGATAGCCTCTTCAATAAGTGGTGCTGGGAAAATTGGACAGCTACATGCAAAAAAATGAAGTTGAAACATTCCCTGACACCGTACACAAAGATCAACTCAAAATGGATTAAAGACCTAAATGTAAGACCAGAAACCATCAAACTCTTAGAGGAGAATATAGGCAACACCCTCAAGGATATAAATCAAAGCAAGATCTTCTCTGACCCACCTACTAGAATAGCAGAACTAAAAGGACAAATGAACATGTGGGACCTCATGAAACTTAAAAGCTTTTGTACAGCAAAAGAAATTACAAAAAAACCTGAACAGACACTCCACAGAGTGGGAGAAAATCATAGCAAATGAAATAACAGACAAAGAATTAATGTCCAAAATCTACCAGCAACTCAGGCAACTCAGCACCGGAAAAACGAACAACCCAATCAAAAAATGGGAAAAAGATCTAAAGAGACACCTCTTCAAAGAGGACATACAGATGGCCCCAAAGCACATGAAACGATGCTCAACTTCGCTTATTAATTAGAGAAATGCAAATTAAAACTACAATGAGATATCACCTCACACCTGTCAGAATGACCATCATCAACAAATCGACACAATAAATGCTGGAGAGGGTGTGGAGAAAAGGGAACCCTCTTGCATTGCTGGTGGGAATGTCAATTGATACAGCCTCTATGGAAGACAGTATGGAGATTTCTTAAAAAACTAAAAATAGAAGCACCCTATGACCCAGCAATCCCACTCTTAGGCTTATATCCTGATGAAATCAAAACTGAAAGAAGCACCTGTACCCCAGTGTTCATTGCAGCTCTCTATACAATAGCCAGAACTTGGAAGCAACCTAGATGTCCATCGATGAATGAATGGATACAGAAGCCCTGGTACATATATACAGTGGAATACTACTTGGCTGTTAAAAGAAATGCGGAAGACTCAGTCTTAATGAGGTGGCTGGCTCTAGAACCTATCATAAAAAGTGAAGTAAGTCAAAAAGAGGAAGACAAGTGCAGTATACTAACACATATATGTGGAATCTAGTAGGATGGTCATGATAACACATGCAGTGAACTCATGGAAAAACAGACAGAGAATAGACATATGGGCATTGTGGGAAAGAAACAGGGAGGGGGAGGCATGGAGGGAGTAACATGGAAACCTATACTATCATGTGTGGAAAAGATAGCTATTGTCATTGTGCTAAGGGAATAGCAGTGCTCACAGTGGCTTGGGGCGATGGTCCAGAGGGGTGGGATGGGGGAACCTGGGGGCAGGGAGGGGACCAGGGATATGCATATGACTGATCTGGGAACATACATGTCAGTGAACAACAAAACTCTGTAAAACCTTTAAAATAAAGAATTAAAAAAAAAAAAAAGAAAGAAAATTCCCTGATAGTAGTTGCTGAGGTAAGTCTTGCAATTGAAAGAAGAACCTTTGAGGCCAGTCCAGCCATGCCTTTTGCTGGATCCTGCCTCGGCATTGTGGGTAAGAGCCCTAGTGAGTGCCTCAGGCATTCCTTGTCCATCACTGTTACTAGGCTGAAACCTACAGGAACTGATATTTAAAGCACCTGTGTGTAACCTCTGGCTGTGCTGTCACTAATGGCCTCCTTTAATCTTGACAGCTTTTGCATAAGAAAACTGAAGAGCAGAGAAACTAAGTAGCTTGCCCATATCGTACGTGTTTTTTTGTTTAAACTTTTAATTTTATATTTGAGCATAGCCGGTTAACAATGTTGTGACAGTTTTAGGTACACAGCAGAATGACTCATGCATACATAGACATGTATCCATTCTCCTCCAAACTACACTCCCATCCAGGCTGCACATAACACTGAGCAGAATTCCCTGTGCTGCACAGAAGGTCCTTGTTGGTTATCCATTTTAAATACAGCAGTTAGTGTGTTTTAATTGGTGAGAATAGGCCTAGAATCTTGGGTGTCATATCCAGAGCCCATGAGTGGAATATTGTTCCAGGAAAGAAGGTGGAAAGAAAAGGTGAAGAGCTAGAAGAAACACCTTTTAAACTTCATCCTATGGAAAAATTTAAATCTACACAGAACTGGAGAAAATAACTGGGAATTTAGAAATACTCTTTGCATAATTATAGAGATAATATATGTTCATTGTTACAAAAATCAAATGTCTAGCTTGATACCATAGAAAAACATAAAGTCCACCTGTAATGTGTTTGTGTGCATGTGTGCTCAGTTGCTCAGTCATGCCCAACTCTGTGACCCCATGAACTGTAAATTCAATACCAAGACATAATTGCCATTCACATATTTTAATTTATATTACAGACTAGTTTTCTGTGTTTGGATTTTTAAAATTAAATTGAATTTTTATTACTTCACGCTACTTTATAATTTGCATTTTTTCCTTAGTACTGTGAGTATTAAGGACAGAGAGACCTGGGGTGCTGCAGTTCATGGGGTTGCAAACAGTCAGACACAACTGAGCGACTGAACTGAACTGATGAGCATTAAATATTCTGAGATATGATTTTAATAACTTCATAAAAATTTGCTCTATGTATATAGTGTGTATCACCATTTGCTTAATTAAAGTTATTCTTAGGCATTAAGGTTGTTTTCAGTTTTTCTTTCTCTTTAAAAAACTAAATTTTAATTAATTTGTCCTTGTTAAAAGGAAATTCCATAGATAAGAATAAATTTCCTTTTAACCACTACTTCAAATTTCTATTTTTTCCCCAGAGATAACCACTTACATTAGTTGGTGTATGTCTTTCCAAATCATTTGTTATGCATTTATGCATAAGTGTATACGTATGAGTATATATGTATATCTGTAGAAAACTCAAGATTAAACTTAATGGTGTCATCAATTTTGTTTCTCTACTGAACAGTATTTTTGGAGATGTTTCCCTGGACGTAGATATTTATGCACAGTCTTGTTTTTAGTTTTTTTGTTTATTTGTTTTTTTCCTATTGGCTGCTTGTGGCATGCAGGATCTTAGTCCTATAACCAGTGGTTGAACCCATGTCCCCTACAGTGAAAGTGCAGTCTTAAGCACTGAACCACCAGGGATGTCCCCACACATAGTGTTTTTTAGCTGCCACATAGCATGTAATAAAATAGACATAGTTTATATATATATATATATATATATTTTTTTTGGCCCCTTCTATTGGTCTTTCATTTATTTATTTTCCTCCATCTTTGTTCTTTGGCCTATGTTGGCCTCCCATTGCAGTGACCTCTCTTATTGCAGAGCACTGGCTCTGGGTGCATGTGCTCCGGAACGCTAGCTTGGTAGTTGGACACATCAGTCCAGCCGCTCTGTGGCACGTGGGATCTTCTCAGGCCAGGGATCGAACCGACGCCCCTTGCACTGCAAGGCAGTGTCTTTACCCACTGGACCACCAGGGAAGCCCAGACATAGTTTATATTTAGTCATTTCCCTACTGATGAGTATTTAGGCTGTTTTTGACAAAATATAAATGTGTAAATCTTCCATTTTATTTCCAAGATTTTTTGCATTCAGTGTCCATCTGCTCACATGGGATTGGGTTTACTCAGTACTGGAAAATCAAGAGATTTCAGTGCATTTATCAGATTGAGATAAAAAGTGAAACAAGGAGGAAAGGTTTCAAACAGGGAGAACAGGAGGATACCAGGGTCCTCGGGGCTCTTAGTAAGGGTGCAGATCTGGCTCAGAGAGGGCAGAAAGAGCTGTGGTCAAAATTGAGATTGAAACTTGTGGTTCCTTCTCAGCAGGGTTCTGACTGTGCTGAAGCCAGGAAACGACAAAGGAGCAAAAGAAATACTTGTTGAGGGCCATCGTGTGCCAGATGCTTGGTGTACCATCATCTTAAGCAGGGTTATGATACTTTCAAATGAGGAAACTGAAACTCACAGAGTTTAAGGAACTTATCCACAGCACATATGAACTTTGTCTGGATTCAAATTCTGTGTCTATTTATACTACATGTCTTTCTGTGAAATCCTTCTATCCTTCTACATCTCTGTTCTGTATCTAGTGCAGTGCCTTGAACTTAAGCAGTCAAAAGATGTTTGGTGGAGATGATGAGGAAAAGGCAAGTTTACTGTTAGGGGGCAGGGATTCCTTAACTCTTAGCACTGGCGTTGACTTTCTCTCATTGCAGGATTACCTGCTTGCTGGAGCAGATATCATTGAAACAAATACTTTCAGCAGCACCACTATTGCCCAAGCTGACTATGGCCTGGAACACTTGGTAAGGATTTCATTTTTCCTCATATCTAACATAGTTATGAGCATTTGCTGCATTGGTAGTTGCTAGTGAGAAAACCAGCCAAAGCTGCGGAGTCAAGCTAATGCCTAGTTATCCTTTGTAGTCAGATGGAGTAAATGATTGGAATCTATTCTACTTGTAAGCATAACAGCCATGTCATTTTCTAGCTGGTTTCTTTTATGGGCAAGTAATAATCAAATAAAAACTGTGCTTATTATACAGTGATTGAATAAAAGTGTAATGATTGACTGTCTGCTCTGTTTTGTGAAGCCTTTTAAAAATGTGGCAAAAAATACATGTAACATAAAATTTACCATTTTAACCATTTTTAAGTGTGCAGTTCAGTGGCATTAAGTACATTCACAATGTTGTCCTACCATTATCACCATCTGTCCATGGAATGCTTCAGTGCATTTATCAGATTGAGATAAAAAGTGAAACAAGGAGGAAAGGTTTCAAACAGGGAGAACAGGAGGATACCAGGGTCCTCGGGGCTCTTAGTAAGGGTGCAGATCTGGCTCAGAGAGGCAGAAAGAGCTGTGGTCAAAATTGAGATTGAAACTTGTGGTTCCTTCTCAGCAGGGTTCTGACTGTGCTGAAGCCAGGAAACGACAAAGGAGCAAAAGAAATACTTGTTGAGGGCCATCGTGTGCCAGATGCTTGGTGTACCATCATCTTAAGCAGGGTTATGATACTTTCAAATGAGGAAACTGAAACTCACAGAGTTTAAGGAACTTATCCACAGCACATATGAACTTTGTCTGGATTCAAATTCTGTGTCTATTTATACTACATGTCTTTCTGTGAAATCCTTCTATCCTTCTACATCTCTGTTCTGTATCTAGTGCAGTGCCTTGAACTTAAGCAGTCAAAAGATGTTTGGTGGAGATGATGAGGAAAAGGCAAGTTTACTGTTAGGGGGCAGGGATTCCTTAACTCTTAGCACTGGCGTTGACTTTCTCTCATTGCAGGATTACCTGCTTGCTGGAGCAGATATCATTGAAACAAATACTTTCAGCAGCACCACTATTGCCCAAGCTGACTATGGCCTGGAACACTTGGTAAGGATTTCATTTTTCCTCATATCTAACATAGTTATGAGCATTTGCTGCATTGGTAGTTGCTAGTGAGAAAACCAGCCAAAGCTGCGGAGTCAAGCTAATGCCTAGTTATCCTTTGTAGTCAGATGGAGTAAATGATTGGAATCTATTCTACTTGTAAGCATAACAGCCATGTCATTTTCTAGCTGGTTTCTTTTATGGGCAAGTAATAATCAAATAAAAACTGTGCTTATTATACAGTGATTGAATAAAAGTGTAATGATTGACTGTCTGCTCTGTTTTGTGAAGCCTTTTAAAAATGTGGCAAAAAATACATGTAACATAAAATTTACCATTTTAACCATTTTTAAGTGTGCAGTTCAGTGGCATTAAGTACATTCACAATGTTGTCCTACCATTATCACCATCTGTCCATGGAATGCTTCATCTTGTAAACTTTAAATATACTCATTAAACAGTAATTCCAGTTTTCCTCCCCGCCCAGCCCCTAGAAACCACCATTCCACTTTCCGTCTCTGTGACTGTAACTCCCCTAGGTGCCTCATGTAAGTGAATCATCAGTGTTTGTCCTTTTGTGACAGGTGTGTTTCACTTAATGTCCCTAAGGTTCACGTATGCTGTAAGATGTGTTGAAATGTCCTTCCTCTTTCAGGGTTGAAGAGTATATATGGCTATAGCACATTTGTTTATTCATTCATCGACTGTGGGTTATTCATACTTAGGTTGATTCCACCTAGGCCGTTGTGAACAGTGTTGCTCTGAGCACAGTGTACAGATAATCTGTTCTGCATCTGTGCTCTTACTTCTTTTGAGTGTATACCCAGAAGTAAAGTTAAGTTGTACACTAATTCTGTGTATAACTTTTCACACAACTGCCTCACTCTTTTCTGCAGTGCCTGCATCATTTTATATACCCACTGATAGTGTACAATGGTTCCAGTTTTTCTACATCTTTGCCAGCATTTGTTCTGTTTCTGTTTTATTTTTATGTTTGTGTGTATATATGTACATATAAAATTTTATTTATTTATTTATTTTTGGCTTCACTGGGTCTTTGTTGCTGCCTAGGCTTTTCTCTAGTTGCAGCAAGCAGGGGCTACTCTTTAGTTGTAGTGCTTGGGCTTCTTATTGTGCAGAGCACAAAAAAAGTGTGGGCTTCAATAGTTAGGGCTCCTGGGCTCTAGAGAACAGCCTCAGTTGTGTTGCACAGCTTTACTTTTTTAAAGGGTTGTTATCCTTTGTAGTCAGATGGAGTAAATGATTGGAATCTATTCTACTTGTAAGCATAACAGCCATGTCATTTTCTAGCTGGTTTCTTTTATGGGCAAGTAATAATCAAATAAAAACTGTGCTTATTATACAGTGATTGAATAAAAGTGTAATGATTGACTGTCTGCTCTGTTTTGTGAAGCCTTTTAAAAATGTGGCAAAAAATACATGTAACATAAAATTTACCATTTTAACCATTTTTAAGTGTGCAGTTCAGTGGCATTAAGTACATTCACAATGTTGTCCTACCATTATCACCATCTGTCCATGGAATGCTTCATCTTGTAAACTTTAAATATACTCATTAAACAGTAATTCCAGTTTTTCCTCCCCGCCCAGCCCCTAGAAACCACCATTCCACTTTCCGTCTCTGTGACTGTAACTCCCCTAGGTGCCTCATGTAAGTGAATCATCAGTGTTTGTCCTTTTGTGACAGGTGTGTTTCACTTAATGTCCCTAAGGTTCACGTATGCTGTAAGATGTGTTGAAATGTCCTTCCTCTTTCAGGGTTGAAGAGTATATATGGCTATAGCACATTTGTTTATTCATTCATCGACTGTGGGTTATTCATACTTAGGTTGATTCCACCTAGGCCGTTGTGAACAGTGTTGCTCTGAGCACAGTGTACAGATAATCTGTTCTGCATCTGTGCTCTTACTTCTTTTGAGTGTATACCCAGAAGTAAAGTTAAGTTGTACACTAATTCTGTGTATAACTTTTCACACAACTGCCTCACTCTTTTCTGCAGTGCCTGCATCATTTTATATACCCACTGATAGTGTACAATGGTTCCAGTTTTTCTACATCTTTGCCAGCATTTGTTCTGTTTCTGTTTTATTTTTATGTTTGTGTGTATATATGTACATATAAAATTTTATTTATTTATTTATTTTTGGCTTCACTGGGTCTTTGTTGCTGCCTAGGCTTTTCTCTAGTTGCAGCAAGCAGGGGCTACTCTTTAGTTGTAGTGCTTGGGCTTCTTATTGTGCAGAGCACAAAAAAAGTGTGGGCTTCAATAGTTAGGGCTCCTGGGCTCTAGAGAACAGCCTCAGTAGTTGTGTTGCACAGGCTTAGTTGTCCCAAGGCATGTGGGATCTTCCTGGATAGAGGATTGGTCCCATGTCTTCTGTATTGGCAGGCAGATTCTTTACCACTGAGCCACCGAGGAAGTCCTCTGGTTTTGTTTTTTTCCTGATAGTAGACATGTTAATGTGTGGGAGGTAAAGGATTTGGTTTCTTTTTTAGTCAACATGATGCTTCCATATTCAAATTCTGTAAATTTAATGATGAAAGTCTGTGGTAGATGCTGATATTCCCATTTCTGGATTTTTCGCGAACGTGCCTCTCTGTTCATGCACATAGCCCAGAGTGCCCTGACACTATTTTCCCTCATGATGTTGGGGCTTTGTGCATTTACTTGCTTTTGGGGTTATCAAGGGAAAATGAAATTGTATCATAATCACTTTTGTGCTGTTTTGGGAGCAGGATTTGCAAACTTTTTCTGTAAAAGGCCAGACAGTAACTGTTCTAAGCTTTGTTGGCACATACAGTCTCCATTGCACCTGCTCAACACTGGCCTTATGATGCAAAAGCAGCAATAGATAGCACATAAATGATTGGGCTTGACTGTATTTCAGTAGAACTTGTGGGCCCTGCTTTGTTCGTTCGTGCATGCTTGCTTTTTTGTCCTAGTGAGAGGGTTCATGGCTCTTCTCCAAATTCTCCAGAGGTTAATAATCTACAAGAAGTTCAGGTCCACTGACTCCAGCCATTGTAAGTAAAGGAAACCAAGGCCTCGGGGAGTTGCTCAGGAAACTGCTGGTTTTAGAGCTGGTTCTAGGCCTCAGGAGGTCTCCTATCTCTGAAGCCCTTGCTTTTTCTAATTCTCAGCATATTTCACAACATCAGCTTACTCTGACATTGCAGATGTCCAGAGATTGCCCTTTTTACCAGCTAGCTCATGCCTTTGAGGAAGAATGTAAAAGCAGTTTCCAAAGACTTTCCTTCCCAGTTGCCTTCATGGCTGGGGCAACTGATAAGCCATATTGGCTGAGATTTTATTCAGAGCTCAAATTAATTAATTATGCATTTTCTTACTAAATAAAACTGAGTTTTAGAGGGTCATGAATTCCTTACTTATTTCGTGGAGGAAAAGGAGGACAAACTAACACTTGCAGTTGATGTTTAGGCCTACCGGATGAACATGAGCTCTGCAGGAGTGGCCAGAAAAGCAGCCGAGGAGATAACTCTTCAGACAGGTAAGGAACATTTTTCTCCATTAAAAAAAAAAAAACAGAACCAAAACACAGAGATGCTTCTTTTGACCTTCTTAGCTATAATATACTGTCCTTATTGCCATTTTTCCTTCTGTGACAGTTGGCCTACAGTAACACTGCAGACATTGTTGTGTACTTGTCTTGTAGGTTAATATTTCTCTGCAGTGTCATGGTCAAGCATTCAGTGTCTATCCAAATTGACCCTGTCTCCATGTATCTGGGACTCAGGGTTTACTTTGTTTTTACTGGATGTTATGTCTTAATTTTATAGCTGGGACTATGGCTTCTTTGTACGTTTGCAGCTAAAATGATTTCTCTACCTTTTGAAGGTTGTTGAGGCACAGCTGAGTGCTGTGCTTTATTGGTGATCATTATGATATTTGATCTCATCCCTTTAAGCTATCATCATCCTTGAGATTTTGCTTTATTTAGGTACAGAGAGATTGTCTTCCGAGTGTTTTCCACCTCAAGCTACTAATGTCTTTGAAGGCGCTGTTGTGTAGCTCAGAAAGGAGGGTGACATTAGAGTCTGTCTTGCTGGGATTTGAAAAATGGCTCCCCAGAATAACTCACCTCCTGGCTGACTGCCACAAGAACACTTGGGCACCAGCTGGAGGGGAGGCTTTGAGGGTGGGGAAGGAATGGAATAAATATATGGAACCCCTTAAGATTTGGAAGTGTGAAATTATTGCCAACAGTAAAGATGTAAAGCAAAATTGTTAGGAAGTTAGACATAGCATACTAATGAAGATTGGAGCAATTTATGGGAACTCTGTTCCTGAGAGATAATGTTTAAATCTGGAGGCCGAGACCATTGCCCCAACAGAAGCAGTAGGGCTGAGATTTTATTCAGAGCTCAAATTAATTAATTATGCATTTTCTTACTAAATAAAACTGAGTTTTAGAGGGTCATGAATTCCTTACTTATTTCGTGGAGGAAAAGGAGGACAAACTAACACTTGCAGTTGATGTTTAGGCCTACCGGATGAACATGAGCTCTGCAGGAGTGGCCAGAAAAGCAGCCGAGGAGATAACTCTTCAGACAGGTAAGGAACATTTTTCTCCATTAAAAAAAAAAAAACAGAACCAAAACACAGAGATGCTTCTTTTGACCTTCTTAGCTATAATATACTGTCCTTATTGCCATTTTTCCTTCTGTGACAGTTGGCCTACAGTAACACTGCAGACATTGTTGTGTACTTGTCTTGTAGGTTAATATTTCTCTGCAGTGTCATGGTCAAGCATTCAGTGTCTATCCAAATTGACCCTGTCTCCATGTATCTGGGACTCAGGGTTTACTTTGTTTTTACTGGATGTTATGTCTTAATTTTATAGCTGGGACTATGGCTTCTTTGTACGTTTGCAGCTAAAATGATTTCTCTACCTTTTGAAGGTTGTTGAGGCACAGCTGAGTGCTGTGCTTTATTGGTGATCATTATGATATTTGATCTCATCCCTTTAAGCTATCATCATCCTTGAGATTTTGCTTTATTTAGGTACAGAGAGATTGTCTTCCGAGTGTTTTCCACCTCAAGCTACTAATGTCTTTGAAGGCGCTGTTGTGTAGCTCAGAAAGGAGGGTGACATTAGAGTCTGTCTTGCTGGGATTTGAAAAATGGCTCCCCAGAATAACTCACCTCCTGGCTGACTGCCACAAGAACACTTGGGCACCAGCTGGAGGGGAGGCTTTGAGGGTGGGGAAGGAATGGAATAAATATATGGAACCCCTTAAGATTTGGAAGTGTGAAATTATTGCCAACAGTAAAGATGTAAAGCAAAATTGTTAGGAAGTTAGACATAGCATACTAATGAAGATTGGAGCAATTTATGGGAACTCTGTTCCTGAGAGATAATGTTTAAATCTGGAGGGCCGTAGACCATTGCCCCAACAGAAGCAGTAGGGCTGAGGATATTCATTCAGCCAAAGCAGGGAAAGATAAGAATGTTTTTCTTACATTCACACTATTGTCCAGCTTAGGGGAAGGTAAAGAGTATTGTAACCTGTTCAAAGGCTGGGTTATCGACTAGTTGGTAGTTTCCTCCAGTTAAATGGTAAAGCATAACCATTTGGTTAAAATCACCTCAAGTGATGAGCAGTACGTCCTCGACTTCTGTTATGATGTGTAAATGAACACGTGTCAGGCTCTTTTAGGAGCACCTAGACTTTAGCCTAGAGGAAGGATTATTTAGGAATTCTTGAAAGAGTTATTAAAGTAAGATTTGATCTGCTTCATACTTTAATTACAGGCTTTATAATTGTTCATCATGATTTAATATTTCCCCCCCAGCAGAGACTCTGCAGTATAGCAGTGGGGAGCATTTTGAGATCAATGCTGCTGTGAGGACATTTTGCAGAACCTATGTTCATGACCTTCAAGGTTTCTTAAGAGCAGGGAGCGAGAAAGAATTTGTCCAAGCATAGCTGTGGTGATAGAAAAGGATTACTAACTGAAACTCTTTGAAGCCAGATGTATGAGAATTCAGAGTATTTTGTGTTGGCTTGGAGGTCACATGTGCACATACTTCATGTTTCATAATTTCCTCAGTGGGGTGCAGGACAGCCCTCATAATCAAATATCTATTTGCAGCAAAATCCAGGAATTGTCCACTAAGTGGAGTAAAAACTATACATAGCGTCTTGTAGTTCAGGAGAGGTCAAGTTTGTTATTAAATGAATTAAAGGAAAAAGTGAGGCTTTTGCGCTTTTTGGATTTCATAGTGATGGACAAAGAATTGTATACCTGCATTCTAGGGAAAATGATGGCTTATTGACTCACAGCAGAAAGGTCAAGCTATTTAGAGATTTCATACTTGTTTTTCTTTTCCCAAAGGAATTAAGAGGTATGTGGCAGGAGCTCTGGGTCCAACTAACAAGACACTGTCTGTGTCCCCATCTGTGGAAAGACCAGATTACAGGAACATCAGTGAGTATCACATACAGTCATTGACCTTGGGCAAATACCTCAGTGTTTCAGTAATCTATACGTCTGTAATATGGGGCCAGTGCCAGCATCTGCTTCAGGGTTTTTGTGACTTTAGGGTTTAGCAGTCCCTGGGATGTGATAGACAGTTAAATAAAAAGTTGTTTGTCATTGGATTAGTATATTTTGAGCCAGCTTTCAAAGGTCCATGTTGTTGTGTTGGGGCTTCTTTATCAGCTGTGGAAATAAAACCAATCACAATAAAACTTATAAACTGAAAAGTTGAACAGATACAGATACCAGGCCTTGGTCAGTTAGTTATAGGATAGCCTGCTAGACCTCCATTTTATTTATCAGAAAGCAGTTGTAAACATACTAGCATTATAAACCAGCTTCTATAAATATACTTGCATTGACCTTTATCAGAAATCTCGGTCAGTTTCTTAAGCATTAGACTGCAAAAAACCAAAAATAATGAAATGATCAGAGCTGAATAGTAATTATACCATGTGTGGTAATGAACTCCACGTCAAAGACAAGTTTAGGCAAGTGTGGTTTTTTAGGTTTTGGTTCCAGATACCAAACTTTTCCACTAGGAGTTGCTCATTCTGAGCTGGTCAGAGCTCTCTTTGGTCTCAAAGTGGCAATGAGGAGCTAACTTCCCTTTTTCTTGCACTGTGTAAAATGAACTAGGCTATGCTATTGGATATATGTGCATTTTTTCTTTCCTGGATGAGAGATAAAATGGAGAGAAGGATGACCTCTGAGATGAAAATAAAGAAACTTTTAACAAAAATTGTATTTAGGAGTGATTGCACACTTTTATGTTTGAGGCTGAAATTGCCCATGAGGCACATTTCTTCTCTGACAGAGTTGGTGTCAGAGGACAGTAGCAAAATCCATAGGACCACAGACTTTTACCCCAGAGCGTGTGAGAATGTGACTCAGCCAGCCATGAATCCAGATCATTGTGACACGTTTCTCTAATTATTCCTTATGCTCATCCTTGAATTGATTGATTAAACCCACCCTGGATGGCTTCCCTGGTGGTCCAGTGGGTAAGGACACCGCCTTGCAGTGCAGGGGGTGCTGGTTCAGTCCCTGGCCTGGGAAGATCTCATGTGCCGCGGAACAGCTGAACCGATGCGTCCAACTACCAAGCCGAAGCTCTGGAGTGCATGCGCCCAGAGCCAGTGCTCTGCAACGAGAGAGGCCACTGCCATAGGAGACCCACACAGACCAAAAGAACAAAGATGGATGAAAATGAATAAATGAAAGACCAATAGAAGTGGCCAAAAAAAAAAAAAAATCCACCCCTGGAAAGGTCTGTTTTAAAGTCTTAAAAGTAAGAGTTAGGGCTCAAGAGCATGCCCCTTTTACCCAGGCACTTGTTCTCGGCTGCTCACACGTGCAAAGAGAGCCTGTGTGCTGAGTGTTCAGTTTACTGGTTTAACATGTTTCTCAGAAAAGGTGGTATTGCCCTTGAATTATGTGTATAAAGCAGCAATAGTTGGTTCACCTGGCACCAGGCCTAAACTTGGTGTGTCTTGAGCTTTCAAAGGATATTGATGACTGATTTCCCAGGTGTGGTTTGTTTTCTGCAGCATTTGATGAACTCGTTGAAGCATACAAAGAGCAGGCCAAAGGGCTTCTGGATGGTGGCGTGGATATCTTGCTCATTGAAACTATTTTTGATACTGCCAATGCCAAGGTGAGTTAAAGGAGAAAAAGGGGGCTGGGGTGGCGGCTGGGGTGCTTCCCCTCATGATGTGAGGAGATATGTTATTTTATATATTATTATTAATATATATTATATTATTAATATATAAATAAGCATTATTCAAGTTAAATCAAATTCCTCGATTCCATTTTATTCCTGAGTATTCTTTTTTTTCTCCTGAGTATTTTTTTTCTCCTGAGTTCAGTAGAATGAAGGAAACTTAGAAAGACTATCTTTACTCTAAAAAATGATTTTTATTTTCATGTATAGCTACTGTATGTGCATGGATACATAGGTCAAATATATATGCATGATTTTAAAATTTAAAATAAACATACGGAGTAAAAAATAAATATCTCTCCACCCTCTGTTCCCTTGATATTTAGCTGTCTTCCTCAGGGACAATTGCTGTTTCTGGTGTGGGGGCCCAATGGAGAATCCATTAAAAGTATGCATGTGCGTGTGCATATGTGCAAAGGTACATACTGTATGGAGTAAAAGTAGCTATCCTCATACGTATGTTTTTGTACAGTGTCTCAGAGTATAAATTTCTACAAGTGAAATTGCTGCAATAGAGTCTGGGCACTATTAATTTTGATCTCTCGTGTCAAAGCACCCTCCAAGATTATACTCATTCATCTTCCAGTCAGGGAGCGGTCCACAGGAGTGCACACCCTCTCTGTTGAACTGTTTGATCTGTTTCACTCTGATAGGTGAAAAATATTACCTCACTATAATTTTAATTTATGCAGTATCCATGTCTGTGGGTTCTGATATGGAAAGGCCTTGGGCATTAAAGGACCTGAGTTTCTGGTCCTGGAACTTAATAAAATGTGGACAGTATATATTAACACAGGATTTGCGTTTTTAAAACTCTTTGTGGTTCATACTCTTTTTTGCTGTGATGCACACTGTTGGTTCATATACATACCTTGTATATATAAGGCTGTGGGAAGTAGAGGCTTCATATTTATCTCCTTAATTTTGATTGAGAGAAGGAAGAAAATGATTAGCTCTTCAGCTCTTCCTCAGGGGAAATATTAGTTCATAGGTGGACTTTCAGTCAGCATTTCTTTTGTTGTAATATGTACAGTGTTACCTTGAGAAAGGGGTGTGGGTGTTGTGTACAGGGAGGGTGGGTGTCTCCTCCGAGAACATGATGGGTGTCTTATCCGAAGAGGCCTTGGTAAAGGGAGCATTCTGATCGGCCTGTTAGACTGACCTTTGTCACATTCTCTCAGAAACAAAGATGTCCTTTTTCTCCTTGACAGGCTGCCTTGTTTGCAGTCCAGAAACTTTTTGAAGAGGAGTATGTTCCCCGGCCTGTCTTTGTAAGTTCTGAAATATTTGCATGATTAATTTTTTTATTTTTTAATATCGTCATTTTGAGAGTGGAGTTTGAATTTTCCTGGCATGGAACTTTTGAGAGTATTGATCATCTTTTAGGAACCAGCTATTTTAACTTCCTCTGTTCACCTCCCTCCTACAATCACCTCCAGACTGATGGCAGTCTTTTCTGTAGAAATGTGAAGACACTGTTTCTGGTGTGGGGGCCCAATGGAGAATCCATTAAAAGTATGCATGTGCGTGTGCATATGTGCAAAGGTACATACTGTATGGAGTAAAAGTAGCTATCCTCATACGTATGTTTTTGTACAGTGTCTCAGAGTATAAATTTCTACAAGTGAAATTGCTGCAATAGAGTCTGGGCACTATTAATTTTGATCTCTCGTGTCAAAGCACCCTCCAAGATTATACTCATTCATCTTCCAGTCAGGGAGCGGTCCACAGGAGTGCACACCCTCTCTGTTGAACTGTTTGATCTGTTTCACTCTGATAGGTGAAAAATATTACCTCACTATAATTTTAATTTATGCAGTATCCATGTCTGTGGGTTCTGATATGGAAAGGCCTTGGGCATTAAAGGACCTGAGTTTCTGGTCCTGGAACTTAATAAAATGTGGACAGTATATATTAACACAGGATTTGCGTTTTTAAAACTCTTTGTGGTTCATACTCTTTTTTGCTGTGATGCACACTGTTGGTTCATATACATACCTTGTATATATAAGGCTGTGGGAAGTAGAGGCTTCATATTTATCTCCTTAATTTTGATTGAGAGAAGGAAGAAAATGATTAGCTCTTCAGCTCTTCCTCAGGGGAAATATTAGTTCATAGGTGGACTTTCAGTCAGCATTTCTTTTGTTGTAATATGTACAGTGTTACCTTGAGAAAGGGGTGTGGGTGTTGTGTACAGGGAGGGTGGGTGTCTCCTCCGAGAACATGATGGGTGTCTTATCCGAAGAGGCCTTGGTAAAGGGAGCATTCTGATCGGCCTGTTAGACTGACCTTTGTCACATTCTCTCAGAAACAAAGATGTCCTTTTTCTCCTTGACAGGCTGCCTTGTTTGCAGTCCAGAAACTTTTTGAAGAGGAGTATGTTCCCCGGCCTGTCTTTGTAAGTTCTGAAATATTTGCATGATTAATTTTTTTATTTTTTAATATCGTCATTTTGAGAGTGGAGTTTGAATTTTCCTGGCATGGAACTTTTGAGAGTATTGATCATCTTTTAGGAACCAGCTATTTTAACTTCCTCTGTTCACCTCCCTCCTACAATCACCTCCAGACTGATGGCAGTCTTTTCTGTAGAAATGTGAAGACACTGAATCTAGGGTGGTTTGTCAAAGGTGGGCTCTTCCAGAGAAGCCTGGCTCAGTTGGTCCCCTGAAGCCAAAGGCTAGCTCATCCCCGAGGAGGGATGGACTTGAAGCTGATCATGAAGCATCCACCACTAGAGACAGCAGGCTGCCAGTTCATTAATACACTAGGCAGGCCCACACTACTGGGTGAGAATAGAATAGTTAAGATGAATCAGATGTTGAATAGCAAGAGACTGGGATAACCTGAGGTATCTGTGGGAAGTCTTCTCCAGTGGGGCTGGAGGTGCGAATTCTGAAGCTTTTCTGGGCACTGCTTCACCTTGTTACTTTCCCTTTTCTCTGTTATGTGGCTTTCCAACCTCTCCCCAGAGCCCCTTGCATTCATCTGTTCCAACCATCATTAAACAGAGCTGCCTTGGAGTTGGAGTGCCACAGTTCTTTTCCTCTTAAAAAAAAAAAAAAAAGCTTCTTAATTTTGTTTTGTTTCTTTTTTTAAAATAGCATGACTATCAGGGTTTGGGGTTTTTTTTTTGCCTCTAAGTCATTTTTTTTTTCTTTTTTTTGGAGGGGATGGGTTGGCGAGGGATGGGGGTGGGCGGGCCACTTTTATTGGTCTTTCATTTATCTATTTTCATCCATCTTTGTTCTCTGGCGCGTGTGGGCCTCCCATCATAGTGGCCTCTGTTGTCGCAGAGCACCGGCTCTGGGCGTATGTGCTCCAGAGCTCTGACTCGGTAATTGGACACATCGGTCCAGCCGCTCCGCGGCACGTGGGATCTTTCCAGGCCAGGGATCAAACCGGCGCCCCTTGCCTTGCAAGGCGGTGTCCTTACCCACTGGACCACCTGGGAAGCCCCTAAGTCATCATTTTAAAAAAGTTTTTCTTCTGTCTTTATTCTTTGTCCTGTGTGGGCCTCCCATTGCAGTGGCCTCTCTTGTTGCAGAGCACCGGCTCTGGGCGCATGCGCTCCAGACCGCTGGCTCATAATTGGACACACCAGCCCAGCCGCTTCTCAGCATGTGGGATTTTCCTGGGCCAGGTGTCGAACTGGTGCCCCTGCACTGCAAAGCTGATTCTTTACCCATTGGACCACCAGGGAAGCCCTTGTTTTGTTTTTGTGACTGTATTTTTAACTCAAGTGAATGTGGTTGACTCAGTGTACTTTGTCAATTCAGATTTCAGGGACAATTGTTGATAAAAGTGGGCGAACTCTCTCTGGCCAAACTGGGGAGGCATTTGTCATCAGCGTGTCTCATGCAGACCCACTGTGGTGAGTGATCCGTCATTCTTTACTGCCTCCATTCCTTCTGGGGGGCGTCTCTTGATAACTACAGACCACAACCTGGAAGGGAATTTCGTGTGAGATATTGGCTTTCCCTGAAGTACATTCTGAATGCCCTAAGGCTGTCAGAAAACCACAGCCAAAATGGGCCAATGTGAGGGAAAGTTCTTATGTCTGTTGGGCCAGCCAGAGAAAATTAAAATGACTGGGACTTTGCTGGTGGCCCAGTGACTAAGCTTCTTCATTCCCAAAGCAATCAGCCCGGGTTCAAATCCTGGTTAGGGAACTGTATCCCACATGCCACAACTAAAAGTTCTCATGCTGCTACATGGAATAAAGATCCCAGGTGCTACAACTAAGAACTATTGCAGTCAAATAAATAAACATTTTAAGAAATTAACGTGGCTTTTACATTTTATTTTAAGACGTCTCTCTATTTTTCTGATCAACATGGTTATGAGATAGAAGCTCTGAGATAAACACGGTTTCCTCCTGTGTCTTGTCCATGCATGTACTACTCCCACCTGGAGACTGTGCCTCCCCTGCATTCTCACCCCTGCACGCGAGCCTTTCAGGCCATCTGCTGGGTCCTTTCCAGGGACCCTTCCCTCTCACACCAGCCCAGGTCAACCTTCTTCTCAGAGCACTCTGTTCACTTTTACTATAGCCTTGGCCATAAACATAAGAGTCATAGACATTTATTGGGGGTTTGCTGTGTGCCAGGCTCAGTTCTAAGTGCTCTATGCACCCTTTTAATTTTGGCCACAACACCTGGAGTAGCTATTTGCTCTTCAGACCTTTTGCATATTTTCTGAGTTAGGTAGTTTTATTATTGTAGAGTTTTAAAAATTAAAAAAATCAGCTTTGGATCCCATATATGTGTTTCACAAATATTAGCTCCCAGCCTGTCTTCTTATGCTCTGAACTGCTCTTTCGCTGGGCACAAGTTTTTAAGTCTAGTGAAGTCCAGCCTATCAACTTTTTTTTCTTTCATGAATCCTGCTTTTGGTGCTGTATCTAAAACTCATTGCCAAACCCGTGATCACCTAGATTTGTCTCTTGTGTAATCTTTATATACATATTTACATCATTAAGAGCTTTGGAATTTACAATTAACCACGTTGCATTAATTTTTATGAAAGATGTAAGGTCTGTGTCTAAAGTTATACACAAGTATTTCCTTTATTTTGGTGCTATTGTAAATAGTGTTTTGAATTTCAGATTTCAGTTGCTCATTGCTAGTAGATCGGAAAGCAGTTGACTTTTGTATATGAACCTTGTACTTTATAGTTTTGGTGCTAAGAATTTTTTCGATGATTCTTTGAAATAGTCTTATCTGTGAATAAAGACAAAATTGTTTCTTCCTTTGCAATCTGTATACCTTTTATTTTCTGTCTTCTCTTAATGCCTCACTTAGGACTCCCAACATGACATTTAACAGGAGGTGAAAGGGATCGTCCTTACCTTGTTCTAGATCTTGTGGGAAAAACATCTAGTTCTATATCATTAACTTTTACATTTTATTTTAAGACGTCTCTCTATTTTTCTGATCAACATGGTTATGAGATAGAAGCTCTGAGATAAACACGGTTTCCTCCTGTGTCTTGTCCATGCATGTACTACTCCCACCTGGAGACTGTGCCTCCCCTGCATTCTCACCCCTGCACGCGAGCCTTTCAGGCCATCTGCTGGGTCCTTTCCAGGGACCCTTCCCTCTCACACCAGCCCAGGTCAACCTTCTTCTCAGAGCACTCTGTTCACTTTTACTATAGCCTTGGCCATAAACATAAGAGTCATAGACATTTATTGGGGGTTTGCTGTGTGCCAGGCTCAGTTCTAAGTGCTCTATGCACCCTTTTAATTTTGGCCACAACACCTGGAGTAGCTATTTGCTCTTCAGACCTTTTGCATATTTTCTGAGTTAGGTAGTTTTATTATTGTAGAGTTTTAAAATTAAAAATCAGCTTTGGATCCCATATATGTGTTTCACAAATATTAGCTCCCAGCCTGTCTTCTTATGCTCTGAACTGCTCTTTTCGCTGGGCACAAGTTTTTAATTCTAGTGAAGTCCAGCCTATCAACTTTTTTTTCTTTCATGAATCCTGCTTTTGGTGCTGTATCTAAAACTCATTGCCAAACCCGTGATCACCTAGATTTGTCTCTTGTGTAATCTTTATATACATATTTACATCATTAAGAGCTTTGGAATTTACAATTAACCACGTTGCATTAATTTTTATGAAAGATGTAAGGTCTGTGTCTAAAGTTATACACAAGTATTTCCTTTATTTTGGTGCTATTGTAAATAGTGTTTTGAATTTCAGATTTCAGTTGCTCATTGCTAGTAGATCGGAAAGCAGTTGACTTTTGTATATGAACCTTGTACTTTATAGTTTTGGTGCTAAGAATTTTTTCGATGATTCTTTGAAATAGTCTTATCTGTGAATAAAGACAAAATTGTTTCTTCCTTTGCAATCTGTATACCTTTTATTTTCTGTCTTCTCTTAATGCCTCACTTAGGACTCCCAACATGACATTTAACAGGAGGTGAAAGGGATCGTCCTTACCTTGTTCTAGATCTTGTGGGAAAAACATCTAGTTCTATATCATTAAGTTTAATTATAGCTGTAAGTTATTTATAGATTTTCTTTATTTGGTGGGAGGAGTTCTCTATTTCTAGTAAACTAGGAGTTTTTATCATGAATAGGTGTTGGGTATTTGTTAAATAAACTTTTTTTTTTTTAAGATTTATTTATTTATTTGAGGGGGGTGGGGTGGGAAGGGAGGGGAGCAGGCAGGCCAATTCTATTGGTCTTTCATTTGTCCATTTTCATCCATCTTTGTTCTGTGACCCGTGTGAGCCTCCCATCGCAGTGGCCTCTGTTGTCGCAGAGCACTGGCTCTGGGCGCATGCGCTCCAGAGCTCCGGCTGGGTAATTGGACACATTGATCCAGCCGCTCCACGGCACGTGGGATCTTCCCAGGCCAGGGATCGAACCGGCGCCCCTTGTACTGCAAGGCGGTGTCCTTACCCACTGGACCACCAGGGAAGCCCTTAAATAAACTTAAAAAAATATATATATTTATTTATTTCTTTGGTTGCTTCAGGTCTTAGTTGTGGCATGCCAGATCTTTCATTGTTGCTGGGAGTTCAGTCATTGTGGCATGTGGGCATATGGGTTTAGTTACCCTGCAGCATGTGGGATCTTTGTTGCCCGACCAGGGATCGAACCTGCGTCCCCTGCATTGCAAGGTAGACGTCTGATCACTGAACCACCAGGGAAGTCTCTAAATAATCTTTTTATTTTGGAATAATTTCAGACTTACAGAAAAGTTGCACAGATAGTTAAGAGAATTGCAGTATGTGCTTCATCTAGTTTTTTCTAATGTAACATCTTGCATTAGCTGTTGTACTTTTGGCCAAACTAAAAGCATATTACTTTTATCTAAACCCCCAGACTCTATTCAGATTTCAGTTTTTTCCACTAATGTTCTTTTTCTGTTCTAGGATTTAATCTAGTATATCACATTGCACTAAGAAATCATTGTAAAGGGAAAAAGTAAAATATGAAAAATCTGTATCCCTTTTATTTTCTGTCTTCTCTTAATGCCTCACTTAGGACTCCCAACATGACATTTAACAGGAGGTGAAAGGGATCGTCCTTACCTTGTTCTAGATCTTGTGGGAAAAACATCTAGTTCTATATCATTAAGTTTAATTATAGCTGTAAGTTATTTATAGATTTTCTTTATTTGGTGGGAGGAGTTCTCTATTTCTAGTAAACTAGGAGTTTTTATCATGAATAGGTGTTGGGTATTTGTTAAATAAACTTTTTTTTTTTTAAGATTTATTTATTTATTTGAGGGGGGTGGGGTGGGAAGGGAGGGGAGCAGGCAGGCCAATTCTATTGGTCTTTCATTTGTCCATTTTCATCCATCTTTGTTCTGTGACCCGTGTGAGCCTCCCATCGCAGTGGCCTCTGTTGTCGCAGAGCACTGGCTCTGGGCGCATGCGCTCCAGAGCTCCGGCTGGGTAATTGGACACATTGATCCAGCCGCTCCACGGCACGTGGGATCTTCCCAGGCCAGGGATCGAACCGGCGCCCCTTGTACTGCAAGGCGGTGTCCTTACCCACTGGACCACCAGGGAAGCCCTTAAATAAACTTAAAAAAATATATATATTTATTTATTTCTTTGGTTGCTTCAGGTCTTAGTTGTGGCATGCCAGATCTTTCATTGTTGCTGGGAGTTCAGTCATTGTGGCATGTGGGCATATGGGTTTAGTTACCCTGCAGCATGTGGGATCTTTGTTGCCCGACCAGGGATCGAACCTGCGTCCCCTGCATTGCAAGGTAGACGTCTGATCACTGAACCACCAGGGAAGTCTCTAAATAATCTTTTTATTTTGGAATAATTTCAGACTTACAGAAAAGTTGCACAGATAGTTAAGAGAATTGCAGTATGTGCTTCATCTAGTTTTTTCTAATGTAACATCTTGCATTAGCTGTTGTACTTTTGGCCAAACTAAAAGCATATTACTTTTATCTAAACCCCCAGACTCTATTCAGATTTCAGTTTTTTCCACTAATGTTCTTTTTCTGTTCTAGGATTTAATCTAGTATATCACATTGCACTAAGAAATCATTGTAAAGGGAAAAAAAAAGTAAAATATGAAAAAATAAAAGGTGATATAGTCCATTAACTTCATAGTTAATTCTTGAATTTCTGAAGTCCTCAGCAGCTCCCATTGAGAGTGGTTTTGGAGGGGTTTTAGCAGCTCCGTTTTGATCTGTTTTATTTAAGTCTGCAGTACGTTTCATGTACAAAACACTGGGCCCCTTGGTTACAAATAAACCCGCTTAATTTGTAAGAGGACAAATTCCAAGTCCAAGGTCATGTTGCAAGTCAGTTGAAGCAAGGACTAAGTCTTGGTCTTCTAGACTCCCAAAGTGTCTTCTATATACCATTAATATTTCTTCTATCTTCAGGGTTTTCCTTTTTCTTTCTCTTCAGTATTGCTTTCCAATCAGTGTTCATTAGCAGTGGTACTTTGCAGACATTTTTGTTTCAGGGTATACCAGTAATGAAACTGGAAACTTCTTTATTTATCCATAGACAGAGTCCTTAGGCTGTAAGGACATCTAATGTTGGAGACATGGGCAGAAATATTTAGTGCTGCAGGGAACTTCTGCAAGGTAGCTTTGACTGGAGCTGAATAAACGTGTTTCAAATTAGGAGATTTATTATCTGCCTGTTTGTTTGTTTGGTGTTTTTTTTGCCTCTGAGTCATCATTTATTTTCAGCCACCTATATTCTTTGGCCTGTGTGGGCCTCCCATTGCAGTGGCCTCTCTTGGTGCAGAGCACTGACTCTGGGCGCATGCGCTCCAGAGCACTGGCTCCTTATTGGACACACCAACCCAGCCGCTCCGCGGCATGTGGGATTTTCCCAGGCCAGGAATCAGACTGGTGCCCTTTGCACTGCAAGGCAAACTCTTTACCCCCTGGACCACCAGGAAGCCCTGCCTGGTTTTAAATATACTCATTTCTTTATCATAACTTTGTATATGTATAAATATTTAGAATAAAAGCTGGTGTTTCTAATCTCTTCTGTTTTTCTAGCATTGGGTTAAATTGTGCTCTGGGTGCAGCTGAAATGAGACCTTTTTCTTGGAAAATGTACAACATCCTCTGTGCTCTTTAATCTAGTATATCACATTGCACTAAGAAATCATTGTAAAGGGAAAAAAAAAGTAAAATATGAAAAAATAAAAGGTGATATAGTCCATTAACTTCATAGTTAATTCTTGAATTTCTGAAGTCCTCAGCAGCTCCCATTGAGAGTGGTTTTGGAGGGGTTTTAGCAGCTCCGTTTTGATCTGTTTTATTTAAGTCTGCAGTACGTTTCATGTACAAAACACTGGGCCCCTTGGTTACAAATAAACCCGCTTAATTTGTAAGAGGACAAATTCCAAGTCCAAGGTCATGTTGCAAGTCAGTTGAAGCAAGGACTAAGTCTTGGTCTTCTAGACTCCCAAAGTGTCTTCTATATACCATTAATATTTCTTCTATCTTCAGGGTTTTCCTTTTTCTTTCTCTTCAGTATTGCTTTCCAATCAGTGTTCATTAGCAGTGGTACTTTGCAGACATTTTTGTTTCAGGGTATACCAGTAATGAAACTGGAAACTTCTTTATTTATCCATAGACAGAGTCCTTAGGCTGTAAGGACATCTAATGTTGGAGACATGGGCAGAAATATTTAGTGCTGCAGGGAACTTCTGCAAGGTAGCTTTGACTGGAGCTGAATAAACGTGTTTCAAATTAGGAGATTTATTATCTGCCTGTTTGTTTGTTTGGTGTTTTTTTTGCCTCTGAGTCATCATTTATTTTCAGCCACCTATATTCTTTGGCCTGTGTGGGCCTCCCATTGCAGTGGCCTCTCTTGGTGCAGAGCACTGACTCTGGGCGCATGCGCTCCAGAGCACTGGCTCCTTATTGGACACACCAACCCAGCCGCTCCGCGGCATGTGGGATTTTCCCAGGCCAGGAATCAGACTGGTGCCCTTTGCACTGCAAGGCAAACTCTTTACCCCCTGGACCACCAGGGAAGCCCTGCCTGGTTTTAAATATACTCATTTCTTTATCATAACTTTGTATATGTATAAATATTTAGAATAAAAGCTGGTGTTTCTAATCTCTTCTGTTTTTCTAGCATTGGGTTAAATTGTGCTCTGGGTGCAGCTGAAATGAGACCTTTTATTGAAACAATTGGAAAATGTACAACATCCTACGTTCTGTGTTACCCCAATGCAGGTATGTGTTTCCAGGGTGTCACACATAGGAAAATCCAAATACGCAAGATCTGGATAGATAGGGTAACTGATCTGGATTAAAAGAGTTTGTTTTGCAAGTCTTAGGATACAGTCAATTTTTAATAGGAATTTTGTTAAGTGAAGAGTGCTTGGGTCTAGACCACTGTTTCCTTCTAGACATAAAGGAACAGTTTGGGTCAGCCTGAAAGCGTCAAAAGTGGACAAAACTTGGGGAAATGAAGCCTTGCCACATAATTGAGCAGAGCCGTAATAAAGACTTTATTATGATCAGATGGGCAGATGTCTCACTGCGTTTCGTAATGCAATGAGTGCAATGATAGTACCTGCCATGGGAGTGTGGCCAGAGGGATGAGTGCAGATACCGTGTGAGAAAGTCCTCTTCTCTGTTTCCCTGAATCGACAGATGAGCAGACGAAGAGCCTGTTACTTTTTCCGTTTTTAAAAGTTAGTATATAACTAACAGTATATAAAAATTCTTAAGGTAAATGCAGACAATTTTCAGACTATCCATTTAATATTGGTAATCCATCCTGGGTTAACCAGATTTCCTGGTGTATGTTTTTGAGCACCACCGAACTACTTGGGACTAAAAATCATTTTCCAGCCTTCTTTTCACAAATACATATGTTTGTGCCGTAAAGTTTATTTCCTACCATAAGTAAGATAGCTGGAAGCAGATAATAAATAAAACAGAAGATTGGGTAGTTAGATATTGAAGTCTTACTTGGGAAAACTTATTTTAAAAGGGAACGGGTTGTGTTTTGGTTGTTTTTAATTTCGTGTCTGGTGCTTGTTAGTTCAAAGGATATGTGATACTCCCCCAAGCCCTACCCCCAGGCAACTAGGTGACAAGAATTAATTTCCTCTACAGGAAGGGGAGAGGTAAAGGTGAGGGGAATTCTGTCCCATGTAGTTTGATGCTTTTCTTTGAAATGGAAAAGAAATAATGACTATTTATTTTCCTCTGTGATGTACTTATTATGTTTAAAATTAAGAATCTTTTTTTGCAAATGCTCATGCTTTAATTATAAATAAAAATTTTTCTAACATTATGACCTTTACCTTTACTGCTATGTCTGTTTGTGAAAATGGTTTCCAATAATGATTGAAATATTCTTTCTTAGGTCTTCCCAATACCTTCGGTGATTATGATGAAACTCCGCAGATGATGGCCATGCATTTAAAGGTCACAAATCCTCTTTCACATTGTTTCTAAGAGATAGAGAAATGAAATTTTTGGTTTAGGATGTTTAGACATAGACTTTTCCCCTAAAGAAAACCGAGCGTGTATACAAGAAGTAAAAGCTTAAGATGAATTAGTATGATGGAGGCAGATGAGGGAGCTTGCTGTCAGTATCCTTCTCCATACTGGGAGCAAGTGGCTGCTGGGAAGTTCCCAGTGAGGTGGAACCCAAACTGACTGAAACTTGGCTCTCCTCTGCAGCACTCTCAAGTGGTCTTCTCCACCCACCAAACTGCTGGGTAGAGTCAGCATCTCTTCGCTCCCCACAATCTTCTCCCCTGTTCTCCTTGTCTCCATACAACTGGTTCACCAAACCATACTGCTCAGAATTCCTCCTTGTTACTTATCCCTGGGTTTATTTTCCTCATTCCTTGAATTTTTAGCTTCCAGCTTACTGACATTCTCTCCTAAACTACTTCTGATTTAATTCTTTTGATTTCAATAGCTTATGTGGATGCTCTAACCAATAGTCTGAATCCTCTCAGTTCCTTGAGTTCCTCCCTCAGTTGTCCCTCAAACCAGCTGTGGTTAAACTCCCAGAACCGCATTGTGCGGAACGGGATTGGGTAGTTAGATATTGAAGTCTTACTTGGGAAAACTTATTTTAAAAGGGAACGGGTTGTGTTTTGGTTGTTTTTAATTTCGTGTCTGGTGCTTGTTAGTTCAAAGGATATGTGATACTCCCCCAAGCCCTACCCCCAGGCAACTAGGTGACAAGAATTAATTTCCTCTACAGGAAGGGGAGAGGTAAAGGTGAGGGGAATTCTGTCCCATGTAGTTTGATGCTTTTCTTTGAAATGGAAAAGAAATAATGACTATTTATTTTCCTCTGTGATGTACTTATTATGTTTAAAATTAAGAATCTTTTTTTGCAAATGCTCATGCTTTAATTATAAATAAAAATTTTTCTAACATTATGACCTTTACCTTTACTGCTATGTCTGTTTGTGAAAATGGTTTCCAATAATGATTGAAATATTCTTTCTTAGGTCTTCCCAATACCTTCGGTGATTATGATGAAACTCCGCAGATGATGGCCATGCATTTAAAGGTCACAAATCCTCTTTCACATTGTTTCTAAGAGATAGAGAAATGAAATTTTTGGTTTAGGATGTTTAGACATAGACTTTTCCCCTAAAGAAAACCGAGCGTGTATACAAGAAGTAAAAGCTTAAGATGAATTAGTATGATGGAGGCAGATGAGGGAGCTTGCTGTCAGTATCCTTCTCCATACTGGGAGCAAGTGGCTGCTGGGAAGTTCCCAGTGAGGTGGAACCCAAACTGACTGAAACTTGGCTCTCCTCTGCAGCACTCTCAAGTGGTCTTCTCCACCCACCAAACTGCTGGGTAGAGTCAGCATCTCTTCGCTCCCCACAATCTTCTCCCCTGTTCTCCTTGTCTCCATACAACTGGTTCACCAAACCATACTGCTCAGAATTCCTCCTTGTTACTTATCCCTGGGTTTATTTTCCTCATTCCTTGAATTTTTAGCTTCCAGCTTACTGACATTCTCTCCTAAACTACTTCTGATTTAATTCTTTTGATTTCAATAGCTTATGTGGATGCTCTAACCAATAGTCTGAATCCTCTCAGTTCCTTGAGTTCCTCCCTCAGTTGTCCCTCAAACCAGCTGTGGTTAAACTCCAGAACCGCATTGTGCAATATGTAGCCTCTGTCACTTGTGGTCATTGGAGTACTTGAATTGTGGTTGCTGTGACTGAGGAATTGAAATTTTTATTTTTTTAAACATTTGAATTTAAAAACTAATAACTTTCTTCACATGTTATTGGAAAATGCATTATTCAATTCACATTCATTCTGCTTAACATATGGGTAAAAAAGTCTTTATTATGACCGGAAAGGCAGATGTCTTATTGCATTTCATAGTATCTGAACTGTTCTCTGCTTTTAACCTTGTATCTGAGGCTTGTGAAGGCTGGATACCTAGAGTCAAGTGTCTTTAGCTCTCTTTTAAATGTAAAATTAGTTATTCGGGAAATGTGTATCTTTTCTGCTGAATTGGTGGTGGTGGTCTTAGAATGCAGATGAACTCTCTAAAACTTTCTTTTCCTAAATGCAGGATTTTGCTACTGATGGCTTGGTCAACATAGTTGGCGGGTGCTGTGGTACGACACCAGATCATATCAGGTGACAATCACTTTTAACTATTTTGCTTTTTATTAAGGGATGAATTGTGTCCCTTACTAAAATTCATAAGTTGAAACCCTAATCCGTAGTTTTTCTGAATGTGACTGTAGTTAGAGGTGGGGCCTTTCAGGAGGTAATTAGGTAAAATAAGGTCATATGAATGGATGCTGGTCCGTGTGAGCGGTGTGGACAGAGACACACACAGGAGAGGACCATGTGAAGACACAGGGAGAAGATAGACATCTAGAAGCCAAGGAGAGGGAGAAAACAGTCCTGCTGACCCCCTGACCTGACACTTTCAGCTTCTAGGATTCTGAGAAATGAATCTTGCTGTTTAAATTACTCAGTCTGTGGTATTTAATTATGGCAGCTGTAGAAAACCAGGATACTTTAAATTTTCTAATGTAGACAAATAACAAAATGAACCCCCATGTGCCTATGACATGATTTTCATAATTTTCAGTGTTTTGCTATTCTTTTATCTATTCTCCAACTTTTTTTCCCCTTAAATGATTGTAAGGAAATCCTAGATATGTTAACATTGTACTATTAAACACCTGATAATATTCCAGTGTGCAATTCCAATGCTCAAGGAGGGATAGCTTTTTAGCTCAATATGGGCGAACACCTGCCTCCACTAGATTCTTTCGTGGACAGAAAAGACAATAAGCAGCAAGCACCTTGAGATCAAGAGGAGTGTCTTCATGTTGCCTGGCACAGTCACTGCTTAACCCACGTCGCTGAGGGCTAAGGAAGGGGGTACAAGACAGGCATGCTGAAGGGTGTGCTTAAGTCCTCACAGTTTCATGTTTAAGCCTCTTATAAGAGGATTGGAATTGAAGGGAGTAAAACACAGCTGAGGCTTGTTTGTTTTTGTTTTCCCTAAAGTGACTGATGATCATATTTTGAGCTGTCATCTCACAGTTCAGCATCCGTTTTTGTACCTATAAAATGTTCACTGTGCTGAATTGCCTAATGTTGCTCTGCTTTTGTTGATCTCTGTGATAGACTCTGTTAAGAGTCTATATGATTTTAAATATCTTTTAAATATTATCTGAAAGCTGTCAGTAGTTGAGGATAGCTTATCTTTGGATCTCTTTGTTTTAAGGTTATCTCCTCCTTTATCACAAGAGTTGTTCAAAAAGTAACCTGTGTGTGTCTGTCTGTCTGTTATCTATCTCTGTATACATATATATACTTGCTGCTTTTACTTTGTCATTCACGTATTAATTTAGGGGGCTGTCGAGTGAGTGGTTCATACTGGTTCTGATCTATTTAGTAGAGCAGCCAGATCTTTCCAGGCTGATCAGAGACATATTTCATTAAAGTCAATAAGGTTCAAAAGAGTATTAATAATTAAAACAAATTTTTAGGCATAATTATTTTGAAGTTTAGTGATGTATTACTGTGTATTCTCCCTATGGTGTGTGTACTTGAAAAAAAAAGACCTAAAGGATTTATTTTCCTTTCTTCCTGGCTTCTCTTCTTTGCTCTTCCTTCTCAACAATAAAGCCTTTTTTTCTTTTAAATTGCTGTATGGAATTCATGGAGTTAAGGACATCTTCAAGTTTGGGAAGTGGATAGAGGAGATTTGCTGTTTGCATTTGTGCAAACTAGATATGTTAACATTGTACTATTAAACACCTGATAATATTCCAGTGTGCAATTCCAATGCTCAAGGAGGGATAGCTTTTAGCTCAATATGGCGAACACCTGCCTCCACTAGATTCTTTCGTGGACAGAAAAGACAATAAGCAGCAAGCACCTTGAGATCAAGAGGAGTGTCTTCATGTTGCCTGGCACAGTCACTGCTTAACCCACGTCGCTGAGGGCTAAGGAAGGGGGTACAAGACAGGCATGCTGAAGGGTGTGCTTAAGTCCTCACAGTTTCATGTTTAAGCCTCTTATAAGAGGATTGGAATTGAATGGAGTAAAACACAGCTGAGGCTTGTTTGTTTTTTTTTTTCCCTAAAGTGACTGATGATCATATTTTGAGCTGTCATCTCACAGTTCAGCATCCGTTTTTGTACCTATAAAATGTTCACTGTGCTGAATTGCCTAATGTTGCTCTGCTTTTGTTGATCTCTGTGATAGACTCTGTTAAGAGTCTATATGATTTTTTAAATATCTTTTAAATATTATCTGAAAGCTGTCAGTAGTTGAGGATAGCTTATCTTTGGATCTCTTTGTTTTAAGGTTATCTCCTCCTTTATCACAAGAGTTGTTCAA
Source organism: Tragulus kanchil (assembly GCA_022376925.1). Taxonomy (NCBI): domain Eukaryota; kingdom Metazoa; phylum Chordata; class Mammalia; order Artiodactyla; family Tragulidae; genus Tragulus; species Tragulus kanchil. Next base: position 98,117,790 of record JAIOJX010000005.1, on the reverse strand, counting down.
AAAGTAACCTGTGTGTGTCTGTCTGTCTGTTATCTATCTCTGTATACATATATATACTTGCTGCTTTTACTTTGTCATTCACGTATTAATTTAGGGGGCTGTCGAGTGAGTGGTTCATACTGGTTCTGATCTATTTAGTAGAGCAGCCAGATCTTTCCAGGCTGATCAGAGACATATTTCATTAAAGTCAATAAGGTTCAAAAGAGTATTAATAATTAAAACAAATTTTTAGGCATAATTATTTTGAAGTTTAGTGATGTATTACTGTGTATTCTCCCTATGGTGTGTGTACTTGAAAAAAAAAGACCTAAAGGATTTATTTTCCTTTCTTCCTGGCTTCTCTTCTCTTTGCTCTTCCTTCTCAACAATAAAGCCTTTTTTTCTTTTAAATTGCTGTATGGAATTCATGGAGTTAAGGACATCTTCAAGTTTGGGAAGTGGATAGAGGAGATTTGCTGTTTGCATTTGTGCAAACTATATCACGTGTCTGTAGGTACACGTCTGTAAGTTCACATCTGAACATAGAACCTGGTACAGTCAATACACAACCAGAGGTACAGATACAGAGATATGAACGATTATAGATTCATCTTCTGCATTACTGAGAAAACTAAAAAGCACAGTTGCTGCTGCACATTTGGAACTAGGTATATAATTATGTTAAACAGACTTAATTTCATAGCTGGAAATTAGTTTAATTGAATTTTGTTCTGAATTAATGGATATTGTATTTTCTGTTTTAACTCAGAGAAATTGCTGAAGCTGTGAAAAACTGTAAGCCTAGAGTTCCACCTGCCACTGTTTTTGAAGGGCATATGCTACTGTCTGGTAAGTCGTAAGGCTGTGATTTTTTTATAATTTCAGAAATTGCTTGCAGATTAAATTCGTATGTTTAGTCTATGCAGTAGTGATGTTTGTGCCAAGGAACTTGTTTATTAGGTCAGAGAAGCGTATGTATTTTTCTTGGCACAGAAATTAGTTCTAGTAAATAACGTTTTTTTTTTTTATAGAGATGGGAGCGGGAAGATACTGACTTTGGGGAAATGTGAATGAAGGCACAGGTAGTGCCCTTGATCAGAATTATTGTGCTTTGAAAATGTACATAGGCCTCAGCCTAACAATTGTAATCGTCAGATTTGCTGCTAGTTGTTAAAATAATCTACCCTAGGCTCAAGGTTTTTTAATGGTGGTAGTCTTTTCCTAGAAAATTTTATGTGCTTTTAAAATATTATTATCATGCTCTTATATTGACTGTGTGTGCAGGACTTTTCAAAGAGTCATGATATTTATTAGTCTGCTTTCTTCTCAACAGCCCTGTGGGGTAGACAGCTTCTGTTTTTCAGAATGAGTTTCAGTGTTCAGAGAAAGAACGTTAGTGAAATAGGTTATTAGGCCAACTATTAGAAGAAAACTGTACATTTTATATTTTTCCCATGAAATCCTAATGGTGTATTCTTAGATAATATCTTTAGGCAAAAAAAGAAAATGTATATACAGGTTCTTAGAGAACCTGCAAATAGCACACATGAGGAGTTATGCACCCTAACTGAGAGTTTACCATTTCTCTAAATTGATGTTTTTTTGTTCCATATGTTCTCGTGAGAAAAGTGAAAAAAGTACAAGTGACAGTAAAAGTAATACCTACTTTTTTCACTCAGAACATACGGCATAGAATTAATCCCAGTGAGTGAAAATGAAGTTGAATTAAAAATACACCTCTTCAGTCTACCCATTTTTTACTTTTTATTCTCCAGAACACAGGATAAGATTAGGGGAAGAGGGATTTGTGATTTATGACACACCTCGTATCCTAAAAAGGGGGCTTTTATCAGGGACAGGTGTGGTGGGATAGTTTATTTCATCCTTAGACCTTGCTTCAGCCAAGGACTAAGTTAAAATTGTTGACCTTTGCCACAATCAAAACAAGAGAGAATCATTTAGTTCTGATTTTTAAAAAGAGTTTATACGTAAGAATGAAAAAATTCTTCTGATTTGAATTTCATGTGCTATTTCTAAATTGTTCTAAAAGCCACCTTCAATCAGATTTCAAAAGAATGACATCAAACACACTCTTTTTAATTATTCTTTTATAAATGGCAAGCTTGAGAATAATGTAGTTTTTCTGTCAGATACTTCACATTCATAAAAGATCAGAAGTGCTTTCTGTAAAAATGCTCTTAGGGCAACGCCTCAGGGCCTCTCCAGCATTTAAATGTTGGCAGCCCTGCTTGTGTGCCCTGGGGGCTCCAGATTCCAACTAAAGATTGGGGCTGCCCGAGGCTGGCATGGGGGGATGAGGCCGTGAGGATAGTACCAATGGGGACGGAAATCAGTGGCCCAAACTGGAAAGTGGTAGTCTTCTAGTCAGAGAACAAAAGACCTGGAATTGCTTTCTAATTACCTATCTTCACTATTTTCCTTTGCCTCATATTTGTTTTTCTTTCAGCTGGTGCTTTGGCAAAGGGCTCTAAAGCTGTTTTCTTTTATGAACAACAACAGCTATGATGACTGGTGCTAATTTTATAAGCATTGATAGTGCTTTTCAATGTTATCTAGTCTCATTTCCACAAGAGCTTTGTGGGGCAGATACTTCTCCTATCTAGTTTGTAAACTCAAGCCTCTGAAAGAAGTTCTCTGGGGAATGCAGGACTTGTACCCTGGGGGCTGACTGTCCCCAGAGGCCTGCCTGTAACCATCTAGCAAGGCTTTTACATCTAATACTGTAAATATAAGAGTAGAACAAAAATAGTAAAGGCCTTTTCCTCTTGTGGTACTTTATACTGCATGTTGTTTTTTTCCTCAGTGTGTTGTATCCACATAAATTATCTGATTATTTGCTGCTAAATCTGCCTTTAACAGGGAGATGTTATTGTTCATTGACAAATAGAGGAGGAGCAGAGAACTTAAGTGGCTTGCCCAGGGTCAATTGTCTCCCAGGGTTCCGCTCTGGTGCTTGCTCGTGACCCTGTCTGGCCTTGCTGGTTATTGGTTCTTGGCCTCTGGATCAAAGACAGGAGATAAAGCTCTAAACACACTGTTGATGGGATTAAGTGAGTTTACTCCATCTGGCTTCTAGCCATTGTCTGAGTGGACAGCTGGGGAGTATTCCTTTAGATTTTAACTTCATGGCTTTTGACCCAGACTCTTGGTTACATAAGATATGATAACAATTTTTCCACGTTTCTCAGAGCTGGTATGATTCAGCTCTTTAAAGAAATCTACAGTTTAAAATCCCGAAATACTTCTTATTTTGAGAGTTTGATTGTAAACAGAGAGTCTTGTGTTGTGTTTAAATATTTCTAGAGGAGAAGGCCATGGTTCTGTTTCTACACTTGAGTTCTCCTAGCTAGTCAGGTGGGATGTGACACAGAAACTTCTTTCTCTCGCATGACAACATTTATTTTCTGTCTGACTAGTGTTGTTACATATATTTTCAGAAAATTTTCAAAATACTTCTCCTTTTAAGGTCTAGAGCCCTTCAAGATCGGACCATACACCAACTTTGTTAACATTGGAGAGCGCTGTAACGTTGCAGGATCCAGGAGGTTTGCTAAACTCATCATGGCAGGCAATTACGAAGTGAGCATCTTAACAAGACCCTTGAGGCATCCGCCATGTTTTTTGGCCAAGACAGCATGCAGACAAAACAACTCTGCCTTTGATAGTGTTGTTAGCAGAGCTACTGGGAAGTGTGAGAAGGGTAAAAGTTTGTTTGCAACTAGCTAGGCTGGTGGGAGGACAAAGCTTAGAAACATCAAAGCTGCTCTTGTTGATGTTTGTCAGAAAAAATGCATTCAAGGTATGAAGTGGGATGAGATGGGAGAGATCCAGGTATAGTTATTAATATTTCTATTAATTGTGAAAAAATCTATTAAGTTTGAGGATATTCTTCATTTTAACTTCTCACAAATCCTTCCAAAGAAAAAGGAAATCCATGAAAATTCCTATTTCTTTGTGACTGCATCAAACACTGACCAACATGGTATTATTGCTTCTGTTCACTGTAAACTAATAAACAAGCAAACACAAAAGAGAGAATGGGCCCTGCCTTGGAAAGTTTGCACAATAGTTTTTCCATAGAGTTCTTTTTTTCTTTCTTCCCTATTATGCCTCTTTTATTTATATTTGTTTTCATCAGTCTTTTTATTCTTTGGCATGTGTAGGCCTCCCATTGCAGTGGCCTCTCTTGTTGCAGAGTACTGGCTCTGGGCGCATGCACTCCAGAGCACTGACTCGTAATTGGACACACTGGTCCAGCCGCTCTGTGGCATGTGGGATCTTCTGGGGCCAGGGATTGAACCATTGCCCCTTGCAGTGCAAGGCGGACTCTTTACCCACTGAACCACCAGGGAAGCCCCCCACCATAAGGTTCTTAAACTTGATCATTCTATGGATGAGCAAAATTTAATCCAAATAGAGCCCACCCCGACAGATTTTTTTTCTTACACAAATATGAAGTTAAAACATAGCGGAATCTGATCTGGGCTTTAATGATTTTATTTTTTTCATTTACCTTCTCTCATTTTAAGATGTTAGAACCTTTACATCTTCATTCCAGCGACCAGTATCAAAGCAGACTTAGTTTTAGTCATGGAGAAAGTGCATTTGTCTTCCTTTAAGGGCTTGTTGATGACTGCTTCATGGCTTTTGCGGGCACTTCAGTAGGGCTTGGTCACCTGGTTCCTGATGGTTCCCATCTCTCCTCTTCCCTTCATTCCTACTACTGCTTAGCCAGCATGTCCTGCTGCCCTGCCCCCCCCCCCGCCCCCCCCACAGTTCAGAAGCTTCCATGGGGTGGCTTTTTTTTTGCACGTGGGATTCAACCCAAACTCCCTAGGCCATCATCCAGTCCTCTCCATTTAGACCCCAAACTGCCTTCCTTCCTGATCAGTCATCTGAATGTTCCAGGAGGCTTGCTTCTGCTCCTAGGCCTTCATTCATGTCTGTTCCCTTCTGAAATCCCAATGACCCTTCATGGTTGTATAGGGTTCTGCAGTGGCAATGTTCTCTTTATGTTTTAATTCTTAAGACCATTCTTTGGTGTTCCTTTCAGTTCTCAGATTTATTTGATTGATTTGCTACTGAAAGCAGATAGCGTTTTAGGAAGAAGCAGGCAAGTGAGAGGTGGTATCTGTCATCTCATAAGGCCTTACTACCTGCCAGTTGCTGTGGTGAGTGCTTGGTGGTATCATTTACTTCGTCTTTAGTCCTGTGAGAAAGGTGCTTTTATCATCCCCATTTCACAGATGTGCAGCTGGAGCCTTGGGGAAGATCAAACCAGTTGCCTGTTATTTCACAGCAAGTGAATGATAGCCCCCAAGTCCTCCAAACCTGTACCCACACTGCTGTGCTGTCATGGAGGAGGCCAGGAAGCAACAAGGGGGTGGGAAGGAATGACTCCTTCCTGGATTCTAGTTCCCTTATTTAACACCCTCTCAAGGCTCTGTGGTTATGGGAATGAGCACTGACCTGAGAGAAGGTCCAGTGCAGTGTGTTTGCTCAACTTGTACATCTTTAAACAAATTAGCTTTATCTCCCGGAGCATGTGTGGGAAGTTGGATCACTCGGAACTATTATTCTGTGGCCCTTCTGATGTAGAAAGGTCAGGCGTTGAACTCTCTATTCTGTGTCTTTTGACCTCTGATCTAACCAGGTCCCTTGCTTGCTGTCTCCCTTCCGCTCCCTCCAGTTCCTTTCCTAGGGACAGCTGAAGCTGCTCTCTCTCAGGTAACTTTCAAAGATCTCACCCTTCCTGGTATTTAGGCAGGACATTTGACTCACGCATTGTGTGACAGTGCCCATAGTTTTCAGTATGACTGTCATATGCCCCCAACTAGAGGTAAGCCCTCTAAGAACAAGGACTCTGACTTAGGCTTATTATTTTTTTTTTTTAACATTTTTTTGGGGGGGCCACTTCTATTGGTCTTTCATTTATCTATTTTCATCCATCCTTGTTCTTTGGCCTGTGTGGGCCTCCCATCGCAGTGGCCTCTTGCTGCAGAGCACCGGCTCTGGGCGCATGCGCTCCAGAGTTCCGGCTCGGTAGTTGGACACATCGGTCCAGCTGCTCCGCGGCACATGGCATTTTCCCAGGCCAGGGCTTGAACCAGCGCCCTTTGCACTGCACGGCAGTGTCTTTACCCACTGGACCACCAGGGAAGCCCTAGGCATATTTTTATTCTTTGTGGTATTTAACATACTACTGATAGCAAAACATTGTTTGATTTACTGAGTCTTACTGCAATCCTTTTTTCCTGTGTTGCATTGGATCATTACAAATGGTTGACTCAAGGCCTGTGCCAGAGAGTCTCATGCCTTTTCTCTCATGGTGATTGCCAAAAATTTCTGTTTGATTTTCTTTGGCTGAGAAAGAATTAGGTTGACGTTAGAATCTACTGTTGATTTTATCCCTGCTTATTTTATTGCACTGTAAAGCATGCAACAGAGACTTAAAATCTGTGCTGTACCAATTAGAAAACCTTATTGAACAAATCTGTTTTGCCCATCATTGTTCAAACAAGAGTGGGAGATATGTAAGACCTTTTTAAATTTCTCCAAATGCTTAAACTCGTATTTGTGAAACCATGAGGAAATGATGATGTTACACACCATGTGGTGATGTTTATAATTGTTACAGATGTTTAGAGACAGTCAATCATTGTGGAATAAGCAGTGTTTCCCAAAGTATGTTCTCTGAAACACTGATCCTACAGGATATTCCTTAAATGATCATAAGTGGGAAATAATATATATTGTATTTTGTACTTGAAGATTTATAGTATATAATACTGTATTAGTGGATTTGAAGATCTTTGTAACATAGAAAAAGTTTAACTTATATTTCATGTGACTTCTGTCAGTAGCCTTTAATGAATGTTTTGCATGATTTGGAGAACACTGAAGAGTTAGATAAGTTTTGGATGTTTTCTCTAAGGACTTTTCTTGGAGGAGATGGGACTTGAGCTGGATCTTAAATAGTATAGGAAGGAAGGGGATTGTATTGGAAGTAGAGGGAACAACATGATGTGTGACACAGAAGTAGAAGCTGATTTGGCTGGGCGAAGCGTTCCGGGGCTCGGGGGGAGTTGTTCAGTGGGGTAAGAAGAGGGGCAGGCCCCCAAGAACCTGAAACACCAGGCTGAGGGGCTGAGACTTTACGGGAGGAATCAGAGCCTCAGTTGGTTCTGAGGAGCGACACCCTGTGATGGAAGAGATGGTTAGGAAAGGTTTTTCTGTGATGGTTGAGAGCAGCTAAGGTTTGGGAGGTTGGGGAGCTGGCAGGGTAGCCGAGTTGAATCAGAGAGGAATGCTTGAGATGGTGAAGGACTACTTTGGTCAGCCTTCTCTTGAGTCGCTCTCCTGATGCTGGTTCCTCTTGAATTCTTTCCTCAGGAAGCACTGAGCGTCGCCAAAATGCAGGTGGAAATGGGAGCCCAGGTGTTGGATATCAATATGGATGATGGCATGCTGGATGGCCCAAGTGCCATGACCAGATTCTGCAACTTCATTGCTTCCGAGCCCGACATTGCCAAGGTCATATAGAACTTTCATTCATCAAGGGGATTGATGTGTGCCGCCCTGTCACTTATTTCACTTTGTCACTTCTCCCTTTGTCATCTCGTATACTGGTTTTCTGTTGTCCTGTGTTGAAAGCCCGGGTTTATCACGTAACGGCAGCCTTTTGATATAAACCAGACTTCAGACAGAACGATGTGACTTCATTATGGTTTTCTGTGGTGATGTTTTTTTCATTTTAAGTTTGGGAAATTTAAGTTTTCTCTGAAACACTGATCCTACAGGATATTCCTTAAATGATCATAAGTGGGAAATAATATATATTGTATTTTGTACTTGAAGATTTATAGTATATAATACTGTATTAGTGGATTTGAAGATCTTTGTAACATAGAAAAAGTTTAACTTATATTTCATGTGACTTCTGTCAGTAGCCTTTAATGAATGTTTTGCATGATTTGGAGAACACTGAAGAGTTAGATAAGTTTTGGATGTTTTCTCTAAGGACTTTTCTTGGAGGAGATGGGACTTGAGCTGGATCTTAAATAGTATAGGAAGGAAGGGGATTGTATTGGAAGTAGAGGGAACAACATGATGTGTGACACAGAAGTAGAAGCTGATTTGGCTGGGCGAAGCGTTCCGGGGCTCGGGGGGAGTTGTTCAGTGGGGTAAGAAGAGGGGCAGGCCCCCAAGAACCTGAAACACCAGGCTGAGGGGCTGAGACTTTACGGGAGGAATCAGAGCCTCAGTTGGTTCTGAGGAGCGACACCCTGTGATGGAAGAGATGGTTAGGAAAGGTTTTTCTGTGATGGTTGAGAGCAGCTAAGGTTTGGGAGGTTGGGGAGCTGGCAGGGTAGCCGAGTTGAATCAGAGAGGAATGCTTGAGATGGTGAAGGACTACTTTGGTCAGCCTTCTCTTGAGTCGCTCTCCTGATGCTGGTTCCTCTTGAATTCTTTCCTCAGGAAGCACTGAGCGTCGCCAAAATGCAGGTGGAAATGGGAGCCCAGGTGTTGGATATCAATATGGATGATGGCATGCTGGATGGCCCAAGTGCCATGACCAGATTCTGCAACTTCATTGCTTCCGAGCCCGACATTGCCAAGGTCATATAGAACTTTCATTCATCAAGGGGATTGATGTGTGCCGCCCTGTCACTTATTTCACTTTGTCACTTCTCCCTTTGTCATCTCGTATACTGGTTTTCTGTTGTCCTGTGTTGAAAGCCCCGGGGTTTATCACGTAACGGCAGCCTTTTGATATAAACCAGACTTCAGACAGAACGATGTGACTTCATTATGGCTGTTTCCAGAGCTTCTGAAATTGGGTCACAAGGATTGACTGAGTTTGCTCTGATGTCTGGATAGGCTAAGAACTAACTTCTCATGTCTCTGAAGGATATACTTTTACTGCTCCTACCAAATTATTAGTTCTATTCTTACCAAAGACAAGGGAATTCGGATAATCCAGCCTTATTGCAGGAAGAGGAGACCATTTTAGGCATATCAGAGTAACACAAAAATATAGAGTAAGATTAAATCAAGGTATTAATGTCAGTTTTTACATTTGCTCTTTAAGATGTCAAGCTTTTCAAAAACTTTAGATGGATTCTAAAAAATGAAAAATATTCATTTTTCTATAGTTGAGTTTTGAAGAGGAGTGAGTTTTGAAGCTGACTTTTTGTTGTTCTTTTTTTAAAGATACTTCCCAATGCCGTAATAGCTAGGGCTGTCATTTTTTCATTAAGCTTCAGCAGATGTGTAAGTGAGAAGTTTTATGGTTAAGCCGTGAATTACATTAACCCGTCCTTCATTTGTGCCTTACAGCCCATCACTTAAAAGCCTCAAGACTTCTCTAGGAGTAAATATTTTGAGAATTTAAGGCGCAGAGAAGCTTAATGCTTTGTTTAAAGTCAGAATCAGAGGGAAGCTAGTGAACTGACTTCAGTGCTCTCATTCTTTTGTATAGCTCTGATCTTTTGAGTTAACATTTTCTGGCTCACGCATGAGGTCTCTTGTAAGACTGGAATTACTCCACGTATTTTGGGATTTGGGAACAAGAATATTATTAAGATCCTATCTCTGCCACACTACTGTTATTTGTTGACGGTTCTCGAACTTCATTGCTTCCGGGAAAGGGCCTGGATGGCCCAAGTGCCATGACCAGATTCTGCAACTTCATTGCTTCCGAGCCCGACATTGCCAAGGTCATATAGAACTTTCATTCATCAAGGGGATTGATGTGTGCCGCCCTGTCACTTATTTCACTTTGTCACTTCTCCCTTTGTCATCTCGTATACTGGTTTTCTGTTGTCCTGTGTTGAAAGCCCCGGGGTTTATCACGTAACGGCAGCCTTTTGATATAAACCAGACTTCAGACAGAACGATGTGACTTCATTATGGCTGTTTCCAGAGCTTCTGAAATTGGGTCACAAGGATTGACTGAGTTTGCTCTGATGTCTGGATAGGCTAAGAACTAACTTCTCATGTCTCTGAAGGATATACTTTTACTGCTCCTACCAAATTATTAGTTCTATTCTTACCAAAGACAAGGGAATTCGGATAATCCAGCCTTATTGCAGGAAGAGGAGACCATTTTAGGCATATCAGAGTAACACAAAAATATAGAGTAAGATTAAATCAAGGTATTAATGTCAGTTTTTACATTTGCTCTTTAAGATGTCAAGCTTTTCAAAAACTTTAGATGGATTCTAAAAAATGAAAAATATTCATTTTTCTATAGTTGAGTTTTGAAGAGGAGTGAGTTTTGAAGCTGACTTTTTGTTGTTCTTTTTTTAAAGATACTTCCCAATGCCGTAATAGCTAGGGCTGTCATTTTTTCATTAAGCTTCAGCAGATGTGTAAGTGAGAAGTTTTATGGTTAAGCCGTGAATTACATTAACCCGTCCTTCATTTGTGCCTTACAGCCCATCACTTAAAAGCCTCAAGACTTCTCTAGGAGTAAATATTTTGAGAATTTAAGGCGCAGAGAAGCTTAATGCTTTGTTTAAAGTCAGAATCAGAGGGGAAGCTAGTGAACTGACTTCAGTGCTCTCATTCTTTTGTATAGCTCTGATCTTTTGAGTTAACATTTTCTGGCTCACGCATGAGGTCTCTTGTAAGACTGGAATTACTCCACGTATTTTGGGATTTGGGAACAAGAATATTATTAAGATCCTATCTCTGCCACACTACTGTTATTTGTTGACTGTTTCCCTAAATGAGAAAGTGGGAATATTTGGGAGCCTTTGGAAGGGGCTTTGTGGTGACTTGCCTTCTTTCTTGAATTGTCTGGCCTTTCTGACTTCAGGTGCCCTTGTGCATTGACTCTTCCAATTTTGCCGTGATTGAAGCCGGGTTAAAGTGCTGCCAAGGGAAGTGCATTGTTAACAGCATCAGCCTGAAGGAGGGTGAGGATGACTTCTTGGAGAAGGCCAGAAAGATTAAAAAGTTTGGAGCTGCCGTGGTGGTTATGGCTTTTGATGAAGAAGGACAGGTGAGAGATTTCTTTGTATCTGGCTCCATTGTGTTACACGGTGGCTTAGAGCAGTGGAAGAGAACAGTCCGAAACAGATGTGTATACCATGTGTACCATATGTATGTGTGCACACACACATACACATACAGGGATTCGTCAGAGATGCCGTGGGTTCCATTTCTAGGCAATAAAGAAAATACCACAGTAAAGCCAGTCATGTGAATTTTTGGTTTTATAGTACGTGTAAAATTATGTTTATATTTTAGTCTGTTAAGTGTGCAATAGCATTATGTTTAGGAAAAAAGTGCATACCTTAACAAAAAATACTTTATTACCAAAAAATGCTCTCCTATGAGCCTTCAGCGAGTTACAGTAGTAACATCAAAAGACCACAGATCACCATAACAAGTAGAAGAATAATGAAGAAATTTGAAATATTGCGAGAATTACCAAAATGTGACACAGAGGCATGAACTGAGCAAATGCTGTTGGAAAAGTGGTATCAATAGATTTGCTTGATGCTTGGTTACCACATAGCTTCAGTTTGTAAAGCAATGCACTATCTGTGAAGCATAGTAAAACAAGGTCTGCCTCTATATGCATATGTAAGTCTGTATACACACACACACACACACACACACACAAGTACATTCACTCACATATATTTCCATCTATCTATCTACATATGAAAATTTTATTATATAGTAGTCTCTACATCAGTTGAAAAAGGAATTATTCACTAAATGCTATTGGATAACTGGCTGTGCTTTAGGAAGAAAATTAAGAACCCCATTTCCCACCATATACCAAAATAATATATACATCAATTAAAGGTCTAAATGTAAAAAAATATATATCCAGAGACTATATGGGAAAATATTTATCTAAACTTGGGATGCCAAAAAGAAAACTGATAGACCTATTCATATAAAAATGTAAAGCTTTGTTTGACAGAGGATATGGTTTTATTTGTAGCATGAGTAACAGCAGTGGGTGCAAAGAGTTTCTAGAAATCAGAAAGTAAAGTCAAGTCAGTAGAAGAATGAACAGAGAAAATGAAGAGCAATTTTTAGAAAAAGAAATGCAAAATAGCCTGTAAACCTATGAAAAGATACTGTATTTACTAATAATTAAAGAAATAAAAAATGAAGCAATATCAAAATACTAGTTTCTTTTATCAAATAGAGGGAGAATGGAAAAAATTGAGAAATGGTAGCTCTCACGTTGTCTCTACCACTGAATCAGGGAAGGGTGAGCGGAATGTCAAACACAAGGACAGTTTTGTTTTCTTTTTTAAATTTTTTTGGCCTCTTTCATTGGTTTTTTATTTTTTAAATTTTCATCCATCTTCATTCTTTGGCCTGTGTGGGCCTTGCATCGCAGTAGCCTCTCTTGCTGCAGAGCACCGGCTCTGGGTGCATGCGCTATAGAGTGCTGGCTCATAATTGGACACACGGGTCCAACTGCTCCATGGCACATGGGATTCTCCCGGGCCAGGGATCGAACCGGTGCCCCTTGCACTGCAAGACGGACTCTTCACCCACTGGGCCATCAGGGAAGCCGTAAATACAAGGATAGTTTAACCTGTGGTGATGGTTAGCCTATGTGATGATGAGCATGCTTATTGTTGTTTTGTAATGTTATAAATAATTCATGCCTATTCAATATTTAACTTAAAACAGTTTTTAAAATTTCATGCCTCATAGTTTAGTTATCTCCTGGAACTCTTGTATTAGGTTGAATATGTAAGCACATGTGTTGACATTCATTGTAGCATTGTGGTAGAAACAAAATGAGAATACTGAAAGTGTCCATTAATGGGGAAATACTTAAATCTGCCCATTTGCCACATAGAATACTGTATAGCAGTTAAAAACAATGAGATGATGAAACCATGTCTAAAAATAGCAAAAGTGAAACCAAATGCCATTCTGGTTTTATTTGCTAAAAAAGGCTTTATATGAATGTATGTGTCTATATAAACAGAGTCAAAAAATTGGTTGTTAACTGGAGGGCAGAGTTGTATTATATAAATAAGGATTTCTATAAATAAGTACATAAGCAAATAAGTCCTTATATAAATAAGGATGTCTTAATACAGAATTGATAAGTAGGGGCCAAGCAGAACCCTTCTGAGGTTGTTGCTGTGGCACAGATGAGCGATGATGGTGACTGGGACGAAGGTGGGAGCAATAGAAAGTGTGAGGACTCGACTGTTTCTGGATGTATTTTTAAGATAGAGGCAGCAGGATTTGCCTTCACATTGATTGTGAGCCATGAAAGAAGGAGGAGTCTGGGAACATTTTGGGGCTTTTTGGCCTGGACAGTTGAGAGAGGAGGACGGTGAGCAGCCTGTTTGAATGGGGTAACTAGAACTGTGGGTTTGGACACAGGTTTGTGTGTGAAGTGTGTGGTCGTGTAGGTGAGTCTGAGTTTCAGAGGCAAAGTCTGACTTGAAGATAAGATTCTCTTCCTTCGGAATTACTTGTTCACAGATGATATTTCAAGCAGTGAGACTGACTTCACCGAAGGAAAGATGGTAGATGAGAGGTCCTAGGACCAAGTGACTTTGGGAATCACAGTGCTTAGTGGTCAGGAAAAAGAGATGAGATGGTGAGAAGGAGCTGGGAGGGAGCGGCCTCCTTGGTAGGAGAGGAACCAGAGGAGAGTTCACCTGGAAGCCAGGTGAGGAACAGGCTTCCCGCAGGACATGGTGAGCTGCACATAGATTAGGGAGGAGGAGACCAAGCGGTTACCCTTGGATCTAGAGATGGGGTAGCTTATGATCTTGCAGAGAATTGGGGGCAGCAGGTGTAAACAGTTTTGGGGAAGCTTTGCCATAAAGGGGAACAGATACAGAGTGGAAATCAGGGATGGATGTGAGTAAGAAAGGGTTTGTGTGTCTCTGTGAAGATAGATGATGTGACCACATGTTTTTGTCACCTGACGAGAATGATCTGGTAAAGGGAAGGCGAGGAATTGATGTGCAGGAGAAAGGGGCCACTTGCTTGGTCCATGACCTTTTGAGCTGAGAGAACTGGCAGTCAACCTGCATGGGGGAGGTGGGGGGAGTAGGGGCGGGGGGAGGCGGCATGCTCACAGCACAGGAGAGAAGGCAGAGCTGAGTGCCGAGGCGGTCTGTCATTGCTTCTGTTTCCTCCGTGAAGTAGGAGGCAGGGACAACTCTGAGAGTGGAATGTTGTGTGTTTTGCATGTGTGGTGTTTTTCCAGGAGTGTAAAGCTGAAATGCCCCCACAGGGAAGGGTATTCACTGACTGTGCTTTAAAAAAAAAAAAAAAATCATACACAGTCCTGGGCTCTGCCTCTTGAATTTCTGACTCATTTGGTCTGGGGTGAGATCTGGCTTCAGTCATAAACCATCAGAGGTGATTCTCATGAGTACTCTGGCTGAAAACCACCAGCAGAGTTGATCTCATTTTGTCCTCGTAGCAACCATGTGGGGTAGCTGTCGTCCTATTTTACAGCGCATGCATGCATGCAGCGTCAAGGTCGAATGGCTGGGACATGATGGAGCCACATTTGGATTCCTGGTCTGCCTAGTTTGAAGACTGATGTAGGCTTCCAAATCCTGTTATCTCCACTGCAGAGTGCTTGATCTTGGCTGAGAACAAGCTTTCCCAATTTAGATTCGAATGTGTCCACAAATAAAAAGCAAATGTAGGGGAAATTTTTTTAACTTGCCAGTTATGAGAAAAATGCACATTAGAACAATATTAAGGTAATGGTTTGTCCTCACTATGTTAGCAAAAGTCCACTTTAAAATCATCAAGATCTGTGCTGGTATAACAGGGGAAAACAGAAAGCTTTGTTCATTGTAGAGTGTAGCATAAACTGGGAGTCCTTTTGAATGACCTCATAATACCTGTCAGGAGACATGAAAATGTTCATACCCTTTGAAGTAATGATCTCATTTCTGGGAAGTTATCCCAATAAAAGCATTAGCAGCATAAGAATACTATATATGCAAAGTTTTTTCACTATCTTTTTATTGAAGATGTAATAACCTAAATGCCCAACTGGAGAGAAACTGAAAACTTGAGTTGTATCAGTCTATTGAAATATTACCCAGAGTGTTTAAATATTAATTATGAAGATTGTGGAGCAGCATAACAGTGCTTGCAAGATATAAATAAAAACATAAAGCAATAGTTGGTCCATGACCTTGAGCTGAGAGAACTGGCATTGCATGGGGAGGTGGGAGTAGGGGCGGGGGGAGGCGGCATGCTCACAGCACAGGAGAGAAGGCAGAGCTGAGTGCCGAGGCGGTCTGTCATTGCTTCTGTTTCCTCCGTGAAGTAGGAGGCAGGGACAACTCTGAGAGTGGAATGTTGTGTGTTTTGCATGTGTGGTGTTTTTCCAGGAGTGTAAAGCTGAAATGCCCCCACAGGGAAGGGTATTCACTGACTGTGCTTTAAAAAAAAAAATCATACACAGTCCTGGGCTCTGCCTCTTGAATTTCTGACTCATTTGGTCTGGGGTGAGATCTGGCTTCAGTCATAAACCATCAGAGGTGATTCTCATGAGTACTCTGGCTGAAAACCACCAGCAGAGTTGATCTCATTTTGTCCTCGTAGCAACCATGTGGGGTAGCTGTCGTCCTATTTTACAGCGCATGCATGCATGCAGCGTCAAGGTCGAATGGCTGGGACATGATGGAGCCACATTTGGATTCCTGGTCTGCCTAGTTTGAAGACTGATGTAGGCTTCCAAATCCTGTTATCTCCACTGCAGAGTGCTTGATCTTGGCTGAGAACAAGCTTTCCCAATTTAGATTCGAATGTGTCCACAAATAAAAAGCAAATGTAGGGGAAATTTTTTTAACTTGCCAGTTATGAGAAAAATGCACATTAGAACAATATTAAGGTAATGGTTTGTCCTCACTATGTTAGCAAAAGTCCACTTTAAAATCATCAAGATCTGTGCTGGTATAACAGGGGAAAACAGAAAGCTTTGTTCATTGTAGAGTGTAGCATAAACTGGGAGTCCTTTTGAATGACCTCATAATACCTGTCAGGAGACATGAAAATGTTCATACCCTTTGAAGTAATGATCTCATTTCTGGGAAGTTATCCCAATAAAAGCATTAGCAGCATAAGAATACTATATATGCAAAGTTTTTTCACTATCTTTTTATTGAAGATGTAATAACCTAAATGCCCAACTGGAGAGAAACTGAAAACTTGAGTTGTATCAGTCTATTGAAATATTACCCAGAGTGTTTAAATATTAATTATGAAGATTGTGGAGCAGCATAACAGTGCTTGCAAGATATAAATAAAAAACATAAAGCAATAGTTATATAGACACACTATATACAATTACATAAAAACTCCATTTGGTAAAGTTTGGAGGAAAATGCTATAAAAGAGAACAGTTGTTAGAGTAAGATAGTGGAATTAAAGATGTCTTTTTAAAAACTGATTTTCCGGGCTTCCCCTGGTGGTCCAGTGGGTAAGGACACCGCCTTGCAGTGCAAGGGGCGCCGGTTCGAGCCCTGGCCTGGGAAGATCCCACGTGCCGCGGAGCGGCTGGACTGATGTGTCCAATTACCGAGCCGGAGTTCTGGAGCGCATGCGCTCAGAGCTGGTGCTCTGCAACGACAGATGCCACCGCGATGGGAGGCCCACAGGAGCCAAAGAACAAAGACGGATGAACAGAGAGAAACGAAAGACCAATGGAAGTGGCCCGCTGCTCCCCTCCCTCCCTCCCCGACCCGACCCCCGCCCAAAAATAAATAAATAAATGAATCTTTAAAAAAAAAACAAACTGATTTTCCTAATTAAAAATATTTTTCTATATGATTATAGATTCAATGTTCATTGAAGAACTGTGGTATTAAAACTTACAAAGAGCAAAGCAAAAATTTATATACCTGAAAAGTTCAGGAACCAACAATACAGATATTTTGGTGCAAAGGCATTTCTTCTGTCAGTTGAATTCTCAACACTGTTTTGAGTGTAACAGTCAGTTAAGAGCTTGCTTTGCTTGACTGACACCATGGTTATAAGGAGAAAGCTCTCTCATATGGCAAACCACTGCTGCAACTCAGTAAAGCAGAGGAACTCACACATAACTTTTGTTTTAGTACATGATGACTGTCTTTGCTTTATGCTTGTGATCCATATGCAATGAAAACTGCAAGCTCAAGGCCAGATAGGACAGACGACTGGCCTTGATTAGAAGGAAAATAAGGAATTTCTGTGTTTTTTGTTGATGTTAGTAGTTGTCATTATTTTTAAAAATTTTTTGTAATTCATTTATTTTCTGATGGGCTGCCCAACTGGAGAAACTGAAAACTTGAGTTGTATCAGTCTATTGAAATATTACCCAGAGTGTTTAAATATTAATTATGAAGATTGTGGAGCAGCATAACAGTGCTTGCAAGATATAAATAAAAAACATAAAGCAATAGTTATATAGACACACTATATACAATTACATAAAAACTCCATTTGGTAAAGTTTGGAGGAAAATGCTATAAAAGAGAACAGTTGTTAGAGTAAGATAGTGGAATTAAAGATGTCTTTTTAAAAACTGATTTTCCGGGCTTCCCCTGGTGGTCCAGTGGGTAAGGACACCGCCTTGCAGTGCAAGGGGCGCCGGTTCGAGCCCTGGCCTGGGAAGATCCCACGTGCCGCGGAGCGGCTGGACTGATGTGTCCAATCACCGAGCCGGAGCTCTGGAGCGCATGCGCCCAGAGCTGGTGCTCTGCAACGACAGATGCCACCGCGATGGGAGGCCCACAGGAGCCAAAGAACAAAGACGGATGAACAGAGAGAAACGAAAGACCAATGGAAGTGGCCCGCCTGCTCCCCTCCCTCCCCCCCCCACCCGACCCCCGCCCAAAAATAAATAAATAAATGAATCTTTAAAAAAAAAACAAACTGATTTTCCTAATTAAAAATATTTTTCTATATGATTATAGATTCAATGTTCATTGAAGAACTGTGGTATTAAAACTTACAAAGAGCAAAGCAAAAATTTATATACCTGAAAAGTTCAGGAACCAACAATACAGATATTTTGGTGCAAAGGCATTTCTTCTGTCAGTTGAATTCTCAACACTGTTTTGAGTGTAACAGTCAGTTAAGAGCTTGCTTTGCTTGACTGACACCATGGTTATAAGGAGAAAGCTCTCTCATATGGCAAACCACTGCTGCAACTCAGTAAAGCAGAGGAACTCACACATAACTTTTGTTTTAGTACATGATGACTGTCTTTGCTTTATGCTTGTGATCCATATGCAATGAAAACTGCAAGCTCAAGGCCAGATAGGACAGACGACTGGCCTTGATTAGAAGGAAAATAAGGAATTTCTGTGTTTTTTGTTGATGTTAGTAGTTGTCATTATTTTTAAAAATTTTTTGTAATTCATTTATTTTAGGCTCTGATGGGTCATTGTTGCTGCGTATGAGCCTTCTCTAGTTGTGGCAAGTGGGGGCTACTCTCTTGTTGGAGTGCAATGGCCATTCATTGCTTTGTTGCAGAGCACAGGCTCTAGGGTGTGTGGGCTTCAGTAGCTGTGGCACAAAGGCCCAGATGTCCCATAGCATGTGAGATCTTCCCAGGTCAGGGATCGAACCAGCATCCCCTGCATTGGCAGGCTGATTCTTAAGCACTGGACCACCAGGGTAACCCTTCAACTGTTATTTTTAACTCTAGATAGATAGATACATAAATGTATATACAGATATATTTAAATATATGTACATAATATGGTAATTCCCCATATGAAGTGGGGAAAAATAACTATCACTATTGACATTCTAGATTGAAGTCTCCTTTTCTAATTGAAATGGTTATTTTTATATGACAGTTTTTGATTATATAAGGTTTCTTAGTATGGTTATCACATAATAGAATAAACTATATTATTTTTGTTTGCACATATGTGAAATATATAAAAGAATAATCTATATTACTTATAAAAGACCCATTATATTCAACACATTTTCCTGTGTTTAAATAACTTGAAGATAATTTTCTAATTTATTTTATTTTGGGGGGGGGCGGGCAGGTTGGGGAGGGAGGGGGGCGGGCGGGCCACTTCTATCGGTCCTTCATTCATCTATTTTTCATCCATCTTTGTTATTTGACCCGTGTGGGCCTCCCATCGCGGTGGCCTCTGTTGTCGCAGAGCACCGGCTCTGGGCGCATGCGCTCCAGAGCCCGGGCACGGTAATTGGACACATGGGTCCAGCCGCTCCGCAGCACGTGGGATCTTCCCAGGCCAGGGATCAAATCGGTGCCCCTTGCACTGCAAGGCGGTGTCCTTACCCACTGGACCACCAGGGAAGCCCTCCAGTTTTCTAATTTATTGAGGAATAAAACTCCATTGGGATATTGATTAAAATTGAACTAGTCCTAATCTGGAAAATAATGAGGAATCTGTATCTAGGAGTCATTCAGGACCATGGTATGTCTTTCCATCTACTATTCAATCAAGTCTTACAGTTTTTCTTAAAGAGGAAGTCTCGGGGCTTCCCTGGTGGTCCAGTGGGTAAGGACACTGCCTTGCAGTGCGAGGGGCGCTGGTTTGATCCCTGGCCTGGCAAGATCCCACATGTTCCGAATCGGCTGGACCAATCTGTCCAACTACTGAGCCAGAGCTCTGGAACGCATGCGCCCAGAGCCAGTGCTCTGCAACGAGAGAGGCCACTGTGATGGGAGGCCCACACAGGCCAAAAGAACAAAGATAGATGAAAAATGAATAAATGAAAGACCAACAGAAGTGGCCAAAAAAAAAAAAAAAAAAAAAGGAAGTCTCAAGAGCATTCCTATGTATTTGTATTGTTTTGTTGTGATTTTGGCTTATTTTTCCTTAGAAATGTTTTTCCTCTGATAGTAATTTTTAGATTTTATTTCATCAGCTTCTTTATTAAATTTAGGTCAGTTGATACTGGTTTTGAGTTGAATATCTTTTGTTTTCCAGTAGGATGTGTACCATAGTAGTTCTAGGAAACCAAAATCAATAGTTGTTAGTTTGCCCTTTACTTTTACAAACTTGCTTGAGGTAGTTGACCCCAACCTAGGAGTTGATTCTCAGATTTCCTGCTCTGACCCTTTCCAAGATTTATTAAAACCTGATGTATATTTCCAGGTTTCAGGGGTCTCCTTTTAGTGTCTCTAAGAGAGGTCACCCCCTCTGTGGTTAAGATGGCATGATTGAGTATTTCTATCCTTTGGCCTTTCTTTATAAGATGGATTATATTTTAAATTCTTGTTTGTGAGAAGGAGACTTACCAGAGTGCCTTCAGAGGTAACAGTTTGTGGTAGGACCATGAGGAGCAGAGGCCTCTGAGCCATGCTTGGTCTCACCTCTATGTCTGGGGTGTTTATTTGTCCACCAGGAATGACAGCATGGCATTCAGTTGGCATACCTCCATCGTTGAGGGTCCCAGCTACCTGGCATGCGCCTTATGCCCCTGGTCATGAGAGAGAAGATTTGAGTGGGTTCATTTGCCCCTATTGAGACAGTGTTGCTTCATCTAGCCCTTAGTATTTGGCTTTGTGGAGTAGGGTTTTCCAGTTTTCACCCTCTCTGTAGTTTTCAGAGAAAACCCAGGAGCAGACATTGGCACATGGTAAAGACCATGCAAATGAGGCTGCTTTATGATCTTCTCACCTGCTACATCACTAGTGACTCCTCTAAACCAGTAGTTCCCAAGTGGGGGTGATTTTGCCACCCCAGGAGACATTTGGCAATGTCTAGACAGATTCTTTTTTTAATTATCAAGGCTGGGTTGTTAGGATGGGTTGTGCTTTTGGCATCTAGTGGGAGTGGGCAGGGATGCTGCTAAAAACCCTACAGAGCACAGAATAGCCCCCACAATAAAGAATTATCTGGTCCAAATTGCCAGTAGCATCAAGGTTGAGTAACCTAAATCTTTTTCTTCTTCTTCTTATTAATTGAAGTGTAATTGATTTATAGTGTTGTGTTTCAGATGTACAGCAAAGTGATTTGGTTTATATATATATATACAGACATAATTCTTTTTCAGATTCTGTTTCGTTGTGGGTTATTATAAGATATTGGGTATTAAAAGACATATTGGGTATAGTTCCCTGTATGTACAATAGTTGTTAGTTTGCCCTTTACTTTTACAAACTTGCTTGAGGTAGTTGACCCCAACCTAGGAGTTGATTCTCAGATTTCCTGCTCTGACCCTTTCCAAGATTTATTAAAACCTGATGTATATTTCCAGGTTTCAGGGGTCTCCTTTTAGTGTCTCTAAGAGAGGTCACCCCCTCTGTGGTTAAGATGGCATGATTGAGTATTTCTATCCTTTGGCCTTTCTTTATAAGATGGATTATATTTTAAATTCTTGTTTGTGAGAAGGAGACTTACCAGAGTGCCTTCAGAGGTAACAGTTTGTGGTAGGACCATGAGGAGCAGAGGCCTCTGAGCCATGCTTGGTCTCACCTCTATGTCTGGGGTGTTTATTTGTCCACCAGGAATGACAGCATGGCATTCAGTTGGCATACCTCCATCGTTGAGGGTCCCAGCTACCTGGCATGCGCCTTATGCCCCTGGTCATGAGAGAGAAGATTTGAGTGGGTTCATTTGCCCCTATTGAGACAGTGTTGCTTCATCTAGCCCTTAGTATTTGGCTTTGTGGAGTAGGGTTTTCCAGTTTTCACCCTCTCTGTAGTTTTCAGAGAAAACCCAGGAGCAGACATTGGCACATGGTAAAGACCATGCAAATGAGGCTGCTTTATGATCTTCTCACCTGCTACATCACTAGTGACTCCTCTAAACCAGTAGTTCCCAAGTGGGGGTGATTTTGCCACCCCAGGAGACATTTGGCAATGTCTAGACAGATTCTTTTTTTAATTATCAAGGCTGGGTTGTTAGGATGGGTTGTGCTTTTGGCATCTAGTGGGAGTGGGCAGGGATGCTGCTAAAAACCCTACAGAGCACAGAATAGCCCCCACAATAAAGAATTATCTGGTCCAAATTGCCAGTAGCATCAAGGTTGAGTAACCTAAATCTTTTTCTTCTTCTTCTTATTAATTGAAGTGTAATTGATTTATAGTGTTGTGTTTCAGATGTACAGCAAAGTGATTTGGTTTATATATATATATACAGACATAATTCTTTTTCAGATTCTGTTTCGTTGTAGGTTATTATAAGATATTGGGTATTAAAAGACATATTGGGTATAGTTCCCTGTATGTACAATAGGTTTTCTCTTTTTTGGGGGCCTTTTTTAAAAAAATGTTTTTTGGCTACTTTTATTGGTCTTTCATCCATTTATTTTCATCCATCTCTGTTCTTTGGCCTGTGTGGGCCTTCCGCTGAAGTGGCCTCTCCTGCAGCAGAGCACTGGCTCCGGGCACATGAGCTCCAGAGCGCTGGCTCATAATTGGACACACAAGTCCAGTTGCTCCGCGACACGTGGGATCTTCCTGTGCCGGGGATCGAACCAGCGCCCCTTGCACTGCAAGGGGGACTCTCCACTCACTGGACCACCAGGGAATCCCTGCAATAGGTTCTTGTTGGGTTATCTGTTTTATATATAGTACTGTGTATGTTAATTCCAAACCTCTGATTTATCCGTATCCTCTCACTTTCCTTTTGGGTAACCGTGAGTTGGTTTTCTTTGTCTGTGAGTCTGTTTCTGTTTTGTATGTAGGTTCATTTGTGGGTTTTTTGTGTTTTTTTTGTTTGTTTTTTGATTCTGCAATTCCATTATATTTGTCTTTCTCTGACTTACTTCACTTAGTATGATAGTCTGTGGGTCTGACCATGTCACTGCAAATGGCGTTATTTCATTGTTTTTGTGGCTGAGTAATGTTCCATTGTATGTATATATACCACTTCTTATTCATTCATCTGTTAATGGAAATTTAGGTTGCTTTCATGTCTTGGCTACTGTAAATAATGCTACAGTGAACATTGGGATGCATGTATCTGTGTTTTTTTAAATTTTGGCCTCTTTTATTGGTCTTTCATTTATTTATTTTCGTCCATCTTTGTTCTTTTGGCCTGTGTGGGCCTCCCGTTGCAGTGGCCTGTTCTGTAGCAGAGCACCGGGTCTAGGCGCATGTGCTCTAGAACTCTGGCTCACAATTGGACAGACCATCCGCTCAGTGGCATGTGGGATCTTCCCAGGCCAGGGATCCAGCTGGCGCCCCTTGCAGTGCAAGGCGGACTCTTTACCCACTGGACCACCAGGGAAGCCCTGCATATATCTTTTTGAATTATGGTTTTCTCTGGATATATGTCCAGGAGTTGAATTGCACATCATGTGATAGCTCTATTTTTAGTTTTTTGGGTAACTTCAGTACTGTTTATCCACATTGGCTTCACCAGTTTATATTCCCTTTTCTCTGCATCCTCTGCAGCATTTATTATTTGTAGATTTTGGTGATGTGGCTGTTCTGACTGACGTGAGGTCATGCCTCATAGTACTTTTGACTGGCATTTCTTGAATAATTAGCAGTGTTGAGCATCTTTTTGTGTGGCTTTTGGCTGTCTGTATGTTTTCTCTAGATCTTCTGCCCATTTTTGTTTGTGAGTAACCCAATTCTTAACCCAGGACAGCAGCTTCTCTGCAACTCATTTCTCTCTCTGATGTCATCAGGCTGATGGAGAAAGGGCAGATGAGGTTTTCATATTTAATCTTCTCTCTGCCATGCCCTGGGTTCTGCGCACTGAGGATAAACGAGGCCAGTAGAGGGCCCAGCTCCTAGCAAGATTCAGTGCCTTTCAGAGGTTTTGGTGACAGTGGAGGAAAGACCTGATGAGGCAGGGAAAATCTAGGACAGTAGAATTCCAGAAAGATCTGAAAAGCAGGGAAAGAGTTCATTTTTAGGGCTTGGTTATTAAAAGAAAGGCAAAGCTAGAGAGGTTATAGGTCTCATCTAAATGTTTTTGGGTGTTGGTTTTGAATATATCACTAGATAGTATTTTTTGCTCTTCCTAGGAGCTGTCTCTTTCTACTATATAAACTTCCTAACTTCCCCTTTTAAGGTATAAAAACAGACCCATCCTCTGCTCTTTCCAGGGATTGACATGTGTATTAAGAATTTTCTTCTCTGGAGTAGGAAATGGCAATCCACTCTAGTATTCTTGCCTGGGAAATCCCATGGGTAGAAGAGCCTGGCAGTGTACAGTCATGGGGTCACAAAGAGTCAGACGTGACTGAGCATATACACATAGGAGCAGCAGCACCGGGATTTTGTCAGTGTCATGTCACTGGGCAGTCAGGATGGCTCTGGTAACCAGCCTGTCCCTGGCTGGCCTGATCCGTCAGGTGTGAAGTTCTCAACAATATTTGAAAACACTGCCTTAGAAAAAGCAACTTAGGAACCTTCTCCCTGTGATTTTGTCTACACCAGTCACTTGCGTGTCAGACTGCCTCCTCATAAATGGTTCCAAGGTTAAATCTTAACAACCAGAAGTTATCAACTAGTGGAGAAACATTTGACTTCCCTTTTTCTGGGCAGCCTTTGTTGAATTACCTCTTCTCTTAACACTCCGCTCCAGCCCCCTCATGGAGGTTTAATTTCCCTTGTCTGCACTTCTCCAGGGCCCCTCCTGGCTCTCCGTCCGTCCACGGCACTGAGCACCTGTGTGCACACCACCTCCTCCTCCCACCCTTGACCATGAACTCCATGCCTAACTCATTCTCACATCCCCCGACCCTAGAACAGCCATGGTGTTCCTGGCCAAGTGGTGACCGCCAGATGAACTTGAAAAATAAAATGCTGAGGGATTTGTAAACCCGAGGCCCAACTCATTTCTCTCTCTGATGTCATCAGGCTGATGGAGAAAGGGCAGATGAGGTTTTCATATTTAATCTTCTCTCTGCCATGCCCTGGGTTCTGCACTGAGGATAAACGAGGCCAGTAGAGGGCCCAGCTCCTAGCAAGATTCAGTGCCTTTCAGAGGTTTTGGTGACAGTGGAGGAAAGACCTGATGAGGCAGGGAAAATCTAGGACAGTAGAATTCCAGAAAGATCTGAAAAGCAGGGAAAGAGTTCATTTTTAGGGCTTGGTTATTAAAAGAAAGGCAAAGCTAGAGAGGTTATAGGTCTCATCTAAATGTTTTTGGGTGTTGGTTTTGAATATATCACTAGATAGTATTTTTTGCTCTTCCTAGGAGCTGTCTCTTTCTACTATATAAACTTCCTAACTTCCCCTTTTAAGGTATAAAAACAGACCCATCCTCTGCTCTTTCCAGGGATTGACATGTGTATTAAGAATTTTCTTCTCTGGAGTAGGAAATGGCAATCCACTCTAGTATTCTTGCCTGGGAAATCCCATGGGTAGAAGAGCCTGGCAGTGTACAGTCATGGGGTCACAAAGAGTCAGACGTGACTGAGCATATACACATAGGAGCAGCAGCACCGGGATTTTGTCAGTGTCATGTCACTGGGCAGTCAGGATGGCTCTGGTAACCAGCCTGTCCCTGGCTGGCCTGATCCGTCAGGTGTGAAGTTCTCAACAATATTTGAAAACACTGCCTTAGAAAAAGCAACTTAGGAACCTTCTCCCTGTGATTTTGTCTACACCAGTCACTTGCGTGTCAGACTGCCTCCTCATAAATGGTTCCAAGGTTAAATCTTAACAACCAGAAGTTATCAACTAGTGGAGAAACATTTGACTTCCCTTTTTCTGGGCAGCCTTTGTTGAATTACCTCTTCTCTTAACACTCCGCTCCAGCCCCCTCATGGAGGTTTAATTTCCCTTGTCTGCACTTCTCCAGGGCCCCTCCTGGCTCTCCGTCCGTCCACGGCACTGAGCACCTGTGTGCACACCACCTCCTCCTCCCACCCTTGACCATGAACTCCATGCCTAACTCATTCTCACATCCCCCGACCCTAGAACAGCCATGGTGTTCCTGGCCAAGTGGTGACCGCCAGATGAACTTGAAAAATAAAATGCTGAGGGAAAAAAAAAA
Source organism: Tragulus kanchil (assembly GCA_022376925.1). Lineage (NCBI taxonomy): Eukaryota > Metazoa > Chordata > Mammalia > Artiodactyla > Tragulidae > Tragulus > Tragulus kanchil. The sequence goes on along the minus strand of JAIOJX010000005.1, from coordinate 98,091,871 downwards.
ATCAGTTCCTTTTTTTTCCTTTCCTTTCACCCACCACAGAATTTGCATCCTCTTCTAGAAGGTGACATTTAAAACGACCTCTTTAAAAATTCAGAAGTTTGCAGTGGCGGCATGGGCAGTTTCTAGATTACACTGCAGCCCCCTTTCCTCACCAGGTTGTCTCTCAGTGTTGATTTCATGTCTGACATCCTGTCCGTCTCCCCTGTAATCCCAAGTTTTTCTGGCATCCACATTCTACCTCGAGTGTGAATTCTGCCAGGGGAGGCACAGCCCCTATTCTTTCAGGTGAGGAATGAACCAGGAGACATTCCAAGGCGGCCTTGTGTCTCCCAGCTCAGTGTTCTGCCCTGTCCTTCATCCCCCGCCTTCACCTCTGGCCTCAGGCCTGCCGCTTCTCCCCAAGCTCTGGGTGTCACTTGCCTTCATCTGCTTATGTCTGTGCATTAACCACAGTAGAGAAACCACTCCAAGGGTTTCTGAGCCAAGTCCACACCCTCAGTGATTTTGAAAAGCCAAGGTATGTCTTTGGTGTGTTTTCCCTTGGAAACTTCCCTTTCTCAGCTTTTCTCTTTCTGGCATGTCAGTGCCCATCTGATGGTGGCAAGCACGTCCTTTCCCGCCACTTAGGTTTTGAACTCTGGCAGCAGGAATGCCCCTGCTGTGTTCTGTGGCCTGGTTCAGTCATTTGAAAGCTTTAAGCTGCCTCTGAAGTTGGTCCCATTCCCTCTCTGCTCCTTGTTAAGGCTGCATGTTCACAGAATCTGGGTGTCTTTGACCCTTTTTCTTTCTTCGCATAGTATCCGCCCTGATAACTAAATCAAAAATTATTTTGTGTTCATGTCATTTCTCCCTAAGTGTCTGATAATCATGCAGAGGCTGAGCAGTGGATTTATTAACTGAAGCCTTCTACCTACTGATGGTTGTCTAGCTTTTCCACAGCTTAATAATAAACCTAGTAGATCATAAAATCAGATAAGATGTTTATTCCTTCCTCATGGCCCTTAGATTTGTTGTATTGTTACTGAAATTTTTTCTAACTCAACCTGAGAAAGTGTATCTCATCCATCAGTGGTTCTCACCTGGGCTTTACGGTAGGATCACTAAGAGGCTCTTTAAACATACTGGTGCTTAGGTCTTATTTCCTATTCTGATTTAAACTGATCTCAGGTGACATTTAAAACGACCTCTTTAAAAATTCAGAAGTTTGCAGTGGCGGCATGGGCAGTTTCTAGATTACACTGCAGCCCCCTTTCCTCACCAGGTTGTCTCTCAGTGTTGATTTCATGTCTGACATCCTGTCCGTCTCCCCTGTAATCCCAAGTTTTTCTGGCATCCACATTCTACCTCGAGTGTGAATTCTGCCAGGGGAGGCACAGCCCCTATTCTTTCAGGTGAGGAATGAACCAGGAGACATTCCAAGGCGGCCTTGTGTCTCCCAGCTCAGTGTTCTGCCCTGTCCTTCATCCCCCGCCTTCACCTCTGGCCTCAGGCCTGCCGCTTCTCCCCAAGCTCTGGGTGTCACTTGCCTTCATCTGCTTATGTCTGTGCATTAACCACAGTAGAGAAACCACTCCAAGGGTTTCTGAGCCAAGTCCACACCCTCAGTGATTTTGAAAAGCCAAGGTATGTCTTTGGTGTGTTTTCCCTTGGAAACTTCCCTTTCTCAGCTTTTCTCTTTCTGGCATGTCAGTGCCCATCTGATGGTGGCAAGCACGTCCTTTCCCGCCACTTAGGTTTTGAACTCTGGCAGCAGGAATGCCCCTGCTGTGTTCTGTGGCCTGGTTCAGTCATTTGAAAGCTTTAAGCTGCCTCTGAAGTTGGTCCCATTCCCTCTCTGCTCCTTGTTAAGGCTGCATGTTCACAGAATCTGGGTGTCTTTGACCCTTTTTCTTTCTTCGCATAGTATCCGCCCTGATAACTAAATCAAAAATTATTTTGTGTTCATGTCATTTCTCCCTAAGTGTCTGATAATCATGCAGAGGCTGAGCAGTGGATTTATTAACTGAAGCCTTCTACCTACTGATGGTTGTCTAGCTTTTCCACAGCTTAATAATAAACCTAGTAGATCATAAAATCAGATAAGATGTTTATTCCTTCCTCATGGCCCTTAGATTTGTTGTATTGTTACTGAAATTTTTTCTAACTCAACCTGAGAAAGTGTATCTCATCCATCAGTGGTTCTCACCTGGGCTTTACGGTAGGATCACTAAGAGGCTCTTTAAACATACTGGTGCTTAGGTCTTATTTCCCTATTCTGATTTAAACTGATCTCAGGTGAGGTTCAGGTACTAGTATTAGAAAACAAGTCCCTCCGGGTTACTAAAATGTGCTCCTGACCACTTTCTTTGGGGCCCACATGTTGATCTTAACCTTAATTTTATCACTAACTGAAGGGATTAGAGATCAACAAGACCAGTTGTAAAAGAGCACCAAGGTAGGCGAGCAGTCAGAAGCCTGACTCAGAGTGAGTTCATCTTATGATTCCCTCACCATGCCTTTCTCAGGATGCCTCTTGAACTACATAGAGCATCCTCACCCCACTTCCTGTGTTTCCCTGGAGAGCTCCCCCTAGAGGTCAGGATGTGTGGTATCAGGAACTGATTTCTTGCAGCTTAGTGCTCACATCCAGTCCGGGATATCCTCACTCCAAGTAGTCAACTTGGAAGACTCAACACTTAATTCATTGGTGTTGGCTGTTTTTCAGAAACATTTTGCACATTTATTCAGACTTGTATGCAACCTTTTTCCCCCCCTTTGGAACTTCTGTAGTGATAGCAAATACTCATTTTAACCTCAGAACAGATGTGGTTTTTTCTGCAACCAGAAATCATCCAGCATGTAATAAGTTGAATAAGCCTTGCATTGAGATTGTAAATTTGACCTCAAGACAGTTTGCATGACTAAGATCAGAAATGCTCTGAGTCAGAGCCACCCTCACTTACTCAGCACTAGTAGTGAGCACATCTCCTAGCAGGCACTGTTCCCCTAGGCTCTGGGAGTATAGCAAAACTGATTCTAGTCCAATTAGTCATAAATAGTAAAACAAATAAAAATAATATGCAAGATGCCAAATAAATATATTGAATTGGCTAAAAGGTTTGTTCAGATTTGTAACATGGAAAAATCTGAATGAACTTTTTGGCCAGTCCAATAATTTCTAGAAAGAGAGATGCTATGAAGAAGAGTGGAGGAGGCAGAAAGGGAGCTGGTAGAAAGGCTTACAGTCGGAAATTAAGAAAGGCTTCTCTGAAAAGGAGGACATTTGTGCAGAGGCCTGAGTGCTGTGAAGCACACAGCCATGTCACAGTGTGTTCCGAGCAGTGGCAGCAGTGGATAGAAAGGCTCTGAGGGAGGACAAGCTTGGTGGGTCTCAGGAACATCATGGGAGTGGTGTGGGGAGAGTGGAGTAGATGCGGGGCGGGGTATGTTTTTAACAGCACAGCAGTTAAATTAACACTGCTTCTGTAAAAATCAGATCTTAAAATTGGAGGTGTGGGACCTGATTCCAAGGGGATAGGAAGCAATGGGTGGGCTGGGCTTTTCTAGGGTCAGTGCTTGACTTTCTAGGCTCATTGTTTTGAAAGATACTATTATTTTATATTAGCTGATGCTGTGGTGGGTGGCGCTGGAGGTGGGGAACAAATGGGCATCTTTGAATGACTAAGTCTGCTGTTGAATGACTAAGTCAGCAGGCAGTAGTCTGCTGTTGATGCAAGAAGGTTCAAGAAAGCCTAGGTGAAACTGAAGCCAGTCCAGAGAGGAGGGACACTTATTTTTTTAATTTATTTGAATTTTTCTTACATGTGTTTTTTTAAGAAGGCTGTTTATTAATATACCATGCATATGTGTATAAGATTTGGTTTTTACAGAAGCTAGGTAGCTGCTGTGCTGATGAAAACATAAAGGGACTTTAAACCAATTCCTCCTTTGGGATCATTTGGTAAATGTTTAGAGCCCGCTTGGCATTTGGATTTCTATGAAATCCAAGCATTGATATTTAAGCACTTTCAACAAGTGAATTGTCCTTCTGTTTTCATAGATAACACCTCATTTTTCTATTTCAAATTATGTCTTTTGCTCCTTCCCCAGGCGACAGAAACAGAGACCAAAATCAAAGTGTGCACCCGGGCCTACCACCTCCTTGTGAAGGAACTGAGCTTTAATCCAAATGACATCATTTTTGACCCCAATATCCTCACCATTGGTACTGGGATGGAAGAACACAACTTGTACGCTGTTAATTTTATCAATGCAACAAAAGTCATTAAAGTAAGTCTGAGCATTTTTCTCCTTTCCACCCAAGACATTGCTTAGATTTATCACATGGCTCTAGTGAATAGCTTGAGTTCATATATGCATTTATTGTCAAGGACTATTGACATTCTAGGAAGGAAATTGATTTTCTGAAGTTTTCAGGGCTTTTTTTTCCCCCTATGTTATTTGTATTGTGACATAAAATACACACACTGGGGAATATATAAAATATACAGAATTTGATAAATAATTATGAAGCATATAATAGCTTTCTTTCACTTGGGTCCTGAAATAGAAAATAGAAACTACCCTCATGTCTCTTCCTTTGAGATTATACCCTCATTCTGAGTTTTATGATACTGCTTTGTTATAATTTTTTATCATTTCTATATGCATAATCTGAATTATCCTTGGGTTTTTAATTTGCATATTTACCGACTCAAATTTATTTGTGGGGTCCCCTGATGACTCAGTGGTAAACAATCTGCCTGCCAGTGCAGGAGATATGGGTTCAATCCCTGATCTAGGAAGATCCCACATGTCAGGGAGCGACTAAGGCCATGTATCACAACTATTGAGCCTATGCTCTGGAGCTTGGGAGCTGCAACTACTAAGCCTATGTGCAGCAGCTACTGAAGCCCACACACCCTGGAGTCTCTCTACTCTGGAGAAGCCGCCACAGTGAGAAGTCTATGCATTGCAACGAAGAGTAGCCCCCCTCAAAGCATCTAGAGAAAGCCTGAGCAGCAACAAAACCCAGCACAGCCAAAATTTAAATAAATAAATAAAAGTATTTAAAATATTTGTGACCCCAAAATCAATACTAATGGTGCTTCTACAGTCATTCATGGGAGAGTGCTAAAAACTGTGAGTGCCTGACCTACAAGATCCAGACCACTCAATAAGGACACACCCTACACCTCAGGGTTCAGCCCTCATTCTGTAAACAAGTGCCCTTTTCATGGTCTGTTTGTTGTTGTTCAGTCGCCCAGTCATGTATGACTCTTTGCGACCCGAGGGACTGCAGCATGCCAAGTTTCCCTGTCCTTTACCACCTCCTAAAGTTTGCCCGAGTTCATATCCATTGCATTGGTGATACCATCTAGCCTTCTCATCCTCAGATGTTTTTCAGCCCTTTTTTATTCTGTAAAACAAGTGCCCTTTTCATGGCTCTAGTGAATAGCTTGAGTTCATATATGCATTTATTGTCAAGGACTATTGACATTCTAGGAAGGAAATTGATTTTCTGAAGTTTTCAGGGCTTTTTTTTCCCCCTATGTTATTTGTATTGTGACATAAAATACACACACTGGGGAATATATAAAATATACAGAATTTGATAAATAATTATGAAGCATATAATAGCTTTCTTTCACTTGGGTCCTGAAATAGAAAATAGAAACTACCCTCATGTCTCTTCCTTTGAGATTATACCCTCATTCTGAGTTTTATGATACTGCTTTGTTATAATTTTTTATCATTTCTATATGCATAATCTGAATTATCCTTGGGTTTTTAATTTGCATATTTACCGACTCAAATTTATTTGTGGGGTCCCCTGATGACTCAGTGGTAAACAATCTGCCTGCCAGTGCAGGAGATATGGGTTCAATCCCTGATCTAGGAAGATCCCACATGTCAGGGAGCGACTAAGGCCATGTATCACAACTATTGAGCCTATGCTCTGGAGCTTGGGAGCTGCAACTACTAAGCCTATGTGCAGCAGCTACTGAAGCCCACACACCCTGGAGTCTCTCTACTCTGGAGAAGCCGCCACAGTGAGAAGTCTATGCATTGCAACGAAGAGTAGCCCCCCTCAAAGCATCTAGAGAAAGCCTGAGCAGCAACAAAACCCAGCACAGCCAAAATTTAAATAAATAAATAAAAGTATTTAAAATATTTGTGACCCCAAAATCAATACTAATGGTGCTTCTACAGTCATTCATGGGAGAGTGCTAAAAACTGTGAGTGCCTGACCTACAAGATCCAGACCACTCAATAAGGACACACCCTACACCTCAGGGTTCAGCCCTCATTCTGTAAACAAGTGCCCTTTTCATGGTCTGTTTGTTGTTGTTCAGTCGCCCAGTCATGTATGACTCTTTGCGACCCGAGGGACTGCAGCATGCCAAGTTTCCCTGTCCTTTACCACCTCCTAAAGTTTGCCCGAGTTCATATCCATTGCATTGGTGATACCATCTAGCCTTCTCATCCTCAGATGCCCTCTTTTCTTTCTGCCCTCAGTCTTTTCCAGTATCAGGGTCTTTTCCAATGAGTTATCTGTTTGCATCAGATAACCAAAGTACTGGAGCTTCAGCATCAGTCCTTCCAATGAATATTTAGGGCTGATTTCCTTTAGAATTGACTGGTTTGATCTCCTTGCTGTTGAAGGGACTCTCTTGTATATCTCTCTTCATGAGCTTCCCTATAGCATATACCCAGAAGTATAAGGGTTGGGTCCAGTAGTAGATAAAGGCAGCTTTCTCCTGAAATGTTTGAACTAGTTTGTACTCTAACCAACAGTGAGTAAGAGTTCCTGTTGGTCCCCATGTGGACTCATGCTTCATCTGTCATAAGATGTGGTGGGAACCTCAATTTCCTTTTGTCCTTTTAAAATTAGTCAAGTTTATAGTGAACTAGGGAGTTTGTTCACTTAGGCTTTAGAAGGCTTTAGGCTTCTAGTAGCTTGTGCTTTCAGTGAATTACCAGCTTCTGTTTGTCCTCTCTGTTTTTCCTTTTTTTAATCTATCACTGTTTCTTTTTCTGTTATTTATTCAACAGGTACATCTACTTTGGCCTCTTTTATTGGTTTTTTATTTATTGATTTTCATCCATCTTTATTCTTTGGCCTGTGTGGGCCTCCCCTTGCAGTGCCCTCTCTCGTTGCAGAGCACCAGCTTTGGGCACATGCACTCCAGAGCACTGGCTCATACTTGGACACAGCAGTCCAGCTGCTCTATGGCACGTGGGGATCTTCCAGGGCCAGGGATTGAACTGGTGCCCCTTGCACTTGCAACGTGGACTCTTTACCCACTGGACCACCAAGGAAGCCCTCCAGCAAATATTTTACTGCATACTCATCATGTACTGTAACCCTACCATGGTCACTGTAGAAGTACACAGTAAAGCAGGACCAAAAGGTCACTGTTTCTCAATAAGGACACACCCTACACCTCAGGGTTCAGCCCTCATTCTGTAAACAAGTGCCCTTTTCATGGTCTGTTTGTTGTTGTTCAGTCGCCCAGTCATGTATGACTCTTTGCGACCCGAGGGACTGCAGCATGCCAAGTTTCCCTGTCCTTTACCACCTCCTAAAGTTTGCCCGAGTTCATATCCATTGCATTGGTGATACCATCTAGCCTTCTCATCCTCAGATGCCCTCTTTTCTTTCTGCCCTCAGTCTTTTCCAGTATCAGGGTCTTTTCCAATGAGTTATCTGTTTGCATCAGATAACCAAAGTACTGGAGCTTCAGCATCAGTCCTTCCAATGAATATTTAGGGCTGATTTCCTTTAGTGTTGACTGGTTTGATCTCCTTGCTGTTGACGGGTCTCTCTTGTATATCTCTCTTCATGAGCTTCCCTATAGCATATACCCAGAAGTATAAGGGTTGGGTCCAGTAGTAGATAAAGGCAGCTTTCTCCTGAAATGTTTGAACTAGTTTGTACTCTAACCAACAGTGAGTAAGAGTTCCTGTTGGTCCCCATGTGGACTCATGCTTCATCTGTCATAAGATGTGGTGGGAACCTCAATTTCCTTTTGTCCTTTTAAAATTAGTCAAGTTTATAGTGAACTAGGGAGTTTGTTCACTTAGGCTTTAGAAGGCTTTAGGCTTCTAGTAGCTTGTGCTTTCAGTGAATTACCAGCTTCTGTTTGTCCTCTCTGTTTTTCCTTTTTTTAATCTATCACTGTTTCTTTTTCTGTTATTTATTCAACAGGTACATCTACTTTGGCCTCTTTTATTGGTTTTTTATTTATTGATTTTCATCCATCTTTATTCTTTGGCCTGTGTGGGCCTCCCCTTGCAGTGCCCTCTCTCGTTGCAGAGCACCAGCTTTGGGCACATGCACTCCAGAGCACTGGCTCATACTTGGACACAGCAGTCCAGCTGCTCTATGGCACGTGGGGATCTTCCAGGGCCAGGGATTGAACTGGTGCCCCTTGCACTTGCAACGTGGACTCTTTACCCACTGGACCACCAAGGAAGCCCTCCAGCAAATATTTTACTGCATACTCATCATGTACTGTAACCCTACCATGGTCACTGTAGAAGTACACAGAAATAAAGCAGGACTTTTTTTTTTCCTTAATGATTAGAGTGTAGTAGGAAGAACTGGAAACACTGCTTTCATGATGCCACAATAGGCAAGCTGTGGTCTATGTCTAGCTACATGAAGCTCTGAATTACTTCAAACTTCGTTATTTTTATTTTTACTTTCCACTCATATAAAAAAAGGTTTAAGGAATATGATTGCTGCTTTTGGCAAATAAGGGAAATATTTTCACATTTTAAATTTTTTCCAGAAAACGCTGCCTGGAGCCAGAGTAAGTGGAGGTCTTTCCAACTTGTCCTTCTCCTTCCGAGGAATGGAAGCCATTCGAGAAGCAATGCATGGGGTTTTTCTGTATCATGCAATCAAGGTAGAGTAGAACACTGTTTGTTCTTGGATACCAGCTTTTACCTAGGGCAGGAGTTTGCAGTCTTTGGCCCACAAACTAACTCTGATCTGCTGCCATTTTCTGCGAATAAAGTTTTATCAGAACAAAGCCACACACTCTCACTTGTTTTCTGTCTGTGGCTAGTTTTATGCTACGGCCAGAGTTGAGTGATTGTGACAGAGGCTGTGGCCTACAGTATTATGTCTCTGGTTCTTCACAGAAAGCGTCACTGACCCTTGGTTTAGAGTATTGCTGGAAATTCTTGTTTTTCTTTTTATTGCCCTTAGTTTGGTATGGACATGGGAATAGTGAATGCTGGAAGTCTTCCTGTATATGATGACATCCACAAGGAGCTTCTCCAGCTCTGTGAGGACCTCATCTGGAACAAAGACCCTGAGGCCACTGAGAAGCTCTTACGCTATGCCCAGGTAGGGAGAGGTGTTCTGACAGATGGCTTTTCCTTTTTGTCTTTGAGTCTGTCATTCACTTTTAGTTACTAGTCCTTCATTGTAGAATGGAAGCAAGGATCCCATCATGTCTTTGGATCACTGAAGGTTTCTACACAGGGTTTCAGAGAAGGTATTTTCATTAGAGCAAGGAAGGAGAAATAGACTCACCTGTCTGCTTCAGTAGTCTTAATTTATATTTCCATAAGTTTATTTTAAAATGTAAAATTAATCTTTCTCATACCAAAGTAGCACATATTAATTCTAGACAATTTATAAAATACAGGTAAGCAAAAGAAGAAAATAAAAATTTTTCATAATCTTACTACCCATTGTTAACCACTGTTGAGATTTTGCTACAGACTTCTAGTCATGTTTTTTTTTTTTTCTCCAAAACAAATATGGGCTAATAGGTGTATCCACACATGTGTACATGCACACACACACTCACACACATTTGTATAAAAATCTAACTATTTTTTTGATGCTATTTTGGTAACCTGTTTGTTTAGCATATACTGGAAACATCTTTCCGTTTAATTAAATATTTTTCTACTTCATACTATAAAGTAGCTATTTTGGATTATCTTGTGTGGCCACGTGGCTACTTGGTGCCCATGTTGTATTTTTGTTGTTCACTCACCAAGTTGTGTCTGACTCTTTGTGACCCCATGAACTGCAGTATGCCAGGCTTCCCTGTCCTTCACTGTCTCCCTGAGTTGACTCCAGCTCGTGTCCATTGAGTCAGTGATGCCATCCAACCATCTCATCTGTTGCCCCTTTCTCCTTTTGCCCTCTGTCTTTCCCAGCATCAGGGTCTTTCCAGTGAGTCAGCTCTTTATCACATGGACAAAGTATTAGAGCTTCAGCTTCAGTCCTTCCAGTGAATACTCAGGGCTGATTTCCTTTAGGATTGACTGGCTTGATCTCCTTGCTGTCCAAGGGACTCTCAAGAGTCTTCTCCAATACCACAATTCAAAAGAATCAGTTCTGTGCTCAGCCTTCTTTATGGTTCACCTCTCACATCCATATATGACTACTGGAAAACCATAACTTTGACTGTATGGACCTTTATCTGCAAAGTGATGTCTCTGCTTTTTAATATTCTGCCTACATTTGTCATAGATTTTCTTCTAAGGAGCAAGCATCTTTTATTTTCGTGGCTGCAGTCACTGTCTGCAGTGATTTTAGAGCCCAATAAAAATGAAATGTGTCACTGTTTCCACTTTTTCCCCATATATTTGCCATGAAGTGATAGTATCAGATGCCATGATCTTTGTTTTTTATTGTTTCTTTTTCCTTTTTTGCTTAACATAATAATTTTTAATAATGTGCATAAGATATATCTTTGGCATGCATAGCATGCACTGAATATGCTTTATGATCTTTGTTTTTTTTGAATGTTGAGCTTTTAGCCAGCTTTTTCACCCTCCTCTTTCACCCTCATCAAGAGGTGTCGTGGGCACCGTGTCGGAGTTTACTCTGATTACTATTCTCACTAGTTCTCGCTAAGAGAAACTATATTAAATAGCTCAGAGACCTTTACACGAACACGGCGTGGTCCCCTCAGGGTGTGAGCCTCGGACCTCGACAATAAAGTATCGTCGTCTCAAGTACTGTCAAACCAAGCGTGGGTTTATTAATCATCAAATAAAGGCAAGCACAGGTAATCAGAAATAATCAGAACTCAATCAAATGCAAACAGATGTTCTTACCCCAGAGCTGGAGAGTCTCGACCTCACATCGGTAGCAGCCGATCTCCGTGGACGAGGCTACTGCACAATCTTTCTTTACCTTTTTATATTTTTTCTAACTAGAAATCTCAAGCTAATTAATAATCATGAAGAAGCTTTTTGTCTCTCTAGAGATGTAGAAGAGGTCATCACCGGAGCCCTTTGCTCCTCCACCAACACCTTTGTTCTTGAGGGGAAACATTTGTTTATAGAAAAAACATTCTTACAATTCGTAGTTACCAAGGGAACCAGAGTTGTACAAAGCGTGTTTCATTAGCATTGAAAAGGGGTAAGAGGAAGAGGTTTTTGCGCTCTGCATTAACACTTCTATCGCTGTTTGCTAAAGGTAATAGTTTGAAACTGCTGATCTTATGAGTGGGGCTATCGGAGGTTTCAGAGAAGCGAGGCTTGCAGGCAGCACTTATCGTTAGTAAGGAGACAGTTGTCTGTTCAGCCTGGATATCTTTTCTTAACTTTTCTTGTGAGAAATGAACATGTCTTTACTTGTCCATAACAGGCTCTTTAGTGCCTCTTCACTTTCCTTTACTTCCTCTTTAGTTCCTTCTCTTTAGTTACTGCCACTAGGGTGGTATCATCTGCATATCTGAGGTTATTGATATTTCTCCCACAATCTTGATTCTAGCTTGTGAGTCATCCAGCCTGGCATTTCACGTGATGTGCTCTGCATATGGGTCTAATAAGCAGGGTGACAGTATACAGGCTTGAGATAACTCCTTTCCCAATTTTGAACCCTGTCTGGTTCTGTTGCTTGTCCTGCGTACAGGTTTTTCAGGAGACAGGAAGGGTGGTCTGGTACTCCCATCTTTTTAAGAATTTTCCACATTTTGTTGTGATCCAGACAGTCAAAAGCATTAGTGTAGTCAGTGAAGCAAACCATTTTTTTTTTTGGAATTCTCTTGCTTTTTCTATGATCCAGGGGATGTTGGCAGTTTGATCTCTGGTTCCTCTGCTTTTTCTAAATCCAGCAGGTACATCTGAAAGTTCTTGGTCAATGTACTGTTTAAGCCTAGATTAAAGGATTTTAAGTATAATTTTGCTAGCCTATGAAATGAGTACAGTGGTACGGTACTTTGAACATTCTTCATCATTGCCTTTCTTTGGGATTGGAATGAAAACTGACCTTTTCCAGTCCTGTGGCCACTGCTGAGTTTTCCAAATTTGCTGTCATATTGAGTGCAGCACTGTAACAACATCGTCTTTTATCGTCTTTTAGAATTGTAAATAGCTCAACTGAAATTCTGTTACCTCCACTAGCTTTGTTCATAGTAGTACTTCCTAAGGCCCACTTGACTTTACACTCCAGAATGTCTGGCTCTAAGTGACAATTGAGGGTTCACTATATCCTTGATTTATCAGCATCATGGGCGGCAGGATTGAGATTTCTGAAACTGCTAATGTTAGTGTCAGATTCACTCAGCAAAGATGAGTCCCGACTCAGTGTCAGTGAGCACATGACCCTCCTCTCAGTTCCTTAGGACTTTTCTGATTTCTCACATGGACTCAGGACAGAATGTCCCGGGTCTTGACTGTTGCACATGTAAACAAGTTCTGCTTCTCAGTTCATTACATAAGAAACAGTGGCTAGGTTTCCTTCCCTCTTTCCATGATTGTGTTTACTCAGATAGACAAAGTGATGAGCCCTTTAGTATTCTTTGAACCCTAAGACATGGTGAAACAATATTCAGTTTTCTTTTTTTTTCTTAGCCTTCCTTCCACTTAGTGGGAGACCATTAGTAATCATTAATTACTAAGACAGGGTTCTGCTGAAGACCAGAAGGGCATTGTAGTTTCTATAACCAGGAAGTTATACTTGAGCATTCTTAGCTAACCTAAAGTGATGTGCTGTCTCATCTCCACTGTCTAGATGAGACAGCTCTCACTTAGGAAAGTTAGGACTCCTTATTTGTGAGACTGTTCTCATGTAAGATTTTGTTGGTTTTGTATTTTATATCAGCCATTCTTTTTGGTCTACATTCACTTTCAGTATTTGTTTACAAGTTTTTGTTTTCTTTATATCTTGCTGAACTGCCAAGAGGTTTGCTCTTCAGGGACAGCTGAAGAGTAAGAGGGAAAAATCTTAATAGCAAGTTCAGGGGTTTAGCAATCCATAGAAAAAATTGCCTCTGTCTTCATGTAAACACAAGGACTTAATCCAAGCCATTGGTCCCTCTGTCAAGTAGGTTAACAGTCTACATTCAAGGTGACTTCTGTTGCCATTAGAGAATTAATAGCCAAAACAGGTACACTTTCATCACTGCCCAGGAGTTGCCAGCTCTTTGGCATTCCTTAGGGTACACCAACCGGAAAAGGAGCATGCAAAGCAGGAGTACTGAGGGGCAAATAAGGGTTGAGGAATTTTTCTCTTTATAAGAGAACGATTGTCTCTCTTTGTTGTGAAAGGATGAGGTCTGCACTCAAGTTTCATCTAATAGATTATTCAGTATTATTGTTAAAAAGGATAGGAAGACTTCCGTCTCTGATCTTTCTAAGCTCTTTAATGGGCTTTATTGAAAAATATTTCCTTCAATATGGTGTAGACTCACCTGTGGTGAGTAGATTACCTTGGGTAAGAAGTTCCAGGTAGCATGAGACCATGCAACTCATGTGGAGTTTGTTTATTAGGCAGTGCTTACTGTTTGGGTGTGAACAGGAGCAATCTCTGCTCTAGGTGTGATGGCTCTTGAATGGCCTTGGATTGTGAGAGTGCACGTGTCCCCGAACTTATGATGATGATGTGCAAGCAGTAAGCATTCGATAGAAACTTTACTTCAGAGTTTGAATTTTGATCTTTTCCCAGGCTGCCAATTTGCAGTACCCTCCTCTCTTGTGATGCTGGACAAAGGCAGTGAATTGCAGCTTCCAGTCAGCTCACCATCATGAGGGGAAACCACTGACAGCCACTATAGACCCACACGACCATTCTGCTTTTCACTGTCAGGACAGTAACTTACATGAGATATTAAACATTTTATTATTTTTTTAAAAAAGCTTTGATTTTGCTCAAATATAGACTAATATGAGTATTCTGTGCATGTTTGGAGTAGGTGAGGGACTAAGCTATGATGTTCAGAGGGTTAGGTATCTAAGTGCATTTTCAGTTTAGGATCTTCAGCAAGTGATGGGTTTATTGGACTTAAGTATTGTTGATGCTTTTCTGGAAAAAAGGCTCTCTGTTCCCTATCTGACCTTGGTTTCCACATTGCCAGCAGGTGCTCATACTCTCCTTTGGTTTTCTCTTGAGCAGTTTCCTCTGTTGGTGCTGGTCCAGTTTGATATCAGAAACAAAACACAGATCCTCATGAGGCAGTGTGCGGATTTCGAGCTACTCAAGCAGTAGATGCAGGTGAAGGAGTAGCTGATGGGTGTGGTAGATGAGTGGCTGCTGTGCTTGGCCACATTTTGTTTTGATGACCTTCCTCCATGTGTCTGGGGTCTGGGAGACTCAGTGTGTGAAACTGTAGCAACTTGTGTTTACACCATGGAGAGCACCTGTTTGGAAGGCACCAGGGCCCAGCATGCCGGGTTGTGCTTCTGAAGTAGCTGCTCTTAAATGGTACCATTTAAAATATTGATTTTCTGAAGCATGTTTATCATTTATCAGGTGTGGTCGTGGAACTCTATTTGGAAAATATTTCCTTCAATATGGTGTAGACTACTGTGTGAGTAGATTACCTTGGGTAAGAAGTTCCAGGTAGCATGAGACCATGCAACTCATGTGGAGTTTGTTTATTAGGCAGTGCTTACTGTTTGGGTGTGAACAGGAGCAATCTCTGCTCTAGGTGTGATGGCTCTTGAATGGCCTTGGATTGTGAGAGTGCACGTGTCCCCGAACTTATGATGATGATGTGCAAGCAGTAAGCATTCGATAGAAACTTTACTTCAGAGTTTGAATTTTGATCTTTTCCCAGGCTGCCAATTTGCAGTACCCTCCTCTCTTGTGATGCTGGACAAAGGCAGTGAATTGCAGCTTCCAGTCAGCTCACCATCATGAGGGGAAACCACTGACAGCCACTATAGACCCACACGACCATTCTGCTTTTCACTGTCAGGACAGTAACTTACATGAGATATTAAACATTTTATTATTTTTTTAAAAAAGCTTTGATTTTGCTCAAATATAGACTAATATGAGTATTCTGTGCATGTTTGGAGTAGGTGAGGGACTAAGCTATGATGTTCAGAGGGTTAGGTATCTAAGTGCATTTTCAGTTTAGGATCTTCAGCAAGTGATGGGTTTATTGGACTTAAGTATTGTTGATGCTTTTCTGGAAAAAAGGCTCTCTGTTCCCTATCTGACCTTGGTTTCCACATTGCCAGCAGGTGCTCATACTCTCCTTTGGTTTTCTCTTGAGCAGTTTCCTCTGTTGGTGCTGGTCCAGTTTGATATCAGAAACAAAACACAGATCCTCATGAGGCAGTGTGCGGATTTCGAGCTACTCAAGCAGTAGATGCAGGTGAAGGAGTAGCTGATGGGTGTGGTAGATGAGTGGCTGCTGTGCTTGGCCACATTTTGTTTTGATGACCTTCCTCCATGTGTCTGGGGTCTGGGAGACTCAGTGTGTGAAACTGTAGCAACTTGTGTTTACACCATGGAGAGCACCTGTTTGGAAGGCACCAGGGCCCAGCATGCCGGGTTGTGCTTCTGAAGTAGCTGCTCTTAAATGGTACCATTTAAAATATTGATTTTCTGAAGCATGTTTATCATTTATCAGGTGTGGTCGTGGAACTCTACACTTAGAGAAATCCTCACTGGCCTTTGCTGCACCCTTGCTTCCCACAGTTCATAATCACACACGCATCAACCCTTCTCTGCCCCTTCCATATGGCACACTGGCATTTTTCTGTGAATACACCAGGCCTTTCTCCCAAGAGTGTCTGGAACACTCTGCCCTGCCTTTAGTTCTCAGACTCCATCCCACAGGCAGAAATTGCTTCATGTGTGGCTGATAGAACAAATGGTGTTTTCATGTGTCATGTGACGAAAATGTGAGCTTTAGAAACACCTCCCCCTTTTTTTTGTAGTGTCACACTGCTCTTGTTTTGTATTTTCTCTTACATAAGTGTCAGAGTATGTAATCTATGATGTTTCTAATTTTTATAATTTTTTGAATTAAAAACAGATATAATTAATATTTAGTATTAGGCATATAACATAGTGATTTGATATCAGTATCTGTTGTAAAATGCTGATCACAGTAAGTCTGGTTAACATTCATCATCACATTTGTTTTTTCTTTTTTCTTTAGTTTTGACCTCTTTTATTGGTCCTTCATTTATTTTCATCCATCTTAATTCTTTGGCCTGTGTGGGCCTCCCATTACATTGGCCTCTCTTGTTGCAGAGCACCGGCTCTGGGCGCATGCGCTTCAGAGCTCTAGCTCGTAATTGGACACACCAGTCCAGCTGCTCCATGGCGTGTGGGATCTTCCTGGGCCAGATACCCAAAAAGTGCCGCCTGCACTGCAAGGTGGACTCTACCCACTGGACTACCAGGGAAGCCCACCCCATTTGTTTTTGTTTTTAGATTCCAAATAGAGGTGAGATCATGTGGTATTTGTCTTTCTCTGACTTATTTCACTTAGCATAGCACATTGCCCTCAAGGTCCATCCATGCTCTTTTAGATGGCAAGATTTCCTCTTTTTAAATGGCTGAATAATATTCCATTACACACACACACACACACACACACAGAGTACATCACACTTTCTTTATCAGTTCATTCACTGATGAATACATAGGTTGTTTCCATGTGTTTTTGTATTGTAAATAATGCTGAAAAAAAGATAATTTTGAATTGCCATCTTCTTTAAGGTTTTTCAGCATGTGATAATGGCATTGGTCTCTTGACAACTGAGAAAACCCTGTGTCCTACAGTTACCACCCCAGCCCTCAGTCCTGGAGTTCCCTTCAGGCCCCTCCTTTTCTTCTTCCATGCTGTCCATTACTTGATACTTATATGTTTGTCCTTTCCTTCTCTTCTTGCTCCTGCCACTGTAGTTCAGGGTTTCATCATGAACTATTAAGCATTCTCCCCTTTCTAGAATTCTCTTAAAACACTACTTTGATGGAAAGTACTGTTGATCCAGTATCAGGACTTGGCACCTGTACTGCCGAGGGCCCAGGTTCAGTCCTTAGTTGGGAAACTAAGATTCCACAAATTGCGTGTCTCAAGCGAAAAAAAAAAAAGTACTTCTTTGAATGTTACTCTTAAGCCTCAGAATTTGGGTCATTCCCCTAACTCCACCCTTGCCACAGTTGCCTGGAAGGTTAAGTCTGAACTCCATATTGTGGATTTCTGGCACTTTGTGACTTGGCTTCTGCTATCCTGCACAAACATGGCTCTGGGAAATTAGTTCTTATTCAGCATTAAATCTTTCAGCTAATATTTACCCACGTCTTGTTTTGTGCTTTGCACTTTCTAAACTTAGAGGATCTAACTAGTAAGAGAGACATGCCCCTACAGAGCCTGCATTTAGTGAGGCAACCGTCATCCAGTGTGATGGGTAGGTGCTGTGATAAGGCACATACACAGGATACTGTCAACTTCTTAGGATGGACACTAAGCCCAAAAGGGAGAGGTGTTCATGGAAAGCCAGAAGTGATGGGTTGGGGGGGACATGAAAGCTCAACAGGAATTAGCCAGGCTAAAGTTTGGGGTTGGGGTGCATTACTGATCTTCCCTGCCAGAGGAGAAGTGTTTGCATCTAGCTGGGCCTGGCATTCTGGTAGTGCTAAATAAATGTTTGTCAGATGGACAGATGTAAAGGGCCAGGGATGAGAGAGATGATGAAGAATATAAGGAATTGAGATGTTCAATTCAGATGACTGAGCTCTTTGAGAATGGCAGAAGATGAAGCTGGGAGGAAGTCAAATTAGGGCATTGTATGGCACGGAACGGAGTCAGTGCCACATTCGGAGAGAAATAGGGGGCTTGCAAGGACTCTTTTCCCATGGGGAAGTTTGATCAGGTTTGCATTGTGGAAAGGCCCCCTGGCTACAGTGTGGAAGATGCACTGAGGACTAGGGCTGATTCTGGACCGTGGAGACCAGTTAGCTGCTTGGACGATGAATGGAGGCAAGGTGGAGAGACATACTGAGGCAGTGTAATCTTAGGACTAGACAATTGGTTAAATGTGAAGAGTGGGTGGAAAATCAAGAGTGATACTTAGATTACTGGTTTAGGCAATAAGTGCCATCAGTCGGTGGAAAAACCAGACAGTGCCATTCACCTTCCATCTCAGGATGGTTGAGATTTTTGTCCCTCGGTGGAATCTGTCAGATCCTTCAGTCTCTCTCCACCACTCCAGTTGTGTTGATAAGTCTGTCCTCAGAATTCCTGGCCTTGTCTGCGTCATCTCCTCATTCTGCATTTGACACAGGCTTCCTCTCTTGTGTATTTTCACCTCCCTTATGATACAGCAAAGTCCTTGAGAGCACAGTCAGTGTGTTGCACCTTGCAGCATGCCCACCTCCAGGACAGTTTTTGATTTAGCTTCATTATAGCCTCTGTACACATATCTGGGTAGTGATGGTCCTAGTTGAGAACTTTAGAAGCTCATCAGATATGATGTTTAATTTCTCTTACTGTCTTGGAAATCTTTGGTCTCAAGATGTTATCATTTAGGAAAGAAGGGAAAAAAAACGGAATCTCACTCTGTCTCTCTACTGAATGTTCAGATTCTAGTGGTAATTATTTTATAATTATAGAAATGTTGGATCACTATGCTGTGTATCAGGAAGTAGTGTTACATTATGCTTAAAAAAAAAAACTAATAGAAAAACAGATCAGATTTGTGATTACCAAAGGCAGGGGGTGACAGGAGGGGGAATTGGATGAAGGCAATTCTTCATAAGATAAACAACTACTAGGGATATAATATGCAACGTGGTAAATATCATTAACACTGTTGTATAACATATGACAGTTGTTAGGAGAATAACTCCTAATAGTCCTCATCATAGGAGAGAAAGTGTTTTTTCCATTTCTTTTATTTTCTATCTGTATGAGATGATAGATGTCCACTAATTTACTGTGGTCATCATTTCATGATGTACATAAGTCAGCTCTTTATACTGTACACCTTACATTTGTATAGTGCTGTATATCAATTCTATGTCAATAAAACTAGGAGAAAATTGTTAAATAAAAGTTCAAATCCTAAAAAATTTCTCTCTTTCCCTGTCTCCTTACCTCAAGCATTTACCAAAGATTTTATTCGTGCTTAAACTCTACTAGGGCCTTGAAACGTCAAGGAAGAAAAAGGCATAGTTTTTTCCTGCCAACAAGCCAAGTAAGTGACCTGTTGTACCATCCCTCTGTTCACATTTCAATCCAGACCCAGGGACAAGGAGGGAAGAAAGTCATCCAGACTGATGAGTGGAGGAATAACTCCATCGAAGAACGCCTTGAGTACGCCCTTGTGAAGGTGCGTGTGGGCTGGAGGCTGGGGTCTGGTCCTGGTGACTCATGTCGTGGCTAGAGGGGTGGTGCTGGCAGCAGCTGACAGAGAGTCCCTACACCACGTCTGGGTGACTTTGTCTCCATCCCTCCCTACATTCAGCACATTAGGCAGTATCTGAAGATATTTCAGTTGTCCTAACTGGAGTGGGAGGTTTTAATGGCATCCAGTGGCCAGGGATGTTAGCAAACATGTTACTGTGCACAGGACCAGCTTCCCACAAAGAATTACTCAGGGCAGACTGTCAGTAGTCCAAGGGTGAGGAATGTTACCCTAGACCACGTGACTGTCAATTGATCAACAAACAGGTTCTGGTTTTGCTGCTGTAATTTGAGTTTTAGTCCAGATAAATAATCTCTTCCCTTCAGTTTACTTATTTGTGAATCTGGAAATTTCAGAGTTGTTATTTTTCCTCTAGATTACCAAAGGCAGGGGTGACAGGAGGGGAATGGGATGAAGGCAATTCTTCATAAGATAAACAACTACTAGGGATATAATATGCAACGTGGTAAATATCATTAACACTGTTGTATAACATATGACAGTTGTTAGGAGAATAACTCCTAATAGTCCTCATCATAGGAGAGAAAGTGTTTTTTCCATTTCTTTTATTTTCTATCTGTATGAGATGATAGATGTCCACTAATTTACTGTGGTCATCATTTCATGATGTACATAAGTCAGCTCTTTATACTGTACACCTTACATTTGTATAGTGCTGTATATCAATTCTATGTCAATAAAACTAGGAGAAAATTGTTAAATAAAAGTTCAAATCCTAAAAAATTTCTCTCTTTCCCTGTCTCCTTACCTCAAGCATTTACCAAAGATTTTATTCGTGCTTAAACTCTACTAGGGCCTTGAAACGTCAAGGAAGAAAAAGGCATAGTTTTTTCCTGCCAACAAGCCAAGTAAGTGACCTGTTGTACCATCCCTCTGTTCACATTTCAATCCAGACCCAGGGACAAGGAGGGAAGAAAGTCATCCAGACTGATGAGTGGAGGAATAACTCCATCGAAGAACGCCTTGAGTACGCCCTTGTGAAGGTGCGTGTGGGCTGGAGGCTGGGGTCTGGTCCTGGTGACTCATGTCGTGGCTAGAGGGGTGGTGCTGGCAGCAGCTGACAGAGAGTCCCTACACCACGTCTGGGTGACTTTGTCTCCATCCCTCCCCTACATTCAGCACATTAGGCAGTATCTGAAGATATTTCAGTTGTCCTAACTGGAGTGGGAGGTTTTTAATGGCATCCAGTGGCCAGGGATGTTAGCAAACATGTTACTGTGCACAGGACCAGCTTCCCCACAAAGAATTACTCAGGGCAGACTGTCAGTAGTCCAAGGGTGAGGAATGTTACCCTAGACCACGTGACTGTCAATTGATCAACAAACAGGTTCTGGTTTTGCTGCTGTAATTTGAGTTTTAGTCCAGATAAATAATCTCTTCCCTTCAGTTTACTTATTTGTGAATCTGGAAATTTCAGAGTTGTTATTTTTTCCCTCTAGAATTTATTTTTAATTTCTTGAACCTTTCGAGATTCACCTACTTCAGGTTGTGGAACTAGCTATCCACCTCCATGGATCCTTGAACTGGGAACACGGGAGGATTAGGGCTTGGGCAGTGAAGGCTGGGTCCTGCCCATTGTCATTCCTTCCCACACCCAGCCGTGTAACATTACCTTGAGAAAACATCGTGCTCTCATAGGACATATTTGTCTATGTGTAGTCTGTTAAACCACTAGGATAAAAGTGTGTTTTATTATGAATTTGAACTTAATTAGTACTCCTTCTGTCAATAATTTTTAACTTTATATCAATAAAGCCATCTTTACACAGGTTATCTCATTTAATCCTCAAAATGGCCCTATGAGGTTGGTACTGTGTGATTATTAATTGAGGAAACTGAGGCTTAATAAGTTGTCTAAGTTAATCATGAGAGCCAGAATTTGAACACATGCAGTCTGGTTCCAAAATGCACACTCTCTAACTATCTATTCTTTATTGGCTGTTTGAACTTAAGCCAATTTTTTCTGTGATTTTTCCCTTATTTTCTTTGTAGGGCATTGAAAAATACATTATTGAGGATACCGAGGAAGCCAGGTTAAACCAGGAAAAATATCCCCGACCTCTGAATATAATTGAAGGACCACTGATGAATGGCATGAAAATTGTTGGTGACCTTTTTGGAACTGGAAAAATGTTTCTACCTCAGGTTTGCAGATGGTGGGGGGAAGCTTTCACAATTGAAAGAAAGAACCTTTATCTTTTAATAAATAGTTAAGTTGGATCTGTTTCTCAGGTTTTAATTTTGATAAGAGCACAGGTGCTGTGAGGTATGATTCTGGCCATTCTTCCCCTAAGTGCATTTTAGGAGTAGTCTGAAAAAGTCATCTAGGATCATGTGGAAGTTAGAGATCATCTGGACATTCCCAGCATTAGTTTTCATGTTCTAGGTTTCTGTACCACCTCTTACCCCAGTACATGTCGCTCTCCCAAACCCCCAAGTGAAAATAAAACCCAAGATTAGTGTGAAGTTAATCATGTTAAGATTTGATTTAACCAGCCAGTGTTCATCCTTAAGGATGAATATTTTGAAAAAATTGTTACCATTTTAAGTAATGATATACATTAAATGATAAGTTTCAAGTAAAATCAATACTTAACTCTTCTTTTTTAAAACGTTTTAAAATTGAAGTATAGTTATTTTTTTTTTTTGTACACTTTTTTTTTAACCACTTCTACTGGCCTTTCATTTATCTATTTTCATCCATCTTTGTTCTTTGGCTCCTGCGGGCCTCCCATCGCAGTGGCCTCTCTCGCTGCAGAGCACCGGCTCTGGGCGCATGCACTCCAGAGCTCCGGCTATGTAGTTGGACACATCGGTCCAGCCGTTCCACGGCACATGGGATCTTCCCAGGCCAGGGATCGAACCGGTGCCCCTTGCCGTGCAAGGCGGTGTCCTTACCCACTGGAACACCAGGGAAGCCCTAGTTGTTTTGTTTTGTTTTTTTTTTTAACTAATTTTGTATTATTCGTTGTCCATTCCCCCCATTTTCCTTCATAGCATTCATCTTTTCTTATAACTTTATTGCTTTATAATTCACATCCAGTGAACTGCATGGATTTAAAGAGTTTAGTTTGATAAGCTTTAACATGTCTGAACCTGTGAAACCATCACCACAATCAGGGGACAGTCAGTTGTCCAGTGTTAGTCTCCCCTAGTCTGGGACAGTTCCATAGTCTTTGTTTTTCATAATACCGACTTATTATTTTCTTATTTTTGACCTTGATTCCTTTTTTTTTTTTTTGCCTCTAAGTCATCGGGGTTTTTTTTTTTTGATTTTTTATCCATCTTTATTCTTTGGCCAGTGTGGGCCTCCCACTGCAAGGGCCTCTGTCACCGCAGAGCACAGGCTCTGGGCACACGTGCCCCAGAGCGCTGGCTCGCAACTGGACACACTGGCCTAGGCATTCCTCGACATGTGGGATCCTCCCGGGCCAGGGATTGAACCGGCACCCCTTGCACTGCAAGGTGGACTCTCCACCCACTGGACCACCAGGGAAGCCCCTGACCTTGACTTTTGAAGAATATTATACAATTTGATTATGGTAGGCTGTCCCTCAGTTTGAATTTTTCTGATGTTTTCTCATTATTGGCAGGAATCACACAGTAATGCCATGCCCTTCTCACATCATGTTGCTATGTCTCCTTACTGGTGAGGTTAACTCTGATGATCATTTTGTTAAGGTTGTCTGCTATGTTTCTCACTGTAAATTTACTTACAGGGAGAAACTGTGAGAAACTATGAGACTGTTGTGTGTCTCGTCCTATTTTCCTTACGAATTTTAGCATACATTGATGACTTTTGTAAAACACCCTGTTCTTTTTTGTCCAAAAAATTTGACATGTTACATTTTGTAAATTTCAAATCTACAGTGATATATTTATATATTTTAATATGATTGCCATTGAAGCAAATTTATCACACTTTATCATTATAGTACAACATTATTGTCTGTTGTCATTATACTGTGTGTTAGATTCCTATGGCTTATTTACATGTTACAAGTTTGTACCCTTGAATATCATTGATCCCATCCTCATCCCTTGGTAACTACCATTTCACTTCTCTGTGTTTTTTGTTTCCATTTTGACTTTTTTAGGTTTAGCATATAAGTGAGATCATAGAGTACTTACCTGTCTCTTCCTGACTTACCCTGCTTAGTATAATGTCCTCAGGGTTATTCTGTGTATAAATAAAAGGGACATCCCCTTTTATTATGGCTGGATGCTATTCCATTGTGTGTCTATCCCACATCTTTTTTATTCCTTCATCTTTTGATGAGCATTTGGGTTGTTTCCATATCTTGATTATTATAAATAATGATGTGGTAAATGTATCAAAATCCTGTTTTTATTTCCTTTCGATTTATACCGAGTAGTGGAATTGCTAAATCATGTGGTAGACCTATTTTTAATTTTTTCAAGAACCTCCAATTTGCTTTCCATTCCCATCAATATTGTGTAAGAAGAGTTCCCTTTTTACCATATCCTCACCAGCACCTGTTGGTTTTTGTTTGCTTGATGTGGCCATTCTGACATATGTGAAATGATACCTTGGTGTGATATGTTTTTGTCTCTCCTCAATGATTAGTGATGTTGAACATCTTTTCATGTGCCTACTGGCCATTCTGATATCCTCTTTGGAAAAATGTCTTTTTAGTTCTTCTGCTCACTTTTTAATTGAAATATTTGGGATGTTATTATAAAGTTGCATTATTTATTTATATATTTTGGATATTAATCCCTTATCCAATATATATTTACAAAATTTTCTCTAATAATAGACTTTTTTTTCCTTCTGCCTAAGTCTTAATTATAAGTGAATTGTAACACTGGGGATTGAGGAAAAAAAGGGCTGAGCAGGGACTCTTGAAGGAGAAAATTGACACTTGCAGGATGTGTAGAACTTTTAGAGGACAGAAACTGCAGCATGTGATTTCCAGCCTTGTTTTCCTTCTTCGTAGCTCACTGGTTGACTTTCCTTATGGTGAGCTCTTTCCTTACTCTCCCCACTGTCAAAAGTAGACTCAAGGGTGGCTGACCTGAGGCCAAAGCATGTATAATTGTGCTAAAATTTCACAAGTGTTAGCAACTATTCAGGTGTTTTGGTAAAGATGCTTGACTGTGTATTTTTTCCAGGTTATAAAGTCAGCTCGGGTCATGAAGAAGGCTGTGGGTCACCTTATTCCCTTCATGGAAAAAGAAAGAGAAGAAACCAAAGTGCTTACTGGCACAGTAGAAGATGAGGCAAGTCATTTTGTCGGTGCCCGTGGGCGTTGTGAGAAATTGGCTCTGGACACTGTTACTGGACTTGGGGGTAGGGACCTAAGCCATTGGGTTTGACTGTGTCATTGAAGATGAAACAGAGAAGTGATCCAACACTTTTGCCAAATATCAGAATACCCTGGCATTTTCTACTGAATGTGGCTTCATGAAATTTTTAATAGGTCATTATTTTTCAAATGAAGCCCATGACTTCAAGACAAAAGCAGTTTGTTCATTCATCTACCTACCAACTATTTACAAAACTCTTGCCACGTGCCAGGTACAGGCTTGACTCTGTAACTACAAAAGACCAGTCCCTGCCCTTGAGATATTGTTTGGTTTGGGAAACCTCTTTACTAAGTGATCGTGTTCTTGGCACCGCTGCTGAATTCAATTCCCTTCTTGTTGGCTCTGTCACTGCAGTAAATCATTAAGCTTTTGACCTTGTTTAGCTCCGTGTGAAGCTCAGTCAGCTTTGGCCCCTAGGATTCTCAATTCTTTTATGCAGCTGAGTTTGTGAATGGTTCTGACAATAGTGTTTATAAAAGTCCCACTTGCCTTGCATGTCTTTTTTTGAAGGAGGGGGTGGTAACAGAACAACAGTGTTGAGGAAGAATCCGAGCCCTCCTGCCCTGGACTGTTGTGGTCCTTCCCATTCTGATGGGACACATGTAGTTCACCAGCTCCTCCCTCTCCCTTTACTGCTAACATTTACTATTTATCAGATAGGTTTTGGGGGTTAAGAGTATGATCTTCAACGATGAACTTAAATTGTTTTTGAGTTGATGAGACATGTGATCAGGATTGAAACCCCCTTAGCTAACAACTGGGTGGTCCTCCCTGAAGTGCTGAGGCTGATAGCCTTCTTTTCACAGAGCACAGGGCTTGGGTTCTTGCCCACCTTTGAGGGTTGCCTCGGTTGTATTGAATTGCTTTCTCTGCCAACACCGGTTTGGCTCTAGAGAACCGGGTGACCACAGCAGTGCTTCCTCTCCAGGACCCTTACCAAGGCACCATCGTGTTGGCTACTGTTAAAGGCGACGTACATGACATAGGCAAGAACATAGTTGGAGTGGTCCTTGGCTGTAATAATTTCAAGTAAGTTAAGACCCATCTTTCTTATTTAAAATAAAAGCATTAATGGGGTGAGTCTTCATTGGACAGGGAGGGTCGGGTAGAGCCATGGATGTTAGAAGTTGTTTTTTAATTTCCTTTCCTTCACTGTGGTTTTGAATTTTCTGAACGTACCTTTTCAAGTGAAGTAATTTAGTAATTATTTAATGGTGTGTACATTCAGTAAGGACAAACAGAATAGGAAACCATATTCAAGCAGGGTCAAAACTAGCCAGAGGCTTCTGGGGAATTGACCCCAGGCCAGAGGCTAGAACATTGGGTTCCACCCCATGGCCAGTGACCTCGAGCACATTTCCTTTTCCCTCTCAGTAAGCTGCCGTATTTTAAAGCAAGATCTTACTAAGACCTTGGCTAAATGGATTTTCATAAGAAGGCTTTGTATAGTTCTTTTTGCTTTGCTTAGGAGAGAACCATGCACGGCTCTTAGTATTGGTGAAGCCAGTTTTTGAATGTTGTATACAAGTAAAATCCCTTTCTTATATCTCTCATTATAGTTAAATAATTATTCAGCACCAGTTTATTTCTGTGTGAGCGTTCAAGATCCACAGTGAGAGCATGGTCTGCTCAGATTTCAACATATTCTTTGTAATGAAAAGCCTGATATAACTGACGTCTTCTCTGGTCCACGTCCAGCCAACAGTCCTTTTGAGCCATGAACTTCTTTTCAGTGTGCTGTTTTTCTGTTTAGAGAAGAGAGACGGCTGCAGCTGCAGCTGAACCCCCTTGGGATTATGTAGGGTTAGGGAGTTTCCACTGTCAGACAAGCATTACCCTCTAATCCCCCTCCGTACTCTCAAAATGTTCATCCATGTTTGTGTTCAAGGATTATTAAGTGCAGCTAAGAAAGGCTGAAGGTGGAGGAGTGTGGGCAGAGTGGCACCTTCTTCCTCTTACTGTCGTAACAGCCACTTCTGTTTGGCTGCCTGTTTACTGTCAAAAAACATAACATTCTCTCCTAGTCCTAGTCCTGGAAATAAGGAATATTGCTCTTGGAATTCATTTATTTTTTTTTTTTAAATAAATATACTTGAGAGACAGTGGAGTTTGTTAAAGTAGGGAGATTTTACCTTCCAAATAAGTATTTGGACGAGAAATAAATATTTGGCTAAGATGTTTGCTTCCTAAAGTCTCTGGACATTTCTGCTCTTGTCTCATATTTTCAAATCCTGTATTATTGGTTTCTGTGCATTCATCTCAATTAGTTCAAATTCATTTCAGCTAGTAAGTGTTTATAGATCATCTGCTACATATCATGCATTGTATCAGAGCTACCCAGATGACTTAGTTGACCTTTCTCCTTTCAAGAACTTTCCTGTTACATAGGCTAAAAAGCCAGGTACCTATTCAATGGCGATAATGGGACAAAAACTATAGAAAAAGAAGCAATTTGTAGGCAAACTCCCTAAAGCAGTTCTTGAGATATTATTGTCTTGTGTTTATCCTTTTGTATATGAAAAATGGGTAAGTAGCTGAGGGATTCATACCGGGAATGTTTTCGCCTCCAGTAAAGACATTTTAAGAGGCCAGGGAGAACTGTGGCATTTCTTCAGGGTGCTCCCAGAGTCCAGTGCCTACAGCGAAAGCAACTTATTAAACCTGAGACTTTCCTCCTGCGCAATAGTTCCTCAGACTTGTGCATTGGAGGGTCGCTTATCTCAGCTAGTAAGTAACTGGAGAAACATTTTCTGATGAAACTTTATTCTTTTTGTAAAAAAATAAATGAATGTACAAACCTTTTTTTGTTGTTTTAATTAGGTCAAATACCCTTTGGGTCTCATAATACACGGAGTCTTGGGCTGGTAGGTTTAATGTTAGAATGTCAGAGATTGGTCTTCTGTAGAGATTTGTATACTTTGGCCAGGCATCCATGCTCCAAGCCTGATGCTTCTGTAGAGAAATTGTAATGACTTTGGCGGATTATTAAGTGCAGCTAAGAAAGGCTGAAGGTGGAGGAGTGTGGGCAGAGTGGCACCTTCTTCCTCTTACTGTCGTAACAGCCACTTCTGTTTGGCTGCCTGTTTACTGTCAAAAAACATAACATTCTCTCCTAGTCCTAGTCCTGGAAATAAGGAATATTGCTCTTGGAATTCATTTATTTTTTTTTTTTAAATAAATATACTTGAGAGACAGTGGAGTTTGTTAAAGTAGGGAGATTTTACCTTCCAAATAAGTATTTGGACGAGAAATAAATATTTGGCTAAGATGTTTGCTTCCTAAAGTCTCTGGACATTTCTGCTCTTGTCTCATATTTTCAAATCCTGTATTATTGGTTTCTGTGCATTCATCTCAATTAGTTCAAATTCATTTCAGCTAGTAAGTGTTTATAGATCATCTGCTACATATCATGCATTGTATCAGAGCTACCCAGATGACTTAGTTGACCTTTCTCCTTTCAAGAACTTTCCTGTTACATAGGCTAAAAAGCCAGGTACCTATTCAATGGCGATAATGGGACAAAAACTATAGAAAAAGAAGCAATTTGTAGGCAAACTCCCTAAAGCAGTTCTTGAGATATTATTGTCTTGTGTTTATCCTTTTGTATATGAAAAATGGGTAAGTAGCTGAGGGATTCATACCGGGAATGTTTTCGCCTCCAGTAAAGACATTTTAAGAGGCCAGGGAGAACTGTGGCATTTCTTCAGGGTGCTCCCAGAGTCCAGTGCCTACAGCGAAGCAACTTATTAAACCTGAGACTTTCCTCCTGCGCAATAGTTCCTCAGACTTGTGCATTGGAGGGTCGCTTATCTCAGCTAGTAAGTAACTGGAGAAACATTTTCTGATGAAACTTTATTCTTTTTGTAAAAAAATAAATGAATGTACAAACCTTTTTTTGTTGTTTTAATTAGGTCAAATACCCTTTGGGTCTCATAATACACGGAGTCTTGGGCTGGTAGGTTTAATGTTAGAATGTCAGAGATTGGTCTTCTGTAGAGATTTGTATACTTTGGCCAGGCATCCATGCTCCAAGCCTGATGCCTGGGTGAATCACCCAGCTAGTTGAGTGAGTCTAACCATCCAGTACCAAATGCTAATGCAAGTTTCTCATTCATGGCTCTTTGTCTTTGGTTCAGTAGTCTTGTGAAATGCTAAGAGTTCTTTGTGGGGAAAAAGGAAGTAAAAAAGGCTGAAAGTGATAGGTTTGTCTAGACAGAAAACAATTTTTTTTTTCCCCCACTGAGTCAACACTGATGGATTGCTTAATTGATAAACTGATTATTAATAAAGGGAAGTTTTTATACTAACTCCTTTACAATTCAGGTAGGTCACCGAATGAATAAAACAAAACAAAGCAGACTCTAGTCCCTAACTCCTAAACGATACATTACCTTCCCACTTACCTGAAAATATTACAAAAATATGAATGACTGTGTATGAATCTATACCATTAAATTTACTTGAGTGGTGCTATATTTTTGTTTCACTTAAATGTTTACTTATTTAATTAAAAAAAAAGTTAAAAAAGCATCAGTTTGAAATGAGAGAAGTTAACACATTGGGAGCAACAAACCAGAAACAAATGGGTAAAAATAACTCAGTTACAAAAGTACAATTTACAATAGCTTATATCTCAGAAAAAGAAACAAAACATCTAGGAAAGACTGTTTTCCCTGCAGAAAGGAAAAAAAAAGAAACACTAATGATTTGAGATTAAAATCAGATATGACTGTTATTTACCCCAGCAACATCTAAAATAAATGACCCACACTGCACAAAACTTTCCCACTCACAATCACATACAGTTAAATTACTTTTCTCTGTTACATAATAGTCTTTTTATAACAATCTCCCTTTAGAAAATTATTGTATTAGTTAAGCCTATTCATTCTTGCTATGAAGGAATTTCATTTATAGGCCACAAAAGTTTAATTGGCACATTTTACTTAATAAGACAAAATAAATCATTCCTCTCTTAAAAATTATGGGATCATCTGTTTTCAAAGGGTAACCCCAGATCCTTAATTCATTAAATGTTCTGCCGTACACGGAGTCTTGGGCTGGTAGGTTTAATGTTAGAATGTCAGAGATTGGTCTTCTGTAGAGATTTGTATACTTTGGCCAGGCATCCATGCTCCAAGCCTGATGCCTGGGTGAATCACCCAGCTAGTTGAGTGAGTCTAACCATCCAGTACCAAATGCTAATGCAAGTTTCTCATTCATGGCTCTTTGTCTTTGGTTCAGTAGTCTTGTGAAATGCTAAGAGTTCTTTGTGGGGAAAAAGGAAGTAAAAAAGGCTGAAAGTGATAGGTTTGTCTAGACAGAAAACAATTTTTTTTTTTCCCCCACTGAGTCAACACTGATGGATTGCTTAATTGATAAACTGATTATTAATAAAGGGAAGTTTTTATACTAACTCCTTTACAATTCAGGTAGGTCACCGAATGAATAAAACAAAACAAAGCAGACTCTAGTCCCTAACTCCTAAACGATACATTACCTTCCCACTTACCTGAAAATATTACAAAAATATGAATGACTGTGTATGAATCTATACCATTAAATTTACTTGAGTGGTGCTATATTTTTGTTTCACTTAAATGTTTACTTATTTAATTAAAAAAAAAGTTAAAAAAGCATCAGTTTGAAATGAGAGAAGTTAACACATTGGGAGCAACAAACCAGAAACAAATGGGTAAAAATAACTCAGTTACAAAAGTACAATTTACAATAGCTTATATCTCAGAAAAAGAAACAAAACATCTAGGAAAGACTGTTTTCCCTGCAGAAAGGAAAAAAAAAGAAACACTAATGATTTGAGATTAAAATCAGATATGACTGTTATTTACCCCAGCAACATCTAAAATAAATGACCCACACTGCACAAAACTTTCCCACTCACAATCACATACAGTTAAATTACTTTTCTCTGTTACATAATAGTCTTTTTATAACAATCTCCCTTTAGAAAATTATTGTATTAGTTAAGCCTATTCATTCTTGCTATGAAGGAATTTCATTTATAGGCCACAAAAGTTTAATTGGCACATTTTACTTAATAAGACAAAATAAATCATTCCTCTCTTAAAAATTATGGGATCATCTGTTTTCAAAGGGTAACCCCAGATCCTTAATTCATTAAAGTAATGTTCTGCCGTAAGCAGTCAAGATTTTTAAATGATCACTAAGTATTCACCTGAACTATCAGTGCTATGTGAACTGTAAACTTCTTTTGAAGATTTGTGTCCATTTTATAATATAATACAATTTTGTACTGAAGAGGTTGTTTTTTTTTTTTTTTTTAAAGATAACCTATGTACATACAGTTAGGTTACTTCAAAGAACTTACAAAGACAGTATAAACGTTAAGAACCAGAACAGGGTCCACTGTGGTTCAAACTTCAACAAAGATGTTCTTGAAACCTAGTACAAAGGTTACTGGCTCAAGACTACATCCCAAAGTGACATCAGCACAAGATTCGATTGTAAGACTACCTCTTAAAAAAAGGAGCACATGTGGTTATACATGGCTTTTAACCTTGAACTACAGTTATGCAACAAATCCCCCCACCCTCCCAAATTAAAGTTAGTCATGTGGAGATGTGTCCATTCTCTGAGCACGATTTAGAGCCCTTGGTTTTCCAGCTATGATGCAGATCTCAAAGGCGCTCAGAAGTCTGTGCTTACATTCAGGGCAGGATGAACCTTACAAATGCCACTTTCCTCCATTAGTGACAGGCCACAAATTCCGAAGTATGCATGCAAAGCATCTTTAGAGTTGCTTCCACCCAAAAAGAATAACAGATGTCAACAGGCTTATTGGGTCTCCCATGATAACTGGTTTTGTTGTCTCATTATACACCACTTCTATCCTGTTCAGCTCTTTTTCTGAAAAAAACTTGAAGTTTACCCATCAGCCACAGTGATGCGATGCCACAAAAAAGCAGATCCTCCATGAGATTTAAGTCCAGCTCCCTGTGCCAACCCATTGTCACAGGACATGGTTCTTCTAATATAGTTGATGGCTTTTTCATATCCATGACAGACCAGTTGTTGAGCATATAGCAAATATAGGAAGCACAGTATACAAACCGCATGCCATTTTCACTGCTTTCAGGTACTGCACGAAAACTTCCATCTTCTAGCTGAAGCACTCTCATTTCCGCTAAGCAAGCTTTATTTACTTGGCTTAGGTCATCTCCAAGAATAACCAGGCATGAAAGACCAGTGTAGGTCATTGCTATGTGGCCACTATCATAAGGATGAGCAGTTTCGGGATTCTGCTCACTGACCTTCTGCAGTTCTTCGCAGCATAAGATTGTACCATGTCCAGTATCCTCTAAATCTGAACTCACCCCACCTTCCCAGTCTTTCATATACAATTTCTTATGTGGTCTCACAAATATGACAAGCAAATCTTCATTGTGGTATCTCTTTTGTTCTGAATTCCTCCTTAGAACTTAAGCTCTATTATGCCTGGATATTCTATTCCACATTTGTAATTGCTTTCTTAGAAACTTTTTGGTTGTTGTTTTTGTGCACTCTCCAAGTCGTGTCTGACCCTGTGACCCCATGAACTGCAGAATGCCACGCTTCCCTGTCCTTCACTATCTCCTGGAGTTTGCTCAAACTCATGTCCATTGACTCAGTGATGCCATCCAACCATCTCATCTTCTGTTGACCCTTCTCCTCTTATCCTCAATCTTTCCCAATATCAGCGTCCTTTCCAAAGAGCTGACTCTTCGCATCAGGTAGCTGAAGTATTGGAGCTTACTTAAAATAAATGTCTGCTATGTTAAAAGCACTGTGGGAAATCCAAATACAAATCAAACATGTACCTTAATCTTGAAGATAGAAGAGACGTCTACTTGAATAAGTACAATACAAGATAGAATGAAGTAAGTGTCATGATGGACATACAATAGTACGTGGATAAGATTTTTTCTGTAGCAGATGAGGAGCATGGTTAGCTACAGATGAAGAGGGGGCTTTATACGTAGGAGAGAAAGTAAAAGTAAAACAGAGAAGGACAATTCCAGGCTACGAAGTTTGTGGTAGTATTCTTTATCATTTCATAAGAGAATATGGGATTTGTTGAAGAAAAACAATGAGAAAAGGGGGTTGAGGGGCTTCCCTGGTGGTCCCGTGGGTAAGGACACCGCCTTGCAGTGCAAGGGACACCAGTTTGATCCCTGGCCTGGGAAGATCCCACATGCTACAGAGCGGCTGGACCGATGTGTCCAACTACCTAGCCAGAGCTCTGGAGTGCATGTGCCCAGAGCCGGTGCTCTGCAGCGAGAGAGGCCACAGCAATGGGAGGCCCACACAGGCCAAAGAACAAAGATGGCTGAAAATAAATGAAAGACCAATAGATGTGGCCAATCTATCTTATCTATCTGTCTGTATATATCTCTCTATATATATCTCTATATTTCTGTATATATCCATATCTCTCTCTATATATATGTCTCTATCTATATATCTATCTATATATATATATCTATATATATATGCAGGGGGTTGAGAGGATCCATTTGTGTTTCTCCAAAAGTGTTCTGGCCACTAATGGCCCTGAGCATTTTCAAGTAAGTTAGTGGTCCATAGGTGGTTTCAGAAGAAAAACTGATGCCATTTTATTTATATCTATATTGGGAAATCTTCTGTGCCTCATCAGATGCTCTTGGCTTCATTTATCTCCTGGATTCTAGCTACCCCGCTAGGAGACAAACTCCTTGTGGGCCTGTATGATTCCACCTAGAGTCTCTAGCTCCTACCATTCAACATTCAGATTAATGCAACACAGAACCGAACGTGACCCAGCTTCCTCAGAAAATGCCACAGTCTCGAATTAAGGGCCATAAGTGGGTTTTAAGAGACTCGCTGATGGACTGAATGGAATACTCAGGTATGAAGAACCTCGGAAACCACAGCAATTCAGATTTGATCTCACTGTTTTCTGTGGGAAGGACCTGCAGGGAGTAAATCATCCTTGTTCAACACATCTAGGGAGTTCAACATATCCAGCCCGGAGAGTGCAAAAAACGTAATAGTCAGTCTGCTGGTCTCGAGGGAAGAGTAGCGCTCCAGCAAGACCTAGAGGCAGCGCTGGAAAAACCGCACGTGCTGGTCTTGCAGGAAATCCAGCCGCTCTCCCTTTCTGCTCCCAGCTGGCCGTTCATCCTCTGTGGCCGCCATACTGCTGTGGAAACAATGTCCACTGAAAACATACTTTTTAATAGGGATGATGCAATAGAATTTTCAGGTTTGAGAATTTGAATAGATCTGGACATGTGTTCACTAAGAGTTTACTGATATCTAACATTTATTTACCAATTCACAATTTATCTAGTGCTTTTATATAATAAACTGATTTTTCTTTCTTTGATATTTTCCCCTGATTTCTTTCTTTTTCTTTTTTGTCCTTCATTCTTTCTTTTTATGGTTTTGATCCTGCTTTACCTGCCTCAATTTTTATATTTCTCCTTTTACACAGTTAGCAAGTGGCAGGCCATACTCAGGGCTTATGAATCCCAAAGCTGGGATTCTGTAATTTTGTCAGTTTAGCTTCCAGTATTTATTCCAGTTATAAGCAACTTTGACTGTAATGTATAATATTAATACTACAGTTAAATTCCTCTGAAAAAATGATTTAGAATATTTTAAAATATTCTGATCAGATATTTGATTACATGAAAGTTAATTTTAGATATATTATTTAATGATTATTATATAAAAAGTTAAATATAGACTTTTCCATTTAAAAGATAATGCACAGTGTTTACTTGGGTAAGAAAAAGTAGGATATAATAACAAAATTTAAAATTAAGTATTATACATCTAGTACTTTAAAAAATATAGATCTGATGAAACAGTGGGCATATTTTCATTTTAATCAGTGGTTCTTAACGTAATGGTCTAGTATGGGTAAATAATAAACAATATGTGGCAAAAAAAGGAATACCTTAGAACTGTACAGAGCTAGAGTTTTCACCTGAGTGAGGAAATGAGTTCATCTAGTTTGCACACTAATCCTGTCTTTCCTAGCACCTCACACACTCTCTTTGATAACTTGGAGGAATTCAGCTGACTGTGTGTGTGTGTACTGTTGCAGCCTAATTGAGATATAATTGGCATATAACATTGTGTAAGCTTAAGGTGTAAAACATGTTGATTTGATAAATTTATATATTGCAGTATGATCACCACTGTAGTGTTAGCCAACACCCCCATTACGTAATTGCCATTTCTTGTTTGTGGTGAGAACATTTAAGATTTACTTTCTTTTTACTTTCAAGTATAGCATATAGTGTTAACTCTGTTCACAGTGCTGTGTATTAGATCCCTAGAACTTAGTCATCTTCTGAGTAGGTGTTTCCACTGAAAACATACTTTTAATAGGGATGATGCAATAGAATTTTCAGGTTTGAGAATTTGAATAGATCTGGACATGTGTTCACTAAGAGTTTACTGATATCTAACATTTATTTACCAATTCACAATTTATCTAGTGCTTTTATATAATAAACTGATTTTTCTTTCTTTGATATTTTCCCCTGATTTCTTTCTTTTTCTTTTTTGTCCTTCATTCTTTCTTTTTATGGTTTTGATCCTGCTTTACCTGCCTCAATTTTTATATTTCTCCTTTTACACAGTTAGCAAGTGGCAGGCCATACTCAGGGCTTATGAATCCCAAAGCTGGGATTCTGTAATTTTGTCAGTTTAGCTTCCAGTATTTATTCCAGTTATAAGCAACTTTGACTGTAATGTATAATATTAATACTACAGTTAAATTCCTCTGAAAAAATGATTTAGAATATTTTAAAATATTCTGATCAGATATTTGATTACATGAAAGTTAATTTTAGATATATTATTTAATGATTATTATATAAAAAGTTAAATATAGACTTTTTCCATTTAAAAGATAATGCACAGTGTTTACTTGGGTAAGAAAAAGTAGGATATAATAACAAAATTTAAAATTAAGTATTATACATCTAGTACTTTAAAAAATATAGATCTGATGAAACAGTGGGCATATTTTCATTTTAATCAGTGGTTCTTAACGTAATGGTCTAGTATGGGTAAATAATAAACAATATGTGGCAAAAAAAGGAATACCTTAGAACTGTACAGAGCTAGAGTTTTCACCTGAGTGAGGAAATGAGTTCATCTAGTTTGCACACTAATCCTGTCTTTCCTAGCACCTCACACACTCTCTTTGATAACTTGGAGGAATTCAGCTGACTGTGTGTGTGTGTACTGTTGCAGCCTAATTGAGATATAATTGGCATATAACATTGTGTAAGCTTAAGGTGTAAAACATGTTGATTTGATAAATTTATATATTGCAGTATGATCACCACTGTAGTGTTAGCCAACACCCCCATTACGTAATTGCCATTTCTTGTTTGTGGTGAGAACATTTAAGATTTACTTTCTTTTTACTTTCAAGTATAGCATATAGTGTTAACTCTGTTCACAGTGCTGTGTATTAGATCCCTAGAACTTAGTCATCTTCTGAGTGGAAGTTTGTGTCCTTGACTAGCATTTCCCCATGTCCCCCAAAACACAGGCCCTGGTAGCTCCTATTCTACTCTCTGTTTCTTTGCATTAGGCTTTTTTAGATTTCCCATATAAGCATATCATATGGTATTTGTCTTTTACTGTATGACTTAGCATAATGCCCTCAGGGTCCATCCATGTTGTTGCAGGGGCAGGATTTCCTCCTTTCTTATGGGTTCTTATGGTTGCATTGGATGCATATAACACATCTTTATCCACTGATCTGTCAACAGAAGTTTGCCCATGCATTGGAAACCTTAGTTGGGCTGTGGACTGGTACAGTACTCCCATCTAGTGCTGGTACCTGTGAATTGCAGGATCAGAAGGAGCTACTGCTTTTAACTTCACAGATGTGAGGCACCCTAAGAAAAGCTGGTTTTGTTTTGCTTTATTAATTCTTTCTTGAGAGTAAAAGGGGCTTTATCTATTATGAGGTTTATTTTTTAAATTGTATGGATTCTTAAATAGTATTTGGATGCCTTTGCTAAGGCATTTAGAGCAGCTTACCTTTTTATCTGAATTGGAAGCCCAAATTAAATGGTTGTATTTACAGGTCTGTTATAAGCACTTTAGAAAAATGATTGTAAAATATTAAAATTCTCATAACATTTATTTTAATTTTCTTTAATGTCTCATGTGACAAAATGTAAGAACGTGTATAAGAGGCTTACAGACATGGGGTATATAGCTCCGGGTGCAGAAGGGAAGCCAAGAGATAACCAACGGAGGTGGAGAGGTATGTGGGGGAAGCTGGGAGTTGTAGAATAGGGGAAAGAAAATGGAAAAAGGTGGTGGGAAGGATGGCGGCAGGCAGGGATGGGACTTACCCAGGCCTTGGATCCGCTTAAGGTGTAAAACATGTTGATTTGATAAATTTATATATTGCAGTATGATCACCACTGTAGTGTTAGCCAACACCCCCATTACGTAATTGCCATTTCTTGTTTGTGGTGAGAACATTTAAGATTTACTTTCTTTTTACTTTCAAGTATAGCATATAGTGTTAACTCTGTTCACA
The DNA here is from genome assembly GCA_022376925.1 of Tragulus kanchil. Classification (NCBI taxonomy): domain Eukaryota; kingdom Metazoa; phylum Chordata; class Mammalia; order Artiodactyla; family Tragulidae; genus Tragulus; species Tragulus kanchil. The sequence goes on along the minus strand of JAIOJX010000005.1, from coordinate 98,054,322 downwards.
GTGCTGTGTATTAGATCCCTAGAACTTAGTCATCTTCTGAGTGGAAGTTTGTGTCCTTGACTAGCATTTCCCCATGTCCCCCAAAACACAGGCCCTGGTAGCTCCTATTCTACTCTCTGTTTCTTTGCATTAGGCTTTTTTAGATTTCCCATATAAGCATATCATATGGTATTTGTCTTTTACTGTATGACTTAGCATAATGCCCTCAGGGTCCATCCATGTTGTTGCAGGGGCAGGATTTCCTCCTTTCTTATGGGTTCTTATGGTTGCATTGGATGCATATAACACATCTTTATCCACTGATCTGTCAACAGAAGTTTGCCCATGCATTGGAAACCTTAGTTGGGCTGTGGACTGGTACAGTACTCCCATCTAGTGCTGGTACCTGTGAATTGCAGGATCAGAAGGAGCTACTGCTTTTAACTTCACAGATGTGAGGCACCCTAAGAAAAGCTGGTTTTGTTTTGCTTTATTAATTCTTTCTTGAGAGTAAAAGGGGCTTTATCTATTATGAGGTTTATTTTTTAAATTGTATGGATTCTTAAATAGTATTTGGATGCCTTTGCTAAGGCATTTAGAGCAGCTTACCTTTTTATCTGAATTGGAAGCCCAAATTAAATGGTTGTATTTACAGGTCTGTTATAAGCACTTTAGAAAAATGATTGTAAAATATTAAAATTCTCATAACATTTATTTTAATTTTCTTTAATGTCTCATGTGACAAAATGTAAGAACGTGTATAAGAGGCTTACAGACATGGGGTATATAGCTCCGGGTGCAGAAGGGAAGCCAAGAGATAACCAACGGAGGTGGAGAGGTATGTGGGGGAAGCTGGGAGTTGTAGAATAGGGGAAAGAAAATGGAAAAAGGTGGTGGGAAGGATGGCGGCAGGCAGGGATGGGACTTACCCAGGCCTTGGATCCTTTCTTTCAGCCAGAGTTCCCCAGGGCCAGCTGTCCGTGGTTCTGGACCTTCATCAAGCTAGTCTCTACTGGGTGGCCCTCTTCTTTCCTTCACCTGGCTAATACCTACTTACTTGTTCAAGACTCAGCCAGCATTACCCTCCTGGGATGCTTGTCTCTGTTGCCCAGGTTAGATGGCCTCTTACAACACACCGTAAATGCCTCCTTCCTGGCACTTGTCACACTGTATTCTAATTCAGAACTTTCCAGCAGTTTTTCAACTCACATGTACTTAGAAACTGATCCCCTTCTTCCTCCAGGGTGGGCCCGGGACAGCCCCCCAGTCCTAGATTGGTTCACCCTGACAGTAAGCAGCCTCCTTCTTGTATCCCAGTGCCATAAATACTATTTTCTATGCATGGAAAACATTATAAAGTGCTCCTTTAAACAGTGATATATTTGACAGTTTCCCAACAGAGCTTCTTATGGCAGTCTAATAAGCTGAAAGTTGAACTCATACACCAGTCCTCCTAGTTCACTGTTTCCAGACCTCTTCTTACCTCCCCAGTGGCTGCTTGTGTCTCTCTTGCTGACTGCTCCTTCTCTGTGAGACCCCTGAACAGGGGAGCACTTCAGAGATCAGCCCTGGGACCTCTTCTCTGTCAGTCCTCACTCCCAAGGTTAGTGCTTCTCAGACTGTGACCACTGGAGATCTTGATGAAAAGTCAGATCTAATTAATGTAGGTCTAGACGGACAGGGTTAGATCATCTCATTTGGTCTCATTAATTTTTTTCCTTGCTCTTCTCTATTGTCTCCCTGCCTTCCCTTCACCCTTTCTCTCCATCCTCCATTCACTTTTGGCAATTCATTTTTCTAAGTCTTTTATACATGGTCTCAGGACTTTTTAACACCATGTAATATGCCACCAAGACCCAAGTTTTACCTCCAGCATGGCTCTGTCACCTGTACTGCAGGCTTTCATATCCAGATAACTACCTGAGAGCTCCATATAGATTTCTAAAAAAATCTCAATCTTAATATTTTGAAAATTGAACTAATCGCTGTTAAAATGCCCTCTTCTCCCTCTCTGATCTCACTCCCTACAGCTTTCTCCTTCCTCCATTTCTATCTGGCCATGAGGTCTCCTTACTTTTCCTCTAATAAAGCAAGCAGGCACACAGTATTCCTTAAAGATACAGTGCCTGAAACAAGAAAAAGAATTGAAGAGTAAGACAGTTCTTTTAATTGAATTCTTAAGATATATGCAGTGCTGAAAACAGCCAGCTTTTGTGGGGAAACAAACCAGTGAAGGTTTTTTGGTTTTGGCTGAGTCAGGAGAAAAGTTGGGAATGAGAAATGTACTAGAAAGATCTAAGAGAAAAACAAGTGAATTTGATCCACATGGGCTTATTAGCTGGGTATATACTGATCAGCAACAGGTGGGAGATCTGCTATGGAATTTGGAACTCCGGGTCAGCACAGAGGCCTTAACTTCTTGCTGACTTAGTTGCCCCCCAGCTGCAACACGCCCTTTCCAGCCTCAAAGCCAGGAGAATAATCATTGAATAGGGCTGTGACTGAAAACAGCCCGTGCTAATATCATTGCCTGTAAACACCTGGAGGCTTCAGCACTGAATAAAAGGGGACTGGTGAATGTGTTCGGGGCCTTGACTCAAGAGGTCTTGAACCCGTCCCCCCTGCCGGCTCCCCCAGTTCCCATCCTTTCTCTCTGCCTATGTACGTGTGAGTGCGTATTCTCTATGCATCTGGCTGAAGAGCTGCGGCAAGCTTTGAAATCCATGCCTCTTTGCCTTGATAAAAAAGCCATGTTATTTCACTTAATGTTATAGCCTGTATTCACTCATAGTTTAACAAATCAAGTTGCTAGACTGTGTGTAGTGTGATTAAAAAAAAGTTGGGGGAACCATCTCACCCCAGTTATAACCAGCAGTGGCCCATCATCAATCCCTGCAGCATGTTTTCTACTGGATTAGTGTTAACAACCTGAATAGAGCCATCACTGACTTGAAATTGTCTACTTTCTGAGGATTCTATATGTATGTCCTAGTTTATTTTTTTAAGAAATTTAAGTAATATGATAACAATAAAAACAAAAGAAAACAATAATGTAAACGGGTATATAGTAAAAAGCACAACTCCTTCCTGCCCCTGGTGTTCAACACCCACTGTTAACAGCTACTGTAATATCAGGTAGTGGTTCTAAGCATTGAAAATTTCATATAAATGTGACTCATCCTAAAAGCAAGCAGGCACACAGTATTCCTTAAAGATACAGTGCCTGAAACAAGAAAAGAATTGAAGAGTAAGACAGTTCTTTTAATTGAATTCTTAAGATATATGCAGTGCTGAAAACAGCCAGCTTTTGTGGGGAAACAAACCAGTGAAGGTTTTTTGGTTTTGGCTGAGTCAGGAGAAAAGTTGGGAATGAGAAATGTACTAGAAAGATCTAAGAGAAAACAAGTGAATTTGATCCACATGGGCTTATTAGCTGGGTATATACTGATCAGCAACAGGTGGGAGATCTGCTATGGAATTTGGAACTCCGGGTCAGCACAGAGGCCTTAACTTCTTGCTGACTTAGTTGCCCCCCAGCTGCAACACGCCCTTTCCAGCCTCAAAGCCAGGAGAATAATCATTGAATAGGGCTGTGACTGAAAACAGCCCGTGCTAATATCATTGCCTGTAAACACCTGGAGGCTTCAGCACTGAATAAAAGGGGACTGGTGAATGTGTTCGGGGCCTTGACTCAAGAGGTCTTGAACCCGTCCCCCCTGCCGGCTCCCCCAGTTCCCATCCTTTCTCTCTGCCTATGTACGTGTGAGTGCGTATTCTCTATGCATCTGGCTGAAGAGCTGCGGCAAGCTTTGAAATCCATGCCTCTTTGCCTTGATAAAAAAGCCATGTTATTTCACTTAATGTTATAGCCTGTATTCACTCATAGTTTAACAAATCAAGTTGCTAGACTGTGTGTAGTGTGATTAAAAAAAAGTTGGGGGAACCATCTCACCCCAGTTATAACCAGCAGTGGCCCATCATCAATCCCTGCAGCATGTTTTCTACTGGATTAGTGTTAACAACCTGAATAGAGCCATCACTGACTTGAAATTGTCTACTTTCTGAGGATTCTATATGTATGTCCTAGTTTATTTTTTTAAGAAATTTAAGTAATATGATAACAATAAAAACAAAAGAAAACAATAATGTAAACGGGTATATAGTAAAAAGCACAACTCCTTCCTGCCCCTGGTGTTCAACACCCACTGTTAACAGCTACTGTAATATCAGGTAGTGGTTCTTAAGCATTGATTCCTTTTTTTAATTTATAATCATTTTGTCTGTTAAGTTATTTAAGAATTGTTGACATTTAGCAACAAGTGAAAAGTGCACTGTAATTTTAAAAGCATCTTTATAACCATTACTCATGATGAAATTAAATTGTCAAAATGATGGGCATCCTTGGTACTCTCTAAATCTAGAATAGAGGAGTAGTTACAGAACATTCTCCAGGGCAGAAATCTCGTTATCTCTGAAAGCCGTCTCCTCCCTGAATGGCAGATCTGTGGAGTCCTCTCTTCTCCGAGAGCTGCTCCAGGTTCCCTCTGCCCGGTTCCGCCTCCATCTCCTATGCCCTCCAGGCTGCACTTCCTTTGAGTCTCGCTCCACCTCTGGTGAGCCGCTCTCTGATTCAGTCTCCCTTTCCCTGACTTAAGGGAGATTCCCTTCTCATCAGCTTTTCATGTGCAAGAACTGACCTCTTCCTTATCCTCGTTGGCTTCCACATAGGGTATACTCTTCATTAGACGCTTATTGAGTGAACTTCCCCAGTGCTTTTATTGGCCTCCATGGCTAAGATTCTGGTTCAGACTCCAGCTCTACTAACTAGTTGTCTGGCTGGACAAGATGCTAAATTTCTGGGTGTATGCCTCTCTGGGCCCTTCCTTATTAAAAATGTAAAAATCATATTTTTAAGAATAAAAGAAAGAGTATTAATTGGTAAAACCTACCTCAAAATCAAGTTTAAAATAGGAATCAAACATCCTAAAAGTATTTACATTGTTTAATGCAATAATCTCATTTACAATAATCCATTCAATGTGTATATTTGGATAAATGCCTGTAATGAATATATGAAAGCAAACCAAAAATGGGGATGGAGGCATGGCAGTGCTTCAATGTAGAGTTCCTATGAGGGTTAAACAAGATTGTTTATATAGAAGGCTTAGTGTAGTGGAAACATTCCAAGTGTCCATGACAGGTGAATGAGGCATTCGTACAATGGAATATTATTCAGCCTGAAAAAGGAATGAAGTTCTGACATAGGCTACGGAGTGGAGGAACTCTGAACACATTAGGCTGAGTGGAATAAGCTAGCCCCAAAAGGACAAATAATGTATGATTCCCCTTGTAGAAATATCCAGACTAGGCAAATAAATAGAGACAGAAAGTAGAAGAGAGGTTACCTGTTGCTGAGGAATTAGAGTTTCTGTTTAGGGACAGTGAAAGAGTTTTGAAAATAAATAGTGATGGTTACACAACTTTGCGACTAACTAGTGACCCTGAACTGCACACTTCAAATGTTTAAAAAGGCATGTTATGTATTTTATATACTTTACCAGAGCTTAGAAAATAATAATGTCCTCTACCAAAAGCAATTTTAAACAGGTGAATTAGATGCTCTGTGGATTGTGTCAGAGAGGTGTTTAAAAAAGCTTAGCGTAGGCTCTGACCCATGGTCAATTCCTAGTCAATGGTAGTCATCGTTGAGCTGGTTGTCACTGTTTAGTGAGCTTTTTCAGTGTGATTCTGGTTTGCATTAGAGTCATATTCAATGGCTAAATTAAAATGTTCCTTTAGCCTTCTCCCTAATGGAATCTCACATTCTGATTTCTGTGTCCCAGAGTAATTGATTTAGGGGTCATGACTCCGTGTGAAAAGATCCTGAAAGCTGCTCTCGACCACAAAGCAGGTACTGTAGAGCTGGGCTCCTGGGCGTTTCAGTAGATTTCATGCCCCCAGTGTCTGTCAATGAAGAGTGATGCCCCAGCCCATGTGGGTTCCTGGGATATGCAGACACTCAGGTGGCAGCTCCTGCCTGGGGGTGCTGTCATGGCCGTGATGTTGGGAGTCAAAGGGGTTGGTAGGTAACTGTGAAACTCCTTTATAGCTCTGAGAAAGAGGGATGGGGAAGCCTTCTTAGAACAGTTTATATTAGTTTTTTTTTCCTCTGTGTGTATTTGTTTTTATATTTCTTCTGACACTGTGACGCATCCAACCAGGGAAATCATGAACTAATAATTTCGTGGCTTCTCAAACTGTGACAAGCAGATTGTTGCAACTTGAAGTCGTAGAGTATATTTACTACCAAAAGCATACAATAAATTGAAAACTTTCAGTCAGAAAAGAAGTCTCAGAAGTATTAATAGAAATTGGGAATTTATCTTCTGGCTTGTGGTCTTTATTACCAAGTTTTGAAAACGAGTTTTCATACTTTCCCTCTTTTTTTCTCATCCTCCTTCTCACTGTTCTTTTTTTTTTTTTTTTTTTAATAATAGATATAATTGGCCTGTCAGGACTCATCACTCCTTCCCTGGAGGAAATGATTTTCGTTGCTAAGGAAATGGAGAGATTAGCTATAAAGATACCATTGTTGATTGGAGGAGCCACCACTTCCAGGTGAGGTCATGCTGATGAGCTTTGTGCTTCACTGAAATTTTCTTAGATGCCAGTATTTAAAAACATTGATAAAACCTGCGGTTTTTCCAACACATAGTAAATTGGCCCCTCATTATATAAATACATGAACTTTCCGGTGTTCATGCTATAAGAACCAGAATAATTTGGGGGCCTGCTGCAGAAAACTCCATCACTATCCCCCCTCCCCCATCCCCGCCTGTTTTTGGATTCCTTTGGCCTATAATCCTCTTTTCCTTAATCCTCTCACCTTCCTTTGAGTTCCTGAGACTTCTGAGAAACACTTTTACCTCCTGCAATCAAACTGAGTGAAGAGCTGTGTTTTTTGGCACAAAAGTGTTGCTTGAACTTTAGCCCGCTCTCTTGTCTTGAAGCAGGTATCTGATTAAATAATTACAGATTCTCTTGAGAAAACTCTGACCTTGTAATAGTTGAGATAGAAAGCTGACTGAGAGAATGAATCAGAGGATCACTTTGGGGAGTTGTTTCTGAAAAGGAGACCTTTTGGAAACCTTTGGGTCAAATAATTTAAAGAAGAGACAGTTCAAATTTGGTCACGTGATCATTATTCAGTTTGTCACATTTCTCCTGGGGTCACAATCTAAATCAATATGATATTTGGTGAGAGGTATGTTAATTAGAAGTATTAGACTTCTTATAACACATTCTTTACAGCCCATATAGTTCACTTTGGCAGGAGCAGTGGCCAGGTGGAGCACTGAAAAGGGACTGGAACCGGAATCATACTATTTCCTCATACGCAATTGTGCAACTTTGGATTCTCCCTACAATAAATTGAAAACTTTCAGTCAGAAAAGAAGTCTCAGAAGTATTAATAGAAATTGGGAATTTATCTTCTGGCTTGTGGTCTTTATTACCAAGTTTTGAAAACGAGTTTTCATACTTTCCCTCTTTTTTTCTCATCCTCCTTCTCACTGTTCTTTTTTTTTTTTTTTTTTTAATAATAGATATAATTGGCCTGTCAGGACTCATCACTCCTTCCCTGGAGGAAATGATTTTCGTTGCTAAGGAAATGGAGAGATTAGCTATAAAGATACCATTGTTGATTGGAGGAGCCACCACTTCCAGGTGAGGTCATGCTGATGAGCTTTGTGCTTCACTGAAATTTTCTTAGATGCCAGTATTTAAAAACATTGATAAAACCTGCGGTTTTTCCAACACATAGTAAATTGGCCCCTCATTATATAAATACATGAACTTTCCGGTGTTCATGCTATAAGAACCAGAATAATTTGGGGGCCTGCTGCAGAAAACTCCATCACTATCCCCCCTCCCCCATCCCGCCTGTTTTTGGATTCCTTTGGCCTATAATCCTCTTTTCCTTAATCCTCTCACCTTCCTTTGAGTTCCTGAGACTTCTGAGAAACACTTTTACCTCCTGCAATCAAACTGAGTGAAGAGCTGTGTTTTTTGGCACAAAAGTGTTGCTTGAACTTTAGCCCGCTCTCTTGTCTTGAAGCAGGTATCTGATTAAATAATTACAGATTCTCTTGAGAAAACTCTGACCTTGTAATAGTTGAGATAGAAAGCTGACTGAGAGAATGAATCAGAGGATCACTTTGGGGAGTTGTTTCTGAAAAGGAGACCTTTTGGAAACCTTTGGGTCAAATAATTTAAAGAAGAGACAGTTCAAATTTGGTCACGTGATCATTATTCAGTTTGTCACATTTCTCCTGGGGTCACAATCTAAATCAATATGATATTTGGTGAGAGGTATGTTAATTAGAAGTATTAGACTTCTTATAACACATTCTTTACAGCCCATATAGTTCACTTTGGCAGGGAGCAGTGGCCAGGTGGAGCACTGATGGTCACAAAAGCATGCAGTTTATGTTTCTGATACAAAATACAGTGGATAGCCAGGTCAGAGCTGTTCCGGAGTTCCTTTCACACTAGAAACAACTGTATGGTAAGCCACTTGTAGTAGTTAGGGATTTCCAGAGAAGCAGGACGTGTGTCTATAACAGGAGGCGTTGGGGAAGGGAGAGAGTGATTGATTTTAAGGATCTGCTTATGCAGTTCTGGAGAGAGGTAGGTCTGAAGTCTGCAGAGAAGTTGGATATACTGGAGGCCAGGCAAGAGTTGCTGTTGAATCTTGAGTCCAGAGGCAGTCTGGAGGCAGAAGGCCTTCTTCCTCTGGGAACCTCAGTCTTTTCTTTTAAAGTCTTTAATTGATTAGATGAGGCCCACCCACCTTATGGAGGGCAGTCTGCTTTACTCAGAGCCTACTTATTTAAATGTTAACCACTGCTGAAAAATATCCTCACAGAGGCATGTAGATTGTTGTTTGACTGAAAACTGGGTACCGTGGTCTAGCCAGATTGGCACATAGATTGACCATCCTCCCACTTATAATCTGAATGGAACTTGTTCATGAATGGCCACAGTGTTCTATCTCCACTAATTGCTTTTCATACTTGGAGGACTCAGTATTTGGGTGGCTATAATTGCTTGCGTTAGAAAATTGGCTTTGTTTTTCCACGAAGGACATACCTTCTAGAATATGTGACAGATTGTTCTCCAGGGATATGATCAGCCATCAGTAACTGGAATTTCAATAAACATAGTCTTGGGTAATTGAATGATCATAGTGTGAATATTATTAGCTCAGTAAAGAGAATAGTAAGATAATCTACAGATTATTGTCAACATGAAGGACCTTTTAAAATTACAGTTATAAAATAGGAATATATAAATATTTAAATGAGCAGATGTAATGAAATGCATTGTGAGTTAATGTAAATGTGATGCTGGTTTTCAAATAAGAACCATTTTGTGTGGACTCTGCTCAGAAGTTCAGTATCAAGAAACCACATCTGCTACTTGTGCATGTTGGAACATTGTTTAGTCGCTAAGTCTTGTCCAACTCTTTTGACACCCCATGGACTGTAGCCTGCCAGGCTCCCCTGTCCATGGGATTTCCCAGGCAAGAATACTGCAGTGGGTTGCCATTTTCTTTTCCAGGGATCTTCCCAACCCAGAGATTGAACTTGTGTCCCCTGCATTGGCAGGCAGGTTCTTTACCACTGAGCCACCAGGGAAGCTCAAGTTGGAACACTACCAATAGTTAACTCTGTTATATCTCTCACCAAGTAAGAGTCACCGGATTAAAGAGGTTTCTTAAAAAATAATCGGTAGTAACATAACTAACCTCTCAAAATACATCATTGGCAAATCAGCCATAAATGACTTATTAACAGTTATAACCTCTTATATGTTAAAATCGGATATACTGGAGGCCAGGCAAGAGTTGCTGTTGAATCTTGAGTCCAGAGGCAGTCTGGAGGCAGAAGGCCTTCTTCCTCTGGGAACCTCAGTCTTTTCTTTTAAAGTCTTTAATTGATTAGATGAGGCCCACCCACCTTATGGAGGGCAGTCTGCTTTACTCAGAGCCTACTTATTTAAATGTTAACCACTGCTGAAAAATATCCTCACAGAGGCATGTAGATTGTTGTTTGACTGAAAACTGGGTACCGTGGTCTAGCCAGATTGGCACATAGATTGACCATCCTCCCACTTATAATCTGAATGGAACTTGTTCATGAATGGCCACAGTGTTCTATCTCCACTAATTGCTTTTCATACTTGGAGGACTCAGTATTTGGGTGGCTATAATTGCTTGCGTTAGAAAATTGGCTTTGTTTTTCCACGAAGGACATACCTTCTAGAATATGTGACAGATTGTTCTCCAGGGATATGATCAGCCATCAGTAACTGGAATTTCAATAAACATAGTCTTGGGTAATTGAATGATCATAGTGTGAATATTATTAGCTCAGTAAAGAGAATAGTAAGATAATCTACAGATTATTGTCAACATGAAGGACCTTTTAAAATTACAGTTATAAAATAGGAATATATAAATATTTAAATGAGCAGATGTAATGAAATGCATTGTGAGTTAATGTAAATGTGATGCTGGTTTTCAAATAAGAACCATTTTGTGTGGACTCTGCTCAGAAGTTCAGTATCAAGAAACCACATCTGCTACTTGTGCATGTTGGAACATTGTTTAGTCGCTAAGTCTTGTCCAACTCTTTTGACACCCCATGGACTGTAGCCTGCCAGGCTCCCCTGTCCATGGGATTTCCCAGGCAAGAATACTGCAGTGGGTTGCCATTTTCTTTTCCAGGGATCTTCCCAACCCAGAGATTGAACTTGTGTCCCCTGCATTGGCAGGCAGGTTCTTTACCACTGAGCCACCAGGGAAGCTCAAGTTGGAACACTACCAATAGTTAACTCTGTTATATCTCTCACCAAGTAAGAGTCACCGGATTAAAGAGGTTTCTTAAAAAATAATCGGTAGTAACATAACTAACCTCTCAAAATACATCATTGGCAAATCAGCCATAAATGACTTATTAACAGTTATAACCTCTTATATGTTAAAATCTATCAGATCAGAAATCACCCACAGTCTTCATGCTTCTGTAGAATATCTATTCTGTTCACCTGGAAAACTGAGCGTGTTCCTCTCAGGAAACAGGAATCCGGCTCCCAGTGTCTCTTTAACTCTGATGTTTTGTTTTTTGATGAGCTTTTCCGGTTTTCTTCTCTTCCCTGCTTGCTGCAGTTTCTGAAAAGTTACTTAGAAAATAAAAACCAGTGGTGGTACTTGCAGTTAAGCATCCCTTTCTCCAATTTTGCCTGCCTTTCAGCTCTGCGTAAGTGGATTCCACTTATACCACCTGCACTCAATCTACTGTGTATATTCTTCTGTGTCCAGCTCCACATTATGTCTTTAAGACCCAAACTCATTGTTACAGTAGTGAAGTTTTGTTTGTTTTTCCCCTTGTGATATAATGTTGAATTGTAGTACTACTACATGCTGCTCTTGGTGGACATTTAGGCTTTTCCTGTTTGGGGCTATTACATGCAGTGCTGCTGTAAATGTATGTCTTCCCTGAAGCAGACCTGCTGGGTCACATAATATGCATATGGTTATGTGCATTCCATGGACAGAGTAGCCTGGCAGGTTATAGTTTATGGGACTGCAAAAGAGTTGAACATGACTTAGCAACTGAACAACAACAGCATCTGCGTTAGATATTTATTGCAGGGTCTTTTTACAAAGTGAGTGTATTAATTTACACTCCCCCCAGCATTTACGAGATTTCTAGTTATTCACACCCTTTTCAGTGTTTGCCATTTTAGTATATGTCTAATAATATCTTGATAAGGTCTTCATTTGCATTTCTCTGCTAACTAACGATGTTGAGTACCTTTTCATATGTATATTGACCATTATGGGTATGCTTTTTGAATTTTTTTTAATTAGGTATTTTGCCTTTTTCCTTACTAATTTGTATGCACTCCTTATTCACACTGGATACAGCTTTTTCTCAGAAATTGTTAGTCTTTCACTTGTGTCTGACTTTTTGCGACTCCATGGACTGTACAGGTTCCTCTATTCATGAGATTCTCCAGCCAGGTGCTTCCTGACCATGGATTGAACCCTAGTCTCCTGCACTGCATGCAGATTCTTTACTGTCTGAGCCACCACGGAAGCCCTATCAGAAATACATAGTGCAAACAGATTCTTCCAATGTGGCTTACATTTGCTTTCTTAGTGGTAACAGAAGTTCTTCATGTTCATGACGTCTGATTTATGGATCTCTTCCTTTATGGTTAGTGCTTTTCGCATCTGTATAAGAAGCTGTCTACCCTAGGAGAATGAGCTTGGCTAGAACACAGCCAGGAGTTTGAATGTCTCAGAAGCCATTTGAGAACCCTTATCATCACCTCCTGCGGACCTATCGAGGGCTCAGCAGTGACCCAGTTCTTGCCTTTGTTAACTCGTTTTTGAGCAGATGGAGGCTCAGGACTTCCAAGTTGTCAGGAAAGCAGATTTCTGAAGGGAATAGCAGCATGGCTTTTCCGGACCTTGGGAGCCTAGGGTAGGTAGCATGAGAGAATTAGAACTGTACCCCCAAGACACTTGAAATGAGGCTTGAGGATGGCTCCTTAGAGAGGTTGAAAGAGTTCTGCAGGTTGGAGATCATTTGTGGGTAGAAATGTGCTTGGAGTGGCCCTATTTAACCTATAGCAATAAGAGAGTAGGAAACTGAACAGTCTCTTGTCTGTAATACAGATGATTTTGTGTCACAAACTAGAAATGACTTTAATAGAAATCAGGCCCTTTTAGCTACAGAACTTCTCAAGGGCAAAAGTCTGGTAGTTAGCTCTCAATTTTTACTGGTTTAAAGCCAATAGCTGCAAAATGTCTTTTTCAATTATCTTTTGTGTAATTTAACTTGAAGAATTCAACAGGAAGTCACATTGCTCAAAGCAGGAGGTAATTTTCTGAGTTTTGGTTTTTCTTAAATTATTCTGAAGTAAGGTGCCGAATCACATAATTAATAATGTTTTCCTCTATAGGATTTCTTTTTTTTTTCTTTTTTTTAAGATTTATTTATTTATTTATTTTGGGGGGTGGGGAGGGAATGGGGTGAGGCAAGGGTGGGGAGGGAGCAGGCAGGTGGGCCACTTCTATTGGTCTTTCATTTATCTAGTTTCATTCATCTTTGTTCTTTGGCTCCTGTGGGCCTCCCATCGCGGTGGCCTCTGTTGTGGCAGAGCACTGGCTCTGGGAGCATGCGCTCCAGAGCCCCAGCTCGTAATTGGACACATTGGTCCAACCGCTCCGCGGCACGTGGGATCTTCCCAGGCCAGGGATCAAACTGGCACCCCTTGCACTGCAAGGTGGTGTCCTTACCCACTGGACCACAAGGGAAGCCCTGTTTTCCTCTATAGGATTTCATGGAATGAATTTTATATGCTAATGTCACTTCTGATTCCGTCTTAATTTTCCCATCTTTATTTTCCATTTTCTCTCATTTTTCTCATCACATTTTGAGTTTTGGTCATGCTGCATTTATGTAAAACACTAATTCTAGGACACGATATGACATGACATAGATGCTTGGAGCATGTGTTCTTTTTCAGAGTGTTAAAAAAGGTTTATGCCCTCTTACATCAGCTCCAGCCTGCGGGAAACTTGTGCCAGCGATTCCACAGGCTCAGGGAAGACCTCTGTACTACACACCTAACCAGTTAGCCCAGGTGCACAGGCTCAGGGAAGACCTCCATACTACACACCTTACACACCTAACTGGTTAGCCCAGATGAGGCCTGATCCGCACTGGAAGCCAGATGGGAGACCTTCGGCCAGGGCTAGACCTTGGGTCAGGCCCATTCAGCAACTGTGGGAGGTAAACCTTAAGTGTTGAGTAGTGACTTGGCAGAGATGGATTTGAAATTCAGCCTCAGCATCTAGCCCTCTGCTCTGGGTGTGTTAAAGGGGAGGAGAGATTTCCAGTGTTTTGCCTTTTTTCCAGATTTTAGAAAGATCTCTTTTTCCAGCTGGAGAAGTCCGCATAAATGAAAACTTAGAAAAAAGTGAATCAGTGTCAAATCAGAGGCACTCGACATCTGGGCAGGTTCTGGCTTCATGCCTGTACTCATCCAGCTAGGGCAGTTTTTACCTTGGAAAGGAGCACTTTGATTTGTTGTGCTTTGTTTTAATGTTTTAAATCATAAAATCCATTTCTTCTCAGCGCTCTTTTCCAAATCATCAAATAGACAATGACCAGAACTGCACTGAGAATCCTTGGATATTTACTAAATACCAATTTTGTTGATATAAATGTTTTAAATTTTACTGACTCTCTTTAAAAGACATGTCACTGAAATCACATCAGGCTCAAAATACTGTTTCCTTGGGGAACTTCATGCAGAAAAAAACAGAGGTATATTTGTGTGTCTCAAACTGCCAAGGAAGTATCTGAGCAAGAGGAAGCATACAGAGTATGACTTGTGGTCTGCTGCTAAAGAAGCAGCTGCTTCTTTATAACTTTTCCTCTTGTTTGAAAATCTGCCTCCCCTGCCTGGAATACCCAAGATATCTTAGAGTCTTTGGTCCCAAGCACACAGTAGGCACAAGATGGGCCCTGAAGAGGCCGTGGGGATAGTTAGGCAGCTCCAGGACTGTGATGCAGCGCCCCTGCTGGTGGGCACCCCAGCCTCCCACTCCAGAAAGTATCTTCCGTGCTAGCTGATGTAGGCCTTAACTTCTGTCTTACCATCCAGTGCTGGTAGCTTACAGCTTTAGTCCTTACCTTTCTATTTCTATATAGATATATGGTCAGAAAGGGAACAGGTGAAATGTTAGAGGTCTTGTCTTTCTCATTATAAATGAGTTTTTAGAGTCTTCCCTTAGAAGCCTGTTGAAAACACACACAGATATTGCACCTTTAATATTCTTTCGGTTTTCAAAGATTACCTCAGTAATTCATACTTATTAGAACACATCAAACAGTTCAGAAAGTAAAATGTCTCTTCCTTCCCACCTTCAGTCCCAGTTCCAACCTCCATATAACCAGTGTTGACATTTTGGGGTCTGTCTCTCTGTGTTTTCTAAATATACAAATACTTTAAGGTTGGTTGGTTGAGGACAGGTTGAGGGTGGCAGTGTTTTGTTTTTTTAAATAAAATTCTGTTAAACATACTGTGTTGCTACTTTGGTTTTTCCTCATAAAATAGCATATTCTGGACATCTTTCCAAAGGAGAATATATTTTCGGTGAGGGGAAGGAATATGAAAATGTGACTTAGGGAAAGCGACTGCTGCTTTAAGAGGGGGAGAAGGAGGAGAAAATGTTTTAAATCATAAAATCCATTTCTTCTCAGCGCTCTTTTCCAAATCATCAAATAGACAATGACCAGAACTGCACTGAGAATCCTTGGATATTTACTAAATACCAATTTTGTTGATATAAATGTTTTAAATTTTACTGACTCTCTTTAAAAGACATGTCACTGAAATCACATCAGGCTCAAAATACTGTTTCCTTGGGGAACTTCATGCAGAAAAAAACAGAGGTATATTTGTGTGTCTCAAACTGCCAAGGAAGTATCTGAGCAAGAGGAAGCATACAGAGTATGACTTGTGGTCTGCTGCTAAAGAAGCAGCTGCTTCTTTATAACTTTTCCTCTTGTTTGAAAATCTGCCTCCCCTGCCTGGAATACCCAAGATATCTTAGAGTCTTTGGTCCCAAGCACACAGTAGGCACAAGATGGGCCCTGAAGAGGCCGTGGGGATAGTTAGGCAGCTCCAGGACTGTGATGCAGCGCCCCCTGCTGGTGGGCACCCCAGCCTCCCACTCCAGAAAGTATCTTCCGTGCTAGCTGATGTAGGCCTTAACTTCTGTCTTACCATCCAGTGCTGGTAGCTTACAGCTTTAGTCCTTACCTTTCTATTTCTATATAGATATATGGTCAGAAAGGGAACAGGTGAAATGTTAGAGGTCTTGTCTTTCTCATTATAAATGAGTTTTTAGAGTCTTCCCTTAGAAGCCTGTTGAAAACACACACAGATATTGCACCTTTAATATTCTTTCGGTTTTCAAAGATTACCTCAGTAATTCATACTTATTAGAACACATCAAACAGTTCAGAAAGTAAAATGTCTCTTCCTTCCCACCTTCAGTCCCAGTTCCAACCTCCATATAACCAGTGTTGACATTTTGGGGTCTGTCTCTCTGTGTTTTCTAAATATACAAATACTTTAAGGTTGGTTGGTTGAGGACAGGTTGAGGGTGGCAGTGTTTTGTTTTTTTAAATAAAATTCTGTTAAACATACTGTGTTGCTACTTTGGTTTTTCCTCATAAAATAGCATATTCTGGACATCTTTCCAAAGGAGAATATATTTTCGGTGAGGGGAAGGAATATGAAAATGTGACTTAGGGAAAGCGACTGCTGCTTTAAGAGGGGGAGAAGGAGGAGAAAAGACTGAAAACGGTGTTCATCTTGTGAGAGCTGCTGTTATCACCCTTGTATGTGGGATCGTGGCAAAGTCTGCACTTCTGTGCCAGCCTTGGGGCCATGAATTTACCACATACAGTAAGGGAGGATGTATACATCATCAATCTACGTACTGAATATGCTCTGTGATGAAATGGCAGATATGTAGCCTATGCTATTGCTAGCAACATTCAGCAGAGGGCTTTTTTTTTTTTTTTTTTTGTAAAATTTTAAGGATTAAAGGGTGCTTTCTTCCTCAGAACTGACATTTTCAGGTTTGGGGAAAGCAGTATGGGGCTGAACCAGTGTTAGAATAAGATCTTGTTGCTCTGGCCTCTCTGTGTTACTGCGTGTTGAATTTATTTAGAATTCGAGGCTCCTTCCAGCAAGCACAAGGTGGGCTTGAGGTGGAGGAGTGTTGGTATCTCTAGGTAGGGCAGAGGCAGCAACAGCTGGGGAATGGTGTCCCATGTTCCCTGTCTGTATCTGCTTCTCCAGAGGCCCTGGCTGGTGGCCCAGTTCGTTTGCTGGAAAAAAACTCCTCTTGACCTTTATGACAGCAAAGTGCATTCACCGGGCCAGTCTGCTCCTTTAGTTCAGGCAGGCTGCTAATGAGTACGAGGTCACAGGTCTGATTCTCATTGGCAGAGAGCTGAGGCCACTGTCCTCTTTTTCATCCTAGACTTCTATGTCACCAAAAATCCCCTTGGCTTTCCCATCTTAGGGCGGAGAGGTCATTCTCATTTCACAAGGAATATTTGGAGTTCAGTATTAAGAAGTAACTGTGAAATTTTTCTCTGAAAAGCACAGTGGAAACACAGTATCTCTAATGGTTCTGAACAAGAGTTGTGTAGGAACTGTCAGCCCTGATGGATGTGTTTTTCTCCTTGACCTCTCCTTTCAGAACTCACACTGCTGTTAAAATAGCCCGAGATACAGTGCGCCTGTGATCCATGTCCTGGCGTCACATCTTTCCCAAAAAGGAGAATATATTTTCGGTGAGGGGAAGGAATATGAAAATGTGACTTAGGGAAAGCGACTGCTGCTTTAAGAGGGGGAGAAGGAGGAGAAAAGACTGAAAACGGTGTTCATCTTGTGAGAGCTGCTGTTATCACCCTTGTATGTGGGATCGTGGCAAAGTCTGCACTTCTGTGCCAGCCTTGGGGCCATGAATTTACCACATACAGTAAGGGAGGATGTATACATCATCAATCTACGTACTGAATATGCTCTGTGATGAAATGGCAGATATGTAGCCTATGCTATTGCTAGCAACATTCAGCAGAGGGCTTTTTTTTTTTTTTTTTTTTGTAAAATTTTAAGGATTAAAGGGTGCTTTCTTCCTCAGAACTGACATTTTCAGGTTTGGGGAAAGCAGTATGGGGCTGAACCAGTGTTAGAATAAGATCTTGTTGCTCTGGCCTCTCTGTGTTACTGCGTGTTGAATTTATTTAGAATTCGAGGCTCCTTCCAGCAAGCACAAGGTGGGCTTGAGGTGGAGGAGTGTTGGTATCTCTAGGTAGGGCAGAGGCAGCAACAGCTGGGGAATGGTGTCCCATGTTCCCTGTCTGTATCTGCTTCTCCAGAGGCCCTGGCTGGTGGCCCAGTTCGTTTGCTGGAAAAAAACTCCTCTTGACCTTTATGACAGCAAAGTGCATTCACCGGGCCAGTCTGCTCCTTTAGTTCAGGCAGGCTGCTAATGAGTACGAGGTCACAGGTCTGATTCTCATTGGCAGAGAGCTGAGGCCACTGTCCTCTTTTTCATCCTAGACTTCTATGTCACCAAAAATCCCCTTGGCTTTCCCATCTTAGGGCGGAGAGGTCATTCTCATTTCACAAGGAATATTTGGAGTTCAGTATTAAGAAGTAACTGTGAAATTTTTCTCTGAAAAGCACAGTGGAAACACAGTATCTCTAATGGTTCTGAACAAGAGTTGTGTAGGAACTGTCAGCCCTGATGGATGTGTTTTTCTCCTTGACCTCTCCTTTCAGAACTCACACTGCTGTTAAAATAGCCCCGAGATACAGTGCGCCTGTGATCCATGTCCTGGACGCGTCCAAGAGCGTGGTGGTGGTAAGTGTAGGCCTCACGTTCTTGCAGCTCTTCTGTAAAGAGAATGCAGAGAGAGCACCGAGAGTTAAGGGTGTCACCCAATAGAAGGGTATCTTCTATTTATTTTTGTCCAAATTCTAAAAAAAAACATGAGAAAGCTATCCTAGGGCTTGTGGTAGGGTCACTGCAGGTGTCTGCATCACGGGAGGAGGGTGGGCCAGGTGTTCTGTGCTTTCAGAGACCCCTTCCCGAGCCAACCTCGGCGGTGCGGGTTGGGGCAGCAGAGGAATGGTGCTAGGGCACACCGGCCTTGACACCAAGCCAGAGAGGGGTTTTCGTCATTTACAAATATTTACCAATATGGATATGTGGTTTCTTAACTCTACATAAAAGAATGTAGAATTTTTTATCAGTTTTTAAAATTGAAGTGTCAATGTTGTGTTAATTTCTGCTGTGTAGCAAAGTGATTCTTACACATATTTATGCGTTTTTAAAACTATTCTTTTCCATTATTGAATATAGTTACCTGTACTGTACAGTATGAGCTTGTTGTTTATCCATCCTACATGTAAAAGCTTATATCTGGTAATCCCCACCTCCCAGTCCGTCTCTCCCTAACTCCTTCCCTTGGCAACTGACAGTCTGTTCTCTATGTCCCTGATTCTGTTTTTGTTTTATAAATAGATGCATTTGTGTCCTGTTTTAGATTCTATGTATAAGTGCTATCGTATGATATTTGTCTTTCTCTGACTTTATTTCTGGTACATTCATGTTGCTTAAAATCTCATTGTTTTGTTCTTTTCAGTGGCTGAGTAGTAGAAGTTTTTTTAAATGACCATTTCCAGATAGAAAAACATGCAAACGGAAATGGGCAAGTTGACCCTACCCAAAGACAGAAAAACATTCACAGATACATGTTGCAAATGAAGAATTCAGTGAATAAACAACCAACCTAAGTGGTTTTTCCTGCTTTCCTCCATCAGTAAAGCCTAGTATTCTCTCTCGTTATGTTTCATTATTTTCATTGAATAGTGGGACATAATAGCTGTTGGGAATCTGGGTGACCACATGATTCAGTGGTTTCCAAGTATGTTTCAGCCACAGAAACCTTTGGAAGTGCTGTATTTTCTGGAAACTCCATCCCACTCCTGCTTCTCATAGGATGAGCACCACTTAAACAGCACTAATCTAGTCCAGCCTTCATGTTTGCAGGCGAGGAAGTTGCTGAGGGGCCTGGTGATGTATGGGGCTACCAGGCAATGCCACGCAGCCTGGATGTGGGCCACCACATTTCCTGGAGTATTTTCCAAAGACCTGTGAATTAAATGAAAGTTGTACCACAGTATAGTGTGCCCAGCACTGTGCTTTGCATGAAATTTTTATTTAATCCTCATGAGGTAGATACTTTGATTATCCCCATTTTAGAGGTGGGGAAACAGGAATGAAGAGGTCAGTAACTCCTGAGGCCACATGTCTCTCAGGCACCAGGTGTGGATTGAAACACAGGTGGTCTTACTCTGTACTTCATTGGTAAACTTGTTCTATTAACACCTAATGAGTCTCCTTTATTTTTTTTTTTTCTTTTAAATTTTGGCCCCTTTTATTGCTTTTTTTAAATTCATTTATTTTCATCCATCTTTAGTCTTTGGCATGTGTGGGCCTCCCATTGCAGTGGCCTCTCTCATTGCAGAGCACTCTGAGAGCATGTGCTCCAGAGTGCTGGCTCATAACTGGACACACCGGTCTAGCTATTCCTCGGCATGTGGGATCTTCCTGGGCCCGGGATCGAACCGGTGCCCCTTGCATTGCAAGGCTGACTCTTTACCCACTGGACCACCAGGAAAGCCCAGTGAGTGAGTCTCCTTTATTAAGGATACAATTAAATCAAGCTGAAATCATAAAATTGCAGTTTTTAAATTTGCTATTGACATAGACTAATGGGCATATAAACTACATTTCTACAACTCAATTTTGAAACAGTATTTTTAGCTTATATTTGGATTGTGTTTCATAAGGAGCTTCTGCCAAGTCCATGGTTGAGTAGCCAGGGCACCTCTGTTTAGGGCTTGTGGCTATTTTCAAATGTTAGTGAACAACTTAACATTTCCCATTTGGAGACCAGGCTGTTGAGCCCATTTGAGTACACCAGGCTAACAGCTTCTACAGGTCAGGGCAGACTTTAGCTGGGAAGCACTTGGCCCCTTGCTTTCATCTAGAAAACACTCTTTCACCATCTTGAAGACCTAAAGCACTGTGGGTCCAGCTGGAAGCCAGCAGAGGAGGAGGCACAGGCATCTGTGTTCTTTATCGGGTGGTCCAGCCGGGCAACCTGCTGTGGTTGGCTCTTCTCGTATACAAAGGAATGGCGACCTTTTGAAATCACTCAACTGTAAGTCTGATGAGAAGTCAGTTGAGTAACTGCTAGTGACACATTTTGGGAGTCGTTGGTACAGTTTGTTTAGGCTGTTTTTTTTTTCGTTTGGTTGTTGGTTTAGAGTCAAAAAATTTTGATCTCACAGCAGTGAGTGTGACGCAGATTCATGCTCTGGCTACTGTCTCCTATATTTATTTGAAACATTCCCAAAATGTGGCAACTGAATAATAGCTAGAGATTTAGGTTGGGGGATGCCTCCTTGGTTTCTTCCCATTTTTTTTTTTTTTTTTTGAAGAAAGAAAGACAGAAAAACAAGGTGTCAACGTTTATTTTCAGTATATTCCCTCTCATTGTGCTGCGATTTGCCCTGAGAGAGAGAAAAAGGAAAAGAAAAGGTGTGTTATGTCTGATAGTTGGCATGGAAATACAGAATGGACTCTGATTTTGTGGTGAATCATGTGGCACAGCCCATATAATTGGCCAAGAACTTGTTTCTGTCAGGCATGTCAGCCTGGACGGGGCGTACTTATCACTGTGGCTCTGGGAGCCGGGGCTCCACAGAGCTATGGAAGGGACCAGCCAATGATAGCAACACATTCCAGTATTTTAAAACATTGTTTGCATGTGTTTTGGAGTGCTCAGGAGTAGGCATTCCTTCTTGTTTTTGTGAGCTCTGCTGGGTTTCCTAAAGAAGGGCTCCATTGAGGTGAGGCTCATGTAGGTCTGGTGTGAATATCATTTGGGAGCCTAGTTTTAGGCTGGTCACAATGGGTTTTTCTGATTTTCTTCCTTAATAAAGCAGTTTGGTTTTAAACTCACAGGTGATTGGATTGTTATTAGAGATACTGAGACAATTCACATAGAATTCTAGGCATTTAAAGCTGACGGGCACTGTAGCCATCCTCCAGCCTAACTTCCTCCCTTTCAGATAATGATATTGAACGTTCCTGCCTTTTTGTGTGTTAGAAAAACCTGCTGGAGGATGCAGAGATGGGGCAGCTCTGTGGTTTTGGAACCCTTGTGATTAGCAGCAGCCATTTATTTCTTGGTGATTATATTTTGAGCTTTGGTGGCAGTTACTCTTCAAGTTGATAACCATCGTCGTAAATACTCTTTGGCTGATTCTAGTTTATAGTCTCCTGAGTGGAAGTCTCACACTTCCCAGGTGGTCAGTTTCCTTCCTTATTTTAGCAGAAGTTCATGGTTGACTGTGCAGATCACCTTATTCCATCAGCAAACATTTAGTAAGGATGCACATTCTATGTGCCAGGTGCTGCTTTAGAAACCAGGGCACGAAGGTGGCTAAGGTGCAATCCTACCTTCAAAGGGCCTGCCTTCCTAAGGGAAGGAAATACAGAGACAGATGCTGGAAGCCTGTGCAAAGGGCAGTGATGGAGAGACAAACAGAGTATCTTTGAAGCCCTAAAGTGGGGGTGCCTAACCATTGTGTTTGGGCCCCCAGGACCCCCCTCAGTTTCAGTGATTTATTCAGTGACTCACAGAACTCAGAAACACCATAATACTCACAGTCACAGTTTATTACCATGAATGGATACGGGCTAAAATTGAGTGGGATCTAGAAAAGGCCAGGCACCAGCTTCCAGGTATCTCTCCCCATGGAGTCATACAGACAGGGTTTAATCCTTTCACTAATGATGTGTGACAGCCCAGACAAGCATGTTGCCAACCAGGGATGCTCACCTGAGCCTGTGTGTCCTGGGCTTTTACTGAAAATCAGTCATGTAGGTGTGGCATGTTTCAGGATTTTAGGCATTCCTTCTTGTTTTTGTGAGCTCTGCTGGGTTTCCTAAAGAAGGGCTCCATTGAGGTGAGGCTCATGTAGGTCTGGTGTGAATATCATTTGGGAGCCTAGTTTTAGGCTGGTCACAATGGGTTTTTCTGATTTTCTTCCTTAATAAAGCAGTTTGGTTTTAAACTCACAGGTGATTGGATTGTTATTAGAGATACTGAGACAATTCACATAGAATTCTAGGCATTTAAAGCTGACGGGCACTGTAGCCATCCTCCAGCCTAACTTCCTCCCTTTCAGATAATGATATTGAACGTTCCTGCCTTTTTGTGTGTTAGAAAAACCTGCTGGAGGATGCAGAGATGGGGCAGCTCTGTGGTTTTGGAACCCTTGTGATTAGCAGCAGCCATTTATTTCTTGGTGATTATATTTTGAGCTTTGGTGGCAGTTACTCTTCAAGTTGATAACCATCGTCGTAAATACTCTTTGGCTGATTCTAGTTTATAGTCTCCTGAGTGGAAGTCTCACACTTCCCAGGTGGTCAGTTTCCTTCCTTATTTTAGCAGAAGTTCATGGTTGACTGTGCAGATCACCTTATTCCATCAGCAAACATTTAGTAAGGATGCACATTCTATGTGCCAGGTGCTGCTTTAGAAACCAGGGCACGAAGGTGGCTAAGGTGCAATCCTACCTTCAAAGGGCCTGCCTTCCTAAGGGAAGGAAATACAGAGACAGATGCTGGAAGCCTGTGCAAAGGGCAGTGATGGAGAGACAAACAGAGTATCTTTGAAGCCCTAAAGTGGGGGTGCCTAACCATTGTGTTTGGGCCCCCAGGACCCCCCTCAGTTTCAGTGATTTATTCAGTGACTCACAGAACTCAGAAACACCATAATACTCACAGTCACAGTTTATTACCATGAATGGATACGGGCTAAAATTGAGTGGGATCTAGAAAAGGCCAGGCACCAGCTTCCAGGTATCTCTCCCCATGGAGTCATACAGACAGGGTTTAATCCTTTCACTAATGATGTGTGACAGCCCAGACAAGCATGTTGCCAACCAGGGATGCTCACCTGAGCCTGTGTGTCCTGGGCTTTTACTGAAAATCAGTCATGTAGGTGTGGCATGCTTGTCTTACTGACCATAGTTACTCAGTCTTCAACCCCTCCTGAGGTCAGCCAGAGCACTAGCCAGATCCGCCCCACTCCCTATCACAGGGTTAGCATAAACAATCTGGGATGACCCAAGGCCCCAGATAGACAAAGACACTCTTTATCAGACAGGGTATTCTGAATGCTTAGAATTTGTCTCCGGAGAGCTGTCCTTTCTTTAGAATGTGCAGCATAGAAACATCCCCAGCCTACTGAGTTAAGCCTTTCCTGTACAGCCAGGCAGAAACTAGCACAGTTGGTGAAGGGAGAAGAAATGATGTTAACATGGAAAAGCTTCCTGAAGGAGGTGACCCCAGGACTGACCACTGTTACGTATATTTTATCTTCTTTCACTAGTCTGTGGTTATTGAACTTTGATCTTGCATTTCCAGTGTTCTCAGCTGTTAGATGAGAATCTTAAAGATGAGTACTTTGAGGAGATCATGGAAGAATATGAAGATATTAGACAGGACCATTATGAGTCTCTCAAGGTAAGTAACAAAAACAGATCCCTGCTTGTTTGGGTAATAAAATGACCCTACAGTTTTAAATGTGACTTTGCTGTTGAAGGAGGGGAAGATTTGAAATGATTCTAGAAAAGTCCTACTTCCTGCTTCACAGCAGCATTCTTAAGTGTTCCCAATAATTTTTGGTATGTTAAAATTAATTTTATTTATTCCACCAAACATGTATTGAGTAAGCAGTAGGTGTTGGGTGCTGTTTGCTACCCGAGTTATGAGGATGAATAAAACATGAGCTCAGAGCCAGCAGGAAGACGGGAACTGAGACAGTGTACAGAAATGACTCCCACAGATCCTTATTCTTGAAGAAATAGTGGAAGAGAATTATGCATTAGAACCATTATCAGCCTTTCTGCCCGATCACCCGAGGCTCTCTGTGCAGAATAATGTTTCAAGAGCTCCCTCTCCAGAGGAATTTCAGGGGAGCCTTGGAGACCAGGCACGATTACTCTTTAGAGTTCGTCAGGATTATTCCTGGTTATTTGCTTTCTGGGCTTTGTGTATAAGGAAAAGGGTGCATTTTGGGGGTGGCCAAGTAAGTGAAACGTGACAAACAGCGAGAAAGGATGCCTTGCATTCATGTATTCACATGTATTGGTGTGTATCGCGTCTTTACTCACTGTTCTGGTGCTGGTGTGAGCTCGTATTAAATGTAGCAGGAAGGGTTTTCCAGAATATGAATTTTCACAAATAAAAGCATTTATTTTCTTGAAAAATGTATTTTCCGTCTTCCTGTACTACATACTTTCAGAGTAGCAGCTGAAAAATGAAGAGTCTCTGACTGAATAACTTTTCTTTTTTCTGTAGGAGAGAAGATACTTAACCTTAAGGCAAGCTAGAGAAAACGGTTTCCATATTGACTGGCTGTCAGAACCTCCCCCAGGTCTGTTGGGCTGTTGGTTAGAGAAAAGCACGTGGGATGACTATGAGCTGAAGAGATGTTTGTACTTTCAAAGTGGTAGAAGCAAACAGGCAGCTAGGAACTCTTAATTACGTTCAGTAGTGGTGATGAATGACTGATGGTGAAAGCCAACAGGTACCGTTTATGGAGAACCAAACACTGTCCTGGAGTTGTACTGCAGCAGCTCTGAGTCCTTGACTCTGGGATAGGTGTGTTATTACCCTTGCTTTAAGTTGAAGGAATGGAGTTTCGGGTACTAGCATTCAACCTTTGATGGGTCTTCTAAGCCCGCACTCTTGCCTCTGTGCCTTGCCTGAGTGGGCCTTCTTCATCCTTCTTCATCCTGAAGCCATTGTAGACACCTGCCTGGGTGGCAGTGTCACCCTGTTGGCCTGGGTCCCAGGCAGCCCAAGAGAAGACATGGAATGTCTGAAATTGCAAGTGCCTACGCACTGAACAGACTTTAACAGCATTGCAGAGAAGCAGGCTCTTCTGTTCCTCTTCACTCTCATTCTCGCTCTGACGCTTCCCTCTTGATATCCTTCATTTTGTTTCTTTCCGTTCTGATTTCTAACCTTTCTTGCCTTGCATACTTGTTCACAATAATGTGTAAGATGTTTTGACAGGTTCAGATGGTCGCAAATCAAGACAAGGGAAACAGGGGTTATACGATACTCTTTGGGGCCCGAGGGGAAGGGAAAAGGTGCATTTTGGGGTGGCCAAGTAAGTGAAACGTGACAAACAGCGAGAAAGGATGCCTTGCATTCATGTATTCACATGTATTGGTGTGTATCGCGTCTTTACTCACTGTTCTGGTGCTGGTGTGAGCTCGTATTAAATGTAGCAGGAAGGGTTTTCCAGAATATGAATTTTCACAAATAAAAGCATTTATTTTCTTGAAAATGTATTTTCCGTCTTCCTGTACTACATACTTTCAGAGTAGCAGCTGAAAAATGAAGAGTCTCTGACTGAATAACTTTTCTTTTTTCTGTAGGAGAGAAGATACTTAACCTTAAGGCAAGCTAGAGAAAACGGTTTCCATATTGACTGGCTGTCAGAACCTCCCCCAGGTCTGTTGGGCTGTTGGTTAGAGAAAAGCACGTGGGATGACTATGAGCTGAAGAGATGTTTGTACTTTCAAAGTGGTAGAAGCAAACAGGCAGCTAGGAACTCTTAATTACGTTCAGTAGTGGTGATGAATGACTGATGGTGAAAGCCAACAGGTACCGTTTATGGAGAACCAAACACTGTCCTGGAGTTGTACTGCAGCAGCTCTGAGTCCTTGACTCTGGGATAGGTGTGTTATTACCCTTGCTTTAAGTTGAAGGAATGGAGTTTCGGGTACTAGCATTCAACCTTTGATGGGTCTTCTAAGCCCGCACTCTTGCCTCTGTGCCTTGCCTGAGTGGGCCTTCTTCATCCTTCTTCATCCTGAAGCCATTGTAGACACCTGCCTGGGTGGCAGTGTCACCCTGTTGGCCTGGGTCCCAGGCAGCCCAAGAGAAGACATGGAATGTCTGAAATTGCAAGTGCCTACGCACTGAACAGACTTTAACAGCATTGCAGAGAAGCAGGCTCTTCTGTTCCTCTTCACTCTCATTCTCGCTCTGACGCTTCCCTCTTGATATCCTTCATTTTGTTTCTTTCCGTTCTGATTTCTAACCTTTCTTGCCTTGCATACTTGTTCACAATAATGTGTAAGATGTTTTGACAGGTTCAGAGAGGCGTGAGATACGAATGCAAATCAAGACAAGGGAAACAGGGGTTATATTAATTCAATCCATATTTCCAAGATAGTATCTCCAGTCCACTTTCATTGGTCACGACACCCATGTTCTACACATACTCACCAGAGTGGAGGGGATTAAATTGGAAATGTAGGTGAACTGTGTTCTAGATTTAGTCCTGCTGAGTTCAGTGTGGTTTAGTAGAAAGAAGGAAGTTGGGTAGTTGGGAGGCCTGGGTTCTAATCCCAACTTGGCTTGTGGCTCTGAATCCCTGCGTGACCTTGCGCATCTTATTTCCACATTTGACAGTTTCTAATATGTTAGAAAGGAGTTACTTTATGGAAATATTGTAAGGATAATAAAATAATATGTGTAAACCTTTGGAAAGTAGGCATTACTATACTAGTACAATTTGTGATTTTCTCTTTAGCTTTCATTATGAAATTAGAAAAATACTACAAGGGGAAATCCATTTTAGCAAAGTCAAATATCCAAAAATACATCTCAGTGGAAATAGTCCCCTCAAGGTCCACAGTACTGGGTGGCTATGGTGACAGTGTTCAAGTGGCTGTTTAACCCCATTGCTGGGCCCCTCAAGGACAGCCCAGTCCTTGCGTACTTGCAGGAGGTCAGTAAAGAGAGAAGAGGAAAGAGGTTCTTCTAAGGCTTTGGTGATAAAACCTCAGACAAATCTCCAGCTCTGACCAACAAGCTAATTCAAGAATAACACCCTCAGTGATCCAGAAGCTTTTGTTTCTTTCCAAGCAAGAGGGCGCTTCAGTCAGGAAAATAGCTGTAGTTTCTTTTTAATTAGCAAACAAATCAGCAGAATAGAGTATTTACAAGGAAGGTATCATCCTTGTATAGTAAAACCATGACGAAGAACACATGGGCAGAGACTACCATGAAGGTGTAAAAAGGTAGAGATTTCCAGACAAAATTAAGCTGCACATACTTTTCTTATCCTTTGGGCTCGCTTTTGCTGTCTAATGAGAGAAAAACACACTTGAGACTTCTGTGTTATCCCTGAGCACCCAAACCTGATGTTTCGTTTAAGTTCTCTGATCCCTATTTGCAGATCAGGAGACTGAGGCAGCAAAGTGGGCACCTCAGACCCCGATCTGACCCACACCAGGCTTGGTGGCACAGGGGACAGCAACTGGTGTCCCAGAAAGCCCAGGGGCACCGTCTGTCTCTGAAGTCTTCACCAGTATTTCACTTAGAATCTAATTTAGACTCACGAGATGAAAAGAAGACTGTATTGAACATCAGTGTACCCCTTAAGGAATTACCTGTTGCGCATTTAGAAAAGACATGGCAGCACATAGTGGAGATTGCTTTGAGCCCTTGCCTTCCCTGCATGACCCTAAATTTGATGTCTGGTTTCTGTGCATTTCCTTAGACTTTAGTCATGTGCATATGTATCAACAGCCAGTATAGATGATTGATTCCTATTTTTAAATTTTATGGACGTAGCTTCTTCTATGTATCTTTCTCCAGTGCACATTCTTTTAGTGCTATATTTATTTGTCCAAGTGAAGACAAACCCGGTCTGTTTTGTTACTTGGGCGGAGATGGGAGGAAGGGCTGAGGGAAGAGTTTCCAAGGGCGGTGGAGTCAGTCAGCTGCAGAGGAAGAAGAGTTTTATTTCAGCTGTGCAGAATTACTCCTTCTCCACGGTAATTTCGAGTTCCTCTCTTTGTAAAACAACAACTCCTGGTGACAGAAGGGAGGCAGAGCGTGGGAGCCAACAGAGCAGGAGGGAGCAGGCCAGGAAGGCCCCTCGTAGGCAGCACCAGGCGTGAGGGGGCTGAGCCCCAGGCCCACCCCGGCGTCAGGGTTAATGTCTCACTTCTTTCCTGCAGTGAAGCCCACGTTCCTTGGGACTCGGATCTTTGAAGACTATGACCTGCAGAAGCTCGTGGACTACATAGACTGGAAGCCTTTCTTCGATGTCTGGCAGCTCCGGGGCAAATACCCGCACCGAGGCTTTCCCAAGATATTTGACGACAAAACTGTAGGTTAGTCCAGTAAGTCCTTCCATCCTGCGCTGATGTTTGAGACATGCTTTTGATCCGGGGATGAGAGAAACACACTTGAGACTTCTGTGTTATCCCGTAGCACCCAAACCTGATGTTTCGTTTAAGTTCTCTGACCCCTATTTGCAGATCAGGAGACTGAGGCAGCAAAGTGGGCACCTCAGACCCCGATCTGACCCACACCAGGCTTGGTGGCACAGGGGACAGCAACTGGTGTCCCAGAAAGCCCAGGGGCACCGTCTGTCTCTGAAGTCTTCACCAGTATTTCACTTAGAATCTAATTTAGACTCACGAGATGAAAAGAAGACTGTATTGAACATCAGTGTACCCCTTAAGGAATTACCTGTTGCGCATTTAGAAAAGACATGGCAGCACATAGTGGAGATTGCTTTGAGCCCTTGCCTTCCCTGCATGACCCTAAATTTGATGTCTGGTTTCTGTGCATTTCCTTAGACTTTAGTCATGTGCATATGTATCAACAGCCAGTATAGATGATTGATTCCTATTTTTAAATTTTATGGACGTAGCTTCTTCTATGTATCTTTCTCCAGTGCACATTCTTTTAGTGCTATATTTATTTGTCCAAGTGAAGACAAACCCGGTCTGTTTTGTTACTTGGGCGGAGATGGGAGGAAGGGCTGAGGGAAGAGTTTCCAAGGGCGGTGGAGTCAGTCAGCTGCAGAGGAAGAAGAGTTTTATTTCAGCTGTGCAGAATTACTCCTTCTCCACGGTAATTTCGAGTTCCTCTCTTTGTAAAACAACAACTCCTGGTGACAGAAGGGAGGCAGAGCGTGGGAGCCAACAGAGCAGGAGGGAGCAGGCCAGGAAGGCCCCTCGTAGGCAGCACCAGGCGTGAGGGGGCTGAGCCCCAGGCCCACCCCGGCGTCAGGGTTAATGTCTCACTTCTTTCCTGCAGTGAAGCCCACGTTCCTTGGGACTCGGATCTTTGAAGACTATGACCTGCAGAAGCTCGTGGACTACATAGACTGGAAGCCTTTCTTCGATGTCTGGCAGCTCCGGGGCAAATACCCGCACCGAGGCTTTCCCAAGATATTTGACGACAAAACTGTAGGTTAGTCCAGTAAGTCCTTCCATCCTGCTCTGATGTTTGAGACATGCTTTTGGGACCTTGAGGATGAAAATAGGTCATGAAGTGGTGGGTCTGGATTATGCAGGACAGAGTTTATTGGGGTTTTTTTTTTTTCCCTTTTGGCCACACTTTGTGGCCTGTGGGATCCTGACTAGGGATTGAGCCTGGTCCCTCAACGGTGAGAGTGTAGAGTCCTAACTACTGGACTGCCAGCAAATTCCCAGAGTTGATTGTTACGATATGAAGTAGGATATTGTTTACCCCACTCAGCTCTTTGATGGCTTTTTTTTTTTTTTTTTAAAGATTTATTTATTTAGGGCGGGTGTCAGGTTGGGGAGGGAGGGGGCGGGCGGGCCACTTCTATTGGTCCTTCCTTTATCCGTTTTCATCCGTCTTTGTTCTTTGGCTCCTGCAGGCCTCCCTTCGCGGTGGCGTCTGTCTTTGCTGAGCGCCGGCTCTAGGCGCATGCGCTCCAGAGCTCCGGCTCGGTGATTGGACACATCAGTCCAGCTGCTCCGCGGCACGTGGGATCTTCCCAGGCCAGGGATGGAACCGGCGCCCCTTGCACTGCAAGGCGGTGTCCTTATCCACTGGACCACCAGGGGAAGCCCTCTTTGATGGCTTTTAAACTGCTTGGTTGGTCCTTGTTTATTGACTAAATTTGGCATTTTGTTTCCCCATTATGTACTGTTATATTTATTGACACCAGTTACATGCTGGGCAATGGGGATCAGCAGAGAAGACATACCACAGCTGCTGTCTGCTAACTGCTGGCTGTGGCAGCAGGGGAGGGTGATTCCGTATGGCAGGCCTGGCTTCTGCTTCAGGGCCAAGCCTGGACCTCTGTGGACACAGGGAGATGAGCTCTACCTCAGGCTGGGAGATCAGGAGAGGCGTCCTGGAAGAGGTGGCATCTGAAGTGCTCTTTGAAGATTAAGTGGAAGTTACTAAGACTGGGACTGGGAGTGTGAGATGGTGACGCAGTAAGGACTCTTCAGGCTGAGGAGACCGAGTGAGAAGGCACAGGCGTGTAGACTGATTTGAACGGCCAGGAGTCCAGTGTGTCCAGGGGAGTGGGATTGGGGGCAACAGGCTAGTCGATAGGTAAACAGCCCACGTTGCTTCTCCTCTCCAGCCCTGCCCTAGAGACATGGGATCTAAGATAATGAAGGCTAAACTCTTCAGAGGGTTCCACAGCATCCAGCTCAGAGAGAGATGGGGTGTAGACTGGTGGATTTGTGGGGTTAGGGCTGAGGGGAACCTGAGAGACCGTCCCTTGCTCCCTTCCTGGAGGGATTTCCTGGGGTGCGTATTTAAGATGCTGTGATGCAGTGGCTCTCAGGCTCACCAGGGTGCAGCAGTGGAAACAGGGCTCTCGTTTTGAGCTCCTGAGTGATCCCAGGTGAGCCACTGAGTGGCTGGGGTTGAGCTGGCTGGCCCAGTGGAAGCACTGATGCCCCGTGGTGTCCTCTGTAAAGTGAGTGAGGCCTGCAAGGGCCCCGCCTAGGGCCAGCCGGTGCAGCATGAAAGCCCGCACTTCCCTCTCCTCAGGCTGTTCTGCACCGTAGGCGTCACGACGAGGTCAGGGGCTGTCTGGTGGAAGGATCTGACCTGCTTTGTGTCACTGTCTGTCTGACACGTTGCCGCGGGGAGCGAGAGCTGGCGCCCTGCCTTTTGTTAAATGGAAAAATGCGAGTGGCATGAACTGGCAGAGCAGACCGTGTCTGGGAGGTGCACTTAGCAGAACCGCCGAGCCCTCAGCTGCTGTATCGGGGTTGTGCTGTTGGCACTAACTTCAGGTATTTGAGGAGTAAAGAGGGGTGAGAAGGGAATACGACTAGGGAGAGGTAGTGGTTTTAAAAAGAAGCTTTTTTTATTGGGTATTATTGGCATCTCTAAGTGAATTCTTATGATATTTTCTTAATAGGTGAAGAGGCCAAAAAGGTTTACAGTGATGCCCAAAATATGCTGCAGGCACTGATTAGTCAGAAGAAGCTCCAGGCCAGGGGTGTGGTTGGGTTCTGGCCAGCACAGAGCGTCCAGGACGACATCCACCTGTACTCGGAGGGCGCGGTGCCCCAGGCATCAGAGCCCATAGCCACCTTCTATGGGCTCCGGCAACAGGTATGCGGGCTGTGCTGCCAGCAGACGCATGGCCCTCCTTTTTGGTTTAAGCACAGAAAAATCATAAATAAGCGTGGCATAAGTCTGAGCTTTGTGTAAGCTTAGCTCTGCCACACCTTACCCTGATGACCTGTCACAGTCCTGAGCCTGAGGTGTTGGTGATGGAGACAAGGGGCCTATGTGGGTTTAGAAGCTAGACCTCAGGCACCAGCAGGAGGGAGGTGTTTCCTGTCAGGTTGGACGGGTGAGGAGAAACTCTGTTGCCACCTCAGGGGGTCACACACACAGACACACATGCACACACACATTGATTTGCATCCTGGTGGCTCCCTTTCTCCAAGGGAAACAGGCCAGAGCAGAACTGGGCTGCCTGTTGACCGAGGGCCAGCTGCTTAGTAGGGCATTTGATGCACCATCTTGTTTCATTTCCACACAGCTTGTTGGCAGACAATGTCTATGTTTTATTCTGCACAGGAGAAAATGAAGGCCGGTGAAGAGTGTACTAGTCCCCACAGTTCAGAGGAGAGAGCCCCACCTGTACACACCCCACTCGTTGTTCCTTCATACCACTGGCTCCTCCTGGGTTAGAGGACAGGCTCCTGCACACAGCTGCCTCTCTGTGCCCCACTTTAAACATGCACGTTCTTAAGCATGTACCTTTTGAAAAAACCACTAAAAAAGCTGTCCTAATCAACTGGAACCAAAAGTCCCCACTCGTCAACAAAGGGTGGTAGTAAGTTATTTTTGCAAGGTCTTACTACCATTCTCAGTCCTTTAAAAGTGATAGTATTGCTTTTCATCATAAACACAATGTAATTCATAATGACAGATATTTTAGCTAAAACAGCATCTGAGGGAATTTCTTAACTGGCAACATGAAGCGGTACCTTAACAAGTTAAACAGGGGCAGCGATGCCCTTCTGTGTGCACCCAGGCCCAGTGCTCACAGTGTACTTAGATACCACAGGACACAAGAGGATTCTGATGTTAAGTTCTCACTCCTCCTCACTAGGGAATTGGTGACTTTTCTTTTACAGAAGTAACCAAGTTCAGAAACCTCCACCCTGACCTGAAGTTCCCTCCTTCAGTCCTCTGATCTCTTTTTACATCCAGAACCATTCATGTCCAGGCTGTCTGTGATGGACTGTATTAGGGCATTTAATGTAATGACTTCTCAGTGTGTATATACCTACTAGGATAGATATTTCTAAGGAGGTGCTTTTTTCTGGTACACGGGAAAACTCTGACCACAGCGACTCACTGCACTGGAGGTCTTCTGTTCTGAGTGGCTCTGATCACTGTCTCTTTGAAAGTGCTGTGGGGCTCTGTGACCTTCTCGCCTTGTGGTGCCAGGAAGCTTTGTCTCCCTCTGGCTTTTGTTAGCAGAGAACACTTGATGGACAGAGTACAACTGGAAGGCAGCTCCTCCCTGCATGCCTTGCCGTGAGCTCTGTGACAGATAGACAGTCCCACACATGCCTTTAATCAAATACCTTCTCGCCTGCAGCCACTTAACCATTTTCTGCCCAGTGTTGATTAGTCTGTGCTTGTTTCCACAGCTGACCAGCAAATAGCTATGAAGCTTCTGGCTGGCCACATACTGATTAACAGTTCTGTCCTAAGCAATGCTACCCAGTGGTCAGAAGCACTGGTTGTGGATTAGACCTGTGGACCTGTGACTGACCTTGCTTTAGTTCTTCAAGCTCTCGCTGCCTCAGAATTCTTGTCTGTAGAATGGAGCTAATGGGCTGATGGTTATCACTTACTTCACATTGAAGTAACTTCACATTAGTTAGTTCATGTAAAGCACCGACTAGTGCCTGACCTATAGTAAGTACTCAGTAAATATTAGTCATTTGCTATCTGCCTTCTCAGCAAACATGTGTAAGACTTCACTTGTCAGCTTAGCAGCAGGGAGAGTCAGTCAGTAGCTGAAAACAGAAGCTGGTGAAGATGGCCTGAGGAGGGAGCGCCAGAAGCAGATCCTCCTTTGCTTGGTTTCTGGCTGTCCCAGAAGTATCCTGACCCACTGCCCATTGAGGGCAGCATGTGGCCCTATGCTGCTAACCTTGGCCCTTTGTTGAACTTTTCTGTTGATGCAAAGGAGGCTTAACATTGAGTGAACCCCTTTTGAATATAACTTCAGTGTTTAATGTTCCTCTAGAATTGAAAACACTTTTGGAGAAAAAAAATTATGAGACTAGGGTTCCAGTTTTTGTAGGCTTTCAGTAGATATTTGTGAGTATGTGAGGTTAACTATGTATGTGTATGTATGTCATGTCATATCTTTCTAAAAATCTCGTTCTGTTTGTTTATTCAGTGTGTGTGTGTTGAGCACTCACTGTATATCAGGCACTCTTCTGAGTACTGAGCATTTAACAGTGAACACCCTAAATGGCCCCATTTGAAGCTTGTATTCATTGGAAGATGCCAGATTGCTGTCTGCTGTGTGTTGGTGCCAGGTCCATGCTAACAGCTGCCCTACCCGCTCCTTGTTTTTCAAGGCTGAGAAGGACTCTGCCAGCTCGGACCCCTACCTCTGCCTCTCGGACTTTATCGCCCCTCTGGACTCGGGCATCCCAGACTACCTGGGCCTGTTCGCTGTCGCCTGCTTCGGGGTGGAGGAGCTGAGCAAGGCCTATGAGGAGGACTGTGACGACTACAGCAGCATCATGGTCAAGGCGCTGGGGGACCGGCTGGCTGAGGTAGAACTGTGGTGCCCTGAGGCCTGTGGGACGGGTGTGTGCACGTGTGTGTGTGCGCGTGCTCGCTCCTGGCTGTAATGGTATACATAATTTTAAATCCTGAATTTTTTTTTTTTTTTAAATTTTGGCCTTTTTGTTTATTTATTTTCATCAATCTTTATACTTTGACCTGTGTGGGCCTCCCACACAGTGGCCTCTCTCGTTGCAGAGCACCGGCTCTGGGCACTTGCTCTGTAGAGTGCTGGCTTATAATTGGACACACTGACCCAGCTGCTGTGCGGTGCCTGGGATCTTCTCGGGCCAGGAATCGAACCGGTGCCCCTTGTATTACAAGGCGGACTCTTAACCCACTGGGCCACCAGGGAAGCCCAATCCTGAATTCTTGAGCCTCTCTCACACTTCATCTTTGGGCACAGAGAAACCTTCAGCGACGCTGTAGTTGGTGTGGCCCATGGAGCCTTGACTTCATTGTCTTTGGTTCTGTTGCCCTATGGTTTGTCATATGATGTTTTCCAGAAGAACCCAAGAAGAGCCAGACAGGTTACTGAGTCAGAGCTTCTTGTTCTGATGTTGCACTCTTCTTCCATAGATTCCCATCTTCCTCTGTCGGGTGGAGAACCAAAGCTGTGGAGGCCAGAGTGTAGAGTGTAGAGTCTTTTCCTTTTCCTGAGGCTCAGTGAAGTCACTGGCCAGTGTCATGAGCCCTGCCTCTCCTGGCCACCATAAGCTGGAGCCTGTGTGTCAGGGGAAGGTTTGAAGGGCCTCAGATTTTGGATCATGGACTGTGATCCTTCAGAGTCCAGACTGAGGACAAAACTGAGCTGCAGAGCAGCTGATGACACTATAGACGAGTTGAAGCTCTTGGCTGTCCCTCTGTGGATCTTCCCTGCCTGCAGAGCAGGTGGGATGGAGGCTAGAGAGGAGCTCCCGCCTCTGCCTGAGCTGTGTGTTCCGTGTCCCTGCCCCAGGCCTTCGCCGAAGAGCTGCACGAGCAGGTCCGCAGGGAGCTCTGGGGTTACTGCAGCAGTGAGCAGCTGGCCGTGGCCGACCTGCGGAGGCTGCGGTACGAGGGCATCCGGCCGGCGCCCGGCTACCCCAGCCAGCCCGACCACACTGAGAAGCTGACCATGTGGAGGCTGGCGGACGTGGAGCAGAGCACAGGTCAGCACTGGGGAGGCTCACACGTCCTTCCTTGGGTAAAACCCCAGCACCCATGGTAGCAAAGGAGAGGCGCGTGGGGATAGCGGGGAAAACTTGGAGAGGCTTATGGCAAAATCCCCAATCCCATCGTTCCTCTCTGCTCACAGTCTGTTCTAGCACTTCACCTCCATATCATCATAGTTTAAGAAGAGGAAAAGAAACACGTTTAAATCCTGCATACAGAGGCCCCCTTGCCTCCATGTCATTGAGTGGTATTTTCTCTTCCGCTATAGCAGATGGGAGCTTGGCTGATTCACACCATCCCGCACATCCCCTGCCCTGTTTCCCGAATTCTTGAGCCTCTCTCACACTTCATCTTTGGGCACAGAGAAACCTTCAGCGACGCTGTAGTTGGTGTGGCCCATGGAGCCTTGACTTCATTGTCTTTGGTTCTGTTGCCCTATGGTTTGTCATATGATGTTTTCCAGAAGAACCCAAGAAGAGCCAGACAGGTTACTGAGTCAGAGCTTCTTGTTCTGATGTTGCACTCTTCTTCCATAGATTCCCATCTTCCTCTGTCGGGTGGAGAACCAAAGCTGTGGAGGCCAGAGTGTAGAGTGTAGAGTCTTTTCCTTTTCCTGAGGCTCAGTGAAGTCACTGGCCAGTGTCATGAGCCCTGCCTCTCCTGGCCACCATAAGCTGGAGCCTGTGTGTCAGGGGAAGGTTTGAAGGGCCTCAGATTTTGGATCATGGACTGTGATCCTTCAGAGTCCAGACTGAGGACAAAACTGAGCTGCAGAGCAGCTGATGACACTATAGACGAGTTGAAGCTCTTGGCTGTCCCTCTGTGGATCTTCCCTGCCTGCAGAGCAGGTGGGATGGAGGCTAGAGAGGAGCTCCCGCCTCTGCCTGAGCTGTGTGTTCCGTGTCCCTGCCCCAGGCCTTCGCCGAAGAGCTGCACGAGCAGGTCCGCAGGGAGCTCTGGGGTTACTGCAGCAGTGAGCAGCTGGCCGTGGCCGACCTGCGGAGGCTGCGGTACGAGGGCATCCGGCCGGCGCCCGGCTACCCCAGCCAGCCCGACCACACTGAGAAGCTGACCATGTGGAGGCTGGCGGACGTGGAGCAGAGCACAGGTCAGCACTGGGGAGGCTCACACGTCCTTCCTTGGGTAAAACCCCAGCACCCATGGTAGCAAAGGAGAGGCGCGTGGGGATAGCGGGGAAAACTTGGAGAGGCTTATGGCAAAATCCCCAATCCCATCGTTCCTCTCTGCTCACAGTCTGTTCTAGCACTTCACCTCCATATCATCATAGTTTAAGAAGAGGAAAAGAAACACGTTTAAATCCTGCATACAGAGGCCCCCTTGCCTCCATGTCATTGAGTGGTATTTTCTCTTCCGCTATAGCAGATGGGAGCTTGGCTGATTCACACCATCCCGCACATCCCCTGCCCTGTTTCCCTGTTACATGTATGTTACTGTTTTCAGTCTCTGCACCAGTGAGTGACCTCTCTAACCTCTAGTAACCCACTTCACATTGCTCTGTCCTTCCACTGCTTCCAGGAGCATCTCTGTACACTCATCTCCAGAGCATCTGAGTGACCTTTGAGAAAGCAGTTAACCTTCACACTGCCTTGTCCAGAAACTGAATGACGTACTTTAGGTAGCCATGATGTGGGCGCATGCTTAGTGGGGCCCAGCTGTCAGTCATCTCCTAGTGGCCCTGACCCCACAAGAGCCCTAATTGGTCCAGATGGGGTCCTCATCTCCAGGGTTGGAGTCCTTGTCTAGCAGACCCAGACATAGCCTCTGTGACTGATCTTGGAAGAAGGAGCTAAGAGTGTAGAGTCTTTTCCAGGCATTTTCCCCCACCTCCCTGCCCCTGTCACCGGAGATCTGCATGTCCTAAGTTTGTTCATCCCCTTGGTGGGAATTTGCTAGACTACTCTGTTTGCATCTTTCGTGACGTGTCGTGCGTTCACCAAGAAGGCACGAGTTCACTCTCACTCATTTGTAAATAAGACTTTATTGGGAGCCTACTAGCTGGCAGGCCTGTCTCAGCACTGAATGAATGAGCATTTTTCCTCATGCTGCTCCCCCCAGGCATTAAGTTAACAGAGTCGCTGGCTATGACACCTGCTTCAGCGGTATCCGGCCTTTACTTCTCCAACTTGAAGTCCAAATATTTTGCTGTGGGGAAAATTTCCAAGGATCAGGTAAGATAGCCGTTTCATTGTTGGTGGCATCCCTCATATGCCTGTCATGTTTCAAATTGAACTGTTAAGCTTATTTTATTTGACATGAGAATTAGAATAAAATGAGAGGGAAAGGATGAAGAAATTTACCCCCATTAATTGTCTTCATTTGGTTTCAACCCTTTGCCCCAGTTCTAGTCCTCCCATTTATACATAGACCAGTACCCACCCACCCACCCACCCGACACACACCAAGCCAGACCTCTAAGCACCAGATAGTTACTGAATGTTGTTTTTCTGCCCAGAGAATAAGGCATCTTGATGAATAGATAAATACTGCCTCCATTTAACTCAGTGGATCGCTATTAAGACAAAGACATAGAAGGAATTTAATGTATGTATTTTAGTGAATCCTGTGGGAACTTTAGTTCAAGAAGTCTTATCATTTTGTTCTCATAAACTACTTCTTATGTTTTACAGATTGAAGATTATGCTTCAAGGAAAAACATGTCTGTGGCCGATGTTGAGAAATGGCTTGGACCCATTTTGGGATATGATACAGACTAACTTTTTTTTAAAACTTGTGTGTACTTGGTGATCCTCAGGGAAATGAAGTCTAAAGTGCCTTAATCATAACAACTCAGCTCCGGTAGCCGGTCTGCATCTGGATGACCTTTGTACTACTCCAGTTTACAGATATTTGATGGGACCTTACAGAAGATCAGGGTCTTTCTGCAGTTCTTGGAAAACAAGCAGTTGTTTTCCAGGGAACTTTGAATAAAGAGCAGCGAGTAAGACTCCAGGGGTATTTCTGGTCCCTCAGGCACTAGGACAAGCTGAAGATGGAGGTCTTTTCCATTTCAAAGCAAGTCAAGCTTTTTTCATTTTTATCCCAAACTTAGAAGGGCACTTCTTTTTTTTTTTTTCTTTTTCTCTTTCTCAGAGAAAAGCCTAAAAGTCAGTTGAATAGAGAAATGTGGCCCTATGGCAGACTGACACTGTGAGTAATGGGACATTTAAATCTGAGTGGTTAGGGTGGTTACCCTGACAGGGAAGAAGCATCACTCTCTTCTGTCTGCTGAGACTTCCTTCGCTGAATCCCCAAGGAGGTGCTTGAAGGAGTCCCTTTGGCCAAAGGTACACTCTCCTGAGGCTTATCAGAGACACTCAGTTGCTGGCCCTGGCAAGTCAAATACAATCATGTTCTCTGAGCATTTTGTCCTCTTGTAATTTCCTATTCCCATGCCCTGAGGGGAAGAAGGAGGTAGGTAGAGGGAGTGGCCACTAAGGGTAGTTAACATCCCTGGGTCGTTTTCCCGAATTGAGCAGGTTCAGCAGAGTGGACAGGAGAGCAGCATCACTCCACTCAGTTCTTTTCTGCGCCTCCCCGGCTCCAGACTCACATAGTATGGGAACAGCACATGGACTTTTTCATGGTTATCATAGGATGATGGTTAAGAGCGTGGGCTTTGAAGTCAGACACACTCAGATTCAAGTGTCAGCTTTGCCTCATCCTTGCTATATGATGGAGCAAATTACTTCAGCTTTCATCTGTGAAATGGGGTCAATGATACTAGTTCTTCTCTGCAGGCAAGAGGTGTGGATTAAATGAGCTGATACATGCAAGGCAGGTAACATGGGTCTGGCCCATAGTGAGAACTTGATAGACAACACTTCTATAGAGCTCTCTAGGTGTCCCCGAGCTCAGCACAGGGTAGATACTGAAGAAAAGGGAATAAGAGAATAGTGGGGGTGAACAGATACTGGGGAAGTGCATGTGGGAGTGACCTAGTTCAATATACTGGTACTCCTTCTGGAATTAGAGCCCCATTGAACACAGGGACTGGAGGGAAAGGCTACTTTCTAATAGAAATTTTATTGTATAATGCCTTGTCCTTTTGTGGGGGGAGGGGGCGGGGGCGGGCCACTTCTATTGATCCTTCATTTATCTGTTTTCATCCATCTTTGTTCTTTGGCCCATGTGGGCCTCCCATTGCAGCAGCCTCTGTTGTCGCAGAGCACTGGCTCTGGGTGCACACGCTCCAGAGTTCCGGCTCGGTAATTGGACACATCGGTCCAGCTGCTCCATGGCACTTGGAATCTTCCCAGGCCAGGGATCGAACCGGTGCCCATTGCACTGCAAGGCGGTGTCCTTACCCACTGGACCACCAGGGAAGCCCGAGAGGCTACTTTCTGTGTCATTGGCATCATCAGACCTCATGTTCTGTAAGATTGTGCCCCTCCCATCATGATACAAGCTGGCCTTGCCCCAAAG
This sequence comes from Tragulus kanchil, assembly GCA_022376925.1. Taxonomy (NCBI): domain Eukaryota; kingdom Metazoa; phylum Chordata; class Mammalia; order Artiodactyla; family Tragulidae; genus Tragulus; species Tragulus kanchil. The sequence continues at coordinate 98,013,842 of JAIOJX010000005.1, read as the reverse complement.
CAGTTATACCAAATGTACACTCAGGTTCATTGGCAATAAAAGGCGGGAAAAACAGCACATAAATGTTTACCTTCTGAGTAACATGCCGTTTCAGGCATCACTTGCCCTGAAGTGAAGAGAAATGTTTTCTTTGAAAAAGTGAAAGTGAAAGTTGTTCAGTCGTGTCTGACTCTTTGCATCCCCAAGGAATTATCCAGGCAATTCTACTAGGATGGGTAGCTATTCCCTTTTCCAGGGCATCTTCCCAGCCCAGAGATCAGACCCAGGTCTCCCGCATTGCAGGTAGATTCTTTTCCATGTGAGCCACCAGGTCCATTCTTTAGATCCATTTAATCTGTGGTTTCTTTAGGTCCATATAATCTGTGTTTTCTTTAGGTCCATATAATCTGTGCTAGATAGAGAGTGGGACTCAGTTTCCTGAGATGCTCAGTTGGAGGACTTACTTCTCTTCCATAGCAGGTATGTTATTCTAGATGGCACATCCTTCAAAAAAAAAGAATAATCTCTTCCTAATATCTTAATGTATTTTATCTGAATTACAGTTGTTAAGAGTCTCTCAGATTCATTAAATGTTTACCATATCTTTTCTCAGCTCACTATATGACAACATGGCTTCCTTCATTGTATTGTTCATCTCATCCCATGATAGACTGGCTTTTACCTAAAGACAAAAACAATTTGTGCAAGTTCAAATGCCTATGTTTTCCTTAAGGAATATAGAATATAGCTTGAAAAATATAGTTTATTTCAGGTGAACTCAAAGGCGGGAAGGTGACCATTCTGTACCTGGGGTCTTTTTATGTCTCTGCCCGCACATCCAGAACCTTGCCTCATCATCAGCATCCGTGGCTCAGACATCCACTAGCTCACTCTCATCATTCCCATTAGGGGCCCCATGTTTCTTTTTCTCTCTAAAGAAGTACTAGTTTGGAAGCTTGCTCGCTCTGCTACCTGTATATGGAATGGAGGCCTATGTATGGGATGATTGTTGAGGTCAGATCGATGCCTTCTGTCCACAGCTAAACTCATTAGAGAACAGCCTGCCTTCTTTTTCAGGCTTGTCTCAACAGATAATCCGAGTGTCTGCTCTGGGCCAACCACCGCCTCCTCTCACTCTTATTAACTTAATGAAGTGTTTGTTTTTAACCCCCTCTTCTATCATTAATGACATCTAAATGGTTAGATGCCATGGCTTTCCAAGGGGGTTAGGGCAGTACTGACCATTTAAGAAATCTCCTTTTTTTCCTGCTGACTTCACTCTTCTGGTTAACCTTCCATGTACCTGATAGTTTCTTAGCTTATTACATAATTTTCTGTCCTCTGCCCATTTAAATACTGGTCCTCACGAGCTTGTCACCAGTTACCTTCTTAGTCATATAGTTTTCAGTGGTCAGTCTCATCAACATCTCCATCCAGACCAGACCCGTCTGTCCTGAAGAGCATGGCATAGTAAGCATCCAACATACAGGAGGACATACAGGTGTCTTAGACCAGTGTGTTTCAAACCAGTAACATCTTCCTCTTCTCTAACTCTTGATATAATAAGTAATGAATTCTGCTACCCCTCCAGTGGCAAACCTCCAACTCACCCCAATTTACACTTAAAAGACACACATTTTGTTGGAAAGATGAAAGATGGTTAAGGCAGGCAATGTTTAGGTTAAGGCCTGATTTGGGACTTGAAGGATAAAGGCGAAGAAGCAGGGTAGAAATAAATGAAGAGCTGTCTTTGTTCATGAATACTGAAAGATGTAAGGGTTTCAGATCTCCCAAAAATGATCTATAGATCCAATGCCATTTCCAGGAGAAATTCCAACATGGGTTTGTTGAATGTGAGCAGAATTTTAAATGTCTGGAGTGGCAAAGAATTAAGATGGCTGGATGCTTCTAACTATGATGAAGAGGTTGAGGGTACCTATACAAGAGAGTAAGTTTTATTGTAGAGTTTATGTTGTACGTGGTATGGAGGTAGGCATTCTAAGCAGTGCAGTGAAATGAGGAGCCTGGAAAGTAGCCCGTGCATATATATTGGCCTTTGAGATGTGATGAGATGGTAGGCAGATCAGCGGGAGAGGAAGGGTGGCTCCATGAGTAGTTCTGGAATAACAGTTATCCCCAAGGAAGAAATGAAGTTTGACTTCTGCCTCACACCTCACCTAGCGATCAATCCCAAATAAGTTAAAGTTTAAATTACAAAAACCAAATATTTAAATGTTTGCATGAGAAGAACATCTTAGGGCTGGAAACCATCTCTTGAGGTGTGTTAATCATAAACTATGATTAAATCTTTTATATAGTCAAACTAGCACTTTAGGTTAAGCTAATAAACAGTGTAGTGAAAAGACAAACCAAGACTTGATATTTACAATACAGTTAACTGAGAAAGAAGTAGTAAGAAGAATATAGAGAGAATTCCTATTTAAAAAAAAAGAAGGAAAATAGTCATCCTCTTCCTGAAGTGGTATCCAGAGACCTTCAGGATGGTGCAGCATTTGACACACTGTTGTACGCTGACCTACAGGACAGCCTCTGACAAAACCAGGCTGTCCGGGACCCCTAGTATTGGAGTTGTTTGCCATTATACCAGGAAGGTTGGGAAAGCACCAGACCCCGCATGTGTGCCAACTTTAAGAAGTTTGTGCTGTGAGACAGACCTAAGGTTCTTAGGAGGTCATCTAACATGAAAAAACATGGCAGCCAGGCCAGGTTTTGTGTGCTGAATGTGTCCATGACAGAAAAAAATGCACTTTCCTTATTTCCGAAAGCAAATTTTAAAAAACAAAGCTTTTTTTGAGTAAGAAAAAATTAAAAAGAAAAAGAAAAATTGAAAAGACATTTCACAAACGACAGAATACATGGTGCTTATAAATGAGTAGAAACCTTGAAGATGGGAATTAAGACCACAATGACCTTGCAAGTTACATCCATGAGATTTGTAAAGTTAAGGAGTCTGATAGCACCAGGTGCTAAAGAAGATCCAGGTGAACTCATCTTTCCGTGATGTATAAACAGGCGCCCCTGCTATAGAAAACAACCACACCTCACCAAGCTGAACATTTGTACACTTTGGGATCTAGCTTATGCTCCACCTCCCAGCTGTGTATCTAGTAAACTCTTGAATTTGTGTACCAGGAGGTATGTAGAGAAATGTTTATCGTAACATTATCATACGATTGGAAAAACTGAAACACCTTCCTGTCTACAGGAGAATGTTTAAGTCAGTATGTGTATTCACAATGAGGGATGTTATTCAGTAGTTTCAGTAAGTGAACTACAGCTACAACTGACAAGAAAAATGAATCTCTGAAAATTTTAAGGAAAAAAAGTGAGTCCCAGGATATGTTGAGACTATTTTTATTGAGCTCAAAACCAAGCAAAACCAAAGAGTATTTCTCCAAGCATAAATGGTGAAACTAATACTGTGAAAAAATCAAAACAATGGTAAGCCAAAATTCAGCCTGCAAATTACCTCTGAGAGGGAAGCAGAGGAAGAGGATATCAAGGACACATAAAGATTCTGAATATTAGTAGTGTTCATGTTTTGGGGTTGTACGTTAGGTTTACAGTTGTTTATTATGTTATGCTTTACAACTAGCTTTACATTATAGAATTCGGTATGTATTACATATGTTGTACTTAATGTATTATAAAAACAATAAAGGACAAATGGAATAATAAGCCAAAATCTAGGATGCTGATTTTGTAGATGTTTTTTGTGTGTCAAATATATTTTTTATACAAAGGCAGGACAAAGCGCACAGCAGCACAAACGTGGGGGTGGGGAAGTGAGAGCTGAGCATCTGTACCCTGTGTCCAGCCAGCGCCTCATGTGGCTCCAGTTATGGGGCTTTGAAGGATGATCGCTGGTTGTACCCTTTGTGCAAGTGGAGAATGGAGGTGAGAAGAGAAGAATTCTAGACTAATGTGCCCCGACGGAAGAGGACTGTTGGACACCTGACTTGGCATTTTGGAAGAATGGCAGTAGAACTGGAAGACTTTGTCGTGGAGGTTGAGAACAGGATGGCATCTGGAGAATCTGAAAAGAAGATGGAACTTGATTCTGGGACCGGAAAGAGGGAGAGCCAGTGGAAGGGCTGATGTGTGGAGTAAAGGAGACCAGCAGAGGGGGCCACATTGGGCAAAGCAAAGGAAGAGAGAGTTCAAGGCCTGGGTCAGGAGCCTGGTGCTGCCAGGAGTCCAGGAATGGAACTTACCTCATGAGTGACCCTACTAGAGCAGTTTGGGGGGCTGGGGGACCTGGGGCATGCTGTACTAGGTTGAAAGCAGTGGGAGGTGAGACAGGTTATTTGGTTGCCTTAAGAAGATGGAATGGGAAGGTAGAATTGAGAGAATGTTTAAGCTAGAAAAAGGCTTTTATGCTGGGGAGTAAGTACCAAATAAGAGAGTTGTGTTAAAGTTAGTTTAATTTCCAGAGGGACAAGACTTCGATCAATCACCAACGTTTTAAATCTGGAAATTATTCCAAAACCCACCCCTTTTCCCCCCTCCTCCCCAAATTTCATACCCAATTCATTCTCATGCCCAGATGGTTTAACCCACTAAATATCCCTGCCTGGTTAAGGGTCTCATAATTTCTCTTCTGGGCCCCTCTGCCACAATCTCTGGGTTAGTTCCTGGCCTCCTATAGCTGTAAGGGTAGATGCTCTGAACCGTAATGCCCACACCAGTCCTGCCTAAAGAAGTCCCTGCTACGGCCCTCGTTGTCTCAGATACACTGTGTGAAAAGCCCTCCGCATTCTGACCCTGCTCCTATGCTCCAGCAGTCCTAAACTGCTGCTGTTTCCCCACCTGTCCTGAAGGAAGTGTCTGCTTGAGTTGTCCTCTCCACCTGAAATTACCCCACCCCAACTCCACCCTTGGACTTTAGGAAAGCATCCCAGCCCTCCTCTCCCTCGTCTTCAGAACCAAGTGAAAATGACACCTCATCTTGTTTTCCTGATAGCTGCATGCGTATTTCACAGTGTTCTCACAATATCATACAGTGTGTTCCCATTAGACTCTGATGCTGAAGGGCAGGATTGAAACCTTGTTCGTCTGTGCCGTGTCTAAAATAGCACTTGGTCTATGGCAGGTGCTCAGTAAAGGCTGGCTTGGGTGAATCAACAAGCACTGTTGGGGCTTCCCCGGTGGTCCAGTGGGTAAGGACACCGCCTTGCAGTGCAAGGGGCGCCGGTTCGATCCCTGGCCTGGGAAGATCCCACGTGCCTTGGAGTGGCTGAACTGATGAGTCCAATTACCGAGCCGGAGCTCTGGAGTGCGTGCACCCAGAACCGGTGCTCTGTGATAACAGAGACCACCGCGATGGGAGGCCCACATGGGCCAGAGAACAAAGATGGATGAAACTAGATAAATGAAAGACCAATAGAAGTGGCCCGCCGCCCCCCCCCCCCACCCAAAAAAAGAAAATAAAAGATAAAAACAAGCACTGTTTCAGGGAACAGTGGTTTGTAAGGAGAGCACACTGTTAAGCTCCTTGAGGGCAGGGCCATGGCTCTGATGGCTCAGAGTTGCCAGAGCCTGCCATGTAGTTTGGTACATAGTTTTCTAAGTGAGCAGAGGGAAGAAATGATGATTCTTGCTCATACGGAGACTGGGAGATCAGAGCCCTAGCACCCTCCACACCCATCATAACACTCTTTTTCAAACTGCAGGTGAAGACAACACACTGGCAACCCTGCAGAAAAACCAGCTCTACGGCTTACTTGCAATAGATCAGCTCTACGTGTTGTCAGGTTACAGAACAGAGAGTATATTACAATTCCATATGTGTGTGTGTGTGTGTGTGTGTGTGTTAAGGAAATATATTCAGCGAACATGTCCACAAAACTTAATTTTTAAACTTATCTGGAGGATAAATTTGGGGAACTAAAGGTGAGCACCTCATGGTTTAGGTATTTCTCACTGCACTGTTTGAAATGTTTACAACAAAGATATATATTGTACATTAAGAAAGATTAACTTGGCAGCGAAATCCAACTTGAACTGAATGCTATTTTGAATAACCTGAATGAAAAAGTTAGCCTATAAGTGAATTAACCCCTAAAATCGGTATCATTTCTCAACTCTTGGTATATATATATATATATATATATATATTTTTTTTAAACCTTTATTTTACTTTAACTTTTACAGAGGTTTTTTTTTTTTTTAAAGATTTATTTATTTATTTATTTTGGGCGGGGGACAGGCTGGGGAGGGAGGGGAGCGGGCGGGCCACCTCTGTTGGTCTTTCATTTATCTATTTTTCATCCATCTTTGTTTTTTGGCCCATGTGGGCCTCCCATTGCAGTGGCCTCTATTGTCGCAGAGCTCAGACTCTGGGTGCATGCGCTCCAGAGCTCCAGCTCGGTAATTGGACACATGGGTCCAGCCGCTCCGCGGCACGTGGGATCTTCCCAGGCCAGGGATCAAACTGGCGCCCCTTGCACTGCAAGGCGGGGTCCTTACCCACTGGACCACCAGGGAAGCCCTTTTACAGAGTTTTGTTGTTTACAGATATGTATGACCTCAGGTTAGTCATATGTATATCCCCCCCCGTTCCCACCCCTCCTGACCATCACATAGCACCCCTGATTCATCCACTTTTCTCACAGTGCAATGACTATAGCTATTTTCTTCACGTATGATAGTATAGGCCTTCATGCTACTTCCTTTACGCCTCTTAATTCCATTTATATTCTTCCTTCTTCAAGTGTAACTTTCAAAGACATTTTTGCCTCGTCCCTTGCTTTGAAGTTACTGTATGCCTTTTGGGAATAGACAACCCACTGGCAACCCTGCAGAAAAACCAGCTCTACGGCTTACTTGCAATAGATCAGCTCTACGTGTTGTCAGGTTACAGAACAGAGAGTATATTACAATTCCATATGTGTGTGTGTGTGTGTGTGTGTGTGTTAAGGAAATATATTCAGCGAACATGTCCACAAAACTTAATTTTTAAACTTATCTGGAGGATAAATTTGGGGAACTAAAGGTGAGCACCTCATGGTTTAGGTATTTCTCACTGCACTGTTTGAAATGTTTACAACAAAGATATATATTGTACATTAAGAAAGATTAACTTGGCAGCGAAATCCAACTTGAACTGAATGCTATTTTGAATAACCTGAATGAAAAAGTTAGCCTATAAGTAAATTTAAACCCCCTAAAATCGGTATCATTTCTCAACTCTTGGTATATATATATATATATATATATATATTTTTTTTAAACCTTTATTTTACTTTAACTTTTACAGAGGTTTTTTTTTTTTTTAAAGATTTATTTATTTATTTATTTTGGGCGGGGGACAGGCTGGGGAGGGAGGGGAGCGGGCGGGCCACCTCTGTTGGTCTTTCATTTATCTATTTTTCATCCATCTTTGTTTTTTGGCCCATGTGGGCCTCCCATTGCAGTGGCCTCTATTGTCGCAGAGCTCAGACTCTGGGTGCATGCGCTCCAGAGCTCCAGCTCGGTAATTGGACACATGGGTCCAGCCGCTCCGCGGCACGTGGGATCTTCCCAGGCCAGGGATCAAACTGGCGCCCCTTGCACTGCAAGGCGGTGTCCTTACCCACTGGACCACTAGGGGAAGCCCTTTTACAGAGTTTTGTTGTTTACAGATATGCATGTTCCCAGATTAGTCATATGTATATCCCCCCCCTTCCCACCCCTCCTGACCATCACATAGCACCCCTGAATCATCCACTTTTCTCACAGAGCAATGACTATAGCTATTTTCTTCACTTATGATAGTACAGGCCTTCATGCTACTTCCTTTACGCCTCCTAATTCCATTTATATTCTTCCTTCTTCAAGTGTAACTTTCAAAGACATTTTTTGCCTCGTCCCTTGCTTTGAAGTACTGTAGCCTTTTGGAGACTCATAAAGCAAGAAATCTAATCTCTAGAATTGTTGTCCAGGAAGGGATCTTAGATTAAATGGTTTTTGAGAACCTCGAGAGTAGATATTCCATGAGATGGAAGAAACAAAAACCAGACAGACTCATGAGTGATATTTATCGTAGTTTCTGTCTTCTATAATGCAAATGGATAATGGCAACCTACAGAGTATGAAGCTTGCTGAGAAAAGGGTCTTAACTTTTTTACAATTCTGTTTGTTTTTTCACCCAGAGAGAGACCAGAATAAAGTGACGTTTCATTCCAGGTTATCTGAAAGAATTCCAATGCTTACTTATCTGTAATCATGAGACATTATCCTATTATAGAAAAGAAGAGGCTGGGACTTCCCTGGTAGTCCTGTGGTTGGGACTCTGTGCTTCCAATTCAGGGGTCATGGGTTCAGTCGCTGACTGGGGAACTCAGATTCAACATGCCACTTGGTGTGGCTAAAAAACAAGAAGAGGCATTTATTTTGTTTGTGTTTTTGATGAAAATATGTGAAATAGTGCTAAATATCGTTAATTAAAAATACTTTCGATCCGGGAAGACACGGAGACCAAGTGGCAGCAACTCAGACATCTGAGCTGCCACTGTTGAAAATGGGCCCACAAGACAGGTGTTTCCAAGGCTTTTGGCTACATTTGCATCTCATCTCAATCCATGCAGAATTTATGGATGGTCGTGTTGGAGATGGAAGACTGAGGGAAACTTGAAAGAGGCTAATGTTAATGAAGGTGAACTCTTCCCAGGGATTAAATTTTAGACACCTCAACCTAGAGGAGCAGTATATTTTATACAAATCTTTGATGATGGAAGATTGGCTGGAGAGATCTTAGCAAAAGTGAAGGAAGATGATACAGATGTGGAGGTTCCTACATACGATGGCCTCTTCTGGAGGATAATGAAAGGATTTCCTCCGCCTAGTGTAAAGTCTTCTCATGTAAAGTGTAGGATTGTTAGGTCCTAAAGAAAGATTGACTTCTTCCCAAGGAGGAATTGAAAGAAATCCAAGTGACAGAGGACCGGTATTGAAATCTAGAGCAGAGTAATATCACAAAACTATACTTATGCTTGACTCATAAAGCAAGAAATCTAATCTCTAGAATTGTTGTCCAGGAAGGATCTTAGATTAAATGGTTTTGAGAACCTCGAGAGTAGATATTCCATGAGATGGAAGAAACAAAACCAGACAGACTCATGAGTGATATTTATCGTAGTTTCTGTCTTCTATAATGCAAATGGATAATGGCAACCTACAGAGTATGAAGCTTGCTGAGAAAAGGGTCTTAACTTTTTTACAATTCTGTTTGTTTTTTCACCCAGAGAGAGACCAGAATAAAGTGACGTTTCATTCCAGGTTATCTGAAAGAATTCCAATGCTTACTTATCTGTAATCATGAGACATTATCCTATTATAGAAAAGAAGAGGCTGGGACTTCCCTGGTAGTCCTGTGGTTGGGACTCTGTGCTTCCAATTCAGGGGTCATGGGTTCAGTCGCTGACTGGGGAACTCAGATTCAACATGCCACTTGGTGTGGCTAAAAAACAAGAAGAGGCATTTATTTTGTTTGTGTTTTTGATGAAAATATGTGAAATAGTGCTAAATATCGTTAATTAAAAATACTTTCGATCCGGGAAGACACGGAGACCAAGTGGCAGCAACTCAGACATCTGAGCTGCCACTGTTGAAAATGGGCCCACAAGACAGGTGTTTCCAAGGCTTTTGGCTACATTTGCATCTCATCTCAATCCATGCAGAATTTATGGATGGTCGTGTTGGAGATGGAAGACTGAGGGAAACTTGAAAGAGGCTAATGTTAATGAAGGTGAACTCTTCCCAGGGATTAAATTTTAGACACCTCAACCTAGAGGAGCAGTATATTTTATACAAATCTTTGATGATGGAAGATTGGCTGGAGAGATCTTAGCAAAAGTGAAGGAAGATGATACAGATGTGGAGGTTCCTACATACGATGGCCTCTTCTGGAGGATAATGAAAGGATTTCCTCCGCCTAGTGTAAAGTCTTCTCATGTAAAGTGTAGGATTGTTAGGTCCTAAAGAAAGATTGACTTCTTCCCAAGGAGGAATTGAAAGAAATCCAAGTACTTGGTGACAGAGGACCGGTATTGAAATCTAGAGCAGAGTAATATCACAAAACTATACTTATGCTGAAATTTGTGTTAGTTTTGTATAGCTTGGCTTCTGAATATTGGTTGTATTTGAATAATGAATCTAAAAATCCAGATTTGCCTTTTCAGTTTAATTTACTTAAATGCGCATATACATGAATACACATGAGAACTTTGAAGTACATGAGAGAAAGGCAGGTTAATTTTAAAAGTATATATTGTACACTGAAGTCTGTAAAATTCATCCACCAAAAAATTCAGTGCACATTAAAATCATTGTCTTTATTTTAACTCTTTTTAGAATTAATTGTTATTAAGATATTAAACTCAGTGTATTTAGAATAAAACCATAAATATTATTGTTAAATTAGTGATAAGAGTCAAATGTAGCAGATTTATTTTAAAAAGGAAATGCATGTGTAGATCAGTCTCTCAAGTTTAGACCCCTTTTAAAAGGCACATGTTCTCATGGACAAACCCCACCCTCTGTCACACCTTCTCCCTGCAATGTGACTTACACTAGTTTTATGCATTATGACATTGTTTGGATGTGTATTGTTCTAAAATCAGGGGCAAATTCTTCAAGCTTATTTCATCTATACTGGTATAAAACCAGAATAGAGCTATAGGAATAAGATTATAAAACTAATAATTTTCAAGTTAAAGTAAAGGAAATGTACAAATGCTATATTCTATCATTTCTCAGAAAAGTCAGCTGTCCAAAGTTAGTTAAATCCTAAGGAACATCATTAACTATAAAGTATATTGCTCCAGAGCCCCTGCAGTTTTTTGATTAACATGCTAAACGTATTCCTAAGTGATATAACTAAAATGCCATTTTATATTTCAGAAATTTTTAAAAATTAAGTGTGATTGGTTTCATTTTTCAGTTGTGATACTTTGGCTTGGTGTTGTCATTTCAATAAATTCAAAATAATAAAAAAAATGTTTAGCCTGAAAGTATAGGCTGTTGTCTGACTCTTGAAATGAGCATATCAAGAAAATTTCAAAGTTTCCAATAAGGACATTCTTAGTGTCAAAAGCACTTGGTTATTTCAAAAATAACACCACTTTAAATGTATATATCTTTCTCTGCTTTGTTAGGATAATGGGGGCAGAATATCCCAAGAATCAGAGGTTATATAAAAATACTGCAAATAGACAGCAGACATAAATATCTACCAAATGCTTATCTTAAATTCTGGTCCAAAATGATCATTTGGAAATAGATTTATTGTGTTTAATTAGAGCAATTTCTTAAATCTGAACTAAATTGCTTTTAAGAGTTCTTTTTCTTTGTAAGCATTGTAAATGCTAATCAGTCCTGTTAATTTTTTTTACTGCATGTTATGTTGCAATAAAAACAAAGTAAAATGAACGAAAAATTAACACAAGTCTTTACTAAAAAGGTAGCAATTAGATTTGAGACATATCTCAATGGCTACCATCCAGTCATCTGATTTCTCCTAACATTGCTATGGGCAAGTACTAACAGATCCGCTTTAAAACTGTTGAGGAAGCTGAAGGACTAGCTTTGTCTTTAGCAGCTTGTTCTTAATTTGTAGGGTTCCATTTCCCTTCATTGTGCCTTCAAATTAATCAAGTTTTAAAGTTAGGAGTCAAATATTAATGAGTGGTTATCTCCTACCTCTCCCCTACATAATTTTTTTTTAAATTTTGGCCTCATTTATTGGTTTTCTATTTATTTAGTTTTCATCCATCCTTATTCTTTGGCCAGTGTGGGCCTCCCATCGCAGTGGCCTCTCTTGTTGCAGAGCACTGGCTTATATTGGGCACACTGGTCCAGCCGCTCCACGGCACGTGGGATCTTCCCGAGCCATGGATCAAACCGGTTCCCCTTGCACTGCAACGCAGACTCTTTACCCACTGGACCACCTAAATGATTGATTTGTTATATGACAGAAGGAAAGAGGTGGAGCATGTCTATATACAACTTTTTTTCTTCATGTATAACTTTTTGAATCCATTTCACTTGATGGAGGGAGGAGTTTGGGTAAAATTCTCTTTCATAGTTAGGAAAATGGTCAGTAAGGTGAAAACAACCTAAAAACCTAGTACTGCTTAACACTTTCCGTTATTACCCAACAGAGCGGATGAGACCCAAGAAAGACCCTGTGAAACTTGTACTCCATTGGCTACAAATGATCATCGTGGGGCAAACAGACTAAAACAAAGCTTTACCAGAAAGGTGGAGACTGGGTGGTATGGTACTTATTCTATTTGATAAGGTACTCATGGAACTCCTTCTTTGATCATTTGTAATAGTTAATACTGATATTGGCTGGAGTTTTTGACCTTCGCTGGTCAATAGAAATTGCTGGAAGCCAGACAAGAAATTCAGGCAAGGCTTTACTGGTGCCCCTGCAGAAGCAGTGAGGAGCAATAACAGTAACATGTAGTAGGTTCCCTTGCTCGCTGCCAGATGGGGGTGAGCTGTTTCTTTACATGGGGTGAGGGTAGAGATGTGTTCAGGGTCAGACCAGAGGAGTGGCCCAGGTGGTCTGCCCACCCCTGTGGTGGTTCTGAGTGCAGGGAGTTGGGTAACACCCTGCTTTTGCTCCCTGTTCTTGCTTCTGGCTCTTCAGAAATGGCTGGGTTTTTCGGTCGTTTTTATCTTATTGTCCATAATTTGCCCCAATTGCACATGCATGCAGTTATTTTTAGTCTCTTGTAGTTTCTTTGTATTCTATGGCTTGAGGAGATACTTGTCCAGCTGCAAGCACTGCAGTAAATGGTCCCAGGCCCTAACCCGTCTTAATGCCAGAGCCCAAATTTAGAAATTCTGCCAAACACATAGTAGAAAATTTAAATATTTGTTGAATGGATGAAATCATTCTAGAGAACTAAACACTAAGAAACCAGCTATGAAGTGAGAAAAGAGACAAAAACTGTATGATATCACATATATGAGGAATCTTAGGTCCAGTGGGTAAGGACGCCACCTTGCAGTGCAAGGGGCGCCAGTTCAATCCCTGGCCTGGGAGGATCCCACGTGCCGCGGAGCAGCTGGACCGATGTGTCCAATTACCGAGCTGGAGCTCTGGAGTGCATGCGCCCAGAGCCGGCGCTCTGTGACGACAGACGCCACCGTGATGGGAGGCCCACAGGAGCCAATGAGAGGCCCACAGGAGCCAAAGAACAAAGATGGATGAAAATAGAGAAAGACCAATAGAAGTGGCCCTCCCACTCCCCTCCCTCCCCAACCCGACTCCTGCCCAAAATAAATAAATAAATCTTAAAATAAAATAAAAGTGGAATCCTCCCCGCCCCCCAAAAGAACAACTTTTCAATAAAAACAGAGCAGGATGGTGATCATCAGGAACTGGGGCAGAAGTGAGGATGGGTGGGAATTGGGGAGATGTTTAAGGGTACGAATTTGTAACTAGTAAATAAGTTCTGGAGATCTAAGGCATGACATGGCAATTACAGTCAACCATACTCTATTATAAACTTAAGAGTTGCTAAGAGACTAAATCATAACAGTCCTCAACACAGAAATGATAAATGTGTGATGTGATAAAGGCATTAGCTCACTACCAAACTAATCGTATCACAGTATAGAAATGTAGCCAACCAACACATTGTACACCTTAAAGTTACACAGGATTGTATGTTAATTATATCTTAAAAAAAAAAAAAAAGCAACTGGCTCCACAGAGCTTTTCCAGTATCCAGAGACATGCTGCACATGTCCAATGCAAAGAAACAAGAGTGGAAAGCAAATCTGCTATTTCTATCAATGGGGCTTCCAAAGTCTACAGAGTTCTAAGTATTGCAATATTCCTGTGAGCATCTTCTTCATTATCCAAGACCCATGAGAATCCAGTTGCCCTTGATGCCTAGTAGCCAAATTTAACCCGTCTTAATGCCAGAGCCCAAATTTAGAAATTCTGCCAAACACATAGTAGAAAATTTAAATATTTGTTGAATGGATGAAATCATTCTAGAGAACTAAACACTAAGAAACCAGCTATGAAGTGAGAAAAGAGACAAAAACTGTATGATATCACATATATGAGGAATCTTAGGTCCAGTGGGTAAGGACGCCACCTTGCAGTGCAAGGGGCGCCAGTTCAATCCCTGGCCTGGGAGGATCCCACGTGCCGCGGAGCAGCTGGACCGATGTGTCCAATTACCGAGCTGGAGCTCTGGAGTGCATGCGCCCAGAGCCGGCGCTCTGTGACGACAGACGCCACCGTGATGGGAGGCCCACAGGAGCCAATGAGAGGCCCACAGGAGCCAAAGAACAAAGATGGATGAAAATAGAGAAAGACCAATAGAAGTGGCCCTCCCACTCCCCTCCCTCCCCAACCCGACTCCTGCCCAAAATAAATAAATAAATCTTAAAATAAAATAAAAGTGGAATCCTCCCCGCCCCCCAAAAGAACAACTTTTCAATAAAAACAGAGCAGGATGGTGATCATCAGGAACTGGGGCAGAAGTGAGGATGGGTGGGAATTGGGGAGATGTTTAAGGGTACGAATTTGTAACTAGTAAATAAGTTCTGGAGATCTAAGGCATGACATGGCAATTACAGTCAACCATACTCTATTATAAACTTAAGAGTTGCTAAGAGACTAAATCATAACAGTCCTCAACACAGAAATGATAAATGTGTGATGTGATAAAGGCATTAGCTCACTACCAAACTAATCGTATCACAGTATAGAAATGTAGCCAACCAACACATTGTACACCTTAAAGTTACACAGGATTGTATGTTAATTATATCTTAAAAAAAAAAAAAAAGCAACTGGCTCCACAGAGCTTTTCCAGTATCCAGAGACATGCTGCACATGTCCAATGCAAAGAAACAAGAGTGGAAAGCAAATCTGCTATTTCTATCAATGGGGCTTCCAAAGTCTACAGAGTTCTAAGTATTGCAATATTCCTGTGAGCATCTTCTTCATTATCCAAGACCCATGAGAATCCAGTGGTGCTTCAGTATTGAGTACATTTTATTGTGCGAATGACTGTATCCGAAGGCTGGCCATCCAAGGATGGTAGTGTGATTCCTTTCCTTTAAGTAGAAGGTAGGCGAAGAGCAATCCTTCCCTCGCCCGTTGTCAGATACCAAAGTATGTCTTCGTATGCTCTCATCCGTGGCAGAAGAGCCAAGCCTGACATAGTTTAAACTAGAGAGAAAAGTGCTGAAGTCAAGGAGGTTCACTGGGGTGAATGAAAAGATGTAGAAGATATGTGGTTACAAAACGAGAGTGTGTCATGACAAGGTGTCAGCACAGACCCTGGAAGCTGAAGGGGCTGGTGCCTGGCAGGGCTGAGTCACTCAGCACCACTGGCATTGAGGGGAAGGCAAAGGCTAATTTTAGATGGTTTGTATCGAATTCGCAGGAGGCTCTGACTTCAAAAAGCAGGGTAATTATTGGGTTTGATGAAGTGAAAAGTGAGGTTTGGCTTTAGATTTTGACTCACAAAGTGTGTGGTGGGAAGTGTTGAGATTTCTGGATGGTAGGAAGCAAGAATAAATTATACAAAGAGTCTGGTCACATAAGTGGCCAAAATTTGTGGGCATATTTGAGGGTAGGGAGCAGGTAGAAAAGTAGGAAAGAGTAATGGAGTCATTGCTCCATTTAAGGCAGAGAAATGTGGACAGAGTAGAAACGATTTAGAGGGACAAAGCCTGCCTTCTGTGGAAAGAAGGATGTGTTATTCTAGTTAGATGGGTATGTGGTTAGTCAACTTTTGATTTTATGAATACAGGCTACTTGGATGACTCAGGTAAAAATCTGAAAAATCTTGATTATTTTGTAGATTTAATTGGAACCTTGCTATCAGGGTCCTGCTAAGATTTGCTGTAATGGGAACATCTGCCTTGTAAACTTCTCTTCCCATGAGGGCAAACAATATTCATGTTGTTCAAGAGAGAAAATGCTGATTGTGCAAATTACCTCAGCTTTTGCTTTGACTGAGATCCCCAAGAGGGAAGATACTTTTATATGGCATTTGTGCCTTCATTCATATTCGTTCAGTCTATTTATTTATATGTTCATTTATCAAATATTTATTGGGCCAGGTTATGTTCTAAGGGCTAGGTATGTAATGAGTCAAATTCCCTGGCCTCCTGGAGAGTAACATTCTCCACCAAGTTTGAAAAAAGAAAGTGAAATCACTCAGTGGTGTCTGACTCTCAGCAACCCATGGACGAATTATGAAATTCTCCAGGCAAGAATACTGGAGTGGGTAGCCTTTCTCTTCTCTCGGGGATCTTCTCAATCCAGGGACTGAACCCAGGTTTTCTTGCATTGTAGGCAGATTCTTTACCGTCTGAGCCACAAGGGAAGCCCAAGAATACTGGAGTGGGTAGCTATTCCTTTCTCCAGGGGATCTTCCCAGAAACCAAGCCAGGGTTTTGTGTATTGCAGGCAGATTCTTTGTCAGCTGAGCTACAAGGGAATCCACTGAGTTTATAGCAAATTAAACCCCATCAGTACTTTGAATAATTTAAGCTTTTTTGTTTTTACTGGAATATAATTGCTTTACAATGTTGTGTTAGTTTCTGCTATACAACATCCTGAATCAGCCACATGTATACATGTATCCCCTCCCTCTTGAGCTTCCCTACCACCTCCATCTCCCTCCCCCCATCCCACCCCTCTAGATGTAACAGAGCAGAGGGCTGAGCTCCCTGTGTTACATAGCAACTTCCCACAACTATCTATTTTACATATGGTAATGTGTATGTTTCAGTGCTGCTCTCTCAGTGTGTCCTACCCACTCCTTTCTCTGCTATGTCTACAAGTCTGTTTTCTATGTCTGTGCCTCTATTCCTGCCTACAAATAGATCCACCATTACCATTTTTCTAAATTCCATATTTATGTGTGAATATATTTGTTTTTCTCTCTCTGTCCTAGGTTTATCCACATCACTTCAACTAACTCAATTTCATTCCTTTGTGGCTGAGTAAGGTGTGGTATATATCATTTAGGTGTTGAGCACCCTGCACTGCAGATCCAAAAGCAGAGGAGGCATCTTCTGGTCTTCCAAATGTGTTATTTTTAGGAATATTCATCACCCACATTTTTTTGTTTGTTTTTAAATTTTTTTATTGGGATACAGTTGCTTTACAATGTGTTAGTTTCTGCTGCACAGTAAAGCGAATCAGCTATATGTTTACATATATCCCCTCTTTTTTGGATTTCCTTCCCATTTAAGTCATCAGAGGATTGAGTAGAGTTCCCTGAGCTGTATAGTAGACTCTCATTAGTTATCTATTTTATACATGTATCAATAGTGTGTGTATGTCAGTCCCAGTCTCCCAACTCATCCCTCCCCTTTATTCCCCATAGTTTCTATACATTTGTTCTCTATGTCTTTGTCTCTATTTCTGCTTTGCAAATAGGTTCATCTGTACTATTTTTCTGCATTCCACATATACACAATATTATATGTCATTTGCTTTTCTCTTTTTATTTTTTTAAAGATTTATTTATTTATTTACTTTTTGGGCGGGGGTCGGGTTGGGGAGGGAGGGGAGCGGGCGGGCCACTTCTATTGGTCTTTCATTTGTCTATTTTCGTCCTTCTTTTGTTCTTTTGGCTCCTGTGGGCTTCCCATCGCGGTGGTGTCTGTCATTGCAGAGCGCCAGCTCTGACCTCATGCGCTCCAGAGCTCCGGCTCAGTGGTTGGACACATCGGTCCAGCCGCTCCGCGGCACGTGGGATCTTCCCAGGCCAGGGATCGAACTGGCGCCCCTTGCACTGCAAGGCGGTGTCCTTACCCACTGGACCACCAGGGGAAGCCCTGTTTTTCTCTTTATTATTTCACTCTGTCTGATAATCTCTAGGTCCCTCCATGTCTCTGTAACCTGTGTTTCTAATTGGCCTCTTTGCCAAGATTTGACTATAGTTTCTGAGTGCAACTCCCAGCAATTAGGGAACTGTAACCTTTATTACACTCCTTCACCCTAACCACCTCCAGTTTTAGGCTTCATCAAGCAAGCCTAGGTTCATTTCTTCTTGCTTAACTCAGGCTGAAATAAGTACGCTGTGTGCGACTATGGAAAAACGTACAATGCCCTGGGGACAGAACTCTTTCTGAACATTAATCTTACTGCTATGCCAGAATCAGGTTAGAGATGTGTGGGTGTGTGTGGATACGTGTGCGTATAAGCACCACTCCATCTTACAAAGAAAGATCTGGAATTAACAGTGAACATACACACAGCTCAGTGTTGCTTTGTGAATAAAAATCCAGCAACTTCTCTCAAGGTTGATGTGGTATGTTAGTCACTCAATCGTGTTCAGCTCTTTGAGATCACATGGGCTGTTGCCCACCAGGCTCTTCTGCCCATAGAATTCTCCAGGCAAGGATACTGGAGTGGGTAGCCATTCCCTTCTCCAGGGGCTCTTCCTGATCCTGGAATTGAACCCAGTCTCCTACATTGCAGGCAGATTTTTTTTTTTACTATCTGAGACACCGGGGAAGTCCATTGCCAAGGCTTCCTCCTCCTCATCTGATCATGGGTTTGGGGGAACAAAAGTGCTCAGATATTTCCCCGGCAGATGAGCAAGCTGCAATGCTCATGAGTAGTTACTGATGAACATCTGCCTTCCAAAGGGAAAGCATTTATTCAACAAATCGCTCTTTAGAGATTTATAGGTACGCCTTGTCTTCCTACCATCACCCTAAATCACGATTCCCTTCTTTGTTCCCTCTGTTTTTCTTTTCTAAAAATTTGCTTTCTGAGCCTTGGTGCACCAGAGTCAGTCATTTCATGGGAACATAAATTTGTAAAGGTCCACTCTTACTTTAAAACATTATTTCTGTTCAGTCATTCTAGGATATTTATGGTGAGTAAAATCAACTGAAGAACCCTGGTTTATCAGATTAAACCCCTGTGCCCTCACATGCCTGGTAGAGATAAATGCCTCTTATCACCAACCAACCACTAAATAGTCCCTTGTTGGTGCTGAGGCAGTCCAAACGTGAGTTGGAAAAGAATTTCCAGACACAGCGTTTCAGAAGGGAGTGAGTGTATTAAGAACAAGGAGCAGAGATCCTGTGGCCACTGCAAGCACAGCAGGCCGACCTCTGACAGACCAGAGGGAGTTGACACATTTCGTGGGTGAGTAGCCAATTTTTATAGCCTCAGGACAAAATTCCTGCTGGAAGATTGGCATTAAGTGTTTGGTTAGGGTGCTATAGGGTGACTACCAGGGTGAGAATTTTTGCCTCATTTGGGATAAGGAAGCCTGCTGGTGATGGTCAGGGAGGGTTTTGGCAATGGTTACAAAGGGACTTAGCCCTAGAGGTTACCTTATTTCTGGACTCCACTTCTGTGGCCTTGGGGCAGCACTCAGCAGTTACCACTACTTCAATCTGAGGATCTTGGTTCTTCCTCTGTCGTGTGTGTGGCATTTCTGAGGGTATATAGTATCACTTGGTAACAGCTTCTATCATAGGGTGTATGTTTTATCTCTCAGATTCTACTGTAGGCTATTGAAAAGGGCAAGAACCATCTCTTCTGCTTTCTTTGTGTGTTTCAAAACTTTGAAGAGTTTGAGGACAGCAGATGGTACTTCTCTGTTAATGAACCGTCTGGCCAGTGATGAACAGTTTTGTCTCTCAGTGGACAAGTGTGTGACTAGCTGTCATGTAAGTTCTGTGCTCTTCACCAGTGCCTCCCCCACCCCCGTGCCTCCAACAGTCGCTAGCTGGGTGACCTTGGACGACTTACACAGCCTCTGTAGGCTGCAACTTCTCTGTCCTTGTAGGATGACCATGATACTGACCCTCACCTGGCAGACTAGAACAGGAGCCAGGATGAAGTCCTCCACAGAAGGCACAAGGCATGTGCTGGATCTAACACAAAGAAATCTTCCTTAACCAAAGAATGATAAGGAAGACCCTTGAGAGACTTTAGATTTATGATACCACATCAAACAAACCTCATTTATAGACAACTTTTAACCAAAAAGAAACATAATCTTGGTGACACTTTTCCAGAAGAAGTTGTAAATATCATGGATGAACCAACTGGGTGCGACTTAAACCCCTGTGCCCTCACATGCCTGGTAGAGATAAATGCCTCTTATCACCAACCAACCACTAAATAGTCCCTTGTTGGTGCTGAGGCAGTCCAAACGTGAGTTGGAAAAGAATTTCCAGACACAGCGTTTCAGAAGGGAGTGAGTGTATTAAGAACAAGGAGCAGAGATCCTGTGGCCACTGCAAGCACAGCAGGCCGACCTCTGACAGACCAGAGGGAGTTGACACATTTCGTGGGTGAGTAGCCAATTTTTATAGCCTCAGGACAAAATTCCTGCTGGAAGATTGGCATTAAGTGTTTGGTTAGGGTGCTATAGGGTGACTACCAGGGTGAGAATTTTTGCCTCATTTGGGATAAGGAAGCCTGCTGGTGATGGTCAGGGAGGGTTTTGGCAATGGTTACAAAGGGACTTAGCCCTAGAGGTTACCTTATTTCTGGACTCCACTTCTGTGGCCTTGGGGCAGCACTCAGCAGTTACCACTACTTCAATCTGAGGATCTTGGTTCTTCCTCTGTCGTGTGTGTGGCATTTCTGAGGGTATATAGTATCACTTGGTAACAGCTTCTATCATAGGGTGTATGTTTTATCTCTCAGATTCTACTGTAGGCTATTGAAAAGGGCAAGAACCATCTCTTCTGCTTTCTTTGTGTGTTTCAAAACTTTGAAGAGTTTGAGGACAGCAGATGGTACTTCTCTGTTAATGAACCGTCTGGCCAGTGATGAACAGTTTTGTCTCTCAGTGGACAAGTGTGTGACTAGCTGTCATGTAAGTTCTGTGCTCTTCACCAGTGCCTCCCCCACCCCCGTGCCTCCAACAGTCGCTAGCTGGGTGACCTTGGACGACTTACACAGCCTCTGTAGGCTGCAACTTCTCTGTCCTTGTAGGATGACCATGATACTGACCCTCACCTGGCAGACTAGAACAGGAGCCAGGATGAAGTCCTCCACAGAAGGCACAAGGCATGTGCTGGATCTAACACAAAGAAATCTTCCTTAACCAAAGAATGATAAGGAAGACCCTTGAGAGACTTTAGATTTATGATACCACATCAAACAAACCTCATTTATAGACAATGTGTGTGAATCTAGTTATGAATGCTAGAGGCACAAGGGAAGTTCAGAGACAAGAAACATAATCTTGGTGACACTAGGAATTTGCCAGAAGAAGTTGTAAATATCATGGATGAACCAACTGGGTGCCGACCAAAGCCATTGTGGCTTAAGAGACAGTGATTTGGATTTTGTCAAGAATCTTATCAAATGTGGTCTCATATTTTTGTACATTAATCTTCTCTTTATTGAAATTTTATTTTAATTTTGACCAGTTGAATCCTGAACAGATATGTGGGAAACTTGTTTTGGTTCTACAATTATAGACAATATTCCTGTTATAGGATTGAATTTTACAAATGGATTATTCTAGTCATGAGGAGAATTATACTAGACATGATGGGGAGGTTAGTGAAATCCATCCCACACCTGGAAAGACACCTCAAATCCACTAAACTATGTTTGTATTATTTAAAGTCCATGTAAGAATAGGTGGGGTTTATTATTACTTTTTGGCCGTGCTGCACAGCATATGAGATCTTAGTTTCCCGTGTTAGAAGCATGGAGCCTTAGCCACTGCACCACCAGGGGAGTCAAAAAGTAGGTAGCATTTTTTCATTATAAAAGTTGTTCATTCATACATATCTGTAAACAACAAAACTGTAAAAGTTAAAAGTAAAATAAAAGTTTTTTTTTTTAAAATTGTTCATTGCAAGAAGCTTACAGACTATATAAAATATGCAGAGAACAATTCATATTCTGTAATCCCCACTGAGCTACTACTGTTTTATTATATTTCTTTCCATTGTCTTTACTTCTTCCTTTCCTTCTGTCCATCCATGTGTGGGTAAGTTAAATAATGGAACCCCAAAACATCCATGTTCTAGTCCCCAGCACCTGTGAATGTTACCTTATATAACCAGAAATGGGAGTAAGAGCCTTGAACTGGAGATACTATTCTGGATAATCCAATGGGGCCTATATGCAATCATATGTGTCCTTAGAAGAGAGACGGAGGCGAAGATCTGACACAGAAGACAAAGGCAGAGTCACCACTAAAACAAGTCACTGTGCCACTGGCTTTGAGGACAGAGGAAAGGGCCACGAGCCAAGAATGGGGGAAGCCTCCAGAAGCTGCAAAAGCAAGGAAATGGATTCTTTTCAGAGCCTCTGCAGGAAAGATGTCTCTGCTGACATCTTGATTCTGGCCCAGTGATACTGACTTCTGGCCCACAGAATAAACATGTGTTGTTTAAGCCACCTAGTTCATGGTTATTATTGCAGTGAGGGGAAATGAATACACCATGAATGCATCAATTTTTGTCTGTTAACCTACTTACCACACATCTTTTTAAATATGACTTGAAAGTGAAGTGAAAATGTTGTTCAGCTGTGTCTGACTCTTTGCGATCCCATGAACTATAGCCCACCAAGCTCCTCTGTTCATGGAATTCTCTAGGCAAGAATTCTGAAGTGGATTGCCATTTCCTCCTCCAGGGGATCTTCCCAAACCAGAGATCAAACCCTGGTCTTCCGCATTGTGGGCAGATTCTTTACTACCTGAGCCATCAGGAAAGCCCCTGTGTATATAATACACATACAAATATTGTATATATCCCTATACCATTTTTTAAAATTTTGTTAAAACATGTATAACATTTAAGTGTACCATTTAAATCATTTTTAGTTGCACAGCTCTGTGGCACTAAGTGTATTCACATTGTTGTATAACCGTCATTACCATCATTTTCAGAGATGTTTTATCTTCCCCAGCCGACACTCCTCATTTCCTCTCCTTCTACTCCCGGCCCTTGGCAATCACGGCTCACTTTCTGTTTCTGTGAATCTGGGTTCTCTGGGTACTTCATATATTTGGAATCATACAGGATTTGTCCCATTGTGACTAATTTCACTTAATGTCTAGAAGGTTTGTCCATGTTGTAGCATGTGTCAGAATTTCCTTCCCTTTTAAAGCAGAATAATATTCCATTTGGTATAAATATACCAAATTTTGTATGTCCATTCATTAATTGATAAGAGATGTGGGTTTCTTCCACCTTTGGGCTGTATAGAATAACGCTA
This sequence comes from Tragulus kanchil, assembly GCA_022376925.1. NCBI lineage: Eukaryota > Metazoa > Chordata > Mammalia > Artiodactyla > Tragulidae > Tragulus > Tragulus kanchil. The sequence continues at coordinate 97,990,648 of JAIOJX010000005.1, read as the reverse complement.
CTATGAGCATGGGTGTACAAATATCTGATTGGATCCCTGCTTTCATTTCCTTCTGTTGTACAACCAGCAGTAGAATTGCTGAGTCATTTGGTAAGTCTATGTTTAATTTTTTGAGAAATTTCCATACCGTTTTCCACAGCAGCTGTGTTCCATATTGCATTATCACCTCTGGTGCACAAGGGCTCCAGTTTCGTGCCAACACCTGTTAATTTCATTTTTGATAATAGCCATTCTAATGGGTATAGACTGGTGTTTCATCGTGGTTTATACATATCTATTTTTATATTATTTTTTCCGCCTGTTTTAAGTCAGTCTTCCAAGATTTTTTTAAGCCTATGTAAGAAACTGTTCCTCCTTGTGGAACATTGGGCTCTTGCTAACTTTTTACCCTGTGTTACAAAAGTATGAGCATAAATGCACACTACACCTCTGTCCACATCTCTTAGAAAGTCCTAAGAATGAATTATGCAAAATTACATTGAAAACTATTGGTGTGTTTAACCAAATTGCTTTCCAAAAGGCTGTTCTGATCCGTGGACTGTGAGAGTGCTAAGTAGCACATTTGTAAACCTATTTTTTTCCTCAGGTGCAGCGTATGTTTAAAATATGGATGAGAATACCTGTGAACTTGAACATCCATAGGAGCAGAATCCACTTGCTTCTTTGGTGCAAAAAGTCTCATTTGTCAATGTTGGATTAGATTGTTGGTTTTAAAGACAATTGAGGGACTTCCCTGGTGGTCTGGTGGTTAAGAATTGCCTTGCAATGCAGGGAATGTGAGTTTGATCCCTGATTGGGGAACTAAGATCCCACATGTTGCGAGCAAATAAGCAACAACTGAAGCCAGCGTGCCACAAGGAAATGTGCCACATGATATAATGTGGTTCCTGCGTGCTGAAACTAAGACCTGATGCAGCCAAACAAATAAATATACTTTAAAAAATATATATTTATTTGGCTGTTCAGGGTCTTAGTTACAGTGTGAGGGATCTTTTAGTTGCAGCATGGGGGATCTAACCTAGGCCCTCTGCATGGGGATCACAGAATCTTAGCCACTGAACCACCAGGAAAGTCCCTACATACTATCTTTGAAAAAGACAGTTAGACTTGCTTTTCCTTTAGATTCTCAAGAGACAAAACTTACATAAAAACAAAAAGAGGAGTTTGCTGGAAGGAAAAAATAATTTGCCAGCAACTCATGAGATCTGGTCTCTCTCAGTCACTAAAAAGTCATGTGACTTTAGTAAGTCATTTAAAATTTGGGAGTTTCAGATGATCCAGCCATTTCTAAGTCATTTGTAAGTTTGAGAAAGCTCCAGGAGATGGTGAAGGACAGGGAAGCCTGGGGTGCTGCAGTCCATGGGGTCACAAAGAGTCAGACATGATTGAACTGACTGAAGTGGCTTCAGTCTCCAGATTTTCTCATGTGTCATATAATTAAAGATTGTGAATTCATGTTTGGTAGTTTTATCTGCTGGAACCTTGTAGGCTTGAATTAAAGGTGTGTCCCTCTATAGATTTCTTTCTTACATGCACACCAGGGTATAATAGCCTGAGATGGCTTTTTATATAAATGTTTCAATGTGGGCATTTCCAGACCACAAAGGCAGTACAAATTTAAACACAAGAGAGAAAAGGTCTATGGTTAGAACTGTCAGAGTAGTATTGATTTTAAAGACAAGTAGACTCAAACCACAGAAGAAAATCAGAAAGACATCTAGTTACATCATTTTACTGATGTATTATTCTTTAATTTGTTTCATTCTTTGTTGCACTGGGTCTTTGTTGTTGCTTGAGGGCTTTCTCTAGTTGTGGCGAGTTGGGGCTACTTTCTGGTTGTGGGGGCTTTTCTTTGCAGTGACTTCTCTTGTGGAGCTTAGGCTTTGGAGCACATGGGCTTCAGTAGTTCTGGCACGTGGGCTCAGTAGTTGTGGCTTACAAACTTAGTTGCCACGTGGCATGTGGGATTTTCCCAGAGCAGGGGTCAAACCTTGTCCCCTGCATTGGCAGGCAGATTCTCAACCACTGGACCACTGAGGAAGTCCTGATGTGTTATTATTATTATTATTATTTTTTTTGGCTGCATTAGGTCTCAGTTACAGCATGTGGGCTGTAGTTTCCTGACCAGGGATCAAACCTGGGCCACCTGCATTGGAAGCACAGAGTCTTAGCCACTGGACCACCAGGGAATTCCCCCCTGATGTGTTTTTTTTTAATTCACACTTTCATTGAGGTTGTCAGTTATATGTCAACAAATTGGACAACTCATAAGAAATAGATAAGTTCCTAGAAACATACTCTTCCAAGACTGAATCAGGAAGAAATACTCTGAACAGACCAATTACTGGTATTGAAATTGAATTGGTAATTTAAAAAACTCCCACCAAATAAAATCCAGAATCAAATGGTTTCACAGTGTAATTTTACCAAATGTATAAAGAAGAGTTAATACCTATCCTTCTCAAACTATTTCCAAAACAGGAAGGCTGGGGTGCTGCAGTCCATGGGGTCACAAAGAGTCAGACATGATTGAACTGACTGAAGTGGCTTCAGTCTCCAGATTTTCTCATGTGTCATATAATTAAAGATTGTGAATTCATGTTTGGTAGTTTTATCTGCTGGAACCTTGTAGGCTTGAATTAAAGGTGTGTCCCTCTATAGATTTCTTTCTTACATGCACACCAGGGTATAATAGCCTGAGATGGCTTTTTATATAAATGTTTCAATGTGGGCATTTCCAGACCACAAAGGCAGTACAAATTTAAACACAAGAGAGAAAAGGTCTATGGTTAGAACTGTCAGAGTAGTATTGATTTTAAAGACAAGTAGACTCAAACCACAGAAGAAAATCAGAAAGACATCTAGTTACATCATTTTACTGATGTATTATTCTTTAATTTGTTTCATTCTTTGTTGCACTGGGTCTTTGTTGTTGCTTGAGGGCTTTCTCTAGTTGTGGCGAGTTGGGGCTACTTTCTGGTTGTGGGGGCTTTTCTTTGCAGTGACTTCTCTTGTGGAGCTTAGGCTTTGGAGCACATGGGCTTCAGTAGTTCTGGCACGTGGGCTCAGTAGTTGTGGCTTACAAACTTAGTTGCCACGTGGCATGTGGGATTTTCCCAGAGCAGGGGTCAAACCTTGTCCCCTGCATTGGCAGGCAGATTCTCAACCACTGGACCACTGAGGAAGTCCTGATGTGTTATTATTATTATTATTATTTTTATTTGGCTGCATTAGGTCTCAGTTACAGCATGTGGGCTGTAGTTTCCTGACCAGGGATCAAACCTGGGCCACCTGCATTGGAAGCACAGAGTCTTAGCCACTGGACCACCAGGGAATTCCCCCCTGATGTGTTTTTTTTTAATTCACACTTTCATTGAGGTTGTCAGTTATATGTCAACAAATTGGACAACTCATAAGAAATAGATAAGTTCCTAGAAACATACTCTTCCAAGACTGAATCAGGAAGAAATACTCTGAACAGACCAATTACTGGTATTGAAATTGAATTGGTAATTTAAAAAACTCCCACCAAATAAAATCCAGAATCAAATGGTTTCACAGTGTAATTTTACCAAATGTATAAAGAAGAGTTAATACCTATCCTTCTCAAACTATTTCAAGAAAATTATAGAGGAAGGAACACTCAAAACTTTATTCTACAAGATCCCCATTACCCTGATACCAAAACAAGACAAAGAAACTACAAAAGAAGAAAATTACAGGCCAATATCTCTGATGAATATACCTGCAAATGGCCTCAACAAAATGTTAGCAAACTGAATTCAACAATATATTAAAGGGATCAAAGTATAATCAAGTAGGATTCATTCCAAGGATGCAAGGACTACTCAAATCTGCAAATCAATGAATGTGATATAGCATATTAACAAAACAAAGAATAAAAATTACATGATCCGGGCTTCCCTGGTGGTCCAGTGGGTAAGGACACTGCCTTGCAGTGCAAGGGGCGCCGGTTCCATCCCTGGCCTGGGAAGATCCCACGTGCCACAGAGCGGCTGGACCTATGTGTCCAATTACCAAGCCGGAGCTCTGGAGCGCATGCGCCCAGAGCCAGTGCTCTGCGACAACAGAGGCCACTGCGATCGGAGGCCCACAGGAGCCAAAGCACAAAGACGGATGAAAATAGAGAAATGAAAGACCAATAGAAGTGGCCCGCCCACCCCCTCCCTCCCCAACAACAACAACAACAAAAATTACATGATCCTCTCAATCACCATGGAAAGAGCTCTGACAAAAATAAACACCCATTCATTATAAAAGCTCTCTACAAAATTGGTATAGAGGACATATATCTCAACAGAATAAAGACCATTTATGACACACCCACAGTCAGTATTATACTCAATGATAAAAAGCAAATCTTTTCCTCTAAAACCAAGAACAAGTCAAGGGGGATCACCTTTACCACTTCTAGTTAACATAGTAGTGGAAGTCCTAGCCATAGAAATCAAACCCCCCCCCCCCCCAAAATGCATCCAAATTGGAAGAGAAGTAAAACTATCACTATTTGTGGATACTATATATAGAAAGGGCTTTCCTGGTGGCTTAGTGGTAAAGAGTCTGCCTGCTAATGCAGGAGACATGGGTTTGATCCTTGGGTGGTGTAGATCCTCTGGAGAAAGAAATGGCAACCTTCTCCAATGAGTCATCTCTTTGCATCAGGTGGCCCAAATATTGGAGCTTCAGTTTCAGCATCAGTTCTTCCAATAAATATTCAGGGTTGATTTCCTTTAGGATTGACTGGTTTGATCTCCTTGCTGTCAAGGGGACTCTCAAGAGTTTTCTCCAGCACCACAGTTTGAAAGCATTAATTTTTCTGTGCTCAGCCTTCTTTATGATTCAACTTTCACATCCATACATGACTACTGGGAAAATCATAGCTTTGACTAGATGGGCCTTTGTCAGCAAAGTGATGTCTCTGCTTTTTAATACACTATCTAGGTTTATCTTGTTCCTTCCAAGGAGCACATTTCTTTTAATTTCCTGGATGCAATCATGGTCTACAGTGATTTTGATGTCCAAGAAAATAAAATCTGCTTTTTCCATTTTTTTCCCCTTCTATTTGCAATGAAGTGATGGGACCAAATGCTATAATCTTGGTTATTTAAACACTGAATTTCAAGAGAAGCCAGCTTTTTCATCCTCAAGAGATTCTTTTGTTCCTCCTCACTTTCTGCCTTTAAAGTGATACCATCTGCATATCTCGAGTTTGTTGATATTTCTCCTGCCAATCTTGATTCCAGCCTGTGATTCATTCAGCCAGCATTTCACATAATGTACTCTGCATATAAGTTAAATAAGCAAGATGACAAGATACAGCCTTGAGGTACTTCTTTCCCAATTTTTAACCGTCTGTTGTTTCATGTCCAGTTCTAACTGTTGCTTCTTGACCTGCATACAGGTTTCTCGGGAGGTAGGTAAGATGGTCTGCTATTCCCATCTCTTTAAGAATTTTCTACAGTTTGTTGTGATCCACACAGTCAAAGACTTTAGCATAGTCAATGAAACAGATGTTTTTCTGGCACTCTCTTGCTTTCTCTGTGATCCATTTCCTGGAGAAGAAAATGGCAGCCCTTTCCAGTATTCTTGCCTGAGCCCCATTGTCAGTATGAAAAGGTGAAAAAATCCATGTACATATGTCAATTAATCTACAACAAAAGGGGCAAAAGTATGCAATGAGGAAATGACAGTTTTTTCAACAGGTGGTATTGGGAAAACTGGGCAACTACATGTAAAAGAAATTAGAATATTTTCTCACATTATATACAAAAATAAATTTAAAATGGACTAAAGAACAAAATGTAAAGTAGAAAGCACAAAGCTCCTATAAATAGGCATAGGTAGTACAGTCATTTATGTAAGTCTTATTTAGCAATTTTTTTTTGGATATGTCTCCTCAAGCAAGAGAAACAAAAGCAAAAATAAATAAATGGAACCCTAAACTTCAAATTTGCTTTTGCACGGTGGAGGAAGCCACCAACAAAATAAAAGACAGCATACTAAATGGGAGAAAATATTGGCAAATGATATATTGGATAAGAAATTAATAGTATCTAAAATTTATAAAAAGTTCAAACAACTCAATATCAAAAAACAAACCAATTAAAAAATGGGCAGAAGACTTGAATAGACATTTTCCAAGGAAGACATAAAAATGGACGATAGAGGCACCTAAAAAAGGTGCTAAATATCATGAATCATCAGGGAAATCAAAAACACAGTGAGATAGCACTTTGTGCTGTTGGAATGCCTATCATCAAAAAAGACAATGAATGTTGGCAAAGCTGTGGTGCAAAGGGAACCTGAGTACACTCGGAGAGGGGATGAAAATAGGCATTGCCACTGTGGAAAAATGTGGAGGTTCCTCAAAAAACTAAAAATAAATCTTACAAATCTTTGGAAGGAAAATATTTCTCCTGCCAATCTTGATAGTGTGATTCTTCAATTCCAAAACCATAAGTTAAATAAGCAAGATGACAAGATACAGCCTTGAGGTACTTCTTTCCCAATTTTTAACCGTCTGTTGTTTCATGTCCAGTTCTAACTGTTGCTTCTTGACCTGCATACAGGTTTCTCGGGAGGTAGGTAAGATGGTCTGCTATTCCCATCTCTTTAAGAATTTTCTACAGTTTGTTGTGATCCACACAGTCAAAGACTTTAGCATAGTCAATGAAACAGATGTTTTTCTGGCACTCTCTTGCTTTCTCTGTGATCCATTTCCTGGAGAAGAAAATGGCAGCCCTTTCCAGTATTCTTGCCTGAGCCCCATTGTCAGTATGAAAAGGTGAAAAAATCCATGTACATATGTCAATTAATCTACAACAAAAGGGGCAAAAGTATGCAATGAGGAAATGACAGTTTTTTCAACAGGTGGTATTGGGAAAACTGGGCAACTACATGTAAAAGAAATTAGAATATTTTCTCACATTATATACAAAAATAAATTTAAAATGGACTAAAGAACAAAATGTAAAGTAGAAAGCACAAAGCTCCTATAAATAGGCATAGGTAGTACAGTCATTTATGTAAGTCTTATTTAGCAATTTTTTTTTGGATATGTCTCCTCAAGCAAGAGAAACAAAAGCAAAAATAAATAAATGGAACCCTAAACTTCAAATTTGCTTTTGCACGGTGGAGGAAGCCACCAACAAAATAAAAGACAGCATACTAAATGGGAGAAAATATTGGCAAATGATATATTGGATAAGAAATTAATAGTATCTAAAATTTATAAAAAGTTCAAACAACTCAATATCAAAAAACAAACCAATTAAAAAATGGGCAGAAGACTTGAATAGACATTTTCCAAGGAAGACATAAAAATGGACGATAGAGGCACCTAAAAAAGGTGCTAAATATCATGAATCATCAGGGAAATCAAAAACACAGTGAGATAGCACTTTGTGCTGTTGGAATGCCTATCATCAAAAAAGACAATGAATGTTGGCAAAGCTGTGGTGCAAAGGGAACCTGAGTACACTCGGAGAGGGGATGAAAATAGGCATTGCCACTGTGGAAAAATGTGGAGGTTCCTCAAAAAACTAAAAATAAATCTAAAATATGATCCAAAAGTCTCATTTCTGAGTATTTAGCCAAAGGAGAGAAAATAATTATCTTGAAGAAATACACTACCCCCATGTTTTTGTGTTTATTGCAGTGTTATTAACAATAGCCAAAGTATGGAAACAACTCAAGTGTCTGTTGATCTAAGAGTGAATAAAGTCCACACACACACTGGAATATTATTCATCCATACAAAGAAGGAAATCCTGCCATTTGCAGCAAAATAGAAAACTTGTGCTTAGTGAAATAAGCCAGACAGAGAAAGACAAATATTATATGGTATCATTTAGTGGAATGTAAAAAAAAAAAAAGATCAGGCTTGTAGGAACAGGGTAGACTGGTGGTTGCTAGGGGCTCAGAAGTGGGGAGGAAGTGGGTAAATTGTATTTGTCAATTGCACCTCAGTAAAACTGAAAGAAAATTACTTTTGTTGATAAAATACATGGTTCTCACTATTGGAGAAAGCAGTTACAAATACGGAAAAGAGGCATAACCATCGCCAAAGCTGGCACCCTCTGGTGTCTCTTTTTAATCTGAAATTTTAAAAACATCCCAGCATTAGAAAACATTTTGGATAAATGAGAGTTCATTGTACAATTAATCAGAATCTTGATAGTTACATCTTTGGATATATTTTGATTCTTTTTTTTTTTTTTGATTTGCTACTTGCTTTTTTTTTTCCTCTTTAATTTTTTAAAATATTTTTACAGAATTTTGTTGCTCACATACATGTGTGTTCCCAGATCAGTCATATGCATATCCTTACACTGTCATATGTGAAAAAGATAGCTATTGTCGTTGCGCTGTGGGAATGGGGGATCCTACAGGGGCTCTGTGTGACGGCCTGGAGGGGTGGGATGGGGAGGACTGGGAGGGGGTAGGAGAGGGGATGGGGACAGGGATATGCATAGATTTTGATTCTTGCTTAGCATTACTGTAAGACTGTAACCCAGGTATCTAATAGGTTTTGCTTTGCTTTAGTTTTCAAAGAAAATACCTTTTAAAAATTCTCTCCTACAAAAAGAAACAGTAATTTTCAAAATACGTGCACGCAACAAGAGGAATTTTCTGTCAGAAGTAGACACAGTCCTTGGTGAAGGCTGAATTGTCTGGTGTTTCCACTTTAAGCCTCTTAGCTACATTTCTGTTTCTGTAGAGCAAGAGCAGTTTCCAGAAAAGTAATTTTTCTTCCTTTGTAGAAACTTCTTTATCTGGCAGAAAATGGTAACTCATCAAACCTGCAGCTGAAGGCAACTCTTCAGCTCTTAGTCAATATGATCAACAGTAAGCATCTATCAAATGAAGGATTGGGAGTGATAACCTTACAAAATCCTGCTAGGCAACTTGTTATTGATTCTGTGCTCAGCCTGATGGATGGAGGTGCAAAGGCAACAAGTGATTGGAGAGAACACAACCCTGCGATCCTGCCGTCCTGCCTGCCTGCCTGCATCCGGATGGGTCAGGCAGGAATTCCGGCGAGAAAGCATTGTCTTTTGTTTTACGAAAACATAATTCCTTTATCCTGGTTCATCAGATGTTGACTCTAGCAGAAGGTCTGCTCATCCTTGCCTTCTCTTGGGATTTTCAGGAAAAGCCCAGAGAACAATTTACAATAAAACTTAATTACTTTTAGCCTGGCTGTTATATACTTGGGACTATTTGGAGGATGAAGTTTGTGATTATACCAGGAAAGAAACTGGCATGTTTCATAGGATGAAGGAGCTTGTAGAAAGGGCTTAATTGATTTTGGAGATTGAATTCTTTTCAGGGGCTTTAGAAGCATTGATTCCTAGGAAAATAATAGATGTGCTAATTACAGCTTAATCGTTTCACCTCATTAAGCCAATACCACAAGACCTCTCATTAGCCACATCACCTTCACAGGTGAAAATGATTATAGCTCTTGTGCAAAGACTCCTGGAGTCAATCAGCTGGCAACAGGCTGAGCTGCCACTGACCAGAATCAGAGGGTAAGAGATCTTTCTGGCAGCATCCTTTTCCCATCTCTACAGGTGCTCAGTGCCCTTAGGTCTTTTTTTTTTCCCTTTAGCCATGGACTTTTTGAATATTTGCAACTATTATTCTATACACAAATTTTAATTTCTTACAAAACTATATTCCATGTTGCTAGGTCACTTCATTCTTCCTTTTTTTTCTTTTTTTTAAATTTTGGGCTCTTTTATTGGTTGGTTATTTATTTATTTTCATCCTTCTTTATTTTTTGGCCTATGTGGGCCTCCCATTGCAGTGGCCTCTCTCATTGCAGAGTACCTGCTCTGGGTGCATGCGCTCCAGAGCACTGGCTCCTAATTAGACACACTGGTCCAGCCGCTTCACAGCACATGGGATCTTCCAGGGCCAGGGATCAAACCAGTGCCCCTTGCACTGCAAGGCAGACTCTTTACCCACTGGACCACCAGGGAATCCCCTTTGCTGTTCCTTTTATGCCACATTTCCATCAAGAACTAGTTCCTCAAATCATAGCCTGCCTGATTGTTGTTCAGTTGTTAAGCTGTGTCCAACTCTTTGTGATGCCATGGACTGTAGCCCACCAGGCTCCTCTGTTCATGAGATTTCCTAGGCAGAAATACTGGAACCCTTAGGTTTTCTGAGTTAACATTTCTGAAAACTTTCCTTGCCTAGTTACCTTAAAAAGGATGGAGTTAGTAAGTGGTGCTTTATTACAGCACTTGTAACTTTCTGTTACAATGATTTATTCAGGTTTCTCTCCTGACTAGTCAATAGATTTTCATTGAATAAATTAATGTGTACTTGATAAAAGTTATAAATGACCGATACTGGGACTTCCCTGGTGGTCCAGTGGTTAAGAATTTGCTTTGCAATCCAGGGTACCTGGGTTCAATCCCTGGTAGGTGAACTGGGGTCCCCCATGCTGCAGCTAAGCCAGCACACCACCACTACTGAGCCCGAGCGCTCTGGAGCCTGTGTGCCACAGCTCAGACCTGATGCAGCCCAATAAATATAAATGTTATTTTAAATGACTGACACTGTTTTTCCCATTTTAAAATAATTAAAATGTAATGGACTAGATCATAAGCCCCTGATGGATGAAAAATAGGTCTTACTGAAGCTATGTCCAGGCGGATAACACAATGGCTGGCACAAAATGGTTGCTTAAGAAATAATAAAGAGAAAAATCTCAAAAGAGCAAGCCCTGATGGGAGAATCCTGAACCTGGATGAGAGTAGACTTGGTTGGGTGTCTTTCCAGGTGCCCCTTGGAGTTACGTGTTTTCCACTGGGAAACCCCTAAAGGGGAAATACCTGTGTGAATTACTCCTTTGAGTTCAGACCCAGCCCAACTACAGCAAACAGTGGCCCAACAGTCATGAACTGGTTGTCACTGGACGTGTCCAGGGAGAGTCAGGATATCTCGCAGCCACTAGACCGGGGTCCCTTCCATCCAGAGGATTATATGAACTTGAAGGCTCTGGGGTCACGTTTTCCTTTACTCCATTATTCAAAGAGTGACAACGGAGGACTGTCTCTATAATCCAGCAAGGGCTCAGCATTACCAAAGAAGCAACAAGAATGTTTTTCCAGCTCAAATCATAGCCTGCCTGATTGTTGTTCAGTTGTTAAGCTGTGTCCAACTCTTTGTGATGCCATGGACTGTAGCCCACCAGGCTCCTCTGTTCATGAGATTTCCTAGGCAGAAATACTGGAACCCTTAGGTTTTCTGAGTTAACATTTCTGAAAACTTTCCTTGCCTAGTTACCTTAAAAAGGATGGAGTTAGTAAGTGGTGCTTTATTACAGCACTTGTAACTTTCTGTTACAATGATTTATTCAGGTTTCTCTCCTGACTAGTCAATAGATTTTCATTGAATAAATTAATGTGTACTTGATAAAAGTTATAAATGACCGATACTGGGACTTCCCTGGTGGTCCAGTGGTTAAGAATTTGCTTTGCAATCCAGGGTACCTGGGTTCAATCCCTGGTAGGTGAACTGGGGTCCCCCATGCTGCAGCTAAGCCAGCACACCACCACTACTGAGCCCGAGCGCTCTGGAGCCTGTGTGCCACAGCTCAGACCTGATGCAGCCCAATAAATATAAATGTTATTTTAAATGACTGACACTGTTTTTCCCATTTTAAAATAATTAAAATGTAATGGACTAGATCATAAGCCCCTGATGGATGAAAAATAGGTCTTACTGAAGCTATGTCCAGGCGGATAACACAATGGCTGGCACAAAATGGTTGCTTAAGAAATAATAAAGAAAAAAATCTCAAAAGAGCAAGCCCTGATGGGAGAATCCTGAACCTGGATGAGAGTAGACTTGGTTGGGTGTCTTTCCAGGTGCCCCTTGGAGTTACGTGTTTTCCACTGGGAAACCCCTAAAGGGGAAATACCTGTGTGAATTACTCCTTTGAGTTCAGACCCAGCCCAACTACAGCAAACAGTGGCCCAACAGTCATGAACTGGTTGTCACTGGACGTGTCCAGGGAGAGTCAGGATATCTCGCAGCCACTAGACCGGGGTCCCTTCCATCCAGAGGATTATATGAACTTGAAGGCTCTGGGGTCACGTTTTCCTTTACTCCATTATTCAAAGAGTGACAACGGAGGACTGTCTCTATAATCCAGCAAGGGCTCAGCATTACCAAAGAAGCAACAAGAATGTTTTTCCAGCTCAGAGCATGGAGTGCTTGTCGCAGCTGAGTGGGAAGCCCAGGCACATAAATCAGTCCCTGTCTTAATTAGTCAGTGTCTGCTGAACACCTTGAAATTGAAAAGAGACCTGTAACAAAAATTATGTAACAAAAATCTCCAGCTGTGTTTTCCTGCGGGCTCCAGAAAATCCTTTCGGTAGCTGCACTCTGATGGTTCACCTTTTCCGTTTCCGAAACTGTAAATAGACAGATGAAGGTAAACAAGGAAACATCTCAAAACCTCTCCTGCTGCTCAAGGATGTAATTCGAGTATTGTGTATTTATTTGAGTGGACTGAAAGAGGGCAAAAGACACTCCTCTGGTACCATGCAAATCAGTAGAGAGGGTGTGATCATTTTACGAGTCAGTCCAGCTGGTTTACACCAATGGTACAGAAAAATAAAATAAAAATAGAAAAAAATATATATATAATCTTCATTTTGAAGGGAAATGTTTGTTTTGGAAATGGAAGGAAACTTCATGACTCACTCTTGTTCTTGATGAATACTGACATGGAGATGGAGGAATAAAGGAATAAACACAAAGAGGTGGTGAAGGAAAACCAGAAGGGGGAAGCGAATCAGTCCACCTGTCCTCCCCTCTTTGTAAACTTCATGCTTTGACAGCAGGCACGAAGTCTTCCTCAAAACCTTAAAACTTAGCAACACGCCTGGAAGATTTGGGGAAGGGACTTTGCATGCAGAGAAGAACAGAGTTCACAATAAGGACATTTCAAGTGCTGACATTTGTATTTCATCAGCAAGAAGAAATTTGCTTCAGCGGCTGTGAAGATACCATAGGCGGCATTCTCACGGGGTGGGTGGGGGTGCAGGTGTGTCCCTGGGGAACTTGTGCCAGAGAGAGAGAGACAGAGAAATACGTGCAGGAGCAGGAGAGCAGAAGCTAATGAAGACAAATGATGACGGAAGAGGAGTCGGTGCAGAATGGGCAGAAGAGCAGGAAGAGGCATGGATGTACTTCCTTCTCTCTCTCTGTCCCTGGATACTCAAAGACCTTCAAAGAGTGACAACGGAGGACTGTCTCTATAATCCAGCAAGGGCTCAGCATTACCAAAGAAGCAACAAGAATGTTTTTCCAGCTCAGAGCATGGAGTGCTTGTCGCAGCTGAGTGGGAAGCCCAGGCACATAAATCAGTCCCTGTCTTAATTAGTCAGTGTCTGCTGAACACCTTGAAATTGAAAAGAGACCTGTAACAAAAATTATGTAACAAAAATCTCCAGCTGTGTTTTCCTGCGGGCTCCAGAAAATCCTTTCGGTAGCTGCACTCTGATGGTTCACCTTTTCCGTTTCCGAAACTGTAAATAGACAGATGAAGGTAAACAAGGAAACATCTCAAAACCTCTCCTGCTGCTCAAGGATGTAATTCGAGTATTGTGTATTTATTTGAGTGGACTGAAAGAGGGCAAAAGACACTCCTCTGGTACCATGCAAATCAGTAGAGAGGGTGTGATCATTTTACGAGTCAGTCCAGCTGGTTTACACCAATGGTACAGAAAAATAAAATAAAAATAGAAAAAAATATATATATAATCTTCATTTTGAAGGGAAATGTTTGTTTTGGAAATGGAAGGAAACTTCATGACTCACTCTTGTTCTTGATGAATACTGACATGGAGATGGAGGAATAAAGGAATAAACACAAAGAGGTGGTGAAGGAAAACCAGAAGGGGGAAGCGAATCAGTCCACCTGTCCTCCCCTCTTTGTAAACTTCATGCTTTGACAGCAGGCACGAAGTCTTCCTCAAAACCTTAAAACTTAGCAACACGCCTGGAAGATTTGGGGAAGGGACTTTGCATGCAGAGAAGAACAGAGTTCACAATAAGGACATTTCAAGTGCTGACATTTGTATTTCATCAGCAAGAAGAAATTTGCTTCAGCGGCTGTGAAGATACCATAGGCGGCATTCTCACGGGGTGGGTGGGGGTGCAGGTGTGTCCCTGGGGAACTTGTGCCAGAGAGAGAGAGACAGAGAAATACGTGCAGGAGCAGGAGAGCAGAAGCTAATGAAGACAAATGATGACGGAAGAGGAGTCGGTGCAGAATGGGCAGAAGAGCAGGAAGAGGCATGGATGTACTTCCTTCTCTCTCTCTGTCCCTGGATACTCAAAGACCTTCACTGGAAGGTGGCACGATGCCCATCCCCCCAGCCCTCTCCCATCCCCACATCAGCAGATGCCCCTCTTAGCTCAGGCCCCTATCCTTGCCCCCTTTCTTTCTCTCACACTCACATCTCATCCATCACTATGTGTAGTCAGCTCTCCCAGCGAATATACTTCACCTAGAAACTGGACTCCTTCCCATTCCTCCCTGCTTCCCTGGTCCTGTCTCCCGAGTCATGGTCACCGTCTTCTGATGGGACCCACACTCCCACTCCTGCCCCTACATCCCACACTCCAATCAGCACTCAAAAGAAGTCTTGTTAAATGATTCTGTTGCTCAAAACCCTTCAATGACTTCTCTCCTTCAGAATCAGGTCTAAAGCCTGTGTGACTTGGCTCCTGGGTGCTTGTCTCCTGGCTCCTGGGTGAGTTCTCCTGGCTGCCTTAATTATGAAGTGGGACTGGGTGATGGGCAGCCAGTTCTTGGGGCTACATTTAGGGGAAAGTTTCTATTCAGAACTGTGATTCCCAGGCCTCCTGAAGACGGTGACCCATGTATCAGTCACACTGTTCACTTTGGTTTCGTACATTTCTTTACAATGAATGTTTCATAGTTAAAGACTCTCTTCAACCTAAAAAGGCCTTGGGTTGGTGGATTTCCTTTCAGGAGAGAGGGGTTTCCTCCTCCCAGGTAGAAGATGTGCCAGCTGAATGATGTCAGCCTCCCCACCCAGCACACCCCTGCTCAGGATTCAGTAGGCCTTTTCTGTTCTGCCCACTTCATTTCATCCCTGACAGTTGCCTGAGCATCTAACGTAGCCAATAGACCAGGAGAGACTTGTTTGATTGGAGAGGTGGCGGCAGGTTCATGGAGCTGATGGTGACCTTCATTAGCACTCCCCCAGGCTGTGAAACCCCCATGGCTTGAAGCTAGTGACACTAGAATGGTTTGAGAATCTTCAAATCCATCCAGTCCCTCCTTGAGATCATTAGAGAGGCCACTATGATCGTCCCCTGGGGGTTCTGAAGTTATTCTGTTGAAATAGTGACTTTGGTGGTGAATGGCCCCACTGTACTTCTCCAGTAGCCCCCAGACCCTCTGGTCATGAGACATTTTGTGTGTACACTGGAGAATTTAAACTTGCAATACAACTTGGTAGTGTGGAAGACAAATAATTAAATGTTCACCCTGACTTGATGATTGTTTGGTTTTGCCCAGTGACTCTTGAGTAAAAATGCTCAGACTCTCAGGTATACTTTCTGCCCCCTTCTTTCTCTAAGATGGGACATGGAGCAGGTGAGGCTTACCCACATCTCGTGTGGTGGGGAGGATTGTTGGGGTGCTTAGCAGGGCTCTCTTGATTGTGGGTGAAATTCCTTGAACATCTGTGAGCTGCTAGCATTTGTAACTGAAATCTAACTTGTGAACCAGTCTCTATCTGACTAGAGCCCAGTTTGGACATATCCCTTCTGAAGCTTGGCTGTGACTTGGCTGCCTACTTGTCTGGACCTGGACATCTAGATAGCCTTTAAGGGCCACCTCATCCCTGCTACTGGGCCCTCATCAGGTCACCCCTCCCCCTGAAGATGCTGTCAGCTATGAGGTCTCATATATTGAAGAGGAGTAAAATGTACCTGAGCAGCAGTGGAGAAACAGACATAGAGAACAGACTTACGGACATTGGCGGAAGTGAGGAATGGGTGAGATGTATGGAAGGAGTAACATAGACACTAACATTATCATATGTAAAATAGACAACCAATGGGAATCTGCTGTAAGACTAAGGAGCTGTGCCAGCTGAATGATGTCAGCCTCCCCACCCAGCACACCCCTGCTCAGGATTCAGTAGGCCTTTTCTGTTCTGCCCACTTCATTTCATCCCTGACAGTTGCCTGAGCATCTAACGTAGCCAATAGACCAGGAGAGACTTGTTTGATTGGAGAGGTGGCGGCAGGTTCATGGAGCTGATGGTGACCTTCATTAGCACTCCCCCAGGCTGTGAAACCCCATGGCTTGAAGCTAGTGACACTAGAATGGTTTGAGAATCTTCAAATCCATCCAGTCCCTCCTTGAGATCATTAGAGAGGCCACTATGATCGTCCCCTGGGGGTTCTGAAGTTATTCTGTTGAAATAGTGACTTTGGTGGTGAATGGCCCCACTGTACTTCTCCAGTAGCCCCCAGACCCTCTGGTCATGAGACATTTTGTGTGTACACTGGAGAATTTAAACTTGCAATACAACTTGGTAGTGTGGAAGACAAATAATTAAATGTTCACCCTGACTTGATGATTGTTTGGTTTTGCCCAGTGACTCTTGAGTAAAAATGCTCAGACTCTCAGGTATACTTTCTGCCCCCTTCTTTCTCTAAGATGGGACATGGAGCAGGTGAGGCTTACCCACATCTCGTGTGGTGGGGAGGATTGTTGGGGTGCTTAGCAGGGCTCTCTTGATTGTGGGTGAAATTCCTTGAACATCTGTGAGCTGCTAGCATTTGTAACTGAAATCTAACTTGTGAACCAGTCTCTATCTGACTAGAGCCCAGTTTGGACATATCCCTTCTGAAGCTTGGCTGTGACTTGGCTGCCTACTTGTCTGGACCTGGACATCTAGATAGCCTTTAAGGGCCACCTCATCCCTGCTACTGGGCCCTCATCAGGTCACCCCTCCCCCTGAAGATGCTGTCAGCTATGAGGTCTCATATATTGAAGAGGAGTAAAATGTACCTGAGCAGCAGTGGAGAAACAGACATAGAGAACAGACTTACGGACATTGGCGGAAGTGAGGAATGGGTGAGATGTATGGAAGGAGTAACATAGACACTAACATTATCATATGTAAAATAGACAACCAATGGGAATCTGCTGTAAGACTAAGGGAGCTCGCACAGGGACTCTGTAGCAACCTAGAAGGGTAGGACGGGAAGGAAGATGGGAGGGACGTTCAAGAGGGAGGGAACACATGTATACCTATGGCTGAGTCAGGTTGACATGTGGCAGTAAACAACAAAACTCTGTAAAAGTAAAATAACAATAATAATAATGATGATGATGAACCATTGGGCAGAAGAAAAAAAAATCAATTCAGGGACTTCCCTGGTGGTCCAGTTGTTGAGAATCTGCCTTGCAATGTGCAGGACAAGGGTTCTATCCCTGGTTGGGGAACCAAGATCCTACGTGTGAGAAGCAACTCAGTCAATGAACCACAGCAAGGGAAGCCTTCACACCAAAACAAAGATCCTGTATGTCACAAGTAAGAACAAATATAGATAATTAAATGAATATTAAAAAAATTTTCAATACAAAAAAAATATACCACCCCAAATATATCTGTTTGGCATAAAGATTAATTTGAGCTGATTTTTGCCTGCTTTTTCTTTTTTGGCCACTCTGTGTGACTTGTACTGAATAGGTTCCTAATTTCACCAGGGATCGAACCCAGGCCTTGGTCACTAGACCACCAGGAATTCCAGAGCTGTTTATTTTTAAGGAACAGCAGACATAGGAAAGTCTCTAAAAATGAGAACTTACTTTTTTGTTGTTGTTCAGTTGCTAAGTTATGTCCGACTCTTTGTGACCCTTTTAGTAAGAGATGCTTATATTTCTAAGGGACATCTCCATTTGTAAGATTGTACCAGGAAGAGGAGAATGACCCAGTATCTGCAAACTCTAATCAGTGGAGACAACAGGAACTTAACCTGTATATCTTCCATGTCCCCATTTACTGTGCTTTGCTTGATTATCTCCCATAGCTGACTTCCCTGCCCTGCCCCCGCAACATCACCTTCCTTCTTTAGCTGGGGATGGTATCTTTTGAAATTTGTTTTTTATTTTTTATAGAGTTTTGTTGTTCACTGCCGCACATAAACCTAAATCTGCCATAGGTATACATATGGCCCCTCCCTCTGGAACTTTCCTTCCATCTCCCTCCTCACCCCACCCCTCTGGGTCGCCACAGAGCCCTGTATGAGATCTCTTAGTCCCACAGCATATTTTCTTCCCTCCCTCCAATGTCCATAAGTCTGTTCTCTATGTCTGTTTTTTTCCACGTTCAAGGAAACTCCACTGAGTCAGGTTGACATGTGGCAGTAAACAACAAAACTCTGTAAAAGTAAAATAACAATAATAATACTGATTATGATCAACCACTGGGCAGAAGAAAAAAAAATCAATTCAGGGACTTCCCTGGTGGTCCAGTTGTTGAGAATCTGCCTTGCAATGTGCAGGACAAGGGTTCTACCCCTGGTTGGGGAACCAAGATCCTACGTGTGAGAAGCAACTCAGTCAATGAACCACAGCAAGGGAAGCCTTCACACCAAAACAAAGATCCTGTATGTCACAAGTAAGAACAAATATAGATAATTAAATGAATATTAAAAAAATTTTCAATACAAAAAAAATATACCACCCCAAATATATCTGTTTGGCATAAAGATTAATTTGAGCTGATTTTTGCCTGCTTTTTCTTTTTTGGCCACTCTGTGTGACTTGTACTGAATAGGTTCCTAATTTCACCAGGGATCGAACCCAGGCCTTGGTCACTAGACCACCAGGGAATTCCAGAGCTGTTTATTTTTAAGGAACAGCAGACATAGGAAAGTCTCTAAAAATGAGAACTTACTTTTTTGTTGTTGTTCAGTTGCTAAGTTATGTCCGACTCTTTGTGACCCTTTTAGTAAGAGATGCTTATATTTCTAAGGGACATCTCCATTTGTAAGATTGTACCAGGAAGAGGAGAATGACCCAGTATCTGCAAACTCTAATCAGTGGAGACAACAGGAACTTAACCTGTATATCTTCCATGTCCCCATTTACTGTGCTTTGCTTGATTATCTCCCATAGCTGACTTCCCTGCCCTGCCCCCGCAACATCACCTTCCTTCTTTAGCTGGGGATGGTATCTTTTGAAATTTGTTTTTTATTTTTTATAGAGTTTTGTTGTTCACTGCCGCACATAAACCTAAATCTGCCATAGGTATACATATGGCCCCTCCCTCTGGAACTTTCCTTCCATCTCCCTCCTCACCCCACCCCTCTGGGTCGCCACAGAGCCCTGTATGAGATCTCTTAGTCCCACAGCATATTTTCTTCCCTCCCTCCAATGTCCATAAGTCTGTTCTCTATGTCTGTTTCTCCACTGCTGCTCTGCATATATATTTATCAGTACCATCTTTTTAGATTCCATATATATGTGTCAGTATACAATGTTTATCTTTCTCTTTCTGACTTGCTTCATTCTGTATAATAGGTTCCAGATTCATCCACCTCATTAGACTCAGATGCATTTCTTTTTATGGAAGAGTAATAGTCCATTGTATATACGTACCATAGCTTCTTCATCCATTCATCTGTTGAGTTTTGTTGTTTACTGCCCCACTGGAGATAGTATCTAAGGTGGTGGCCTGGGCTACTTTGGGGAGTTGCGCAGTATACCTGTTACTAAGTTTCCATTTGTTTTGCTCCTGCTAAACTGTCTTTTTATTATAGGGGCATCTCAGCCTAGAACACCGTGTGCCCAAGGCCTGCTCACCTGACCATCTTGTGTGGCAAGTTTGCTTGGCTGTGGCAGCATCCAGGTTGGTCCAGGGAGACTTCCTCTTACTGGGCCTTCTTCCAGAGTCTTAAACCAGGAGAGCAAAAGAGCATTCCTTTCTTCTTCTTCCCATAACCCCTCAGAGTAGAAAGAAGGGATGGTCTTCTTCTCTTTACTTGTCCCTGTTTTCGTTTGCTAGATCTGCTGTAACAAAGCACCACAAACTGAGTAACCTAAACCACAGAACATCTATTTGTCTGTCACTCCTGGGGGCTCGGAGAAGTCTGCAATGGAAATGTTGGCAAGAGTGGTTCTTTCTGAGAGCTGTGGGGGAAGAGTCTGTTCTCCGTCTCTCTCCTTTGCCTTATAGATAATCATCTTCCTGTTCCTATGACTTTCTCCTTGTGTACAGATTTCCCCCTATAAAAGGACACCAGTCACGTTAGATTGGGCTCTCCTGGTGGCTCAGATGGTGGAAAATCCTCCTGTAGTACAGGAGACCTGGGTTTGATCCCTGGGTCAGGAAGGTCCCTTGGAGAGGGAAATGGCTACCTACTCCAGTATTCTTGCCTGGAGAATCCAATGGACAGAGGAGCCTGGTGGGCTACAGTCTAAGGGGTTGCAAAGAGTTGGACACAAATGAGCCACTAACACACACACATGTTAAATTAGGGTCAACCCTATTACCTCATTTTAACTTGATCATCTCTGCAAAGATCTTATTTCTAAATAAGATCACATTCTGAGTTATAAACTAGGGTTTAAGGACTTCAGAATATGAATTTGGAAAGGGGACGTAATTCAGCTTACAATGGTCATGTTCTGGCTTCTGCCAGAGAGAAACACAGGTTGTTAAGTTATTCCCACCCAGTAGCTGTTATGGACAAGTGGATTTGCCTTTTCTTCATTAGATGAATGACTCTATGACCTGAGTCATCCAAACTTGTTGGTTAATATGCCAGTGGAGGAGAGGAAGGGATTTTAAAAATCTTCTATTAAAGCTGTCGCCTGGTTGTAACACCATTGCCTTAGTAGTTAATCCTACTTTACAAGTCAAAAGTGGAATTTTAACTAAGTCTTTTTCTCTGTACCTTTTCTGTGACATTTTTCATCTTCCCCTAAATATCCCATTCTTCCAATTTGTGCCTGGATACTATGGATCAGCTGGGAGAAGGTCATGCCATTAGAAAGATAAGAAATCAATCATTGTCAAGTTTTAAAATAATATCTCTGTTGCAAGAAACTGATGGGTGAAGGCCGTTGTCTTTGAAAAGAAGACGGTCTTCTTGCCCTTTCATTTGCTAGGCTGATTTTTATGGGTATTTACTAAAACCCAGAGATCTTGGTTCAGGCTTCCCTGGATAGCTTAGCCGGTAACGAGCTAATGCAGGAGACACAGGAGGCAGGGTTCGATACCTGGAATGGGAAGATCCCTTGGAGAAGGGAGATGGTAACTCTCTCCAGTAGTCTTTCCTGGAGAATGCCGTGGATGGCGCACCCTGGTGGGCTACTGTCTGAACCGTCACAAAGAGTTAGACGTGACTGAGTGACTAAGCACATGCACGCATGCGCACACTTACACACACAGATCTTGATTTACAATAATATTCACTGAAGACAGAATCTGGTATTAGTTTGGAGAGAGAAATGAAATGAGAAAAATTATAACTTGGGGGAAGAACTGATTGAGGAAGTTTAAGAAATAAGCTCAGCTTAAGATAAAACTTAAAAAGCAAATAGAGACCAATAATGAGTTGGTTGGACACCTTTCCTTACCATTTTCTCCTCTTCGTCTCCCTTCTTTTTCAGTTCTCTCTTCTTTTCTCCCTGCCCCTTGTCTCTCTTGAATTTTCCTTCTACAGATTCTGTCTTCAGGACTGAAAACTAATTCACTCAGGATGGAAATGATTAGTACTTAGATGAACTTCCTATGAGTTAAAAGGTTTTTTTCTTTTTCTTTTAATGTACTGATGCAGAGAGCTAACTAAAATTTGCATTGCTTTTTGTTTCCATTTTTGTTTAAAAAAATAACACGGCACCATCAAAACAAAACTTTTGCTCATATTTCTAGTGCTTTAAAACAACTAATTTCATTTACCTACGACACCCTCCTGGTGTGCCTGTCTACAGAAATATTGCTGTGAAATTGTCAGTTTGGGGCATATACCAGATATATCTTCTGACTCGTTCATTTAACAGTATACCACAAATACTTCCCATGTGCTATCATAATTGCAATTGCCATGCCATAAAATCATAACAAATCATGATTATTGTTTAATATTTGCATAATGTCACAACACACCGATTTCTCTTAATTAACCTTTGTGTGTGGGAGGGGGAGGCACAATTTGCCAGTGTCCAGTTCTGCAGTTTAACAATGACAACAGTTACAGAACATTCTGGCCCTCTTTTTCTCATTGAATTGGTGGCTTTAGGGCACAGTCCTTGCAGTGCTATTCGGGGGTCAGTGGTTTAAAACACTTCTGTGGCTTTTGATATGTATTTGCATCACATATTTAATTGGAAAATGAATACAGAGTTTTCTAAACAAACCACCACACAAATAGAGTTGTATCCTCTCACTGGTTTTAAAATATAAACTAGCTATTCATACTATGTAAATGTATGCTTCTGTGTACAGATTAACCAAATGTATCAGTCTTCTTATGAAGAGTGTATTCTTAGCATTGGGGAGCTATACTATTATGCACAAGGGCAGGACTCCTGTTCCTCTCTGTCTCCTTACAGTTCCCAGGACACTCTCAGCCTCTAAGAACACCAGTGAACGCATCTCGCTGGGTTCTGGTTGCAGGGGAGAAGAGGTGGTGCACTAACGTCTTTTTCCAGAATATTCCTGTAGGCGGAAGGAGTGGGAAGTGTTGTCAAGGCCTGAGAAACAGGACCCAGCTGCTTCTCAGAGCTCTGGAAGGAGCGGGGAGGTTGCCTTGTGGGCTACTTTCTCTCCTCTTTTAGGTGAAGCCACAATTTAAATATCTCGCTAATGGCGTTCTCTGGAGTAGCAGAGATTTGATTTCCTCCCTGCAGCCCGCTGCCAACTCTCAACAGCTGGCAGGGCTGCCAAGGAATATGCCCAGAGATGGATTTAAAAGAGAGGAAGATGGAAATGGCTTTTCCTTGCCTGCTTTTCTTTTTATCTTTCTCTTTCCTTTTTGAAGCATTTTTTAAAAATTCAAAGCATTTTCCTTTCAGGAAAGAGCCAACTTGAACATTTCAGAGCAAGATGCGTAGCTTTATAAGGAGCAAAAGGAAAGTTCTAGCTTCCAGGCCCCTCCTCAGAGCTGCATGTTGGCAGTTCCCCCACCCCTTCTTGGGCTTCCCTGATGGCTTAGGTGGTAAGGAATCTGCCTGCAATGCAGCAGACCTGGGTTAAATCCCTGGGTTTGGAAGATCCCTTGGAGGAGGGTATGACAACGCACTCCAGTATTCTTGCCTGGAGAATCTCCATGGACAGGTGGGCTATAGTCCATGGGGTTCACAAACAGGCGGACATGACTGAGCGACTAAGCACAGCACAGCATAGCACAGCACCCCCTTTCTCTCAACCTCTACCAAGATGAACTTAACCTGGAAGTTGGAATGGGGAGCCAGAGAAGGATGGAGGTGGGAGGTTGCTTGCAGAGGATGACGTCTGCTTTGTAATCAGCTGTGGAAGAAAAATACTGTTGTTTATCTTGAAATGGTAGGTGATGAGGCTGGGCTTGGCTCTCTTGAAGAAGTGACCATGTCTTTTTAAAAATTCTTTCTGCTTATGGTTTATCACATGGTATTAAATATAGTTCCTTGTGCTATACGGTAGGACTTTGTTATTTATCCATCCTATATATAATAGTGTGCATCTGCTAATCTCAACCTCCTAATCCTTTCCTCCCACCTCCCCCTCAGCAACCACAAGTCTGTTCTCTGTGAGTCTGTTTCATAGATACATGCATTTGTGTCATATTTTAGATTTCACATGTAAGTGATATCATATGGTATTTGTCTTCCTGACCTACTTCACTTAGTACGACAGTCTCTAAGTCCGTCCATATTGCTACAAATGGCATTGTTTGATTCTTTGTTTGTGGCTGAGTAGTAGTTGTGTATATATACCACATCTTTATGCATCATTTGATGATGGACGTTTAGGTTGTCTCCTTGTCTTGGCTCTTGTGAATAGTGCAGCCATGAACATGTGTGTTAGTCTCTCAGTTGTGTCCAACTCTTTGTGACCCCATGGACTGTAACCTACCAGGCTTCTCTGTCAGTGGGGTTTCCCAGGAAAGAATACTAGAGTGGGTTGCCATTTCCTCCTCTAGGAGATCTTTCCAACCCAGAGGTCAACCCAGGTCTCCCTCACTGAAGGCAGATTCTTTACAGTTTGAGCCACCAGGAAAGTCTGTTATAAATATAGAGGGTACATGAATTAAAGTTTTGTCCAGATATCTGCCCAGGAGTGGGATTGCTGGATCATACGCAATTGTATTTTCAGTTTTTTGAGGAACCGTCATACTGTTTTCCATGGTGGCTGCATTCCCACCAACCGTGTAGGAGTGGTCCCTTTTCTCCCCACTCGCACGAGTACCTGTCCTCTGTGGGCCATTCCACAATGGCCAGTCCCTACCTCCTCCTCCACATAACCCACCAAGAAGTCCTTTTGATGTTGCTCTTTGAATTTGAAATCACCAATTCCACATGATGAAGAAGAGGATAGTCCCCGGGACATGGCTTGGACAGAGGATACTGTCTCGGTTTAAAATTTCTTGAAAGGGTTTTTAATCAGCTGTGGAAGAAAAATACTGTTGTTTATCTTGAAATGGTAGGTGATGAGGCTGGGCTTGGCTCTCTTGAAGAAGTGACCATGTCTTTTTAAAAATTCTTTCTGCTTATGGTTTATCACATGGTATTAAATATAGTTCCTTGTGCTATACGGTAGGACTTTGTTATTTATCCATCCTATATATAATAGTGTGCATCTGCTAATCTCAACCTCCTAATCCTTTCCTCCCACCTCCCCCTCAGCAACCACAAGTCTGTTCTCTGTGAGTCTGTTTCATAGATACATGCATTTGTGTCATATTTTAGATTTCACATGTAAGTGATATCATATGGTATTTGTCTTCCTGACCTACTTCACTTAGTACGACAGTCTCTAAGTCCGTCCATATTGCTACAAATGGCATTGTTTGATTCTTTGTTTGTGGCTGAGTAGTAGTTGTGTATATATACCACATCTTTATGCATCATTTGATGATGGACGTTTAGGTTGTCTCCTTGTCTTGGCTCTTGTGAATAGTGCAGCCATGAACATGTGTGTTAGTCTCTCAGTTGTGTCCAACTCTTTGTGACCCCATGGACTGTAACCTACCAGGCTTCTCTGTCAGTGGGGTTTCCCAGGAAAGAATACTAGAGTGGGTTGCCATTTCCTCCTCTAGGAGATCTTTCCAACCCAGAGGTCAACCCAGGTCTCCCTCACTGAAGGCAGATTCTTTACAGTTTGAGCCACCAGGAAAGTCTGTTATAAATATAGAGGGTACATGAATTAAAGTTTTGTCCAGATATCTGCCCAGGAGTGGGATTGCTGGATCATACGCAATTGTATTTTCAGTTTTTTGAGGAACCGTCATACTGTTTTCCATGGTGGCTGCATTCCCACCAACCGTGTAGGAGTGGTCCCTTTTCTCCCCACTCGCACGAGTACCTGTCCTCTGTGGGCCATTCCACAATGGCCAGTCCCTACCTCCTCCTCCACATAACCCACCAAGAAGTCCTTTTGATGTTGCTCTTTGAATTTGAAATCACCAATTCAACATGATGAAGAAGAGGATAGTCTCCCTCAGGGGGACACCATGCAGCTAATCTTATTTTATAAGAGTTTGAGATTCTCGGGAGCTTGTTTGAGATGTCTCTGCTTCCGAAGTATCCCAGGACTTAGTCTTGCCATCCTGTGGTTTGGATAGGCTCCATCTGGCAATTCCAGGTTGGGACAGGTGGTCAAGAGAAGGACGTGTCCATGGTGTGAAGGGGCAGCTCCTCCCTTAGGTCACTGTTGCTTCTGTGAGGTGATTCAGAGACACAGTCCCCAGGCCACAGAATAACAAGTGTGGGCGGTTAAATCCATGGTGGGCCATTGACTCACAACTGACTCTTTCTCTTTTTTTCCAGACTCCAGTCTCTCTAAAAAACACTGAACTAGTCTCCAGAAAAACTGACCTCCCCCAGTTATACCCTGCTTCTAACTAGCTCTGTGGCCTTGAGGATGAGAGCCAGCTTCTCTGGACATTAGTTTCCTCATGTGCAAATGAAAGCAATGGACTAAATCACTGAATGGTAAATATACTACGGGCACATCACTAACTACCCAACATGCACAACGAGCAGACGTCACTAATCAACTGTAGTACTGCCAGCACTCAAGAAAGTCATCATTAATTGAATGGAGTCAGCACATAAAAGGGCACCTACTTGCTATGCTTTCACAAAATAATGTCTAAGATCTTCAGTTGGTTTAAAATGAAAGACAGTGGAATAGGTGTAGCCAAGGGGCCAGATACTCCTCGACCTAGAATTAGGAACGTCTTACTTGAAGCAGGGGAATGAGTAAAATGACCTTAAAATCCCCCAACATATCTATAATTGTGTAGCAATCAAACTCAAGTAAGCCAACGTTTATGAAACGTGTAATGTGGTCAAAGCTTGCTATTGGACGACACTGTGATACAAAGATAAATAATAGCCCCTGGCCTCAAGAAACTAAAAACCAACTAGTGGTGGTGGTTTAGTCACTAAGTCGTGTCTGACGCTTGCAACCCCTATGGGCCATAGCCTGCCAGACTCTTCTGTCCATGGATTTCTCAGGCAAGAATACTAGAATGGGTTGCCATTTCCCTCTCTGGGGGATCTTCCCAACCCAGGGATCGAACCCTGGTCTGCTACATTGCAGGTGGATTTCTTTACCAACTGAGCTCCCAGGAAAGAAACTAAAAATCAACTAGAAGAAACAGATAGAATGAGAAGGCAGAATGATCTGAGGGTAAATCGCAATCAAAACAACATGTGAAACCAAGATTCTAGAAATCATTTCTTACCCTGTTTTCAGTGCTTTAAGAACAAAATCTCACTTGTATTCATTTATACTCATTGTAACATAATCTCAACATCTCTGCAAAGTAGTGTTTTTATTATTGCAATTTTTCAGGATAAGGAAACTGAGGTTCAGTGAGATTTTTAAAATTTCCCAGATTCACACTCCTAGTTAGTAGTGAATTAGGACTAAAACCCAAGAACTTGGGCTCCAGGAGGAAATTTCAAAGAGATTAGGGTGAGTGTTGCAGAGATTAGACCCTCAGCTTGGAAAATGAGAATGATTTTTTTTTTTTTTTGAGAATGATTTTAATGGGCAAGAAGACAGCAGGGGGAACAGTGCCAGACCTGGGCAGAGTCATGGGAGGGCACAGTGGTTATGGGATGAATCACAGGCTCACATCTCGTTACCGGGGTGCCCTACCAGGTGCAGGGTCCCTGGCTTTAGCAGAGGTTCAATAAATGTTGGTTCTAAATGGGGTTGGTAGGTTGAATTACAAGGTGATGAGGTTGGTCAGGGTGGGGTAAATCTGGAGACAGATTTTGCAGGATCCCAGATGAAGAGCTACTGAGTATTGACCAGGGACCAGTCCTGTGGGGTTCTGAGAGGACCTGTCCCATGGCTGACGTTATTTCTGGAAGATGATTAAGCACTAATATGATGAAGGCAGATAGGGCAGAAGGCTGAGAGAGTTGTTTGGGGTTAGAAGAAAGGAGACCCAGAAAAGGACACTTAGGGCCCTAGGGGAGAATGCAGGCTTGGGGGCGGGGAGGTGTGCAGGCAAACTGAAGATAACCCCAGTTTGTACCTGAGTGATAGGGAAAATGGGGTGAGGAGGACACACACACACACACACACACACACTCATGCACACATATACTCATTGATCTGACACTAAACCATTTACTAGCCAAATAGGACACTTTTGGAGGCGATGAGATCTGATTCCACAATACAATGGCTCATCAGATTTACAGACTAGAAAGTGGATCTAGCCAAGTATACCCCCCAGAGTTCGAGTCAGTGAAGCAGATACCATGAAATGGTGAGGGTAAATCGCAATCAAAACAACATGTGAAACCAAGATTCTAGAAATCATTTCTTACCCTGTTTTCAGTGCTTTAAGAACAAAATCTCACTTGTATTCATTTATACTCATTGTAACATAATCTCAACATCTCTGCAAAGTAGTGTTTTTATTATTGCAATTTTTCAGGATAAGGAAACTGAGGTTCAGTGAGATTTTTAAAATTTCCCAGATTCACACTCCTAGTTAGTAGTGAATTAGGACTAAAACCCAAGAACTTGGGCTCCAGGAGGAAATTTCAAAGAGATTAGGGTGAGTGTTGCAGAGATTAGACCCTCAGCTTGGAAAATGAGAATGATTTTTTTTTTTTTTTGAGAATGATTTTAATGGGCAAGAAGACAGCAGGGGGAACAGTGCCAGACCTGGGCAGAGTCATGGGAGGGCACAGTGGTTATGGGATGAATCACAGGCTCACATCTCGTTACCGGGGTGCCCTACCAGGTGCAGGGTCCCTGGCTTTAGCAGAGGTTCAATAAATGTTGGTTCTAAATGGGGTTGGTAGGTTGAATTACAAGGTGATGAGGTTGGTCAGGGTGGGGTAAATCTGGAGACAGATTTTGCAGGATCCCAGATGAAGAGCTACTGAGTATTGACCAGGGACCAGTCCTGTGGGGTTCTGAGAGGACCTGTCCCATGGCTGACGTTATTTCTGGAAGATGATTAAGCACTAATATGATGAAGGCAGATAGGGCAGAAGGCTGAGAGAGTTGTTTGGGGTTAGAAGAAAGGAGACCCAGAAAAGGACACTTAGGGCCCTAGGGGAGAATGCAGGCTTGGGGGCGGGGAGGTGTGCAGGCAAACTGAAGATAACCCCAGTTTGTACCTGAGTGATAGGGAAAATGGGGTGAGGAGGACACACACACACACACACACACACTCATGCACACATATACTCATTGATCTGACACTAAACCATTTACTAGCCAAATAGGACACTTTTGGAGGCGATGAGATCTGATTCCACAATACAATGGCTCATCAGATTTACAGACTAGAAAGTGGATCTAGCCAAGTATACCCCCCAGAGTTCGAGTCAGTGAAGCAGATACCATGAAATGGTGAGGAGGTCCATACAGAGCCAGAGCCAGGGGTTAATGACAACTGGGCATTCCTTTCTAGAAGCTGCGGACCATTGCCTCTGATTCAATGATCTCAAGCAGGGCAGTTCCAAAGCGGTCCAGGAAATCTGCCTGAGCACACAGTCAACACCAGGAAGCAGTGAAACGGTGCAGAGATAAAGATAATGTAACAAGCTGCCGGAATCTGCCTCAGGAATAGAGAAAACCCATGAGGTCAGCAGCTCTGGTCCAGTTACCATAACTGGGTCCAAACGCTTGTCCGGGGTTGGGGTGAGGGTGGGGGTGGGGTGTGTGTGACGACACGGACTGAGGAACAGGACCTCCTTGGTACTGATTCCCATCGAATCAGAGATTCCCTCCTTCTCTGTTGAGACGCTCAGACAGGCTGGTTTGGTCATCAAGTCCTGGCTCCCCCGCTTACTAGCCACGTGAGTTTGATGAGTCCTTCAAGCTAAGCATCTCAGTGGCTTCGTTCCTAACACGGGGAGGTTAAGGAGCATTTCTACTAGGTGGTTGTGAGGATCATGCAATTGTACAGTTGGCACAGTGCTTGGCACTTAGCACTCAAAACCCACGAGCCGTGGTTGAATTACCAGAGTCGTTCCCAGTTCACATGTAGGTACCTTAACTACACACTTCAGATCTCAAGACAATTTTCAGGGAGATTTTTATCCATCAGATTTTGGTTTATTTATAATAGATTCTGGCAGGAATCTTCGAGAACAAATCCAGAATGTAATGCATGTGTTTTCACTTGTAGCAGGTGTTTGCATGGGGAGTGGATATATAGCGCATATGGACATGAAATGGTTAAACAGCTAGCCTCAAGGAGGGCAGTTTTCAAGCCAGCTGCTCCAGTCAAGCAGGTAGTTGTGGCAAGCACACGACCCGCTGTGGATGGACACAGGTCTTGTCATGAGGAGATTTTCCAGTAGCCATCAGGTTACAGTTCATTGCCAACAAGATCTGGGTCAGGGAGGGAAAGAAAGATGGAGATAAAGAGGGAAGGGGAGAGGGCGGGGGTAAGCAGGGAGTGGGGAGAGAGGGAGAGAGGTTGATTTTACTCCCCTAGGAAGAGAAGTCTGCAGTACAAACACCAAAGATGACTATACTTTCTTAAACTCTGGGAATTTTGCCAAAATTTGCAGGAAATAAGAGCAGATACAGCCAGAGCTACGGAGGTGCTGCTGAGAGAAATTCAGATTTAGCATAAAGACCTTCACCTGTTGGCTGAGTTCTACTACTGGGCTTTTCTCTGCCGCCAGCCGCCCCTTACCAGGTTTGGATCCTTCCGCACTGACCGCCAGAGGGCGCTCGTGAACCCAGGAGGTTAGGTCCTTGCTCTGCAGACCCTAAAGGAGTCCACGGGAGCCCGCCCTCCCTTCCAGAGTTTTTTGCTATCAGTTTTCTTCCGGTTTCCCAGCTGGGGGTAGTCCGTCCCCTAAGCCCAGCCCGGTTGTTGCGGGTCCCAGAACTTTTCCATCAGTTCCGGTCTATTCCTCCACTGGGTCTGTGCACTGCTCCCTGATGTCCTGCATCAGTTTTTTTTTTTTTTTTTTGGCCATTTCTGTTGATCTTTCATTCACTTATCTTTTTTGTTCTTTGGCTTGTGTGGGCCTCCCATAGCAGTGGCCTCTCTCACTGCAGCGCTATGGGCTGTGGGCGCATGCGCTCCAGAGCTCCGGCTCAGTAGTTGGACACATCGTTACAGTCGCTCCGTGGCACGTGGAATCTTCCCAGGCCAAGGATTGAACCGGTGCCCCTCGCACTGCAAGGTGGTGTTCTTACCCACTGGACCACCAGGGAAGCCCCTGCATCAGTTTTGCGCTGAACTTTCTGGTTTCTCACCCTGGCCCTCCTGTGACACAGAGACTCCATGAGGCTGCCATCCAGGTGTCTTCCCAGACCTTCCTCCGGTCAGGTGTCCGTGTTGACTGTGGCCTTGAGCCTGATTCCTGATTAGCTACCCTGTTGGTTGCAGAGACGGCAGCTTCTGGACTCCTAGAGAAAGACTCATGCATGTTCAGGTAAGTGCTCTTCCCCCACTGAGAACCCCATGCTTCAGAGTTACAGTTCATTGCCAACAAGATCTGGGTCAGGGAGGGAAAGAAAGATGGAGATAAAGAGGGAAAGGGAGAGGGCGGGGGTAAGCAGGGAGTGGGGAGAGAGGGAGAGAGGTTGATTTTACTCCCCTAGGAAGAGAAGTCTGCAGTACAAACACCAAAGATGACTATACTTTCTTAAACTCTGGGAATTTTGCCAAAATTTGCAGGAAATAAGAGCAGATACAGCCAGAGCTACGGAGGTGCTGCTGAGAGAAATTCGAGATTTAGCATAAAGACCTTCACCTGTTGGCTGAGTTCTACTACTGGGCTTTTCTCTGCCGCCAGCCGCCCCTTACCAGGTTTGGATCCTTCCGCACTGACCGCCAGAGGGCGCTCGTGAACCCAGGAGGTTAGGTCCTTGCTCTGCAGACCCTAAAGGAGTCCACGGGGAGCCCGCCCTCTCCCTTCCAGAGTTTTTTGCTATCAGTTTTCTTCCGGTTTCCCAGCTGGGGGTAGTCCGTCCCCTAAGCCCAGCCCGGTTGTTGCGGGTCCCAGAACTTTTCCATCAGTTCCGGTCTATTCCTCCACTGGGTCTGTGCACTGCTCCCTGATGTCCTGCATCAGTTTTTTTTTTTTTTTTTTGGCCATTTCTGTTGATCTTTCATTCACTTATCTTTTTTGTTCTTTGGCTTGTGTGGGCCTCCCATAGCAGTGGCCTCTCTCACTGCAGCGCTATGGGCTGTGGGCGCATGCGCTCCAGAGCTCCGGCTCAGTAGTTGGACACATCGTTACAGTCGCTCCGTGGCACGTGGAATCTTCCCAGGCCAAGGATTGAACCGGTGCCCCTCGCACTGCAAGGTGGTGTTCTTACCCACTGGACCACCAGGGAAGCCCCTGCATCAGTTTTGCGCTGAACTTTCTGGTTTCTCACCCTGGCCCTCCTGTGACACAGAGACTCCATGAGGCTGCCATCCAGGTGTCTTCCCAGACCTTCCTCCGGTCAGGTGTCCGTGTTGACTGTGGCCTTGAGCCTGATTCCTGATTAGCTACCCTGTTGGTTGCAGAGACGGCAGCTTCTGGACTCCTAGAGAAAGACTCATGCATGTTCAGGTAAGTGCTCTTCCCCCACTGAGAACCCCATTGCTGCTTCAGAGTTACAGACCCAAAGTCTGAGAATTCTCGGTAATTTATTAGTTCATACACAAATAGTGCTTCCCAGGTGACTCAGTGGTAAAGAATCCGGCCAAGGCAGGAGATGGGATTTGATCCCTGAGTTGGGAAGATGCCTGGAGGAGGAAATGTCAACCCAACCTGTATTCTTGCCTGAAAATTCCCATTAAGAGAGGAGTCTGGCAGACCACAGTCCATGAGGTTGCACAGAGTCAGACATGACTCGGCACACATACACAGAAAAGTAGTGAGGCCTCTCCCAGGATCAGGGCAAGATAAAACGATGGGGTTCCTTGTTCAAGCATTATAAAATGTGTCAAGGTAGAACAGAGCAGAAAACCAAGCACTGGGCCCTTCTGAGCCAGGCCTGGCCTCACTGAAGGAGGAAGACACTGCCTTATCCAAGGGCTGATTCAGAACTGGATCAAAGTAACATTGTGGTTCTTTGGCCTTGCATGTTGTGTGTGTGTGTGTGTGTGTGTGTGTGTGTGTGTGTGTACACTTAGGATGACCTTATTAAAAGGTATACTAAAGGACCCTGCCTTTAGTAACTGGTTTTGCTGCAGTCACTAGAAGCCCTGTGTTGAAGAACCTGTTCGGGTTATTGTTTCAGTGAAGGGCCTACATGGAGTAGCTCTGAACACAGTTGTGGTTGAGTTTCTGTTGCAGGTGGGCCGCCTGGGGATCGACCCTGATTCTTGACTAACACTGGAGGACACTGGCCAGATGGGTGGCCAGGTCATGGATGATCTTTAGGCTGTAGTTTGAAGGGTATCTGGAGTAAGTCCTTGAATGTGCTTTAGATTACTCTAGACCTCACTTTGGCAAGAAATCAATGGATGCTGCTGGGTTAGTGACCTCAGCTGAACTTTCTGGTTTCTCACCCTGGCCCTCCTGTGACACAGAGACTCCATGAGGCTGCCATCCAGGTGTCTTCCCAGACCTTCCTCCGGTCAGGTGTCCGTGTTGACTGTGGCCTTGAGCCTGATTCCTGATTAGCTACCCTGTTGGTTGCAGAGACGGCAGCTTCTGGACTCCTAGAGAAAGACTCATGCATGTTCAGGTAAGTGCTCTTCCCCCACTGAGAACCCCATTGCTGCTTCAGAGTTACAGACCCAAAGTCTGAGAATTCTCGGTAATTTATTAGTTCATACACAAATAGTGCTTCCCAGGTGACTCAGTGGTAAAGAATCCGGCCAAGGCAGGAGATGGGATTTGATCCCTGAGTTGGGAAGATGCCTGGAGGAGGAAATGTCAACCCAACCTGTATTCTTGCCTGAAAATTCCCATTAAGAGAGGAGTCTGGCAGACCACAGTCCATGAGGTTGCACAGAGTCAGACATGACTCGGCACACATACACAGAAAAGTAGTGAGGCCTCTCCCAGGATCAGGGCAAGATAAAACGATGGGGTTCCTTGTTCAAGCATTATAAAATGTGTCAAGGTAGAACAGAGCAGAAAACCAAGCACTGGGCCCTTCTGAGCCAGGCCTGGCCTCACTGAAGGAGGAAGACACTGCCTTATCCAAGGGCTGATTCAGAACTGGATCAAAGTAACATTGTGGTTCTTTGGCCTTGCATGTTGTGTGTGTGTGTGTGTGTGTGTGTGTGTGTGTGTGTGTACACTTAGGATGACCTTATTAAAAGGTATACTAAAGGACCCTGCCTTTAGTAACTGGTTTTGCTGCAGTCACTAGAAGCCCTGTGTTGAAGAACCTGTTCGGGTTATTGTTTCAGTGAAGGGCCTACATGGAGTAGCTCTGAACACAGTTGTGGTTGAGTTTCTGTTGCAGGTGGGCCGCCTGGGGATCGACCCTGATTCTTGACTAACACTGGAGGACACTGGCCAGATGGGTGGCCAGGTCATGGATGATCTTTAGGCTGTAGTTTGAAGGGTATCTGGAGTAAGTCCTTGAATGTGCTTTAGATTACTCTAGACCTCACTTTGGCAAGAAATCAAGTGGGGTTGTATTTTGACTCAGTCAACAGATAGGCTACTCATCCGGGGAATATTTTCCAGGCAAGAATACTGGAGTGGGTATCCATTTCCTTTTCCCAGGAGATCTTCTCGACCCAGGGATTGATATTAGGTGTTATAAGGACTAAAAAGAGTGTTACGAAACCGAACTTGGGTCTCCGCACCTGGGCAGTAAAGCTGATCTACTGACACCTGGTTATAGTGCAGTGTTTACTCCGGGGTACCAAGAGAGGAGTCCAGCTCGTGCTCAAAAGGCCTGAACTCCCTGATGGAGTTCAGGGAAGGATTTTTAAAGGTAAGACAAAGGAGAGAGTCTCAGGGTGAGCTTGTACACAATCCTTTGATTGGTTGATGGTGAAGTCACAGGGTGATGTCACAGGGGTTAACATCATCCATCCTCAGGCTCCAGGAGGCCTGGGGGTGATGTGCTCATGGTCATTGCGTAGTCACTCTTCCATCTGGTTTTAGTGTCTGTAAACCAAATCAGGAAAATCAGACGTTGGTATCTGTGTCCTTCAGGGAAGAACTAAAGTTTCTGTGACTCTGCTATATGGTTGATCTGTTGTTTCAACTGTTACCAGTTCTCCTGGTCCAATGCCAATTTTGATACTAGTAATACATGTGCATGTTCTTCTGGTCATCAAGTCTTGAGCCAGCCTTTTGTGGCTCAGGAGAAGTCTGGGAGACAGAAGCTTTTCTGCAAGTAAGAGGCAGGTGGAGGATGTGGCAGGGTTCTGCCCCTAGAGAGACCCATAGGATCCTGCTTGGTGATGAAAGGACTAAGACCTAGCCTTGGCCCTCAGGGTGGCCCAGCTGCACATAGCAGGCTACAATGTAAACCTGATGGGTTGGAGAGTGGTTTATCTCCTTGTTTCTGGGAAAGTGCAGATCACATAGATGGGGGGTGGGGGGGTGCACCATGGGAGAGCCAGCGAGATGAACAGGGTCAGGCCCAGCAAACTTGGGAAGACAAAGATATTTCTCTTCAGTGGGTCTTGATGGTATTAGGTTTGCATCCAGGCTCTGGATTGATACTTTATCTGTCCTTCCTTCCAGTCCAGGAGATCAGTCTCCCATGTGCTCAACTCCCTTATAATCCTTTAGGAATCTTCTCCAGACCTTTCCTTCTTGGGAAGACCCTATTTCCCATTTCCACTCCAAACCTCGATGAGTTGGCAAAGAACAGAGGATTGGATAAACTAATTTAGGAATTATTTTTTTTAAATGTGGGGCTTCCCTGGTGGTCCAGTGGGTAAAGAGTCTGCCTTGCAGCGCAAGGGGTGCTGGTTCGATCCCTGGCCTGGGAAGATCCCACATGCCGTGGAGCAGCTGGACTGGAGTGTCCCAATTGTGAGCTAGAGCCCTGGAGTGCATGTGCCCAGAGCTGGTGCTCTGCACCAAGAGAGGCCATTGCAATGGGAGGCCCACACAGGCCTAAGAATAAAGATGGATGAAAAATAAACAAATGAAAAATCAAAAGAGGTCAAAACTTTTAAAAAAATGTACTATATTGAAGTATAGTTGATTGACAGCATTGTGTTAATTTCTGCTGTACAGCAAAGTGATTAAGTATAACTTAATATATGCATAATACATGCGTATTCTTCTCGTATTTTTTCCATTATAGTTTATCACAGGATATTGAATATAGTACTGTACTGTAGAGTAGGACCATGCTATCCATCCTACATGTAATAGTTTGCATGTGCTAATTCCAAACTGCCAATCCATCCCTCCCCAGCCCCTTCTCCCCCTTGACAACCACAAGTCTGTTCTCTCTGTCTGTGAGTCTGTTTCTGTGGATAAACTAATTTACATTAATGACTGTATTCATTTGCTAGGGCTGCCATAATAAAATACCACAGATGGAGTGACTTAAAGAACAGAGATTTATTTTTTCATAGCTCTGGGGCGGGAAGTCCAAGATGAAGGTGCTGATAGGATAGGTTTCCCCTGAGGCTTCTCTCCTCGGCTTGGGGATGGCCACCCTCTCACAGCCTCTTCACCTAGTCTCTCCTCTGTTCGTGCATGTCCCTAGCGTCTTTCTGTGTCTCCAAACATCCTCTTCTTACGAGGCCACCAGTCAGATTGGATTAGGGCCCATCCACATAACCTCATTTAACCTTCATTGCCTTGCTGAAAGCCTGTTCTCGAAACACCATCATGTCTTGAGGTTCTGGGAATTAGAGCTTCAGCCTGTGAATTTAAGGGAAACAGTTCAGCCCATAACAGAGTTAACGAGACAGGATCTTGTCTCCTAAAATTCCTTGCATTTGTAAAGAGAATGCAGGAGAAGGGAACAGTGTGAAGGAAAGGATGACGAGATGAAGGATGGTAGATTTTAGCATCTCAGAACCAGTTGGGTGCAGGAGCAGGGAGGGGGATTGGGTTTTTGGCTGGGGATCCTCTTGGCATCCTTCACAGACCAACATATAGGCAGCCACCTGCTCTGCCCACGAACACGGCTGGTGCTGGGCAGATAAGACAGCATTTCATTTTCTTCCCGGATTCCAAAGAAATCGGTCGATCTCACCTCCCTGCCTCTCAAGAACACCGGTACTTTTTAAATAGTTCCTCGGATGGCAGCTGTTTCAGTTCTGCCTGGAGAATTGAGCCACTGTCCTCACCAGCTGTTGAGTGTTACAGGGAGAGGCAGGCTGTGACCTCATGGAGGTAAGAAAGAGCCAGAGTGTTCTCCAGAGTAGAGCCCAGCCTGAAAGAGCTGCCCCTCCTCACAGTCAGAAGTCCCCCCACCCCAGCCCTCACCCCTCACCCCTGGGCTCCAGCTGGAGATAAATTGCTGCTGGATCCTTGTGGGGAAAAGAGAGAGAAGGGGGATTTTGAACTTTGTGTAAAAAGAGCAGGGCTCCTGCTGTGGGGCGTTCAGAGACTGAGCCCTGCGATGTGGGATGCAGAACCACGGGCAGAAAAGAGCCACCTGAGTCCAGCATGGATCATTTCCCTTCAGGGGAGGGTGTCAGGAGCTCCACCTGCCCCTCAGGAGACTGGACTTCCTCAAACGCCCTGTGACTCGTCCTCTCGCCTGGAAAGGACAGAAACCTTTCATGATCCCCTCGTTTGTAGAAAATGTGTCTGGGTGTGTACACACGCAGATATTTTATCAAGGGTAAGCACTGGAATTCAGAGACCCACTGTAGCTTTTAAAAGCCAAATACTTGACAAGTGTAAGAGCCTCTTCCCTAGCACATCAGACAGGATTTCCTTTGCCCTTGCTGATCTGAGAAGATCACCTTTTCATATCTGGATGCACACAGGCTGCTAACTTAGGGCATTAACAAAACAGATGAAGCCCTTTGCTTCAGATTCTGTCCTTGTTCACAGAATAGGATGCTCGATGTACAACCAGACCATTGTAAGAAAGATTGCTTTCTTTCCAGTTCTCTTTTTCCTTTTCTTTTTTTATTGTAGAAGAATATTTAATCACATAGAAATGGCCATAGTACATTTTGAAGTAGAAACAATTAGAGTGTAAAACAGTACTTGTAATCCTTTTTGAAAACATTACATTTAAAAAAATTTTTTTCAACATTTTTGTTGGAGTATAGTTGCTTTATAATGTATCAGTTTCTGCTGTATAGTAAAGTGTGTCAACTATACATAATGTATCCTCTCTTTTTTGGATTCCTTCTCTGCTTTCGTACAGCTCTCAAGCGACCGTCCAAAGCCTGTGGTTTGCTTGTTTACATTTACTGCATGCCAGCAGCCTGCTAGGTGATGACCCAGAATCCATAACCAACTGCAACCTCTCTGCCAGTAGGATTCACCGGCTGAACTCCCCACTCACATGAAACCTGGAGAGGCTCCTCTCCATCTGCCGGCAGTGGCAACCAGAACTGCTGCAGAATGGTTGAAGTTCGGAGCAGAGTGGGCTTCAGACAGCCAGAGAGATGAGAGAGGTAGGTTTTTCCCCTAGGACGTGATTTGCGCTCATTTGTCTGAGAAACTTCCACTGTTGTGCAGAGCTGCCACTGTCTGTAACAAAGGAAGTAGATAAAAGATGCATTCTTAAGGAATGAAAGCGATCTCCACCTTCAGTAAAGAGGAATAGAAAATAAGAACAGAGGGACTTCCCTGATAGTTCACTAGTTAAGAATCCACCTTCCAATACAGAGGATGTAGGTTCGATCTTTGGTCAGGGAACTAAGATCCCACATACTACAATGTGACTAAGTTTGCATGCCTCAACGAAGACCCAATGCAACCAAATAAAGAAATTAAAAATTTTTTTTAAAAGGAATAGATATAGGAAAGGTTCTAAAGAGAGAGCAAGATTCTATTGCCCAAATTAAAGAAAGAAAAGATCTGGTGACCTGGGTTGAAATAGGAGGAAATGGTGAGAACAAGAAGGAAAAGGCAGATGAAAAGGACCTATGTTCAGCGAGGCTGTATTGCACTGTGGTTACAACCCCAGTGTTTCAGTGGCCCCTTCAATCAGGCAGGGCACGAAGCTCCGCCTCTGATCACCCAAATTCTCGATGTAACGATTGGGAAAATTTTTCCACCCCAGTTTTAAAAAACATAGTACATTTTGAAGTAGAAACAATTAGAGTGTAAAACAGTACTTGTAATCCTTTTTGAAAACATTACATTTAAAAAAATTTTTTTCAACATTTTTGTTGGAGTATAGTTGCTTTATAATGTATCAGTTTCTGCTGTATAGTAAAGTGTGTCAACTATACATAATGTATCCTCTCTTTTTTGGATTCCTTCTCTGCTTTCGTACAGCTCTCAAGCGACCGTCCAAAGCCTGTGGTTTGCTTGTTTACATTTACTGCATGCCAGCAGCCTGCTAGGTGATGACCCAGAATCCATAACCAACTGCAACCTCTCTGCCAGTAGGATTCACCGGCTGAACTCCCCACTCACATGAAACCTGGAGAGGCTCCTCTCCATCTGCCGGCAGTGGCAACCAGAACTGCTGCAGAATGGTTGAAGTTCGGAGCAGAGTGGGCTTCAGACAGCCAGAGAGATGAGAGAGGTAGGTTTTTCCCCTAGGACGTGATTTGCGCTCATTTGTCTGAGAAACTTCCACTGTTGTGCAGAGCTGCCACTGTCTGTAACAAAGGAAGTAGATAAAAGATGCATTCTTAAGGAATGAAAGCGATCTCCACCTTCAGTAAAGAGGAATAGAAAATAAGAACAGAGGGACTTCCCTGATAGTTCACTAGTTAAGAATCCACCTTCCAATACAGAGGATGTAGGTTCGATCTTTGGTCAGGGAACTAAGATCCCACATACTACAATGTGACTAAGTTTGCATGCCTCAACGAAGACCCAATGCAACCAAATAAAGAAATTAAAAATTTTTTTTAAAAGGAATAGATATAGGAAAGGTTCTAAAGAGAGAGCAAGATTCTATTGCCCAAATTAAAGAAAGAAAAGATCTGGTGACCTGGGTTGAAATAGGAGGGAAATGGTGAGAACAAGAAGGAAAAGGCAGATGAAAAGGACCTATGTTCAGCGAGGCTGTATTGCACTGTGGTTACAACCCCAGTGTTTCAGTGGCTTCATACAACATCAGTTCATTTCTCTTGCATGTCAATTGTTCCTTGCAGATAGGCACGAAGCTCCGCCTCTCTGATCACCTTGAAACGGGGCTGAGGGAAGCTCCATCTTGACATTGAGGAAAGGAGACAAGAACATACATTAAATTTATCCTTAAGACAAGTGTCAGTAGTATGTTGTTTCCAAGGCATGGCACCTGCTCACACCTGATTTCCAGGGATGGGAAGGTGGAATCCTACTGTGCTTAGAAGGAGAATAAGGAATTCTGGTGAAGAGCACTAATGATTCCCACAGCAAATATCACCGACTGAGAGAAGGGTGGGAGGGAACTCTGGGTGACAGTGGTGACTGGGGGCGGGGGACTTTGGATGGGGGCCAGAATCTTGAGGTTGTCTAGCCTTGCTCCTGTGGTCTGTTGCATGGCCATAAGAATTTTATTTTTTTTGACTGCATCAGCTTTCTCTAGTTGCAGCATGTGGGGGCTTTTCTTGTTGTGGAGCATGAGCTCAGTAGTTTTAGAACACGGGCTTAGTTGCCCTGTGGCCTGTGAGATCTTAGTTTGCTTGCCATACTGTGCT
Organism: Tragulus kanchil; assembly: GCA_022376925.1. Classification (NCBI taxonomy): domain Eukaryota; kingdom Metazoa; phylum Chordata; class Mammalia; order Artiodactyla; family Tragulidae; genus Tragulus; species Tragulus kanchil. The sequence goes on along the minus strand of JAIOJX010000005.1, from coordinate 97,950,193 downwards.
GTGCTAAGTCACTTCAGTCATGTCCAACCCTCCGAGACCTTATGGACTGTAGCACGCCAGGCTTCTCTGTCCATGGGATTCTCCAGGCAAGAATACTTAGTTCAGTTACCAGGGATCAAATCCACGTCTCCTGCTTTGAAAGTGGGATTCTTAACCACTGGACCACCAAGAAAGTCCCATGGCCATAAGAGAGATCTCTGTGTCTCACGCACACACACATGCACACACAGAAAGCCATGGATTCTCATCACCTGAGTAATATCTCTTTAAGCATTACTTTTGCCCCATTCCCTCTCTTTTTCCATCTGGGTCGCCAGTTCAACTATGTTAGAACTTTTTCATCATGTCCTTTTTATTTTTTGTGTTCTCTATAATTTTGTCTCTTTTTCATTCTAGATATACATTTTTTAGCCTGGCTTTTACTTTATACGTTCTCTCTTTCGCTGTGTTGAATCTGACGTTAAATCTGTCCAATAGGGTGTTAATCTCAGTTATAGTAGTTTTTCATATTAGAATTTCCATTTGGTTCTCTTACAGTTTTGAATCATGACTTCCAGTTATTCATCAGAATTCTTAATCCTATCTTTTATATTCTTAAATATATTTTTCATGCTTTAAAAAAAATTTTGACCTCTTTTATTGTTTTTTATTTATTTATTTATTTTCATCCTTCTTTATTTTTGGCCTGTGTGGGCCTCCCATTGCATTAGCCTCTCTTGCTGCACACTCCAGAGCACTGGCTCGTAATTGGACACACCAGTCCATCCACTTCACAGCACGTGGGATCTTCCCAGGCCAGGGATTGAACCAGTGCCCCTTGCAGTGCAAGGCAGACTCTTTACCCACTGGACCACCAGGGAAGCCCCATGGTTATTTTAACGTTTGTATCTGCTTTGTTATTTGGACTTGTTGTGGGTCTGTTTCTATTGTCTATTTTTCCCTTTATTTTTGGTCATGTTTTGTCTTCCTGGATGGCTAATTATATATAAATACATTTTTAGGTAGCTGTGGTTTATAAAATGGTATGTTTCACACGTACAACATTATACTTCTACTTTCATATACACTATAGTATGCTTACTACCAAAAATTTAGTTTTCATCCATCACCATACAGTCTAATTATGTTTTAATAAGTGCCAGGTATTATACATGAAAATATAGAGAGCTCATTTGGGTTTTTAATGCTGTTATAGACGTCCAGAGAGGAAGGCAGGCATCTAAATTATAAACACTCATAATTCCAGGTTGCCTTAATTCAATCATGGATTTAAATTATTTGAAGCTGAGCTTCAGATCTTGTGAAGGCTGGTCTCTTGGTTCACACTTATTTCCAGGAAAACTGTCAGTAGAATATTTCCTGGGCCTCTCCTTCTCAGTAGGCTCTGAAGCCTGTAAATTTTTTCCTTTCTTTCTTAAAAACTATTCACAGAGTAACAGAGTGTGTGTTTAAGGAAGAAGCTTTGTTTAGGTTTGTTTTCTGCCTATGGGTCTACTTCTAGTTTTTAAATAAATTCTTTTGTATCATTTTTTTTTAAAGATACCACATGTAAGTTGTATCATTTGATATTTGTCTTTGTCTAGCTTATTTCATTTAGTATGATAATCTCTAAGTCCCATCCGTGTTGCTGCAAAAAGCGTTATTTCATTCATTTTTATGGCTGAGTAATATTCCATTTGTATATATGTACCACATCTTCTTTATTGATTCATCAGTTGATGGACATTTAGGTTGTTTCCATATCTTGGCTATTCAAATAGTGCTTGCAATGAACATTAGGGTGCATGTTAAAGAATATACTCTTGAATGACTGTTAGTTTCTTGACATGTGGTGAGCTCTGCTCAGCTTGTCCAGCCCTCAGCCTCCACATTCTTGTACGCCTCTGAGGAACAGTGGTCCCAGATGCCAGGTTCATCTGTAGCCTCCTTTTTCTCTTAGACTTTCAGTTCTGAGCTGTGGTAGCTTTCTTCCGCTTCCACAGAGATGCAGTTCTATCTTTACCAGTCTCCCAGCTGCTCTCAGGGGAAAGAACCATTTCCAGAAGTGGCAATTCAGGAAGGGAAATTGAGACGGAGATCTGAGTGGGAAAATTATCAAAATCTATGGGAAGAATGTTCGTGGCAGGGGAAATAAAAGTATCTTGTGGTGAGTGAGAATGTGGTGATGTTGAAGGAGTAGCCAGGCTGTGGTGGATGGAGACGAGTGGGCAAGGCAGTGAGTGGTGGAACCAGAGGGCAGAAGGGCACAGAGCCAGACTGGAGCTGCTGGAGGTGAGGACGGGAATGTGGGTCTTGTCTTAAAGAAGATTCACAGGGACGTGGACACAAGAAACCATACGCACTTTTTGGACTGGTCCCCGCCTTTATAGAGCTCTCCTTGTAGAATGACTCACGGATTGTGTTCAGATCATAGGAACTTGAAATAAATGACCCAGAGGACCTGCTTGTAGATCTGAAAGCTAACCAGGATGCCTAAGCTTTTGGTGTATCCATAAACCAGGAAGCTTACCTGTGTCAGGGCCTATTGATATTACAGAGCAGCTTCAGCAAATGAAAACAAACTCAGGAATGTAGGTGCTGAGACTCTAGGAAGACAGCCATCAACTGGGTGCCCCCAACTCTACTCCTGTCTTCTGCCGCTTCCTCCTCCTTCCTCTCCAGTGCCTGTTACTTTCATGCCGAGTGTGACATCGACGTCCCCACCATGCCCAGGCCTTCTAGGAAACCCAAGTCAAGTTTCCCTTGCCCTGAGCACTATGACTGCCATTCACTCACAGATCTCTGCCTTGAAAGGTACTAAATACACATGGAATAAATGAATGAGTGAACATCTATACAAAGTAATTCACAAAAAACCTACTAGACTCTGCTCTGGAGAGAATGTGCTTACCTCAATGAATTTATCATCCCTAGATGACTCAGTGTTAAAAAAAAAAAAAAAAAAAACCTGCCAATGCAGAAGACTCACATTTGAGTCAACCCCCGCCCAGGGGGGTCGGGAAGATCCCCTGGAGGAGGGCATGGCAACCCACTTCGGTATTCTTGCCTGGGAAATCCCATGGACAGAGAAGCCTGAAGGGCTACAGTCCATGGGATCCAAAATGAGTCGGACACAACTTAGCGACTGAGCACAGCACAAGATGATGTGTGGGAGCTAATTTTGAGCAGGACTTCAAATTGTTTGTCTTTATCTCAAGAAATGTTTCAGGCAATAGAAGGCCCATTCTCAGTGCAAAATCATTATTTTAACTCACCCTCCCTCCTCACTGTTTGGAAGTGGCTCAATACCTCCCAAAGCTCAGGAAACAAAGGTTACTGCATCTGGGGAGAAGCTTTGGTATGAGAAGGCAGGATCTAAAACATTCATAATTGAAAATCAGTTCTCCATGAGCACCAGGGACTCACACATTGTGTTCAGTTCATAGGAACTTGAAATCATGATCTAAAAATCCTATTTATAGAATGAAGATGTATCCACAATTCCTAAGTTTTTGGCTTATCCACAAACCAGGCAGCTTAACTCCATCTGAACATACTGATACACAGAGCAGCAGAAACCGCATCTGGCAGACCAGACATCAGAGAACTCACCTCCTGGCTTGTGGTCCTGAGGATTCTGCTGTTTGTCACATGATGCTCTGCAGGACTAATCTTTTATGTACTTGAGGGTCTTCATTTCTTACAGTCAGGGCAGTGGGTCTAAATACAGGAACAAATATTTACAGGATTATAAGAAGAAAAAAAGAAGGAAAATATTTTTTATTGGAGGAAAATTAACAGGAAAATATTGTGATGGTTTTTTGCCGTACATCAACATGAATCTGCATTAGATATGCATACATCCCCTCCCTCTTGAACCCCACTCCTGCCTCTCTCCCCTTTCCACCCCTTAGGCTATTTCAGAGTACTAGCTTCGAGTTTTCTGTGTCATACATTGAACTCCCGCTTGCTATCTATTTTACACATGGTGACATATATGTTTCAATGCTATTTTCTCATAACATCCCACCCTCTCCTTCCCCAACTGCATCTACAATGTCTGTGTCTCCATTTTAATTAACATTTTCTCAGAGTTTTCTAACAGTGGGTCCTTTAGTCATATACCACCCATAGTGAAGATGTTCTTCACTTGCAAATCCATCTTCTGTCGAAAATGCTACCCGTCCATCTAAGGGATCCAGGGTGGCTTGTCATGCTGAGCTGGAAAGGGGGTTCTCACCTCCCCTTTTATGGTGACGTGCCTTCAGTATGGCCATGTGTGCAATTCGCTATCCTTTTTCAAAGCACTAGCTCATTCTCACACCAGAGCCCTTTGTTGAAGACTTCTCCCCTGTTCTGTTGTTTCTTGTGACAGATTTGATGAGCCAGGCATCTTCCTGACCATGTCGTTACAGATTTACCAGGAACGTGTCTCAATACTGAGCTGTTTGAGAAGGGAATTCAGTAGCAGACATTTTCAAGGACAAACAGCTCTGGGTTCCAGAAATGGTGCTGTTTTCCTTGCCCACGGCTCCAGCTCAGGCATTTAAGATCCCAGATGGCAACAGAACACAGGGCCCTCCTGGGAGCATGCTTAAATCTAATTCTAGGTTATAGAATAAATACAGTCGTTGCACAGGAAGTGACTGCAGACAGACATCTTTGGTCCATGAGGCTGAAGCTCGGGTGACTGACTGCCCTGCTTCCTGGGCACATGAGCCCTCCCACTGAGGACCAAAGGTGAGAAGCATCTCATGGGAAACAAGTGGACGATGAGAGGTTAAGTGACTTATTCAAGATCCCTTTACAAATCAGTGCCAGATTTTTCCAGAAACACTGAACTTCCTATTCCCCAAGGTCAAGATACAGAAACCTTCTGTCAGCCAACCATTGAGGAGTTTGGCTCATCAATTCATTCAACAGATTGTATGTGGAAGGAGGGGAATAAACTAGACCACCAGGAAGAAGAGTTTAAAGGACTTACAGAGGAAGAGAAAACCCCTGTGACTGATTAGGATATTGATAATAATACAGAGCTATACTCTCAGTTCTGGAGGTCAGAAGTCTCAAACCAGTGTCACTGGGCTTAAACCACACTGTCTGCTGCATTGTACTCCTTGAAAGGAGAGGCTCTAGGGGAGAATCGTTTCCTTGTTTTTTTGTTTTTTTTTTTTGCTCACGGTACCTTTTCTCATCTTCTAGGCTAGTGGTGTAGCATCTTGCTCAGCTGTGACTTTGCCATATTCTTCGGTGGTCATACCCCCTTTTCCATTCTTGCCATCAGGACTTTTGTAGTTGGATTTAGGGCTCACTTAGTGAATCCAGGAAAATCTCTATCTTAAGATCCCTAACAATCACACCCATGAAGTCACTTTTGCCACATAAAGTAACATACTCAGAGTCTGGGGATTAGGACAGCCTTTGGGAGGCTATTTTCAGCCTACCACTCACTGTCACCAACGAATTAACACCCCAGGAACGCATCGTAAAAGCTGGGAGGATAGTTTTTCAAGAAGCTGAATCAGTCCTCTGAGTTTGGAGCTGCTGTGAGACTAAATGAGAAGGGTCAGGAAAGTTTTCAGTTGCTCTAGCTCAGAAGAGACTGTTGGTGATCTGTGGTAGCCTCCTTGGCATGGATTTTGCCAATGATATTTTTGTATATGACAGCAAAGCAAAGACAACCAAAGCAAAAATAAACAAGTAGGACTTCATTGAACCAAGAAGCTTCTGTGCAGCAAAGGAAACCATCACAAAATGGATAGGCAGTCTACTGAATGGGAGAGAATATTTGCAAACCACCTATCTATTAAGAGGTTAATATGCAAAATATGAAAGGACTCATACATCTCAAGAGAAAAAAAATCTGCTTTTAAAATGGGTAGAAGAACTGAATAGACATTTTTCCAAAGAAGACAGACAAATGCCCAATAGGTACATGAAAATATGCTCATTATCACTAGTCATCAGAAATGCGAATCAGAACCACAGTGAGACATCATCTCTCCCCAAGGTCAGACGCCGCCAACCATTGAGGAGTTTGGCTCATCAATTCATTCAACAGATTGTATGTGGAAGGAGGGGAATAAACTAGACCACCAGGAAGAAGAGTTTAAAGGACTTACAGAGGAAGAGAAAACCCCTGTGACTGATTAGGATATTGATAATAATACAGAGCTATACTCTCAGTTCTGGAGGTCAGAAGTCTCAAACCAGTGTCACTGGGCTTAAACCACACTGTCTGCTGCATTGTACTCCTTGAAAGGAGAGGCTCTAGGGGAGAATCGTTTCCTTGTTTTTTTGTTTTTTTTTTTTTGCTCACGGTACCTTTTCTCATCTTCTAGGCTAGTGGTGTAGCATCTTGCTCAGCTGTGACTTTGCCATATTCTTCGGTGGTCATACCCCCTTTTCCATTCTTGCCATCAGGACTTTTGTAGTTGGATTTAGGGCTCACTTAGTGAATCCAGGAAAATCTCTATCTTAAGATCCCTAACAATCACACCCATGAAGTCACTTTTGCCACATAAAGTAACATACTCAGAGTCTGGGGATTAGGACAGCCTTTGGGAGGCTATTTTCAGCCTACCACTCACTGTCACCAACGAATTAACACCCCAGGAACGCATCGTAAAAGCTGGGAGGATAGTTTTTCAAGAAGCTGAATCAGTCCTCTGAGTTTGGAGCTGCTGTGAGACTAAATGAGAAGGGTCAGGAAAGTTTTCAGTTGCTCTAGCTCAGAAGAGACTGTTGGTGATCTGTGGTAGCCTCCTTGGCATGGATTTTGCCAATGATATTTTTGTATATGACAGCAAAGCAAAGACAACCAAAGCAAAAATAAACAAGTAGGACTTCATTGAACCAAGAAGCTTCTGTGCAGCAAAGGAAACCATCACAAAATGGATAGGCAGTCTACTGAATGGGAGAGAATATTTGCAAACCACCTATCTATTAAGAGGTTAATATGCAAAATATGAAAGGACTCATACATCTCAAGAGAAAAAAAATCTGCTTTTAAAATGGGTAGAAGAACTGAATAGACATTTTTCCAAAGAAGACAGACAAATGCCCAATAGGTACATGAAAATATGCTCATTATCACTAGTCATCAGGGAAATGCGAATCAGAACCACAGTGAGACATCATCTCTCACCTAGCAGAATGGCTATCATAAAGGAGACAAGAAATGAATGTTGTTAAGGATGTGAAGAAAAGGGCACTCCTGTGCACTGTTAGTTGAATTGAAAATTAGTGCATCCACTATGGAAAGCAGTATAGAACTAATTTTTCAAAAAATTAAAAATAGAACTGCTATATGATTCAGCAATCCCAAGTCTGATATATATCCAAAGAAAATGAAAACAGAATATTGAAGAGATACCTTCATTCCTATGTTTATTCCTGTACCACTCATAATAGCCAAGATACACAAGCAACCTAAGTGTCCATCAGTAGATGAACAGATAAAGAGAATGTAATATTCTATATATATGTATATATATATATATATATATATATATATATATATATAAAATATATGTGAATGCATATGTGGGCATACCTGGTGGCTCAGATGGTAAAGAATCTGCCTGCAATGTAGTAGACCTGGGTTTAATACCTGGGTTGGGATGATTCCCTGGAGAATTCCATGGACAGAGGAGCCTCGTGGGCCACAGTTCATGGGGTCACAAGGAATCAGACACGACTGCGCAACTAGCATTGTCACTTTTATATGTGTGTGTGTGTGTATACATACATATATATGATTAGATCACTATTTAGTATAACAATATTCTGAATATGTATGCTCTTTAGAGCTGAAACATGTAGGAAATATGACTATTTTTCCTTTTCTACAAAACCTTTCCCTGCAGCTAATACATTGTTTTGAGTGCTTTTTGTGCATTTGCTTATTTTTCTAAGTATTTTTATTTTGGCATGGATATGACAAAAAAAAAAATAAACAAGTAGGACTTCATTGAACCAAGAAGCTTCTGTGCAGCAAAGGAAACCATCACAAAATGGATAGGCAGTCTACTGAATGGGAGAGAATATTTGCAAACCACCTATCTATTAAGAGGTTAATATGCAAAATATGAAAGGACTCATACATCTCAAGAGAAAAAAAATCTGCTTTTAAAATGGGTAGAAGAACTGAATAGACATTTTTCCAAAGAAGACAGACAAATGCCCAATAGGTACATGAAAATATGCTCATTATCACTAGTCATCAGGGAAATGCGAATCAGAACCACAGTGAGACATCATCTCTCACCTAGCAGAATGGCTATCATAAAGGAGACAAGAAATGAATGTTGTTAAGGATGTGAAGAAAAGGGCACTCCTGTGCACTGTTAGTTGAATTGAAAATTAGTGCATCCACTATGGAAAGCAGTATAGAACTAATTTTTCAAAAAATTAAAAATAGAACTGCTATATGATTCAGCAATCCCAAGTCTGATATATATCCAAAGAAAATGAAAACAGAATATTGAAGAGATACCTTCATTCCTATGTTTATTCCTGTACCACTCATAATAGCCAAGATACACAAGCAACCTAAGTGTCCATCAGTAGATGAACAGATAAAGAGAATGTAATATTCTATATATATGTATATATATATATATATATATATATATATATATATATAAAATATATGTGAATGCATATGTGGGCATACCTGGTGGCTCAGATGGTAAAGAATCTGCCTGCAATGTAGTAGACCTGGGTTTAATACCTGGGTTGGGATGATTCCCTGGAGAATTCCATGGACAGAGGAGCCTCGTGGGCCACAGTTCATGGGGTCACAAGGAATCAGACACGACTGCGCAACTAGCATTGTCACTTTTATATGTGTGTGTGTGTGTATACATACATATATATGATTAGATCACTATTTAGTATAACAATATTCTGAATATGTATGCTCTTTAGAGCTGAAACATGTAGGAAATATGACTATTTTTCCTTTTCTACAAAACCTTTCCCTGCAGCTAATACATTGTTTTGAGTGCTTTTTGTGCATTTGCTTATTTTTCTAAGTATTTTTAGTAATCCAATCTCATAGTCCATGAACGATTATCTAAATCTCCTCTTAAGACATTTACCCACATCAAATAATCTGTCCACTTGTTCTTCCTGAATGAGGCCCTCCTCTAGACACCTTCTAATTTGGGTGGGGTGCCCGGTGGTTACGCTGGGATCTCCATTTGCCATCATTCTGAGGATCCTATTGACCTTCCTGCCCTTGGATCTCTTTGCGTCCCATGTTTGGTTTTCTCCATCTTCTTTCTTGAGTCATGTCCTTGCTTTCCATTGTATTTCTTTTGCCTGGTTTATTGCTTTTTAAAAACATTGGACTGCATTAGGTCATAGTGGTGGCAAGACAGTATCTTCTTTGTGTTGTGTGGCTCTTTTGTTGTGGTGCATGGACTCTCTCTGTGGCCCGGGGGTCAGTAGTTGTGGTACATGGGCTTAGTTACTCCACAGCAGGTGAGATCTTAGTTCCCCAATCAGGAATTGAGCCCAAGTTCCCTGCATTGGAAGGCAGATTCTTAACCACTGGACTACCTGGGGAGTCCCTATTGCCTTGTTTTGATTGAGCCTATCCTTCAAAAGGATCTGCCTGAGAAAAGCTGAATGGGAATTTATGACATTATATATACATACACACATACACACACACACACACACACACACACACACACATTAAAAGGTGTATTTATTTATGTATTTGGCTCACTGAGTTTTAGTTGCGGCATGCAGGATCTTCATTGATGCATGTGAGATCTTTAGTTGCGGCATGAAAATTCTTAGTTGTGGCATGTGGGATCTAGTTCTTTGACTAGGGATAGAATCCAGGCCCCCTGCATTGGGAGTTTGGAGTCTTAGCCACTGGGCCACCAGGGAAGTCCCCATGACATTATAAATTCCTGTAGTGGTATAAAGTCTGGATATCTTACAGGGCAAGCCTACCACCCCAGCTCAAACTTCCTCTTCTTCAAGGATATCATCACCATTCCTGGCAGTTCATTTTCCCATAAGTTTCCATTCTTTCCTTTCTTAGTCACTAAATATTTATGAAACAGCCATTCTTCAGGGACTTTTCTAGGCTCTGGACACAGCAAAGAAGATAGACACATTTCCTCCTTTAATGGGGCTTAAGTCAAATGGAGAAGACAATGAGCAAACGATAATACATAAAATTAAACATAATGTCATTTTACAAATGAAGCAGAATTGAGGGATTCAGAGTGATAGGGATTAGATAGGAGGTTATTTTGCCTAGGGAATCCTCTCTGTGGGGGCGATGTTTGAGCAGAAACCTAAAGAAATTAGTGGGACCAGCCATAAGTCATATACCATTCTCATGGTATATGAGAATGCCAGGGAGAAGGACCCTACGTGCCAAGGATTCTGAGATTCAATAAGCAGTAAGAAGGCCGAGGGAGTTACTAAGAGGGAGAGAATCAGGAGGTAAGATCAAAAAGAGAGATCAGTCAGGTCACAGAGGACCAGTAGGTATGATAAGGACTTTGGATTTTATCCAGGGTGCAGTGTGCATCCATTGGGGATTTTAGCCCCAGAAGGACACTTTTGATTTTTTAATTTTTGAAATAACTTTAGATTTACAAGAAGAGCTGTATAGATAGTAGAGACAATCCCTGTCTTCTCTTGGCCTACTCTCCAGTCCAGTTTTCCTCTGACATTTGGCTAATTAAGAGACACACAAGAGTCACTGTGTGATTACGGCATGGTGACCCAAGGGATAATTCCAAGTAAGAACTTCCACTCAACATAGGTCAGGATCTGCAGGTAGATCTTAAAGCTCTCCCTGCCTCCTGCTGATTTTCAGTTTGTACAAATTTCTGACAGGAAGGGGCACACCCCTCAGCAGCATTCACTCCTGTCTGCTTTGCTCAGATAATTCGTTGTCAGAACTCTTTTCTTGCAGCCTCAGGATGTCAAGATTTCAGAAAAGGGAAAAGTTCCTCATCACAAATTATCAGGATTTTCCTAGTAGTAAAGTCATGTTATTCTACTGAGAAGTTTTTCACTTTGGGGCTCAGTGCCTCCCTAGGATTCTGGATACCCTTCCTTCCTTCTTTCCTCCCTTCCTGGGATTCACATGCTCAGTGCTAGATTCTCTTCTGCCATCTGTTATTGTGGTTGAGAAGGTGGGAGGGCCCAGCAACTTAATTGCCAGACTAGCTGGCTCACCTTGATGGCAAACTAGGTGCATCTGTGGTCCCCTGTTGGGGAGCGTTCACAGTGATGATAGGAGAAATTTCATTGCCTAGTATTACTTCACATCTCACAGCTCACATCAGTTGAGTTCTTTGCTTTCCTGGTTTTTGTCAGTCACAACTTTGAGAGTTCCTTCTCTCTCATTCTGGCAGAAGAAGGGAAGCAAGAAAAGCTGCAAGAAGGAAACTCTATATTCCACAAAATATAAAGAGTGCCTCTCATCAAGATGGAGTGACGAAAATAGGCAAACACCGCAGCAGAATTCCTTTTAGGCAGTTGCAAAACCGTTCTTTAGCCCCTATCCTGGGGGATTTTGTAAGTCAACCAGATATGGCCAGGAGAAGGACCCTACGTGCCAAGGATTCTGAGATTCAATAAGCAGTAAGAAGGCCGAGGGAGTTACTAAGAGGGAGAGAATCAGGAGGTAAGATCAAAAAGAGAGATCAGTCAGGTCACAGAGGACCAGTAGGTATGATAAGGACTTTGGATTTTATCCAGGGTGCAGTGTGCATCCATTGGGGATTTTAGCCCCAGAAGGACACTTTTGATTTTTTAATTTTTGAAATAACTTTAGATTTACAAGAAGAGCTGTATAGATAGTAGAGACAATCCCTGTCTTCTCTTGGCCTACTCTCCAGTCCAGTTTTCCTCTGACATTTGGCTAATTAAGAGACACACAAGAGTCACTGTGTGATTACGGCATGGTGACCCAAGGGATAATTCCAAGTAAGAACTTCCACTCAACATAGGTCAGGATCTGCAGGTAGATCTTAAAGCTCTCCCTGCCTCCTGCTGATTTTCAGTTTGTACAAATTTCTGACAGGAAGGGGCACACCCCTCAGCAGCATTCACTCCTGTCTGCTTTGCTCAGATAATTCGTTGTCAGAACTCTTTTCTTGCAGCCTCAGGATGTCAAGATTTCAGAAAAGGGAAAAGTTCCTCATCACAAATTATCAGGATTTTCCTAGTAGTAAAGTCATGTTATTCTACTGAGAAGTTTTTCACTTTGGGGCTCAGTGCCTCCCTAGGATTCTGGATACCCTTCCTTCCTTCTTTCCTCCCTTCCTGGGATTCACATGCTCAGTGCTAGATTCTCTTCTGCCATCTGTTATTGTGGTTGAGAAGGTGGGAGGGCCCAGCAACTTAATTGCCAGACTAGCTGGCTCACCTTGATGGCAAACTAGGTGCATCTGTGGTCCCCTGTTGGGGAGCGTTCACAGTGATGATAGGAGAAATTTCATTGCCTAGTATTACTTCACATCTCACAGCTCACATCAGTTGAGTTCTTTGCTTTCCTGGATTTTGTCAGTCACAAACTTTGAGAGTTCCCTTCTCTCTCATTCTGGCAGAAGAAGGGGAAGCAAGAAAAGCTGCAAGAAGGAAACTCTATATTCCACAAAATATAAAGAGTGCCTCTCATCAAGATGGAGTGACGAGAAAATAGGCAAACACCGGCAGCAGAATTCCTTTTAGGGGACGAAACATTGTTTAGCAAAACTGCCTGATAAAACATTTGGCCTTTGAAATGATAGCTCTCAGAGTATGGCTTGAATAGGCTAAGGGAGAGATAAACACAGTGAAAGTCTCTGACTAACAGGTACACATTACTATGCAGAAAATAGGTTAGCAATAAGGATCTATGATATAGCACAAGGAAGTCTACTCTCTCTCTCTCTCTCTCTCTCTCTCTCTCTATATATATATATATATATATATATATAAATGAAACATATATATGAAACTAAATCACTTTGCTGTGCACCTGAAGCTAACACAACATTGTAAATCAACTATACTTCAATTAAAAAAGAATTTCAGGAATGAAATTGTGCCATTTGCAGAGATGTGGATGGGCCATACAGACTGTCATACAGAGTGAAGTAAGTCAGAAAGAGAAAAACAAGTACTGTATATTAATGCATGTATGTGGAATCTAGAAAAATGATACTGATGAACCTATTTGGAAAGCAGAAATAGAGACACAGACGTAGAGAACAAACTATGTACACCAAGGAGAGAAAGTAAGTGGTGGGATAACTTGGGAGACTGAGATTGACTTGTGTACACTATTGATACTTTGTATAAAATGGGTAACTAATGAGAACCTACTGTATAGCACAGGGAACTCTACTCAATGCTGTGTGGTGACCAAGAGGAATGTATGTATACATATAGCTGAATCACTTTGCTATCCAGAGGAAACTAACACAACACTGTAAAGTTGTGTTAAACTCCAATTTAAAACCTTTTTCAGAGTGCTAGTGGTTGAGAAGGTGGGAGGGCCCAGCAACTTAATTGCCAGACTAGCTGGCTCACCTTGATGGCAAACTAGGTGCATCTGTGGTCCCCTGTTGGGGAGCGTTCACAGTGATGATAGGAGAAATTTCATTGCCTAGTATTACTTCACATCTCACAGCTCACATCAGTTGAGTTCTTTGCTTTCCTGGATTTTGTCAGTCACAAACTTTGAGAGTTCCCTTCTCTCTCATTCTGGCAGAAGAAGGGGAAGCAAGAAAAGCTGCAAGAAGGAAACTCTATATTCCACAAAATATAAAGAGTGCCTCTCATCAAGATGGAGTGACGAGAAAATAGGCAAACACCGGCAGCAGAATTCCTTTTAGGGGACGAAACATTGTTTAGCAAAACTGCCTGATAAAACATTTGGCCTTTGAAATGATAGCTCTCAGAGTATGGCTTGAATAGGCTAAGGGAGAGATAAACACAGTGAAAGTCTCTGACTAACAGGTACACATTACTATGCAGAAAATAGGTTAGCAATAAGGATCTATGATATAGCACAAGGAAGTCTACTCTCTCTCTCTCTCTCTCTCTCTCTCTATATATATATATATATATATATATATATAAATGAAACATATATATGAAACTAAATCACTTTGCTGTGCACCTGAAGCTAACACAACATTGTAAATCAACTATACTTCAATTAAAAAAGAATTTCAGGAATGAAATTGTGCCATTTGCAGAGATGTGGATGGGCCATACAGACTGTCATACAGAGTGAAGTAAGTCAGAAAGAGAAAAACAAGTACTGTATATTAATGCATGTATGTGGAATCTAGAAAAATGATACTGATGAACCTATTTGGAAAGCAGAAATAGAGACACAGACGTAGAGAACAAACTATGTACACCAAGGAGAGAAAGTAAGTGGTGGGATAACTTGGGAGACTGAGATTGACTTGTGTACACTATTGATACTTTGTATAAAATGGGTAACTAATGAGAACCTACTGTATAGCACAGGGAACTCTACTCAATGCTGTGTGGTGACCAAGAGGGAATGTATGTATACATATAGCTGAATCACTTTGCTATCCAGAGGAAACTAACACAACACTGTAAAGTTGTGTTAAACTCCAATTTAAAACCTTTTTTTCAGAGTGCTAGTGGGAGGTGTTTAAGAAGGAGACAGAGGAGGTTTGAAGAGAAAGAGGGGACCCAGAAATATGGCAGAACGTGAGAGCCTGGTAAAGCGGTCACAAATGGTAGGAAGAGCTGAAGAGCTCTGAAGAACAGGGTCTGAAATTCTACTCTCAATTATCTGCTGAACTGCATTACAGCGTGAACCAGGCCTTAGCCCCTGTACCCTCAAGAAAGTCTACTGTGCAGAGTCATCATGTATAAATGGTGTTTGTTGCAAATCTAAACAAGGAACTGATTTTGTTGTCAGCTTCCTTTTCGAAGATCTCCATGTGCAACCTTCTGGTCACGAGGAGGAAAGGGAAGAGGAAAGGGTACATTGGTTTGTATCAAACCCCATCCTCTCCTCTCTATATTATTTTTTCCCATATTCATTTCAAGTGCTTTATATTTATAGAAAGAAATGCATGCCAGCTCAAGTTGCCATTACTGTTTATATTGGGTAGGGAAGGAGTGAAAGATTTATCAACAAGTATAAAATTAGTAAGCTTTCTGATCTCCTAGTAAGATCTGCCAAAAAGCTCCAGAGAGGAAGAAGAGCTTAGACTTTAGTGATGATTTTCCCATCAGGAAAAAACCAGTTAGATAGGAGAAGGGAGGGGGAAGCCACTGGGTTCCAAGCAATGAAAATGAGAAATGGATTTCTGAGCTGAGTTTCATGAGACTGCTAGCTTAGATTTAGGCTAATTTGGCATTTTAAGAAAAAAGTAGCTGGGGAGAGAATCAGTAGCAGAGTAGGTGTAGGTGGAACCAGATTCAGAAGTGCTCCCATCACTGGAGAGATCAAAGACAGACTCCAAAAGATTAGGCTGTTGGGTGATCACTGGTCAGGAAATAATGAGAGGGGAGGAAACCAGGAAAACTAATCTAATTGTAAATTTTGTGCAGAATGCACTGATGCTTCAGAGACCACCAGGTAGAGATGTGGGCAGGATGGTGATAAATTAATAAATGAGGAAGGCTTTGCACAGACTTTGCATTGCAGTACAAGCACCTAAACCCCTGGAACTCTCTCTTGACCATACTGGAATGGAGAGGGAAGTGCTGGGGGATTAATTTCTTGGAAAATTTGGAACGAAGAGGAGATGGAGCTACCTTCCTAACATATATGCCTCCACTGACTCCATAGAAAAGCCTTACCCTTTGTGGGGAGAAGGAACTGCTCTTGACTTCCTGAGACATAGGGTCCCTTGAGAATGGGGTATGCTGTTTTAAAGTCCCAGGGAAGAGACTGTTGCTTCTATTTCCCTTCTCTCTGGTATTTCCTGCAGCCATGGAGGCAGGGTCAATGATAGCAGAGGATAAACCTAATGATAGTAACTTGAATGTTCCACCCTTTAGATGCAGCAGGAAAGGGTTTATTCCATAATAATTATGTCCAAGAAAAGGCACTTACCTTTATTTTTAAAATTACATTTAGGTTTAGCTCCAACTCCTCTATCATCAGACTTCTGAATAATTCAATCTCAGTCGTGTTTTGAGAGCAAGAAAGACTGTAGCGAAGGCTATCATTTCCTAAGATCTTTCAGCAGATCTTGGGGATTAAGACATATGCTTCCCAGGACATTGGAAGGAAGATAGTATTAGTTTCCTGTAGCTGCTGTAACAAATTAACACAAACTTGGTGGCTTAAGACAGAAATGCAGTTTTCTTCACAGTTCTTGTAGCCAGAAGTCCTAAAGCAAAATTGTTAGCAGGGCTGTGTTTCCCTTGAAGGCTCTAAGGAAGGGTCCTTTCTTGCCTCTTTCAGCTTCTGGTGGCTGTTGACATTTCTTGACATCTGTGGGCATCACTCTAATCTCTCTCTCTGTCTTTCCATCACCTTCTCCTCTATCTCTTCTCTTCTGTCCTCTCCTCTCTTTCTCTTATAAGCATACCTGTGTGGGCATTTAGGGCTCACCAAGATAATCTCAGATCATCTCCGCATCTCAAAATCCTTGACCACATTTACAAAGATCCTTTTTCCAATTAAGATAACATTCACAGGCTCCAAGGATTTGAGAAGGATGTCTTTTGAGGAGCCACTTTTCAGCCTCCCACAAGGACCTTCTGGTTTTTAGTCTCCTCTTGCCCTGTGGAGACTCAGTGCTGGCCCAGAGTACATGGTCCTTTCCATAGGTTGCGGAGAGAGCTCCCAAGCCTTTGTGTTATTATCCTGTCATCCTGGATCCCTGGTGCTTCAGAAAACTCCACTCCCACTCCCCTCTTCAGTCTCTAAGATCTTTCTTCAGAACCCAGTTTCTTCACTGCAATCCCTGTCTCCATTCTCAGCTGTTTATTCCTCCAAAAGCACTAGACTGCTGAACAGAATTACCCTTCCTGGCCACAGAGCTTGTGCAGCTTGCTGGGGTCAGCCAAGAATGATGTGAGCTGAGAAGTGAAAGAAAAAGACTTAATCCTTGAAGGTGCTGGAAAACAAGCCAGCATGGATGGCAATTACTTTGAATAGATGGATTGGAATAATGACAGGAAGATAATAATGATAATAATAGTAGTAATAATAACAGCATCTACCAGCTATTGACTATTAATTATTATTGTACACTCTGCTAAATACTTCTGCAGGCATGTCCTCTGTTCATCATCAGAACTTCTCATTTTTACAGAAGAGAAAACTAAGACTCAAAAAGATTGAGTAGTTTAGTCAAGGTCTCCGAGTTAATAAGGCAGAACAAGGATTGGCACTGAGATTTGTGTCCTTCCATAGACTGTACTTCTTGGCTAATTATGAAGCATATTGCTTTCCTATGAAAGTCATTGTTTTGCTTAGCACGTATAGCTGACTGATTCAAATGTTTTCCTTACTGTCTTGACAGGTTCCAGGAACCTAGGAAGCCCTTTAATGATGTGATATGGGTTTAACTCAGCCAGTATTTCCACTGAAGCTCTGAAATTACTGCCTTTTTCATCCTGCGTGTTTGAGCTCCCCTAAGGCAAATAATGAAGTTCCACAAGTCATTAAGGAAAGTAGAAACCCACATCTACAGAGCTAAAGAACACTTGGCTTTGCAAGCATCACTTTTCCTTATCAGTAAGGGAGTATAAAGGGCTTCCCTGGTGGTGCTGGTGGTAAAGAACATGTCTGCCCATGCAGGGGACACAGGAGATGTGGGTTTGATCCGTGGGTCGGGAAGATCCCCTGGAGGAGGGCATGGCAACCCACTCCAGTGTTCTCACCTGGAGAATCTCATGGACAGGCTACCATAGGGTCGCAAAGAGCTGGACCTGACTGAAGCAACTTAGCATTCATGCATGCACAACAGAGTATGAAAGTCTTCATATGTAAAAATTAAATAATGCTGCTAAGACTAATAGTAATTAACGAAATAACATTTGTTGGGAAATGACTCACTGGCATCCTGTGGTTGAGGTTCTGGAATGTAAGTTTGTGGTTTTCTTTGCAGCTCTGCCTCTGACTCACTCATGTGAAAGGTCGTATCACAGAGCTGAGCCTTGGGCTCCCACTAGTTTTAGTTGTTAGAAAAGACTTCTAGTCTACAGCCATATCACCCTGAACGCTCCTGATCTCATCTAATCTCAGAAGCTAGGCAGGGTCAGGCCTGGTTAGTACACAGATTGGAGAAAAGGCTTCTGTTATGGACTAAAGGGTGAAAATGAGGAACCTAAGGGGCCTCACACCTATTTGCCATTAGCCTGGAGGAGTTAGACTGTTAGGCTTTTATAGCTTCTCAGAATATGTTTTTTCTTCTTGAAATCCTTCCTTAATTTTTCATTTTAAAGTTAAATGCTTTTATGTTGATTTGTGAAAGAGAAATGGGAGAGACCAAATTTGGGTGGTTATTTTGTTGTTGCTGTAGGCGTTTAGGTTGCTTTACAATGTTATGTTAGTTTCTGCCGTACAGTAAAGTAAATCTGCTATACACATAATATATCCCTTCTTTTTCAGAGTTCCTCCCCATTTAGGTCACCACAGAGCACCGAGTGGAGTCTCCTGTGCTGCACAGTAGGTTATCATTAGTTATTTTATATACAGGCTCAACAATGTATATATATTAGTCCCAACCTCCCAATTCCTCCCACCACCACTTCTTACCCTCTTGGTGTCCATAGGTTTCTTCTCTATGTCTGTGTCTCTATTTCTGCTTTGAAAATAAGTTTACCTATACCATTTTTTTCTAGATTCCGTATATTAGTGTATGCAGGAATATACACTACTTGCTGACTTACTTCACTCTGTATGACAGTTTCTAGGTCCATCCACATCTCTGCGAATGGCACCTGGTGCTGTACAATGCTCGGTCATGTCCAACTCTTTGCAACCCCTTGGATTGTAGCCCACCAGGCTCCTCTGTCCATGGAATTCTTCAGGCAAGAATACTGGAGTGGGTTGCCATTTCCTACTCCAAGGGATCTTCCCAGCCCACGGATAGAACTTGTATCTCCTACATTGCAGGTGGTTTCTTTACCATCTGAGGCACAAGAGGACAATTTCATTCTTTTTGTTGTTTTGTTTTTTCCTTGGCTGTGCTGGGTCTTCGTTGCTATATACATGCTTTCTCTACTTGCAGTGCATGATCTTCTCATCATGGTGGTTTCTCTCGTTGCAGACCATAAGCTCTAGGTGCACAAGCTTTGGTAGTTACAGCATGTGGGCTTAGCGGTTGTGGTGTGTGGGCTTTAAGGTGAGCAGGCTTTAGTAGTTGCAGCTCACAGGCTCAGTAGTTGCGGTACATGAGCTTAGTTGCTCTGCAGCAATGTAGAATCACACTGGACCAGGGATCAAACCTGTGTTACCTGCCATGGCAGGTAGATTCTTATCCACTGCACCTTCAGGGAAATCCTGTTGTTTTTTAATAAAATAAGATTCTTGGGTCTGAAAGTCACACAGTGGCAGTGTCTGAGGCCCTCTTTTGAGAGCCCTGGCCTCATTCTCCCATCTGATGATTGAATGCCCTCCCTTTCAAGACGACAGTGGAGAATAATGTCAGTCTGTTAGATCAGTTTCATATTTTACAGAGATCAATGAGAGTGAGATCATCGCCCAATTCATATTTGTTTTAAAAATTGTAAGGATGGTTTTGGACAGGAGACAAGTTGAAGCAAGACTGCAATGGATCGATGACAAAATAGAGATGATGTCAGGTTGCTAAAAAGAAAAAAATCACAAAAGAGTATGATCCTGATAGACAACGGCAGATAGGTTACTGTGAATGGTGTCAGATTCTTGATCTCCAACGGAGAAGTCACATTGGGATCAAAAAGACTTGGCTTTGGTCACTCAGAGCTTCATGAAATAAAAGTTTATTAAGGAAGGAGGAAAGAGAGAGAGCTTCCAGCATAGACACTGGAAGGGGCATAGAAGAGAACCCCCTTAGCCAGTTTAGGCAAGACAATTTGTATTTTCCAGTCACTTAATAAAACAGTAGATCAGAAGATTATCTTAAGATTGTAAAGGCCCTGTAGGCCCACACCCATGACATTAATATGAGATTAGCTAGAGGACAGTCTCCAGGCTTCAGGGCTAGGTGAGACATTCTAATGTAAAGGCCTTTCTAGGCCCACAGCATTAACATAAGACAATAAACTTAGTTTCAGTTTCAGGGTTGATCCTTATTGTGTAGCAAACGTTTCAGGCTAGAAAATGTTTGCCTTTCTTTTTCCTTTTTTTTTTATCTCCCCCTCTCCTCTGATGCCATCTCTTTGTCATTTCCTTCTCCAGCCTCTTCTGGCCTCCTTGTTTTCTTCAGAACTCCTGGGATGTTCCTATCTTTGTGCTTGTGTTTTTCTACCTCAAAATATTCTCCTCCAAATACCTCTCAGAAAGAGAAAAGTGGATATCACATGTAAGGCATATATGTGGAATCTAGAAAAATGGTACAGACAAACCTATTTATAGGGAAGGAATAGAGATGCAGACATAGAGAATGGATGTGTGGGTACGGGGGGTGGGGTATGCATTGGGAGACTGGGATTGGTGTCTATACGATAGCACATGTAAAACAGATAGCTAGTGGGAAGCTGCTGTCCAGCACATCGCTTGGTGCTCTGTGATGACCTAGAGGGGTACGATGAGGGTGGGTGGAAGGGAGGCCCAAGAGGGAGGGGGCATAGGGTGTACTTGTAGCTAATTCACTTTATTGTATGACATTGTCAAACAACTATTTGTTATTATTGTTGTTGTTTAGTAGCTAAGTTGTGTTGAATTTTTTGCGACCCCATGCACTGTGGCCTGCCAGGCTCCTCTGTCCATGGGATTTCCCAGGCAAGAATACTGGAGTGGGTTGCCGCTTTCTTCTCCAGGGCCTAGGGATCATTAAACCTCTCTCCTACATTGACAGGCAGATTCTTTACCATTGAGTCACCAGGAAAGCCACTATAAAAAACTAATAAATTTAAATGTAAAAAAAAAAAAAAATCCATCTTTTTTATCCTTTTTGTATGTGCACCAATGTCACTTCTAAGAGAAGGTATTCCTGACCACACCATTCAAAACAGGACCTCCATCCTCTCTCCCTTCTTTGTTCTTCAGAACAGGTTTGTCTTCTGTGCCTAAAGCAGTGCTCAGTGCATCTTGTTGATTCCCACACCCATGACATTAATATGAGATTCTTCTCAGGCTTCAGGGCTAGGTGAGACATTCTAATGTAAAGGCCTTTCTAGGCCCACAGCATTAACATAAGACAATAAACTTAGTTTCAGTTTCAGGGTTGATCCTTATTGTGTAGCAAACGTTTCAGGCTAGAAAATGTTTGCCTTTCTTTTTCCTTTTTTTTTTATCTCCCCCTCTCCTCTGATGCCATCTCTTTGTCATTTCCTTCTCCAGCCTCTTCTGGCCTCCTTGTTTTCTTCAGAACTCCTGGGATGTTCCTATCTTTGTGCTTGTGTTTTTCTACCTCAAAATATTCTCCTCCAAATACCTCTCAGAAAGAGAAAAGTGGATATCACATGTAAGGCATATATGTGGAATCTAGAAAAATGGTACAGACAAACCTATTTATAGGGAAGGAATAGAGATGCAGACATAGAGAATGGATGTGTGGGTACGGGGGGTGGGGTATGCATTGGGAGACTGGGATTGGTGTCTATCGATAGCACATGTAAAACAGATAGCTAGTGGGAAGCTGCTGTCCAGCACATCGCTTGGTGCTCTGTGATGACCTAGAGGGGTACGATGAGGGTGGGTGGAAGGGAGGCCCAAGAGGGAGGGGGCATAGGGTGTACTTGTAGCTAATTCACTTTATTGTATGACATTGTCAAACAACTATTTGTTATTATTGTTGTTGTTTAGTAGCTAAGTTGTGTTGAATTTTTTGCGACCCCATGCACTGTGGCCTGCCAGGCTCCTCTGTCCATGGGATTTCCCAGGCAAGAATACTGGAGTGGGTTGCCGCTTTCTTCTCCAGGGCCTAGGGATCATTAAACCTCTCTCCTACATTGACAGGCAGATTCTTTACCATTGAGTCACCAGGAAAGCCACTATAAAAAACTAATAAATTTAAATGTAAAAAAAAAAAAAAATCCATCTTTTTTATCCTTTTTGTATGTGCACCAATGTCACTTCTAAGAGAAGGTATTCCTGACCACACCATTCAAAACAGGACCTCCATCCTCTCTCCCTTCTTTGTTCTTCAGAACAGGTTTGTCTTCTGTGCCTAAAGCAGTGCTCAGTGCATCTTGTTGATTAAAGAAAGGAATGAATGCATTAATAATTAATATGTAATATATGCACTATTAATACTCAAATGGATCAAAGTTGTGCTTTTTGTTTCCTTCAGAGGAAAACCAGGGCTTCCCTGGTGGCTTAGATGGTAAAGAATCTACCTGCAATGTGTGGTAAAACCAATATGTACTTATCTTTTATCATAGAAAATAGTGAAATGAAGTAGTTTAGTTCTAAGGACAACCTTTACCTAAATGACCTAGAAAGTGGGAATAGGGTGGAGCTCAAGACATCTGAGGTCAAGGCCCTGAACACATTCATCAGTCCGCTTTTATTCAGTGCTGAAGCCTCCAGGGAAATACAGGGAATGATATTAGCATGGGCTGCGAATCAGTCACAGCCCTGTTCAATGATTATTCTCATGGTTCTGAGAATTGAAAGTTTGTGTTGCAGCTTGGGGGCAACTCAATCAGCAAGAAGTTAAGGAGCCTGCGCTGACCTGTCGTTCCAAAGTCCATAGCAGATCTCCCACCTGTTGCCAATCAGTATATCCCCAGCTAATGACTCCTGGTGAATCAAATCACTTGTTTATTTTAGATCTTTCTCGTATATTTCTCATTCCTGCTTTGCTTTTTCTCCTGGCTTAACCAAAACCACAAAAACCTTCACTGGTTTGTTTCCGCACAATATTTTGACCTCAATATAACAAGAACTGCTTCAATTTGCTTCCTCATTTTGTCTGTGACAGCCACACCCTACTTTGCTAAGATAAATTAGACTTGAGCAAAATGCAGTCGTGGATCACTGGCCTAACTAGTGATAAGTAAATGAAGTTTCCATTTTATCTCTTTTTAAATTGAAAGCTTAGATTTATTCTCATGGCTGTTCACATTCTTCCACTGACTGTTTATATGCATCTAATTATTTAAACAGAGAAGCTTTTATTTAGAGTCTTAAGTAATCCTATTTATGTATTAAATGCTTTGTCTAACCAAAAAGCTCCTAGTTCTTTGTTTCTTCGTTGTGTATGTGACTGTGGTCTGCCTCTTCTGTATTTTGAGGGTATTTTTCTCAACTGTGTTTGAAAAGATGGGATTAAACTGTTCATAGAATTCCTGTTCTAGATATTAAAAAAGAGAAAACAACCCAGTGTTTTTTGACAAGAGACTAGATAAATTGTTAAAAAATGATGCATTAATAATTAATATGTAATATATGCACTATTAATACTCAAATGGATCAAAGTTGTGCTTTTTGTTTCCTTCAGAGGAAAACCAGGGCTTCCCTGGTGGCTTAGATGGTAAAGAATCTACCTGCAATGTGTGGTAAAACCAATATGTACTTATCTTTTATCATAGAAAATAGTGAAATGAAGTAGTTTAGTTCTAAGGACAACCTTTACCTAAATGACCTAGAAAGTGGGAATAGGGTGGAGCTCAAGACATCTGAGGTCAAGGCCCTGAACACATTCATCAGTCCGCTTTTATTCAGTGCTGAAGCCTCCAGGGAAATACAGGGAATGATATTAGCATGGGCTGCGAATCAGTCACAGCCCTGTTCAATGATTATTCTCATGGTTCTGAGAATTGAAAGTTTGTGTTGCAGCTTGGGGGCAACTCAATCAGCAAGAAGTTAAGGAGCCTGCGCTGACCTGTCGTTCCAAAGTCCATAGCAGATCTCCCACCTGTTGCCAATCAGTATATCCCCAGCTAATGACTCCTGGTGAATCAAATCACTTGTTTATTTTAGATCTTTCTCGTATATTTCTCATTCCTGCTTTGCTTTTTCTCCTGTCTTAACCAAAGCCACACCAACCTTCTCTGGTTTGTTTCCGCACAATATTTTGACCTCAATATAACAAGAACTGCTTCAATTTGCTTCCTCATTTTGTCTGTGACAGCCACACCCTACTTTGCTAAGATAAATTAGACTTGAGCAAAATGCAGTCGTGGATCACTGGCCTAACTAGTGATAAGTAAATGAAGTTTCCATTTTATCTCTTTTTAAATTGAAAGCTTAGATTTATTCTCATGGCTGTTCACATTCTTCCACTGACTGTTTATATGCATCTAATTATTTAAACAGAGAAGCTTTTATTTAGAGTCTTAAGTAATCCTATTTATGTATTAAATGCTTTGTCTAACCAAAAAGCTCCTAGTTCTTTGTTTCTTCGTTGTGTATGTGACTGTGGTCTGCCTCTTCTGTATTTTGAGGGTATTTTTCTCAACTGTGTTTGAAAAGATGGGATTAAACTGTTCATAGAATTCCTGTTCTAGATATTAAAAAAGAGAAAACAACCCAGTGTTTTTTGACAAGAGACTAGATAAATTGTGCCATAGCCACACAATGGAATGTCATAGCCCAGAGGAAATAGCTAAATAGCCACATGCCACAAGTTGAGTGAATCTTAGCTATTTGATATTAAATAATCAATAAAACTCAACAGTATATTGGTTATACATATATACACATATATGCGCATATGGGATAAAACAAAAGAAAATGGATAAAGGGTAGGAATGTTAAATACAAATTTACTTGAATTGATAGGAATTAGATAGGAAGCAAGCAGGAATATGAGAGGATAGCAGATAAGCATACAGATAGGAATGCATAACTGGTAATTTTTTTAAAATTTATTTTTAACTCTTGGGTGAGATTGGCTTAGCAGTGTTTGTTTTGCAATATAAATAAATAATGTGAGTGCAAAGGACTAGTTAAGGACCAGGGGTGATCGCATGTCATGAGCCCAGAAGTATACTTGGTACAGTTCCGTGCACTTAAGCTACAGCATCTTATAAAACAGAAGGTTACATTAAATATTTTTATGAGACTGGAGACAAAATAGCCAATTTAGTCAAGGGAATAAGAATTGCACTTAAGAGAAGTGTCGGTTGGCAGTGGAGGCTTTTCTCCTCCTCAGACTTTCTTCTCTAGCCCCAGGCCCCCTTTGACTCACCCCTGCCCAGTCCAAGACTCTGTCCTTGCTCCCCAGAGACCTGGCTCTGGGCTTTTCCCATGGGAGTAGACCTCCAAACCCACTGGCTGTCTTCAGTGTCCAGTGTTCAATCATTTCTTGTGTCATCATTTTATTTCCTTGTAGCCATTGTAAGTTCACGTATGGTTTTGGTTTTGCCTCAGAGCTTTATTAATTATTGTAATTTTCAGAGTGACCCACGGTCAAGCAAAGTAGGTGAAAGCAAAAAGGCAAGAAAGGAAGCTTGCTGGCCAAGACTCACTCAGCCTGACCACTCATTGCTTTAAATGGTCCCCAACTGTGGTCTGCCTCTTCTGTATTTTGAGGGTATTTTTCTCAACTGTGTTTGAAAAGATGGGATTAAACTGTTCATAGAATTCCTGTTCTAGATATTAAAAAAGAGAAAACAACCCAGTGTTTTTTGACAAGAGACTAGATAAATTGTGCCATAGCCACACAATGGAATGTCATAGCCCAGAGGAAATAGCTAAATAGCCACATGCCACAAGTTGAGTGAATCTTAGCTATTTGATATTAAATAATCAATAAAACTCAACAGTATATTGGTTATACATATATACACATATATGCATATGGGATAAAACAAAAGAAAATGGATAAAGGGTAGGAATGTTAAATACAAATTTACTTGAATTGATAGGAATTAGATAGGAAGCAAGCAGGAATATGAGAGGATAGCAGATAAGCATACAGATAGGAATGCATAACTGGTAATTTTTTTAAAATTTATTTTTAACTCTTGGGTGAGATTGGCTTAGCAGTGTTTGTTTTGCAATATAAATAAATAATGTGAGTGCAAAGGACTAGTTAAGGACCAGGGGTGATCGCATGTCATGAGCCCAGAAGTATACTTGGTACAGTTCCGTGCACTTAAGCTACAGCATCTTATAAAACAGAAGGTTACATTAAATATTTTTATGAGACTGGAGACAAAATAGCCAATTTAGTCAAGGGAATAAGAATTGCACTTAAGAGAAGTGTCGGTTGGCAGTGGAGGCTTTTCTCCTCCTCAGACTTTCTTCTCTAGCCCCAGGCCCCCTTTGACTCACCCCTGCCCAGTCCAAGACTCTGTCCTTGCTCCCCAGAGACCTGGCTCTGGGCTTTTCCCATGGGAGTAGACCTCCAAACCCACTGGCTGTCTTCAGTGTCCAGTGTTCAATCATTTCTTGTGTCATCATTTTATTTCCTTGTAGCCATTGTAAGTTCACGTATGGTTTTGGTTTTGCCTCAGAGCTTTATTAATTATTGTAATTTTCAGAGTGACCCACGGTCAAGCAAAGTAGGTGAAAGCAAAAAGGCAAGAAAGGAAGCTTGCTGGCCAAGACTCACTCAGCCTGACCATATTTCTCACCTTGGCCTTTAGGTAACAGAATATCTGATTTTTTTTTTTTTTTTTTTCTAGAAAATTGAACATCAGAAGGAATCTGGAGATAGGCAGTTCCAGAGGTGGTTAATGCACTGGTTCAACCAAGTCAGGACCCTGGATCAGCCCCTCTGTTACTCTTCATTGCCCTTTGTGGTGCCAGAAGGTGGCTGCAGTGCCCAGTGCCAGGGCCTCGCTTGGCAACACCTTCGCAGGAAGGAGGAGGAGGGTTTTCTTCCTAAGGCTCCCTTCTTACCTCGGGAGGAATATCCCATCCGAGAGACTGGCCACCATTCCCCACAGTGCCTTGCTTCAGGTGTCCTTAGTGTGAATCGGCTCACATGCTTGTCTCAAACCAGCAACGAAGGGACAGGATTTTCATGACTCCTTTAGATCAGTCACCATCATTCCTGGATGCCGGACAGAAAGCCACCTGCTACCTAAACACAATGGGGATTCAATGAGTAAGGAAGGAGCTTGACACAGGAGCTGGCAGGGCAAACAGCGGCCTGGGCTGCCCGGGGGCTCTTGTGTACTTCACAGGGGGCATCACAGTGGGGACAACAATGCACTATGTCTCATAGCAATTCACAGTTTGCACAGCGTTTACATACCTGGCTTCACGCAACTCTGGCCCAACCGGGAGAGATGCAGGCATGTCTCTGGAAGGGAAGTGATAGAAAGGGAGACTGGGGATGCTGGGTGGTGAGTGGTTCACCTGTGGTCTTGCAGTCTCTCAGAACTGGAAATCCAACAGGCATTTCTCAGACGAATATCCAATACCTTTCCAGCCCATTGCTGGAACTCATACATAGTGCTGGGCTAAGTTCTCTATGAATTTCCTCTACGAGCCAATGGCCCACATGCTCCCAGCAGATGTAGAGTGATGGGTGGTTTGACTGAGCACAGGCGTAGTTGTGGGGAAGGAGTGGGTGGCGAGGCAAAATTTTTACACAGACACGTCTTGTGCAAAGTAAGCGATGCCCACACAGAGGACGATGGCCCGTAACAGAGGAACAGATGGAGGTTGCAGATGTGCAAAGCCGGCGTCCATCCCACGTGAAATCCAAGAGCTTCAAAAGGCATCTGGGCTGTCCAACTCTCTGTCAGATTCGGCTCCTTAACAGGATCCAGCTCCTGGCTCAGCGCTTAATGATTTAAACCCAGTAAGAGAGATGATGACTTTAAGGAAGCACTTGGGAACACACAGACAAGGAAAGCATTTGATGACTTTAAAACAGAGGACTGAAGGCAGCAAGAGCTCCCAGGATGGACACCCTGCAAAATGCCTTACCGTCACTTCCCATCTGGTCCTTGGGCCTGGTCTTTACCCTGAGGAATCAGCTGGGAAATGGTCTGATAATGCACCCAGGCATTGCTAGTGGCAATCTACACTGGAAAATTCTTTCTCATGTCAAGAAGCATAAACCCTGGACCCCACTCTTGAGACTTCATAGGCAGGAAATAACTCAAGTGAAAGAAAACTGTGGGTCTGGTGATGGCTGTTATTTTATTACTTGTGTGGGAGTGAAGAGTTGGAAGCCCCCCTGAACATTCAACAGCAGGAAACAACCACATGATCTATTCAATGGGATCTAAGCACCTGTTGAAAAGTATCCTGAAGTTGATGATTCATTCAGAAATATCTATTGAATGCCTATAATATGCCGAGTGCTATTTTAGACACTGAAACAGTGAACAAAACAGACCAAGTACCTGCTTCCACTCAGTTTATCCCTCTAGTGTGTATCGTGAAGGGGAATGGATGCAACAAGAAAAAAAGTGATGTTTCATAATAAAGTGAAAAATGCAGAAGAGAAAAATGCTATGTATAATATGATTCTTCCTACTGTATATAACAGGAAACTCTACTAAGTACTCTAATGACTTTTATGGAAAAAGAATCTGAAAAGAGTGGATATATGTATATGTATAACTGATTCACACTGCTGCACAGCAGAAGTTAACACAACGTTGTAACTCAACTCCACTCGAACAAAAATTTTTAAAAACATGATTCTCACTATTCTATGCATTCAATTCTATGAACAGTGATGGAAGGAAGCAAGGAAAAAGGCTGGTGGGATGATGCAATTGTGAACAGTTTCTTTCCTTCACTGTTGTTCCAATGTTCTGAGTGAAGAGTTTTTGTTTATTTATTTATTTTAACTTTTATTTTGCTTTTAACTTTTACAGAGTTTTGTTGTTTACAAATATGTGTGTTCCAGATTAGTCATATGTATATCCCCCCCACCCCACCCCTCTAGACCATCACACAGCACCCCTGCAGGATCCCCTTTTCTCACAGAGCAATGACTGTAGCTATTTTCTGAGTGAAGTGTTTTTAAATCAAAATGGGGACAAAAATTATCTCATGTTTTTAGAGACACCTCTCTATTTCAAAAGAGGGGTGTCTAACTTTCTGGAAGTCAAATGAAAAATATAACAATAACATGATTGAGGAAGGAAGAAAGAAAGAAAAAAGGGAGGGAGATGGAGGGAGAGAAAAGAGAGAGGGAGAGAAGAACAGGTTCATCTTTTGTGCTTGTTTCTGGCTTTCATCAGCCTCCCTCTTTGATTCACCCTTGTCTCTTGAGGCTCCAAGTCCATGACATTGAATGAAAGATCTAAACCATCTGACGTAAATGCTGATTTGTTTGGGTCAATGTAAACCCTGGATATTCATTGGAAGGTCTGATGCTGAAGCTGCGTCTCCAATACTTTGACCACCTCATGTGAACAACTGACTCATAGGAAAAGACCCTCATTCTGGGAAAGGTTGAAGACAAGAGGAGAAGGGGGCGGCAGAGGATGAGATGATTAGATAGTGCCACTGACTCAGTGGACATGAATCTGAGCAAACTCCAGGAGATAGTTGAGGGCAAAGGAGCCAGGCATCCTGCAATCCATGGGGTCGCAAAGAGTCGGATACAATTTAGCAACTGAATGAGAACGACCATCGTGGACTAGTGCAGTCTAAAGCAGCTCAACAAGAAAAAGTGATGTTTCATAATAAAGTGAAAATGCAGAAGAGAAAAATGCTATGTATAATATGATTCTTCCTACTGTATATAACAGGAAACTCTACTAAGTACTCTAATGACTTTTATGGAAAAAGAATCTGAAAAGAGTGGATATATGTATATGTATAACTGATTCACACTGCTGCACAGCAGAAGTTAACACAACGTTGTAACTCAACTCCACTCGAACAAAAATTTTTAAAAACATGATTCTCACTATTCTATGCATTCAATTCTATGAACAGTGATGGAAGGAAGCAAGGAAAAAGGCTGGTGGGATGATGCAATTGTGAACAGTTTCTTTCCTTCACTGTTGTTCCAATGTTCTGAGTGAAGAGTTTTTGTTTATTTATTTATTTTAACTTTTATTTTGCTTTTAACTTTTACAGAGTTTTGTTGTTTACAAATATGTGTGTTCCAGATTAGTCATATGTATATCCCCCCCACCCCACCCCTCTAGACCATCACACAGCACCCCTGCAGGATCCCCTTTTCTCACAGAGCAATGACTGTAGCTATTTTCTGAGTGAAGTGTTTTTAAATCAAAATGGGGACAAAAATTATCTCATGTTTTTAGAGACACCTCTCTATTTCAAAAGAGG
The DNA here is from genome assembly GCA_022376925.1 of Tragulus kanchil. Taxonomy (NCBI): domain Eukaryota; kingdom Metazoa; phylum Chordata; class Mammalia; order Artiodactyla; family Tragulidae; genus Tragulus; species Tragulus kanchil. The sequence goes on along the minus strand of JAIOJX010000005.1, from coordinate 97,919,919 downwards.
GGTGTCTAACTTTCTGGAAGTCAAATGAAAAATATAACAATAACATGATTGAGGAAGGAAGAAAGAAAGAAAAAAGGGAGGGAGATGGAGGGAGAGAAAAGAGAGAGGGAGAGAAGAACAGGTTCATCTTTTGTGCTTGTTTCTGGCTTTCATCAGCCTCCCTCTTTGATTCACCCTTGTCTCTTGAGGCTCCAAGTCCATGACATTGAATGAAAGATCTAAACCATCTGACGTAAATGCTGATTTGTTTGGGTCAATGTAAACCCTGGATATTCATTGGAAGGTCTGATGCTGAAGCTGCGTCTCCAATACTTTGACCACCTCATGTGAACAACTGACTCATAGGAAAAGACCCTCATTCTGGGAAAGGTTGAAGACAAGAGGAGAAGGGGGCGGCAGAGGATGAGATGATTAGATAGTGCCACTGACTCAGTGGACATGAATCTGAGCAAACTCCAGGAGATAGTTGAGGGCAAAGGAGCCAGGCATCCTGCAATCCATGGGGTCGCAAAGAGTCGGATACAATTTAGCAACTGAATGAGAACGACCATCGTGGACTAGTGCAGTCTAGTAAAAGCAAGTTTTCTACAACAACTGCAAACTTATTCAGTTTTTGGTAATGGCCTGCAGCTAAATTTGGTCACACCTTTTATCTTTCAAGTCTAACCCTAATTAGGGAAGCAGTGTTTGTTTTCAGAAATGCTCATTGTCCTAGTCTCAGTCATCCAGCCACCTCAACACAGACGACCCTGTGTAGACTCGACTGTTGGTGCTGGATGTTTCTTTAAAATAGATATTTTTAATTTTTACATTTAAAAAATTTTATTGAAATATAGTTGATTTACAATGTTGTGTTAGTTTCTGCTTTGTAGCAATATAAGTCAGTTATATATATTCACACATATGTATTGGGTTGACCAAAACATTCACTTGGATTTTTTCATTATGGGAAGACACACACACACACACACACACACACACACACACACACACGTGTGTGTGCGCGTATGTGTCTTAATCAGTCATTTCCAACTCTTGTGACCCCATGAACTGTCACCTTCTAGGTTTACCTGTCTAGGCTCCTCTATCCATGGGATATATATAGATATAGATATAGATATAGATAAATATATAGAGAGATATGTATGTTTATATATATATGGTTATTTAGATTCTTAAATTTATATATATTAGATTCTTTTGTATTATATGTATTATCTGTTATTACAAGATATCAAGTATCTCTGTGCTATACAGTAGGTCCTTGTCAGTTATCTATTCCATATGTACATTTTAGGGATTTGGGATTAAAATATCCTTTTGCTTGTTTTCTAGATCCAGCAGCTGTCTGTTCCAGGCTTTAGGCATTTCGGTCATGGGAGAATCCAGAGCTCCTTAGGTAGAGGTAAGACTCTGAAGTTCCCTTCCCGCTGCTCAGCTTCTATCATTTGCTCCTCATGCTTCAGCTACTTAGAATTCCACGTGTTGCTTCACCTGCTAGGTCATTTGTCTTCAAGGTCCTGCCCACATTCCTCTGTGGCATCACCCTGCACGGCTGAACAGTTGCTACTTCTGAGCAGGCTGCATGTCTGTGAGCTGCAAGATGGTCCTTACAGGTGGCTGGTACAGGAATTTTCAACTTGCCAAATGCTTTGTAATAGGAAGCTAAAAATGTGTGTGTGTGTGTGTGTGTGTGTGTGTACCTGATCATTCTTTGGGCTTATAAGCAGCCAGGAAAAAAGTGAGAAGGGACTATATGCTGTTGAGGACTGCTGCATGATTTTCACTGTCAAATAATATTTATTAAGCTGCTTCTATGTGATTGATGTGAAGGGCTTGCAGGTTCCCATGAGACAAAGACTGGGCTTCTCTTTTCTTTTTCTCTGCACCCAGCCTCCTGCATTGCTTCCCTGTACCAGGTCTGACTTAAGCATTTGTTTTCGCTTATGTCCTGGGAGTTGAACAGCCAGTGTTTTGAAGGAGAGGAGTCTGTGGTCACAGAGGGGTGGCTTCCCATGCAAAAACACCCATCCTCATGAAGCAGCACTCCTTCTCAGATAGGATTCCAGTCCAGGTTCACCTCAGACTGGGACTTGAGCCCACGGTTCTTGATTTATAAAGAATCCACTGTCTTTTTTTGGCTGTGCCAGGTCTTTGTTGTGGCCTGCAGGATCTTTGACCTTTGTTGTAGTATGTGGCATCTAGTTTCTTGACTAGGGATCCATCCAGGGCCCCTTGAATTGGGAGTACAAAGTCTTAGCCACTGGACCATCCCAAACCCACTGTATTTTAATTAAAACCACTCACTTAGTGTCAAGACTTAACTGAAACTCGGGTTCCTTTGTCTCAATGCAGAAAGAATTCAGCATAAGGCAAAGTGGCAGGCAAAGAGTGAGTTTATTAGCAAAGGACACTTGTGAGAGATACAAATAGGCAGGCAAGGGAGTGCAGCCCCGAGAAAAGAGGGCTACATTTTTATAATCAAAGAAAAACTGGGAGGGGAGAAGGCCACCTTCTCTATTATATTTAGGTAGACATCAATGCTAGCATCATTAGTGCCTTCTTTAACTCTATATGGTCTAACTGGAACTGTTATGGTGCTATTTAAGCAAAAGGTGGTAATGTTGACTAACATATGGTAATTCATCTCAGGTTTCAATATACTTTCCTCTTTCACCCAGTTTCTTTCCCTTTTCACCTGTATTCCTATCTTGGCTGTATGCAGAAATGGTACTCTTCAAGGACCATAAACTCTCTGACTTCATGTAACAAGATTCAGATCCCAGACCTATTGCCTATGTATTAACTATCAGGACCTGTGACTTGAGTGTGTCTGGTGCTTGGATGTACCTGGTATTCCTTTAAGGTAGAGTACTTGGTCTTCCTACAAGGTAGAGTAGATTGTTCCTAGGTGCCTGATTCTTTTCTTGAGGGGTCATTAGCTTACAACAGTCTCCCAAACTCCCTTTAAATTCGCTTTCTCTCTTTAATCTCCTAGTGGGATTTTAAAGCTAAATAAGTATCCTACTTTATTCCTATCACCAAAGGGGACGTTGAAGCATTTGTTTTCGCTTATGTCCTGGGAGTTGAACAGCCAGTGTTTTGAAGGAGAGGAGTCTGTGGTCACAGAGGGGTGGCTTCCCATGCAAAAACACCCATCCTCATGAAGCAGCACTCCTTCTCAGATAGGATTCCAGTCCAGGTTCACCTCAGACTGGGACTTGAGCCCACGGTTCTTGATTTATAAAGAATCCACTGTCTTTTTTTGGCTGTGCCAGGTCTTTGTTGTGGCCTGCAGGATCTTTGACCTTTGTTGTAGTATGTGGCATCTAGTTTCTTGACTAGGGATCCATCCAGGGCCCCTTGAATTGGGAGTACAAAGTCTTAGCCACTGGACCATCCCAAACCCACTGTATTTTAATTAAAACCACTCACTTAGTGTCAAGACTTAACTGAAACTCGGGTTCCTTTGTCTCAATGCAGAAAGAATTCAGCATAAGGCAAAGTGGCAGGCAAAGAGTGAGTTTATTAGCAAAGGACACTTGTGAGAGATACAAATAGGCAGGCAAGGGAGTGCAGCCCCAAGAAAAGAGGGCTACATTTTTATAATCAAAGAAAAACTGGGAGGGGAGAAGGCCACCTTCTCTATTATATTTAGGTAGACATCAATGCTAGCATCATTAGTGCCTTCTTTAACTCTATATGGTCTAACTGGAACTGTTATGGTGCTATTTAAGCAAAAGGTGGTAATGTTGACTAACATATGGTAATTCATCTCAGGTTTCAATATACTTTCCTCTTTCACCCAGTTTCTTTCCCTTTTCACCTGTATTCCTATCTTGGCTGTATGCAGAAATGGTACTCTTCAAGGACCATAAACTCTCTGACTTCATGTAACAAGATTCAGATCCCAGACCTATTGCCTATGTATTAACTATCAGGACCTGTGACTTGAGTGTGTCTGGTGCTTGGATGTACCTGGTATTCCTTTAAGGTAGAGTACTTGGTCTTCCTACAAGGTAGAGTAGATTGTTCCTAGGTGCCTGATTCTTTTCTTGAGGGGTCATTAGCTTACAACAGTCTCCCAAACTCCCTTTAAATTCGCTTTCTCTCTTTAATCTCCTAGTGGGATTTTAAAGCTAAATAAGTATCCTACTTTATTCCTATCACCAAAGCCTTTTCAAAGAACTGGAGAAGGTAGGTGTTGAACCTAAGGAGGCCCTGAAATGAGTATTGCCCTTTCCCATGGGGAGGAGATTAAATACAAGGAGAGGGTTTCTGCTTGGAAAAGTGTCCTGGAAACTCCTTCCAAAGAAGCATTGTGAGGAAACTGGAGTTGTATCACCAGAACCCCACTTGAGGAAGGATTACAGTGTAGTCACTAGGAGTGTATAGGCAGACAGCCTGAGCTCCAAGAGAACTGCCTTGACCAGGGTCACAACCTTCCTACATGCCCCACCTCCAGTGAACTGTCAGGGAACAAATAGAAAGATGTAACCAGTCTGGATCAACATGTCCCAAAGAGGCTGTAAGATTTCCCCAGCAGCTTGCAGCTTCCATCTTGCTGACAAGAGCCTACTGATTACATATGGTTCTGTGTTTTGAGAGTGTTTGATCAAGGAGACCTGAACATATAATTGGATAAGACAGGCTCTGATGACTTAAGTGAACTGCAGAGAGTTGAGGAGGTTACTAGATCATGGGACCCTGGAAGAAATGATGGGCAAACAAGGGTACCACTCAGTTTATATCATTAGAAGAAATCATCCCAGGAAAAACATCATACTCCCTGCCAATTCCCAGACCTGACCAGGTCTTGGATCTAAAGCCCATTGGCTGAAAGAGAATCTGTGTCTTCAAAAGAAAGGACCCATAATATCATGACAGATGTACATGGCACATCCAACCCATAGAGAGAGATCAGGGAAAGAATATCACACATTTCAATAAGTAACTATTAGACACAGAGCCCTACTTGGCATTTGTGATGGATTATATGTTTGTACCCCACCTGAATCTGTAAGTTGAAATCCTAACCCCAAATGAGATGATATTGAAACACTTTGGGAGGTAATTTAGGTCTTTTTTCTATTTCAGGCTGTATGCAGAAATGGTACTCTTCAAGGACCATAAACTCTCTGACTTCATGTAACAAGATTCAGATCCCAGACCTATTGCCTATGTATTAACTATCAGGACCTGTGACTTGAGTGTGTCTGGTGCTTGGATGTACCTGGTATTCCTTTAAGGTAGAGTACTTGGTCTTCCTACAAGGTAGAGTAGATTGTTCCTAGGTGCCTGATTCTTTTCTTGAGGGGTCATTAGCTTACAACAGTCTCCCAAACTCCCTTTAAATTCGCTTTCTCTCTTTAATCTCCTAGTGGGATTTTAAAGCTAAATAAGTATCCTACTTTATTCCTATCACCAAAGCCTTTTCAAAGAACTGGAGAAGGTAGGTGTTGAACCTAAGGAGGCCCTGAAATGAGTATTGCCCTTTCCCATGGGGAGGAGATTAAATACAAGGAGAGGGTTTCTGCTTGGAAAAGTGTCCTGGAAACTCCTTCCAAAGAAGCATTGTGAGGAAACTGGAGTTGTATCACCAGAACCCCACTTGAGGAAGGATTACAGTGTAGTCACTAGGAGTGTATAGGCAGACAGCCTGAGCTCCAAGAGAACTGCCTTGACCAGGGTCACAACCTTCCTACATGCCCCACCTCCAGTGAACTGTCAGGGAACAAATAGAAAGATGTAACCAGTCTGGATCAACATGTCCCAAAGAGGCTGTAAGATTTCCCCAGCAGCTTGCAGCTTCCATCTTGCTGACAAGAGCCTACTGATTACATATGGTTCTGTGTTTTGAGAGTGTTTGATCAAGGAGACCTGAACATATAATTGGATAAGACAGGCTCTGATGACTTAAGTGAACTGCAGAGAGTTGAGGAGGTTACTAGATCATGGGACCCTGGAAGAAATGATGGGCAAACAAGGGTACCACTCAGTTTATATCATTAGAAGAAATCATCCCAGGAAAAACATCATACTCCCTGCCAATTCCCAGACCTGACCAGGTCTTGGATCTAAAGCCCATTGGCTGAAAGAGAATCTGTGTCTTCAAAAGAAAGGACCCATAATATCATGACAGATGTACATGGCACATCCAACCCATAGAGAGAGATCAGGGAAAGAATATCACACATTTCAATAAGTAACTATTAGACACAGAGCCCTACTTGGCATTTGTGATGGATTATATGTTTGTACCCCACCTGAATCTGTAAGTTGAAATCCTAACCCCAAATGAGATGATATTGAAACACTTTGGGAGGTAATTTAGGTTATAGGGGGGGCTTTGTAAAAGGGCTAATGCCCTTATAAGAAGAGACACTGGAGTGCTTGTCTGCTCTCTGCCATGTAAAGACATAACCAGAAGGTGGCTGTCTGCAGGCCAGGAAGAGAGCCCTCATCAGAACCTGACCTTTCTGGTACCTTGATCTTGGACTTCCAGCCTCCAGAACAGGGAAAAAAATATTTCTAGTGGTTAATCCACCCAGTCTGTGTTACTTTGTTATGGCAGCCCAAGAAGGCTAAGACAGCATTGATATTCAAAGACCTAAGATGTCTTTGTGGGCCCCCTGTTAGAGTGAGGACATATGGGAGTTAGGTAATAATATTAAATTGATTTGTAAGAACTCTTTTATTATGGATATTAGCCCTCAGATTATTATATATAACAGGGAGGTTTTCCTAGTTGTTTGTCTCCATTTTAAAACATTTTATTTGTTTTGCCAGTTAATGTTGTTTAATTTTTATATTGTCAAATTATGATTCTTTTTTTACTCTTTTATACCATGATTACAGAGGTTTTCCTACCTGGAGATGATAAAAATATCCATCCATATTTTCTTTAATAGTTTAATTTTAGAACTTATATAATGTTTGATAGGATTTTCAGTGTGTAGCGCTTTTTAAAAAAATCTTTAAAAAAATTTTTTGCCTCTTTTCATGGCTTTCCATTTGTTTGTTTTTCATCCATCTTTATTCTTTGGCCTGTGTGGACCTCCCACTGCAGTGAACTCTCTCCTTGCAGAGCATAGGCTCTTCAGCACATGCGCTCCAGAGCGCTGGCTCATAATTGGACACACCAGTCCAGCTGCTCTGCGGCACTTGGGTTCTTCCTGGGCCAGGGATGGAACCGGTGCCCCTTGCACTGCAAGGCAGACTCTTTACCCACTGGACCACCAGGGAAGCTCCAGTGTGTAGCTTTTCCTTTTCCTTTTTTTTTTTTTTTTTAAATTTTGGCTTCTTTTATTGGTTTATTTATTTATTTTCATCCATCTTTATTCTTTGGCCTGTGTGGACCTCCATCTCAGTGGCCTCTCTCGCTGCAGAGCACCGGCTCTGGGCGCATGCGCTCCAGAGCTCTGGGTCATAATTGGACACACTGGTCCAGCCGTTCCTCGACTTGTGGGATCTTCCAGTGCCAGGGATCGAACCGGTACGCCTTACACTGCAAGGTGGACTCTTTACCCACTGGACCACCAGAGAAGCCCCAGTGTGTAGCTTTTTAAGCATTTATTAGTAGTAGTATTATTTCAGCTTAGAGTTTTATTGTTTCCTACAAATGGATAACCAGTTGACAGAACATGTATCTGAAAAATAATTTTTTAAAAATCCATACCTTTAAAAAAGGGGTTTTCCAGCTGCTTTGGAAAAGAGCCTGGTGGTTCTTCACATGATTAAACATAGAGTTACCTTATGACCCAGCAATTCTGCTCCTAGGTATATACTCAAGAGAAGTTAAAACATGTCCATAGAAAAACTTCACATCAATGTTCACAGCAGTATGACTGATAATAACCAAAACCCAGAAACAGCCCAGATGTTATTCAGAAGACAGGTGTATAAACAGAATGTGGCATAGCCATACAATGAATAATGTTTGGACCTAAAATAGAAATGAGTCCTGATACATGCTACAACATGGATGATCTTAGAAAAGTTATGCTAAGTGAAGTAAGTCAATCACAGTACATGTGTTATATAATTCTATCCATATGAAAGTCCAGAACAGGGAAATCTGTAGGGACAGAAGTAGATTAATGGTTACTCGGGGTGAGGGTGGGGTAGAGTAGGAGAGATAGGAAAATGACAGCCAAAGGGTTTATCTTTGAGTTGATGGGAATGTTCTCATGTTGACTGTGGTGATGGTTGTACAACTGTGAATGTACTAAAAACCATCAAATTATATTCATGCACTTAAAATGGATGAGTTCCATGATATGTGAATTCTATCTCAGTAAGGCTATTTTTTCCAGTAAAGCTATTTTTAAAAGTAAAGGCAAGAAAACTTAGGTATAGAGACCCTACAGAACTGCAAAAGAAAAAGAGGACTTCTGCTAATGTTGAGGCATAGCGCTGGTTTTGGGTGAAAATAAGCAGGTATGGGATAGCTGGACTTAGCCCTCCAGGGGGGCAGCACTGTCTAAAGGAGATCTGACTGTGCTGTTGGGTGAATGCTGTCATTTATTGGCATCCTAGATGACACACAGCAGTAAGATTCATTGTGAGAAAGAAAAGGCATCTTCTGCTAGACTCACCAAATCAATGACAAAAGAACAAATATCTGCTTTCATACATGGAAGACCTCTGCAGAAGAGGCTGAGCTGATTTCTAACAGACCAACCTAAGAAACAGGTTTTTCTGGGCATTGTGTGTCTCTACTGTCTTCTCTTCTCACTTCTTAAAGGGCACTGGGGGTGATTTTACAGAAATGAGTGATAGTTTCTTGGGAGAACAGTGATACGGAAGGGAAAGATCCTTTGTTATAGAATTATCTCTGCCACCAAAAAGCTGCATTTGAAAAGTTATCTGAAAAATAATTTTTAAATCCAAGGGGTTTTCCAGCTGCTTTGGAAAAGAGCCTGGTGGTTCTTCACATGATTAAACATAGAGTTACCTTATGACCCAGCAATTCTGCTCCTAGGTATATACTCAAGAGAAGTTAAAACATGTCCATAGAAAAACTTCACATCAATGTTCACAGCAGTATGACTGATAATAACCAAAACCCAGAAACAGCCCAGATGTTATTCAGAAGACAGGTGTATAAACAGAATGTGGCATAGCCATACAATGAATAATGTTTGGACCTAAAATAGAAATGAGTCCTGATACATGCTACAACATGGATGATCTTAGAAAAGTTATGCTAAGTGAAGTAAGTCAATCACAGTACATGTGTTATATAATTCTATCCATATGAAAGTCCAGAACAGGGAAATATGTAGGGACAGAAGTAGATTAATGGTTACTCGGGGTGAGGGTGGGGTAGAGTAGGAGAGATAGGAAAATGACAGCCAAAGGGTTTATCTTTGAGTTGATGGGAATGTTCTCATGTTGACTGTGGTGATGGTTGTACAACTGTGAATGTACTAAAAACCATCAAATTATATTCATGCACTTAAAATGGATGAGTTCCATGATATGTGAATTCTATCTCAGTAAGGCTATTTTTTCCAGTAAAGCTATTTTTAAAAGTAAAGGCAAGAAAACTTAGGTATAGAGACCCTACAGAACTGCAAAAGAAAAAGAGGACTTCTGCTAATGTTGAGGCATAGCGCTGGTTTTGGGTGAAAATAAGCAGGTATGGGATAGCTGGACTTAGCCCTCCAGGGGGGCAGCACTGTCTAAAGGAGATCTGACTGTGCTGTTGGGTGAATGCTGTCATTTATTGGCATCCTAGATGACACACAGCAGTAAGATTCATTGTGAGAAAGAAAAGGCATCTTCTGCTAGACTCACCAAATCAATGACAAAAGAACAAATATCTGCTTTCATACATGGAAGACCTCTGCAGAAGAGGCTGAGCTGATTTCTAACAGACCAACCTAAGAAACAGGTTTTTCTGGGCATTGTGTGTCTCTACTGTCTTCTCTTCTCACTTCTTAAAGGGCACTGGGGGTGATTTTACAGAAATGAGTGATAGTTTCTTGGGAGAACAGTGATACGGAAGGGAAAGATCCTTTGTTATAGAATTATCTCTGCCACCAAAAAGCTGCAGATTATTAGGAAAATTAACTGCATGTGAAGATTTTAGGTTTTCCTTATCTAAAACTGGAGAGGATTGGATCATGTGGTACCTTAGCCCCTTTTAACAATAATATTCTGTTTCATGAAGCACCAGAGAAAATTTTACCTGATGCTGGCTTTCAGACTGAAATACATGTGCATAGTACACAACCTGGAGTCTGCTGTCATAGGGGAAGGCTCTGTTGAGCATTATCTTCTAGAAATGGTCCCCTGGCTTTGTTCTCTTAGGAAGTTGAGAGCAGTGAGTTGTCACATTCTGTAGTCCCAGCACTTAGATTTTAATAGAGAACTCTGGATTCCACTCCAACTTTTCCTAAAGAACTGTTGCTTCAAAATTACTGAAGATCTCATAATTTTCAATAGCATTCCAGTGCTATTACTGTCTTTTCAGCAACATTTTATGCCATTGCACCCCGGTCTATTCATGAGACTTTTCCATTCTGTGGCTTTATGATGATTTTACCTTCTGTAATCCTAATTATTCTGGACCACTCCTTTTCAGTCTCCACAGGTCATTCTCTATTCTTCTTCCCACAAAAACACACATTCCTCAAACTTTTGCCCTTTGTCCCTTTTCTCTCCTTCATTTATTTCCTAACCAGGTGATTCATTCTTACAGCTTCAGCTTGTGTGCATCTCTCTCCCCAAACCCATCTCTACCTCTGACCACTTTCTGAAATTCTGAATTTCTAGCTGCTGGCTAAGCATCTTCACCCAAATGTCTCACCAATACATTGAATTCAACATGCTCAAAATGGATGTCATCAGTGTCGCCCAAAGCAGTTCTGTTTTCTAACCAGTATTCTTCAGGCACTGAGTTTCAAAACTGCGAAGACATCTATCAATTACCCTTGATTTACCTTGGCAAGCCCACTAGCCCTAAGATTCATTGTGAGAAAGAAAAGGCATCTTCTGCTAGACTCACCAAATCAATGACAAAAGAACAAATATCTGCTTTCATACATGGAAGACCTCTGCAGAAGAGGCTGAGCTGATTTCTAACAGACCAACCTAAGAAACAGGTTTTCTGGGCATTGTGTGTCTCTACTGTCTTCTCTTCTCACTTCTTAAAGGGCACTGGGGGTGATTTTACAGAAATGAGTGATAGTTTCTTGGGAGAACAGTGATACGGAAGGGAAAGATCCTTTGTTATAGAATTATCTCTGCCACCAAAAAGCTGCAGATTATTAGGAAAATTAACTGCATGTGAAGATTTTAGGTTTTCCTTATCTAAAACTGGAGAGGATTGGATCATGTGGTACCTTAGCCCCTTTTAACAATAATATTCTGTTTCATGAAGCACCAGAGAAAATTTTACCTGATGCTGGCTTTCAGACTGAAATACATGTGCATAGTACACAACCTGGAGTCTGCTGTCATAGGGGAAGGCTCTGTTGAGCATTATCTACTAGAAATGGTCCCCTGGCTTTGTTCTCTTAGGAAGTTGAGAGCAGTGAGTTGTCACATTCTGTAGTCCCAGCACTTAGATTTTAATAGAGAACTCTGGATTCCACTCCAACTTTTCCTAAAGAACTGTTGCTTCAAAATTACTGAAGATCTCATAATTTTCAATAGCATTCCAGTGCTATTACTGTCTTTTCAGCAACATTTTATGCCATTGCACCCCGGTCTATTCATGAGACTTTTCCATTCTGTGGCTTTATGATGATTTTTACCTTCTGTAATCCTACTTATTCTGGACCACTCCTTTTCAGTCTCCACAGGTCATTCTCTATTCTTCTTCCCACAAAAACACACATTCCTCAAACTTTTGCCCTTTGTCCCTTTTCTCTCCTTCATTTATTTCCTAACCAGGTGATTCATTCTTACAGCTTCAGCTTGTGTGCATCTCTCTCCCCAAACCCATCTCTACCTCTGACCACTTTCTGAAATTCTGAATTTCTAGCTGCTGGCTAAGCATCTTCACCCAAATGTCTCACCAATACATTGAATTCAACATGCTCAAAATGGATGTCATCAGTGTCGCCCAAAGCAGTTCTGTTTTCTAACCAGTATTCTTCAGGCACTGAGTTTCAAAACTGCGAAGACATCTATCAATTACCCTTGATACCTGCCTTCCCTTCAGGCCCCACATCCCATTTGGTCTCTGCACGGTCTTGGCAAGCTTCTCAACTTCTGGACTGTCTGCAGACCCACTTAGCTGTGTACCTACAGTTCCCATCCATTTTCCCCTCATTCCCTGGGTAGGAGGCTTTAATCTTACTGTGGCTAGTTTCTCTGGTGCTGCTCTAGATTCTGTCCCATCAGCCTTTTAAGGGACCCTTTTCCATCACTTCCTCTGTCTGAGTTCGTCTTTCTTCTGTCTTCAAACTTTGCCTTTCTCTCAGTATTATAACACCCTTCAAACCTATGGAGAACGAGTTGTTTATGTTATCTTTGCCAACATCTTCCCATTAATTTACTTTGAATTAGAATGTAATTCACATACCGTAAAATTCCCCTCTTAAGAGTGTACAATTTAGTGGCCTGTACCTACATTGACAGGGCTGTGTGGCAATCCTCCCTGTCTCGTTCCAGAATATTTCCATTACCCCAAAAGAAATACCATACCGTTCTGTAGTCACTCTCCCTTCTTTTCTTCCCCAAACTTCTAGGAAACACTAACCTACTTTATGTTGCCATGGATTTACCTATTTTGGACATTTCATGTAAATGTAGTGATGCACTAGAATAGTCATTTGAGGCTGGCTTTCACTTAGCATAATGTTGTCAAGGTTCATCCAATGTTGCAGCATATATCAGAGTTTCATTTCTATATTATGGCCTAATCATATTCCACTGCTTGAATATACCACAGTTTGTTTACTTATCTTTTCATTGATAGACATTTGATTGTTTCCATCATTAGGATATTATAAATAATGCTACTATAAATATTCATGGAGAAGTGTTTGTCTGCACACTTGTTTTCAATTCTCATGGGTATATACCTGGGATTGAAGTGAAATTACTGGGTCTATGTTCAACTTTTTGAGGAACTTGGGCTTCCCTGGTGGTCCAGTGGGTAAGGACACCACCTTGCAGTGCAAGGGGTGCCAGTTTGATCCCTGGCCTGGGAAAATCCCACGTGCCGCAGAGCGGCTGGACCAATGTGTCCAACTACTGAGCTGGAGCTCTCTGGACAGTGTGCCAGTTCACCCAAATGTCTCACCAATACATTGAATTCAACATGCTCAAAATGGATGTCATCAGTGTCGCCCAAAGCAGTTCTGTTTTCTAACCAGTATTCTTCAGGCACTGAGTTTCAAAACTGCGAAGACATCTATCAATTACCCTTGATACCTGCCTTCCCTTCAGGCCCCACATCCCATTTGGTCTCTGCACGGTCTTGGCAAGCTTCTCAACTTCTGGACTGTCTGCAGACCCACTTAGCTGTGTACCTACAGTTCCCATCCATTTTCCCCTCATTCCCTGGGTAGGAGGCTTTAATCTTACTGTGGCTAGTTTCTCTGGTGCTGCTCTAGATTCTGTCCCATCAGCCTTTTAAGGGACCCTTTTCCATCACTTCCTCTGTCTGAGTTCGTCTTTCTTCTGTCTTCAAACTTTGCCTTTCTCTCAGTATTATAACACCCTTCAAACCTATGGAGAACGAGTTGTTTATGTTATCTTTGCCAACATCTTCCCATTAATTTACTTTGAATTAGAATGTAATTCACATACCGTAAAATTCCCCTCTTAAGAGTGTACAATTTAGTGGCCTGTACCTACATTGACAGGGCTGTGTGGCAATCCTCCCTGTCTCGTTCCAGAATATTTCCATTACCCCAAAAGAAATACCATACCGTTCTGTAGTCACTCTCCCTTCTTTTCTTCCCCAAACTTCTAGGAAACACTAACCTACTTTATGTTGCCATGGATTTACCTATTTTGGACATTTCATGTAAATGTAGTGATGCACTAGAATAGTCATTTGAGGCTGGCTTTCACTTAGCATAATGTTGTCAAGGTTCATCCAATGTTGCAGCATATATCAGAGTTTCATTTCTATATTATGGCCTAATCATATTCCACTGCTTGAATATACCACAGTTTGTTTACTTATCTTTTCATTGATAGACATTTGATTGTTTCCATCATTAGGATATTATAAATAATGCTACTATAAATATTCATGGAGAAGTGTTTGTCTGCACACTTGTTTTCAATTCTCATGGGTATATACCTGGGATTGAAGTGAAATTACTGGGTCTATGTTCAACTTTTTGAGGAACTTGGGCTTCCCTGGTGGTCCAGTGGGTAAGGACACCACCTTGCAGTGCAAGGGGTGCCAGTTTGATCCCTGGCCTGGGAAAATCCCACGTGCCGCAGAGCGGCTGGACCAATGTGTCCAACTACTGAGCTGGAGCTCTCTGGAGTGCGTGTGCCCAGAGCCAGTGCTCTGCAGCGACAGAGGCCACTGTGATGGGAGGCCCACACAGGCCAAAGAACAAAGATGGAAATAAATGAAAGACCAATAGAAGTGGCCAAAAAAAAAAATCTTTATTAAAAAAACTTTTTGAGGAACTTTCTGCTGTTTCTCAATTATATTCTTACAATCGATGTATGAGGGGTCCAAATTCTCTACTTCCTTGGTAACACTTATTATTGCCTTTTTTATTCTGGACATCTTGGTGAGTATAAAATGGTATTTTATTAGGGTTTTGATTCATATTTCCCTAATAAGTAATGATGCTGGTTATGTTTCTGTGTGCTTATTGGCCATTTTTACGTCTTTGGAAAAATGTTCATTTCAATTCTTTGTCCATTTTTTCTACTAACTATTTTTTAAGATTAAAATCTTTGTTGTATGTTTTTTCCCCATTTTTTGAAGTGACATACAATTTGACGTTTAGCACTATATTAGTTTCAGTATAATGATCCAATGCTATACAAGTATTAGAAAATGGCCACCATAATACAGGTCTAGTTAAACATCTATCATAATACATAGTTACATTTTTTCTCATATGATAAGAACTTTTTTTAAAAATTCTTTATTTTAAGATTTTACAGAGTTTTGTTATTCACCAACATGTATGTTCCCAGATCATTCATATGCATATCCCTGGACCCTCCCCTCACCCAGTTCCCTCCCTCCCACCCCTCCAGACCATTGCCCCAAGTGATTGTAGGTACTCCTATTCCCTTAGCACAATGACAATAGCTATCTTTTCCACACATGACAGTATAGGTTTCCATGTTACTGTCTCCATGCCTCCCCCTCCCTATTTCTTCCCCACATTGTCCATATGTCTATGCTCTGTATGTTTTTCCATGTGTTCACTGTGTGTGTTATCAAGACCGTCCTGCTAGATTCCATATATGTGTGTTAGTATGCTATATTTGTCTTTCTCTTTTTGACTTACTTCACTTTTTATGATAGGTTCTAGAGCTAGCCACCTCATTAGGACTGAGTCTTCTGCATTTCTTTTAACAGCTGAGTAGTATTCCATTGTATATATGTGCCAACGCTTCTGTATCCATTCATTTGTCGATGGACATCTAGGTTGCTTCCAAGTTCTGGCTATTGTATAGAGAGCTGCAATGAACAATGGGGTACAGGTGCCTCTTTCAGTTTTGATTTCATCAGGATATAAGCCTAATAGTGGGATTACTGGGTCATAGGGTGCTTCTATTCTTAGTTTTTTAAGGAATCTCCATATTGTCTTCCATAGAGGTTGTATCAGTTTACATTCCCACCAGCAATGCAAGAGGGTTCCCTTTTCTCCGCACCCTCTCCAGCATTTGTTGTCTGTCGATTTGTTGATGATGGCCATTCTGACAGGTGTGAGGTGGTATCTCATCGTGGTTTTGATTTGCATTTCTCTAATGATAAGCGAGGTTGAGCATTGTTTCATGTGCTTTTGGGCCATCTGTATGTCCTCTTTGGAGAGGCGTCTCTTTAGATCTTTTTCCCATTTTTTGATTGGGTTGTTGGTTTTTCCTGTGCTGAGTTGTCTGAGTTGCTTGTAGATTTTGGACATTAATTCTTTGTCTGTTGTTTCATTTGCTATGATTTTATCCCACTCTGTGGGGTGTCTGTTCAACTTTTTGGTGATTTCTTTTGCTGTACAAAAGCTTTTAAGTTTCATGAGGTCCCACGTGTTCACTTTTCTTTTCAGTTCCACTATTCTAGTAGGTGGGTCAGAGAAGATCTTGCTTTGATTGATGTCCTTGAGGGTTTTGCCTATATTCTCCTCTAAGAGTTTGATGGTTTCTGGTCTTCCATTTAGGTCTTTAATCCATTTTGAGTTGATCTTTGTGTATGGGGTCAGGGAATGTTCCAATTTCATTTTTTTGCATGTAGCTGTCCAATTTTCCCATCACCATTTGTTGAAGAGGCTGTCTTTCTCCCATTGTATAGTTTCTCCTCCTTTGTCAAAAATAAGGTACCCATAGGTGTGTGGGTTTATCTCTGGGTTCTCTATCTTGTTCTATTGATCTATAGTTCTGTTTTTGTGCCAGTACCATACTGTCTTGAGGACTGTTGCTTTGTAGTAGAGTCTGAAGTTAGGGAGGCTGATTCCTCCAGCTCTGTTTTTCTTTCTCAGAATTGCTTTGGCTATTCGAGATCTTTGGTGTATCCATTCATTTGTCGATGGACATCTAGGTTGCTTCCAAGTTCTGGCTATTGTATAGAGAGCTGCAATGAACAATGGGGTACAGGTGCCTCTTTCAGTTTTGATTTCATCAGGATATAAGCCTAATAGTGGGATTACTGGGTCATAGGGTGCTTCTATTCTTAGTTTTTTAAGGAATCTCCATATTGTCTTCCATAGAGGTTGTATCAGTTTACATTCCCACCAGCAATGCAAGAGGGTTCCCTTTTCTCCGCACCCTCTCCAGCATTTGTTGTCTGTCGATTTGTTGATGATGGCCATTCTGACAGGTGTGAGGTGGTATCTCATCGTGGTTTTGATTTGCATTTCTCTAATGATAAGCGAGGTTGAGCATTGTTTCATGTGCTTTTGGGCCATCTGTATGTCCTCTTTGGAGAGGCGTCTCTTTAGATCTTTTTCCCATTTTTTGATTGGGTTGTTGGTTTTTCCTGTGCTGAGTTGTCTGAGTTGCTTGTAGATTTTGGACATTAATTCTTTGTCTGTTGTTTCATTTGCTATGATTTTATCCCACTCTGTGGGGTGTCTGTTCAACTTTTTGGTGATTTCTTTTGCTGTACAAAAGCTTTTAAGTTTCATGAGGTCCCACGTGTTCACTTTTCTTTTCAGTTCCACTATTCTAGTAGGTGGGTCAGAGAAGATCTTGCTTTGATTGATGTCCTTGAGGGTTTTGCCTATATTCTCCTCTAAGAGTTTGATGGTTTCTGGTCTTCCATTTAGGTCTTTAATCCATTTTGAGTTGATCTTTGTGTATGGGGTCAGGGAATGTTCCAATTTCATTTTTTTGCATGTAGCTGTCCAATTTTCCCATCACCATTTGTTGAAGAGGCTGTCTTTCTCCCATTGTATAGTTTCTCCTCCTTTGTCAAAAATAAGGTACCCATAGGTGTGTGGGTTTATCTCTGGGTTCTCTATCTTGTTCTATTGATCTATAGTTCTGTTTTTGTGCCAGTACCATACTGTCTTGAGGACTGTTGCTTTGTAGTAGAGTCTGAAGTTAGGGAGGCTGATTCCTCCAGCTCTGTTTTTCTTTCTCAGAATTGCTTTGGCTATTCGAGATCTTTGGTGTTTCCATATGAACTGTGTGATTCTTTGGTCTAGTTCTGTGAAAAATGTCAATGGTAGTTGGATAGGTATTGCATTGAATCTGTAGATGATATTTGGTAGTATGGTCATTTTCACAATATTGATTATTCCGATCCAGGAACATGGAATATCTCTCCATCTGTTTAAGTCTTCTTTAATTTCTCTCATGAGTGTCTTATAATTTTCTGTGTACAGGTTTTTTGTTTCTTTGGGTAGGTTTATTCCTAGATATTTGATTCTTTTGGTTGCAATGGTGAAGGGGATTGCCTCTTTGATTTCATTTTCTGATTTTTCATTGTTTGTGTATAGGAATGCCAGTGATTTCTGTGTGTTGACTTTGTATCCTGTGACTTTGCTGAATTCAGTGATTAGCTCTAGTAGCTTTGTAACCGTGTCTTTGGGGTTTTCTATGTATAATGTCATGTCATCTGCAAAAAGAGAGAGCTTGACTTCTTCCTTTCCAATCTGGATTCCTTTGATTTCTTTCTCTTCTCTTATTGCTGTAGCTAGGACTTCCAGGACTATGCTGAATAGTAGTGGTGAAAGTGGGCACCCCTGTCTTGTTCCTGATCTTAGAGGGAATGCTTTCAGTTTTTCACCGTTAAGGATAATGTTCGCTGTAGGCTTCTCATAGATGAGTTTTATTATGTTGAGATAGGTTCCTTCTATGCCCATTTTCTGAAGAGTTTTTATCATAAATGGATGTTGTACTTTGTCGAAGGCTTTTTCTGCATCTATTGAGATAATCATATGATTTTTGTCTTTCAATTTGTTGATATGGTGTATCACATTGATTGATTTGCAGAAGTTGAAGAAGCCTTGCATGCCTGGGATGAACCCGACTTGATTGTGATGTATGAGTTTTTTGATGTGTCATTGAATTCTGTTTGCTAGGATTTTGTTGAAGATTTTGGCATCTAAGTTCATCAGGGAAATTGGCCTATAGTTTTCCTTTTTTGTGTTGTCTTTGCCTGGTTTGGGTATCAGGGTGATGTTGGCCTCATAGAATGTGTTTGGAAGTTTTCCTCCCTGTGCAATTTTTTGGAAGAGTTTTAGAAGGACAGGCATTAGCTCTTCTTTAAATGTTTGGTAGAATTCGGCTGTGAAGCCATCTGGCCCTCCTGGACTTTTATTTTTGGGTAGATTTTTAATCACACATTCGATTTCTGAGCTTGTATTTGGGTTGTTCAGAGTTTCTGTTTCTTCCTGGCTCAGTCTTGGGAGATTAATCTTCTCCAAGAAACTGTCCATTTCTTCCAGGTTGTCCAGTTTGTTGCCATATAGCTGTTCATAATAGTCTCTTAGAATCCTTTGGATTTCTGCATTCTCTGTTGTAATCTCTCCTTTTTCGTTTTTGATTTTGTTGATCTGGTTCTTCTCTCTCTTTTTCTTAATGAGTCTGGCCAGTGGCTTGTCAATTTTGTTTACCTTTTCAAAGAACCAGCTTTTTGTTTTATTTATCTTTACTATTGTTTCTTTCGTTTTTTTCTCATTTATTTCTGCTCTGATCCTTATGATTTCTCTTCTTCTGCTGGCTTTGGGGTGTTTTTGTTCTTTCTCCAATTGTTTCAAGCGGAGGGTTAAGTCATCTGCTTCATATTTTCCTAGCTTCTTGAGGTGGGATTGTATTGCTATAAATTTCCCTCTTAGAACTGCTTTTGCGATATCCCATAGGTTTTGCACTGTCGTGTGTTCATTCTCATTTTCTTCTAGGAATTGTTTAATTTCTTCTTTGATTTCCTCAGTGATCAGTTGGTTTTTTAGGTATGTGTTGTTTAATCTCCATGTGTTTGTGTTTTTAGTGGTTTTTTTCCTGTAGTTGATCTCTAGTCTCATTGCATTGTGGTCCGAGAAGATGGTTGATATAATTTCGGTTTTCTTGAATTGACTGAGGTTTGATTTGTGGGCCAAGATGTGGTCTATCCTGGAGAATGTTCCATGATTACTAGAGAAGAAAGTGTATTCTTCTGCTTTTGGATGGAACGTCCTAAAGATATCGATGAGGTCCATCAGGGAAATTGGCCTATAGTTTTCCTTTTTTGTGTTGTCTTTGCCTGGTTTGGGTATCAGGGTGATGTTGGCCTCATAGAATGTGTTTGGAAGTTTTCCTCCCTGTGCAATTTTTTGGAAGAGTTTTAGAAGGACAGGCATTAGCTCTTCTTTAAATGTTTGGTAGAATTCGGCTGTGAAGCCATCTGGCCCTCCTGGACTTTTATTTTTGGGTAGATTTTTAATCACACATTCGATTTCTGAGCTTGTATTTGGGTTGTTCAGAGTTTCTGTTTCTTCCTGGCTCAGTCTTGGGAGATTAATCTTCTCCAAGAAACTGTCCATTTCTTCCAGGTTGTCCAGTTTGTTGCCATATAGCTGTTCATAATAGTCTCTTAGAATCCTTTGGATTTCTGCATTCTCTGTTGTAATCTCTCCTTTTTCGTTTTTGATTTTGTTGATCTGGTTCTTCTCTCTCTTTTTCTTAATGAGTCTGGCCAGTGGCTTGTCAATTTTGTTTACCTTTTCAAAGAACCAGCTTTTTGTTTTATTTATCTTTACTATTGTTTCTTTCGTTTTTTTCTCATTTATTTCTGCTCTGATCCTTATGATTTCTCTTCTTCTGCTGGCTTTGGGGTGTTTTTGTTCTTTCTCCAATTGTTTCAAGCGGAGGGTTAAGTCATCTGCTTCATATTTTCCTAGCTTCTTGAGGTGGGATTGTATTGCTATAAATTTCCCTCTTAGAACTGCTTTTGCGATATCCCATAGGTTTTGCACTGTCGTGTGTTCATTCTCATTTTCTTCTAGGAATTGTTTAATTTCTTCTTTGATTTCCTCAGTGATCAGTTGGTTTTTTAGGTATGTGTTGTTTAATCTCCATGTGTTTGTGTTTTTAGTGGTTTTTTTCCTGTAGTTGATCTCTAGTCTCATTGCATTGTGGTCCGAGAAGATGGTTGATATAATTTCGGTTTTCTTGAATTGACTGAGGTTTGATTTGTGGGCCAAGATGTGGTCTATCCTGGAGAATGTTCCATGATTACTAGAGAAGAAAGTGTATTCTTCTGCTTTTGGATGGAACGTCCTAAAGATATCGATGAGGTCCATCTTTTCTAGTGTGGCATTTAAGGCTTGTGTGTCTTTATTAATTTTCTGTTTGGATGATCTGTCCATTGGAGTGAGAGGAGTGTTAAAGTCTCCTACTATTACTGTGTTATTGTTGATTTCTTCTTTTATGTCTGAAAGTACCTGTCTTATGTATTGCGGTGCCCCTGTGTTGGGTGCATAGATGTTCATGACTGTTATGTCTTCTCTTGGATGGATCCCTTAATCATGATGTAGTGACCTGCTTGTCTCTTAGAATCTTCTTTACTTTAAAATCTATTTTGCCTGATACGAGGATTGTTACTCCAGCTTTCCTTTGATTTCCATTTGCATGGAATATCTTTTTCCAGCCTTTCACTTTCAGTCTGTGAGTGTCTCTAGGTCTGAAGTGGGTCTCTTGTAAACAGCATATATATGGGTCTTGCTTCTGGATCCATTCAGCCAGCCTGTGTCGTTTGGTTGGAGCATTTAGTCCATTTACGTTCAAAGTAATTATTGATACAAATGTTCCTATTGTCATCTTCTTAGAAATTAGGGGTTTGATTTGTAAGGCTTCTCCTACTCTATTTATTGGCTATATCAGGCCGTTTAACACTTGTTGTAGGGCTGGTTTTGTGGTACAGAATTCTTTTAGTTTTTGCTTGTCTGTGAAGCTTTTGACTTCACCATCAATTCTGAA
This sequence comes from Tragulus kanchil, assembly GCA_022376925.1. Taxonomy (NCBI): domain Eukaryota; kingdom Metazoa; phylum Chordata; class Mammalia; order Artiodactyla; family Tragulidae; genus Tragulus; species Tragulus kanchil. The sequence goes on along the minus strand of JAIOJX010000005.1, from coordinate 97,898,358 downwards.
TGAGATTCTTGCTGGGTAGAGAATTCTTGGTTGGAGGTTATTCTCTTTTAGCCGTTTAAATATGTCTTGCCATTCTCTTCTGGCCTGCAGGGTTTCTGTTGAGATATCTGCAGTTAGACATATGAGGTTTCCTTTATATGTTATTTGTTGTTTGCTTCTAGCTGCTTTTAGTAATCTGTTTTTATATTTAGTCTGTGTTAGTTTGATTAGAATGTGCCTTGGTGTGTTTCTTCTGGGGTTTCTCCTGTATGGAACTCTTTGTGCTTCTTGGACTTGGTTGACTATTTCCTTTCCCATGTTGGGGGAGTTTTCAACTATAACCTCTTCAAGAATTTTTTCATAGTCTTTCTACACACTTCTTCTTCTGGAACTCCTATAATTCTAATGTTGGTGCATTTGATATTGTCCCAGAGGTCTCTGAGGCTATCCTCAGTTCTTTTAATTCTTTCAGTTTTGTTTTGTTCTTCAGCACTTATTTCCACCATTCTGTCTTCCAGCTCACTTATCCTTTCTTCAGCCTCTGATACTCTACTGTTGAGACCTTCTATAGTATTTTTGAGTTCAGCAACTGAGTTGGTTGTCTCCATTTGCTTATTTTTCATTTCTTGCATGTCTCTTCTCAAAGCATTAATTTCCTCTAATATTCTGTTTTCGGTGTTTTGCATCCTCATTAGTATAGCGTTTCTGAATTCTCTTTCAGATAGTTTGTCTATCTCCTCCTCTGTCATTTGAAACGGTGTTTCTCTAGGTTGGTCCTTTATTTGTGCAGTGTTTCTCTGACGTTTCACTATTAGGTTAATTTTTGTTTCTTTTGTCTTTGTTTTAAACAGCATATATATGGGTCTTGCTTCTGGATCCATTCAGCCAGCCTGTGTCGTTTGGTTGGAGCATTTAGTCCATTTACGTTCAAAGTAATTATTGATACAAATGTTCCTATTGTCATCTTCTTAGAAATTAGGGGTTTGATTTGTAAGGCTTCTCCTACTCTATTTATTGGCTATATCAGGCCGTTTAACACTTGTTGTAGGGCTGGTTTTGTGGTACAGAATTCTTTTAGTTTTTGCTTGTCTGTGAAGCTTTTGACTTCACCATCAATTCTGAATGAGATTCTTGCTGGGTAGAGAATTCTTGGTTGGAGGTTATTCTCTTTTAGCCGTTTAAATATGTCTTGCCATTCTCTTCTGGCCTGCAGGGTTTCTGTTGAGATATCTGCAGTTAGACATATGAGGTTTCCTTTATATGTTATTTGTTGTTTGCTTCTAGCTGCTTTTAGTAATCTGTTTTTATATTTAGTCTGTGTTAGTTTGATTAGAATGTGCCTTGGTGTGTTTCTTCTGGGGTTTCTCCTGTATGGAACTCTTTGTGCTTCTTGGACTTGGTTGACTATTTCCTTTCCCATGTTGGGGGAGTTTTCAACTATAACCTCTTCAAGAATTTTTTCATAGTCTTTCTTTCCCTCTTCTTCTTCTGGAACTCCTATAATTCTAATGTTGGTGCATTTGATATTGTCCCAGAGGTCTCTGAGGCTATCCTCAGTTCTTTTAATTCTTTCAGTTTTGTTTTGTTCTTCAGCACTTATTTCCACCATTCTGTCTTCCAGCTCACTTATCCTTTCTTCAGCCTCTGATACTCTACTGTTGAGACCTTCTATAGTATTTTTGAGTTCAGCAACTGAGTTGGTTGTCTCCATTTGCTTATTTTTCATTTCTTGCATGTCTCTTCTCAAAGCATTAATTTCCTCTAATATTCTGTTTTCGGTGTTTTGCATCCTCATTAGTATAGCGTTTCTGAATTCTCTTTCAGATAGTTTGTCTATCTCCTCCTCTGTCATTTGAAACGGTGTTTCTCTAGGTTGGTCCTTTATTTGTGCAGTGTTTCTCTGACGTTTCACTATTAGGTTAGTTTTTGTTTCTTTGTGTCTGTGTGTGTGGAGTTCTTTTTCCCACCAGGCTTCTTGGTTGAATTCTCCCTTCCTTTGGGTTTCTGTCCTTCTAGAAGGGTTCAGTGGTTTGTGTCTTGGGTGGTGTTAGGCCTTGTTTACAGGTGAATAATCTCTAGTGTTGTATGTTCTTTGATAGTGTGAGGTCTTGGAATCAGGGCTTCCGCTCCGGGGATCCTTGGTTTGATGATTGGTCAGGGGCTGTAGGCTCTATGTCTGGTTTGCTATGGTGTTCCGTGATATTAGTTCACATACTAGCATCCGCAGTGCGGCGCTTCTGAGGCGCCGCGGCTTCTCGCAGCGCCACTTCTTGCTCCGGGTTCCAGCAGCTTCTCGCTCCAGGTTCCGGCGGCTTCTCTGATAAGAACTTTTAAGGTCTAGTCTCTTAGCAACTTTCAAATATATAATCTAGTATTAAGGGTCACAGTGCAGTACATAACATGTTCTGGACTTACTTCTTTTATAACCGGAAGTTTGTACCTTTTCACCACCTTCACCCATTCTGCCCATCCCTCCCTGCCTGCCTCTGACAACCACCAATCTATTCTCTGTATCTATGAGTTGAGGTTTTTGGTTTTTTTGGATTGCATATAAAATGAGATGATACAGCATTTGTCTTTCTCTGTCTGACCTATTTCATTTAGGATAAAGCCCTCATAGTCCATCCATGTTGTTGCAAATGACAAACTGTACTTTTTGATGGCTGAATCACATTCTTCTCTGTGTGTGCATCTCACATTTTCTTCAGCCTCTGATACTCTACTGTTGAGACCTTCTATAGTATTTTTGAGTTCAGCAACTGAGTTGGTTGTCTCCATTTGCTTATTTTTCATTTCTTGCATGTCTCTTCTCAAAGCATTAATTTCCTCTAATATTCTGTTTTCGGTGTTTTGCATCCTCATTAGTATAGCGTTTCTGAATTCTCTTTCAGATAGTTTGTCTATCTCCTCCTCTGTCATTTGAAACGGTGTTTCTCTAGGTTGGTCCTTTATTTGTGCAGTGTTTCTCTGACGTTTCACTATTAGGTTAGTTTTTGTTTCTTTGTGTCTGTGTGTGTGGAGTTCTTTTTCCCACCAGGCTTCTTGGTTGAATTCTCCCTTCCTTTGGGTTTCTGTCCTTCTAGAAGGGTTCAGTGGTTTGTGTCTTGGGTGGTGTTAGGCCTTGTTTACAGGTGAATAATCTCTAGTGTTGTATGTTCTTTGATAGTGTGAGGTCTTGGAATCAGGGCTTCCGCTCCGGGGATCCTTGGTTTGATGATTGGTCAGGGGCTGTAGGCTCTATGTCTGGTTTGCTATGGTGTTCCGTGATATTAGTTCACATACTAGCATCCGCAGTGCGGCGCTTCTGAGGCGCCGCGGCTTCTCGCAGCGCCACTTCTTGCTCCGGGTTCCAGCAGCTTCTCGCTCCAGGTTCCGGCGGCTTCTCTGATAAGAACTTTTAAGGTCTAGTCTCTTAGCAACTTTCAAATATATAATCTAGTATTAAGGGTCACAGTGCAGTACATAACATGTTCTGGACTTACTTCTTTTATAACCGGAAGTTTGTACCTTTTCACCACCTTCACCCATTCTGCCCATCCCTCCCTGCCTGCCTCTGACAACCACCAATCTATTCTCTGTATCTATGAGTTGAGGTTTTTGGTTTTTTTGGATTGCATATAAAATGAGATGATACAGCATTTGTCTTTCTCTGTCTGACCTATTTCATTTAGGATAAAGCCCTCATAGTCCATCCATGTTGTTGCAAATGACAAACTGTACTTTTTGATGGCTGAATCACATTCTTCTCTGTGTGTGCATCTCACATTTTCTCCATCCATTCATCCATTGGTAAGCATTTAAATTGCTTTTATGTCTTAGCTGATGTAAATAATGCTGCAATGAATGTTGGAGGGCATACATCTTTTTGAGTTAGTGTTTTTATTTTCTTTGGATAGATACCCAGAAACTGAATTGCTGAATCATATGGTAGGGAAACTAGATTTCTGAATCATATGATAGTCTTTTTTTTAGGAACCTCTGTATTGTTTTCCATAGTGGCTGCACCAATTTACGTTTCCACCAAGAGTGCATACATTTTCCCTTGTCTCAACATCCTTGCCAACCCTTATTATGTCTTGTCTTTTTGATAATAGTCATTCTAGCATGTGTGAGGTGATACCTCATTGTGGTTCTGATTTGCATTTGCCTGATGATTTGGGATATGACTTTTTCATGTATCTGTTGGTCATCTGTATGTCTTCCTTAGAAAAATGTTTATTCAAATCCTCTGATCATTTTTTAATCAGATTATTTGGGTTTTTGCTATTGGGGTGTAAGAGTTCTTTATTTTGGATATTAATCTTTCATCAGATATATTATTTGCAAGTAAAAAATAAAATATTACTTATATCTTTAAAACCTTTGTGCACTTTTTGTTGATTACATCCTCTCCTATATACTCTACTCTTTCTCAGGGTATTTTATTTTTAAATTCCCATAAATTTTGTTTTTCGGCTTCTAATACCTTAACAGCATCACATTTAAACTTTATTTCAGTTGTATCATATGTTTTCTTAAACAGGTTGATATTTTTAATTAATCTTATGCTTACAAAATTCATCTATGGTAGTTTTGTTTTTTTTGGTTTTCAGTTTATTTTACCACCTACCATTCTGCCCATCCCTCCCTGCCTGCCTCTGACAACCACCAATCTATTCTCTGTATCTATGAGTTGAGGTTTTGGTTTTTTTGGATTGCATATAAAATGAGATGATACAGCATTTGTCTTTCTCTGTCTGACCTATTTCATTTAGGATAAAGCCCTCATAGTCCATCCATGTTGTTGCAAATGACAAACTGTACTTTTTGATGGCTGAATCACATTCTTCTCTGTGTGTGCATCTCACATTTTCTCCATCCATTCATCCATTGGTAAGCATTTAAATTGCTTTTATGTCTTAGCTGATGTAAATAATGCTGCAATGAATGTTGGAGGGCATACATCTTTTTGAGTTAGTGTTTTTATTTTCTTTGGATAGATACCCAGAAACTGAATTGCTGAATCATATGGTAGGGAAACTAGATTTCTGAATCATATGATAGTCTTTTTTTTAGGAACCTCTGTATTGTTTTCCATAGTGGCTGCACCAATTTACGTTTCCACCAAGAGTGCATACATTTTCCCTTGTCTCAACATCCTTGCCAACCCTTATTATGTCTTGTCTTTTTGATAATAGTCATTCTAGCATGTGTGAGGTGATACCTCATTGTGGTTCTGATTTGCATTTGCCTGATGATTTGGGATATGACTTTTTCATGTATCTGTTGGTCATCTGTATGTCTTCCTTAGAAAAATGTTTATTCAAATCCTCTGATCATTTTTTAATCAGATTATTTGGGTTTTTGCTATTGGGGTGTAAGAGTTCTTTATTTTGGATATTAATCTTTCATCAGATATATTATTTGCAAGTAAAAAATAAAATATTACTTATATCTTTAAAACCTTTGTGCACTTTTTGTTGATTACATCCTCTCCTATATACTCTACTCTTTCTCAGGGTATTTTATTTTTAAATTCCCATAAATTGTGTTTTTATGCTTCTAATTCCTTAACAGTATCACATTTAAACTTTATTTCAGTTGTATCATATGTTTTCTTAAACAGGTTGATATTTTTAATTAATCTTATGCTTACAAAATTCATCTATGGTAGTATGTTTAGTTCGTTTATTTTTACTGCTGTGTTATTTCACTATGGAAACACACCATAATACATTTATCCATTCTTCTTATCTGCCTCCTCTAAATAACTCTCAAGACGGCTGTTAGAGAGGTCTTTGTAAAGTGTAAATTCGCTCAAATCATTTCTCTGTTTAAAATCCTTTAGTAGCTTCTCTTTGTCATCAGGGGAAACAAAGGTCAAACTTGTTTACATAGGGTATAAAATTCCTTGTGACTTGGTTCCTCTTTACCTCTTCTGGCTTATCTCTTTGTCTAGCTGCTTTCAGTATTTCTCCTTTATCTGCAGCTTGAAATGCCCAATGTGTTTGTGTGTGTGTGTATTTTATTTATACTTCCTGAGTCTTCTGAGTTTCTTGAAGTAATTGTTTGTTGTTTTCTCATTAACTGTGGGAAATTCTCATCCATTCTCTATTTAAATATCTCTTCCACCTCCTTCTCTATATTCTTTTTCCTCTGAGACTCCAGTTCCTAAAGTATTAGGCAGTTTGATATTGTCTAATTGTTCTTGGATGCCCTCTTCTTTTTCATCCTCAACTCTGTTTTCTCTTTGTGTTTTATTTTGAATCATTAAAAAATATATAGAGATGTAAATTCACTAATTTTTTCCTTTCTTCTGTGTTCAATTTGCTAATAAATCCATCAAAGAAATTCTTCATATCTGATATTGTGATTTCCATTTCAACATTTCTATTTGATTTTTAAAATACAGTTTCCATTGCTCTGCTTAAATTTCTAGTTTGTCTGTGCCTTGATCCATCTTTTCTACTAGATTCTTTAACATATTACTCGATTACTTTTAATTCCCTTTGGGCAAACTTCAAGAGATAGTGAATGACAGAGGAACTTGGCTTACTGCAATCCATAGGGTCGCAAAGAGTCAGACAGCTGAGTGAACCATGTAACAACAGTCCCCATGAGAGCCAAAGTTTTCCTTGCATCTGCGTTAGTTTCAGGGCAGGAGAGTGTTTCCTGCCCTCCCCAACACTAGCCAATGGCTGCTCTGTGCTGGTGTAAGATCCTGGGTCAGTGAGCTTTTCCTCCCTCTCCATTATGGGCAGACAGTTGATGTTTCTACCTGCTTCTTCACACAAAGTAGGTCGGGGTTCTCAACAGGGCATTGGTAGTATGTTTAGTTCGTTTATTTTTACTGCTGTGTTATTTCACTATGGAAACACACCATAATACATTTATCCATTCTTCTTATCTGCCTCCTCTAAATAACTCTCAAGACGGCTGTTAGAGAGGTCTTTGTAAAGTGTAAATTCGCTCAAATCATTTCTCTGTTTAAAATCCTTTAGTAGCTTCTCTTTGTCATCAGGGGAAACAAAGGTCAAACTTGTTTACATAGGGTATAAAATTCCTTGTGACTTGGTTCCTCTTTACCTCTTCTGGCTTATCTCTTTGTCTAGCTGCTTTCAGTATTTCTCCTTTATCTGCAGCTTGAAATGCCCAATGTGTTTGTGTGTGTGTGTATTTTATTTATACTTCCTGAGTCTTCTGAGTTTCTTGAAGTAATTGTTTGTTGTTTTCTCATTAACTGTGGGAAATTCTCATCCATTCTCTATTTAAATATCTCTTCCACCTCCTTCTCTATATTCTTTTTCCTCTGAGACTCCAGTTCCTAAAGTATTAGGCAGTTTGATATTGTCTAATTGTTCTTGGATGCCCTCTTCTTTTTCATCCTCAACTCTGTTTTCTCTTTGTGTTTTATTTTGAATCATTAAAAAATATATAGAGATGTAAATTCACTAATTTTTTCCTTTCTTCTGTGTTCAATTTGCTAATAAATCCATCAAAGAAATTCTTCATATCTGATATTGTGATTTCCATTTCAACATTTCTATTTGATTTTTAAAATACAGTTTCCATTGCTCTGCTTAAATTTCTAGTTTGTCTGTGCCTTGATCCATCTTTTCTACTAGATTCTTTAACATATTACTCGATTACTTTTAATTCCCTTTGGGCAAACTTCAAGAGATAGTGAATGACAGAGGAACTTGGCTTACTGCAATCCATAGGGTCGCAAAGAGTCAGACAGCTGAGTGAACCATGTAACAACAGTCCCCATGAGAGCCAAAGTTTTCCTTGCATCTGCGTTAGTTTCAGGGCAGGAGAGTGTTTCCTGCCCCTCCCCAACACTAGCCAATGGCTGCTCTGTGCTGGTGTAAGATCCTGGGTCAGTGAGCTTTTCCTCCCTCTCCATTATGGGCAGACAGTTGATGTTTCTACCTGCTTCTTCACACAAAGTAGGTCTTTGGTTGGTTCCTGGGACAGGACAGAGGGTTTCTATTGTGTCCTTGAGAAGCAGACCAATTACTTTTTCCTCTTCACCAGGGTTAGGAGGAGAAAAGGAGTTTGTTGCTGCTTCCCCACAGCTTAAGGCTTTTGCTTTGCAAGAGAAGAACATCTTGGCAGGCAGGTGGTGTGTCGTGCCTGTCCTCTAGAAGCTGCATTCACCTGCCACCTTGGTGCTCATGAGGGGAGCTCGCCCAGGTCCCCTGCCCTGTCAGTTCCAATCACTTGTGAGCACTGAGTATAGTTTCATGAAGAGTCTTGGGATGTGTGCATACTTTCTTTGTATCTAGGGTTACAAACTCTAAACTGATAAACTAGTTGCCATGGCCTTCAGGAATCCACTTCTAACTGGGTCTTTTTATCCTCATGTGCTCTTTCAGTGGTCAAAGAGTTCTCTGTCCCTTCTGTGCTTGGAAGGGCTTGTTACTCTTGAGGGGATTCAGTTTCCTTCTTTGCCTTGAAATCTTTGCTCTCTGCTGTGTTCAAAACAAGTTATGATTCTGTAGAATATCTGACCTTTTCTCCTAACTAGAATAGGAGCAGCAGCGTTGTGGGGGCTTGCGTAAAGTAAATGGAAGTGGGATTCCCACTTAGTCCTGCTGGTTACCTGTTGAATTTTTCAGACACTGAATTTGTAATCTTTTGAAACAAAGCAATATGTAGTTTTTCTATTTGGGGAGCAAACTCTATTCTTGTAAGCATTGTTAAATCTTGTTTAGAAGGCTTTCTCTTAATATTTGCCTTGAGTCAGGAGGAAAAATCCATGTGTTCAGCATGAGATGATGCCCTTTAGATTATGCTTTCATTATTATCTATGTGATCATGTCTTCTACTTTCAAATACTTTCAAACCTCTGGAGTGAGGTTCAGAAATACATCCTTCTCTGTTTACAGTGGATTCAGCTGAAAGCAGAAAAATCTAGGATGAGATCCAAGGGACACTGGTAGTTTCTGACTTTTATAGAGCTGTTTCTTTTCATGAAGAAATAAAAAACAATTTTTGTCACTTTGAGCACTTAAGTGTTAAATATGAAATAGAAGAAAAGACTCTGCCTTTTGCTCTGCATCCTAAGCCATTCTATGAACACCCTAGGATGCTGAGGCGATGCCAGTCCACTCTGTTGAGAATGTCCTGCCCAGCACTCTCTCTTGCCTTGATTTCTGTTATTTTATCAAAAAAAGTTTTACAACATAGTTTAAAACTGAGTATTTTCAACTATGGCTTAATGCTAAAGGCAGAGGTCCCCTGTTCCTTCTTTCCAGAGGACAACACTTTCAACTCTTCCAGGTGATTCTTTGGGTACATTCCTTCATAGCATTGTTAGATAGTAACTTCAGATGCTTCAACTTTAGGTAATTTCAATTTATATTCTCTTACGGAAGATAAGGACGTGTCTCTCTCACTCCTTCCTCTCCTACAGGGATCACTATTTTGTCCTTCTACCCCACCCCTACTTCCAAAAACTATTTACTTATAACTTTGCTAAGATCAATATTTAGAGTTTAATATGACCTTTTAAATGCTATTCCAAGCTGAGTCATGAAGTCAACTTTAATTATTTAACCCAGGTGGCTCAATGGTAAAAAAAAAAAATCCCTCTACTGATTCAGGAGACCCAAGAGACATGGATCCGATCCCTGGAGTAAGAAATGGCAATGCACTCCAGTATTCTTGCCTGGAAAATTCTATGGACAGAGGATCCTGGCAGGCTACAGACCTTGTGGTTGCAAAGAGTTGGACACAACTGAGCACAGCATAGCAATTATTTAAACTTTCCTCCAACACATTTTGTTATCCTTCCAGTAAATGAAAAGTGAAAGTGTTAGTCGCTCAGTCATGCCCAACTCTTTGAGACCGCATGAACTTCAGCTCACCAGGCTTATCTGTCCGTGGGGTTCTTCAGGGAAGAATACTGGAGTGGGTGACCATGCCCTGCTCCAGGAGATGTTCCTGACTCAGGGACTGAACGCGGGTCTCTTGCATTGAAGGCAGATTCTTTACCATCTGAGCCACTAGGGAAGCCTAGTGCCTCGTAAATTATTATCTTGTTTTCTTTTTCTATCCCTTATCCAAATACTGATCGTTAATGTAACCCTAAACTCTGTGTCAAATGTCTCAATTCTTTCTCAGCACATTTAGATGGAACATATATAGTATTGATTTTGTTTTCTTTCTGATGTGCTTCCATCTGGACTGATTTGTCTGTGTTCCATGGCTGGTGCTTAGCTGAGTTTGCATGATTCTTTTTTTTTTTTTTTTTTTAAATATTTATTTATTTATTTATTTATTTTGGGCGGGGGTCGGGTTGGGGAGGGAGGGGGGCAGGCGGGCCACTTCCATTGGTCTTTCATTTCTCCATTTTCATCCGTCTTTGTTCTTTGGCTCCTGTGGGCCTCCCATCGCGGTGGCGTCTGTCGTTACAGAGCGCTGGCTCTGGGCGCATGCGCTCCAGAGCTTCGGCTCGGTAGTTGGACACATCGGTCCAGCCGCTCCGCGGCACGTGGGATCTTCCCAGGCCAGGGATCGAACCGGCGCCCCTTGCACTGCAAGGCAGTGTCCTTACCCACTGCGCCACCGGGGAAGCCCTGCATGATTCTTGTGTCACTATCCAACAACCTGTTGAATTCCCTGTTTCCTGTGCTGATGTCTTTTTCTTTGTTGTTTTATTTCAATGTGTTGATGGAACACATAGTCCAAGATTGTCCTCAGGTAATTGATGCTCCCAGGTTTTCTGCCAGATAAACTTGTAAGACTTTGCTCATTGAAGTATGTCTTTATTCTACTCTGTTACCTGATTGATCACTTGACTTTCTATCAAGTTCAATGTAGGGAAATAATCTTCCTTTCAAATTTTTAAGTTAGTTTGACATTGTCTTTGGTTTCTGGTGCCAGTTTGATTTCTGTACCATTGTCCTTGGCATTCTAAAATTTTATGATATTATCCTTGGTACTTCCTGGACTCTTTCAAATAGAAACTCATGTTGGAAATTATACTACTTTGCTGATAATTTCTTCCTTTTCCTCTCTTTTCTCTTTCTGTGACTACTGTTTGACGGGTAGGCTTTCTAAACTGGTACTTCAAATTTCTTATCATTTCTCTCTTATAATCTGTCTCTGAGAGACTGTCTCAACTCTATCTTTCATTGCTTCTGCTTAGTTTCTCATTTTTGCTGTCATATTTTTAATTTCCAAGTGATCTTTTTATTCTCTGATTGTTCCTTTTTGAGAACATCTTGTTTTTGTTTTATGGAAGCAATATATTCTCTCTCTGATGACATTAAAGAAAAAGTTTTCAAGTTTCTTTGCCTGATATAGTCTTCATTTCTTTTAAGTTCTCTTCTACTATCTTTAAAATTTTTGATTTCTGGCACCTTTTTTAGGGGCTTTCCTCAAATATCTAGTGATTCTTGGTTGTTCGTATTTAAGAATGGAGTACTAAGAAGACCCTTGGAAGCTCTAGGTTTGTCGATGGAGTTTGTGAAATTATGGAATTCACTCTAGGGAATGTAGCTGACTGCTGCATTGAGAAAATTCTGTCAGGTACGTCTTACAGAGAGGCTAGATTCCTCAAGGATCTTTCAGTCTTCGGCTGGCCAGTATTGTGAGAACTAATTTGGGAAGAGAACTGCGGAGCTCAGCATCTATTAATAAATGTTCACCTAATTCCTTTGCTTTCAGTATGATGCGCTCGCCCATGGCTGGATCTGCATTCTCCAGTAAAGAGACTCTCCTCAGAGAAAAGTCTCTAGTCTTTTGCTGAGGTGGGGAGTTGGGACTGGCTCTTCTTTGTAAGCAATTTGGTGCCATTCTGTTTAGACCTGCTTTCATCCCTCAGCTCCCCACATCCTCTTCTTCTGAAGTAATGTGTGACACCAACTCCTGAACCTTTGGTCATGCTCTGATGTAAACTGGATTGATTTTTTACTTTCTTCAATATTGGTTTAAGATTCAACTTTCTCAGGTCTTTTGGGCAGTTGCCACCCTTTCAACAGCTTTCCAGCTACCTCTCTTCTCCCACCTTTATTCATGGAAGTGTTTACCTTCAACATTTTCTCCCTTTATTATTATTGCTAAAAAACTGGTACTTCAAATTTTTCTACTTTGCTGATAATTTCTTCCTTTTCCTCTCTTTTCTCTTTCTGTGACTACTGTTTGACGGGTAGGCTTTCTAAACTGGTACTTCAAATTTCTTATCATTTCTCTCTTATAATCTGTCTCTGAGAGACTGTCTCAACTCTATCTTTCATTGCTTCTGCTTAGTTTCTCATTTTTGCTGTCATATTTTTAATTTCCAAGTGATCTTTTTATTCTCTGATTGTTCCTTTTTGAGAACATCTTGTTTTTGTTTTATGGAAGCAATATATTCTCTCTCTGATGACATTAAAGAAAAAGTTTTCAAGTTTCTTTGCCTGATATAGTCTTCATTTCTTTTAAGTTCTCTTCTACTATCTTTAAAATTTTTGATTTCTGGCACCTTTTTTAGGGGCTTTCCTCAAATATCTAGTGATTCTTGGTTGTTCGTATTTAAGAATGGAGTACTAAGAAGACCCTTGGAAGCTCTAGGTTTGTCGATGGAGTTTGTGAAATTATGGAATTCACTCTAGGGAATGTAGCTGACTGCTGCATTGAGAAAATTCTGTCAGGTACGTCTTACAGAGAGGCTAGATTCCTCAAGGATCTTTCAGTCTTCGGCCGGCCAGTATTGTGAGAACTAATTTGGGAAGAGAACTGCGGAGCTCAGCATCTATTAATAAATGTTCACCTAATTCCTTTGCTTTCAGTATGATGCGCTCGCCCATGGCTGGATCTGCATTCTCCAGTAAAGAGACTCTCCTCAGAGAAAAGTCTCTAGTCTTTTGCTGAGGTGGGGAGTTGGGACTGGCTCTTCTTTGTAAGCAATTTGGTGCCATTCTGTTTAGACCTGCTTTCATCCCTCAGCTCCCCACATCCTCTTCTTCTGAAGTAATGTGTGACACCAACTCCTGAACCTTTGGTCATGCTCTGATGTAAACTGGATTGATTTTTTACTTTCTTCAATATTGGTTTAAGATTCAACTTTCTCAGGTCTTTTGGGCAGTTGCCACCCTTTCAACAGCTTTCCAGCTACCTCTCTTCTCCCACCTTTATTCATGGAAGTGTTTACCTTCAACATTTTCTCCCTTTATTATTATTACAAATGGAGAAAGAGGCACATGGGTAGGTTCAAACTGCCGTATTTTTAAAAATAGATATGCAGTTGGTTTATATCATTGTGCTAATTTCAGCTGTACAGTTATCTATATGTATAAATTCTTTTTTATACCATTTTCCATTATGATTAATTACAGAATACTGAATGTAGTTCCCTATGCTATACAGGAGGTTTTGTTGCTTAGTTCCTAAATTATGTCCAACTCTTTGCAACCCCAAAGTCACAACATGCCAGGCTCCTCTATCTTCCTCTGTCTTCCACTGTCTTCCAGAGTTTGTTAATTCACCTCCATTGAGTCAGTCCTTGCCATTTATCTATTCTATATATAATAGTTTGCATCTGCTAATCCCAACTTCCTAATCCTTTCCTCCCCCTTCTCCTTGGCAACCACAAGTCTGTTCTCTATGTCTGTGTGTTTCTGTTCTGTCCATAAGTTCATTTGTGTTATATTTTAGATCCCACATATAAGTGACATTATATGCTATTTGTATTTATCTTTCTAACTTAGTTCTCTTAGTATAATAATCTCCAACTCTATCCATGTTGCTACAAATGGCATTATTTCATTCTTTTCTTAAATTAAATTTTATTTTTTTATTTTTATATTTTTTGGCTATTATGGGTTTTCGCTGCTGCTGCAGGCTCTTTAGTTGCAGGGAGTGGGGGCTACTCTCTAGTTGAGGTGAGCAGGATTCTTGTTACAGTGACCTCTCTTGTGGAATTCAGGCTCCAGGGCACATGGGATTCAGTAGTTGCGGCATATAGACTCAACAGTTGTGGCTCTGAGGCTCTAGAGCACAGGCTCAATAGTTGTGGCTCATGGGCTTAGTTGCTTTGCAGCATGTGGGATCTTCCCAGATCAGGGTTCAAACCCATTTCTTCTGCATTGGCAGGCAAACTCCAAACCACTGAGCTAACAGGGAAGCTCCCATTTCATTCTTTTTAATGGCTGAGTAATATTCTATGATATGTTCTATAACATTCTATTGTGTGTATATATATATATATATATAATATATATATTATATATATATATGTATGTATACATACACACACACACACACACACACACACATATCTATTCACCACATCTTTATCCATTCATCTGTCAATGGACATTGAGGTTTCTACGGTGTTTTGGCTACTGTGAATAGTGCTACTGTGAGCACTGGGGTTCATGTATCTTTTAGAATTATGTTTTTCTCCAGGAGTGGGATTGCTAGATCATATGGCAACTCTGTTTTTACTTTTTAAAGGAACCTCCATGCTGTTCTCTGTAGTGGTTGTGCTAAGTTATGTTCCCACCAACAGTGTAGGAGGGTTTCCTTTTCTCTACACCTTCTTCAGCAATATTGTTTGTTGGTTTTTTAAATCAAACTGCTATCTTGTCACAAAGTCTCCAGCCACCTGCCCTTTACTTGGATGACTAACCCAGCGTATCCCTCAAGCCTTCTCCGAGTCTTCTCTGCCATTCTGAGTGATGTGCTCCTGTAGTTCCTCCTGTGACGTCACAGGGAACTCTGAGGTGGGCAGGGCTGAGCGTTCTGGTGGGATAGTCCAGCTGGCCTTTTTACTAGAAGGTGAAGCAGATGTCCAGACTGGAGTTCAGTGAATTTGTCCATGATGGGGCCTCTGGTCGTGGCTCTTGTGGGATGAACAGTCTCCCAGAGCAGACACACAGGGGTTCTGGGGACAGCAGTATCCTCTGGAGCTGCTCCAGCTTCCTCAAGGTGCCTTGAGGAGTGAGTGTGCTGGAGGCACAGGACAGATCAGTAGTCATCCATCCCTCATTATAACTGGCAGTGGAGTCTATGTAGGCAGAGGTTTGGAGGTAGAGGGTCACGAAAAGCCCAGTGGTGAGAAAGCATCTGTGACCGCGGATGTCCTTCTTTCCTCATGACTGTCTTTCTGGCCAAGTCAGTCACACAACTCTGATGACCCCATGCCCAGCTTCCCTGAATGGAGATGCAGAGCTGTTCATATCAGGAGCGTCTGGCTTCTCTCATGGATGTCGCCTGCTCTACGTCCTCTGTCACCCTCCCCACTACTGACAGGACTGTGCTCACGAGCTTTGTCAAAGCTGACGAGGAGAGAAGAGCTTCTTGTCTCTCGGCCACGGAGGCAGAGCCTCTATGGGGTGGCCTCTGTCCCTCTTGGCTTTGGCCCTTATGATACGTCAGTGTCCTGATTTCTCCCACAGACCTTGTGTCCCGTGTCACTCAGTGACCTTGTATGGCACGAGCAGGGGGACAGGTTCTATATGTTGTGTTCTCTCTAATGTTGGGGCTGAACTTTTGCTGCCATAACAGATTGCAGAAGAAAATGGTTTGCCCCAAACTCACAGATGGGGAAGAGACCACTGCCGGTTCAATAAAAAGCCTCAGAGAGCACCTGCAATACAGCACCAAGAGGGAGCCCGAATGTGAGCTCTGGACTCTCAGCAATGAGGTTGTCAGTGTAGGTCCATCCCCTGAACACATGTCCCACCCTGAGTGGGGGGATTGTTGACCAGCAGGATGGGGAGCTTGTGTAAGTGTGAGAGCAGGGGGCATATGGGAAAACTCTGTACCTTCCTCGCAATTTTGTTGTGAACTTAAAACTCTTCTAAAAACTAAAATCTGAGTTTTCCAAAGCATGGTCAATTCCCAAAGCAGGATTTTAAAAAACAGTTTAATTTAGAAGACTAAAAAGGCTACCTGACTTCGTGCCTAGAAAACTCAACTGGCTCAGAAGAGCTTTGTCATTATTACCTCATTTTGAGCGAATTGGCCCAGACTGGCCGGGACGTGCCCTAGAGCACTTGGGGCAGGTCGGGCGCCCTGGCTTGGCTGTGCCTCCCAGGCTCTTCTGGCCACCACTGCCAAGCAGGATTCGCCTCCTGGCCACCACTGCCAAGCAGG
Organism: Tragulus kanchil; assembly: GCA_022376925.1. Classification (NCBI taxonomy): domain Eukaryota; kingdom Metazoa; phylum Chordata; class Mammalia; order Artiodactyla; family Tragulidae; genus Tragulus; species Tragulus kanchil. The sequence continues at coordinate 97,882,311 of JAIOJX010000005.1, read as the reverse complement.
ATTCCAGGCCTGTTGCTTCTGTTTACTCCCAAAGCACGGAGGACACCAGTGTGCCCAGGGGACCTGGCAGGGGCCAGGTAGTGGGTGAGCCTGGGTTAGTTTCTTTTCTCCTTACTCTCATTTGGGAGTTTTCTTCAAGACAGAAGAAGCTGAGGTTTCTCTGCCACGTGTCACGCCATGGCCTGACTCCCTATGTCTTTGTGAGAGCAGTGGGCTTCCTGATCCTGAGCTTCTTGTCTCGGTCTCATGGATGTCGCCTGCTCTACGTCCTCTGTCACCCTCCCACTACTGACAGGACTGTGCTCACGAGCTTTGTCAAAGCTGACGGGGAGAGAAGAGCTTCTTGTCTCGGCCACGGAGGCAGAGCCTCTATGGGTGGCCTCTGTCCCTCTTGGCTTTGGCCCTTATGATACGTCAGTGTCCTGATTTCTCCCACAGACCTTGTGTCCCGTGTCACTCAGTGACCTTGTATGGCACGAGCAGGGGGACAGGTTCTATATGTTGTGTTCTCTCTAATGTTGGGGCTGAACTTTTGCTGCCATAACAGATTGCAGAAGAAAATGGTTTGCCCCAAACTCACAGATGGGGAAGAGACCACTGCCGGTTCAATAAAAAGCCTCAGAGAGCACCTGCAATACAGCACCAAGAGGGAGCCCGAATGTGAGCTCTGGACTCTCAGCAATGAGGTTGTCAGTGTAGGTCCATCCCCTGAACACATGTCCCACCCTGAGTGGGGGGATTGTTGACCAGCAGGATGGGGAGCTTGTGTAAGTGTGAGAGCAGGGGGCATATGGGAAAACTCTGTACCTTCCTCGCAATTTTGTTGTGAACTTAAAACTCTTCTAAAAACTAAAATCTGAGTTTTCCAAAGCATGGTCAATTCCCAAAGCAGGATTTTAAAAAACAGTTTAATTTAGAAGACTAAAAAGGCTACCTGACTTCGTGCCTAGAAAACTCAACTGGCTCAGAAGAGCTTTGTCATTATTACCTCATTTTGAGCGAATTGGCCCAGACTGGCCGGGGACGTGCCCTAGAGCACTTGGGGCAGGTCGGGGGCGCCCTGGCTTGGCTGTGCCTCCCAGGCTCTTCTGGCCACCACTGCCAAGCAGGATTCGCTCTCCTGGCCACCACTGCCAAGCAGGATTCCAGGCCTGTTGCTTCTGTTTACTCCCAAAGCACGGAGGACACCAGTGTGCCCAGGGGACCTGGCAGGGGCCAGGTAGTGGGTGAGCCTGGGTTAGTTTCTTTTCTCCTTACTCTCATTTGGGAGTTTTCTTCAAGACAGAAGAAGCTGAGGTTTCTCTGCCACGTGTCACCCCATGGCCTGACTCCCTATGACTTTGTGAGAGCAGTGGGCTTCCTGATCCTGACTCAACAGGTCAGAGCCCGTCCAGGGGGGCAGGTCTCAACTGAGACTCTGCCACTCACTCTGTGGTGCCGGAGGCTGCAAGTTGTTTCCCTCTCTGTACAGTTGAGGGACTTGGAGGGGCTTTTCAGCTCCACATGTTTTGTAGTTTTCCTGGTTCTCTAGCCATCCGGGGGTCATGCACACTTCTATCTTGCCCTTTATTGGCAGGAGCTAAGATAATCTTATTGATTGGGTTTGGTCTAGGGAGAAAGGAAGCCCAGCCGCCCAGATTCTCCTCATTAATGTTTCATGTTCCCTGGGCAGCAATCCCTCCCACAGCCAGGGAGGCCGGGCAGCCAACTCTGGTGCTGATTTTGAGAGTCACATACCAGCAGAGCTCCTTCACCTACTGGTCCCAGGGTCCCAGGGGGCCTCTGGGGTGGGGACACTCTGGTCCCTCTGTGTTCTCAAGATTGGGCAGAGAGGGGCATGTGGGGAGAGAGAGAGACAGTGGCTGGAGGAATAGAATTGTCATTGTCCTTCCTGAGATGAAGCTCCACTTACCTTCCTGGGCCCAGAAGTTGATGATCTTTTCCCAGCAGAGAGCTTTGGAGGCCCAGGGTGACTCAAGGCTTCCTCCAAGTAGCAAATGGCCCTCTTGCCACTTGAATCCTATTGGTTTCCTTCACGAGGTAGAGCTGCCTAGTTTTGACCTTTCTAGACTGTCACTGGACATAGGGTTGTGTGTCACTATTTGGTATAATCGAACTGTTTCTCCTTATAAAGAAGTCCTGTGTGTCTTGTGCCTGGGGCTTGGTGGGGCGGATCTTATTGGCAGGGGGCACACCCATGCTGAGGACTGCTCCACATTCTTCAGCTGTTATCAAAGCACCAGTCACCCTGTTGTGACAGTGCAGGTGTTTAATTCCCCGCACTGGACTGTGAACTCTAAAGAGAGAAATCTGCCTGATTTATTTGGTTCCCAGGATCTCCTCCAGAGGCTGGCACACAGAGTAGGCATTACATAGTCGTCCAAAGGGTGGGAAACGAAGGAAGATGAATGTGAGCCTTGCTGGTCTCTTCCCCGTGGGTTCTGAGCTCTGTCATGTACACCGAATTGTTGCAGGTGATGAAGCTGATTCTGTAGGACTGTGGCATCTGCCCACAAGGCAGGTGCAGGGGAGCCAATTGATGGCCCTTCCATGAACTGCCCTGAGCTTCATTTCTGGCCTTTTGACTGTAACTGGGGAAGGCCACAGTAACTTCAGACAATCTCCTTAGAGATCAGTTAGTTCAGTTCCCTCATTTTTTTCGAATAAGGAGGCCCATAGAAAATAATTTATCAAGTTCCCCACTGGTAAGGGCCCCCACTAACTGCTTATGAGGAATTCTGCTTTGTAATCCTATATTCCTTTCATTCTGTTACCTCTCTGTTTACTTGCTTCTTTAGGGAATAGAAATGCATAGAACTTAAATACTAGACATTGCAAGTTTATCGGAGAACATGTAAGGACTTACTTCCAAATGCAGGTACTCATCTTTGTGCCTTCCATGGGCTATCCAGAATCTGGTGCTGATTTTGAGAGTCACATACCAGCAGAGCTCCTTCACCTACTGGTCCCAGGGTCCCAGGGGGCCTCTGGGGTGGGGACACTCTGGTCCCTCTGTGTTCTCAAGATTGGGCAGAGAGGGGCATGTGGGGAGAGAGAGAGACAGTGGCTGGAGGAATAGAATTGTCATTGTCCTTCCTGAGATGAAGCTCCACTTACCTTCCTGGGCCCAGAAGTTGATGATCTTTTCCCAGCAGAGAGCTTTGGAGGCCCAGGGTGACTCAAGGCTTCCTCCAAGTAGCAAATGGCCCTCTTGCCACTTGAATCCTATTGGTTTCCTTCACGAGGTAGAGCTGCCTAGTTTTGACCTTTCTAGACTGTCACTGGACATAGGGTTGTGTGTCACTATTTGGTATAATCGAACTGTTTCTCCTTATAAAGAAGTCCTGTGTGTCTTGTGCCTGGGGCTTGGTGGGGCGGATCTTATTGGCAGGGGGCACACCCATGCTGAGGACTGCTCCACATTCTTCAGCTGTTATCAAAGCACCAGTCACCCTGTTGTGACAGTGCAGGTGTTTAATTCCCCGCACTGGACTGTGAACTCTAAAGAGAGAAATCTGCCTGATTTATTTGGTTCCCAGGATCTCCTCCAGAGGCTGGCACACAGAGTAGGCATTACATAGTCGTCCAAAGGGTGGGAAACGAAGGAAGATGAATGTGAGCCTTGCTGGTCTCTTCCCCGTGGGTTCTGAGCTCTGTCATGTACACCGAATTGTTGCAGGTGATAGAAGCTGATTCTGTAGGACTGTGGCATCTGCCCACAAGGCAGGTGCAGGGGAGCCAATTGATGGCCCTTCCATGAACTGCCCTGAGCTTCATTTCTGGCCTTTTGACTGTAACTGGGGAAGGCCACAGTAACTTCAGACAATCTCCTTAGAGATCAGTTAGTTCAGTTCCCTCATTTTTTTCGAATAAGGAGGCCCATAGAAAATAATTTATCAAGTTCCCCACTGGTAAGGGCCCCCACTAACTGCTTATGAGGAATTCTGCTTTGTAATCCTATATTCCTTTCATTCTGTTACCCTCTCTGTTTACTTGCTTCTTTAGGGAATAGAAATGCATAGAACTTAAATACTAGACATTGCAAGTGTAGTGCACGGGTAGTCAGGAGAACATGTAAGGACTTACTTCCAAATGCAGGTACTCATCTTTGTGCCTTCCATGGGCTATCCAGAAGGACCCTACAGCTGAAATTTTTCTGAATAGGACAAAGGAGATATAGGTCTGTATTCCTGTATCTCTTTATTTCTTTCTCTTGGGCTTCTGATTTCCTGGTGAGGTTTTGTCTGCCTTGTTAAGTTTGTTATGCTCATTCTTTCCCAGTTTTTTTTTTTTAATTTGTTTTTTTTTTTTTTTTTTTTATCAAAGTATAGTTGATTTACAGTGTTGTGTTAATTTCTGCTATAGAGCAAAGTGATTCACTTGTATATGTATATACATTCATTTTTGTATTTTTTTCCATGGTGGAAAAAATGGTGGTTTATCACAGGGTACTGAATTTCCTCCTCTGTGCTACACAGGAGGAGCTTGCTGTTAACCATTCTATACTCATCAGTTTACACCTGCTAATCCCAAACCCCTAATCCATCCCTTCCCCATCCTCTTCCTCCTTGGCAACAGCCAGTCTGTTCTCTAATGCTGTGCCCATTTTGAAACAAAGGAAACTAGTCCTCTCTCTCTTTTCTCCATGTTGCCCACGATGGGTCTCTTCTCCCAGGGGAAGTCAGACCCTTGAGCTATATCCTTCCCTTTTCCTCTGATTTCCAGTGAGGTGGAGGAAGATGAGGAGGAGGGAAGAAAGGAGAAAAAGAAGAAAATCATGTACTGAGCAGGCCAGGCTGCCAGGCTGTGTGGCTCCCAGGAATACCATTATCTTTTAAATTGGAGCCAATTGATGGCCCTTCCATGAACTGCCCTGAGCTTCATTTCTGGCCTTTTGACTGTAACTGGGGAAGGCCACAGTAACTTCAGACAATCTCCTTAGAGATCAGTTAGTTCAGTTCCCTCATTTTTTTCGAATAAGGAGGCCCATAGAAAATAATTTATCAAGTTCCCCACTGGTAAGGGCCCCCACTAACTGCTTATGAGGAATTCTGCTTTGTAATCCTATATTCCTTTCATTCTGTTACCCTCTCTGTTTACTTGCTTCTTTAGGGAATAGAAATGCATAGAACTTAAATACTAGACATTGCAAGTGTAGTGCACGGGTAGTCAGGAGAACATGTAAGGACTTACTTCCAAATGCAGGTACTCATCTTTGTGCCTTCCATGGGCTATCCAGAAGGACCCTACAGCTGAAATTTTTCTGAATAGGACAAAGGAGATATAGGTCTGTATTCCTGTATCTCTTTATTTCTTTCTCTTGGGCTTCTGATTTCCTGGTGAGGTTTTGTCTGCCTTGTTAAGTTTGTTATGCTCATTCTTTCCCAGTTTTTTTTTTTTAATTTGTTTTTTTTTTTTTTTTTTTTATCAAAGTATAGTTGATTTACAGTGTTGTGTTAATTTCTGCTATAGAGCAAAGTGATTCACTTGTATATGTATATACATTCATTTTTGTATTTTTTTCCATGGTGGAAAAAATGGTGGTTTATCACAGGGTACTGAATTTCCTCCTCTGTGCTACACAGGAGGAGCTTGCTGTTAACCATTCTATACTCATCAGTTTACACCTGCTAATCCCAAACCCCTAATCCATCCCTTCCCCATCCTCTTCCTCCTTGGCAACAGCCAGTCTGTTCTCTAATGCTGTGCCCATTTTGAAACAAAGGAAACTAGTCCTCTCTCTCTTTTCTCCATGTTGCCCACGATGGGTCTCTTCTCCCAGGGGAAGTCAGACCCTTGAGCTATATCCTTCCCTTTTTCCTCTGATTTCCAGTGAGGTGGAGGAAGATGAGGAGGAGGGAAGAAAGGAGAAAAAGAAGAAAATCATGTACTGAGCAGGCCAGGCTGCCAGGCTGTGTGGCTCCCAGGAATACCATTATCATTGTGGTGAACATGTGGTGGAGCCCCCTGGAGGTGTGCAGCGACAGCCTCATGCTCTGGGCACCCCTGAGGTTAATAACAACGGAACAAAGGGCAGTCTTTCCAGTAGAGAGCCACCTTCCACAGCTTCCACCAAATTGCCTTCCTTTTCCTCCTTCCATGAAGGACCAGCGGGGACTTCATTATGAACCTGCATCTGGAGACAGCATCCTCAGAAATGACAGCGCTCCTCTCTGTTCAGGTGTTTAGGATCCATGGTAACTTGAGAGATGAGCTCTCAAGGGGGTTTGAGCCTGATGCTCAGGCCCCAGGAAGAGGCTGAGGCTCCTGTGCTTCAAACAGCAATTGACTTGTGTGGCTCTCACCCTGCAGGTAACTGTGATCTCAGCTGGCAATGCCTGTGGCACTCACCTGGGCCAGTGTGACTCACACTGACCTTCCAGACCCAAGGTTGTGGCTGGGCAATCTTGTGGTTCTTAATATAATTTCAGGATGCACCTGGTGAAGTTCCCTCACCATGAGGGAACTTTGAGGACCAAGATCTATTACTCACAGGCCTTGGCAGGTATATGACATGCCCAGGACCCACACAGTGAGGTCATGGGCAGAGAGAAGGAACATGGACCTGACATCTGCCTTTGTTAGGATCCAAGGGTGGGATGTCCAAGGTTAAAGGGGTGCACTGTCTATTGGCTAATGTAAGGCCTTAGAGTTGGAATAAGGATGCAGACAGGAAGAAGTGGTTTCTGCCTCTAAGTATCTGGGTTCCCAGATACTGGCTTTCTGAGGTGGGCTTCAGGGTGGCTGTGGCCTAACTCCTCTGGTTGTTTGGCTGGTAGCTGTGATGTTTATTCCAGATGGATGTTTTTGAACAGAGGTGGCTCCACAATCAGAAACTTAATGTCAGGCACTTAAACTATAATCAAAAAGCTTAATGTCAAGCACTTAAACTACTATTCAAAGCTGTGCTGAATCAGAGATCTAACAGGAGTGGGAACAGGGTAGCCTGTTGGGTGGCTTTTTGTGATGGAGAGAGGGCAAGACTGAGAGGGCCTGCAGGGAGGGAAGCAGGGGAGTGGGGATGAGGGGCCAGGGCTCTGTGAAAGCCTCCTATCTGCCTGTCTGGGGCTCCCCTCTTCCAAGGAGAGACTGAGGCTCTGCGGGGGGTAGGAGGGGGTCTCTGATCGCTTCCAAGCAGAACTGCAGATGGGAGCATGGAGGCAGCTCTGAGAGTTTCCCACTCACCGCCCCCTTCTGGGCCAGAGGATGAATCACGTTTTTTAGCCACATTGGATGGTTGGTTGGTTTCTACTTTTTAATCTCTTGACAGTTTATACATGTTCCTTTCTCTCTTTCGGCTCTGAAATGACATGCCATTCTTTAAGGCATGTCAAATTGCTCTACTCAAAGACTATTCCTCAGCATTTTGATACACATAGGCTCCCCTGTATAATTTTGTGACTCTGCTTTCAGACCTGATATTAGTAATATTCTGAAGTATAAAACATACAAGAGAGTTGTTACAACTGAGATGTTAAGTATATATAAACACTTCTAGAATCAAGTGATTTTTGTCAGGCGTTTTAGAAGTCTTGCCTTTGTAACATAATTGAAAGATGGATCTGAAGTTAGGCATGAATGCCCCAAGTAGCACCCTGAATTTATCTTATCCTTGTTTTTAATGCTATTAAGTCCTCTTATCATGGAGATTGTGTTTTACAGTTCAGTTTCCAGGAACTGAACATATGTGTTAGTCTTTTCTTTAGTTCAAATCTTTATTTCATGGCTTTTAAAATATATATATTAGTGCTAGAAAATAAAACACAGCACACCACATTTCACATATAGAATGCTGGTTAGTTCAGCTCTGCAAACAGAATAGAATGGTATCCAGTGTTCAGCTCTATCTCAAGGCCCGTGATAAAACATATTCTGTATATATTTGTTGAATAATTAAATAAATAAGTGAATGAATATAATGATGGTGATATAAAACATGAGTCACTTAATTATGATGCTGACTTTTCACTGTCTATTTCGCCTCTCTAGGGAAAGGCCCTGATTTATTGACAGGTATATGCAGAGCACTTAGCACAATGCCTGGCACACAGAAGAAGTAGAGGGGAGGTCTAGCCCCGACTGCAAGGGCTCTGGATTGGCATCTTGCCCTTGCACAGCCGCAGAGGCCCAAGCTGGCTGCTGGTGTGTACATAGTCTTGGTGGGGACTGGAGTGGGCACAGAGGGCCTCAGGCAGCTGACATCAGTGAGTGTGGATAACTATGGGTCCCAAACCAGTAAATTGTGCAGCTGGTTGCTGGTTTCACTGGAGGCAGAAGTTGCTGGGGTCCTCTGCAGAGCAGGAAACTGGGAACTTCGGTTGTTTCTGCTGTGTAACTGACCCTGGCACTGCTCTTCTTCCTTGTTCCTAGCCATCTCTCTGCACCTCATCTTGGCCAGTCTGGGTGGAGTGAACTCAAAGCGAGACCTCTGGACTGTGCCCCTAAAGGCTGGAAACACTGGTCGCTCACCAGACCCTCCCTCTGTCAGTGAGGAGAAACTCTTTGTAACTGGGAGCTCCCTCTTGGCACAAGCAGTGCTGGCTTGGAGGACGGGATGATGCGGCAAAAGGCAGCTTCTTCCTTCTCGTGTGGTTACTCTCAGTGTTTTTGTTCCATTGTGTTGCCTGCTGGGGTTTCTTAAGTGGACTCATGAACTCTCTCAGAGCTGTCTTTGTGGATGACTGTGTAACTGTTGATCATTGCGAGGGACAGAGACTGGGGTCTCCTCCGCCAAATGGGAGATGTCACTCCTCCCCCATCATCTCTTGAGTTTGGAGTCTTGACAGAGCTCTCTTCCTGACATCCTTCAATCGTCTTTAATGCAAAGTCTGGACTATAATTTCCTGTGCTCTGTTATTATATTAGTGCTAGAAAATAAAACACAGCACACCACATTTCACATATAGAATGCTGGTTAGTTCAGCTCTGCAAACAGAATAGAATGGTATCCAGTGTTCAGCTCTATCTCAAGGCCCGTGATAAAACATATTCTGTATATATTTGTTGAATAATTAAATAAATAAGTGAATGAATATAATGATGGTGATATAAAACATGAGTCACTTAATTATGATGCTGACTTTTCACTGTCTATTTCGCCTCTCTAGGGAAAGGCCCTGATTTATTGACAGGTATATGCAGAGCACTTAGCACAATGCCTGGCACACAGAAGAAGTAGAGGGGAGGTCTAGCCCCGACTGCAAGGGCTCTGGATTGGCATCTTGCCCTTGCACAGCCGCAGAGGCCCAAGCTGGCTGCTGGTGTGTACATAGTCTTGGTGGGGACTGGAGTGGGCACAGAGGGCCTCAGGCAGCTGACATCAGTGAGTGTGGATAACTATGGGTCCCAAACCAGTAAATTGTGCAGCTGGTTGCTGGTTTCACTGGAGGCAGAAGTTGCTGGGGTCCTCTGCAGAGCAGGAAACTGGGAACTTCGGTTGTTTCTGCTGTGTAACTGACCCTGGCACTGCTCTTCTTCCTTGTTCCTAGCCATCTCTCTGCACCTCATCTTGGCCAGTCTGGGTGGAGTGAACTCAAAGCGAGACCTCTGGACTGTGCCCCTAAAGGCTGGAAACACTGGTCGCTCACCAGACCCTCCCTCTGTCAGTGAGGAGAAACTCTTTGTAACTGGGAGCTCCCTCTTGGCACAAGCAGTGCTGGCTTGGAGGACGGGATGATGCGGCAAAAGGCAGCTTCTTCCTTCTCGTGTGGTTACTCTCAGTGTTTTTGTTCCATTGTGTTGCCTGCTGGGGTTTCTTAAGTGGACTCATGAACTCTCTCAGAGCTGTCTTTGTGGATGACTGTGTAACTGTTGATCATTGCGAGGGACAGAGACTGGGGTCTCCTCCGCCAAATGGGAGATGTCACTCCTCCCCCATCATCTCTTGAGTTTGGAGTCTTGACAGAGCTCTCTTCCTGACATCCTTCAATCGTCTTTAATGCAAAGTCTGGACTATAATTTCCTGTGCTCTGTTACTTTTTTCTGTTCAGATATTCCATATTGCAGAATTTTTCAACAATTCTTCTGCATTAATAGCTAACTTTTCCAATTTGTTGTACGAGTGTGGATTTGTTTCATTTTTATCTCTTTTGTTCATTTTCAAGTGAATGAGATTTGGGAGGGAAGATCAACAGTTATTCTGTTCCATTTATTATACATCTTGAACTAAAAACCACAAATTCACTTTTGAATGTTGTCTTGGTTTAATTCAAGAGTCAGCATAAAAGAGCTATTTTTCCTAGGTTTTAGTCAACCATCTGATAGGTGATAGACGACAGTAGGTTATCATGAACGGTGTCGGATTTTTAATCATCAATGGAGAAGAATTCACACTGGAATCAAAAGACTCCGCGATGGTCTCTCAGAGATTTGTGCAGTGAAAATTTTATTAAAGTAAGAAAGGATAGGAAAAGCTTTCAGCATAGACACTGGAAGGGGGATAAAAGAGTGTCTGCCTTTGCCAGTTTAAGCATGACAATTTGTATCTTCCAGTCAGTTATCAAAACAATAAATCAAAAGACTATCTTAAGGTTGTAAAGGCTCTGTAGGCCCACACCCACAACACTAACAGCAGATTAGCTAGGACAGTCTCCAGGCCTCAGGGCTAGGTGAGACATTCTAATGTAAATACACAAATTAACATAAGACTAGAAGTTTTCAGTTTCAACAGTAAAGATCTTCGCCTTTATTTCTTCCTGTCCTTCCTCTTCTCCTCTTTGTCCTTGGAACTGGCTGGCCTCTTTGCCAAGGCTGCCTATAGGCTGCCTATGTACCCCTTTCACTTCTTAGCATTTTTCAGGTATCCTCCTAGGAGAGGCTGAAAAAGATTCATGGAAGCAGGAAGCAATTAGGAACATAGATTATAAAAACTGTACTATTAAGATATTGCTGCAAATAGGAAGGAAATAAATATTTTGATAGAATGCATATGTCTATGTACACATGTACCTTTGAGTCTCTGTATAATTGGGTGACTTGTACGTTGACTTATATATAATCCTCTAGCATTGTAAATGTTATGAAGGCAGGGTGTTTTATCTATTTTGTTCATTATTCTATCCCCAGTGCCTATTAAATACTAGGGGCTCAATCAACATTAATTAAGTGAATGAATGAGTAAATTCTACATACACACACACACACACACACTCTCACACACTCTCTGCTCTGTTTTTGGCTTATTGCCAAAAAGTGATCTGTGTAGAGAAACCCAAATCTACTATATAAACATGTAGCCTTGGATAGACTTTTCTTCTTCTAGCCAAGCCGTAACTGTACACTGTTGTAAAAGGCATTGTGGCTCCATTCTTTGGAAGGTTGTCTTCATTTTCAACTGGTTTATAGTTCAAGTTCATTGTCCCTTTCCATACCATGCGCCGGCTTTTAATTTTATGATCAGGTTGGAAGAGGAATTTTAAGGATGGAAGTAACTATGTTTTGAGTATATAAAGGAGGAAAGCACTGGAATCTTCTTTGTACAGTTCTTAATGCTTTAGGATCCTCACGGCAATTTAACAATTATTATTTAAGCAGATATAAAAAGTTGTGTAGATTTTTTTGATGTATTTAAGACACATGTAGTACAATAATTACTGGTGTTAGTAATACCAGTTTGTATGCAGCATCCAGTATTGGTTAAGCATGATACAATCATTTTTTGGTTAGTTCACTTTAGGTCATTCCTCTCAGGAAAAGATGTGACCATGTATTGTTAATCCTCATAACATTCTTGAAAACTAAATATTGTAGCTTGAAGGTAATAAATGTCTCAGATAGTAAATGATTTGCCATAAAGGAAAAGGGCTAAAAATTGGGCAAATATTATGAACTGCCACAACAATCCTAGAATTTCCACTCCACCTATTTTGTCAAGCAGCTATGCACCATTTTTTGTTTGAGTTTAGTTCTTTTTTCAATACAAGGCTGAGATGGACTTATTTAACCCTTCAAGCAGTGAGTCTCAACAACTTTGAGGCCACAGCACACATATTGGGTTTTAAATTCCACAGAGGTCTGGGACTTCTTCAATGCCAAGAGAACAGAGGGAAAGGTGAAAGTGAGTTTAGTTTTTGAATCCCTACTTGAACTCCACAGCACTGAAGGAGTTAGAGCAGTCACTTTCTAATGGCTTAAGCAACTGAGCAAAACAAAACTTAACAGGAAATAGTACAGGGAGAGATCAAAAGTGGGACGAGCAGGGAGGTGTTAGGGGCACGCTACTACTCTCTTAGTTTTCCTAAAGTCTCTTAGCATGGTACCTTTAGGTCTTCATATTCTTTCTCTCCATCGCCTCCCTCTTTCCAGGCTCCTTGTCAGTAAAGGGAAAGTTGGGGCGGGAGAGCTACTGAGGGTTGAAATAGCAAAATAGAGGAAGCAGAGGGAAAGGCTTAGTTCCTTTTTCTTTTTTTCCCTAGGTTTTTGTTTGTTTGTTTTTTTAAATTGGAGTATAATTGCTTTATAATGTTGTTAGTTTCTGCTGTACAACAAAGTGAATCAACTGTATGTTCATATATATCCCTGCCCTCTTGGACCTGCCTCTTGTCCCCCCTCCATCCCTCTCCTCTAGGTCATCGCAGAGGACCACGCTGAGCTCCATGTGCCATACCACAGGTTCCCACTAGTTATCTGTTTTGCACAAAGCAGTGCACATATGTCAGTTCTGATCTCCCAACTTATCCTCCACCATACCATGCCCACATGTCTGTTCTATGTCTGTGTTCCTATTCCACTTCATCTGTACCATTTTTCTTACTCAAAGTATTCACTGTTTTCTCTATCTGCTTTCTTGTCTTTTTCTTTTCCCCACACTGTCAGCATCCGCAAGTACAACCACAGAAGTTCTTTAACATAAGTATTAAAAATCTTGGCATTGGAAGTCAGTTTATTTACTCAAAATAGGTCTGTGAGGTGAACAGCATGCTCATTCTCTAGTCAGCTGAGGACTATAGTCAGGGAAGGCAGAAATGCCACAAATGGCAATCTGTCTTTGTCCTGCGGGTAAGTAGCAGAATTAGACCAGCAACTTGACTTTGTCCATAGGGAGCTAGAGAAGCCCGTGTTGAGATTAGGAACCCACAGGCAAAGCCATAAGGCTACAAACAGAAAGAGATTCACGCACAGTGACTTGCTGCTGCCCAGAAAAAAGTCTCAGCTGTAAGAGTGGGGCTGTGGCTGAAGTGTTGGCATATGTTGTTCATATTCCCAAATGGTGTCATCTAGAGTCATAAAAAAGTATGTGTGTCTGAAATGAATCATGGAGAAAAGAAGTCATAACCTAAAGGACAGCAGCCCACTCATCAATATACTAAGTAAAACATTGTCTGATTCTATGTCACATGTGTTTTTTAACTTATTATTATTTTTAAATCATTTATTTGGCTGCATTGGGTCTTATTTGTGGCATGCGGAATCTTTAGTTGTGGCATGTAAACTCTAGTTGCTGCATGCGGAATCTAGTTCCCTGCGCAAGGACTGAAACCTGGCTCTTCTGCATTGGGAATGCGGGGACTTAGCTACTGAACTACCAGGGAAGTCCCTAAAATTATTTTGAAAACAGTTTCTTACATCATCTCACAACAGTCCTATAAAGCAGGAGGGAGGGCTTCCCTGGTGGTCCAGTGGGTAAGGACACTGCCTTGCAGTGCAAGGGGCGCCGGTTTGATCTCTGGCCTGGGAAGATCCCACATGCCGTGGAGCAGCTGGACCAATGTGTCCAATTACTGAGCTGGAGCTCTGGAGCGCATGTGCCCAGAGCTGGTGCTCTGCAACGAGAGAGGCCACTGCGATGGGAGGCCGACACAGGCCAAAGAACAAAGATGGATGAAAATAGAGAAATGAAAGACCAATAGAAGTGGCCCACCCCCTCCCCAAAATAAATAAATAAATAAAATAAAGCAGGAGGGAAATTATTTCCACCCTCATCTATCCAGTGGATCTGTGAAAAGCCCTGCGCAGACCACCTGACAACTGTCTCCATCTTTGGGACCAAGGACCACCCACTCACCCAGGCTGAGAACCAGCTCATTTAAATTTTGCATCTCCCATTTCGCCAAATAATCTATCAGTGTGGAACTTAATCACAAACGGTCTTACTGGGTATCTCTGGACCATTGGTTTTAATTTCATGACACATTTTAAATTTAACTAATAGAAGCCCGTGTTGAGATTAGGAACCCACAGGCAAAGCCATAAGGCTACAAACAGAAAGAGATTCACGCACAGTGACTTGCTGCTGCCCAGAAAAAAGTCTCAGCTGTAAGAGTGGGGCTGTGGCTGAAGTGTTGGCATATGTTGTTCATATTCCCAAATGGTGTCATCTAGAGTCATAAAAAAGTATGTGTGTCTGAAATGAATCATGGAGAAAAGAAGTCATAACCTAAAGGACAGCAGCCCACTCATCAATATACTAAGTAAAACATTGTCTGATTCTATGTCACATGTGTTTTTTAACTTATTATTATTTTTAAATCATTTATTTGGCTGCATTGGGTCTTATTTGTGGCATGCGGAATCTTTAGTTGTGGCATGTAAACTCTAGTTGCTGCATGCGGAATCTAGTTCCCTGCGCAAGGACTGAAACCTGGCTCTTCTGCATTGGGAATGCGGGGACTTAGCTACTGAACTACCAGGGAAGTCCCTAAAATTATTTTGAAAACAGTTTCTTACATCATCTCACAACAGTCCTATAAAGCAGGAGGGCTTCTCTGGTGGTCCAGTGGGTAGAGTCTGCCTTGCAGTGCAAGGGGCACCGGTTTGATCTCTGGCCTGGGAAGATCCCACATGCCGTGGAGCAGCTGGACCAATGTGTCCAATTACTGAGCTGGAGCTCTGGAGCGCATGTGCCCAGAGCTGGTGCTCTGCAACGAGAGAGGCCACTGCGATGGGAGGCCGACACAGGCCAAAGAACAAAGATGGATGAAAATAGAGAAATGAAAGACCAATAGAAGTGGCCCACCCCCTCCCCAAAATAAATAAATAAATAAAATAAAGCAGGAGGGAAATTATTTCCACCCTCATCTATCCAGTGGATCTGTGAAAAGCCCTGCGCAGACCACCTGACAACTGTCTCCATCTTTGGGACCAAGGACCACCCACTCACCCAGGCTGAGAACCAGCTCATTTAAATTTTGCATCTCCCATTTCGCCAAATAATCTATCAGTGTGGAACTTAATCACAAACGGTCTTACTGGGTATCTCTGGACCATTGGTTTTAATTTCATGACACATTTTAATTACATTTAGTAGATGCTAACTCACTTGAAGGAAAGGACCAACCTCCTTTTCTTCCCTTGTTTACTTGGAATTTTGCTGTGGTGAAGGCTCAACACAGTTTAACTTGTCTAGAGCAGGAAACTAGAACCCCGGTTTCCAATTCTCTCTCCACAGCCACTGTTCTAGAAGTGACAGTACTTATGTCCTCATTTTATGATTATTTTCGGTGTTTAACCGATGTGACAATTCTGTTAGTCAAGAAAAGTCAGAATTATGTCTTCTCATTTGAAACTCAAGGAAACTGGTTTGACTTTAACTGTTCTTATAACCAATTTGACCACATTTGGGAAAAGGGATTATTTGTATTCAAAATTGCTTCTTATATTAATACTTACAAGATATGTAAGGTTTTTTTCTTTTTTGAAAAAGAGATTGACAAATGGAAACATTTTTCCCTGTTTCTGACTATGATTAAAAGCCATCTAAATGCTAATATTGTCTACTTTATAGATGCAGTCATCTGAAACTTGAGGTAATCTGGCCTGGTTTCATCATTCATGTTTTCATTTTAGTCTACATGGAATAATTTTGAATACTCATGGAGTCACAGAGTCCCATACTTAGAAGTTGGATATATAAATAGAACCGTATCTTAAAAATAATTTGAACTGGGTGATTAACTCAACAGAGAGGTGAAACAACTTTAGCCCAAGTGGATTCTGCTGCATTACAGAGATGGTAACAAGCTCCCTCACCTCATTGCTGGTCAGCCCACTTTTATTTTACCCAACTTACTGTAACTGGGTCCTGGAATATTCTCCTGAAGACCTGATACAGCTTCTGTTTCTCAACTAATCCACCTGAGGCAGGAAGGGGTGACTTGTTCTGTGCCTCTTCTAGCAGCATTCAGAATGAAGGTGGTGATGAGGTCCTGAGTGACAATAAGTCCCCTAAGGGAATCCAGCCAGCTTCCTTGAGTAGGAACTGCTCCTGGACTCAGCACTTTTCTCCCAGTGTTGGAAAATTCTGGAGTAGGTTCATCTCCCATTTCGCCAAATAATCTATCAGTGTGGAACTTAATCACAAACGGTCTTACTGGGTATCTCTGGACCATTGGTTTTAATTTCATGACACATTTTAATTACATTTAGTAGATGCTAACTCACTTGAAGGAAAGGACCAACCTCCTTTTCTTCCCTTGTTTACTTGGAATTTTGCTGTGGTGAAGGCTCAACACAGTTTAACTTGTCTAGAGCAGGAAACTAGAACCCCGGTTTCCAATTCTCTCTCCACAGCCACTGTTCTAGAAGTGACAGTACTTATGTCCTCATTTTATGATTATTTTCGGTGTTTAACCGATGTGACAATTCTGTTAGTCAAGAAAAGTCAGAATTATGTCTTCTCATTTGAAACTCAAGGAAACTGGTTTGACTTTAACTGTTCTTATAACCAATTTGACCACATTTGGGAAAAGGGATTATTTGTATTCAAAATTGCTTCTTATATTAATACTTACAAGATATGTAAGGTTTTTTTCTTTTTTGAAAAAGAGATTGACAAATGGAAACATTTTTCCCTGTTTCTGACTATGATTAAAAGCCATCTAAATGCTAATATTGTCTACTTTATAGATGCAGTCATCTGAAACTTGAGGTAATCTGGCCTGGTTTCATCATTCATGTTTTCATTTTAGTCTACATGGAATAATTTTGAATACTCATGGAGTCACAGAGTCCCATACTTAGAAGTTGGATATATAAATAGAACCGTATCTTAAAAATAATTTGAACTGGGTGATTAACTCAACAGAGAGGTGAAACAACTTTAGCCCAAGTGGATTCTGCTGCATTACAGAGATGGTAACAAGCTCCCTCACCTCATTGCTGGTCAGCCCACTTTTATTTTACCCAACTTACTGTAACTGGGTCCTGGAATATTCTCCTGAAGACCTGATACAGCTTCTGTTTCTCAACTAATCCACCTGAGGCAGGAAGGGGTGACTTGTTCTGTGCCTCTTCTAGCAGCATTCAGAATGAAGGTGGTGATGAGGTCCTGAGTGACAATAAGTCCCCTAAGGGAATCCAGCCAGCTTCCTTGAGTAGTAACTGCTCCCTGGACTCAGCACTTTTTCTCCCAGTGTTGGAAAATTCTCTGGAGTAGGTTCTGACAGACCCTCCTCAGGCCATGCTCTCTGCCCTCTGGATGAGGGCAGTAGTTGATATAGTAGCTGGGACTTGGTAAATCCCAGGTTAACTGATTGAAACCAGTCATCACATTGAATGGTTCCCAACTGATGACTGAACAGACTCACAAGGTAAGAACTTACTTCTCCTTTTTATAATGGCAAAAATCAAAGTAAGTATAGGTACCTGGCAAGGATCTATAACAAGTAAGTAAAAGTTGAAAGTCAAATCCAGGGCCACATGGAGCCAAGCCAATACTGTTAACTATTGGGCTGGCCCAAAAGTTCATTCATCTTTTTCCATAATATATTATGGAAAAATTCAAACATTCTTTATCGCCAGCCTAATGTGTTGACTTCCAGTGGGAGCTTTGGATTTTTTTTCCTTCCTAACACTCTTTTTTTTTTTTTTAATATTTCCAAAAGCCTTGCTTTGGTTCAGTGCTGTGCACAGTTAGTCCACAGCAGGGGCTGACTAAATAATGAGGGAGCCATGTTTCATAAACATGGATATAGCAGAGATAATGGGATCCAACTCTGACTCTGCCCCAGAATCTGGTCCCATTGGCAAAATCAAGTTCTTGATTGGTGTCTGTGCACATGTGTACCTATTGTCTACAAATAGTGGTTCAACCAACAACTGCCCTTCACAGGCTGACATTTAGCCCTATATAAACATTTCTTTTTTAGAACTGGCTCTTAATTCCTTCATCCCTTGGTTTATCAGCTAGTTTCTTGAGAAAATAATCTGTCAACATTCTCCAGTCACGGGATGATGACTCAGGCCAGGGATCTGAGCCATTTTCTGGGCAGTAGCTGGACTTCTGGTCCCATCCTGCTAGGACCCGAGCCAGTACACCACAGCGAGGTGCTCCTTCTACCTCCCCACCACCCATGCCAGCCCGTCTGCTTCTTCCCTCCTGCCCACTCTTGCCTGTATGGTTGCCAGAGTAACTATAAAAATATTACTCCACATGCTCTAGGAACAAAATGTCAGGGCACTTTACTATTGTTTTAATTTAAAAGCTTAAGTGTTTAATATAACTCCAGCCTGGAAGAAATTCCCTTACAGGCAGACAGCTCCCTAGGAAAAGGAGAGCTACAAATTCAGTATGAAGAACTCAGGAATAGCAACGAGACAGGCTTGTTAAGAGAGCTTGAACATCACTGTCTAGCCATGATGTTGTCTCACCTTTTCCTTTGTTTCTCTTTCCTCTTTTATTCCTTCCTTCGGATCAGTTGTGCTTATTGTATAGCTTTTCTCCCTCTCCTTTTTAATTTTTTTTGCTTATTAGCTATGCCTCCATTTTATTATTACTTTTTCTATACTTATTAATTTTTTTTCTAGTATTGATACATCTCTAATTTATCACCGTTCAAATACTTCAAATAGTATTCTAACACTTAGAATAAGAACTCTGTAACAGTAACATCCACCCTCCTCTCTCCAACTCTGCCCCCATTCACCGTTTGTTGTGGTCAATCATTTTACATTACATGGTAACACATTATAAACTCCACAATACCTTATTCTTAGTTTACACTTAAACAGCCAACTATCACTTAGAGCAATTTAAAAAAGAGAAAAATAAGACAAAACATTTCTAATTACACAAAAAATCAGATCAGGTGGCTTCCTTGCTTGAGACCTTTCAACATTTCCCTGTTGCCCTTGGAATTAAATCCAAATTCATTGTGTCTCACAACTTAAATCTAACTAGGGGGAGGGAACATGTTTCAGAATCTAGTTCCAGGCTCATTTCATGTAGAGTTCTCAAGAAATGGTAGCTCGTTTCATTATTAAGTTAATTTCTCTCTGTGTAATTTATATGCCCCAAAGAGGAGTAATTAACCTAAATGAATGCCTAGCAAAAAAAAATAATGAAAAAAAAAATCCTTCCTTCTTCCCTTTTATTCTCCTTTTCTGTTCCCCACCCCCACCCCTTTGCTGTTGTCTTTCAGAAAAAAAATCCACTTTGCCACCTATTCATCTATGAATTTTGTTGAAAAATAGGACCTTTTGGACTTGTGATGGGTCTCATTTGTCTTGTGTTTTTAATAAGGTGCTTTGGAAAAGGTAGAGATTTTCTTCAAGTCATTTGCTCTTTTTTCAAAGCTGCTTTCTTCACTGTCAGGGCTGTGTTTTCTGGTGGGAGGGATTGGTTTGTTCCCGTCTTCAGAACACTGAACTTAATTGCCTTGTGATTGCTGTTGCGCAGAGCTACTCGGCACCCATTTCTCTTACCAGTTCAGTGAACAGCGCAGTATCTTTCCTTTCCCTGTGGGCGCTGAAATGCTGCTTCTTATCCCAAACCTCATCTACCCCTGCTCTAGAGAAGGCAGCCTGCCTGTCGTGTGTGGGCTGTTGAAGTTCTCCATTGGTACTCCCTGACCTAGTTTGCTGCTTCCCCAGGGCAGCTGGCTTTCCCTGCTCAGTATGGAGGTTGCCCTCCTGGGCTTGGCTATACCCCTCATGGTGCTCTTTCTCTGTCCTTCTCCTTTGTCTGTCCAGCCTTTACACCTACCCAGTGAATTGTAGAGTACAAACATTTTCAACCTGCATGACTTGTTCATCCTTCTAAACTACCCCTCCTTCTAAACTGTCCTACCCATTCCAAGAGTGTTCTTCATTTCCTTAGTCACTCATTAATTCCTTCTTTCAATTGGTGTCCATTGACTCCCTCCTATGTGCCAGGCCCTGGGAACTGGGATGCTTTGAGTACAAAGAATTAGATACTGCTCAACAACCTGTTGGTCTTTCAGTGGCTGCTGTTAATGTTCTAACTTGGTTCTGCCTCTTCTAATTATGAGAACAGGGCTAGTTCCCCGCCTCTCTATATACTGATAATGCTACATGGTAAGAATCTACTGCTCAGTGGTTTTGTAACTCTCATGTCAGTCTGTATATTGGTCCTACTTGGCCTGCTTGGACCCCTGTGTCTGACTCTGAGACCCTGTGGACTGTATCCCACCAGGCTCCTCTGTCCACAGGATTCTCCAGGTAAGAATACCAGACCGGGTTACCATGCCCTCCTCCAGGGGATTTTCCGAATCCAGGGATCAAACCCGAGTTTCTTGCATCTCTTATATTGGCAGGTGGATTCTTTACACTGAACCACCAGGGAAGCTATAGATACATATATAGAGACTATTTATATATTTAGCCACACACACACACAATATGTGTATATATATGCAGTATGTGTGTATATATACATACAGTCTTTTTATATTCTTTTCCATTATTGTTTGTCACATGATATTGAATATAGTTCTCTGTGCTACACAGTTGGACCTTGCTGTTTATCTCTTTCTGTCTCTTTTCAAAAATATTTTGAGTAAGATGCCTAATCTCTTGGTTTGAGATTTCATTTTTCTCTCCTGTTTCCTATCTCTGTCTTTGTTCTACTTCTAGGAAATCTCTTCAGTTTTCACTAACAACATTTCTAATGAAAATTTTATTTGGGTTAACGTTTTGTATTTATAAGAACTTTTTCGGGGGGTTATGCTCCTTCTTTATGCTCTTCTTTGTCAAGGACAGATATGATGCCAGAGCTAGAATTTCTAAGAACTCTTACTTGTTTTCTTGTTAGTCTTTTTGCAGAAGTACTTGTTCTTGTTTTAGGGATGCAGCATTTTATTTCTGTGGCGATATTTATTGCTGCTCTTGTTGTCATTATTTAGCTTCATTCTGCATCCTATAGTTTCTCTCTTTTTTGAAGTCCTTTTTTGCTGTTTGTTCTAGTTGTGGCTTTGCTAAAATACCTGCTTATCCCTAGCTTTGAATTCTTAGTTAGGTTTAAGATATAGGGTAATTTAAGGGCTGTGCTCAAGCTTCTGCAACACAGAGGCCCCATTTCAGTGGCTGCTGTTAATGTTCTAACCCTTGGTTTCTGCCTCTTTTTTTAATTATGAGAACAGGGCTAGTTCCCCGCCTCTCTATATACTGATAATGCTACATGGTAAGAATCTACTGCTCAGTGGTTTTGTAACTCTCATGTCAGTCTGTATATTGGTCCTACTTGGCCTGCTTGGACCCCTGTGTCTGACTCTGAGACCCTGTGGACTGTATCCCACCAGGCTCCTCTGTCCACAGGATTCTCCAGGTAAGAATACCAGACCGGGTTACCATGCCCTCCTCCAGGGGATTTTCCGAATCCAGGGATCAAACCCGAGTTTCTTGCATCTCTTATATTGGCAGGTGGATTCTTTACACTGAACCACCAGGGAAGCTATAGATACATATATAGAGACTATTTATATATTTAGCCACACACACACACAATATGTGTATATATATGCAGTATGTGTGTATATATACATACAGTCTTTTTATATTCTTTTCCATTATTGTTTGTCACATGATATTGAATATAGTTCTCTGTGCTACACAGTTGGACCTTGCTGTTTATCTCTTTCTGTCTCTTTTAAAAACTATTTTGAGTAAGATGCCTAATCTCTTGGTTTGAGATTTCATTTTTCTCTCCTGTTTCCTATCTCTGTCTTTGTTCTACTTCTAGGAAATCTCTTCAGTTTTCACTAACAACATTTCTAATGAAAATTTTATTTGGGTTAACGTTTTGTATTTATAAGAACTTTTTCGGGGGGTTATGCTCCTTCTTTATGCTCTTCTTTGTCAAGGACAGATATGATGCCAGAGCTAGAATTTCTAAGAACTCTTACTTGTTTTCTTGTTAGTCTTTTTGCAGAAGTACTTGTTCTTGTTTTAGGGATGCAGCATTTTATTTCTGTGGCGATATTTATTGCTGCTCTTGTTGTCATTATTTAGCTTCATTCTGCATCCTATAGTTTCTCTCTTTTTTGAAGTCCTTTTTTGCTGTTTGTTCTAGTTGTGGCTTTGCTAAAATACCTGCTTATCCCTAGCTTTGAATTCTTAGTTAGGTTTAAGATATAGGGTAATTTAAGGGCTGTGCTCAAGCTTCTGCAACACAGAGGCCCCAAAACTTTAATTGTCTAAATAAAATAGAAGTTGATTTGTCTCTCTCATAGGCGGACTGGAGGTGAGTGGTTCCAGCTAGTGGATGGCTCTTCTCTGCTAGGGGATCAGAGTTCAGCCAAAGGTGATGGTGGTGGTCAGTGCCAGGGGCTGGGGTGTACCAGGAGAAGCATGGAGAGTGTCAACAGAAGAGAGAGGAGAAAAGAGAGGGCTTGGTGGCAACTGGAAGCACAGGTAGGGAGGTCATCAGCCATACCCTGCCAGCTGGCGTCTCGGGCAGAGTTCCTGTGTTGGGATGGAGCTTGAAACACATGAGGCATAATCCATCTAGAAAGTGACCAGAGGTCAGAACAGGATTCAGGAACTGGGCCCAAGCTGCTGAGCCCAGAATGACCTAGATTCTTAGTGACTGGAAGTCTGTTCCCAACTGTGAGGCAGCTGTGGCCTCATAGTTGGGAGCAGCTTATTGTCTTAGGCTCCGTGATGGACTGAATATTTGCTTTCCTTTCCAAGTTCATATGCTGAAATCCTAACCGCCAGGGTGATGGCATTAAGAGGAAGATCCTTTAAGAGATGATTTGGTCATGAGGGTGGAGCCCTCGTGGATGGGATTAGTGCCCTTTAAGGAGACCTCAGAAAGCTCCCTTGTTCTTTCTACTATCTGAGAACACAGTGAGAAGGCAGCTGTCTGCAAACAAGGAAGAGGACACTCAGAGATACAGGATCTGCTGCTGATCTGGTCTTGAAATTCCAGCATCCGTAACTGTGAGAAAAAAGTGTTTGTGGTTTAAGCCCCCTGTCTATAGTGCTTTTGTGATAGCAGCATGAACTGACAAAGGCAAATTGATTTAGGCAGGCCCTGAAGGGATCCCGCATCTGTGTGGGGTTAAATGGTTCCTGTTATGAAGCTGTGGCTCCCTAAGTAATAAACTGATGTTGTTGTTGTTCCTGATTGTTGGAAACAAGAATTTTTCTGTCTAAATATATTTTATACTAAACAGATTAAGACTGATGAGCAAATAATTAAAATGCATTTTAAGGATATGCAAATCGGATTAGTATAGACTGAAAAAGGAATAAAGAATGAAGCCAGAGCAAGAAGATGGGAAAATTTTTGCATATGCTTTATTAAGAACAAAAGAGTCATTTCCATACATGGAACTAGAAGAATGGAAAATGAAAACTAATTGACTAAGCAAAATACTTTCTAGGACATGGAATATAAATGAGAATCTTATAGGAATAAAAGTGGGGCAGTTTACCAGGAGAAGCATGCAGAATGTTAGAAATTAGTATGTAAAATGAGAAAATTAAAGCAAAGTTCCTATAGGAAAATTGAAAAACTGAATACCTCTGTAATAAAATGTATAAAAGAAAGTAATTTTACTTACTATGTAAAAATTTAAATTAATTAATTAATTATATTTATTTATTTTCAGCCATGTGGCATGTGGGATCTTAGTTCCCCAACCAGGGATTGAACTCACACCCCTGCATTTGAAGACAGGGTCTCAACCTCTCAACCATCAGGGCAGTCCCAAGTTATTAGATAAATTTTAAATGATACATGTAGGACAGAGATATTAAAAAGAAAACCCTATCAATTTATGTATCCATATTGGAATAATACTGTGTGGTTTTACTTTAAAGTTATAAATTGAATCTAAAGTAAGTAAAAACTCTGAGTGATATGTATCCACAATTTTGGTTATTTACTGTTAAAAGTACTCAGCAAGCATTGGTTCTGTGTTAGAGAATCTGTGGAGAAGTTTGGACATTAACTAAATGGTATAGCATGTTTATGAAAAGAATAATCTAGATGTCTTTTGACTGATAAACACAGCCTCCATAACTGGAAAAAGGCTGGAAGAAAATAATTGTGAAACTGCTTTACAAATATTTTAGAGAAGTAGTAAACAGCATGGCTTTGTAAAAAATGAATCCTGTCAAACTAAAATTGTCTCCTCCTATGACAGAATGAGAAGTCGGTTGAATTGAGGGGGAGGGAATAGATGTTACCTATCATGACTTCAGCAAGGATTCTGATTTCTGCTTGGAAAGCAAATACATAAGATAATTTCAGGTAGTGATAACCAGTTACAAAGGAAGTAAAGCAGAAGGATGGGAAGTGATGGGTGAAGGCTAGTGCCTTAGAAATAGTCATCAGGGAGGATTCTTGAAAACTTGTGAGCTGAGATCTGAGTGGTGGTGAGGAGCCAATGAAGTATCAATCCAGGGGAGCGTGCCTCACGGAGGGAGAAGCTGGTGGGTGACCTTGGCCTGCTCTCTGATGGTGAGGGAGAAGGCTAGTGGAGTTGAAATGCAGTAAACAAAGAAGGGGGTGAATTTTATGTGGAGTGTCAGAAAGGACAGAGGATGTGGGACCTTGAAGATACATGACAAAGGGTATGGATTTTCATTAAGGGCAAAGGAATGAGGGCTGAGGGTTTAGGGACAGAGGAATGACACGGTCGAGTTTGTGTTTGTGAAAGGTTCCAAGGCTGTAGTGCAGGGAAAAGTAGGGTGACCCAGGGGGAACAGAGTGACTGTTGATATAGTACAGAGGGTGGAGATTTAGACAAGGATGCCTCCAACGGACATTCTTAGGACTGCTGGATCCAGAGTATTTAGAGGTATTGAGGTAAGCTCTTTGTCTCTCCCAGATTAAATTAAACACTAAAGAGAACACCTGCCCTCACCAATTGCCTTGACTATAAACTCAATTGTAACCTGAAACCAACCTCAACATTTAGTGTTAAACTAATCCTGACCCTAGCCCTATTCCTAATTCTAGCCCTAACCCTAGCTCCAACTTCATCTGAACCCTCTGCTTATCACAGCTTAATTAAAACAAAGCCTAATACTAACACCTGTCATCACCCATTTTTATTACCCTAACTCAATGTTAACGTTAAACTGACCCCACCTCTAACCCTCACCTTACCACTATTCTTGACCTTATGTTCAATTTAACTGAAACCCTCTGCCTGTCCTAGCTTAGGAAACCTAAACAGAACATCTGCTCTAAACAATTTCCTTGCTTCTAAACAAAATCCTACCCTTAAACTGACCTCAACTGTTATGATTAAGGTAACCCTAAGGCCTAGCCCTAGCCTAACCCTAGCTCCAACTTGCCCTGAACCTTCTGTTTATCCCAAAATAAACCAAAGCTTAATACTAACAACTATCCTCACCCATTTGCCTGCTCTAAATTCAATGTTAACCTTAAACTGACTCCCTCTCTTACAGTAAAGCTAACCCTAACCCTTGCTCTACCTCTGCTCTTGACCTTACCTCCAATTTAACCAGAACCATATGCTCTCCTATTTTAAATGGAAATCTAAAGTGGTGGTGAGGAGCAAATATCAATCCAGGGGAGCGTGCCTCACGGAGGGAGAAGCTAGTGGGTGACCTTGGCCTGCTCTCTGATGGTGAGGGAGAAGGCTAGTGGAGTTGAAATGCAGTAAACAAAGAAGGGGGTGAATTTTATGTGGAGTGTCAGAAAGGACAGAGGATGTGGGACCTTGAAGATACATGACAAAGGGTATGGATTTTCATTAAGGGCAAAGGAATGAGGGCTGAGGGTTTAGGGACAGAGGAATGACACGGTCGAGTTTGTGTTTGTGAAAGGTTCCAAGGCTGTAGTGCAGGGAAAAGTAGGGTGACCCAGGGGGAACAGAGTGACTGTTGATATAGTACAGAGGGTGGAGATTTAGACAAGGATGCCTCCAACGGACATTCTTAGGACTGCTGGATCCAGAGTATTTAGAGGTATTGAGGTAAGCTCTTTGTCTCTCCCAGATTAAATTAAACACTAAAGAGAACACCTGCCCTCACCAATTGCCTTGACTATAAACTCAATTGTAACCTGAAACCAACCTCAACATTTAGTGTTAAACTAATCCTGACCCTAGCCCTATTCCTAATTCTAGCCCTAACCCTAGCTCCAACTTCATCTGAACCCTCTGCTTATCACAGCTTAATTAAAACAAAGCCTAATACTAACACCTGTCATCACCCATTTTTATTACCCTAACTCAATGTTAACGTTAAACTGACCCCACCTCTAACCCTCACCTTACCACTATTCTTGACCTTATGTTCAATTTAACTGAAACCCTCTGCCTGTCCTAGCTTAGGAAACCTAAACAGAACATCTGCTCTAAACAATTTCCTTGCTTCTAAACAAAATCCTACCCTTAAACTGACCTCAACTGTTATGATTAAGGTAACCCTAAGGCCTAGCCCTAGCCTAACCCTAGCTCCAACTTGCCCTGAACCTTCTGTTTATCCCAAAATAAACCAAAGCTTAATACTAACAACTATCCTCACCCATTTGCCTGCTCTAAATTCAATGTTAACCTTAAACTGACTCCCTCTCTTACAGTAAAGCTAACCCTAACCCTTGCTCTACCTCTGCTCTTGACCTTACCTCCAATTTAACCAGAACCATATGCCTCTCCTATTTTAAATGGAAATCTAAAGAGAACACCCACCCTCACCAATACCCTTGACTCTAAACTCAATTCTACTGTTAAATAGACCTCAACACTTATGGTTAAGATAAACCTAACCCTAGCCCTAGTCCTAGTGCTAACCCTAGTTCCAACTTCACCTGAACCCTTTACATGTCACGTGTTAAAGCAAACCTTAATTCTGACACCCTTCCTCACCCTTTTCCTTTACAATAAATTCAATCCTAACCTTAAACCAACCTCCACATTTACGGTTAAGCTAACGTTAACCCCAGTCCTAGCCCTAACCCTAGCTCCAACTTGCCCTGAATGCTCTGCTTATCCCCAGAAAAGCAAACCCTAATTCTAACATCCTGCCTAGCCCATTTCATTTAATCTAAACTCAATACTAACCTTAAACCGATCCCATATCTTATGGTATAACTAACCCTAAGCCTAGACCTATCCCTATTCCTGACCTTGCCTACAATTATATAGGAACCTGCTGCCTCTCCCAGTTTAAATCAAAATCTAAATAGAACACCTGCCCTCAATAATTCCCTTGTCTCTAAGCTCAGACTTAACCTTAAATCGACCTCAACTCTTGTGGTTAAGGTAAAACCAAGCCTAGGCCTAGCCATAGTTCTAGCCCTAACCCTAGCTCCAACTTGCACTGAACATTCTGCTTATCCCCAGTAAAAGTAAAGCATAAATCTAACATATGTCTTTGAACTTTCCGTTACTCTAAGCTTAATCGTAAACTTACACCAATTCCACTTGTACGGTAATGCTAACACAAACCCTAACCCTGCCCCTGTTCCTAACCACACCTCCAATTTCCTTGGAACATGCAGCCTTACCTGGATTAAATCAACTCCTAAAGAGAACACCGGCCTTCACCAATTTCCTTGCCTCTAAACTTGATCCTAACTTTAAACCAACCCCATGTCTAATGGTAAAGCTAACCCAAACCCTAGCTGTATGCCTTTGCCGGACCATAAATTCAGTTTCACCAGAACTCTCTGCCTCTCACAGCTTAAATGGAAAGCTTAAAGAGAACACCCACCCTCACCAATTCCTTTGACTCTAAGTTCAGTCCTACCCTTCAACTGAATTCCAATCTTACTGTTAAGGCAACCCTAACCATAGCCCTAGCCCTAGTCCTAGCACTAACCGTAGCTTCAATTTGCCCTGATCCTTCTGTTTATCCCAAATTAAAGTGAAGCATAAGTATAACTGACATCCTCAGACTTTTCCTTTACTCTAAGCTTAAGCCTGACCTTATCCCGACTATATCTCTTACCATAAAGCTAACACAAACCTTACCCCTACCCCTATTCCTAATGACACCTCCAATTTCATCAGAACCATCTACAACTCCCAGAAGAAACCAAACCCTAAAGAGAACTCCCACAAAAACCATCTCCCTTGCTTCTAAACTCAATCCTAACATTACGTGGACCTCAAATCTTACCATTACACTAATCCTAAATCCTATCGCTTTCCCTACTCCTAGCTCTAGCCCTAGCTCCAACTTTACCTGAACCTTCTAATATCCTCTCTTAAAGCAAATCATACTTCTAAACCCATCTTTGCCCTTTTCCATTACTCAAAACTCAATCCTAACTTTAATCTGTTGCCATCTCTTATGATAAACGTAACCCAAACACTAGCCCTAACCCTTTCCTGACAGTACTTTGAATTTCACCGGACCCTTCTGCCTCTCCCAGCTTAAATTGAGCCCTAAAGCGAACACCCAGCCTCAGCAATTTTCTTGGCTCTAAGTTCAGTCCTACCCTTCAACTGAATTCCAATCTTACTGTTAAGGCAACCCTAACCATAGCCCTAGCCCTAGTCCTAGCACTAACCGTAGCTTCAATTTGCCCTGATCCTTCTGTTTATCCCAAATTAAAGTGAAGCATAAGTATAACTGACATCCTCAGACTTTTCCTTTACTCTAAGCTTAAGCCTGACCTTATCCCGACTATATCTCTTACCATAAAGCTAACACAAACCTTACCCCTACCCCTATTCCTAATGACACCTCCAATTTCATCAGAACCATCTACAACTCCCAGAAGAAACCAAACCCTAAAGAGAACTCCCACAAAAACCATCTCCCTTGCTTCTAAACTCAATCCTAACATTACGTGGACCTCAAATCTTACCATTACACTAATCCTAAATCCTATCGCTTTCCCTACTCCTAGCTCTAGCCCTAGCTCCAACTTTACCTGAACCTTCTAATATCCTCTCTTAAAGCAAATCATACTTCTAAACCCATCTTTGCCCTTTTCCATTACTCAAAACTCAATCCTAACTTTAATCTGTTGCCATCTCTTATGATAAACGTAACCCAAACACTAGCCCTAACCCTTTCCTGACAGTACTTTGAATTTCACCGGACCCTTCTGCCTCTCCCAGCTTAAATTGAGCCCTAAAGCGAACACCCAGCCTCAGCAATTTTCTTGGCTCTAAACTCAATCCTAACCTTAAACAGACCTCCACTCTTATAGTTAGCCAACACTAAACCTAGACCAAGACCTAGTCCTAGGCCTAACTCTAACTGCAACTTACCTGAACGTTTTATTGATCCCTGGTTAAAACAAACCCTAATTCTCACACCAGTCCTCACCCTTTTCCTTTACTGTAAACTCAATCCTAACCTTATATTGACCCAATGTCTTGTTGTAAAGCTATCCCAAACTGCAGCCCTCTACCCCTACCTTACCTTACCTCCAGTTTCACAGGAACCCTCTGCCTCTCCCTGCTTAAATCAAACCCTAAAGAGAACACCTGCTGTCACCCATTTCTTTGACTATAAACTCAATCCTAATCTTAAACCAACCTCAAGTCTTACGGTTAAACGAACCCTAACCCTAGCCTACTAAATCCTAGCTGCAACCCTAGCTTCAACTTCACCAGAACCATCTACTTATCTCTGCTTAAAGCAAAGCCTAAATATGATACCCATCCTCTCCAATTTTCATGACTCTAAACTCAAGGTTTACTGTAAACTGACCCCATCTCTTATGGCAAAGTTAACCCTAACCCCCATCGTCCCCCTAATTGTGACCCTATCTCTAATTCAACCAGAACCCTCTTCTTCTCGCAGCTTAAATGGAAGCCTAAAGAGAACACTACCCTCACCAATTCCCTTGACTCTAAACTCAATCCTACCGTTAAACCACGCTCCACTCTAAACTCATTCCTACCTTTTAATCAATTGCAATTCTTATGGTTAAACTAACCATGACCCAGACCCTAACCCTAGCCCTAGCCCTAATCCTAGCACCAACCCTCATCTAAATCCTCTGCTTCTCCTCACTTAAATCAAAGCCTAATACTAATATCCATCCTTACCAATTTTCCTTACTCTAAAGTCAATGTTAACCTTAAACAGAACCATCTCTGATGGTAAAGCTAAACCTAACCCTTGCCCTACCCTAATCTTGACCTCAACTCTTACAGTTAATGTAACACTAACCTAGCCTTAGCTCTCGTCCTAGCCCTAACCCTAGCTTTATCTTCACCGCAACCCACTGCTTATTGCCAGTTAAGGTAAACTCTAATTCTAACACCCTTCCTACATTTTTCCTTTACTGTAAACTCAATGCTAACATTACACCAACCACATATCTTATGGTATAGCTAACCCTAAACTGAACCCTATCCCTAATCCTGACCTTACCCAATTTCACTGGAACCTACTGGCTCTGACAGCTTAAATGGAAGCCTAAAGAGAACACTACCCTCACCAATTCCCTTGACTCTAAACTCAATCCTACCGTTAAACCACGCTCCACTCTAAACTCATTCCTACCTTTTAATCAATTGCAATTCTTATGGTTAAACTAACCATGACCCAGACCCTAACCCTAGCCCTAGCCCTAATCCTAGCACCAACCCTCATCTAAATCCTCTGCTTCTCCTCACTTAAATCAAAGCCTAATACTAATATCCATCCTTACCAATTTTCCTTACTCTAAAGTCAATGTTAACCTTAAACAGAACCATCTCTGATGGTAAAGCTAAACCTAACCCTTGCCCTACCCTAATCTTGACCTCAACTCTTACAGTTAATGTAACACTAACCTAGCCTTAGCTCTCGTCCTAGCCCTAACCCTAGCTTTATCTTCACCGCAACCCACTGCTTATTGCCAGTTAAGGTAAACTCTAATTCTAACACCCTTCCTACATTTTTCCTTTACTGTAAACTCAATGCTAACATTACACCAACCACATATCTTATGGTATAGCTAACCCTAAACTGAACCCTATCCCTAATCCTGACCTTACCCAATTTCACTGGAACCTACTGGCTCTGACAGCTTAAATCTAAACATAAAGAGAACACTCGTGCTCAATGATTCCCTTGCCTCTAAATTCAATCCTAACCTTAAATCGGTGTCAACAATTATGGTTAAGGTAACACTAACCCTAGCCCTACCCCTAGTTCTAACCCTAACCCTAGCTCCAACTGCCCTGAACCTTCTGCTTATGCCAAATTAAAGCAAAGCATAATACTAATGTTGATTCTAACCCATTTTTATTACTCTAACTTTAATGTTCCGCTTAAACTGAATCCATCTCTGAGGGTAAAGCTAACCCTACCCTACCCTATTCTTGACCTTACTTCTACTTTAAATGGAATCCTTTTCCTCGCCAATCTTAAATGGAATCTAAAGAAAACCCTGGCCCATCACCAAGTACCTTGACTTTAAACTCTATCCTACCCTTAAACTGACCTCAACTGTTACAGTTAAGTCAATCCTAACCCTTGCGTTAGCCCAAGTCCTAGCCCTAACCTTAGCTTCAACTTCTCCTGAACCCTCTGCTTATCTGTGGTTAAAGCAAACCTTAATTCTAACACCCTTTCTCACTCTTTCTCTTTACTCTAAATCCAGTGATAACCTTAATCTGTCCCCATGTCTTATGGTATAGCTAACCCTAACCCTAGCCCTAGGCCTAATCCTGCCTTAAGTCAAACCCTAAAGAGAATAGCTGCTTTCAATAATTCCCTTGCCTCTAAACTCATTCCTAGCCTTTAATCGATCTCAGTTCTTATGGTTAAAGTAACCCTTACCTTAGCCCTAGCCCTAATCCTAGCCCCAATACTCACCTGAACCTTCTGCTTATCCACGCTGAAAGAAAAGCCTAATACTAGTATCCATCCAAACCCATTTTATTTGTTCTAAACTCAATGATTACCTGAAACTGACCACATCTCTTATGGTAATGTTAACCCTAACCCTAGGCCTATTCCTATTCCTGACCTTTCCTCCAATTTAACCTGCGCTCTCTTCCATTCCCAGCTAAACAGAACACCCGTCTTCACCAATTCCCTTGACTCTAAACTCAATCCTACCCTTAAACTGATCTCAACTCTTACAGTTAATGTAACCCTAACCCTAGCCCTAACTCTATTCCTAGTCCTAACACTAGCATTATCTTCACCTGAACCCACTGGTTATTGGCAGTTAAACCAAACCTTAATTCTAACATCCTTTCTCACTCTTCTCCTTAACTCTAAACTTAATGCTAACCTTAAAGTGACTCTATCTCTCAGGGTAATGCTGTCACTAACCTAGTCCTGCCCATATATCGAATGTTACCTCCAATTTCACCAGAACCATCTGCCTCTCCCAGATTCAATCGAACCCTAAAGCAAACAGCCGCCCTCACCAATTCTTGTGTCGGTAAACTGAGTCCTAAGCTTAAACCACCTCAACTCTCATGTTAAGCTAACCCTAACCCTAGCTCTAGACCTAATCCTAGCCCTAACCTTAGCTCCAACATGCCCTGAAACTACTGCTTATCCCGGGTTAGGGCAACCCCTAATTCTTACACCTGTCCTCATGCTTTCCCTATACTCTAAACTCAGTGTTAACCTTAATCTGACCCCATCTCTTATGATAAAAGGTAACTGAAATCCTAGCCCCTACCCATATTCCTGACCAAAACTCCAATTTCACTGGACTCCTCAGCCTCTCCCAGCTTAAATTGAACCCTAAAGCAAACACCCACTCTCAGAAATTCCCTTCCCTCTAAAATCAATCCTAACCTTAAACCAGCCTCAACTCTTTCAGTTAAGCTAATCCTAATCATATGCCAAGCCTTAGTCCTAGGTCTAACCCCGATTCCAACTTACCTGAACTTTCTGCTTATTCTTGGTAAAATCAAACCCTAATTCTCACACTGTCCTCACTCTTCTCCTTAACTCTAAACTTAATGCTAACCTTAAAGTGACTCTATCTCTCAGGGTAATGCTGTCACTAACCTAGTCCTGCCCATATATCGAATGTTACCTCCAATTTCACCAGAACCATCTGCCTCTCCCAGATTCAATCGAACCCTAAAGCAAACAGCCGCCCTCACCAATTCTTGTGTCGGTAAACTGAGTCCTAAGCTTAAACCACCTCAACTCTCATGTTAAGCTAACCCTAACCCTAGCTCTAGACCTAATCCTAGCCCTAACCTTAGCTCCAACATGCCCTGAAACTACTGCTTATCCCGGGTTAGGGCAACCCCTAATTCTTACACCTGTCCTCATGCTTTCCCTATACTCTAAACTCAGTGTTAACCTTAATCTGACCCCATCTCTTATGATAAAAGGTAACTGAAATCCTAGCCCCTACCCATATTCCTGACCAAAACTCCAATTTCACTGGACTCCTCAGCCTCTCCCAGCTTAAATTGAACCCTAAAGCAAACACCCACTCTCAGAAATTCCCTTCCCTCTAAAATCAATCCTAACCTTAAACCAGCCTCAACTCTTTCAGTTAAGCTAATCCTAATCATATGCCAAGCCTTAGTCCTAGGTCTAACCCCGATTCCAACTTACCTGAACTTTCTGCTTATTCTTGGTAAAATCAAACCCTAATTCTCACACTGTCCTCACTCTTTTCCTTTACTCTAAACTCAGTTCTAACTTTACCCAATCCCATTTCTTATGGTAAAGTTAAACCAAACCCTAGCCCTACCCCTCTACCTTACCTTACCTCTATTTTCACAGGAACCTTCTGCCTCTGCCAGCTTTAATCAAACCCGAGAGAGAGCACCTGCGCTCAACAATTTCCTTGACTCAATCCTAACTTTAAACCAACCTCAAGTCTTACGTCTAAGCTAACTCTAATCCTAAACCTAGCCTAGCCCTAATCCTAGCCGTAACCCTAGCTCCAACGTCACCTGAACGCTGTTCTTATCCCCGTCTAAAGCAAAGCCTAATACCAATACCTGTCCTCACCCATATTCTTTACTTGAACCTCAATTCTAACCTGAAACCGACCCCATCTCTTATGTAAAGCTAACGCTAACCCAGCACTACCCATATTTCTGACCTTACCTCCAGTTTCTCTGGAACCATCTGTATCTCCCAGCTTTAATCAAACCTGAAATCGAACTCCCGCCCAAACCAACTCTTTTGCTTCTGAACTCAGTCCTAACATTAAACTGACCTCAACTCTTACGATTAAGCTAACAGTATCCATAGGCCAAGCCCTAGTCATAGGCCTAACCCTAGCTCCACTTTACATCAAACCTCTACTTATCCTCGCTTAAAGCAAACTGTAATTCTCACACCA
This sequence comes from Tragulus kanchil, assembly GCA_022376925.1. Classification (NCBI taxonomy): domain Eukaryota; kingdom Metazoa; phylum Chordata; class Mammalia; order Artiodactyla; family Tragulidae; genus Tragulus; species Tragulus kanchil. The sequence goes on along the minus strand of JAIOJX010000005.1, from coordinate 97,847,924 downwards.
ATCCTCACCCTTTCCCTTTAGTCTAAACTCAGTACTACCTTAATCCGACCCCATCTCTTACAGTAAAGGTAACCCAAACCCTAGCCCTACCCGTCTACCTAAATCCAGTCTCACCAGAACACACTTCCTCTCCCAGCTCATGTAAAACCCTAAAGAGAACACCAGCCCTCAGCAATTCCCTTGCCTCTAAACTCAATCCTAATCTTAAACTGACCTCAACTCTTTGGTTAAGGGAACCCTAATCCTAGGCCCAGCCCTAGTCCTAGCCCTAATCCTAGCCCCAATACTCACCTGAACCTTCTGCTTATCCCTGGTTAAAGCAAACCCTAATTCTCACACCCATCCTCACACTTTTCCTTTACTCAAAACTCAGTGTTAACCTTAAATTGACCCCATCTCAAAAGCTAACCCTCACACTACCCCTATTCTTTACCTTACCTCCAGTTTAAATGGAACACTCTGCCTCTCCCAACTTAAATGGAAGCTGAAAGAGAACCCCCCCCCCCCCCATTAAGTTGACTCTAAACTCGATCATACCCTTAAACTGACCTCAACTCTTATAGTTAAGGTGATCCTAATCCTAGCCCTATCCCTAGTCCTAGCCCTAACCCTAGCTCCAACTTCTTCTGAACCCTCTGCCTATCCTCGGTTAAAGCAAACCCTAATTCTAACATGCTTCCTCACCCTTTTCCTTTACTTTAAACTGAATGTTAACCTTAAGCCAATCCCATTAACCTTCTCCTTAGCCCAGGCCTGGGTTTACCTCCTTAGGTCAATTTAAGGTTAGGATTCAGTTTAGACGTCAGTTTAAGTTTAGGATGATGTTTACAGGCACGGGAATTGCTGAGGGTAGGTGTTTGCCTTAGGGTTCAATTTAAGGGTTCAGTTGGAGGTAAGGTCAGGATTAGGGATAGGGATAGGGCAGGGTTAGCTATACCATAAGTGATTGGGTTAGTTTAAGGTTAACACTGAGTTTAGAATAGGAAAAATGGTTGAGGACAGGTTTTAGTATTAGACTTTGCTTTAATTTGTGGTAAGCAGAAATTTCAGGGCATATTGGAGGTAGGGTTATGGCTAGGACTAGGGCTTGGGCTATGGTTAGGGTTACCTTATCTGTAAGAATTTAGGTCGGTTTAAGGGCAGAATTGAGTTTAGAGGCAAGGGAATTGGTTAGGGCGGGTGTTCTCTTTGGGTTTCCATTTAAGCCGGGAGATGAAGAGGGTTCCAGTTAAATTGGAGGTAAGGTCAAAAATAGGGGTAGGGCGAGGATTAGGGTTAGCTTTACTGTAAGAGATGGGGTCAGTTTAAGGTTAACACTGAGTTTAGAGTAAAGTACATGGGTGAGGATGGGTGTTAATATTAGGCTTTTCTTTAAGCGAGGATAAGCAGAGGCTTCAGATGAAGTTGGAACAATGTTTAGGGCTAGGAATAGGGCTAGGACTAGGGTTAGGGTTAGCTTAACCCTAAGAGTGGAGGTTTTTTAAGGTTAGGATTGAGTTTCAAGTCAAGGAAATTCGTCTTTGTGGTATTCTTTTTAGGGTTTGATTTAAGCTTGGAGAGGCAGAGATAACTGGTGGAATTGGATTTAATGCTTAGTTAGTTGTGTCTGACTCTTTTGTGACCCCATGGACTGTAACCCTTATGTTTTCTCTGTCCATAGCATTTTCCTGGCAGGAATGCTGGAGTGGGTCGCCATTTCCTACTGCTGGGGATCTTCCCAACCCAGTGATAGGACCCATAGTCTCTTGTGTCTCCTGCATTGGTGGGCAAATTCTTTATCACTGTGCCTTCTGATTGAGTAGGTAGGTGGGTGCAATTCCAGAATTTAGGCAGGGAAGTTGGCATTGGAGAGAAACCACTGAGAAATCACATAGAGATGATACTGAAATGACCTTGTTGGAGTCCTCACAATTTCTTTTCGTGCTATGTCACTTCAGTCTTGTCCAATTGTGCCACCCTAGGGACTGTACCTCGACAGGTTACTCTGTCCATGGGATTTTCTAGGCAAGAATACTGGAGTGGATTCCTCCTCTGGGCACAATTTCTCTACCATGTGGTTTAAATATAAGAGTAGATGAGTGGCAGTTGTGTTCTGGTCTAGGTAAGACAGGCATGTGTGTAGAACCCAGAATGTGTGTAGAATCTTGTCCCAAGATGGACAAGAAGAATGGGGAGAATAGATTACAGCAATAGCAGGGAAACCAGGGCAAATCTCTGTCCCATGAGCACAGCATTACCAGATTTAAGAAATAAATGTATTACATGGGCATAACTTATACTAACAAATTTATTCTTTGTTTACCTAAAAAGTGAAGTAAGTCAAAAAGAGAAGGACAAGTACAATATACTAACACATACATATGGAATCTAGTAAGATGGTAATGATAACACATGCAGTGACGCGATGGAAAAACAGACATGGACAGTAGACATATGGACATTGTGGGGAATGAACAGTGGGTGAAAGGCATACAGGAAGTAGCATGAAAACCTGTACTATCATATGTGAAGAAAATAGCTATAATCATTGCTCTGTGAGAAAAGGGGATCCTTCAGGGGCACTGTGTGACGGACTGGAGGGTTGGGATGGGGGGGATATACATATAACCAATCTGGGAACATACATATCTGTAAACAACAAAACTCTGTAAAAGTTAAAAGTAAAATAAAAGTTCAAAAAATAAATAAAATTCACATTTCATCAGAGGGCTTATAGTTGTGTCTGACTCTTTTGTGACCCCATGGACTGTAACCCTTATGTTTTCTCTGTCCATAGCATTTTCCTGGCAGGAATGCTGGAGTGGGTCGCCATTTCCTACTGCTGGGGATCTTCCCAACCCAGTGATAGGACCCATAGTCTCTTGTGTCTCCTGCATTGGTGGGCAAATTCTTTATCACTGTGCCTTCTGATTGAGTAGGTAGGTGGGTGCAATTCCAGAATTTAGGCAGGGAAGTTGGCATTGGAGAGAAACCACTGAGAAATCACATAGAGATGATACTGAAATGACCTTGTTGGAGTCCTCACAATTTCTTTTCGTGCTATGTCACTTCAGTCTTGTCCAATTGTGCCACCCTAGGGACTGTACCTCGACAGGTTACTCTGTCCATGGGATTTTCTAGGCAAGAATACTGGAGTGGATTCCTCCTCTGGGCACAATTTCTCTACCATGTGGTTTAAATATAAGAGTAGATGAGTGGCAGTTGTGTTCTGGTCTAGGTAAGACAGGCATGTGTGTAGAACCCAGAATGTGTGTAGAATCTTGTCCCAAGATGGACAAGAAGAATGGGGAGAATAGATTACAGCAATAGCAGGGAAACCAGGGCAAATCTCTGTCCCATGAGCACAGCATTACCAGATTTAAGAAATAAATGTATTACATGGGCATAACTTATACTAACAAATTTATTCTTTGTTTACCTAAAAAGTGAAGTAAGTCAAAAAGAGAAGGACAAGTACAATATACTAACACATACATATGGAATCTAGTAAGATGGTAATGATAACACATGCAGTGACGCGATGGAAAAACAGACATGGACAGTAGACATATGGACATTGTGGGGAATGAACAGTGGGTGAAAGGCATACAGGAAGTAGCATGAAAACCTGTACTATCATATGTGAAGAAAATAGCTATAATCATTGCTCTGTGAGAAAAGGGGATCCTTCAGGGGCACTGTGTGACGGACTGGAGGGTTGGGATGGGGGGGATATACATATAACCAATCTGGGAACATACATATCTGTAAACAACAAAACTCTGTAAAAGTTAAAAGTAAAATAAAAGTTCAAAAAATAAATAAAATTCACATTTCATCAGAGGGCTTATATTTTTGTCTGACTACTTCACCATCTTCAAAAAATTGATACCTTCCATGTAGCTTCCTTTTTTCACTATTTTGTATACCCCACGATTGTAGCTCCTGATTTATCATGTTGGGTTATACTTGCTTTAAACATCTTTTCCCTGGTAGGCTTTTTGCACTTCCTGAAGGCAAGGCTGTGCGAAACACATCTTTGTGTGACTCTAATGTTGAAAGGCCAGAGCTGACCAGAGATCCATTGAAAGCAACTTTATTATTTTTTCTCACTGTCTCTTTAAAAACCATTTCAAGGCATTCTTTGGACCCAGTTCCATGAATGAACTCTTGAACCCATAAATTTAGAGGACACTCTTGTCCCTTTCAGTTGCAGTAGAGTGTTGGTTCAATACTAGAATGTTTAATCTAGTGTGTCAGTCATCACTTTCAACTTCATTAAAGAGTTTCCTCTTTAATGGAGCTTGGGAGCATCTGGCTAAGAAGCCTCAAGCTGGTGGACCATGAGGTTAGCTTCTCCTTTCTCTACTTCATTCTTCTCCCAACAGGCAGCCTCTCCCCCTCCAGGTTAGAGGGAGTCACTGAGAATGAGGAAGAAGAGTAGGAAGGATGGCACTGATTTACTTGCACTTGGCAGTTCCTTAAAGGATGTCTCTCCTCTCCTCCCCACCTCCCCACTCTTCCCTGATCTCTGTCTCTTTGTGCTGGGCAGGAAGCCCTGTTGGTCAGGCTCTTCTATTTTACTTTACTTTTTTTTTTTTTTTTTAAATTTTGGCCTCTCTTATTGGTTTTTCATTTATTTATTTTCATCCATCTTCGCTCCTTGGCATGTGTGGGCCTCCCATTGCAGTGGCCCCTCTCGTTGCAGAATTCTGGCTTTGGGTGCATGAGCTCCAGAGTGCTGACTCGTGATTGGACACACTGGTCCAGCCTCTCCGTGGTGTGTGGAATCTTCCCAGGCCAGGGATCAAACTGGCACCCTTTGCACTGCAAGGTGGACTCTACCCACTGGACCACCAGGGAAGCCCCTTATTTTACTTTTTTATTGAAGTATAGTTAATTTACAATATCATGTTAGTTTGGGGTGTACAGTACAGAGATTTTGTTACATGTGTTATAATCAATTCTTTTTTTTCAGATTCCTGTCCTATATAGTAGGTCCTTGTTGATTATCTGTTTTATATATACTGGTGTGTATATGTTAATCCCAAGTTCCTCATTTATCTCTTCCCTACTTCTTCCCTTTTGGTAACCATGTTTGTTTGTTTTCTATGTCTGTGACTCTATTTCTGTTTTGTAAATAAGTTCATTTGTATCTTTTTGATAGATTTTACATATAACTGATATAATGTGACATTTATCTTTCTCTGTCAGGTTCACTTCATTTCATGTGATAATATCTAGGTCTATCCATGCTGCTGCAAATGACATTATTTCATTCTTTTTTGTGGGTGAGTAATATTCCATTGTATGTATTTGTGCGTGTATACATATATATGTATATATATATACACATATACACACACACACATCAATTGTGTATGTGTGTGTGTGTATCACATCTTTTTTGTCTATTCTTCTGTTAATGGACGTTTAGTTTGTTTCCAGGTCTTGGCTATTGTAGATATTGCTGCAGTGAATATTGGAATGCATGTATCTTTTCGAATTACAGTTTTATCTTCATATGTGTCGAGGAGTGGGATTTCAGGAAGATATGGTAACTCTGTTTCTTGTGGTTATTATTATTATTATTATTAATTTTGGTCTACTTTATTGGCTTTTCATTTATTTATTTTCATCCATCTTTATTCTTTGGTCTGTGTGGGCCGCCCATCTCAGTGGCCTCTCTTGTTGCAGAGCACCAGCTCTGGGCGCATGCGCTCCAGAGTGCTGGCTCCTAATTGGACACATCAGTCCAGCTGTTCCGCAGCATGTGGGATCTTCCCAGGCCAAGGATCGGACTGGTGCCCCTTGCACTGCAAGGTGGACTCTTTACCCACTGGACCACCAGGGAAGGCCCCTGTTTCTCTTTTTTTAAGGAACCTCCATATTGTTCTCCATAGGGACTGCACCAACTTAAATTCCCATCAACAGAGTAGAAAGGTTTCTTTTTTTCCACATCCTCTCTGGCATTTATTGTTTATAGTCTTTTTGATGATGGCCATTTTTACTCGGGTGAGGGAATATGCCATTGTAGTGTTGATTTGCAATTCTCCAGGCTCCTTTAACATAGGATGCTCAGTTGCAGGAGAATCCGGTGGTCTTTGGATAGGCAGTTAGCTCCTCATGTGGCTGTGTCTCCCCCTGGGAAAGCCTCTCACTATTTGCCTTTCTCAGGCAGGAATCGGGTAACCTCTCTCACACTTTATGAGCAGTATCTTCTAGTGTCTGGCTTGAGATGAGATGGCTCGAGATGAGAGGAATACCCTTTGCTTTCCTTCCTGCCTCTCCTCCCCCAGGCTGGGTGGATAGGTTCAGAAATAGGACGGCCCTCCAGTTTTCTCCAAAGAAATAATCTCTTTCAGCCCCTTCAATCTCCAAACTTTCATATTTTCAAGGACTAAGGCCTTCAAAATCAGTTACCAGCACCATCCTCTGAAATTCCTACATAGGTGTTTCAGAATTTCTCTTTGAAATGTTGGACTCTCTGCCAGTTCTTTTGTTAATTTTGGCTCTGGTGCCTTAATGGATTCTCCAGGCAAGAATACCAGGGTTGGTTGCCATGCCCTCCTCCTGGGGATCAAAGCTGAGACAAAAAGAGTATCATCATACCATGTTTTGTTATATTTGTATTTTTAGCACCTGACTCAGTGCCTGGTATGCATAGATACTTGGTAAGTAGTTTTTGAGCAATGTAATTATTATTATTATTATTATTATTATTGTAAAAAGCTGAATAATATTTTATTTTACAAAGGATATAAAGTTTCACATTTTAAAAATCCATTCTTTTGGCGATTGACATTTAGCTCGTGTCCACATCTTGACATTTGTGAATAATTGAGCAATGTAATTATTAATGAGAAACTGTGATAAGGTCTTTCGTATGCTCCTTAATCATGAGGATCACATCTTTTCCTATGCCCACTCCACGTACAAACCTGGATGATACCTCTTCATTATTCACCTTAGAAATTACTTTTTCTTTATTGTCCTTGTTGGTTTATCTGCCCAATACCCTCCATCCTAAGTACCTGACAACATGGGGCAAGCTCCAGGATAGCTGGCACTGCCCAGTTCACTCTGTATTCTAAGAAGAAAGAACAATGCCAAGCAGTTAGTAATAATGAATGAATGAATGAATAAGTGAATGAGTAAGTAAGTCAGAGTAACAGTTGTAAAACCTCTTAGGTTGGGTTTCAGGGGTGGGTTGGTCCTGGGCCAATGGCCTTTAGCCCTCATTAGAGCCTACCTATATCAAGGGAAGATGCCTTTTTGGGCAACTTCATCCTTTATGATTGAATTATGCTCATGTTACGAACTTCCCTTGCAGTCCAATGGTTATCTCCCAATGCAGAGTATGCATACGTCTGTTTGTTTTAGCCATTTATCAAGGGCAGTATAACAAGGAATAAAAATAATCCATCCAGTTTGACTTCCTAGGATAACTCAGCATATAAAGAGAACTGATACACAAATGGAAAATTCCAACAGCCAAAAATTTGAAATGTACAGAGCAGGGAGATTCAGGTTAGATGTTAAAATGGATAGCCACCTGACTTTGTTCAAACCAGATGGATCACACTAGACCCTTTTCCTGAAAAAAGTAGTGACTGTTTCCACTTGGAATGGGGCAGGATAGGTATGGTGTTCACTGCCTCCCTGACATCCTTGCCCACCACCCTCCCACTCTCTTCCTCTGTCCATGACACTGCCCTTCTTGCTGTCCTTTGAACATGCCATCTGACCTCCCAGATCTTTCACATACCAATCCCTCTATGTGGAATGCTCTTTGCCTAATTCCTATGAGGCTCATTTCCTCACTTGACTCAACCTCTACTGCCATGGGGCTTCATCAGAGGTTCCTTTCTTGACCATTTTATCTACAAAACACTCGCTTCCATCACTCTCTATTCTCTTACCCTTTATATTTCTTCATAGCACCAAATGCACCTGATGTATATATGTATTTGTATGTATCTACTTCTTCCCCTAGGACAAGCCCCATGAACATGGGGCCTGTGCTTTATTCACTAGGACAAGGTCTGGTACATAGTAGCTGCTCAATAAATATTTGCCGAATAAATGAAGAGTGAGTTCAAAGAACCTGCACATGTCCTATGTCATTACATGGAAACCTGGAAGGCACTAAAGGGAAGGGCTGTATTCTGGAATAGACTCTCTGTTCACAAAGGTTCATGGGTTGCTTCTGTCTTATGAGCAGACAATGAACGATGTCCATGTAGGGGAAGTTATAGATGGAAGAATGAATGGTGTTTTAAAATGGAATCTTCTTAAGAGGAAAGTGAAACTGGAAAGTCATACTCAAAGTAGTAGCAATGGGACTTCCCTGATGGTCTAGTGATTAAGAATTTGCCTTCCAATGCAGGTGATGCAGGTTTGATCCCTGGTTGGGGAACTAAGCCTTTGCATTGCATCTACTGAGCCCCACGCTCTAGGACCCATGCCACGACTAGAGAAGCCCATATGCTGTATTGAAGAACAAGGAATAAAAATAATCCATCCAGTTTGACTTCCTAGGATAACTCAGCATATAAAGAGAACTGATACACAAATGGAAAATTCCAACAGCCAAAAATTTGAAATGTACAGAGCAGGGAGATTCAGGTTAGATGTTAAAATGGATAGCCACCTGACTTTGTTCAAACCAGATGGATCACACTAGACCCTTTTCCTGAAAAAAGTAGTGACTGTTTCCACTTGGAATGGGGCAGGATAGGTATGGTGTTCACTGCCTCCCTGACATCCTTGCCCACCACCCTCCCACTCTCTTCCTCTGTCCATGACACTGCCCTTCTTGCTGTCCTTTGAACATGCCATCTGACCTCCCAGATCTTTCACATACCAATCCCTCTATGTGGAATGCTCTTTGCCTAATTCCTATGAGGCTCATTTCCTCACTTGACTCAACCTCTACTGCCATGGGGCTTCATCAGAGGTTCCTTTCTTGACCATTTTATCTACAAAACACTCGCTTCCATCACTCTCTATTCTCTTACCCTTTATATTTCTTCATAGCACCAAATGCACCTGATGTATATATGTATTTGTATGTATCTACTTCTTCCCCTAGGACAAGCCCCATGAACATGGGGCCTGTGCTTTATTCACTAGGACAAGGTCTGGTACATAGTAGCTGCTCAATAAATATTTGCCGAATAAATGAAGAGTGAGTTCAAAGAACCTGCACATGTCCTATGTCATTACATGGAAACCTGGAAGGCACTAAAGGGAAGGGCTGTATTCTGGAATAGACTCTCTGTTCACAAAGGTTCATGGGTTGCTTCTGTCTTATGAGCAGACAATGAACGATGTCCATGTAGGGGAAGTTATAGATGGAAGAATGAATGGTGTTTTAAAATGGAATCTTCTTAAGAGGAAAGTGAAACTGGAAAGTCATACTCAAAGTAGTAGCAATGGGACTTCCCTGATGGTCTAGTGATTAAGAATTTGCCTTCCAATGCAGGTGATGCAGGTTTGATCCCTGGTTGGGGAACTAAGCCTTTGCATTGCATCTACTGAGCCCCACGCTCTAGGACCCATGCCACGACTAGAGAAGCCCATATGCTGTATTGAAGAACTCACGTGCTGCAACTAAGACCCACCACAGCCAAATAAATAAATATATATTTTAAACTATAGTGGCACTAACTAGTAGCTACTTTGCATCTAAGAAGAAGTTGTTTCTTAATTAGCACCTAGGAAGAATGAGCATGATAAGCAGATACACTGTCTTTGTCTCCAGGCGATTGTTAGTGTCTCTAGGGGGATACTAGACTTGGGTGCATAACTACAATCCTGGGTGATACAGGATGAAGGGCTGTCATTCACAAGAGTTACAGTCTCAGGCCAGAGTAATTCAAAGCCCAGAAGTAGGTTTTGAGTTAACGCCTTGGAGGATGGAACAGATTTTGACAGAATTTTCTGGCCTCTAGTAGCAGAAGAAACAGCGTAAGAAAAGACATAGTTGATTAATGCACACATTTTATTTGGAAAACAGTAGCTTGATTTGGAACCAAAAGAACGGAATACTTGGACATAAATATTGAAAAGGTTTGCAGGAAGCTGTATCTCAGTAGGCCTCAAATGCCAAGCTGAGGGGTGCGAATGTGATATGGTAGGTATCTGGGAGCCATTCTTCAGCAGCTCCAGTTTTTACTGAGGCAGGAAAGTGACAAGGTAGAAACATTGTTAATAGGAGGTTATCCTGGTGGGAGGCTGGGAGATAACTCAGCAATAAAGGACAGAACTCAGAAAAACTGACTGCAAAGTTAATGAAATAATTTGAGATATAAAGATAAGAATCAAGAAGACTTCTTTTCACCCATAAAAGGATGTTGGGTTGCTTCTGTCTTATGAGCAGACAATGAACGATGTCCATGTAGGGGAAGTTATAGATGGAAGAATGAATGGTGTTTTAAAATGGAATCTTCTTAAGAGGAAAGTGAAACTGGAAAGTCATACTCAAAGTAGTAGCAATGGGACTTCCCTGATGGTCTAGTGATTAAGAATTTGCCTTCCAATGCAGGTGATGCAGGTTTGATCCCTGGTTGGGGAACTAAGCCTTTGCATTGCATCTACTGAGCCCCACGCTCTAGGACCCATGCCACGACTAGAGAAGCCCATATGCTGTATTGAAGAACTCACGTGCTGCAACTAAGACCCACCACAGCCAAATAAATAAATATATATTTTAAACTATAGTGGCACTAACTAGTAGCTACTTTGCATCTAAGAAGAAGTTGTTTCTTAATTAGCACCTAGGAAGAATGAGCATGATAAGCAGATACACTGTCTTTGTCTCCAGGCGATTGTTAGTGTCTCTAGGGGGATACTAGACTTGGGTGCATAACTACAATCCTGGGTGATACAGGATGAAGGGCTGTCATTCACAAGAGTTACAGTCTCAGGCCAGAGTAATTCAAAGCCCAGAAGTAGGTTTTGAGTTAACGCCTTGGAGGATGGAACAGATTTTGACAGAATTTTCTGGCCTCTAGTAGCAGAAGAAACAGCGTAAGAAAAGACATAGTTGATTAATGCACACATTTTATTTGGAAAACAGTAGCTTGATTTGGAACCAAAAGAACGGAATACTTGGACATAAATATTGAAAAGGTTTGCAGGAAGCTGTATCTCAGTAGGCCTCAAATGCCAAGCTGAGGGGTGCGAATGTGATATGGTAGGTATCTGGGAGCCATTCTTCAGCAGCTCCAGTTTTTACTGAGGCAGGAAAGTGACAAGGTAGAAACATTGTTAATAGGAGGTTATCCTGGTGGGAGGCTGGGAGATAACTCAGCAATAAAGGACAGAACTCAGAAAAACTGACTGCAAAGTTAATGAAATAATTTGAGATATAAAGATAAGAATCAAGAAGACTTCTTTTCACCCATAAAAGGATGTTGGGTGGTGAAGGTGAGGGAATGCCTTAATTTGCTTGAGAGGCCTTGATAAAAATTCCGTAGACTGTGTAGTTTAAACAATAGAAAATTTATTTCTCACAGTTCGACAGGCTGGTTCGTCCAAGATCAAGGTGCTTCAGAGTAGTTTTCATTCTGGGTTCTCTCCTTTTGGCTTGTAGGAGGTTGCCATTTCACTGTGTAATTGCATGACCTTTTATTTATTTTTTCTCTCCCTTTTCTTATAAGAGCTTTAATCCTATCATGGGGGTCCCACTTTGATGATCCATTTAAACTTAATTACCCCCCCCCAAAGGTCTCCTCTCCAAATGGCATCATTTAGGGGGTAGGCTTCAATGTATGAATTTTGGGGACACACAAACATTTAGCCCATACTACGGGGAATCAAAGAGAATGATTAGGTTTTGGATCCAAGTTATGGTACAGTATAAATAGTCAAACCAGGAGAAAAATCTGCCCTAGGGGAGTGTATGCTAGTCACAGTGACCCACTTGTGAAGCCCCAGAGGTGCTCTGGGTTAGGAATGTCTTTAGGGTGTCCACGCCTCATCAAGAGCACTTCTTTCAATAGCAAAGGTGATTGATTAGCAAACATTCTGTCATGTAGGGTCAGCCTTCACTTTTGTCAATTATATCCAGTTCAGTCCTGACCCTGGATATCAGAATACTAATTGTAGTATCAGAATTCTTATTATAGTTTGGAGCTTCATAATTTTTAGATCATAATTTTAAGAGCAATCTAGGGAGCTGATGAGACAGTGATGAATACCTTCCAAGTCTTCAAAAACAGATTTCCCCGAAGAATCCAAACAATGGAGGAGGTTATGAGTTGGATTTTATTTCTGAGCACATAGTAATCCTTGTCTCCTTCTCCAGAATTCATTTGGCACTCCAAGAGCTAGCTGGACCCTTAAGGTTGGCTTGAAACCAGCAATAAATCTCCTGGGGCTGCCAGAGACTTTTTTTAGTTCCTGCTAGTCTAGACTCTTCCTTGTTTTCCATGCTGGGATCTGGGAGGAGTAACAGACCAAAACAGTGATAAAGAGCTCAGGTCTGGCATCCTCAGACCCCTGCTTCATCACACAGCAGCTTGAATCTTGGTCAGGTTACTTGAACTATGTAAATCTTGTCTTTTTCTCAAAAATGATGTTGTAGATGAAAAGAAACAATACAAATAAAGTGTCTGGAGTGCAACACATACTCAGTCACTGAGCTTTTATCATTATCATCACCACACCATCATCATCATTATCCATGATGTCATTCCCAGCTCTCTTATCTCAGGGGCCAGCTTGCTGTGAGTACCTGGAGTCTACCGGTGTTTATTTTCTGGGTCAGGTACACATCGGGACTGTAGTATTTTAGAATACATAGATAAAAGATGTAAATAAGGTGGTGATTTTCTAAAATTTTAGTCTGTTAAGTTCTGAAAGTGTCTCTGGAAATATTGAAACTGGATATCTGAGTTAAGGCCAAGATGGCTAAATTGCATGAGGCAAGGACCTCACAAATCCTAATTTTATGATGACCTACTGATAACCCCTGAGACTCACTTCCGCATTAAGGTCTTTAATTTTTGTGATCTTAACAGAAAGAAGCTGAATTGAAATGACACTGAGTATTTTAGCTGACTTTCATAGAAACCTTGAAGAAAAAGTTAATTTTCTAATGCTTGTATACATCATTGATGAGCTTAGTGAAACCGGAAGGCAAACGAAAAATTTTGTCTCAATTTTTTCTCCTTGAAGGATATTTAGAGTTCTGCCAAGTGAACAGTGGGCTGTGCTGGCTCATTCTTAATTAGGTGACTGTAGGGAAAAAAAATCTTAATTAAAAATATAAAAAGAAATATAGTTTTCTTCCCTCTTACAGGACATAAAAATGGGTCATAAAGAAAAATGCTCCCTAAATTTGGACTAAAGATATGGAAATATTATTGTCTAAACTGTTTTATATTATAATTAATAAAGATCCGAAATGGAGTGTTATGGGAAACACAACATCTATTCCAGTACAGCAATATTAAGATGGTAAATTTCAGTAGCAAAAAGCAAAATAGACTATTACATGTAACATGCATTTAGAAAAAAGAGATATAAAAAATAGCAAACCTCTTAGATATCAAATATTGGATGCTTATGAAAGTTCTAAGTAAACAAAATATATTTTTTGTTTTATGAACCAGAGTTCTGCGTCTGTGAAAATGTATACTTGCTAACCTAAATTCACATTATGAATTAAAGGCATGGAGCATAAACGTTAAGCTATATCCAAATTGTATTTGTTTATCTTAGTTAAAATTATATTTAAAATTGAGATTAGTTCTCATTCTATCATTTTGTGATCTTTTCCATCTATTTTTTCTACAATTGATCAGAAGAAGAGAGTAGGAAATTATGCATAAACTAAAACTGGAACAGTCAAAATTTAAAAATAATGTAACTAAAAAATTTCCCATAGTTTCTAGCAGCTTTAATAATTTTCTCATAAAAATTATTTTTTGTTTTTATGATTATCAAATATATTAAAAAAATCAGAGTACCCCAAATAATATTAAGCCTATGTACTCACCACTAATGTTAAAGCACTTGCTATGTTTGCTTAGTTTTCCTTTTAAAAATAAATATGTTATCACTCTCAAACATGTGTGTATATACTTATCACAGGATTAGTCCATAAACTTTGCCGTATTCTATTTTTGTGTTTTAAAGTTCACAAAAATGGTCTGTTTCATAACCATCCTGTTCTCTATTTACTGTTGAAAATTCTATATGGGGAATAATAATCATTAGGTATTTAGGCCATTAAGTATTATATATCACTTATGTTGAGAGAATTAGTGAAATACTCTATATAGCTCTTATTAGAAAAATTTACAGCCTAGTTAAAATGCCAAAATAAAAACCTGGTGAGTTAGAGTTTTTAATAGTATTTTACTGGACGTGTGTGTAGAAGGCAGTAATTCCCAATATGAGCTATGGATGCTTAAGAAACTGTCTGTGCATAGCTTTGCATAAATACTTGGAAAGTGGGCTATTTGATATGCCATCAGTTTGGAAGATCAAATTATTTAACATAAAGCGAAGAGCCAATTTCAGAATAATGCTTTTCCTCATGGAGGGCTTAATCTTTTGTGAGATTCCCTGATTACTTTTTTAGTGGTTCCTAGGAGTAAAAATTCACATAAATTATGCTTTAAGAATTGATGAGTCATTGAGACTTCCCTAATGGTCCAGTTTGTTGGGACTTCGCCTTCTAATGCAGGGGTGTGGGTTCGATCCCTGTTGGGGGAGCTAGGATCTCATGTGCCTCCAGGTGGGAAAAACCCAACATAAACAGTAGTGTAGCATTGTAACAAATTCAGTACAGACTTTTAAAATGGTACACATCAAAAATCTTTTAAAACAATTGGCTAGTAATTATGGATCAATATACAAGAATATGTGAATAACTTTGGTAAGATGCATTAAAATATCATTTTGTGATCTTTTCCATCTATTTTTTCTACAATTGATCAGAAGAAGAGAGTAGGAAATTATGCATAAACTAAAACTGGAACAGTCAAAATTTAAAAATAATGTAACTAAAAAATTTCCCATAGTTTCTAGCAGCTTTAATAATTTTCTCATAAAAATTATTTTTTGTTTTTATGATTATCAAATATATTAAAAAAATCAGAGTACCCCAAATAATATTAAGCCTATGTACTCACCACTAATGTTAAAGCACTTGCTATGTTTGCTTAGTTTTCCTTTTAAAAATAAATATGTTATCACTCTCAAACATGTGTGTATATACTTATCACAGGATTAGTCCATAAACTTTGCCGTATTCTATTTTTGTGTTTTAAAGTTCACAAAAATGGTCTGTTTCATAACCATCCTGTTCTCTATTTACTGTTGAAAATTCTATATGGGGAATAATAATCATTAGGTATTTAGGCCATTAAGTATTATATATCACTTATGTTGAGAGAATTAGTGAAATACTCTATATAGCTCTTATTAGAAAAATTTACAGCCTAGTTAAAATGCCAAAATAAAAACCTGGTGAGTTAGAGTTTTTAATAGTATTTTACTGGACGTGTGTGTAGAAGGCAGTAATTCCCAATATGAGCTATGGATGCTTAAGAAACTGTCTGTGCATAGCTTTGCATAAATACTTGGAAAGTGGGCTATTTGATATGCCATCAGTTTGGAAGATCAAATTATTTAACATAAAGCGAAGAGCCAATTTCAGAATAATGCTTTTCCTCATGGAGGGCTTAATCTTTTGTGAGATTCCCTGATTACTTTTTTAGTGGTTCCTAGGAGTAAAAATTCACATAAATTATGCTTTAAGAATTGATGAGTCATTGAGACTTCCCTAATGGTCCAGTTTGTTGGGACTTCGCCTTCTAATGCAGGGGTGTGGGTTCGATCCCTGTTGGGGGAGCTAGGATCTCATGTGCCTCCAGGTGGGAAAAACCCAACATAAACAGTAGTGTAGCATTGTAACAAATTCAGTACAGACTTTTAAAATGGTACACATCAAAAAAATCTTTTTAAAAAAACAATTGGCTAGTAATTATGGATCAATATACAAGAATATGTGAATAACTTTGGTAAGATGCTTAATATCATGAGATAGAGCAGAGCATTACTAATCTCAACATAGTGAGTTCATGCTCAGTGGTGTCTGACTGGTTACAGCACTATGGATCGTAGCCCACCAGGCCCCTGTGTCCATGGGATTTCCCAGGCAAGAATACTGGAGTGGGTTGTCATTTTTTACTCCAGGGGCTCTTTCTGACCAACGGATCAAACCTGTGTCTTCTGGCAGGCAGATTCTTTACCACTGCATCATCTGGGCACCAGGAGGGACAATATTTATAGGCATATTCTTTGCTATTCATTTTACTGGAAATACGCAAAACTGGCTCAGTAAGTATAACGTTCATGAAAGCTGAACATAAGATGTAAGGTGCATAGAACCTACTGGCAGATTTTACTAATTATATTCTACAAAATGTGAAATGTAGGTAAACTGATGAAAAACTTTCACTTAACAGTGTCTGCATTCGGAGGATTGACGTTTGCAACTTTTGGTTTGCATATACTTATTTTTAAGTATCTTTAATGAAGGACTCCTGTACTAGGAACAGGAGATAAGTGCTTTCCTGTCTCAATTGCCTCAGACCCTGCATTTTCTTAATCACAGCAGTTTGTTAAATGGCAATTTGGCGGGTAATTGCATGGAAGATTGCGGGAACTACATATTGATACCTCTGGTTAAATGCGCGACTGTTTTTCTTTCTTTTCCAGAAATAAATGGCTGTATAGTAAGGACAGCGGGTACCATAATGCTAGTTTAGAATGCTTCAATGATTCATACTGACAGATACTGTCTCACCGTTTATCGCAATTCCTGGTTAAGGTTTGCACTTCTAGTAAGAGTATAAACTCCCGTCTGTTTATACTCCATTATTTGGCATCGACATTCACCATGTATTTGTTGAATGAATTTATTAAAGTTCCGTGTACAGTGCATTTTGATCTGTGAGAAACACGACGCACCGACACTATATACTGTAGAATTCTCATGATGATCCGGGAATAGAGGTAATCTAAGTTTAAAATCACCTTTACTCGAAAGGTGATCCATTCCGGGCATCCGGGTGAGAGATGATTATTGCCTGAGACCTGAAGTGCCGCGGAAGATACTGTGGGCGCCCCTTCCAGGAGAAGGAATGGCTAGAGCAGGTTTAAGGTCAGAAGGGGCAGGTGCAGGAGCCCCGGGCAACAGAAGGGCGCAAGTGGAAGGCTGCGCGGTTACCGCGTGCGCTCCGGGCCCGATACCCCGTGCGGCCAGTAAGCGGCGCTGGGCCTCGGGTTTGGCTGCCCCGAGGAGCGGGCTGCGGATTACCTGCAGCAGAGGGGAGCCGGCGAGCTCCTCCCCGCTCGCCCGCCCCCGCGCCCCGCCCCCACCGCGGCACTCACCCTGGCTCCGCCGGCTCAGCGCACTCGCTCGGTGGAGCCGGGGCCGAGCAGTCCACCTGCCGCAGGCCAGGCGCGCGAAGCCTGCGCGGCGGGGCTGCGGGACCGCCTGCCTGCGTCCTCCCGGCCGGGTCGCCCTCCTCCCGAACAGTGCGGCGCTGGGAGGCTCCCGCCTCCGCCGCCCCCGCCCGCACGCCGCCTCCTCCGCTCTGCAGGCGGGGACCGCCTGGCGCTCGGCACCCAGCGGCCGCGGCTCCCTGCCGCCCCCGGCTCCCGGCAGCAGCAGCAGCAGGAGACAGTGTGAGGGGCCGCCGCTGCCAGCGCCGCCGGGCTCCGCGGGCTTCGGGAGCCGGCCCCAGCGAGGAGCGGAGCCATGGCCGATGGGGGCGAGGGAGAGGATGAGATCCAGTTCCTGCGAACTGTAAGCGCTGCGCGTCTCAGGTTCCCTCAGAGACAGGGGAAAGCCGGGGCATCCACCGGCCGGGTCCCGGCAGTAGGACGCGCGGGCGGGCAGGGACTGCCCCGCGAGATGCGGGAGGAGCCGGGCATTCCCCGGGGGAGACGCAGGTGTGCCTGCCGGGGCGAGGGAAGGGGGAGTGCGTGTCTGTGCGCGCGTGTGTAAAGCCCGGGGACGGAGCGTGGCTGGAGAGCGGCGATCGGCCGGCGGCGCACGGGCTTGGTACTGGGGCGCTGAGATTAGGAGCCTTGGAACAGCCTTGAAACAGTCTGGGGACTCGGGGGCTGCTGGTCCGGCCGGAAGGTCGGCGAGGCCGAGACCTTCGGGGCAGCCCGGAGCAGGTGCACAGCGGGAGTGGGGGCCGGCGGGGACGCGAGTGTCGCCCGGAATTCTGCCGCGGCGCGGTTTCTCGGGCTGGACCGCGCGGACCCCCAGGCGCCTACTTGGCGTGGCTGGGAGGCGGTGCAGCACATGCTGCAAGACCTGCCTCCGTGGACACCTAGGTGCCTGAGTGGAAGGCTGCGCGGTTACCGCGTGCGCTCCGGGCCCGATACCCCGTGCGGCCAGTAAGCGGCGCTGGGCCTCGGGTTTGGCTGCCCCGAGGAGCGGGCTGCGGATTACCTGCAGCAGAGGGGAGCCGGCGAGCTCCTCCCCGCTCGCCCGCCCCCGCGCCCCGCCCCCACCGCGGCACTCACCCTGGCTCCGCCGGCTCAGCGCACTCGCTCGGTGGAGCCGGGGCCGAGCAGTCCACCTGCCGCAGGCCAGGCGCGCGAAGCCTGCGCGGCGGGGCTGCGGGACCGCCTGCCTGCGTCCTCCCGGCCGGGTCGCCCTCCTCCCGAACAGTGCGGCGCTGGGAGGCTCCCGCCTCCGCCGCCCCCGCCCGCACGCCGCCTCCTCCGCTCTGCAGGCGGGGACCGCCTGGCGCTCGGCACCCAGCGGCCGCGGCTCCCTGCCGCCCCCGGCTCCCGGCAGCAGCAGCAGCAGGAGACAGTGTGAGGGGCCGCCGCTGCCAGCGCCGCCGGGCTCCGCGGGCTTCGGGAGCCGGCCCCAGCGAGGAGCGGAGCCATGGCCGATGGGGGCGAGGGAGAGGATGAGATCCAGTTCCTGCGAACTGTAAGCGCTGCGCGTCTCAGGTTCCCTCAGAGACAGGGGAAAGCCGGGGCATCCACCGGCCGGGTCCCGGCAGTAGGACGCGCGGGCGGGCAGGGACTGCCCCGCGAGATGCGGGAGGAGCCGGGCATTCCCCGGGGGAGACGCAGGTGTGCCTGCCGGGGCGAGGGAAGGGGGAGTGCGTGTCTGTGCGCGCGTGTGTAAAGCCCGGGGACGGAGCGTGGCTGGAGAGCGGCGATCGGCCGGCGGCGCACGGGCTTGGTACTGGGGCGCTGAGATTAGGAGCCTTGGAACAGCCTTGAAACAGTCTGGGGACTCGGGGGCTGCTGGTCCGGCCGGAAGGTCGGCGAGGCCGAGACCTTCGGGGCAGCCCGGAGCAGGTGCACAGCGAGTGGCCAGTGGGGAGCGGGGGCCGGCGGGGACGCGAGTGTCGCCCGGAATTCTGCCGCGGCGCGGTTTCTCGGGCTGGACCCGCGCGGACCCCCAGGGATTCGCCTACTTGGCGTGGCTGGGAGGCGGTGCAGCACATGCTGCAAGACTGCCCCCAAGTCAGCGTGCTGGGCAGAGGAGGGGAAGTCGCCTCCGTGGACACCTAGGTGCCTGAGTTGGGGCCATTGCTGGTGCTGTGACTGCTCGCAGAACGTGGAAGGGATAGGAAGTGTCTGTGCACGCGCGCGCGGGGGCGGCGGGGGACCTCGCGAACGTGTTGTTCTCTAAATGTTGGCTTATGAACGCTGAGTGCAGCAAAGTGTGTGTGTGTGTGTGTGTGTGTGTGTGTGCGCGCTCGCGCGCGTGTAAGGGCAGGGAGGCTGCCAGGAATTTCCACACTGAGTGGCAGCAGGGAAAGGGGAAAGGTTTTTTCTCCGTAAGTATCTCTTGGCGCTGCTCCTTCCTGTCGCTGATTTGTTCGAACGCTGCAGATACTTCCCTGGCTGGGGTTTTGCTCACCTCGAACCTAGGACGGGAGAGCCCCTTGGCAAAAGAAAATGTCATAACTTCTGGTTAAGAATCATCCGGCTAGCGTTTGCAGCATCCTTTCTGTCTTTCCTTTCTCTGCACTTGCCTTTTCCTCTCCGAAAGATACTCCCTTACAGGATTCCCTCCACCCCGCTTCCCCACCCCCGCCCGAGGACTGCAGCTTTTCCAGTCTCTTCTTTCCCCAACAGTAAAAAAGCCGTCACTGCCCAGTTACAATTACCTCCACGGTCACAGAAAATCAGAGAGACTTGACGTTTTGAAATAATAACCAGATAGCAACTTTTAGGGGTGATAAGAGCCTAGATGATCTATTTGGGCCCTGAACAAGTGAAAACATTATGTTTGTCCAAGAACATTCTAAGTGGTCGGGTTTTCCATTTTGCTCTTCTAATTTGGCGGGGTGGGGATGGGGAGGGTGGAGCATTTATTTTTGCATGGGTTTGGGGGAGCGGGGCTTAGAAAGGATAAAGTCCAAGATACACATCAGAAGATGATTTGACCTAACAGATGCGAGTCATGCACCATTATATACGTGTGTATATGTATGTATGTATGTATGTAGGTATGTATGCTGTTGACGGTACTATTGGTTTACCAGCCAGCTCTATAAGCACCAGTTCACCGAAATCTTGCTCATCAGGGGTATTTTAAGCCTGCTAGTAAGACAGTTTACTTTTTTTCCCTTTTTATTGTAAAACTGTCTATATGATTTCTAATTAACTAATGAAAAGTCACATGAAAAGATGTTTCTCAATACCATTTGTTTAGGTGGAAAAAATCTTTAGTTACTGGGTAATCTCAATTAAATTTTTTTCGTACTCCACAGGGTTAAAATTAGCTAGAAAATTTTGGAAGGCTCTGTGCACTCAAGGGCTTCCTGCAGGCTCAGATGTTAAGCCGAGCTCTTGGAGGTGGTGTTATCAGAATACTTAATGGGGATCGAGGTAATGTGCTTGCTGTTGGGGCTTCTGTACATATAAAGTAATGTGAAGTCTGTGCCCCTGGACAGCTGCCTGTCAGCCCGGTGACACCTTTGATAAGTGGGTCCTGGGTAGAGAGACCTGGCAGTCCTAGGCTGAATTTTTTCTTTTAATAAAACATCCGTAGGCTGTTGTGCTGATGATAAATGACCTTGAAGAAGGTAGCATGGTGGAGCAGGGGAATCTTTTTTTGGTGTGACATGAACATCTAAAAGGAAAACATGTCTTCCCCTCTATTTTTTACAGTTTTGATATAGAAATTCTCAAACCTTTACCACTCCTCTGTCTGCCCTTGCTCCTTTCTATTTTATTCTCTTAACCTGAGGTTGTTGTTGGTTCAGAAATATTCACAGAGTTAGGAATGGAGAGAAGGTAGTTCTTACTTTTTTTCTGGGACATTTTTTTTCTCCGTTTTGTGCATTCTTGTCAATATGAGGTTCTTCTTCTTTTTTTAAAAAGTAATCCTGGGAGTATTAACAGTCTGTACATGTACATAAAATGGTTACAGATGATGGATAACTATCCTGCTTAGAAAAGTCAAACTGGTAGTCAGTGCGAGGCCATGATGGCGAATTTGGCCAGAAATACCATATATTCTCAGTAGAGAACCTTAAATATTTTCTTGGGTTTTTATTCAAGCATGGCAATATCTTGATGAATCTTTGGCATCTTTTTGTCCACAGAAAGCTTTTCTTCTTCATTCTTCTAGCAGAGGTTTGTGATCCCGGTAAAACAAGCAAAAGTGAACTCTTGAATGGATTGTGTCTGTGAGTTATGTCCATTGTCACTTAGTTCTTCATTTGCGAAGGGGGATTTTGTCACTGTTTAGTCCCTGTTGGTCCCTCTCCTAGCTTTTTCCATTATGCAGTTGTGAGTTCGCTAACATTCCTTTCAAATACTTAATGAAAGATCATCTTTCATTCAGTGGCTTTCCCACCAGCTGGAAGCAGGCCCACTCTGATGTGTTTATCTTTGAGAGAAATTAAGAATACCTACATGTAAACTCTGGACATGCTAGGACACTTAGAAGAATCATATCATGAAATACACCTTCAGCTCATAATGGATTTTCTTCACTGTCATTTCCATACATTACCGTGATTTGTGTTGTTTATTTTATTTAAAAATGTCCTTAACTAACTAGTGTATCAATGAGCTGGAATTTCTTGACTCTAAGAAAACCATGACGTAAAACAACCTTGTTCCAGAGTTGATTTTTCCTAAGTACTTTTCTGTTTTCCACTGTTTGTGTAAGCTCAGTGAAGTTACTCTGGGGGTATGCTGTGTCATGTAGTTTTGCATTTATGCACAGGTTGAGACTTCAGACCTAGTCCAGGTTACAGAAGCTATTCTGATAGGAATGTGTCTTCTGTGGCAGAATGAAGTATCTCACCATAGATTTCTTCTCAGTGCTTCCTTGCTGTTGATAGCAAGCATCTCAGAAAGGATTTGGCAGTTAATGGTAATGATTATACAGTGTCAATGCCAGTGCACAACACGGTGAAACAGAGCTGGCTGGAATGTGTAGCCCCAGTTTGTAGAGGTCCAGCGAGGTTAATTGTACAAAGTCAGCTGCTCAGCGGTGTGGAACCAAGACCAAAACTCAGAGGGTTTTCCCGGAGAGAAAGGCTGCTTAGAAAAGTCAAACTGGTAGTCAGTGCGAGGCCATGATGGCGAATTTGGCCAGAAATACCATATATTCTCAGTAGAGAACCTTAAATATTTTCTTGGGTTTTTATTCAAGCATGGCAATATCTTGATGAATCTTTGGCATCTTTTTGTCCACAGAAAGCTTTTCTTCTTCATTCTTCTAGCAGAGGTTTGTGATCCCGGTAAAACAAGCAAAAGTGAACTCTTGAATGGATTGTGTCTGTGAGTTATGTCCATTGTCACTTAGTTCTTCATTTGCGAAGGGGGATTTTGTCACTGTTTAGTCCCTGTTGGTCCCTCTCCTAGCTTTTTCCATTATGCAGTTGTGAGTTCGCTAACATTCCTTTCAAATACTTAATGAAAGATCATCTTTCATTCAGTGGCTTTCCCACCAGCTGGAAGCAGGCCCACTCTGATGTGTTTATCTTTGAGAGAAATTAAGAATACCTACATGTAAACTCTGGACATGCTAGGACACTTAGAAGAATCATATCATGAAATACACCTTCAGCTCATAATGGATTTTCTTCACTGTCATTTCCATACATTACCGTGATTTGTGTTGTTTATTTTATTTAAAAATGTCCTTAACTAACTAGTGTATCAATGAGCTGGAATTTCTTGACTCTAAGAAAACCATGACGTAAAACAACCTTGTTCCAGAGTTGATTTTTCCTAAGTACTTTTCTGTTTTCCACTGTTTGTGTAAGCTCAGTGAAGTTACTCTGGGGGTATGCTGTGTCATGTAGTTTTGCATTTATGCACAGGTTGAGACTTCAGACCTAGTCCAGGTTACAGAAGCTATTCTGATAGGAATGTGTCTTCTGTGGCAGAATGAAGTATCTCACCATAGATTTCTTCTCAGTGCTTCCTTGCTGTTGATAGCAAGCATCTCAGAAAGGATTTGGCAGTTAATGGTAATGATTATACAGTGTCAATGCCAGTGCACAACACGGTGAAACAGAGCTGGCTGGAATGTGTAGCCCCAGTTTGTAGAGGTCCAGCGAGGTTAATTGTACAAAGTCAGCTGCTCAGCGGTGTGGAACCAAGACCAAAACTCAGATCTTAGGCGACTGTCCTTTCCAGGAGAGAAAGGCTGCTTTATCAGCTCCTGAAGCGTGTTTTTGCATTTACAGCAAACAAGAGACACAGTCAGTTTTCTGAGCTGTGAGAATGTCACAGAGTACAAAGGAGAAGATTCTGGGTGAGCACTGTTTGCTCCCTTGATAATGAAGGCATGAGTATGCACTGTGGTATTTTTTTTTCCCCCAAGGGACTGATTGAAAGCTCACCCAGGCTTATTTTTTCACTTATTTCTCTTAATCTAGAAATTGGTGTGTGCACATTGGCAGGAAGGGCAGGATCTGAAACACTCAGGGCACTAATTTATTTGACATTTTCTCTTGTTTGTCCTTTGGCTTTGGATAAGTGTTTTTATCAAGGCTGATTTACCAGGGAAAGGATTACAACTTCTTGGTGACTGTGCTTCTGTAAATAGCCCCTGGGGAAGAGGGAGCGATGACAAGGCACGGGTTTGTCTCCTGAAGCCCTGACATTATGGAGATTTTGTTAATTTAGAAAAGCATTTGTCGAACATCTTCTATGTGCATGGCATGATAGTAGGTGTTCAGGGAGCATGCGGTATAAGGAAAACAAGTGGTCTGCAATTATAATTGTAAAGAAAAGAGTTAGAGACTGGCCTGGAACAATTAAAAGGAAAAAGCACACGTAGAAATGCTAAGATATTTGGGTGGGAAGAGATCTTTGGAAAACATTACCCTGTCTACTCCTGCATCTCCCTGCCCTGCCATTTTGCAGATAAAGAAAAGCTCAGAGAGGTGAAATGGGTTGGCCTAGTGTCACTCTCCAGATTAGGGACTATCTTGGTTCAGGCCCCTGTAACAGAAGACCACAGACAGGGTGGGTTAAACAACAAAAATTTATTTCTTATGGTTCTGGAGGTTGATGGGGCCAGGATCAAAGTGCCAGCAGATCCAGCATGTGATGAAGTTCTCTTCATGGTTGAGTTGTCTGTCTTCTATATCCTCATATGGCTGAGAGGGAAATCATCTCTTGTGTTTCTTTTATTTATTTTTTATTTTTTTTAAAGTCATTTTTTAAAAGAATTTTGGCCTCTTTTATTGGTTTTGTATTTATTTATTTTCATTCATCTTTATTCTTTGGCCTGGGTGGGCCTCCCATTGCAGTGGCCTCTCTCGTTGCTGAGCACCGGCTCTAGGCGCATGCTCTCCAGAGCGCTGGCTCCTAATTGGACACACCAGTACAGCGGATCCGTGGCAAATGGGATCTTCCCAGGCCAGGGATCGAACCAGCTCCCCTTGCACTCCAAGGCGGACACTTTACCCACTAGACCACCAGGGATGCCCTCTTCCATTTATTTTTAAAGATTTTATATTAGAGTTCAGCAGATTCACAATGTTGTGATAGTCTCAGGTGCGCAGCAGAGTGACTCAGCCATTGATGTGCATGTACCATTCTCCCCAAAACTCCTCTCCCATCCAGCCTGCCATATCACATTGAGCAGAGTTCCCTGTGCTTTACTTGTTGATTATCTATTTAAGATAGAGCAGTGTGATCCCCATCTCCCGAATATCCTTTCCTCTCATTCTTACCTCCCCCCTCCCATAACCATAAATTTATTCTCTTAAGTCTGTGAGTTTATCTCTTCTTATTAGGGCACTAACCCCATTCGTGAGAGACACACCCTTATGATTTAGTCACCATCCTTACTTCCTTATACTATCCCCTTTGGAGTTAGAATTTCAACACAGGAGACTTGGGGGAATACAAACATTCAGGCTATAATAGCAACATTAGAGTAATGCAAAGTATGCAAATTAAAAGAAAAAAATTTGGGTGGGAAGAGATCTTTGGAAAACATTACCCTGTCTACTCCTGCATCTCCCTGCCCTGCCATTTTGCAGATAAAGAAAAGCTCAGAGAGGTGAAATGGGTTGGCCTAGTGTCACTCTCCAGATTAGGGACTATCTTGGTTCAGGCCCCTGTAACAGAAGACCACAGACAGGGTGGGTTAAACAACAAAAATTTATTTCTTATGGTTCTGGAGGTTGATGGGGCCAGGATCAAAGTGCCAGCAGATCCAGCATGTGATGAAGTTCTCTTCATGGTTGAGTTGTCTGTCTTCTATATCCTCATATGGCTGAGAGGGAAATCATCTCTTGTGTTTCTTTTATTTATTTTTTATTTTTTTTAAAGTCATTTTTTAAAAGAATTTTGGCCTCTTTTATTGGTTTTGTATTTATTTATTTTCATTCATCTTTATTCTTTGGCCTGGGTGGGCCTCCCATTGCAGTGGCCTCTCGTTGCTGAGCACCGGCTCTAGGCGCATGCTCTCCAGAGCGCTGGCTCCTAATTGGACACACCAGTACAGCGGATCCGTGGCAAATGGGATCTTCCCAGGCCAGGGATCGAACCAGCTCCCCTTGCACTCCAAGGCGGACACTTTACCCACTAGACCACCAGGGATGCCCTCTTCCATTTATTTTTAAAGATTTTATATTAGAGTTCAGCAGATTCACAATGTTGTGATAGTCTCAGGTGCGCAGCAGAGTGACTCAGCCATTGATGTGCATGTACCATTCTCCCCAAAACTCCTCTCCCATCCAGCCTGCCATATCACATTGAGCAGAGTTCCCTGTGCTTTACTTGTTGATTATCTATTTAAGATAGAGCAGTGTGATCCCCATCTCCCGAATATCCTTTCCTCTCATTCTTACCTCCCCCCTCCCATAACCATAAATTTATTCTCTTAAGTCTGTGAGTTTATCTCTTCTTATTAGGGCACTAACCCCATTCGTGAGAGACACACCCTTATGATTTAGTCACCATCCTTACTTCCTTATACTATCCCCTTTGGAGTTAGAATTTCAACACAGGAGACTTGGGGGAATACAAACATTCAGGCTATAATAGCAACATTAGAGTAATGCAAAGTATGTGCAAATCTCTCTGAAGAATTGCGCCAAAGCTAGTTTATTAGCACAGCATTCTTTGTGGAGTAGATCTAATTCCATTTTATACTTAGCTTCACCCTCACAAGGTTCGATGTCTAAATCTGCCTTCTTGTCCTTCTAGCCACTGACAAGGACGTTTCTTCCTTTCTGGAGTTGCAGTCCCTTGTGTGTCTTGGATCTCAGTATAGTGCTTGCTCGCTGGGCCACGATGGGAGTCTTTGCATGTATTCGATCCTTTCTCTGCCTCCCTCTCCACTTGTTGCTTCTTTTTGATCCTGAAGCATGCTGCTTTCTCCCATCTTTAAATTTCCTTGTTTGACCCTAGCCTTTGGAGATGGCTCAACATCTCTGAACCTGATCTCCACCCATTGCCTGTCTCTACTATTATCTGTTGTCTTGCTTCTCCTGTTCAGAGTTGCTTGAGTAGATGTTGTGGTGGTAGCCTCCACTCTGCCGAATCTAAACGGACCTCTCTACTTCCGTTTCTTTAGACCTCACAAACTCTACCAACCTGGCTCTCCTTTCGGAAGCTCCTCTGTCTGGCCCTGGAGCTTAAGTTACATTTGGAGTTATTTTTATACATTTCTGATCATGCTTTTGAGGGGTTATTTTAACTTCATCTTCTCCAAGTCTTTGGTTGTCTCCAAAGGTGTGGTCCTATTTCTGGTTTTCGCTGTTATATCTTCGTGAGCTTATCTGTGCTACAAAGTCTGGGAGTCTTGGAGTCATATAGTTTGAAATGCAAAACAATGGCTTCATCCAGCTCTGGGAGCCAGAGGAATGACTTGAACTTCCCCAGTGCCTTTTCTTCTCTTAGAGGAAACCCTCCTATATCTGATGGCCTTCAGACTCTCATTTTCAGCTGCCTATGGCCTTGTGTTAATTCCCCTCCTATTTCTGGACACACCATCCTGAGCACGTGTGTATTCTGCCCTAATACATATACAAGAGCCCAAGTGGCTCTTCTTCCCAGTGGCTGTGCATTGGCCAGTGACTCTGGCTTAGAAGCATCCACGTGATCCTGACCTCCAGAAAACCCTGGATCTAAACCTGAGTCCACCAGAGCCTAGCTTAGAGATTCAAGAAAATTAAAAAAAACAAACAAACAGATACTATCAGGCAGTTCAGAGGGATCTTCATCCTATGACAGTGTTTTTCAGTGTTTTTTTTTTTTTTTTTTTAATTTAAAGATTTCATTTAAGTTTTATTTATTTATTTATTTTTGGCCTCTTTTATCAGTTTTCTATTCATTTATTCTCATCCATCTTTATTCTTTGGCCTGTGTGGGCCTCACATTGCAGTGGCTTCTCTCGTTGCACAGCACCGGTCCTGGGCACACGCACTCCAGAGCGCTGGCTCCTAATTGGACACACCAGTCCAGCTGCTCCACGGCACATGAGATCTTCCAGGGCCGGGAATTGAACTGGTGCCCCTTGCACTGCAAGGGGATCACCAGGGAAGCCCCTATGATAGTGTTTATGTGCAAAATCTATTTCAGTGCTTGGCTCATGGTATGTACTTAGTGCATTTTAGTTCTTTTTGTTCCTCTCATTTCTTATTTGTCCTCGTCTCCTGTCACTGTCTCCCTGGCCTTCTAGCTCGGGTTTAGATTTCTTTCACACCCAGGCACTCGTTCTAGCCCTTGTCATTCCCCGTTTCCAGGCTCTGTAGCCCACTTTGAATCCTCCTGCCCTTTTTATCCCTCAACACCCTCATGTTCTTGCTATCCCTCCTTGGTCCTGGATTCCACACACAGTCTGACTTCTCTCCTTGAATCAGAATAATCTGATTCTTGACTGTTTATTTGGGTTCCCCATCATGCAAGGTCTAACCCCAGGAAGAAATAATGAGAGGAGAGTGACTGAGACAGTGAACAAAGGTGAGAAAGGGAATAAATAAAGGAAGGACTGAGTGAGTCTGAGTGACGGGGGTTGCTCAAGAGAGACCCTGGGTTCCTTTCAGAATCTGTACTTCAAATGAGAAGCTTCTAGGTGGAGAGGTGACTTTCTGGGCACCACAGGGGCATCCAGTGCAGAGATTTTATCCACTTACTTTCCTCTTTATGAATCATGGGAAGAAAGTTGGGATGAAGACTTGGCCAATGAGTGGATGTGTAACCTTGGGATTGATGGGGGTCCCATAAAAGTTCTTTTGGTAACTGAAAAATGGGGAATTGGTTACCTCTGAGGCTCTCACTGCCTTGCGAAAAGTCCTGGGGTCAATCAGACTCAAACTCTTTAGAAGAATGAGTGTAATAAAGCCTTACCCTCGGACTGGACACACACACAGTATCATCCACTGTCATTTATTTGTAATAAGTAATCAAACAAATGCATTAAATTCAGAATCTATAAATCAAAGATCTATTTCTTTTATATATTATCTTTTTCCCTTATTCTTTCAACAAATATGTATTTTGTACCTATGGTGCGCTATGTTTGACAAGCCCCTCAGTGATTATTGTGGATTTAAAAAACTATATATAAGCAATTGGCTGCTTAGAAATTCACAGACAAATGGCCCTTTAGTACAAGCATAGAACATCACATATTAATAATATATTTTGTGAACAAATATTAGACGTGCATCCTTCAGATGATGTGGGAGGTCCCTGGATATTTTCATCCTTGGGGACCACAGCTTCGGCAACTAAACTCAAAGGGATTGTCCTGCCCTCTACTCTCTCAACTGTGAAGCACTTCTCTGGCTTCCTGTTAATCCTTGCCTGGTGAAGAATTGACCCATATTTCTGGGGTTTCCTAAAATGTTATAGATAGTTGGCCTCAAAGCCCAGATAAAAAGGTGTTCTTCCTGCTTCGTGTGGCCCAATAAAAGTCCAGTGACGAGGTTTCTGCTGTGAAACTGAAACCTGAAGCTTTCCCTGTTGCTGACTTGGGATTTTCAGAGGACAGACACAGAGTTGCCACCACGTGCATTATCCAAGCAGAGTTCTGTCCACAGAGTAGGAAACACTGACGTGTGTGCCCAGGTGAGACCTCCCCTAGGCGACTGTGCCTACTGTCACCAAATGATCATCCATATTTTCCAATTTCCTGAAGAAAGCCTTGAATCTTGCTGGGGAGCCAAGGCAGATGCCAGGAAAAGTGAGTGGGCACCACAGGGGCATCCAGTGCAGAGATTTTATCCACTTACTTTCCTCTTTATGAATCATGGGAAGAAAGTTGGGATGAAGACTTGGCCAATGAGTGGATGTGTAACCTTGGGATTGATGGGGGTCCCATAAAAGTTCTTTTGGTAACTGAAAAATGGGGAATTGGTTACCTCTGAGGCTCTCACTGCCTTGCGAAAAGTCCTGGGGTCAATCAGACTCAAACTCTTTAGAAGAATGAGTGTAATAAAGCCTTACCCTCGGACTGGACACACACACAGTATCATCCACTGTCATTTATTTGTAATAAGTAATCAAACAAATGCATTAAATTCAGAATCTATAAATCAAAGATCTATTTCTTTTATATATTATCTTTTTCCCTTATTCTTTCAACAAATATGTATTTTGTACCTATGGTGCGCTATGTTTGACAAGCCCCTCAGTGATTATTGTGGATTTAAAAAACTATATATAAGCAATTGGCTGCTTAGAAATTCACAGACAAATGGCCCTTTAGTACAAGCATAGAACATCACATATTAATAATATATTTTGTGAACAAATATTAGACGTGCATCCTTCAGATGATGTGGGAGGTCCCTGGATATTTTCATCCTTGGGGACCACAGCTTCGGCAACTAAACTCAAAGGGATTGTCCTGCCCTCTACTCTCTCAACTGTGAAGCACTTCTCTGGCTTCCTGTTAATCCTTGCCTGGTGAAGAATTGACCCATATTTCTGGGGTTTCCTAAAATGTTATAGATAGTTGGCCTCAAAGCCCAGATAAAAAGGTGTTCTTCCTGCTTCGTGTGGCCCAATAAAAGTCCAGTGACGAGGTTTCTGCTGTGAAACTGAAACCTGAAGCTTTCCCTGTTGCTGACTTGGGATTTTCAGAGGACAGACACAGAGTTGCCACCACGTGCATTATCCAAGCAGAGTTCTGTCCACAGAGTAGGAAACACTGACGTGTGTGCCCAGGTGAGACCTCCCCTAGGCGACTGTGCCTACTGTCACCAAATGATCATCCATATTTTCCAATTTCCTGAAGAAAGCCTTGAATCTTGCTGGGGAGCCAAGGCAGATGCCAGGAAAAGTGAGTGGAATAGCAGAAAGTGTTGTAGGAGCTCAGAGGAAGAGGGGCCTTACGGAGTCTGGAGAGGGTTGAGGCAAGAGTTACCTGCTAGGTGCTGTGAGCAACACTTGTCCACACTTCCTAAATGTGATCAGTGAGCCAGGGACATAGGCACAGAATCTGCATCAGCCTGGCAGGAAGGGATCTATGTGGTGCTTTTATTGATATTTCTTTCTCCTATGGCAAGAACTTTTTTTTTTTTATCATCACAGGAGTTTGTAATCTTAAAAACATTTTTTGTACATTGGTTCCACTTTTAATGCAATTATAATGGTTTTATTTGAAGGTCACCTTTGTGAACATTTTTTTTTTTTAGCCTCTTTTATTGTTTTTTTATTCATTTATTTTCATCCATATTTACTCTTTGGCCTGTGTGAGCCTCCCGTTGCAGTGGCCTCTCTCCTCGCAGGGCACTAGCTCTGGATGCATGTGCTCCAGAGCACTGGCTTGCAATTGGACACACCGGTCCAGCCACTCCGTGGCACATGGGATCTTCCTGGGCCAGGGATAGAACTGGTGCCCCTTGCACTGCAAGGCAGACTCTTTACCAACTGAACCTCCAGGGAAGCCCCTTTGTGAGCTTTTTTAGAAATTATTTTTAAAATAATTTTTACTGGCATATAGTTGCTTTACCATGTCATGTTAGTTTCTACTTTATAGCAAAATAGATTAGTTATACGTATATATTATATGTATATTCCTTCTTTTTTGAATTTCATTCCCATTTAGGTCACCGCAGAGTGCTGAGTTGCCTGAACTATAAACTAGGTTCTCATTAATTACCTATATTATGTGGTGGTGGTGGTTTAGTCGTTAAGTCCTCTCCAACTCTTTGCAACCCCATGGACTGTAACCTGCCAAGTTCCTCTGTTCATGGGATTTCCCAGGCAAGAATACTGGAGTGGTCTGCCATTTCCTTCTCTGGGGGATTTTCCTGACCCAGGGATCAAACCTGCATCTCCTGCTTTTTGGGTGAATTCTTTACCATTGAGCTACCTGGGATGCCAAAGAGTGCAACCTATTTTTCACTCTTCTTTAGTCACTTCTGTCATGTCTGACTCTGTGTGACCCCATGAACTGCAGCCCACCAAGCTCCTCTGTCCGTAGAATTCTCCAGCAAGAGTACTGGAGTGGGTTGCCATGCCCTACTCCTGGGGGATCTTCTAAACCCGAGGATGGAACCTGGGTCTTATGCATTACAAACAGATTCTTCACCACTGAGCCATCAGGGAAGTTCTGTATATAGATAGATAGATAGATATTTGTATATTTGAGACCCCCATGGACTGTAACTTTCCAGGCTTCTCTGTCCATGGAATTTTCTAGGCAAGCATGCTGGAGTGGGTTGCGATTTCCTTCTCCCAGTCTATTTTATACATACATATTTGTGTGTGTGTATACATATACACACACATACACACATATATATCTTAATCTCCCAGTTTATGTCCCTCTGAATTTAGAAACAGACTCACAAAGTTCACATGAGCTCATGAATTTCACTCATTTTTACTACATAACCAAAGCCACAAAGTAACAGATGTATTTTGAGATCACACAGAAAAAGAGATAAGAAAAAAGAAAAATTACGGGAAAAAATCAAATCCTTAGTGTTGAGTAAATTGGAGCATTGTTAAAATAGGTACTGAATGTTGCACTGAGCTTCTAGCCTTTAAAAGTTGTGCTTACTTATTTTCCACAGTGGGTTTATGGTGGTCAAAATATGACCTCTTTTGAATTTCACTAGAGTCTGTCTTTATTTCATACACACAAAGAAATTTTCAGGAGGAAATTTTGGTCCCGCATACATGAAAGAAAGATAACCCACCATATATTTTTTTTAACCACATTTTGATCATAAAGTACTTCAGAGACATGTACAATTATGAGCCCATTGGGTAGCACAGTTTTTTCCCCCTATCTTTCAGAGAAGAATAGCACATTGAAGGGTGATTAGGGCACTTGAAAACTGTAGCAGAGACATATACTTGCTCACACTCACTGGATTGAATCCTCCGTGCTTTTTAATCTCTCTCTATATTATCTTATAGAATATTCCCTTCATCCCCTTTGGTTCTGGACACATCTGACATGATTTGTCTCCTAGAACTGTGCCCATGGTTGGGAGTTACGATCCTCTTACAAGTTCTGGCTTGTGAGTTCAGTGATATATCAAGAGAACATTTCTTCTGGAGTCACGGACAAATGAAAAGCTGGAATGAACTGTTTCTGATTGATGGCTGTCACAAAAGCTCAAAGCATCCAGTTCTGCCAGTGTCCTCTTTGTGACAGTACAAGGGGCCATCATCTCCTGAAGACAGGCTATTATTATCGAGTTTAAAAGTCTTGCTGCTGCTACAGAGAACAGCATTGCTCAGGAAAGTGTGCAAGATCAGCCCAGCTTGAGTTCTCCTCATGCAAAAGAGGATGAATGAACTGACAAAGAAGAGAGAGTTATGGACTCATCTCTTCCTGCTTCAGTACCCCTTCTTTGCTTTTCTTCCCTGTAGGTCTGCTTTAGTATCCGTCTATCTGTCTGTCTGTCTATCTGTTTATCTTATCAGATTAAGGTGCAATTCACATACACCATGATATTGGTTTTAGGTGTACAACATAATGATATGGTATTTGTATATGTTGCAAGGTGATCACCACCATGTTTAGTTAACATCTGTTATCATATGTAAAGTTTTTTTCCTATGATAGGAACTTTCCTGTGGTAGAAACTTTTTGCACTCATTTCACATACTAGCAAGGTAATGCTCAAAATCCTTCAAGCTAGGCTTCAATAGTATATGAACCGAGAATTTTGAGAGGCATAAGCTGGATTTAGAAAAGGCAGAGGAGCCAGAGATCAAATTTCCAGCATCTGTTGGCTCATAGAAAAGCAAGACATTTCCAGAAAAACATCTCCTTCTGCTTCATTGACTATGCTAGGGCCTTTGACTGTGTGGATCACAAAAAACTGGAAAATTCTTACCTAGATGAAAGTAATAGACCACCTTACCTGTCTCCTGAAAAACATTTATGCGAGTCAAGAAGCAACAGTTAGAGCCTTACATGAAACACAGACTGGTTCCACATTGGGAAAGGAGTATGTCAAGGCTGTATGTTGTCACGCTGCTTATTTAACTTCTATGCAGAGTGGTGATGTGATGTGAAAGTTGCTTAGTTGTGTCTCACTCTTTGCAACCTCATGAACGAGCCATGGAATTCTCCAGGCAAGAATACCGGAGTGGGTAGCCATTCCCTTCTCCAGGGGATCTTCCCAACCCAGGGATCGAACCCAGGACACTTTTTTTGCAAGCAGATTCTTTCCTGTCTGAGCTACCTGGGAGACCCATCCTGTGAAATGCCAGACTGAATGAAGCACAAGCTGGAATCAAGATTGCCAAGAGAAGTATCAGTAACCTCAGGTAGGCAGATAACACCACCCTTATGGCAGAATATAGAGAGGAACTAAAGAGCCCTTTGATGAGGGTGAAAGAGGAGAGTGAAAAAGCTGGCTTAAAGCTCAACATTCAAAAAAATAAAATCATGGCATCCAGTCCCATTACCTCACGGGAAATAGATAGGGAAAAAGTGGAAGCAGGGACAGATTTTATATTCTTGGGCTCCAAAATCACTGCAGACAGTGACTATAGCCAGGAAATTATAAGATACTTGCTTCTTGGAAGAAAAGTTATGACAAATCTAGACAGCTTGTTAAAAAGTGAGACATGGCTTTGCTGACAAAAATCCATGTAGTCAA
The DNA here is from genome assembly GCA_022376925.1 of Tragulus kanchil. Lineage (NCBI taxonomy): Eukaryota > Metazoa > Chordata > Mammalia > Artiodactyla > Tragulidae > Tragulus > Tragulus kanchil. The sequence goes on along the minus strand of JAIOJX010000005.1, from coordinate 97,813,368 downwards.
AGCTATGGTTTTTCCAGTAGTCTTTATGGATGTGAGAATTGGACCATGAAGAAGGCTTAGCGTTGAGGAATTGACGCTTTTGAATTGTGGTGTTGGAGAAGACTCCTGAGAGTCCCTTGGACAGCATGGAGATCAAATCAGTCAATCCTGAAGGAAATCAACCCTGAATATTCATTGGAAGGACTGATGCTGAAACTCCAATACTTTGGCCACCTGAAGTGAAGAGCTGACTCATTGGAAAAATCCCTGATGCTGGGAAATACTGAGGGCAGGAGGAGAAGGAGGTAACAAAGGATGAAAGGGTTGGATGGCACCAGACTGGATGGACATGAGTTTGAGCAAACCTGGGGAGAAAGTGAAGGACAGGGAAGCCTGGCTTGCTGCAGTCCTTGGGGGCGCAAAGAGTTGGACATGACTTAGTGACTGAACAATAGCAACAGGAACTTTTAAGTTTTTCTTTCTTAGAAACCTTCACATACATGATACATTAGTATTATATTAATCACCATGCTGCTCATCAGGTGCCCAGGACTTAATTTATTTTATGATTAAATAAAGGAGGTTTGTACCTTTTGACTTCCTTCCTCCATTTTGCTTTCCTTCCTCCTCCCTAGCAACCACCAGTTTGTTCTCTATGTGTCTGTTGGTTTTGTTTTTGTTTTAGATTTTCATTATAAGTGAGATCATACAGTATTTATCTTTGTCTGACTTACTTCACTAAGCTTAATACCCTCATGATCCATTTGTATTATTGCACATGGCAAGATTTCATTCTTTTTTATGGCTAACTGATATTCCATTATGTGTGTCTGTATTTGATTCATTCAGATAAACACTCAGAAATGGAATTTTTGGATTATATGGTAGTTCTGTTTTAATTTTTGAGGATCCTCTGTACTGTTTTCTATAGTGGTTGCATCAGTTTATATTCCCACCAACATCGCACAAGAATTTTCTTTTCTCTATATCCTCACTAACACTTCTTTCTTTCTTTTTTTTTTTTTTGAGAAAAACCATTCTAATGGCATAATGTGATAGTTCAGTGTGCCGTTGTTTTTTGCATTATAAATATCTTCCTTTTTTATTTAGCTGACTGTTGTTTTGATCCATCATTGATTTGAGTTCATCTTGAAATATTTGTTGGGTGCCTACTGTGTATCAGGGGCCATTCTGTATGCTAGAACTCCAGTACTAGCAAGAACAGGTACAGAACTGAAACAAGCTGAGTTTGTTCCTGAGTTTCTTTTTTTAAAAATTATTTTATTAAAGCATAGTTGATTTACAATGTTGTGTTAATTTCTGCTGTCAGCAAAGTGGCTCAGTTATACACATATAGATAGATAGATAGATAGATAGATATGTTCTTTTTCATATTCTTTTCCATTATGATTTATCACAGGATATTGAATATATTTCCCTGTTCTCTACAGTAGGACTTTGTTGTTTATCCATCCAGTGTGTAATAATTTGCATCTGCTCATCCCCATCTCCCAGTCCATCCCTCCTCTCCCCCTTGGCATGAGTTTCTTATGTCTCTGGTTGGTTAGATGGGAAATAAGGAGAGAGCAAATGTTCTACTACAGAGTGGACATGTGCAGAGTACTGGTATGGGAGAAGACGCTGTGGAGGTAGGGGTCGATGGCTGATAATTATGATGGTCTAAGGTTTCATGGAGGAGATACTATTTACAGTCACACAACTTTCAAACTGAAAAGGAACTTTTGGTCTAACTCCATGATTTGTAGTGATCTGAAAATGAAAGGACCTCGGGCTTCCCTGGTGGTCCAGTGGGTAAGGACACCGCCTTGCAGTGCAAGGGGTGCCAGTTTGATCCCTGGTCTGGGAAGATCCCACGTGCCGCGGAGTGGCTGGACCAATGTGTCCAATTACTGAGCCGGAGCTCTGGAGCGCATACGCCCAGAACTGGTGCTCTGTGACAACAGAGGCCACTGTGATGGGAGGCCCACACAGGCCAAAGAACAAAGATGGATGAAAATAGATAAATGAAAGACCAATAGAAGTGGCCTGCCTGCCCCCCTCCCTCCCCAACCCTCCCCCTCCCTCCCCAACCGTCCCCCTCCCAAAAAAATGAAAGGACCTTAAGTATGTTGGCTACCACTTATTTGGCTCAGGATTGCCATCATTTGGTTCCCAGAGCAATTCATTTAGTCCATAAAGCCATTGATTGCTGTTGTACAGATCAAGAAACTGAGTTGCAGGCAGTGAAATTACTCTAGGTCAGTTCATGAGTAAGAGATGTTGGTGGCTCTTTCCTTCCCTCCTTCCCCTTTCCTTCCAGTAGTCAGGGAAAATTGTGAAAGACTAAATTTGACCAGTAATAAAAGGAACCTGGGTGCCCTGTTCTCCCTCACTCCCTTATTTGCGTTATCTCTGTTTTTTGTTTGGCTTTGAGCTATTTTACAACTCTTTAAATTGTAGAAAGCTGGTGGTAATGGCTCCCGAATCTTGGATTCTTTTTTTTTTTTTTTTTTAACATTTATTTTATTTATTTATCTTTTTGGGGGGTGGGGTGGGGAGGGAGGGGGACAGACGGGCCACTTCTATTGGTCTTTCATTTCTCTATTTTCATCCATCTTTGTTCTTTGGCTCCTGTGGGCCTCCCATCGCGGTGGCGTCTGTCGTTGCAGAGCACCGGCTCTGGGCGCATGCACTCCAGAACTCCGGCTCGGTAATTGGACACATCAGTCCAGCCGCTCCGCAGCACGTGGGGATCTTCCCAGGCCAGGGATCGAACCGGAGCCCCTTGCACTGCAAGGCAGTGTCCTTACCCACTGGACCACCAGGGAAGCCCGATCTTGGATTCTTGATCAGAGAGGATGCAGGTGGTATCTGGTGGTGTGCAGGTGTGGATACTGAGCAGTTCTGCACTCAGCCAGCAAATTCATCTCAGATTTCCTTATGGATGCATATATTCATATCTTTGGATTTTCCTTTGAATGTATGGTAACATCATACTGGTTCTTTTATTTAATTATGAATTCAATAAAACCTTAAACACATGTTCATTTCATGTCTGAGTGATGCATTTACCGGGAGAAAATATCTTTAATGTCACTCATATACCCTTTAAGGATGGATAGGCTTTTGCTTAATTGGTCTGGGGAGGTGAGCAGACAGGATCCCAGGGGAGAAGGGATGTGAGTAGAGGCTGTGGGTTGGTACTCTCTGTTTTCTCATCCCCGATACTTGTTTTCCCTCCACTTGTCTCTGCCTTGCTTTGTGTCAAGGAGGCTCTTGTTTCTGCTGGGCGCTGGGAACTGTCTCCTCCCCTCATTTTCTCAGATGGAGACTGGGTACCAGCTTCCCACTGCAGCTGTTCAATAGGTGTCTCTCCCTCTCTGTTGGGCTCCGGCACCCTCCACACCCACTCCTTGATCTCTTTCTTCAATACCTTTCAAAGAAATCCTTTGAAATTGCTGTCTCTTTTCTTGGCTGGATTCTGATGGAAACAGCCAACAACACGGCGCCAAGTTTGGGAAAGGGATGATGTGAGAGTGTGGGCTGGGCTAATCTCTGAAGGGTGGGAACCTTGAGGCCAGCAGAGACAGGGATTTATACTGAATTTACAAGGTAAGAAGGGCCCTTGAAGTTATTATTTTTTCCCTCCTCTCTTGGGAGGGAAATGGGTCAGAGCTGTCTGTTAGGAAGATTAATGTGGCAGCAATTTATAAGATAAATTGGGATATAGAGATCAGAGAGACCGGAGCTGAGAAGCCTATTAGGGACAGTCACCATGGACTTGCTGCATGATAATTCAGCCTGAATTTGTGAGGTGGTTGTGGGAATGAAAAAGAGGGGAGGTTTGAGAGATGTCATGGAGGAAGGGTGTACAGGACTGACTGGTAGCTAATTCATTGTGAGGAGGAGGAAAAGATAGGGATGAGCTTAGGAAACTCAAGTGTGGCCCAAGGGATCGAACTGAGCCCTTGCACTGCACTCTTACCCACTGGACCACCAGGGAAGCCCGATCTTGGATTCTTGATCAGAGAGGATGCAGGTGGTATCTGGTGGTGTGCAGGTGTGGATACTGAGCAGTTCTGCACTCAGCCAGCAAATTCATCTCAGATTCCCTTATGGATGCATATATTCATATCTTTGGATTTTCCTTTGAATGTATGGTAACATCATACTGGTTCTTTTATTTAATTATGAATTCAATAAAACCTTAAACACATGTTCATTTCATGTCTGAGTGATGCATTTACCGGGAGAAAATATCTTTAATGTCACTCATATACCCTTTAAGGATGGATAGGCTTTTGCTTAATTGGTCTGGGGAGGTGAGCAGACAGGATCCCAGGGGAGAAGGGATGTGAGTAGAGGCTGTGGGTTGGTACTCTCTGTTTTCTCATCCCCGATACTTGTTTTCCCTCCACTTGTCTCTGCCTTGCTTTGTGTCAAGGAGGCTCTTGTTTCTGCTGGGCGCTAGGAACTGTCTCCTCCCCTCATTTTCTCAGATGGAGACTGGGTACCAGCTTCCCACTGCAGCTGTTCAATAGGTGTCTCTCCCTCTCTGTTGGGCTCCGGCACCCTCCACACCCACTCCTTGATCTCTTTCTTCAATACCTTTCAAAGAAATCCTTTGAAATTGCTGTCTCTTTTCTTGGCTGGATTCTGATGGAAACAGCCAACAACACGGCGCCAAGTTTGGGAAAGGGATGATGTGAGAGTGTGGGCTGGGCTAATCTCTGAAGGGTGGGAACCTTGAGGCCAGCAGAGACAGGGATTTATACTGAATTTACAAGGTAAGAAGGGCCCTTGAAGTTATTATTTTTTCCCTCCTCTCTTGGGAGGGAAATGGGTCAGAGCTGTCTGTTAGGAAGATTAATGTGGCAGCAATTTATAAGATAAATTGGGATATAGAGAGATCAGAGAGACCGGAGCTGAGAAGCCTATTAGGGACAGTCACCATGGACTTGCTGCATGATAATTCAGCCTGAATTTGTGAGGTGGTTGTGGGAATGAAAAAGAGGGGAGGTTTGAGAGATGTCATGGAGGAAGGGTGTACAGGACTGACTGGTAGCTAATTCATTGTGAGGAGGAGGAAAAGATAGGGATGAGCTTAGGAAACTCAAGTGTGGCCCAAGTGAACATTTTAGGGGAAGGCAGTAGGATGAGTTTGGGTTTCCTTGATTTTGAAGTATGTTATGGACAGACTTGCATACTCCTCTAAATGATGCAATAGGAGGCTTAACCCTGAGGACCTCAGAATGTGGTCTTACATGGAGACAGGGCCTTTGCAGAAAGTAGTGAAAGTAAAATGAGTTCATAAAGGTCGGCTTGGGGCTTCCCAGGTGGCACAATGGTAAAGAATTCGCCTGCCAATGAAGAAGATGCAAAATATGTGGGTTCAGTCCCTAGGTCAGGAAGGTCCCCTAGAATAGGAAATGGTAACCCACTGCAGTGTTCTTGCTTTGAAAGCCTCGAGACAGAGGAGCCTGACAGGCTACATTTCCACGGGGTCATAAAGAGTTGAACATGGCAGAACACGCACAGCTGCGAGGTGGGCTCTAATGCAATATGACCTGGTGTCTTAAAAATAAGGAGGGGCTTCCCTGTTGGTCCAGTGGGTAAAGAGTCCACCTTGCAGTGCAAGGGGTGCCGGTTCGATCCCTTGCCTGGGAAGATCCCGCGTGCCACAGAGCGGCTGGACTGGTGTGCCCGATTATGTGCCAGAGCTCTGGAGCACATGTGCCTAGAGCCGGTGCTCTGCAACGAGGGAGGCCACTGCAATGGGAGGCCCAAGAACAGGCCAAGGAACAAAGATGGATGAAAATAAATAAATGAAAGACCAATAAAAGTGGCCAAAAAAGAAAAAAAAAAAGGAGGGGGGAATTTGGACTCAAACATGCGCAGAGGGACGCGGATGTGAAGATACACAGTGAGCAAACCATGTGAAGACACATGTACTGGGTTGATGCGTCTCTGAGCCAGGGGATGCCGAGGGCTTCCAGAAACCAGAGGAGAGGCTTGGAACAGGTGCTCCCTCACAGCTTGGAAGGACCCAGCCCTGCTGGCACCCAGAACTGGGAGACGATGCATTTCTGTTAAGCCGTCCAGTTGTGGTGCTTTATGACAGCAGTCATGGGAAAATAGGACAGGGGCAAAGCTGGGAATGTGGATATCATGTTTGGAAGAGAGGGTGGACCTAGAGAGACCTAAGATTTGAACACCATTGTTGTGATAGCAAAGCCATGGAAATGGATAAGATCTCAGACAAGGAGCATGTTAGATGTCACAGGAGACCTCTTCACCTCACTGGTTGGTGAGGATGAGGGGGAGAGGTGGTAGCTTGATGGAAGCAAGGTTGACAGAGAGTTACTGATCATTTCCCCCTTTTTTTTTTTTTTTTTTTTTTATTATGGGAGAGAGTATAATCTCTTGATGGTATTGATGGAGCAAGGACCTACCTAGTTACACATCAGGCTAGAGACCACCCCACCTGCACCAGCTGCCATAATTGAGCACACAAATATCTGGGTGCATACTCTCTTTTACCAGAGAATTACTTATTGCCTTGCCTCATTTGAGAACACATGCTATCTTTATTTGGTTTTAGGTTAGCTTTGCAGCTTTCATTTTCTGCCGGGGGCCTTGAGGTAAGCAATTAAAGTTACAGCTTCGTTGGTTCTAAGCTGGGCGTGTTTTGTTTGGCTGTTGCACAGTGCTGGTGATTAAATAATCCAGCCTAGCATATCTCATTAGGCCGAGTGGGAGAAGTTTATCTCGCTAGTGGCTTTATTTATTTTTTTCCATAGCTACTGACTCAAAAAGATTTCAGGATTTCTATACATATTTACAAATAATTTTTACCAAATGAAATATGTTAGAACAGTTTTCTGACAGCTCTGATCAGGGGAACATGTCAAGATATCTTAGGAAACAAAATGATTCTATGGGTAACAGCTGCCTTTGGCTCTCCAACTGTGATACATAGGCTAGCTGGCTAAGTCAGTTTCAGTAATTTTTCAGAAAGTTAAGGAATTTACATTTTTCTAAGATATTTTAATTCCCATAAAGCTTACTTGTTAATTTAATTGGCAGTGTACCACACATATAATTTATAGCTTGTAAAGCTCTGTTTTCAAAAAACATTTGAGCAGTACATGTATATGGTATTTAAGTGTGCAAATCCCAGTTGACTTCATGCTTAACATCAGTGATACAAAGATAAAAGCTTTCAACAGATGTCTGAACTTAACAACAAAGACTTCTCACAATCTACTCAGGGCCTCAATCATTGCTCACAGCAGTGTCTGTAAAGAAAACTCCTTTTGAGATGATGCATATTATAGGATCTTCTCAAGTAGCTAAAACCACATGCTTACCTTGTATTAGGCACATGATTAGGATAAAAGTACATCACCTTTTGCCCCCATCAAGTTAGATACAGCACATCTTACCTTTTCTAGTGTATATAAGTATAGAATGTATATGTCTGTGCCAAATATTAAATTTATATAACCTGTAGCCTTTAAAGAACTTTCTTCAACCAGTAATGCACTAGGTGAAGTGTTCAGTCATGTTACTTGCTTTTTGGTTTTTGCCCAGCTATGCCCATGGCTGCCAGGATTTGCTGGGTATGAGAGCTCCTCATGGTTTAAAGGTCAAGGGGTCTACCTTTCTCCTCTTTTAGGTGAGGCTTCCCTTGTGGCTCAGTGGTAAAGAACCTGCCTGCAGTGTAGAAGACTTAAGAGATGAGGGTTTGATCCCTGGGTTGGGAAGGTCCCCTGCAGAAGAAAGTGACAACCCACTCCAATATTCTTGCCTGGAAAATTCCATGAACAGGGGAACCTGGTAGGCTATAGTCTCTGGCATCATAAATGTTAAAATGGGTCCTCACTCAGACTTACACAGTCACATCTATCCAGTTCTGCCCCCTTTATTAGGGAATGAAATTACTCTTGTGCAAATATGAAAGAAGATTTCGGAAGTTAATGGAGGGAGAAGAGGAGCTGGACCATATAATCTAGAGACTTCTTCCTCTCTACCGCTGAGATTCTGCTATCTTTTTGCCTGGTTGTACAGCTTATGGATACTGGTCCAGAGAAAGGGAGATGAGGGTGGTAATACTCAAGTACAAATTAGAAGATGGGGAGACAGCTTCTCAACATTTTTCAGTACAGAATGATAAAGAAACAACCATACCTACTGTTAGTAGAACATCTAGTTTTGGTTTTGCCAAAGACATTTTCCACAGAACAACATTTTGAGGATTTCATATTGATTGGCAGAACAAAAAATCAGGCCTCAGTTCTCACAAGTGAAAATATTGCTCTGGAAAGGTCCCTAGCAAAGCCATGAATGTCAGTAGCAAATGGTACCAACGATTCTGTACAGGACACCAGTTTCATGCAGGTACACAGTAGGAATAGAGCAGGGCCTTCCCTTCTCCATTTCTCTCTACATGGGAGCAGACTGAAGCCCAGAATTTTGGGCTTCAGAGGAGGTGGTGTATATGTGGACAACCCAGATAATTGAGGACAGTCTAAGGATACAGGAAAGGATTTTAAGATCTTAACATTCGTGATGGTTTATGCTGTGGCCCTCTACTATGAATAATGAAGCAAACTAAAGTCTGACCAAAAGAGCCTGCTAAGTAAATCAAAGAGAAGGATTTGCAGATCTTTGTGCAAAAGAGAAAATGAATAATGGTAGCCCTCTTTCGCTTGCTCAGATCATCAGGAGTCAAGAACTCTGCTTAATTTAGCAGGATGACTTCCAAGGAAGGCCCCAATATTGTGGATAAATGGAGTCTAGTTTTAAGGTTAGATAAATTCAGCCAGTTTTTATGGGCAGGGTAAAATGATTGCTTAAGTCCTTTTGGTAAGATTCTTCTGTGTCATGAACTGAAATACTGAGAGCATAACAGTTTTTCATGTGGGTGAGGAGGAGAGAAGAGAAGCTCCTGCATATTATAGGAGATGGAGGCTATATTTTTTGAGGTGGGTGATGAATTAAAAAGTTTTCAGGGTTTCATTTTTATTTAACTGTACAATTGGCTTTTTTTTTTCCTCCAGTTAATTATGAAAGCTATAAATATTGGACTGGCCATATGTTAGACTGATGTTTTCATTGAATAGTGGTATTATGAATGTATAGGATGGGCCATGGTTATCTATGTATGCATATTCCTGCATTCGCCAAGGATGGATTAATATTTACTACCTCCTGTGTGCCAGGCATTTGTGTGGGGCTGTGAGCTTATCTTAAAACTTTCTTCTTTTGTGACTTTTTTTTTATCACAAGCTGCCAGTAGCACTTTACTTTTTCTTTTCAGCATCCTGTTCTGCAGCTTCCTTGGCCCTTTTTGTCAAGAAGCCAAAGAACCAGGCATGGGCATGGGCCATGTGGCGACTGGCAAATGCCTTCTTTTGTACTTTAAAATAGTTTCCATAGAGTCACTAATAAGTCTCCTAAACTGGAAGGAACTGAGGCTAGAACAAAATGTGGACAACCCAGATAGGAATAGAGCAGGGCCTTCCCTTCTCCATTTCTCTCTACATGGGAGCAGACTGAAGCCCAGAATTTTGGGCTTCAGAGGAGGTGGTGTATATGTGGACAACCCAGATAATTGAGGACAGTCTAAGGATACAGGAAAGGATTTTAAGATCTTAACATTCGTGATGGTTTATGCTGTGGCCCTCTACTATGAATAATGAAGCAAACTAAAGTCTGACCAAAAGAGCCTGCTAAGTAAATCAAAGAGAAGGATTTGCAGATCTTTGTGCAAAAGAGAAAATGAATAATGGTAGCCCTCTTTCGCTTGCTCAGATCATCAGGAGTCAAGAACTCTGCTTAATTTAGCAGGATGACTTCCAAGGAAGGCCCCAATATTGTGGATAAATGGAGTCTAGTTTTAAGGTTAGATAAATTCAGCCAGTTTTTATGGGCAGGGTAAAATGATTGCTTAAGTCCTTTTGGTAAGATTCTTCTGTGTCATGAACTGAAATACTGAGAGCATAACAGTTTTTCATGTGGGTGAGGAGGAGAGAAGAGAAGCTCCTGCATATTATAGGAGATGGAGGCTATATTTTTTGAGGTGGGTGATAAATTTAAAAAAGTTTTCAGGGTTTCATTTTTATTTAACTGTACAATTGGCTTTTTTTTTTCCTCCAGTTAATTATGAAAGCTATAAATATTGGACTGGCCATATGTTAGACTGATGTTTTCATTGAATAGTGGTATTATGAATGTATAGGATGGGCCATGGTTATCTATGTATGCATATTCCTGCATTCGCCAAGGATGGATTAATATTTACTACCTCCTGTGTGCCAGGCATTTGTGTGGGGCTGTGAGCTTATCTTAAAACTTTCTTCTTTTGTGACTTTTTTTTTATCACAAGCTGCCAGTAGCACTTTACTTTTTCTTTTCAGCATCCTGTTCTGCAGCTTCCTTGGCCCTTTTTGTCAAGAAGCCAAAGAACCAGGCATGGGCATGGGCCATGTGGCGACTGGCAAATGCCTTCTTTTGTACTTTAAAATAGTTTCCATAGAGTCACTAATAAGTCTCCTAAACTGGAAGGAACTGAGGCTAGAACACAATGGCCAGCCTAAGACTTCTGTCTTGTTCTCTGTCAAGTAAGCTGTGTGTTGTCTGTCATCATCTGGTTCACATTTTGCATTTTATTCAAGGGGAGGTTGAGGATGATCAAATGTTGGCTACAAACTCATACTGCATCCAGATAAATAGAAGTTATATGCCCATTTATATATTATTATTACCATAATGATGTTTTTAGCATTTCTAAATATATATTATATGTAATTATTCTATGTGACAGGGATCCTCAGGTTTCACTAGTGTTAAAGAACCCACCTGCCAATGAAAGAGAATCAGAGATATAGGTTCAGTCACTGGGTTGGGAAGATCCCCTGGAGGAGGGCATGGCAACCCACTCCAGTGTTCTTGCCTGGAGAATCTCCATGGACAGAGGAGTCTTGTGAGCTACAAGCCATGGGTTTGCAAAAAATTGGACATGACTGTAGTGGCTTAACATTCAAGCATGCCCATTCTATGTGACTCCATGGACATAATAAGATACATAACATGTACTTCTTCCCTGCTAGCAACTCTTCCTAAGACTTACTTTATTTGCCTCTCTTAGATTCATTTTTTTTCCTGTTAAAGTTTCAAGTACGTTAAAAAAAAACTTTTAAAATCAAAGTGTAATATGTAACATTCACATACAGTAAGGAATGTGTATCTGAAATGCACAGTGTGGTGAACTTTGGCAGTGTGAACACATGTGTATTACCACCACTCAGATCAGACCTAGACATCTCCCTTAGACTCCCACCCAGTAAGAGGCACCTGCCTCTCTGAAAATACCAGTGTTCTGACTTCCAGCAAAATGGATTTGTTCTGACTTTTTTTACAGTTTATGTAAGTGGAATAATACTAATAGGTGCTCTTTTGTGATTGATTTCTTTGGTTTAACATTGCGTCTGTGAGACACATCTGATGGTGGCTTATAGTCATTGCTCAATGCTGGGAAAGTAGGGAATCAAGAGATACCTGGAGTAACAGGCAGTTTGGCCTTGGAGTACAAAATGAAGCAGGGCAAAGGCTGAGCACCGAAAAATTGATGCGTTCAAACTATGGTGCTGGAGAAGACTCTTGAGAGTCTCTTGGACTACAAGATCAAACCAGTCAATCCTAAAGGAAATCAACTCTGAATATTTGTTGGGAGGACTGACACTGAAGCTGAAGCTGAAGTGCCAGTACTTTGGCCACCTAATGTGAAGAGGCAATTCGCTGGAAAAGCCCCTGATGCTGGGGAAGATAGAAGGCAGAAGGATAAGAGGGTGACAGAGGACGAGATGGTTGGATGCCATCACTGACTCAATGAACATGAGTTTGAGCAAACTCCGGGAGATGGTGAAGGACAAGGAAGGCTAGTGTGCTGCAGTCCATGGGGTTGCAAAGAGTCAGACACGACTGAGCAACTGAACTGAACTGAAAGGCTAACAGAGTTTTGCCAAGAGAACGCACTGGTCATCACAAACACCCTCTTCTAACAACGCAAGAGACAATGCTGCACATGGACATCACCAGATGGTCAATACTGAAGTCAGATTGATTATATTCTTTGTAGCCAAAGATGGAGAAGCTCTAGCTGACTGGGTCAGATCATCAGCTCCTTATTGCAAAATTCAGACTTAAGTTGACGAAAGTAAGGAAAACCACTAGGCAATTCAGGTGTGACCTAAGTCAGATCACTTATGATTATACAGTGGAGGTGATAAACAGGTTCAAGGGATTAGATGTGGTACACGGAGTGCCTGAGAACTATGGACAGAGGGTAGTAACATTGTATAGGAGGCAGTGATGAAACCATCCCAAAGAACAGAAATACAAGAAAGAAAAGTGGATGTCTGAGGAGGCTTTACAAATAGAGGAAAGAAGAGAAGCAGAGAGCAAGAGAGAAAGGGAAATATATTCCCAACTGAATGCAGAGTTCCAGAGAAAACAATGAGAGACAAGAAGGCCCTCTTAAATGAACAAAGCAAAGAAGCAGAGAAAAACAATAGAGCAGGGAAAGCTAGAGATCTTGTCAAGAAAATTGGAGAGATCAAGGGAACATTTCACGCAAGGATGGGCACAATAAAGGATGGAAATGGTAAGGACCTAACAGAAGCAGATGAGTTTCAGAAGTGGCAAGAATACACAGAAGAACTTTGCAAAAAAGGTCTTAATGACCTCTTTAGCTACAATGGTTTGGTCACCTACCTACACAGACATCCTGGCCTGTAAAGTCAAGTGGGCCTTAGGAAGCATTACTATCAACATAACTAGTAGAGGTGATGGAATCCCAGCTGAGCTATTTCAAATCCTAAAAGATGATGCTGTTAAAGTGTTGCACTCAGTTCAGTTCAGGCACTCAGTCATGTCTGACTCTTTGTGGCCCTATGAACTGCAGCACACCGGGCTTCCCTATCTTTCACCATCTCCCACAGCCTACTCAAACTCATGACCATTGACTCAGTGATGCCATCTAACTCCTGCTCCTTTTGCCTTCTATTTTTCCCAACATCAGACTCTTTTCCAATGAGTCGTCTCTTTGCATCAGGTGGCTAAAGTATTGGAGCTTCAGCTTCAGCATCATCTCATTATGCCAGCAAATCTGGAATCTGAGTAGCAGTGGCCACACAACTGGAAAAGGTCAGTTTTCATTCTAATCCTAAAGAAGGGCAATGCTAAAGAATGTTCAAACTACTGCACAAATATAGTAAGGCAATGCTCAAAATTCTTCAAGCTAGGCTTCAGCAGTACGTGAACCAATAACTTCCAGATATACAAGAAGAGGCAGAGGAACCAGATATCAAGTTGCCAGCATCCTTTGGATCATAGAAAAAGCAAGAGAATTCCAGGAAAACATCTACTTTGGCATCATTGACTATGCTAAAGTGTTTGACTGTGTAGATCACAACCAACTGGACAATTCTTAAACAGATGGGAATATCAGACCACCTTACCTGTCTCCTGAGAAACCTGCATGCGGGTCAAGAAGCAACAGTTAGAACCCTACATGGAACACTTGTTCAGTATTGGGAAAGGAGTGCATCAAGGCTGTATACTGTCACCCTGTTTAACTTCTATGCAGAGTACATCATGTGAAATCCTGGGCTGGATGAATCAGAAGCTGGAATCAGGATTACTGGGAGAAATAACAACTTCAGATATCCAAATGATCGCACTCTAATGGCAGAAAGCAAAGAAGATCTAAAGAGTCTCCTGATGAGGGTGAAAGAGGAGAGTGAAAAACATGGCTTGAAGCTCAACATTCAAAAAACTAAGATCATGGCATCTAATTCCATCGCTTCATGGCAAAGAGAAGGAGAAAAAGTGGAAGCAGGGACAGACTTTATTTTCTTGGTCTCCAAAATCACTGTGGATGGTGACTGCCGCCAGGAAATTAAAAGATGCTTGCTCCTTGGAAGGAAAGCAATGACAGACCTAGACAGTATATTAAAACGCAGAGACATCACTTTGCTGACAAATATCTGTATAGTCACAGCTATGGTTTTTCCAGTAGTCATAGATGGATGTAAGAGTTGGATCATAGATAAAGCTGAGTGCCAAAGAATTGATGCTTTTGAATTATGGTGCTGGAGAAGACTCTTGAGGGTCCCTTGGACTGCAAGGAGACGAAACCAGTCAATACTGAAGGAAATCAACTCTGAATATTCATTGAAAGGACTAATGCTGAAGCTGAATCCTGAAGCTCCAATACTTTGACCACCTGATAGCCGACTCATTGGAAAAGACCCTGATGCTGAGAAAGATTGAAGGCAAAAGAAGGGAGTGGCAGGGTATGAGATGGCATTACTGACTAAATGGACATGAATTGAAACAAACTTTGGGAGATAGTAAAGGACAGGGAATCATAGATCACAACCAACTGGAGCAATTCTTAAACAAAAAAATGGCGATCCTTTGGATCATAGAAAAAGCAAGAGAATTCCAGGAAAACATCTACTTTGGCATCATTGACTATGCTAAAGTGTTTGACTGTGTAGATCACAACCAACTGGACAATTCTTAAACAGATGGGAATATCAGACCACCTTACCTGTCTCCTGAGAAACCTGCATGCGGGTCAAGAAGCAACAGTTAGAACCCTACATGGAACACTTGTTCAGTATTGGGAAAGGAGTGCATCAAGGCTGTATACTGTCACCCTGTTTAACTTCTATGCAGAGTACATCATGTGAAATCCTGGGCTGGATGAATCAGAAGCTGGAATCAGGATTACTGGGAGAAATAACAACTTCAGATATCCAAATGATCGCACTCTAATGGCAGAAAGCAAAGAAGATCTAAAGAGTCTCCTGATGAGGGTGAAAGAGGAGAGTGAAAAACATGGCTTGAAGCTCAACATTCAAAAAACTAAGATCATGGCATCTAATTCCATCGCTTCATGGCAAAGAGAAGGAGAAAAAGTGGAAGCAGGGACAGACTTTATTTTCTTGGTCTCCAAAATCACTGTGGATGGTGACTGCCGCCAGGAAATTAAAAGATGCTTGCTCCTTGGAAGGAAAGCAATGACAGACCTAGACAGTATATTAAAACGCAGAGACATCACTTTGCTGACAAATATCTGTATAGTCACAGCTATGGTTTTTCCAGTAGTCATAGATGGATGTAAGAGTTGGATCATAGATAAAGCTGAGTGCCAAAGAATTGATGCTTTTGAATTATGGTGCTGGAGAAGACTCTTGAGGGTCCCTTGGACTGCAAGGAGACGAAACCAGTCAATACTGAAGGAAATCAACTCTGAATATTCATTGAAAGGACTAATGCTGAAGCTGAATCCTGAAGCTCCAATACTTTGACCACCTGATAGCCGACTCATTGGAAAAGACCCTGATGCTGAGAAAGATTGAAGGCAAAAGAAGGGAGTGGCAGGGTATGAGATGGCATTACTGACTAAATGGACATGAATTGAAACAAACTTTGGGAGATAGTAAAGGACAGGGAAGCCTGGCGTGCTGCAATCTATGGCATCACAAATAGACATGACTTAGTGACAGTGCCACAGTTTGTGGATAGGCATTCAGTTGTTTTCAGTTTTCACTATTAGAAATAAAGCTGGTATTTTGTATTCTTGTTATTATTATTATTATTTATTTATTTGGCTGCACTGGGTCTTAGCTGCAGCATGTGGGATCCAGTTCCTTGACCAGGGATTGACCCTGGGCCCCCTGCATTGGGAACACAGAGTCTTAATGACTGGACCACCGGGGAAGTCCCTGATATTCTTAAATATTAAAGATTTAAATGAATTTGTTAAACATAGGCAATGTGTACATTTCTGTCTGACGTGTACCTGTGAGTGGAATTGCTGACTGGATTATACATACGCTCAAGTTTTTTAAAACCATTTTTTAAAATTGAAGTAGAGTTAATTTGTAGTGTTGTGTTAGTTAATCCAATATTTAAATGGATTCTTACTCACGCAAATCCATTTTTACTCCAAATGTAAGTGGTTTTCCTGACTGTTTTCTGGCTTTTGATGTATAAAATGAACCTTTTGTTAGTGTTAAAAGAATCTCCTTGTACTGTGATCTTTTATTGACATTTTATTCTAACCTGCGCCTAGGCGAGCTAGTTGAGGAAAAAAATACATACAATGGAGACCAAATCTCTTGTACCTGACCTCTTAAAGTCTAGTGTGATTTTAGGCACTCTAGGAGAACTATCTTTTTCTGAAAAGAGGTTATTAAAGTAAGAGAAATTTAATGATGGATGAGGGAAAATGGCTCTTTAGGAATTTATGATCTTGCGCTGTGATTGTTATTTTACATGGAGTGTTGGTTAAGGCATTCTAGGTTCTAGAAAAATCCATGTAATAAATTGCAGCCTGCCCCAGTTTTGCATCTTTTCCTGATAATCTGGTTGTACTTCGTGTTGATAAAGAGAAGGCAGGAGGAAGAATAAAGAGAACCACTCAAATGTATAACAGTGGAATTTAAATACAGTGATTTTGACAAGGCAATTTAAAAATGTATATTAATATATAAATTTACTTTTTAATAATTTATTTACATAAGTTTTTTTTGACATGGACCATTTTAAAGTGTATTGATTTATTACAGTACTGTTGTTGTTTACTAGCTCAGTTGTATCTGACTCTTTGCAACCACTTGGTTTGTGGCCTGCCAAGCTCCTCTGTCCATGGAATTATAGACGAGAATACTGGAGCTGGTTGCCATACCCTCCTCAAGGGGATCTTCCTCACCTAGGCTTTGAACTCGTGTTTCTTGAACCTCCTGCATTGGCAGGTAGGTTCTTTACCACTACCCAGGAACCCCATTACAATATTGCTTCTTTTTAATTTATTTTGGGTGTAAGGCATGTTAGCTCCCTGACCAGGGATCAAACCTGCACCCTCTGCATTGATAGGTAATATCTTAGCCACTGGACCACCAGGAGGGAAATCCCTGGGGATTTAATAATTTAAAAAGTTATTTGCATCTAGTGTATGTCATACATTTTTAATAAGAACAACTTTGACATTTATAGCTTTCATGATGGGTACAGAGCGCACTTTTGTACTGGACTTAATGTCTATCATCCAAATGGCTAAAAGTAGTCCAAAGAAATCAGGAATGTTTACGTAATATTTAACTTAAGAGAGAAATATTTCCCAAGGAAAATCCTTGATGATGCTTTTTATCACTCAGTACTTTTGCATTTCACAATTTTTTTTTTAAACCTAAGTGAAGTACTGAATTATCAGGACTGAATGGTTTCCTTCAATGTTTTGGCAAAGTCAAACATTGAAGAAATTTTTTTGCTTCTAGCTAGTATCAAGCAAGAATTTGGACTTTTTAAATGATGTCTTACTTTCAAAGTTATTTATTTCAGCTTATTTTATTAGGTCATTGCTCCAGGGATATGTTTTACTTTATGATTTTTTGCTTAAATAGTGGTTTCTCCTAACTATTGCTTTTATTAGGAAGCTTTTCTTAAACATTTACATTCAGCATTGAAACGAATATAAAGTATAGCATGATCTTAGTAAACATTTTCCTCTGTTCTCCTCACTCTAAAATTTTAATTGTTTTTCATGCATCATATTATTTTAAACCCATCACCCACAAAGAAGGAAAACATGTTGCAGGATGATTTTACATACTTATGTTTGTGTTGAGCTTTGTACTTTTTCATTTTTATGTTTTCTCCTTCTCACTGGGTGACCCGAAGCAGAATTGGCTGCACATTCTGGTCATCCATCAGTCGGCGGGAAATCACTCTGGGTGGTTGAGAGCTGTAGGAAGTAAGAGTCCTTGCCCTCTAGGATTCTGTGCTGTAGGGGCAGAGAACACTGGCCACCTCGTGTTTCTTGAACCTCCTGCATTGGCAGGTAGGTTCTTTACCACTACCCAGGAACCCCATTACAATATTGCTTCTTTTTAATTTATTTTGGGTGTAAGGCATGTTAGCTCCCTGACCAGGGATCAAACCTGCACCCTCTGCATTGATAGGTAATATCTTAGCCACTGGACCACCAGGAGGGAAATCCCTGGGGATTTAATAATTTAAAAAGTTATTTGCATCTAGTGTATGTCATACATTTTTAATAAGAACAACTTTGACATTTATAGCTTTCATGATGGGTACAGAGCGCACTTTTGTACTGGACTTAATGTCTATCATCCAAATGGCTAAAAGTAGTCCAAAGAAATCAGGAATGTTTACGTAATATTTAACTTAAGAGAGAAATATTTCCCAAGGAAAATCCTTGATGATGCTTTTTATCACTCAGTACTTTTGCATTTCACAATTTTTTTTTTAAACCTAAGTGAAGTACTGAATTATCAGGACTGAATGGTTTCCTTCAATGTTTTGGCAAAGTCAAACATTGAAGAAATTTTTTTGCTTCTAGCTAGTATCAAGCAAGAATTTGGACTTTTTAAATGATGTCTTACTTTCAAAGTTATTTATTTCAGCTTATTTTATTAGGTCATTGCTCCAGGGATATGTTTTACTTTATGATTTTTTGCTTAAATAGTGGTTTCTCCTAACTATTGCTTTTATTAGGAAGCTTTTCTTAAACATTTACATTCAGCATTGAAACGAATATAAAGTATAGCATGATCTTAGTAAACATTTTCCTCTGTTCTCCTCACTCTAAAATTTTAATTGTTTTTCATGCATCATATTATTTTAAACCCATCACCCACAAAGAAGGAAAACATGTTGCAGGATGATTTTACATACTTATGTTTGTGTTGAGCTTTGTACTTTTTCATTTTTATGTTTTCTCCTTCTCACTGGGTGACCCGAAGCAGAATTGGCTGCACATTCTGGTCATCCATCAGTCGGCGGGAAATCACTCTGGGTGGTTGAGAGCTGTAGGAAGTAAGAGTCCTTGCCCTCTAGGATTCTGTGCTGTAGGGGCAGAGAAAACTGGCCACCTGACAATGGTGAGTGGGTATAATTGATGCCAGGGGAATTGTGTTACTTTTAAGGGCAGATGTGATTTAGGCAATTCTATTTCCCACCAGCCAGGGTGGTCTTCCAGGCATCTGAGATGGGAGAGAAGGTGTGTGACGATACAAATGTGGCTCCTACTTTGGGCAAGCGAGTCAGATTGTTTTGGGTCGATTAGCAGCCTGGAATGTGGGTAGGGAGAGCAGGCAAGGACCAGAGGAGAACCTCAGAGAGAGAAGGGGTCTATGTAGCAAGTTACTGCCAGGGACTATATTTGAAATAATCATTATTTATAGAGATTTGTGTCCACTGTGGTAGCTACTCACTGTATGTGACTCCTGAACATTTGAAACATGACTCGTGGGAATTGAGTTGTGCTGTGAATGTAAAATACACACCAGCTCTCAAAGACTTAATGTGGAAAAGAAATGTAAAATATCTCATTAGTAGTTGTTCAGTATTGATTACATGTTGAAATGATACTACTTTGGATATATTAGATGATATCAAATATATGGGTAAAATTAATTTCCCCTTCTTTGTCTGTTTCTCCATCAGTGGACATTTAGGTCCATGTCCTGGCTATTGTAAATTGTGCTATAGTGAACATTGGGGTACATTGTATCTTTTTATGTAATGTTACTCATCCATAATAAAGAGTGAACTAATGCAGTTACATAGATGGACCTAGATAGAGATTGACATACTGAGTGAAGTATGTCTGACGGAGGAAGCTTTTCTTAAACATTTACATTCAGCATTGAAACGAATATAAAGTATAGCATGATCTTAGTAAACATTTTCCTCTGTTCTCCTCACTCTAAAATTTTAATTGTTTTTCATGCATCATATTATTTTAAACCCATCACCCACAAAGAAGGAAAACATGTTGCAGGATGATTTTACATACTTATGTTTGTGTTGAGCTTTGTACTTTTTCATTTTTATGTTTTCTCCTTCTCACTGGGTGACCCGAAGCAGAATTGGCTGCACATTCTGGTCATCCATCAGTCGGCGGGAAATCACTCTGGGTGGTTGAGAGCTGTAGGAAGTAAGAGTCCTTGCCCTCTAGGATTCTGTGCTGTAGGGGCAGAGAAAACTGGCCACCTGACAATGGTGAGTGGGTATAATTGATGCCAGGGGAATTGTGTTACTTTAAGGGCAGATGTGATTTAGGCAATTCTATTTCCCACCAGCCAGGGTGGTCTTCCAGGCATCTGAGATGGGAGAGAAGGTGTGTGACGATACAAATGTGGCTCCTACTTTGGGCAAGCGAGTCAGATTGTTTTGGGTCGATTAGCAGCCTGGAATGTGGGTAGGGAGAGCAGGCAAGGACCAGAGGAGAACCTCAGAGAGAGAAGGGGTCTATGTAGCAAGTTACTGCCAGGGACTATATTTGAAATAATCATTATTTATAGAGATTTGTGTCCACTGTGGTAGCTACTCACTGTATGTGACTCCTGAACATTTGAAACATGACTCGTGGGAATTGAGTTGTGCTGTGAATGTAAAATACACACCAGCTCTCAAAGACTTAATGTGGAAAAGAAATGTAAAATATCTCATTAGTAGTTGTTCAGTATTGATTACATGTTGAAATGATACTACTTTGGATATATTAGATGATATCAAATATATGGGTAAAATTAATTTCCCCTTCTTTGTCTGTTTCTCCATCAGTGGACATTTAGGTCCATGTCCTGGCTATTGTAAATTGTGCTATAGTGAACATTGGGGTACATTGTATCTTTTTATGTAATGTTACTCATCCATAATAAAGAGTGAACTAATGCAGTTACATAGATGGACCTAGATAGAGATTGACATACTGAGTGAAGTATGTCTGACGGAGGAAGACAAATATCATATGGTTGGAGTTGTATGGGGAATCTAAAAAACTGGTACAAATGAACCTATTTACATAGCAGAAAGAGTCACAGATGTGGAAAACAAACTTATGGTTACCAAAAGGAAAAGGGGGCGAAGGGATAAATTAGGACATTGGAATTGACATGTGCACTGCTGTATATAAAGTACATAACTAATAAGAACCTACTGTAGAGCACAGGGAACTCTCCTCAATACTCTGTAATGACCTATATGGGAATAGCATGTAAAAAAGAGTGGCTGTATGTATTAATATATGTATAATTATGGATATATATGTATTAATATATATGTGTATTAATATATGTATAACTAATTCACTTTGCTGTACAGCAGAAACCACACAACATTGCAAATCAACTATAGTTGACTAAAAATTAAAAAATTAATTTCCCTTTTAAAAAGTGTATTTTTAGTTTTTATTGGAGTATGGTTGATTAACAATGTTGTGTTAGTTTCAGGTGTACAGCAAAGTGAATCAGCTATATATATATATATATATAGATATGTCCCTCCCTTCCCTTCTTCCCCCTTGGTATCTGTAAGTTCATTCTCTATGAGTCTGTTTCTGCTTTGTAAATAAGTTCATTTGTATTGTTAAATTTTTTTTTTGAATGTTGCATATATGTAATATCGTATGATAGTTGTGTTTCTCTAACTGACTTATGTCACTTAGTATGGTAATCTCCAGGCCCATCTCCCTTTTTTATTTTTACCTTTTAAAAAACTTTCTTTATTGAAATATAGTTGATTTATAGTGTTGTGCTAGTTTCCGGTATACAGCAAAGTGATTCAGTTATACATACATATTGCTTTTTAGATTCTTTTCTCTTATTAAAGGATGTTGAGTATAGCTCCCCGTGCTATACAATAAATCCTTGTTATTTATCTATTTTGTATATAGTAGTGTATATATTTTAATCGCAAACTCCTAATTTATCCCTCTCCTCCTTTCCATCTCTGGTAACTATTTAATGTATTTACCAGAAAACTTAAAATTATATATGTGACTAGGGTTATATTTTATCAGACAGTGCTGCCCTAAACTCAGTGACGGTTGATGGAAGAGAGGGAAAAGTCTGGCTCTTTGGGGAGGAAAGTGTGGCTATGGAAGGAGATGTGTAGAGGCAGTTTGAAATCTAAGTGACCTCAAGCAGGGGTCACCATGAAGTCATTGGTATTCGTCCTAAGTCACCTGCTTCTGTCTTTTTATATAACCTGTAAACATGGCCTACCCTTACCACAGTCTCTCCCCGCTCAGACAGATTTATGGTGCAGGTTATGAGTGGTTTTATGAAGTAGCCGTGAGTACAGTGCACAGTCGCGTACCATCTCAGCTGTGACCAGTGCTAACGCAAGCCTGTTTGCCTTTGTAGAGTCTGTCCAGTTCCTGGACACTTGAGGGCCAGGGGAAAACAGTTCATCAGAGATGACTCAAGAGGTTTTACATTTGTATGGCTGGAGCTTTCGCTGCATTATGGTCCTGAGTCCAAGCTCTGTCTTCTTGCCATACAACAGGCCAATCAGAGGGAGACGAGGTGTTGAGGCAAGAAATACTGATTTGATTTGGAAAGTCAGGTGCCTGAGGAGATAGCAGACTTGAGTCCTAGAGTGCCATCTTACTGAGGTCTGGATGCTAGTTTCTTTTAGAGAACAAAGAAGGGGAGGAGGAGAGGAAGTGAAGCATATATGGGCCATAAATCTTGCAAAATATCTCCTGGTTTGGCCAGCATAGGGAGAGGGGTGTGCTGATTTCTTCTTTCCTGCAGCCATTCACAGGTGGGCAGGGTCAGAATGTCCCATCCCTTTTTATTTTTACCTTTTAAAAAACTTTCTTTATTGAAATATAGTTGATTTATAGTGTTGTGCTAGTTTCCGGTATACAGCAAAGTGATTCAGTTATACATACATATTGCTTTTTAGATTCTTTTCTCTTATTAAAGGATGTTGAGTATAGCTCCCCGTGCTATACAATAAATCCTTGTTATTTATCTATTTTGTATATAGTAGTGTATATATTTTAATCGCAAACTCCTAATTTATCCCTCTCCTCCTTTCCATCTCTGGTAACTATTTAATGTATTTACCAGAAAACTTAAAATTATATATGTGACTAGGGTTATATTTTATCAGACAGTGCTGCCCTAAACTCAGTGACGGTTGATGGAAGAGAGGGAAAAGTCTGGCTCTTTGGGGAGGAAAGTGTGGCTATGGAAGGAGATGTGTAGAGGCAGTTTGAAATCTAAGTGACCTCAAGCAGGGGTCACCATGAAGTCATTGGTATTCGTCCTAAGTCACCTGCTTCTGTCTTTTTATATAACCTGTAAACATGGCCTACCCTTACCACAGTCTCTCCCCGCTCAGACAGATTTATGGTGCAGGTTATGAGTGGTTTTATGAAGTAGCCGTGAGTACAGTGCACAGTCGCGTACCATCTCAGCTGTGACCAGTGCTAACGCAAGCCTGTTTGCCTTTGTAGAGTCTGTCCAGTTCCTGGACACTTGAGGGCCAGGGGAAAACAGTTCATCAGAGATGACTCAAGAGGTTTTACATTTGTATGGCTGGAGCTTTCGCTGCATTATGGTCCTGAGTCCAAGCTCTGTCTTCTTGCCATACAACAGGCCAATCAGAGGGAGACGAGGTGTTGAGGCAAGAAATACTGATTTGATTTGGAAAGTCAGGTGCCTGAGGAGATAGCAGACTTGAGTCCTAGAGTGCCATCTTACTGAGGTCTGGATGCTAGTTTCTTTTAGAGAACAAAGAAGGGGAGGAGGAGAGGA
This sequence comes from Tragulus kanchil, assembly GCA_022376925.1. Taxonomy (NCBI): domain Eukaryota; kingdom Metazoa; phylum Chordata; class Mammalia; order Artiodactyla; family Tragulidae; genus Tragulus; species Tragulus kanchil. The sequence goes on along the minus strand of JAIOJX010000005.1, from coordinate 97,789,735 downwards.
AGTGAAGCATATATGGGCCATAAATCTTGCAAAATATCTCCTGGTTTGGCCAGCATAGGGAGAGGGGTGTGCTGATTTCTTCTTTCCTGCAGCCATTCACAGGTGGGCAGGGTCAGAATGTCTCCCTGGGAGCGGAACAAAAACTCTTTAACATTCAGGCAGAGGAGCAGGGTTCCCAGAGGCAAGCTGTTACACGTGATTATAATAACAAAAGCAGCGGAAAGCAAAGGTTAAAGTAAAAGAAACAGATCCAATGTGGAGTCAGATTTTGTTCTTCCCGATACAGTATTAATAGAGGGAGGTCAGTGGAAGGAGGTGATTTGCAGGTAAGGATGATGTCATTGAGTTTCAGGCTGGTATTTGTGTAGGTAGAAATACTGATAAAGCTGCAATTGCAGGACAGGCCTTAGACACAGGGTCAGAGCTGATGCTGCACTGGGAAGCCATGTTCATAGAATGGTGTTTGGATGTTATGAACCTAGAGACTTAAGACTCAACCCTGCTGACTTAGGTTTTGTGCTTGGATGCCAATGCTGTGCTTTTAAAATCCGAGGCTATCAGCAAAATTTTGGAAAATGTGTTTTATAATTCTGCTTAGTCACCCTTTCTGCCCCTGTATTTTTTTCTGCCTTTAGAAGACAGCCAAGTATAGAATTGAGTCTGTGGGAAAGAATGTCAGCAAAGGCCCTAAGTTATAGATGTGATGTATCAACCTTTGCTTTGGGTCATGATGCCCTAGGTTTGTGTTCCTCAGACCTCTTGTGTTGACACCCAAGGCTTGCAATTCAGGGAGGGACTGCAGATTATATTGTCTTTTCATTTGTATTTGGAAATCTCAGCATGTGTGTGTGCTAGGTCACCAGTTTGCACTCTATGCAGCCTAGAGATGACTCAAGAGGTTTTACATTTGTATGGCTGGAGCTTTCGCTGCATTATGGTCCTGAGTCCAAGCTCTGTCTTCTTGCCATACAACAGGCCAATCAGAGGGAGACGAGGTGTTGAGGCAAGAAATACTGATTTGATTTGGAAAGTCAGGTGCCTGAGGAGATAGCAGACTTGAGTCCTAGAGTGCCATCTTACTGAGGTCTGGATGCTAGTTTCTTTTAGAGAACAAAGAAGGGGAGGAGGAGAGGAAGTGAAGCATATATGGGCCATAAATCTTGCAAAATATCTCCTGGTTTGGCCAGCATAGGGAGAGGGGTGTGCTGATTTCTTCTTTCCTGCAGCCATTCACAGGTGGGCAGGGTCAGAATGTCTCCCTGGGAGCGGAACAAAAACTCTTTAACATTCAGGCAGAGGAGCAGGGTTCCCAGAGGCAAGCTGTTACACGTGATTATAATAACAAAAGCAGCGGAAAGCAAAGGTTAAAGTAAAAGAAACAGATCCAATGTGGAGTCAGATTTTGTTCTTCCCGATACAGTATTAATAGAGGGAGGTCAGTGGAAGGAGGTGATTTGCAGGTAAGGATGATGTCATTGAGTTTCAGGCTGGTATTTGTGTAGGTAGAAATACTGATAAAGCTGCAATTGCAGGACAGGCCTTAGACACAGGGTCAGAGCTGATGCTGCACTGGGAAGCCATGTTCATAGAATGGTGTTTGGATGTTATGAACCTAGAGACTTAAGACTCAACCCTGCTGACTTAGGTTTTGTGCTTGGATGCCAATGCTGTGCTTTTAAAATCCGAGGCTATCAGCAAAATTTTGGAAAATGTGTTTTATAATTCTGCTTAGTCACCCTTTCTGCCCCTGTATTTTTTTCTGCCTTTAGAAGACAGCCAAGTATAGAATTGAGTCTGTGGGAAAGAATGTCAGCAAAGGCCCTAAGTTATAGATGTGATGTATCAACCTTTGCTTTGGGTCATGATGCCCTAGGTTTGTGTTCCTCAGACCTCTTGTGTTGACACCCAAGGCTTGCAATTCAGGGAGGGACTGCAGATTATATTGTCTTTTCATTTTTGTATTTGGAAATCTCAGCATGTGTGTGTGCTAGGTCACCGTCACTTCAGTTGTGTCCGACTCTATGCAGCCCTATGGACTGTAGCTCACTAGGTTCCTCTGTCCATGGGGATTCTCCATGCAAGAATGCTGGAGTGGGTTGCCATGCCTTCCTCTAGGGGATCTCCCTGACCCAGGGATTGAACCCATGTCTCTTATGTCTCCTGCATTAGCAAGTGGGTTCTTTACCACTAGCGCCACCTAGGATGCCCGGGACTGCAGATTATAAGAGGACTCTGTGGACCTGTGAGAAGTCCTACCCTTTATAAATACATATATGTATGCACATACACATATACATATATACACCCCCCCGCCATGTACGTATGTACACACATATGCTTGAAGTTAGTTGCTGGAAGTTGGTTACTAAATAAAATTCCTCATGACAATTTAGAACTTTCTCAGTTTATGTGCAAGATGTATGTTATGTGCATGTCATACACATATAATGTCTATCTCACACACATCTCCATTATGAGACCTAGCTCCAAGGACCCATCAGAACTGAAAGATATTTTTATTGGTTCTTATCAGGAATGTTTTTTTCTTTCTATTTTTTGGTTGCATTGCGTGGTATGTGGGGTTTTAGTTCCCCAGCCAGGGATTGAACCAAGGCCCCTCCTGCGTTGGAAGTTCTTTGTCCTAATCACTGGACCACCTGAGAAGTCCCATCTTTTCAGGAATCTCATACTTCCCAGAGGCTCTCCATTGTTCATGTTATAGAAGATAGACATTCAGGAACTAAAGACACAAAACCTTTACTCCTGAAAAATCACCAGCTTCTCACAGAGCAGCTATTCCTCTCTCACTGCCATCACTGAGTTATTCTTTCTTTTAAACTTCAGGTGCTATTTCAAGTACTCTGGGGATTGCTATCAGCAAAATTTTGGAAAATGTGTTTTATAATTCTGCTTAGTCACCCTTTCTGCCCCTGTATTTTTTTCTGCCTTTAGAAGACAGCCAAGTATAGAATTGAGTCTGTGGGAAAGAATGTCAGCAAAGGCCCTAAGTTATAGATGTGATGTATCAACCTTTGCTTTGGGTCATGATGCCCTAGGTTTGTGTTCCTCAGACCTCTTGTGTTGACACCCAAGGCTTGCAATTCAGGGAGGGACTGCAGATTATATTGTCTTTTCATTTTTGTATTTGGAAATCTCAGCATGTGTGTGTGCTAGGTCACCGTCACTTCAGTTGTGTCCGACTCTATGCAGCCCTATGGACTGTAGCTCACTAGGTTCCTCTGTCCATGGGGATTCTCCATGCAAGAATGCTGGAGTGGGTTGCCATGCCTTCCTCTAGGGATCTCCTGACCCAGGGATTGAACCCATGTCTCTTCTGTCTCCTGCATTAGCAAGTGGGTTCTTTACCACTAGCGCCACCTAGGATGCCCGGGACTGCAGATTATAAGAGGACTCTGTGGACCTGTGAGAAGTCCTACCCTTTATAAATACATATATGTATGCACATACACATATACATATATACACCCCCCCGCCATGTACGTATGTACACACATATGCTTGAAGTTAGTTGCTGGAAGTTGGTTACTAAATAAAATTCCTCATGACAATTTAGAACTTTCTCAGTTTATGTGCAAGATGTATGTTATGTGCATGTCATACACATATAATGTCTATCTCACACACATCTCCATTATGAGACCTAGCTCCAAGGACCCATCAGAACTGAAAGATATTTTTATTGGTTCTTATCAGGAATGTTTTTTTCTTTCTATTTTTTGGTTGCATTGCGTGGTATGTGGGGTTTTAGTTCCCCAGCCAGGGATTGAACCAAGGCCCCTCCTGCGTTGGAAGTTCTTTGTCCTAATCACTGGACCACCTGAGAAGTCCCATCTTTTCAGGAATCTCATACTTCCCAGAGGCTCTCCATTGTTCATGTTATAGAAGATAGACATTCAGGAACTAAAGACACAAAACCTTTACTCCTGAAAAATCACCAGCTTCTCACAGAGCAGCTATTCCTCTCTCACTGCCATCACTGAGTTATTCTTTCTTTTAAACTCTATCAGGTGCTATTTCGAAGTACTCTCTGGAAGGCAGAAATTGTAAGGATCTTCATTACGGGAAAGAATTAACAGGTCTAGGATCGCTGTGAATTTTTTTTTTTTCTTTTTTTTTTTTTAGGTAAGAAATGGATTTATTTTCAGAGAAAGCACACTCCACAGACAGAGTGTGGGCCATGGCAGAGCAAATCCAGTGGCCTCCACTGTGAATTTTTAATGGAGACAAAGCTATGGGGCAAAGATTTCTTTAGAGGTGAAATGTTCAGTCCTGATTACCCACTGTTCATGTCTGTGAGGTCACCACCTGGAATCTTGGTTTTATCTGCTCAAGGTGCTGATAAGCATTAATTGAAATAGGAGGTGACATCAAAGAGCACTTAGTTGGGGTCAGGTCCTATTTTAAAGCAGTACTTGAGTTCTGAGTCCAAACTCGAACTCCTTGCCCTAAGACAGGCCCATAAATTGAGAGTTGTTGTGGCAAGGAATAGCAACTTTATTCAGAAAAGCAGCAGATGGAGAAGATGGTGGACTCGTGTCACAAAGAACCATCTTATCTGAGTTAGAGTCCAGGCTTCTTTTATACCCAAAGGGGAGGAAGTGTGGTTGGTTTCTACAAGCTCATTGGTGTGAGAATCTTTTGTTCTGACAGCTGTGCAAGATGTATGTTATGTGCATGTCATACACATATAATGTCTATCTCACACACATCTCCATTATGAGACCTAGCTCCAAGGACCCATCAGAACTGAAAGATATTTTTATTGGTTCTTATCAGGAATGTTTTTTTCTTTCTATTTTTTGGTTGCATTGCGTGGTATGTGGGGTTTTAGTTCCCCAGCCAGGGATTGAACCAAGGCCCCTCCTGCGTTGGAAGTTCTTTGTCCTAATCACTGGACCACCTGAGAAGTCCCATCTTTTCAGGAATCTCATACTTCCCAGAGGCTCTCCATTGTTCATGTTATAGAAGATAGACATTCAGGAACTAAAGACACAAAACCTTTACTCCTGAAAAATCACCAGCTTCTCACAGAGCAGCTATTCCTCTCTCACTGCCATCACTGAGTTATTCTTTCTTTTAAACTCTATCAGGTGCTATTTCGAAGTACTCTCTGGAAGGCAGAAATTGTAAGGATCTTCATTACGGGAAAGAATTAACAGGTCTAGGATCGCTGTGAATTTTTTTTTTTTCTTTTTTTTTTTTTAGGTAAGAAATGGATTTATTTTCAGAGAAAGCACACTCCACAGACAGAGTGTGGGCCATGGCAGAGCAAATCCAGTGGCCTCCACTGTGAATTTTTAATGGAGACAAAGCTATGGGGCAAAGATTTCTTTAGAGGTGAAATGTTCAGTCCTGATTACCCACTGTTCATGTCTGTGAGGTCACCACCTGGAATCTTGGTTTTATCTGCTCAAGGTGCTGATAAGCATTAATTGAAATAGGAGGTGACATCAAAGAGCACTTAGTTGGGGTCAGGTCCTATTTTAAAGCAGTACTTGAGTTCTGAGTCCAAACTCGAACTCCTTGCCCTAAGACAGGCCCATAAATTGAGAGTTGTTGTGGCAAGGAATAGCAACTTTATTCAGAAAAGCAGCAGATGGAGAAGATGGTGGACTCGTGTCACAAAGAACCATCTTATCTGAGTTAGAGTCCAGGCTTCTTTTATACCCAAAGGGGAGGAAGTGTGGTTGGTTTCTACAAGCTCATTGGTGTGAGAATCTTTTGTTCTGACAGCTGTCCAGATAGGTCAGGTCACTCTGTTCCTGTAAACCTCTAGCAACATAAAGATTATTCTCTGCTTTGAAACTTAAAATATATATATTTAAAATTTTATATTATAGTTGATTAACAATCTTGTATTAGTTTCAGGTGTACAGAAAAGTGATTCAGTTATGCAGATACATGTATCTATTCTTTTTTAAATTCTTCTTCCATTTAGGTTATTACACAATATTGAACAGTGTTCCGTGTGTTATACTGTAGATATTTGTTGGTTATCTGCTTTAAATATAGTAGTGTATATGTGTTAATCTCAGACTCTCAATCTATCCTTGCAAATTTTTTTTCTTTTTCTTTTTTTTCTTTTTTATCCTTGCAATTTTTAATCCCTATGAAGAATGGAAAAGTTTTATACCTTTAAATTACCTTCAGAAATAATATACCTTCAGAAATAGGCTATCATGTGTCTTTCAGGCTACAGGCAACATTTTTGTAGGAAAAGGGATAGAATTCAAAGGTCAAAGTAAAAGAAACGGATCTAATACTGTTCTGTTTAGTATTAGGAGTCAGATTTGTTCTTCCCTGTTGCATTTGTGTATTAACTGATTTTCTCTTCACAGGATATGTGAAGTCTATACTGTTTTTTACCTTCATTCTGACTGAGGCACAGGGAGGTTAAACTGCATGGCTCTTCATTTGGATCCAGGATTCCAACCTGTGCTGGAGTCTATCTGCTAACAGCTACACTATACTGCTTTTAAAAAGGTCTTTGCTAGAGCCATCAATGAACTATGATGCTAAATATTTCTAGAGATCTAGAAATGAAATATTAACATTGTTACTTTAATTTTTTTTTTGCTTTGGAATTAAAATGCAGTACTTGAGTTCTGAGTCCAAACTCGAACTCCTTGCCCTAGACAGGCCCATAAATTGAGAGTTGTTGTGGCAAGGAATAGCAACTTTATTCAGAAAAGCAGCAGATGGAGAAGATGGTGGACTCGTGTCACAAAGAACCATCTTATCTGAGTTAGAGTCCAGGCTTCTTTTATACCCAAAGGGGAGGAAGTGTGGTTGGTTTCTACAAGCTCATTGGTGTGAGAATCTTTTGTTCTGACAGCTGTCCAGATAGGTCAGGTCACTCTGTTCCTGTAAACCTCTAGCAACATAAAGATTATTCTCTGCTTTGAAACTTAAAATATATATATTTAAAATTTTATATTATAGTTGATTAACAATCTTGTATTAGTTTCAGGTGTACAGAAAAGTGATTCAGTTATGCAGATACATGTATCTATTCTTTTTTAAATTCTTCTTCCATTTAGGTTATTACACAATATTGAACAGTGTTCCGTGTGTTATACTGTAGATATTTGTTGGTTATCTGCTTTAAATATAGTAGTGTATATGTGTTAATCTCAGACTCTCAATCTATCCTTGCAAATTTTTTTTCTTTTTCTTTTTTTTCTTTTTTATCCTTGCAATTTTTAATCCCTATGAAGAATGGAAAAGTTTTATACCTTTAAATTACCTTCAGAAATAATATACCTTCAGAAATAGGCTATCATGTGTCTTTCAGGCTACAGGCAACATTTTTGTAGGAAAAGGGATAGAATTCAAAGGTCAAAGTAAAAGAAACGGATCTAATACTGTTCTGTTTAGTATTAGGAGTCAGATTTGTTCTTCCCTGTTGCATTTGTGTATTAACTGATTTTCTCTTCACAGGATATGTGAAGTCTATACTGTTTTTTACCTTCATTCTGACTGAGGCACAGGGAGGTTAAACTGCATGGCTCTTCATTTGGATCCAGGATTCCAACCTGTGCTGGAGTCTATCTGCTAACAGCTACACTATTCTGCTTTTAAAAAAAGGTCTTTGCTAGGAGCCATCAATGAACTATGATGCTAAATATTTCTAGAGATCTAGAAATGAAATATTAACATTGTTACTGTTAGTACACCTCTGTTTTAATTTGTTGGTGCTGCTTTCATGCAGCACTGCCCCGTTATCTCGTGGAATTAAAATGCTGGTATTACGAGGGAAATGGTGGGGTTGGGATTGGGACAGTTAGGGAGTCTGGGATTGACACACTGCTATATGTAAGATAGATAACTAACACGGACCTACTGTAGAGCACAGGAACACTGCTCAATATTCTATAATAACGTAAATGGGAAAAGAAATTGAAAAAGAATTGATACTTGTGTGTATAACTGAATCACTTTGCTGTACACCTGAAACTAACACAAAATTGTTAACCAACTATGCTCCAATATAAAATAAAAATAAGTAAAAGTAAAATTATCAGTCCTACCCTCATCAAAACAACAGCCTGGTAGTAAGTTCCTTCAAGTAGGAGAAAAATTATACAGGTATTATATCAAAGAGATAGTTGCCGTGTAAACTGCTCCTTGGGCAATCTTGTAAAGTTTCCCAGTTCTTGGTACCATAAGGGTATCTACAACCAAGTGCTTGGATAAGCAGATGTGTGTGGGCTGAGTGCTTGTTAGTTTCTCTGTGAGTTTCTATTCTGTGGAAAGAGTGTCAGATTGGACCCCACTATTGTTAAAGTTCATTATTTGAAGAATTTAATAGGGAAAGTTTCTAAGTGGCACCATTTGCATGTGAAATAAATGTTTCCATCCACATGTGCTATGTCAGGTGACCTTAATTCTTGCATCTCCTTGCAAGGGAGAGAAATCACTAAAGCTTGAATACCATCTATTGTTTATGAAACAAAGATTAGGATGTTTTAACAATTTGCCAGAGGGCATCTTTTCTATAACTACTTGCATTTTTTTCTTTTTGTGAATGACTTGTGGGCTTACCTGGTGGTCAGAAGGTAAAGAATCTGCCTGCAATGCAGAGGACCTGGGATCGATCCGTGGTTAGGAAAGATCCTTTTGACTGAGGCACAGGGAGGTTAAACTGCATGGCTCTTCAGGTCTATCGGGCTAACAGCTACACTATTCTGCTTTTAAAAAAAGGTCTTTGCTAGGAGCCATCAATGAACTATGATGCTAAATATTTCTAGAGATCTAGAAATGAAATATTAACATTGTTACTGTTAGTACACCTCTGTTTTAATTTGTTGGTGCTGCTTTCATGCAGCACTGCCCCGTTATCTCGTGGAATTAAAATGCTGGTATTACGAGGGAAATGGTGGGGTTGGGGTTGGGACAGTTAGGGAGTCTGGGATTGACACACTGCTATATGTAAGATAGATAACTAACACGGACCTACTGTAGAGCACAGGAACACTGCTCAATATTCTATAATAACGTAAATGGGAAAAGAAATTGAAAAAGAATTGATACTTGTGTGTATAACTGAATCACTTTGCTGTACACCTGAAACTAACACAAAATTGTTAACCAACTATGCTCCAATATAAAATAAAAATAAGTAAAAGTAAAATTATCAGTCCTACCCTCATCAAAACAACAGCCTGGTAGTAAGTTCCTTCAAGTAGGAGAAAAATTATACAGGTATTATATCAAAGAGATAGTTGCCGTGTAAACTGCTCCTTGGGCAATCTTGTAAAGTTTCCCAGTTCTTGGTACCATAAGGGTATCTACAACCAAGTGCTTGGATAAGCAGATGTGTGTGGGCTGAGTGCTTGTTAGTTTCTCTGTGAGTTTCTATTCTGTGGAAAGAGTGTCAGATTGGACCCCACTATTGTTAAAGTTCATTATTTGAAGAATTTAATAGGGAAAGTTTCTAAGTGGCACCATTTGCATGTGAAATAAATGTTTCCATCCACATGTGCTATGTCAGGTGACCTTAATTCTTGCATCTCCTTGCAAGGGAGAGAAATCACTAAAGCTTGAATACCATCTATTGTTTATGAAACAAAGATTAGGATGTTTTAACAATTTGCCAGAGGGCATCTTTTCTATAACTACTTGCATTTTTTTCTTTTTTGTGAATGTTCATAGTGACTTGTGGGCTTACCTGGTGGTCAGAAGGTAAAGAATCTGCCTGCAATGCAGAGGACCTGGGATCGATCCGTGGTTAGGAAAGATTCCTTGCAGAAGGGAATGGCAACCCGCTCCAGAAAAGCATATGGATAGAGGAGCCTGGCAGGCTACCGTCCATGGGGTTGCAAAGTCAGGCACAACTGAGCAACTAACACATCATGACTTGAAGCCGATCCAGAATTATAGCCTGATGATGGATCCTATTATGGTATAGTACTGTATAGCCCATTGTGTTTATTGGGTACCTAGGCTAACTTTGCTGGACTTATAAATTCGAAATTCTCAACTTGAAGGTTTGTATGTAGGTGACTTAATGTAGTTTGCACCTTCCAGTCCCAAATTCTCACTCCATCCCGCCCTTACCCACTCACCCTTGGCAACCACAAGTCTGTGTGTGTTTTAGGCTTCCAGCACATCTCAGGTTCACCAGACGCACAGAGGACAGACCATGTTGGATAGCAGGTTCTCTGCGGTGGTTATTTCACGACCCTTCCTGGTTTCCCTTGGCTTCTTCCCATGGTTCTCCCACTGCCTGCACGTGGATACCGAAGAGTCTGGTCCTCTGTCTTGCTCACCTGCCCACATGTCCTCCCATTTGTTCACAGGCAGCTACTAGCTCACGATGCTGAGGACTCTACCCAGCGTCTCTTCACCATTTGCACCAGATGCCCCGTTATTACCTCACACTCAGCTTGTCCCAAATCAGATTCATCCATAGGAAGCTGGCTTCTCTGCTTCTGCCCATGCTTCTTTGGTGTGCTGCAGTCCATGGGGTCACAAAGAGTCGGACACAACTGAGTGACTGAACAACAGCACATAGGAAGGGCCAGCAGGTTCGGTGATGCTCATAATTCTTCCAGGCAGCAAGGTGACTGGGTGTATAGAACTATTGATGAACGTAAGGGTGGTTGTTGCTTTTATTCACGGGCAGGGCAAACCCTTCTGGGAGCAAATGGAAAAGTGGGAGAGGGGGTAATCTAAGGCCCCCCCTTTCTCTCCCTGATGCCAGGAGGAGTTGATGCTCTACTTTCATCATCTCTTTAAACCCAGTTTTGTTCCTGGGAGCTGGTCTTGGCGTGTTTGGTGCCTTCGTTGTTCCCAGTTTTACTGCATGGGGACCTTGCTTATAGTCAGACAGTTCCTGAAGGTATTTATCCCTTTTTGGTTCTCAGGGAAGAAAATTAAATTAAGCTGATTTGGGCTCATTATAAGGCCAAGTGAACTGCTGATTTCACCCACTGCACCCAGGCAAAATGTGTGAAAAATGCCTGCCTGAAGGGGCAGGCCCAACTGCCTCCTGGCATGTGGCCTCTGTGAGCTCGGCATAGCCTGGTCACCAGACTTGTGTCCCCCAGATGCTGAAAAAAATGCTAGGAAAGCACAGAACTCACATGGCCTTTTTAGAGTCATTATGCTAGATTTTAAAAGTAGGTATTTCATTGGTTTATCTTTCCATAAAAACTGTTCAAGGGTGTTAATTGTCATTTATGTTCATTTTTAGCATAATTTGTGAAATTTGAAGTGAAATTGCAGTTGTTCCGCAGGTTTAGATAGTAAACAGTATCTAATTAATACCCATTTAAAATTAATCTCTAGGGCAATTACAGTGTTTACAGTGGCTTCTCCCCTCCCCAAGCCCCAGTATTTTATAAAACATGCAACCATCTTGGCTACAGGAAAGAAACTGGCTTTGTGGGGGCAAAATAAGGGTTTTGGATTCTGAAGTATCTGAGCTCAGTTTCTGGTTCTTGCAAAAGTGACTTTAACCTCTCTGAATCTCTTACCTTCTGCATAAAATGAAATCTACTCAGTAAGGTCCAGTTCTTAACTTAATCAATGTCAAGTATCTTCTCTGCTGTTCCTGGAAGCTGGAAGTGGGAGAAGGAAGCAATGAGAAAGAACAGTAGCCAACAGACGCCATACGGTATACAGCAGCTGTATTTTTGGAGTAATGTTGTTGTAGCCAATCTCCAGGAAACGGACTCGCACAGAGTGGCAGAGTGGGTAGTGGAGGGCAGAAGTTCCATTACGCCAGCGGGTCCAAGGCAGAGTCTCCTCTTAGCCAAGGACCCTGATTGAATTTTATGACAACCATTTATACCCAAAGTGTACGTGCCCAAACCCACCTCCCCAAGCCCCCCAAAGTTTTCCCATAAACACTGTCACGAAGAACATGATTAGAGTAAGTCACAGGTTACATTCCAACACAAAGTCTGGTTTCAGTCGGCATAGATTGATTAGGTAAATTTACAATTGATGATCAATCTTTAAATGACAGTGTGCCCCGGGAGACTTAGATATGGTGTTAACCTCTGGCTTAGATGCCAGATCTGCTTCCTTGTTTTACACAGGTCTGGTGGGCTGTTAGTTGTTTATCTCTGAAGCTATAGCTTCTGTTCCTAAAATTACATAGTTTTCTAACTCTAGGGTTACATAGATTTTTTTTTGGCCTCTAAGTTATCATTTATTTTTCATCCATTTTAGTCTTTGGCCTGTGTGGGCCTCCCATCTCAGTGGTCTCTCTCGTTGCAGAGCACCGGCTCTGGGCACATATGCTCCAGAGTGCTGGCTCGTAATTGAACACACTGGCCCAGCCACTCCTGGGTTGTGGGATTTTCCTGGACCGGGAATTGAACCATGTCCCTTGCACTGCAAGGTGGATTCTTCACCCACTGGACCACCAGGGAAGCCCAGGGTTGCATAATTGTAAGCATAGCTCAAAGTTCACCACAGTCACAGGGAAAGTTCTCTTACAAGATGGAGTCTCTTAGGAGAAGGAGTTTGCTCTTCTCCTCCTTCAATGTCGTTGTGTGTGTACGTTTCAGTCAGATTTAAAGGAGCCATGAGGATTTGCAGTCAAATGCTCTGTTAACTTTGTTTGCAGGACAGTATGAGGGTCCCAAGCTCCTGGGGACTTGAGGAGAGAGATCACCAAGGGGAAGACCACTGTTTGGAAATGGATAGGGAGATGCAACTTCTGACACTTTTAAGATGTTCTGTTCCTTCCTGTGTTTGTTTGCTAGGGCTACCATAACAAAATACCACAGGTTGGGTATCTTAACAGGCATTTATTTTCTCTCGGTTCTGGTTGGACGTCCAAGACCAAGACGTTGGGAAGTTTGATTTCCCAAGGCCTCTCTCCTTGGCTTGTAGACGGCTGTCTGCTCCCTGCCTCTTCACATGGTCTTTCCTCCGTATGTGTCTGTGTTCTACTTTTGTTGCAAGGACACAGGTCACATTGGATTAAGGGCCCACCCTAGTGACCTCAGTTAACTTTAATTACTTCTTTAAGGAGCTATCTCCAAATAAGTTCGCATTCCACCATCTGAGAGGGTTCTGGCATCAAAATACGAATTCTGGGGAGACAGTTCTGTCCATGAAACTTCCCATCTTAGCACAAGAGTTTTAGACTCTTCTCTTGCAGATTCATCCTTTCCTCCATCCTTGTCTGTTACCTTTATTTACTAAGGTTTCCTGGTGGAAAAGGAAGGAGGAGCGTTGACCTCAAGAGGGAAATTAAGCATGTTGGTTAACTAATCCAAGGCTTGCTTAGGAGAATTATTTCCTGAAATATCATTGGTACCTGGTGCAGGATGGTGGTGATGGTGGGGGTGGCATACTGGGGGGCCATATCACCTCATCTTATGATGCTGGGAATGTGGGACTTTGGGCAGGAGAGGTCATGAGCAGGGTTATGGTTTGAGGTGTAAATATATAGGGTTTTCATTTCTGTAGCAGCAGCAAAGCCAGATTGTCTGAAAGCAGTGAAAATTATGCTTTTTCAATTATGATAGAATTGATAATAATGGGTAAGTTAATATTAATTGTAGGAAAGTATGACTTGCCTGTATTTGTGTATATGTACCTAGAAATGCTCAAATTATAGTGTCTATGGTTTGTATGTGAAGTTTTTTCCTGTCAGGCAGCCTAGTGTATTTTCATGGCCACTGGCCATGAAAACACTATTCTCAACTTGTACTTGAGACAGTTAGGATGGCTGCTTTCACGTTACAGCTTGGATTCCAGGTAAGACGCATGGCTTCAGGGAGAACCTTTTACCAGCTATCTCTTCTTCCCTGACATGTTACTTTTGCTTCCCCAGTGGCACCTGAACCAGCTGGGAAAATACCACAGGTTGGGTATCTTAACAGGCATTTATTTTCTCTCGGTTCTGGTTGGACGTCCAAGACCAAGACGTTGGGAAGTTTGATTTCCCAAGGCCTCTCTCCTTGGCTTGTAGACGGCTGTCTGCTCCCTGCCTCTTCACATGGTCTTTCCTCCGTATGTGTCTGTGTTCTACTTTTGTTGCAAGGACACAGGTCACATTGGATTAAGGGCCCACCCTAGTGACCTCAGTTAACTTTAATTACTTCTTTAAGGAGCTATCTCCAAATAAGTTCGCATTCCACCATCTGAGAGGGTTCTGGCATCAAAATACGAATTCTGGGGAGACAGTTCTGTCCATGAAACTTCCCATCTTAGCACAAGAGTTTTAGACTCTTCTCTTGCAGATTCATCCTTTCCTCCATCCTTGTCTGTTACCTTTATTTACTAAGGTTTCCTGGTGGAAAAGGAAGGAGGAGCGTTGACCTCAAGAGGGAAATTAAGCATGTTGGTTAACTAATCCAAGGCTTGCTTAGGAGAATTATTTCCTGAAATATCATTGGTACCTGGTGCAGGATGGTGGTGATGGTGGGGGTGGCATACTGGGGGGCCATATCACCTCATCTTATGATGCTGGGAATGTGGGACTTTGGGCAGGAGAGGTCATGAGCAGGGTTATGGTTTGAGGTGTAAATATATAGGGTTTTCATTTCTGTAGCAGCAGCAAAGCCAGATTGTCTGAAAGCAGTGAAAATTATGCTTTTTCAATTATGATAGAATTGATAATAATGGGTAAGTTAATATTAATTGTAGGAAAGTATGACTTGCCTGTATTTGTGTATATGTACCTAGAAATGCTCAAATTATAGTGTCTATGGTTTGTATGTGAAGTTTTTTCCTGTCAGGCAGCCTAGTGTATTTTCATGGCCACTGGCCATGAAAACACTATTCTCAACTTGTACTTGAGACAGTTAGGATGGCTGCTTTCACGTTACAGCTTGGATTCCAGGTAAGACGCATGGCTTCAGGGAGAACCTTTTACCAGCTATCTCTTCTTCCCTGACATGTTACTTTTGCTTCCCCAGTGGCACCTGAACCAGCTGGGAAAAGAGAATCATGTGACCAGTCTTCATTCGTCGGGCTTGGTTTTCACTGAGCGTATTGGTAGCAGCGTCTCTGTCACCTACTGTTCTGATAACAGGTTCAATCCCAGGTTTATGATCTGTTGCTCATTTGCTTTTCCTCTTCTGCTGCTGCTTTGCAAACCTGGTTACCTACCTGTGATGAATCATCTGATTTTATAGTCTAGCAACATCAGGATAAAAAAAATGTATATGTTTTTGTTTAAATGGAGATGTACAATATGAGAAGCGTAATGAGTAATGATTTGCTCTTCAAGTACCATTTGTGGATGTGGATTTATTCCTAAAACCAGATGCACCGGGATACATTTGTTCTTTTCAGCCCACGGAGATGTCAGGAAAGCAGAAAATGGTGTTTTCATGTCTTTTGTCAGAGACCAGCACGCAGAAGGGAAACTCAGCTGCATCTCACCACATCCTCGGATTTGAGATGTGGACAGGATTGATGTCTGTCTCCGTATCAGGGTGGCTGCCTTGGGTTTCTTTTCTCGATTTCCTCCCATCTCAGTAGACTTGAATGTGTTTTAAAAATGAGCTTTAATGAAAATTTGAGATTCTCACATAGCTTTATGGGGTTTTCTTTTTCTAAAAAATATTTTATTGAAGCATCGCTGATTTCAATATTCTGCCACTTTCTGCCCCACAGCAAAGTGAAGAGTTGAGTAGCATTGCCTGTACTCTACAGTAGGTCCTTGTTGGTTGTTTACTTGTATACAGTGGTGTGTTTAAAATTTTTTTTTCTAAGATTGTTTTCTATGCCAAATGCTCAAATTATAGTGTCTATGGTTTGTATGTGAAGTTTTTTCCTGTCAGGCAGCCTAGTGTATTTTCATGGCCACTGGCCATGAAAACACTATTCTCAACTTGTACTTGAGACAGTTAGGATGGCTGCTTTCACGTTACAGCTTGGATTCCAGGTAAGACGCATGGCTTCAGGGAGAACCTTTTACCAGCTATCTCTTCTTCCTGACATGTTACTTTTGCTTCCCCAGTGGCACCTGAACCAGCTGGGAAAAGAGAATCATGTGACCAGTCTTCATTCGTCGGGCTTGGTTTTCACTGAGCGTATTGGTAGCAGCGTCTCTGTCACCTACTGTTCTGATAACAGGTTCAATCCCAGGTTTATGATCTGTTGCTCATTTGCTTTTCCTCTTCTGCTGCTGCTTTGCAAACCTGGTTACCTACCTGTGATGAATCATCTGATTTTATAGTCTAGCAACATCAGGATAAAAAAAATGTATATGTTTTTGTTTAAATGGAGATGTACAATATGAGAAGCGTAATGAGTAATGATTTGCTCTTCAAGTACCATTTGTGGATGTGGATTTATTCCTAAAACCAGATGCACCGGGATACATTTGTTCTTTTCAGCCCACGGAGATGTCAGGAAAGCAGAAAATGGTGTTTTCATGTCTTTTGTCAGAGACCAGCACGCAGAAGGGAAACTCAGCTGCATCTCACCACATCCTCGGATTTGAGATGTGGACAGGATTGATGTCTGTCTCCGTATCAGGGTGGCTGCCTTGGGTTTCTTTTCTCGATTTCCTCCCATCTCAGTAGACTTGAATGTGTTTTAAAAATGAGCTTTAATGAAAATTTGAGATTCTCACATAGCTTTATGGGGTTTTCTTTTTTTAAAAAATATTTTATTGAAGTATAGCTGATTTCAATATTCTGCCACTTTCTGCCCCACAGCAAAGTGAAGAGTTGAGTAGCATTGCCTGTACTCTACAGTAGGTCCTTGTTGGTTGTTTACTTGTATACAGTGGTGTGTATATGCCAATCCCCATTTCCCAATTTATCCCTCCATCCTCCCCCTCCTCTGGTAACCATAAGATTGTTTTCTACATCTGTGACTGTTTCTGTTTTGTAGATAAGTTTATTATACCACTTCTTTAGATTCTACATGTAAATGATACCATATATTCTCTATCTGATTTACTTCATTCGGTATGACATCCTCTAGGTCCATCTGAGTTTGGGTGTTGTTTTAGTCACTAAATCACGTCTGACTCTTTTATGACCCAATGAACTAAAACCTGCCAGGCTCCTCTATCCATGGGATTCTCCAAGCAAGAACACTGCAGTGGGTTGCCATTTCTTTCTCCAGGGGATCTTCCCCATCCAGGGATCGAACTCATGTGTCCTCTTTGACAGGTAGATTCTTTACCCATGAACCAACAAGGAAGCCCTAATGAGCTGTACCCCATTACAAAATAAAATGCTTTCAAATAAAGAACCACACAGTGGTTTAGAAAGCTTTAAAAAGGCACTGTTCACCCCCATTATTTCTCTGTGAATGTTGGCTCAAGTCATCTGTATGTGTACTTGTATACAGTATTTGGTATCTGCTGGCCCCAGCTGAGAAGTGTGCTCACCTTCAAATACAGAAATGGAGTGAGGGCTGTGTTTGCCCTTTCACTAGTCCAGAGAGTGCTAGAAATTGATGTAAATTGGAGTCAAGCTACTCACTGAATTTTCTCTTACCCACCTGCAAGTGCTTAGGAGGAGCTATGTCCAAAGCTTGCCTGGCTTGTGTGCCTCAGCTGCTCAATTCGGATTTGAGATGTGGACAGGATTGATGTCTGTCTCCGTATCAGGGTGGCTGCCTTGGGTTTCTTTTCTCGATTTCCTCCCATCTCAGTAGACTTGAATGTGTTTTAAAAATGAGCTTTAATGAAAATTTGAGATTCTCACATAGCTTTATGGGGTTTTCTTTTTTTAAAAAATATTTTATTGAAGTATAGCTGATTTCAATATTCTGCCACTTTCTGCCCCACAGCAAAGTGAAGAGTTGAGTAGCATTGCCTGTACTCTACAGTAGGTCCTTGTTGGTTGTTTACTTGTATACAGTGGTGTGTATATGCCAATCCCCATTTCCCAATTTATCCCTCCATCCTCCCCCTCCTCTGGTAACCATAAGATTGTTTTCTACATCTGTGACTGTTTCTGTTTTGTAGATAAGTTTATTATACCACTTCTTTAGATTCTACATGTAAATGATACCATATATTCTCTATCTGATTTACTTCATTCGGTATGACATCCTCTAGGTCCATCTGAGTTTGGGTGTTGTTTTAGTCACTAAATCACGTCTGACTCTTTTATGACCCAATGAACTAAAACCTGCCAGGCTCCTCTATCCATGGGATTCTCCAAGCAAGAACACTGCAGTGGGTTGCCATTTCTTTCTCCAGGGGATCTTCCCCATCCAGGGATCGAACTCATGTGTCCTCTTTGACAGGTAGATTCTTTACCCATGAACCAACAAGGAAGCCCTAATGAGCTGTACCCCATTACAAAATAAAATGCTTTCAAATAAAGAACCACACAGTGGTTTAGAAAGCTTTAAAAAGGCACTGTTCACCCCCATTATTTCTCTGTGAATGTTGGCTCAAGTCATCTGTATGTGTACTTGTATACAGTATTTGGTATCTGCTGGCCCCAGCTGAGAAGTGTGCTCACCTTCAAATACAGAAATGGAGTGAGGGCTGTGTTTGCCCTTTCACTAGTCCAGAGAGTGCTAGAAATTGATGTAAATTGGAGTCAAGCTACTCACTGAATTTTCTCTTACCCACCTGCAAGTGCTTAGGAGGAGCTATGTCCAAAGCCTTGCCTGGCTTGTGTGCCTCGCATGTGTGCAGTCATAGATTGGTGGTCTTTGACATTTGGGCAAAAGGGAGATAGTTAGTGAGGTCCTCCTGGCTACTGCCTCACCTTTTGCTACCATTGCTCCTAAGTCTCAGTGCCTGATCAGGAGAGATGAGGAGCAAGTACCTGTATTGTCCCTTCCTTCTTGAATTTTCCTTGCGAGAGTGGACCCTCTTCATAGGTTTCTTCAACAAATGCGTCTGTAGGTACTAGATGGCTGCTGGAATAAATGTTTTTCACAGCCTCTCAATCCAAACTCCTGTGCCATACAAGACATGGGGCCTATGCGACGGCCTGGAGGGATGGAATAGGGGGGGCATGGGATATACATACGACTAACCTGGAATTATACGTATCTATAAACAACAGAGCTCTGTTAAAGCAAAAAAGCAAAGTAAAAAAACTTGTGATTGTGAAAAAGATGAATGAATAAATCTTAAAAAACAAACAATAGCCAAACCAAGGGGCTTCCCTGGTAGCTCAGTGGTGAAGAGTTCACCTGCCAATGCAGGAGGCATGAGTTCAATCCCTGATCTGGGAGGATCCCACATGCCATGGAGCAACTAGGCCTGTGAGCCAAAGCTATTGAGCCTGTGCTCCAGAGCCTTGGAGCTGCAACTTGAGCCCATGTGCCGCAACTACTGAAGGCCCTGTGCCCTAGAGCCTGATTTCCACAGTGAGAGAACTCACCACAACAAGAAACCTGCTCACCTCAACTAGAGAGTAGCCCCCACTCCCTGTAACTAGAGAAGAGCCTGCAACAGCCCTGAAAACCCAGAATAGCCAAAAATAAATAAATAAATAAATCAAACTAAAAACAAAAACAAACCAAAACCCAAACCAGGGGCCTCGGTGTTGTATCTGACTTTTCTGAGGGTGCAAATCAATGACTTACCATTCTTCCGTGCCTTGTAGTTCCATTGCTTGCACAAGATGACACTAGGGCCTCACGGATTAACCTGCATTGGTTTTGTGCTGTTGTAGAAACTAGTCAGTGGGTAAAGTAAGTTTTCTACCCTTCAAGTTAATTCTCTCCAGTTTTTGAATCTGTGGTAGGTAATGTTTTCCCCATGGTAGGTACTTAGACGTGTTTAGTTTAAGCTGTCATGTGATGGATACAAGATACAGCTCATAAAATCTTGCCTTTGAAAGAAGTAACAGGACAGTATTGTGAGAGACAGCTTTTCATTGAATTTCAGTTAAGTGTTTCTATTATTTATAAAGCCAGAATAACCCTTTCCTGCCTGAATTCATACCATAACAGGAAAAGCCTTTTTTTGGCTCCCATCTAGCAAACCAAGCCTGTGTGGACCCCACGAAGCTGAACCACTCATCCGTGGGTTGAAAGTAGCCCTCAACTCGTGGAGAAGCACCCTTTAGTTTCTTGCCATTTTTACTGGCTGAGTCTCCCTTTTAAGTGCTTCAGACTTCTGAGGGGATCTCTGTTCATTCTGCTCATTTCATCTTCCTCCAATTTAACCCATTCTTAACAGGGTAACTTGATTCCATAATGGATCTCAAACTAATTTTTCTTGGATGGAAATGAAGAAAACTGACATCTTGGTAGGCATGTATGAAAATAAGTCCAGCCTCTTCTTATCATGCATTTGTCAAGTTTTTATTTAAAAATTTTTTCATTGGAATGTAATTGTTTTTCAGTGTTGAGTTAGTTTCCACTGCACAACATAAATCAGCTATAGGTATACGTATATCCCCTCCATCTTGAGCCTCTCTCCTACTGCTCTCTCAAAAGTTTAGATGCATTTCCAAATAAGATGGCAGTGGGAAAACAGTAACCATTTCTTTCCATCTGATGTTTCATTCCTTTTGAATATATTTATATTGGAAATAATCTGTTCCTTGTAGTACTAGTTCAGATTTGTCACTAGGACGTAATGGATTAGTAAAAAGTAACCAATAGCCACATGATTTGAAAGGAATAAGCTACTGAAAATGAATTAAACTAAAATATCTCATGTCAAGTTTATGTACAGCCTCACATTTTTATCATCAAAGTCCCTCAAAAAATACAGTGAAAGTCACACTAGTTCTTACAAATGATAGTTGCATATTATATTATTAAGAAATAGAAAAAGGTGACAAGTCAATAGTTTAGAAAACTAATTAACATTCTTCTATATTTTCACTGTGTTCCATCTGATATTCAAGTACATAATACAAATAAGAAGCTTCAGTTGGTGAGACTATATAAATTAATTTTTAATTAATCTATGGTGCTTCAGAAGGTTGCTTTTAATTAGGTAACGTCTTATAGACAGAATAATGGCCCCCATCCCCAAATCTGGCTTACAGAACATGCAAGTATTACCTCATAGGCTAAGGGGATTTTGAAAATGTAATTAAGGTGAGGATTTTATGATGGGAAGATTATGTAGGGTTATTTGGGTGCGTCCAGGAGAGTTGCAAGGTTCCTCAGAGGAGAGACGCAGAAGGATCAGAGTTGGAGAGGATGTGATGATGGAAGTGGATGTTGGAGAAGGAGAGGGATGCTCTACGCTGGCTCCAGCGATGGAGGGAGGGGCCGCGAGCCAGCAGATTCTCTGTGGAGTCTCCAGAGGAAATGCAGCCCTGCCAGCCCTGTTAGATGTCAAACCTCCAGATTTGTAAGATAACACATTTGTGTTGTTTTAAGTGATGGTGTTTGTGGTGATTTGTTACAGAGGCAATGGGAGCCTACAGTTGGGTGTAGAAGCAGGATACTGTGATAGGTATAGTCAATGCAGCCTGCTTGAATGGCTGGGACTCTGTGTGCTTATGGTTAAAAAGGACTCTCTGTCCCCTCTGATCTCCAAGTGAAGTGCAGTTTGTGATTTGATTTTTAAATGTGCTTGGGTTCTTGGCCAAGAGGATGGGAAACTGGAGGTATGTTTTTGATATACATATGTTCATCTTTCCCTTTATTTTGTCCTGTTTTCTCCCTTGCCCTCTCTGGTCTTGATCTGACATATAAATACAGCAAATGACACCTGCTTGATTAAAATGCCCTGGGTTACCTTTATATTGCTGATTGACAGGGAAAGGAGTCTTTATAGAAAAGATGGACCATCAGGACTTGTGGTGAAAAGGAATGTGGTCTGTCCTCATCTGGGCTGACAGTGGGCTTAGTGTTAACTGATAGCAGCATAGAGTGTTGTTAATGTCAAATTAAGGAATATAAAAGCAGGTAGACACATTTTAGACAGAATCTAAATGGCCTTTTTGAAACCTTAAAAGTCCTGCAAAGCAAAGAATGTTCTCTTGAGAGAGAAGGTGTGCTGATTTCTCAACCTTTGTGCTTCCTCATCTGTGTCTCTGCATATGTGATTATGCCATAGAAAATGTTACTCTATTTGAAATGACATTGTTTTCAAATGTATATAAAAATCCTTACAAATAATACGCGAAAATACTATACAGACATAAAATGGTGCCATCATGATTTCAAAACCGAGTTCAAAACTCTCTTCCTTCACATTTTTTGGGGATAAATCCCACGGTAACCAAATTGGACTCTTCCTGTACCTGTGGCAGAGTAGCAGTGTATGGTATATTCCAATGCGTTGTGACTCTCAATGATGATAGGAATGACCTTTATCTGGACTGTTCAGTACTGTAACCACCCGCCTGAATGCTTATTAAGTCCTGACACATGGCAAAAGCCACCGAGGACCTGAATTTTAAAATTTTATTTAACTTGAATTAATTTGAATTTGAATAACCACATTTGGTTAGCGGCTACTATATTGGACTGTACTGCTAAGATCTTTTCAGTTGAGAAAATAGCCAACAGTTGAGACTGGAAGCTCTTTAAGGAACGTGTAGTGACTTTGGAATGGATGTTAGTGTTAAACTGAGTTCGAGTTTGTATGCCCAGTGTGTAAAAAGGCCAAACAAGAGAAGTAGAGAAAGTTTTGTTGCAGAGCAGAGAGGCAAGAAAAAGGGGTTCATGCCTCTCCAAGCCCTGGACTCCCCAAATGGTTTCAACCAAGAACTTCTAAAGACAAAGTGAGGGAGAGGTGTGGTTGGTTGTGGCAAACATCTTGGTATGGGGATTCTTTGTTCTTGTAGTTGTCCATGTGGGTCAGCTCATGATGCTCCTATAAACCTTCAACAAAACAAATGTTATTCTGTGTTCTGAAACTTTTGATCTCTATGTGAATGGAAAACTGTTATACCTTTAAAGGTCAAAGTCTTGAGAATGGGTTATCCTGTGTATTTCAAGCTATAGGCAACATTCTTGGTGGGGATGTGTTTTCAAGCTCAGTCCTTTTCGACTCTGCAGTCTTATGGACTGTAACCTGCCAACCTCCTCTGTCCATGGGATTTTCCAGGCAAGAATACTGGAGTGACCACTGCATTGCTGGTGGGAATGTAAATTGATACAGCCTCTATGGAAGACAGTCTGGAGATTTCTTAAAAAACTAAAAATAGAAGCACCATATGACCCAGCAATCCCACTCTTAGGCTTATACCCTGGTGAAATCAAACCCGAAAGAAGCACCTGTACCCCAATGTTCATTGCAGCTCTCCATACAATAGCTAGAACATGGAAGCAACTTAGATGCCCATTGACGAACGAATGGATACAGAAGCTCTGGTACATATATACAATGGAATACTACACAGCTGTAAAAAGAAATGCAGAAGAATCAGCCCTAATGAGCTGGCTGGATCTAGAACGTATCATAAAAAGTGAAGTCAGGGGCTTCCCTGGTGGTCCAATGGGTGGGTACACCACCTTGTGGTGCAAGGGGCACCGGTTTGATCCCTGGCCTGGGAAGATCCCACGTGCCGCGGAGTGGCTGGACCAATGTGTCCAATTGCGGAGCTGGGGCTCGGGAGCATGCGCCCAGAGCCGGTGCTCTGCGACAACAGAGGCCACCGCGACGGGAGACCCACATGGGCCAAGGAACAAAGATGGATGAAAAATCGATAAATGAAAGACCAATAGAAGTGGCCCACCTGCCCCGCTCCCTTCCCAACCCGCGCCACCACCGCCCCCACCAAAAAAAGTGAAATCAGTCAGAAAGAGAAGGACAAATACAGTATATTAACACATATATATGGAATCTAGTAGGATGGTGATGATGGCACATGCAGTGAAGCGCCAGAAAGACAGACATGGACAGTGGACATATGGACATTGTGGGGAAGGAACAGTGGGTGAGAGGCGTAAAGGAAGTAGCATGAAGGTATGGGGATTCTTTGTTCTTGTAGTTGTCCATGTGGGTCAGCTCATGATGCTCCTATAAACCTTCAACAAAACAAATGTTATTCTGTGTTCTGAAACTTTTGATCTCTATGTGAATGGAAAACTGTTATACCTTTAAAGGTCAAAGTCTTGAGAATGGGTTATCCTGTGTATTTCAAGCTATAGGCAACATTCTTGGTGGGGATGTGTTTTCAAGCTCAGTCCTTTTCGACTCTGCAGTCTTATGGACTGTAACCTGCCAACCTCCTCTGTCCATGGGATTTTCCAGGCAAGAATACTGGAGTGACCACTGCATTGCTGGTGGGAATGTAAATTGATACAGCCTCTATGGAAGACAGTCTGGAGATTTCTTAAAAAACTAAAAATAGAAGCACCATATGACCCAGCAATCCCACTCTTAGGCTTATACCCTGGTGAAATCAAACCTGAAAGAAGCACCTGTACCCCAATGTTCATTGCAGCTCTCCATACAATAGCTAGAACATGGAAGCAACTTAGATGCCCATTGACGAACGAATGGATACAGAAGCTCTGGTACATATATACAATGGAATACTACACAGCTGTAAAAAGAAATGCAGAAGAATCAGCCCTAATGAGCTGGCTGGATCTAGAACGTATCATAAAAAGTGAAGTCAGGGGCTTCCCTGGTGGTCCAATGGGTGGGTACACCACCTTGTGGTGCAAGGGGCACCGGTTTGATCCCTGGCCTGGGAAGATCCCACGTGCCGCGGAGTGGCTGGACCAATGTGTCCAATTGCGGAGCTGGGGCTCGGGAGCATGCGCCCAGAGCCGGTGCTCTGCGACAACAGAGGCCACCGCGACGGGAGACCCACATGGGCCAAGGAACAAAGATGGATGAAAAATCGATAAATGAAAGACCAATAGAAGTGGCCCACCTGCCCCGCTCCCTTCCCAACCCGCTCCAGCACCGCCCCCCCCACCAAAAAAAGTGAAATCAGTCAGAAAGAGAAGGACAAGTACAATATACTAACATATATATATGGAATCTAGTAGGATGGTGATGATGGCACATGCAGTGAAGCGACGGAAAGATAGACATGGACAGTGGACATATGGACATTGTGGGGAAGGAACAGTGGGTGAGAGGCGTAAAGGAAGGAGCATGAAGGCCTGCACTATCATATGTGAAGAAAATAGCTATAGTCATTACTCTGTGAGAAAAGTAGATCCTTCAGAGGTGCTGTATGACAGTCTGGAGAGGTGGGATGGGGGGGATATACATATGACTAATCTGAGAGCATACATATCTGTAAACAACAAAACTCTGTAAAAGTTAAAAGTAAAATAAAAGTTAAAAAAGAAAAAAAAAAAAACCTTTGCTTAAAAAAAAAAAAAAAGAATACTGGAGTGGGTTGCCATTTATAGGGGATCTTCCTGACCCAGGCATCAAACCTGCATCTCCCATTTGGCAAGCAGATTCTTTTTTTTTTTTTTTTTTAAGATTTTATTTATTTTTTTACTTTGGGTGGGGGTTGGGTTGGGGAGGGAGGGGAGTGGGCAGGCCACTTCTATTGGTTTTTCATTTCTCTATTTTCATTCGTCTTTGTTCTTTGGCTCCTGTGGGCCTCCCATCGCGGTGGTGTCTGTTGTTGCAGAGCACCGGCTCTGGGCGCATGCGCTCCAGAGCTCCGGCTCGGTAATTGGACACATCAGTCCAGCTGCTCCGCGGCACGTGGGATCTTCCCAGGCCAGGGCTCGAACCGGCGTCCCTTGCACTGCAAGGCGGTGTCCTTACCCACTGGACCACCAGGGGAAGCCCGGCAGGCAGATTCTTTACCACTCCACCACTTGGGAAGCCCGGCAGGCAGCATTCTTAACTTTTAGCAAAAGCAATAGAATAGAGGTTAAAGTGAGAGAAACAGATCTAATATGGAGTCAGATTTGTTCTTTTCTATTACAGTTGGAGCCCATGATGATGGTGCCTCGGGGAGGAAGTTAAGAGGAAACTGAGACTTTTAGACTTCAGAACATAAAAAGAGGGCATATGATTCATTCATGACATGGAGCTGCCTGGGCAGTCCGTTAGGAAAGAGGTGAAGGATGTGGGAGATCAAAGGTACTTCAGAGAGACAAAATGGAGTGACCACCCCAGGGAGTTTCTTTAGGGAGGCTGGGCTGACTCTGAGCTGGGCTCCAATGACTGGAAAGAGAGCAGTGTCAGACCTGAGCACAGGGGCCATACAGAAACATCACCTTGCTTTGTTAGGACCACAAACTCTGAGGAAAGTTCTCAGTCTTGGACTGGAAGGGGAGGTGGAAATTAGCTTTGTGTTTGGTGTGGGGAATTAGGAACAGAGTGACTCTTAGGACTCAAAACTTTAAGACCAGCCAAAGTCTTGGCAGACAGGGAGTCCCAGTGGCCAGAGAGATGATTCAGTTTTTTTTTTTTCTGAGTAACATTGATCGTCATGACTTCCCTGTAAGTGAGATAATTAGTCCATGGCCTGCGTTTCCTGCAATTCTCCTCACACCACAGAAGACTAGTTCCACTTAAATGGGTGACGAAGTGTGCTATACTAGAGTTGGAATGGGGCAAGGTGTAGACTTAGAAGCAGTGGGGGAAGTGGGAGTCCTGTATATTTGGAGGGTATATCTGTGAACTGCAGGCAGTGAGCGTGGACAAGTTTTGGTCGGCAGCAGGGAGGGCATCTGGGGAGCTTGTGTTTGGAGGGGCTGGTAGGGCAGGGGAGCTGGGTGACCCCCACTGTGATCCTTTGGCCCCCACTTCTGTGCCTTTGAATAAATGTGGGTACAGGTGGCTGTAAAGATACAGTGTTCCTGAAAAGGTGAATTGAGTGACAAAAGAAAACCAGCATATAGCTTAAATACACTTAGGGGGAACCCCAAGGGAGGTTCTTTCGTTACTGCAAATGGCCTCCTAATGCTGGTGCTGTGGGTGCTCAGTTTTACTGAATTTGTACTTTAACCCCCTCTCTATGGACGATCTCTAAATGCTCTCATGCATGTTTTAAAGTGTATTCTGTAGGTCATTGGTCTACTGGGTGATGAATTCCTTGTGAGCAGCGAATATGGGTAATTTTTCCCTTTTTGAGGACAGGTTTCGGCAAACACAGACTACACACAAATAATCACAGGTACAAGGACGTTCTCACAATGAATTTCACTCAACAACAGAACCGAATTGTCTCTTTGGCCACAGGGATTCCCTGCTTGCCAGGACTCTGGCTACTCTTGAAGCTCCGAGTCCTCAGAGTCACTCGGTCACGCCTACTGTTTCTTGATACACTCCTTGAACGTAGAAGTCTTCATCCATCCTGGCTGCTATAACAAAACACCACTGACGGGTGGGTTATCAACAACAGAAGTTTGTTTCTCACCGTTTCGGAGGTTGGAGAGTCCATGATTGAGGCTCCTGCAGACTTTGGTGTCTGGTGACGACCTGCTTCCTGGTTTATAGACAGCACTTACTCGCTGTGTTATCCCAGGGGTGAGGGAGCCTCCGAGGTCTCTTTTATAAGGGGAGGACTAATCCTAAGGACTGATGCTGAAGCTGGAGCTCCATTACTTTGGCCACCTGATGTGAAGTCTCACTGAAAATTACCCTGATGCTTTTTGCCTTTTTGTTGAAGGTAAAAGGAGAAGGGGTTGGCAGACAATGAAATGGTTACATAGCATCACCAACTCGAACATGAATTCGAGCAAACTCTGGAGACTCGAATTCAGGGAACCTGGCATGCTGCAGACCATGGGGGTCGCAGCAAGTCAGACATGACTTAGTGACTGGACGACAGCAATAAATCCCATTCATAAGGGCTCCACCCTCATGACCTGATCACCTCCGCCTCCTATTATCACCTTTGGGGATCAAGATTTCAACATATGAACTGAAGGGAACACAAACATCAGACTATAGCAGTGACTATTAATTAACAGAGTGAATTCATTTTTTTAACAAGCATCCCAAGGTTTTAGAAACGCATCATTTATTTTTGTGTTTCCAAGCAATAGTGGCACATAACCTCAGAGGCCACGTGTCGAGTCCTTCCTGGATGCCTTACACTCTGCCAAGCATGTTACAAGGTTTATGTTGCATGAACCTAGGATGACTTCACGAGGTTAAGTGTTATCCTTGTTTAATAGGTGAGACTTCCGAGACTCAGAGACGTTACGTGCGTTCTTCAGATTCTAGTTGCAAATGAAAATGTTGGAAATACTACCAACATTTCTGCCATCCCAAATTCTAGAGAAAGGATGGGGCAGGTGGAGTTGCTTTCAGACTTGTCTCTCTCCGCAGCCCTTGCTCTTCTTCCCCACGTTGTGGATTCAGGGACTGGAGAGGTGATTTCAGTGGGCTGGCAGTAGAGAAAGGAAGCAGAATGATGGTCTGACTTTCCTTAGGCTGGAGAGCAGCAATGGGGAATGGGTTAGGGGCATCACCTGATGCGGGCTAGCTCAGGGCATTATATAAAGGAAGTTTTGGGAGGCAGGAGAGACCCCACTGTGAGACTGAGCAAAGAGAGAGGACCAGAAAGAACTATATGCACACAGCCAAGATGGCGAGTTAGCTGGGGTTGCCACTGGACCATGCCTCTAGGAGACTGCAGCATTAAAAATAACACCTCACAGGTAGTGAGCCTCTTCTGCCAGTATGTTTTCTTTAATGCTTTAGAGGTAATTATGATGCTGAAGCTGGAGCTCCATTACTTTGAGGAAAATTACCCTGATGCTTTTTGCCTTTTTGTTGAAGGTAAAAGGAGAAGGGGTTGGCAGACAATGAAATGGTTACATAGCATCACCAACTCGAACATGAATTCGAGCAAACTCTGGAGACTCGAATTCAGGGAACCTGGCATGCTGCAGACCATGGGGGTCGCAGCAAGTCAGACATGACTTAGTGACTGGACGACAGCAATAAATCCCATTCATAAGGGCTCCACCCTCATGACCTGATCACCTCCGCCTCCTATTATCACCTTTGGGGATCAAGATTTCAACATATGAACTGAAGGGAACACAAACATCAGACTATAGCAGTGACTATTAATTAACAGAGTGAATTCATTTTTTTAACAAGCATCCCAAGGTTTTAGAAACGCATCATTTATTTTTGTGTTTCCAAGCAATAGTGGCACATAACCTCAGAGGCCACGTGTCGAGTCCTTCCTGGATGCCTTACACTCTGCCAAGCATGTTACAAGGTTTATGTTGCATGAACCTAGGATGACTTCACGAGGTTAAGTGTTATCCTTGTTTAATAGGTGAGACTTCCGAGACTCAGAGACGTTACGTGCGTTCTTCAGATTCTAGTTGCAAATGAAAATGTTGGAAATACTACCAACATTTCTGCCATCCCAAATTCTAGAGAAAGGATGGGGCAGGTGGAGTTGCTTTCAGACTTGTCTCTCTCCGCAGCCCTTGCTCTTCTTCCCCACGTTGTGGATTCAGGGACTGGAGAGGTGATTTCAGTGGGCTGGCAGTAGAGAAAGGAAGCAGAATGATGGTCTGACTTTCCTTAGGCTGGAGAGCAGCAATGGGGAATGGGTTAGGGGCATCACCTGATGCGGGCTAGCTCAGGGCATTATATAAAGGAAGTTTTGGGAGGCAGGAGAGACCCCACTGTGAGACTGAGCAAAGAGAGAGGACCAGAAAGAACTATATGCACACAGCCAAGATGGCGAGTTAGCTGGGGTTGCCACTGGACCATGCCTCTAGGAGACTGCAGCATTAAAAATAACACCTCACAGGTAGTGAGCCTCTTCTGCCAGTATGTTTTCTTTAATGCTTTAGAGGTAATTATGGGAGAGGGCCTATCAAGAGTACCTAAGATCCAGTTTGTCTATTTAATCATTTTGTCTTGTTAAGGGAAGTCAAGCCTTGGCTTCAGCTATGAGAGTTGGAATTATGTAAGCCAGAGTAGAACACTGCAGAGTTCTAGAATTTGGTCTTCAACTGAATATTGTAAATATTCTTAGCATATATTATATACTTCATGGAAGCTTCTGAGGGGCCACGTAGCCCTCTTCCAACCTAGAAATTAAGAGTCACTCTTTCTTCCATGCATTTAAGAGGAGTTTAACGTTTTATGAGACCATGCCTGAAATTGCTCTGTAGCCAAAAATGTCCAGAATAAAAGCCTTATTTATCATGCTTTTAGCTGACAGCAAGACCACTGAAATTTCTTTCTCACTAAAGGGAAATGCCCAGCTGGCAAACTGCAGTGCATCCCGCTGGCCAGTAACTGATCAAGGAGCTAACCTTTTGTGTTCTATCTGTGGAACAGTTTCGGACATTTTAATAGCTAACTGTTGCCACACGTATTTCCAGTTGGGGAGAAGTTATATACCAAGAAGACCAATCAGAAAACAGGATGGACAGGAAATAGACATGAAATAAGCAACTCATCGCATGGTTTGGTCTGGCTCAGGCAGCAACTCAGGCAGGAGGAATTAGCCACAAGAGGTAAGGGGGTCAGCTACTTGAACCCCGAGCATTGTGGGCAGGAGGAACAACATGTGCCCTGAGAAAACTCGGTTTCACATGAATTGTTCTACTTAGAATAGTTTTCCTTTTTCATGCGGAGGTCCGAGTCATCAAATAAATTATTATAAAGTGTTGGATGTATAAATTGTCACAGGAAAATGGTGAAAGTCATGGCTCCTGGGATCCTGAAAATTATTTTCTGTTTTCATAGACTTCCACATTCCTGGATTTATGGGATGGAAGAATAAAAACCAAATTTGACAGTGTCTTCCTTCAACAGAAGGGACAGGACTTTTGGTTTATGACATTAAGCAATGCCGTGTTTCAAATACTTTCCACTGAAGAAGCGTTGCCCATTGCTGTCCACTCGCCAAGCTGAGAAGTCTCTTCCTGGACTTGTTTTGTTTGGGATTAAGTCACATGGAACTCGTTTCTCTAGCTCTTGTCATTATACTTGAGATGCTCCTGCTTCTTCCCTTTCATTTCTAAATTGCGAACCTTTTCTTCTTCGTTTTCTTTTTTAAAAAGAAACGAATGCTTTGACTTTATAGTTTCTGTGGGAATGGAGTTTTTACAGCCTCCAGAACCAGTATTTGGGACTACATCATTTTCAGTTCTAATTTCCACGAGTACCTTTGCCTCTGGCAAGGGAAGATATTTAATGCATTGGCATCTTCTTTTTCTAACCCCTGGGATGGTGTCTGGGAGGAGTTTGACTTTTGTTCTAGTCATCTTACCATCTGTAACCTGCTTCAGAAAAAAAAAAAAAAACCTGAAGACAATTAACTTAAAAAAAAAAAAAGGCTACTTAAGAACTCACCACTTAAGGACTTTTCTGGATGTCTTGTGGGTAAGACTTCCCTTTCCAGGGCAAGGGGTGTGGTCAGGAGCTAAGATCCCACATGTCTCTCGGCCAAAAAGCCAGAACATAAAGAGCAGAAGTGATATTATAATGCATTCAGTAAAGACATTAAAAACGGTCTACCTCAAAAAAATCTTTGAAAAAGGAAAAAAGATCGGGGTTTACAAACATCAAAAATCTGTTCTATGGTTTGGTCTGTAGAATAGGCAGGAGGAATTCCACAAGAGGTAAGGGGTCAGCTACTTGAACCCCGAGCATTGTGGGCAGGAGGAACAACATGTGCCCTGAGAAAACTCGGTTTCACATGAATTGTTCTACTTAGAATAGTTTTCCTTTTTCATGCGGAGGTCCGAGTCATCAAATAAATTATTATAAAGTGTTGGATGTATAAATTGTCACAGGAAAATGGTGAAAGTCATGGCTCCTGGGATCCTGAAAATTATTTTCTGTTTTCATAGACTTCCACATTCCTGGATTTATGGGATGGAAGAATAAAAACCAAATTTGACAGTGTCTTCCTTCAACAGAAGGGACANGATTTTTGGTTTATGACATTAAGCAATGCCGTGTTTCAAATACTTTCCACTGAAGAAGCGTTGCCCATTGCTGTCCACTCGCCAAGCTGAGAAGTCTCTTCCTGGACTTGTTTTGTTTGGGATTAAGTCACATGGAACTCGTTTCTCTAGCTCTTGTCATTATACTTGAGATGCTCCTGCTTCTTCCCTTTCATTTCTAAATTGCGAACCTTTTCTTCTTCGTTTTCTTTTTTAAAAAGAAACGAATGCTTTGACTTTATAGTTTCTGTGGGAATGGAGTTTTTACAGCCTCCAGAACCAGTATTTGGGACTACATCATTTTCAGTTCTAATTTCCACGAGTACCTTTGCCTCTGGCAAGGGAAGATATTTAATGCATTGGCATCTTCTTTTTCTAACCCCTGGGATGGTGTCTGGGAGGAGTTTGACTTTTGTTCTAGTCATCTTACCATCTGTAACCTGCTTCAGAAAAAAAAAAAAAAACCTGAAGACAATTAACTTAAAAAAAAAAAAGGCTACTTAAGAACTCACCACTTAAGGACTTTTCTGGATGTCTTGTGGGTAAGACTTCCCTTTCCAGGGCAAGGGGTGTGGTCAGGAGCTAAGATCCCACATGTCTCTCGGCCAAAAAGCCAGAACATAAAGAGCAGAAGTGATATTATAATGCATTCAGTAAAGACATTAAAAACGGTCTACCTCAAAAAAATCTTTGAAAAAAGGAAAAAAAAAAGAGTTCACCACTTGGCCACGAGGTGGTAGTTTCACTAGAGCACAAACTGAACCCTCCAGCTTGTTTGAAACGTGTCTTCTATGACCTTGCCACTAGAGGGCGATGTCTCATGCCCCCTTTAAGTCTGCGGGCCGTGTTTTAGAAAGCGTTTCTCCTAAACTGTATTGAACCAGAGGTCTTCCATCTGGGATGAGTTGGGGTGGAAGATCTGTTCTGCTGTCTGCTGTGGGGGTCGTGTCCCCAAGTGAGAACTCATCACTCGCCTTCTGATTTCTATTTTAGTCCACCTTGTTTGTTTAAAATTTTACTAAAATTGGGGCTGACTAATGGCCTGCTTAAAATTGGATCCATTTTAGCTTGAATTTGTATTTTCTTTTCTTTTTCAACTTCTGGATGCCTCGTATTCCAGCCCGTATGATTCAAGTATTCCGGTGCATAAAGGATCCAAACTATGTCCCTTAGGTAGATAAATAAATAGAGAATGGAATTCTTCAGAGCTGCCAGATTGCCCTTTTCCATCAGTGGTAAACTCTGAAAAATGGTACAGGCCTGGAGTTGGAAAGAGGCTGAGCTTTCTGAATTAAGGAATCCAGGAGAATCTATCCTGTCTGGTTCTTCATTCTTGTGTATTAATTGTTAATAAGGAAATGAACCCCAGATGACAGGACTGACTTTCTCTTATTGGATGACTGTTGAAATCTATTCTGTTATTTGAATTAGGTTAAATAAGAAGGAAGTATGTTTTGGAAGTCTGGCCTCTGGGTCTCTGGTATATTTACATAGATTTCTACTTAGCCCTTATTTCTGTTTCTCAGGAATCCTTATCACACTCTAGTATAAGAGATTGCAAAGCATAAGACAAAAGAAAAATGAATGCCTTTTTTTTGAAAATGTCTTTTATGATACAATGAAATCAACTTTAATTTCTTTTGGTAGGGAGGATATGGGTTTAAGTAAAATATTTAGTCTACTCCTTCTGGGAATTTATTTTTTTAAAACCAAATAATGATAATATTTCATGCATGTTTATGAACGTTAGTAATCATTAGTTGGACTGCAGACGTGCAGAGGGACAAGCCAAGCTTTCCATTCTGTGATCTCTTGGCCAGTGGATGGCCCCAGTCATCCCCCAGTCATGTTGTTTCTATGTTGCATTGCTTTTATTGATGCACATTTGTGTGTTAGAGAAATATCTTGGGTCATAATTTGAGCTTCCAATTGACTTTCCTTTACTTTCCTTCAAATGCGTGCATTAAAATTTTTGTACTTGAAGATAAAAAATCAAGATTAAGTCTGATGATCCTTTTTACCCCTAACTCATTTCCCATGCAGTGGGAAGCATTCAGCTCTTCAGGGGCATTGCAGACCTTGAAAATGTAGAAAATTGGGTAGAGAAAGTGGCTTGTATTATCAGATTCCTGAACACAGAAGGGTCAGTGACTCAGTCTTGGCTGAAAGAGAAGTTCAGCAGGCTTAGAGCAGCAGATGCTGCTAAATATTCAACCAGGACCCAAGACAGTCTCTCCTCAAGACTTCTTGGACATCTCTGCTCCTGAATATCAGTGTGTCCCATTACATAGTATGCAAAAAGAACTCGACCTGCACGCACTCTGAGTCACATAACTCCCCCTTAGAAGTTAATGGATTTCTAAAATTTTTAAATTAAAAAATTAAAAAAAAATTGCTGCAAGGTAAAATTATTTTTTCTTTGTTGTGGCACATGGGATCGTTAGTTGCAGTATGAACTCTTAGTTGTGGCATGTGGGATCTACTTCCCTGACCAGGGATTGAACCTGGACCCCTGCATAGGGAACACAGAATCTTAACCACTGGACAACCAGGAAAGTCCCAAATTAATGGTTCTTAACAATCATCTTTAACACTGAGAAAACAGTATGACCAGTAAGGAAAAAGACCCAGAAAATGTGATATGAATATAAGTATAATATAAAAGCAGAAAATGCTGTATCAATAAGTATACTATTTAAGTTTATTTAGTCCTGCTGGTCAGCAGAAGTGGTTGTTTTTTATTTTTGTGTGTATTTCTGGACCAGAGACAGATGGCCAACCTCCGTGGTTTCAAGGTGAATCCAACGACAGAGCACAGGTTTATAAGGATGAATTGTTGGGCTTTCCTGGTGGCTCAGTCGATAAAGAATCTGCCTGCAGTGCAGGAGACCCAGGTTCAGTCCCTAAAGTGGGAAGATGCCCTGAAGAAGGAAATGGCAACCCTCTCCTGTATTCTTGCCTGGGAAATCCGTGGATAGAGAAGCCTGATGGGCTACAGTTCCATGGGGCCACGAAGAGTCAGACACTAGCGATGACTATTCACTGTTTTGCTAGAGAAATATCTTGGGTCATTCCCATGACCTTTCCTTCAAATGGCATTAAAATTTTTGTACTTGAAGATAAAAAATCAAGATTAAGTCTGATGATCTTTTTTACCCCTAACTCATTTCCCATGCAGTGGGAAGCATTCAGCTCTTCAGGGGCATTGCAGACCTTGAAAATGTAGAAAATTGGGTAGAGAAAGTGGCTTGTATTATCAGATTCCTGAACACAGAAGGGTCAGTGACTCAGTCTTGGCTGAAAGAGAAGTTCAGCAGGCTTAGAGCAGCAGATGCTGCTAAATATTCAACCAGGACCCAAGACAGTCTCTCCTCAAGACTTCTTGGACATCTCTGCTCCTGAATATCAGTGTGTCCCATTACATAGTATGCAAAAAGAACTCGACCTGCACGCACTCTGAGTCACATAACTCCCCCTTAGAAGTTAATGGATTTCTAAAATTTTTAAATTAAAAAATTAAAAAAAAATTGCTGCAAGGTAAAATTATTTTTTCTTTGTTGTGGCACATGGGATCGTTAGTTGCAGTATGAACTCTTAGTTGTGG
Source organism: Tragulus kanchil (assembly GCA_022376925.1). Lineage (NCBI taxonomy): Eukaryota > Metazoa > Chordata > Mammalia > Artiodactyla > Tragulidae > Tragulus > Tragulus kanchil. Next base: position 97,754,424 of record JAIOJX010000005.1, on the reverse strand, counting down.
CATGTGGGATCTACTTCCCTGACCAGGGATTGAACCTGGACCCCTGCATAGGGAACACAGAATCTTAACCACTGGACAACCAGGAAAGTCCCAAATTAATGGTTCTTAACAATCATCTTTAACACTGAGAAAACAGTATGACCAGTAAGGAAAAAGACCCAGAAAATGTGATATGAATATAAGTATAATATAAAAGCAGAAAATGCTGTATCAATAAGTATACTATTTAAGTTTATTTAGTCCTGCTGGTCAGCAGAAGTGGTTGTTTTTTATTTTTGTGTGTATTTCTGGACCAGAGACAGATGGCCAACCTCCGTGGTTTCAAGGTGAATCCAACGACAGAGCACAGGTTTATAAGGATGAATTGTTGGGCTTTCCTGGTGGCTCAGTCGATAAAGAATCTGCCTGCAGTGCAGGAGACCCAGGTTCAGTCCCTAAAGTGGGAAGATGCCCTGAAGAAGGAAATGGCAACCCTCTCCTGTATTCTTGCCTGGGAAATCCCGTGGATAGAGAAGCCTGATGGGCTACAGTTCCATGGGGCCACGAAGAGTCAGACACAGCTGAGCATGCATGCACATAAACTAAAGATCCTATTCTGTACTTGGAAATTGTTTAATATTATGTGTCCTAAAGTGGATCAGTAGAACATTCTTTTGGAAAACATTTTGATATTTACTTGGGAGGAAGAAAACAAGGAAGGAAGAAGTGGATATTCAGTGCCAGTCCCTATTCTAAGTACTTTTTAAATTTTCCCCCAAATATTATGAAGTGAGCACTCTAATTTTTTGCATTTCACAAATATGGAAACTGAAGCAGAGAGAGATTTTTTTTCTGATACTCCTCCAGGCTAAGCGGTCCATTAGAAGCAGAACTGGGTGGGGGACTTCCCTGGCAGTCCAGTGATCAGGACTCTGCCCTCGGGCTCTTGCAGTGCATGAGGCACATGCTTGATCCCAGGTCGGGGAACTAAGATCCCACATGCTGTGCAGTGTGGCCAAAAAAAAAAGGCAGAACTGGCTGTGGACCCAGGCCCACTGGCCTCCGAGCCGTGCTCAGCTCCGGGGTGCGCCTGCCCCAGTGCTGCCTGCTCTCAGCCTCAGTTCCAGAGTGACGGTCACTGCCACCTCTGTACCTTTCTTCTTGTTTCCTTCTCCCTGCCCTCGATCACCACTTAAGTTAAAAATGGGTTTGTTTCCATTCTTCTTGGGTCCCTGTTGGGACTAGTAGGAGCTTTCCAAAAAACACTTAGCAAAAAATAAGGGATGGGAAGATGGTGTGAGAGAAGAAAAAAAGAAGATGGAAAAGCAGAGAAGGAAATAGATAAAGTGGAAGACCTTGACTTTCTTTCCTTCATCCTTATGTGACTCCTTCAGTATCTTCTGGTGTGTCTGGGCCTCCAAGGAGGTCCTGATGCAGAATGGAAATGGACAGTTGCTGAGTGAGCAGAAGCCAGGGCCAGAAAGACTTATGTGCCTGTAATTCTTAGGATTTTCAAGTCAGCCACTGTTTGTTTTTTTTTTTTTGGTATGGGTTCCTCGAGGTTCCTCAGGTTATCCTGGCCCCTGAGAACAGAGGTCATTTTTCCTGTGGCCCATTTCTTCAGGGCCCCTTTGCATCCCCTCTGTACCGCCAAAGTCTCCCCCGTACTCCAGTCTGATATCATCTATCCTGCTGGGTCTGTCCAGAACTGATTGGATGGTTTGTTGGCTGTCTCACTTCCCAAGCTGACATTGGGGTCTCCCAGGGGCTGCTTTCTGGTGCTGCCTTGCAGGGTTCAGGAGCTTTGGCCCAGTTACCCATCTGAGAGACAGCTCTCCTTTTTAGCTGATCAGCAGAGCTGCTGTGACTTCTAAGTCCCGGGTTCAGTGAATAAGCAGTTTAGACACTTGGCTCTGGCCATTTTTGTTCTTGTAGACTCATCCCTTTAATGCCTCCAGGGAAATTACCAACCAGATTCCAGCTATTACATTTTTTAATATATACCTTATTTTTTTTATTTTTACTTTTTTTTTAAACTTATTTTTATTTATTTATTTATTTGTCTGTGCTGGGTCTTAGTTGCAGCACATGGGATCTTTAGTTGTGGCATGTGGGATCTAGTTCCCTGATTAGGAATCGAACCCTGGTCCCCTGCATTGGGAGCACAGAGTATTAACCCCTGGACCATCAGGGAAGTCCCTAATATATACTTTAAAAATTATTATTTTAGGTTGTTTTATCGACGGTCCTGCACTCGACCTTTTTTCCCCCCGATCACCACTTAAGTTAAAAATGGGTTTGTTTCCATTCTTCTTGGGTCCCTGTTGGGACTAGTAGGAGCTTTCCAAAAAACACTTAGCAAAAAATAAGGGATGGGAAGATGGTGTGAGAGAAGAAAAAAAGAAGATGGAAAAGCAGAGAAGGAAATAGATAAAGTGGAAGACCTTGACTTTCTTTCCTTCATCCTTATGTGACTCCTTCAGTATCTTCTGGTGTGTCTGGGCCTCCAAGGAGGTCCTGATGCAGAATGGAAATGGACAGTTGCTGAGTGAGCAGAAGCCAGGGCCAGAAAGACTTATGTGCCTGTAATTCTTAGGATTTTCAAGTCAGCCACTGTTTGTTTTTTTTTTTTTGGTATGGGTTCCTCGAGGTTCCTCAGGTTATCCTGGCCCCTGAGAACAGAGGTCATTTTTCCTGTGGCCCATTTCTTCAGGGCCCCTTTGCATCCCCTCTGTACCGCCAAAGTCTCCCCCGTACTCCAGTCTGATATCATCTATCCTGCTGGGTCTGTCCAGAACTGATTGGATGGTTTGTTGGCTGTCTCACTTCCCAAGCTGACATTGGGGTCTCCCAGGGGCTGCTTTCTGGTGCTGCCTTGCAGGGTTCAGGAGCTTTGGCCCAGTTACCCATCTGAGAGACAGCTCTCCTTTTTTAGCTGATCAGCAGAGCTGCTGTGACTTCTAAGTCCCGGGTTCAGTGAATAAGCAGTTTAGACACTTGGCTCTGGCCATTTTTGTTCTTGTAGACTCATCCCTTTAATGCCTCCAGGGAAATTACCAACCAGATTCCAGCTATTACATTTTTTAATATATACCTTATTTTTTTTATTTTTACTTTTTTTTTAAACTTATTTTTATTTATTTATTTATTTGTCTGTGCTGGGTCTTAGTTGCAGCACATGGGATCTTTAGTTGTGGCATGTGGGATCTAGTTCCCTGATTAGGAATCGAACCCTGGTCCCCTGCATTGGGAGCACAGAGTATTAACCCCTGGACCATCAGGGAAGTCCCTAATATATACTTTAAAAAAATTATTTATTTTTGGTTGTGTTGGATCGTCATTGCTGCTCGAGCTTTTCTCTAGTTTCAGAGTGAGGACTATTCTCTAGTTGTGGTGACTTCTCTTATTGCACAGTGTGGGCTCAGTATGGGCATGTGGCCTCTGTAGATGTGGCTCCTGAGCTCTAGGGCACAGGCTCAGTCGTTGTGGCATACAGGTTTAGTTCCTCTGTGGCCTGTGGGATCTTCCCTGATCAGGGATCAAACCTGTGTTTCTTGCATTGGGAGGCAGGAGCCTAGGGAAGCTCCCAGATATTATTTTTTATAAGTTAAAAAAATTCACGAATGTTGGTACAGATACAGTAATATGTTGTCTAACCATTAAGGGAAACTATCTCTTCAGAGCAGTGATAGTCTTTTTTTTTTAATTAATTAATTAATTTTTGGTTATTCTGGGTTTTCACTGCTGCTGCAGGCTCTAGTTGCAGGGAATGGGGGTTACCCTCTAGTTGAGGTGAGCAGGCTTCTTGTTGCGGTGACTTCTCTTGTTGTGGAACTCGGGCTCCAGGGCACACGGGCTTCAACAGTTGTGGCACATGGGCTCAATAGTTGCGGCTCTGAGGCTCTAGAGCACAGGCTCAATAGTTGTAGCTCATGGGCTTAATTGCTCTGCAGCATGTGGGATCTTCCCGGATCAGGGATCGAACTTGTGTCTCCTGCATTGGCAGGCGAACTCTTCACCACTTAGCTACCTGGGAAGCCCAGTGATAGTTTTTTTTATTATACCGAAAACTTCATCTGTAATTTGTTTTTTATCCTTTTAATCAGTCAATTTTTATTTTTTAAAATCTATTTTATTGAAGTATAGTTGATTTACAGTGTTGTGTTAGTTTCTGCTGTACAAAGTGATTCAGGTATACATGTAGACAACTTTTCCATTATGGTTTTTCACAGGATACTGAATATAGTTTCTCTGTGCTGTACAGTAAGGACCTTAGGTTTATTTATTCTTTATATAATAACTTGTATCTGATAGCCCCAAACTCCCAATCTTTCCCTCCCTCATGATCAGCCAAATAACATTGAGCTCTAGAGGTCAAAAGCACCCCCTACCCCACACGCATAGGGTGAGAGTGAGAATTCTTACTTGTTTAATGCTTTCAATCTTATTTAAAGTCAATATACACAGAAGAGGGTAATTAATGGTATAAGGCTGTATCAAGTAAGTGCCAAATGGATCTCCAGACAGTTCTGTAAATACCGCAGACCTTTATTTGTACAAAAGCAAAAGCAGTATGTACCTCATTGTTAACTGAGGAATTATCACCCTACTACCAGGGAAACTCTTTTTTTTTTGGTGGGAGTGGGGGAGGCGGGGAGGGGAGGGAATTGGAGAGGGAGGGGGAGCAGGTGGGCCACTTCTATTGGTCTTTCATTTATTTTCATCCATCTTTGTTCTTTTGGCGCACGTGGGCCTCCCATCGCAGTGGCCTCTGTTGTCGCAGAGCGCGGCTCTGGGCGCTTACTTACACTGCAGTGCTCCGGCTCGGTAATTGGACACATCGGTCCAGCCACTTCGCGGCACATAGGATCTTCCCAGGCCAGGGATCGAACCGGCACCCCTTGCACTGCAAGGCGGTGTCTTTACCCATTGGACCACCAGGGAAGCTCCAGGGAAACTCTTAAAGAATTACACAAGATCCACTTGTCATCTGTTTTTTTTTGTTTGTTTTTCACTTTTTTGGTTTATCAGCCACTTAACATTTATGGAGTATGTCTTCTAAGCTAAGATAAAGCAAGAAAGATCATTTCTGCCTTTATGATTTTGGATCTTGTTTAAAGTCTGTGTATTCATCAAAGGTGAGTTACAGAAATAAGGTGGTCTCAGACGAGTCCCTCCTGGGTCTGTTGACTGTGAGTTTCAACAGTCCCTCCTGTGACTAGGAATTTCGAGGTCGGGGAGCTCTGGGCCGAAGGGGCTGGGTAGGCTGGGGCTGAGATGAGCTCGTAAACATGGACAGGATGTAGCGAGGGAGGTGGGGGAAGGACAGGCAGGTGGGGAGAATGTCCAGAAGAGGCAAGGAGTGAGAGAGGGAGTGGATCAGTCAACCCCAATGGAGGCTGTGTTTAGGGGAGACAGGTAGGTACTGTGCTGTCTTGAGAAGCAGCCAGGAAGGTCAGAAGAGATTTCTGTTCCAGCCTTCCACCCTGCACATATGCACACATGTGGTTAATGCCTCTTCTTTCCAATTTTTTGGATTTATTTTTTGAAGTATAGCTGATTTACAATGTTGTGTTAATACCTGCTGTATAGCCAAGTGATTCAGTTATACATATACACACATTCTTTTTCACATTCTTTTCCATTATGGTTTATCATTGGATATTGAATCTAGTTCCCTATGCTATACAGTGGGACCCTGTTGTGTGTCCGTTCTCTGTATAATAGTTTGCGTCTGCTAACCTTAAATCACCAATCCATCCCTCTTCCTCCTCCTCTAGCCCTTGACAGCCACAAGTCTGTTCTGTTCTGTGTGTCTGTTCATCTGTTTCATAGATAGGTTCATTTGTGTCCTACTTTAGATTGCATATATAAGTGATATTCGGTATTTCTCTCTCTGACTTATTTTACTTAATACGATAATCTCTAAGTCCATCCATGTTGCTGCAAATGACAGTGTTTCATTTTTTATGGCTAAGTAGTATTCCATCATATGTGTGTGTGTGTGTGTGTGTGTGTGTGTGTGTGTGTGTATCACATTTTTTAAGTCCATTCATCTGCTGACGGACATTTACATTGTTTTCATGTCTTGTCTATTGTTAATATTAATAGTAATGCTGCTTTTTAATGCAGATACCTCCAGGAGATTTACACTCACTGCACACATAGGAAAGTAGTTGAACAGCAGTGCCCAGGATATGGGACCTATTTGACCACAACCAGTGCTCAACCAGTCCCTGGAGGGACCAAGCCATTATCTGTCATCTGGCCAGGGGGTAGGTCAGAGCAAACTCAGGTGCTGGCGATGGGTTGTCCTAACTGCTCCTTTGTGGGCCTTGGCCACGGGCTTTGTTCTGGCTATCAGCTTCCTTTGGTTCCTGCCTACTTTTCAAGCCAGATTCTCCACTTCTCCCGTCAATTCCGTGAATACCCATCAGCATTCCAACTCAGTGGTTTTTTGTTGTTGGTAACCCTGCACTCTGACTTGCTGCCTTTGGTCTGATTGTTTCTTTGTAGTCATCCAGGCATTTCTTAGTTCTGTCTTAGTTCTAACCTAGCTGAGGTTCCTTAAGGGTTTTTTAATCTCCTGTGGCCATAACAGCATTTAAAAAGATTTATTTACTTGGCTGCATTGAGTCTTAGTTGTTGCAGGCAGAATCTTCATCGCATTCTGTGGGATCTTTTGCTGTGGTACACAGACTGTCTAGCTGTGGCACGAGAGCTCAGTAGTTGCAGTGGATGAGCTTAGTTGCTTTGTGGCACCTGGGCCCTTATTCTCCACCAGGGACTGAACCTGCGTTGCTTGCATTGGAAGGCAGAGTTTTAGCCACTGGGCCACCAGGTTGGCCTCTGTGTGTCTCGCCTGGGCTAGGAAGGGGCTCTCCTCGCTCCAGTCCATTTTCTACTCTTTTTGTTTGTAGAAGGACCTGGAGGGACCAACAATTGTCTGTCATCCCCGGAAGGTGCCTGCTCCTGGCTCCGACCTGCTGCAGGAGAGGGGTCTGGCCGAGTCCCTCTTGCACCTCTCTGGAAATCACCTCTGCAGTCACCAGCTCTCCCATCTCCTGGGAGCTCTGCACCACACTCCAGGCCATTTCTGCCTTTCAGGCATCTGTGGCTTTTCTCGCCTCACAGAGCCCTTTTCAACACAGTCCCCGGCAGTGAGGCCTCTTCCCTTGGGCACCTCCACTGCCTGCCCTAAGGGCTGTTTTCCTAAAAATCTGCCCTATTCTCACTCCTTCCCCCCTTCTCCCCAGCCCCCACAAACTGTAGGCTGCCAGGCTCCTCTGTCCATGGGACTTCCCAGGCAAAAATACTGCAGTGGGCTGCCATTTCCTTCTCCAGGGGATGTTCCCAGCCTAGGGATTGAATTCATGTCTCCTGCACTGGAAGGTGGATTCTTTACCACTGAGCCACCTGGAAGCCTGATCAAGGTTACGGGGGGAGGTGGACAAAATAAAAACCAACCTAGTGAGTGAATTGCATGTTATGTTAGTAGGTCGTATGGGAAAACAAGAAGTAGAGCAGGATGAGGGGGTTGAAGGAGGATAACTTTAAAGACAGTCCCTTGGGTGGGTCTTCTATGGGTGATGCCATCTGAGCAGACTTGAAGCGGGGTGGGGGTCAGTGCAGGAGCCTCCAGGTAGAGGGAACAGCCAGTGCGAAGACCTCAGTGGGCGTGTGCCTGGAGAGCTCCAGCAGGATAGGAGGGAAGGGGAGGCCAGAGGGGCTGGGGCAGAGGCAGCAGGACTTTGAGGGCTCTTGAAAGGACTTGCCTTCTTGCTAGCAGTGAATAGGGAATTGTTGCGGGGTGCTGGGCAGAGGCTGTAACTTGCTCCTTTACATTTATTTATAAATGTGTTTATTTGTTTGAAGGTCGGGTCTCAGTTGTGGCACATGATATCTCTGATCTTTGTTGCAGCGTGTGGGATCTAGTTCCCTGACCAGGGATTGAACCCAGGACCCCTGCATTGAGAGCATGGAGTCTTAGTCACTGGACCATGAGGAAAGTGCCAGTCCTTTTCATTTTCAGAGGCCCAGTCTGGCTACTGTGTTGAGACTAGACAGTGACCAGGCAAAAGAGAAGCAGGGAGACCCTCCAACAGGCTCTTCTGTGGCTTCTACCTGGGTGGGAGGAGGTGGGGATGGTGGGCACTGGCAGGACTTTGGATGTATTTTCGATCTGGAGCCAGCAGGATTTCCTGGTGAGCTTCCCTGGTGGCTCAGTGGTAAAGAATCTGCCTACCAACACAAGAAACCTACCTTGGTTTCTGCCTACCTGGGTCTAGAAGATCCCTTGGAGAATGGCAACCTGCTAGGCCTCCACTCCTGTCCATGAAATCTGCCCTATTCTCACTCCTTCCCCCCTTCTCCCCAGCCCCCACAAACTGTAGGCTGCCAGGCTCCTCTGTCCATGGGACTTCCCAGGCAAAAATACTGCAGTGGGCTGCCATTTCCTTCTCCAGGGGATGTTCCCAGCCTAGGGATTGAATTCATGTCTCCTGCACTGGAAGGTGGATTCTTTACCACTGAGCCACCTGGAAGCCTGATCAAGGTTACGGGGGGAGGTGGACAAAATAAAAACCAACCTAGTGAGTGAATTGCATGTTATGTTAGTAGGTCGTATGGGAAAACAAGAAGTAGAGCAGGATGAGGGGGTTGAAGGAGGATAACTTTAAAGACAGTCCCTTGGGTGGGTCTTCTATGGGTGATGCCATCTGAGCAGACTTGAAGCGGGGTGGGGGTCAGTGCAGGAGCCTCCAGGTAGAGGGAACAGCCAGTGCGAAGACCTCAGTGGGCGTGTGCCTGGAGAGCTCCAGCAGGATAGGAGGGAAGGGGAGGCCAGAGGGGCTGGGGCAGAGGCAGCAGGACTTTGAGGGCTCTTGAAAGGACTTGCCTTCTTGCTAGCAGTGAATAGGGAATTGTTGCGGGGTGCTGGGCAGAGGCTGTAACTTGCTCCTTTACATTTATTTATAAATGTGTTTATTTGTTTGAAGGTCGGGTCTCAGTTGTGGCACATGATATCTCTGATCTTTGTTGCAGCGTGTGGGATCTAGTTCCCTGACCAGGGATTGAACCCAGGACCCCTGCATTGAGAGCATGGAGTCTTAGTCACTGGACCATGAGGAAAGTGCCAGTCCTTTTCATTTTCAGAGGCCCAGTCTGGCTACTGTGTTGAGACTAGACAGTGACCAGGCAAAAGAGAAGCAGGGAGACCCTCCAACAGGCTCTTCTGTGGCTTCTACCTGGGTGGGAGGAGGTGGGGATGGTGGGCACTGGCAGGACTTTGGATGTATTTTCGATCTGGAGCCAGCAGGATTTCCTGGTGAGCTTCCCTGGTGGCTCAGTGGTAAAGAATCTGCCTACCAACACAAGAAACCTACCTTGGTTTCTGCCTACCTGGGTCTAGAAGATCCCTTGGAGAAGGAAATGGCAACCTGCTTCAGTATTCTTGGCTGAGAAATCCAATAGACAGAGGAGCCTGGCAGCCTACAGTCCATGGAATTTGCAAAAGAGTTGAACATGACTTAGTGACTAAGCAACAATGACAACCCATGGACTTGCTGAGGGCAAAGGAGTTGTTGAGGATCACCCTGAGCTTCTGGTCATGGAAGGCATTGCTCTCAATTGTGATCGGGAGCTGCTGGTGGAACAGGGAGGGCAAGAAGGGGACAGGGGTTAGTTTGGACATGTGGGACTTTCCTCCCTTTGCTGAAGTGTCATATAGAGCTGTCAGGAGGTGGTTAGGATGGGTTTCAGTAAAGACGTCTGAACTGGAGATGTAAACTTATCCTTGGACAAGTGGATTTCAGTGTGGGGGATACACAGTACTGCTTCCCCAAAAGTGGGAGGTTAGTTTTGATTAAGAAATCTAAGGCTGTACAGAAAAAATACAGTTTGAGGATTGAAGTCAGGAGTGAATGGATGACGATAGTTTCTTAGTTTATGAGACTAAAACAGACCAGCACCTAAGGTGATGACATCCAAATATCAATGACAGTATTTGCTTTCTACTTCTTAACTTACAAGTCATGAGTGCTGTAGTGTGATTTCCAGCTCTGGTTCCTTGCTTATTAGGAAACATTACAGGAACTCACATCCCTGCAAGGTCAGTTTTTCTGAAATGCTTAGAACATACGTTGCCCTGTTAGAGGTAAGCAGGTACCAAGCACTTTTGGTTGTTATGCCCCTGAGTGCACTTGGGCTCTGGTGTAGTTGCAGAGCTACACCAAGTTGGGTACCTCTGGTGGAAGGTGCTTTTTAAAAGATACTTTATTTTGGAGGGGTGGGAGGGTTGGGGAGGGCGGGGGGCAGGTGGGCCACTTCTGTTGGTCTCTCATTTATCTATTTTCATCCATCTTTCTTCTTTGGCCCGTGTGGGCCTCCCATCGCAGTGGTCTCTGCTGTCGCAGAGCAGCGGCTCTGGGCGCATGCGCTCCAGCGCTCCGACTTGGTTATTGGACACATCGGTCCAGCTGCTCCGCGGCACGTGGGATCTTCCAAGGCCAGGGATCGAACTGGCGCCCCTTGCACTGCAAGGCGGTGTCCTTACCCACTGGACCACCAGGGAAGCCCTGGAAGGCGCTTTGGGGAGCAGAAGTCTTCCCTCCAGTGGCAGCCCCTCTCCTGCCTTGTGGTTGCCCCCCACCCCAACCCTACTCCAAGGCTGTGTTTGCCCCATGTGTTAGTTGCTTAGTTGTCCGACTCTTTGCGATCCCATGGACTGTAGCCTGCCAGGCTCCTCTGTCCATGGAATTCTCTAGGCATGAATACTGGCGTGGGTTGCTACTCCCTTCTCCAGAGGCTCTTCCCCACCCAGGGATCGATGGAACCCAAGTCTTCTGCCTTACCTGCGGATTCTTTACCGCTGAGTCACCAGGGAAGCCCCCTCGCTTTCCCTAGTCTCACTTTATTACTCAGGAGTCATTCTTAGAAAGCCTCCACCTCTTTGCCAGGCTGCCTAACATTCTGATAAAATGTTTCTGTCCTGTGCTCTCGATTTCTGTAATTTTCTCCTTTGGATATGATTAGAATAAAACTTCTAGAACGTGCTGCAAATCTTGGCATTTGGTGTCATGGGGGAACACAACAGGAGAAAGTTCTTTCAGACAGTATTTCCCTAATTTTCCAGACAACGAGGGTCTCCTGGGCTCCTTGTGGAAGCACCAGACTCTGATAAAGCCTTACTGAGTCAGCATGTAGCGGGGGTGGGTGGGGCTAGAACCTGCATCATTAGATACACCTGGGGCAGGTATCCCAGAAGGCCCAGGGAAGCCTAGTCCTCATTGCTGCCCAGGTCCTGAGCAGAGCAAGATGAAAAATAATGGTTAGAACAAAAAAGAGGTCAGAACGTCACTTACTCCCTTACAGAGGGTGACCTGGAGGCTGTTAACTCAGTCAGCCTGGAGGCCTGCTCGTTGCGGTCCTGCATGGAGGCTGGTTTGCCCCCAGATCTGGAACAGACTCCTCCGTCTGGGCCGAGGCCTTGGAGATACAGCAGAGCCTGCCCAAGCTCACTTCAAGAGGGAGCCGGGGCCAAGCTGAGCCGAGCGCGGAGGAAACCACCCCAGTAATTCTCCCAGGTGTGTTAGTCCCAGAAGCTGCTTCTCTCCCCAGAGGCGGGAGGTAGCAGGGTTAGGGAGGAGACCTGGGGAGGCCTGGGATGTGTATGCTGGGGAAACCTCTCCTCCTAGTGAGCCATATCGCTTCGATGCCCCAGGCGGTGTGGATGACCAGGAAAATCTGGGCAGCAGGCCTTAGGCCTTTTGCAGTATTATCTCCTGTGATTTTTATTGGAAGATACCACTTTTTCCTTTTTCTTTTTTATTGGAGTATAGTTGCTTTACAGTGGTGTGTTAGTTTTCTGCTGTACGGCAAAGTGAATCAGCAACATGTGTTCATATGATCCCCTCTTTATTGGATTTTCTTCCTTTTTAGAACACCACAGAGCATTGAGTAGAGTTCCCTGTGCTCTACAGCAGGTCCTAATTAGTTATCTGTTTTATACACAGTATCAATAATATATGTGTATCAGCCCCAATCTCCCAGTTCATCTCCCTACCTTTCCACCTTGGTATCCATTTATTTGTTCTTTGCATCTGTGTTTCTATTTCTGTTTTGCAAATAGGTTCATATGTACCATTTTTCTACCTGTGCATTTGGTGTCATGGGGGAACACAACAGGAGAAAGTTCTTTCAGACAGTATTTCCCTAATTTTCCAGACAACGAGGGTCTCCTGGGCTCCTTGTGGAAGCACCAGACTCTGATAAAGCCTTACTGAGTCAGCATGTAGCGGGGGTGGGTGGGGCTAGAACCTGCATCATTAGATACACCTGGGGCAGGTATCCCAGAAGGCCCAGGGAAGCCTAGTCCTCATTGCTGCCCAGGTCCTGAGCAGAGCAAGATGAAAAATAATGGTTAGAACAAAAAAGAGGTCAGAACGTCACTTACTCCCTTACAGAGGGTGACCTGGAGGCTGTTAACTCAGTCAGCCTGGAGGCCTGCTCGTTGCGGTCCTGCATGGAGGCTGGTTTGCCCCCAGATCTGGAACAGACTCCTCCGTCTGGGCCGAGGCCTTGGAGATACAGCAGAGCCTGCCCAAGCTCACTTCAAGAGGGAGCCGGGGCCAAGCTGAGCCGAGCGCGGAGGAAACCACCCCAGTAATTCTCCCAGGTGTGTTAGTCCCAGAAGCTGCTTCTCTCCCCAGAGGCGGGAGGTAGCAGGGTTAGGGAGGAGACCTGGGGAGGCCTGGGATGTGTATGCTGGGGAAACCTCTCCTCCTAGTGAGCCATATCGCTTCGATGCCCCAGGCGGTGTGGATGACCAGGAAAATCTGGGCAGCAGGCCTTAGGCCTTTTGCAGTATTATCTCCTGTGATTTTTATTGGAAGATACCACTTTTTCCTTTTTCTTTTTTATTGGAGTATAGTTGCTTTACAGTGGTGTGTTAGTTTTCTGCTGTACGGCAAAGTGAATCAGCAACATGTGTTCATATGATCCCCTCTTTATTGGATTTTCTTCCTTTTTAGAACACCACAGAGCATTGAGTAGAGTTCCCTGTGCTCTACAGCAGGTCCTAATTAGTTATCTGTTTTATACACAGTATCAATAATATATGTGTATCAGCCCCAATCTCCCAGTTCATCTCCCTACCTTTCCACCTTGGTATCCATTTATTTGTTCTTTGCATCTGTGTTTCTATTTCTGTTTTGCAAATAGGTTCATATGTACCATTTTTCTACCTGTATGTGTTAATATATGATGTTTTTCTCTGACTTAAGCTTTTCAGCATTTTTGTGTTTTGGAATTGCTGACTCCAGAGAGTGGTGGTGGTGACAAGGGTCTCCTTGCTCGTTGATCTCTGTGGTGGCCACACTGGTGATGCCACTGCTCTCCACAGAGATGAGCAAGTGGGTTTAATTCTGAAATCAACAAAAACTTTAGTCTGTGATCTCTTGGCTATGAGACTTGTTTTCCAGAGTCCTGAGCAGACCACTCTTGGGTCATGTGGCCTGTATGTGTGTTGTGTGTAATAAAATAACCACTAGGAAAAAACTATATGATTTTGGAATAATATAGATTCTCAGGGGCTTCCCAAGGAGCTCACTGGTGAAGAATCAGCCTGTGAGTGTAGGAGATGCAGGTTCAGTCCCTGAGTTGGGAAGATTCCCTGGAGTGGGAAATGACAACCTACTCCAGTATTCTTGCCTAGGAAGCCCCATGGACAGAGGAGCCTACAGTCCATGAAGTTGCAAAGAGTCAGACATGGCTTAGTGACTAAAACAACAACACAGGTTCTCGAGGCTGCAAAGAGAGGTCCAGAGGAATATCTTGTGCACTAATTTATTTTAAGTGAAAAAGTATTGTTTTTATAAGCTGGCAAATGACGTGCAGTTAAATTCAGGTAAACATTTGCTAGGAGAGAGAATTGCCTTGAAATGGGAGATTTGTTTTTTCTGCCTTGATTTTTGTCTGTGACATTAACCGTATCTTTTGGAAAATTGAAAAGCAGTATCAGATGATCTGCTTTGAGACCCCAAAACCAGCTGAGACCAGGGCAGGTGCAGCAGGGCCTCCAGGCAGGCCTGTGGGCGGGAGCTCCTGCCGCCCCCGCGTGGCCCCTTTTCTGCCCTGCTGCGGTCTCTCAGCAGCGGGCGTGCCCCTCGATTGATTGGCAAAGTTAAAACGTCTGTGCTAAGGCAGGTGGGGGAAATAAAGCTAGATGACTGCTGACCCGACTGCCGATATTTTTCAGGGAAGGTGACCTCTGTGGGGCTTTTTGCTTTGGCTGTCATCTCTGCTGTGCCCTTGTTACCGAAAGGCGTGGGGTTCAACTGCTTGCCGCCCAAAAGCCAGTAAACAGAACAGGTTGGTGGAAGGCAAAGTTTGCTTTATTTCAGATGCTGGCAACTTGCAGGGAGGGTGAACGTGTGTTCAAAGGTGGATGCCCCTCACTGGCAACAGATTTTATAGACAGGAGGAGGGGGCTCAGGCAGAAACAACACAGCCAGCCTTGACCATCGGCCTGAGACGGTGACCATCAGACGTTGGTCTGACCAGCATCATCTTGTTGGTTCTAGGTACAATTAATCTTCACTTTCAGGGTCTGTTTTTTCCCATTTCTTTGAGACCAGTTCTCAGAATTGTGGCAGCTCATGTCTTGAGCACAGTCTAGTCACCATGTAGCTAATCCCCCTGGGGTTTCAATATCTATAAGCGAGTTCACAGGATATAGCTCAGAATATTATCTATAGCCCTCGAGAAAGAACTAAAGGCCCTTGCCAATGCTTAATGACCACATTATTATTATTTGGTCTCCTTTGACTCTTCTTTGTTTTTACATGTGCTCATTCCTCTGATGAAACTTATGCTTTGAAGTTTTCCACAGACAAAAGGCAGGCAGAGGACATGGGGTGGAGGCAAGGACCCTAGGGTCTTGCTCCGTTTCACTGTAATGTTTATTGAGCACATCACCCAGTTCTGAGAGCTTTGTCTTCTATAACAGGTTCTAGAGTTTGGTCACAAGATATACGTGGCTGACTGTACCGAAATGTGGGACTGTGCTATGTCTGGTATTATTAATAATTTTCTTTGTAGACCTGAGCCTGCCGGTCTCTCAGACCCCAAACCAGCTGAGACCAGGGCAGGTGCAGCAGGGCCTCCAGGCAGGCCTGTGGGCGGGAGCTCCTGCCGCCCCCGCGTGGCCCCTTTTCTGCCCTGCTGCGGTCTCTCAGCAGCGGGCGTGCCCCTCGATTGATTGGCAAAGTTAAAACGTCTGTGCTAAGGCAGGTGGGGGAAATAAAGCTAGATGACTGCTGACCCGACTGCCGATATTTTTCAGGGAAGGTGACCTCTGTGGGGCTTTTTGCTTTGGCTGTCATCTCTGCTGTGCCCTTGTTACCGAAAGGCGTGGGGTTCAACTGCTTGCCGCCCAAAAGCCAGTAAACAGAACAGGTTGGTGGAAGGCAAAGTTTGCTTTATTTCAGATGCTGGCAACTTGCAGGGAGGGTGAACGTGTGTTCAAAGGTGGATGCCCCTCACTGGCAACAGATTTTATAGACAGGAGGAGGGGGCTCAGGCAGAAACAACACAGCCAGCCTTGACCATCGGCCTGAGACGGTGACCATCAGACGTTGGTCTGACCAGCATCATCTTGTTGGTTCTAGGTACAATTAATCTTCACTTTCAGGGTCTGTTTTTTCCCATTTCTTTGAGACCAGTTCTCAGAATTGTGGCAGCTCATGTCTTGAGCACAGTCTAGTCACCATGTAGCTAATCCCCCTGGGGTTTCAATATCTATAAGCGAGTTCACAGGATATAGCTCAGAATATTATCTATAGCCCTCGAGAAAGAACTAAAGGCCCTTGCCAATGCTTAATGACCACATTATTATTATTTGGTCTCCTTTGACTCTTCTTTGTTTTTACATGTGCTCATTCCTCTGATGAAACTTATGCTTTGAAGTTTTCCACAGACAAAAGGCAGGCAGAGGACATGGGGTGGAGGGCAAGGACCCTAGGGTCTTGCTCCGTTTCACTGTAATGTTTATTGAGCACATCACCCAGTTCTGAGAGCTTTGTCTTCTATAACAGGTTCTAGAGTTTGGTCACAAGATATACGTGGCTGACTGTACCCGAAATGTGGGACTGTGCTATGTCTGGTATTATTAATAATTTTCTTTCTAGAACTACAGAACTGGAAACTAAATGTTCTGTGTATATGGCTTTCCTGGCTAGTGGTTCTCAAAGGTAAGCCGACCTCAGAATCCTCTGGAAGGCTTGGGAAAACCCAGATTGCTGGGCCCCACCCCTGCGTTTCTGTAGGTGGACTCTGGGGCGGGCCTGCGGAGTCCCTAGCAAGTTCCCAGGTGATGCTGATGATGCTGGTCCCAGCACACAATGAAAGCTGCTGCTCTCAGCAGAGCTGGTGATTTGAGTTCATGGTTCCCACCTTCCCAGGTAGAAAGGTAGGAGGAATGCTCCTCTATTACTCTGTGTCATCACAGCTTCATTCCTTTTTCTGGGAGCCAGTGCTATGGAACCTTCTGTCGGGGAAAACTTTCAGCTTGATTTATTGGAACTAGGATGGTGAGTCAGCATCCACCAACACTCACCTACTATCTGCTGGGCTGCTGGCTGTGCTGCAGGGTCCTTGCATGTGTTACTGGCTCTTCACACCCCCCGAGCTAGCTTGTGTAGCCTCCCTTCATGGAGACTCAGGAGTTAAATGACTTTGTCAAGGTCCAACGTGAGGATGGGTCTCAAAGGCAGAGCCTTGGGTGCTAGACCCACTCTTTGTCCCTTTGCTGCGCCTTCCTTCGCAGGAGAATTCATACCCTGGGTGTGGGTGCCTGGAGGGTGGACGTGAGACGAAATAAATGCATGTCTGTTTGGTGAGATTTCTGACACTGGCCAGCCTGCTGAGAGGAGGACAACGTCTGGCTAGTGTGTTTGCAGCACTGTCCTCGTCGCTTTAGTTCTAGGATGGGCCGTGCCAATGGTTGTATCTTGCTCTCTTTTCTTTTGCTCGAAAGAGCATGGAGGAGAGGTCATTCTTTTTGTTTCTCAGAGGAAATGATAGTTCTGTCCTCTCCTGACTTCCCACGGAGCCATCCATGTGTGACAGAGAATTGATTGTCCTAGGCAGTGAGCCTTGCTTTGAGGATGTGCCCCAAGAGGTAGGATTTGAGAGAACGTGAAGGTTTGAGGTTATGGATGGGAGGGGGCCTTCAGGGCAGGAAATAGACACAGAAGCTGAAAGTGCCATGATGGGGAGACTGCTGCCCTGGGGATGCTTTTAGAGTTTTGGTCACTTTTCTCCGTCTTGTTGGGGACTCTTCAGAGTAGCCAAAAACTTGTGATTTTGAGTCCGGGTAAAACTGCCTGCCTGCAGCCTGCTTCTGCCCTGCACGAGCTCTTTCCCTGGCTCCTGGGAAACCTATAGTGTTGGGTGTCTAGGAAAACAAGATGGTGAAATGTAATTTAGTCCACAGTGAGCTCCATGGAAGTGGGCACTGTGTCAGGAGCCCTTGTGGTGTCCCCGTGTTGCACTGGCAGATGGACATGCAGTCTGTGATTCCCTTGGAAGTGGGGTGACCCCAGTGGATAGTCAGGAGGTGATACACGGATGGAGGGGAGTCAGGGCCCCATGAGTCAATTCTTTTCAACTGCTTTCTTTTTTTTCCCTCTTTAGTGATTTCTTTTTAAATTTTATCATCCTTTTCCATTAAAATTGTTTTTTGTCTAGCTTATCCCTTAGCCAGGAATAACTCCAAGTTGCCTCTTTGTTCTAAGCTGTAACATTAAAAAAAAAAAAAAAATTAGCTCATGGCTCCTTCCTTCCGAACAGACTTAGAGGATTAGACAACTTCCTGTTTTCTTTGATGCAGGGCTCACCTTTCCACCCTCCATAGTGTGCCAGAGGTCCACGTTGCTGGGGTCACCTACATATGATTTGTCTCCTGAGGAGGCGGTAAGCCTCTTAGGAATGGGGGCCATGATTCTTTTATGACACACAGCTGATTTTTAAAATAACAACTGAGTTTCTGTCTCCTATTTAGTTTATGCTTCGCTGTGTAATTTGCTGTCATTCTTGTGTTTAGCGGGTTTCTCCTTAATCCCGTGTCTTGGTTGTTTGCTTTTTTTATCCCTAAGTGCCCAACCTCACAGAGCCTTAACATTATATAAATATTTATTAAGTAAGCTTCTCAGAGTCTTACCAGGGGCTGTATTCACATATCCCAGCAGAATGCGGTACCCCTTTCGTGTGCCCAAGACCCAGTACTCTGCAGGAATCAAGAATAAATCCCAGATCTTTAGGTACTAATTATTCCTGGGGTTCAGTCTTTATTAGCGTGGAAAGGGACCTTTTCCCTGCCTTCTGACTATAGAGTGAACAAGTGTTTCCCCAAGCACCTCACACAGTTCCTGGTCCAGAGAGGGCACTTCATAAATGTTTGTGGAATGAATTAAACTCATGAACTAGGGTCGAGGAGCCTTGTAGCACATTTGACATGACAAAAGAGAGAGAAGGAACAGAATTTTACAGACAGAGGAATAGAGAGCAAGACAGTTGAGTTCAGTTAGACCTACGAATACCTATTGGGTGGTAGAGAGATGAATTTTCATCAGTCAGTCAGCTTCTAAGGTCATTATTTTTAAAGATCACATAAGAGTGAATGGGCTTCCCTGGTGGCTCAGACCGTAAAAGATCTGCCTTCTACGTGGGAGACCCAGGTTCAGTCCTTGGGCTGGGAAGATCTTCTGGAGAAGGGAAAGACTACCAACTCCAGTATTCTTGCCTGGAGAACCCCAGGGACAGAGGAGCCTGGTGAGCTATGATCCTTGGGGTCACAAAGAGTGGGACACAACTGAGCAACTAACACCAAGAGTGAAAGCTGTAATATTGATATGCTAGTTGATACTCTTTTATTGAAGTGAAATGAAAACTCAGTACAGGCCCTAAGCTCAGTCAGAGCAGGTGGCCCTGGGCGTAAGGCCTGCTTAGGGTCTTTTTCCAAATGTGCACACAGCTTGCATCTTCCTTTCTCAGCTATTTGCCCAACTTACACATGGTGAGCCAGGCATTTCTTTAAAAGGGATTCTTTTATCTTTTTAAATTGAGGTATAATTAATTGGCAGTGTTCTGTTTCTAGTGTAAAGCAAAATGATTCAGTTATATATATACATGTATATACTTTTTCATTATAAGTTATTATAAGGTTTTGAATATAGTTCCCTGTGCTATACAGTAGGACTTGGTTTTCCCATTTTATATACAGTAGTTTGAATCTTCTAATCCCAAAGTCCTAATTTATCCCTCCCCACCCTCCTTCCCCTTTGGTAATCATAATTTTGTTTTCTGTGTCTGTTTTGTGAGTAAGTTCATCTGTATCATTTTTTAGATTCCACATGTAAGTGATATCATGTGGTATTTGGTATGGCCCCCTCTCTTCTAACTATGCTTGATACGATCCCCTCCAGCTCCATCCATGTAGCTGCACATGGCATTATGTCATTCTCTACTTACTATTAACAACATTATTTAATTAAGCATCATGATGACCCTGAGCAGGCTAGTCATGACAGACTGGACTCCATGTGTCCAGAGACAGACGTCCAGGTGCAGGATCAGATGGGCCATCCAGGGTCCAGTGAGTTCTTCTCTCTCAGGACGGTTGGTTTGGAAGATCTATGTCCATTGATGAATGCAGGGCAAGGCTGGGTTGGTCTCTGGGCCTAGCGATGTTTCGTGGGTTGAAGTCAGAGCAAGAAAATAAATGTTCCTGAAGTGAAGCACTGCCTTCCATAACCTGGTCACTGGGTCCCCAAGGTCTGTCTCTTGGAATCACATCTCCTCACTGGATCTCACCTGTGATCACGTTTATTCATGTGTGGGGCTTAGTTGACATCCTTTAGGTTAGTAAGTGATCAGTTACTTATTTATCCTAACATGTTGTATCAAAGGACAACATCACCTTTTCTCCACAAGTATAAGCAGATGCATTAGGTCAGATACCCATGTACTTGTTCTTTTTTTTTTTTTAATTTTATTTATTTATCTTTTGTGGGGTGGCGAGGGAAGGGGATGGCGGGCCACTTCTATTGGCCTTTCATTTCTCTATTTCCATCGGTCTTTGTTCTTTGGCTCTTGTGGGCCTCCCATCACGGTGGCCACTGTCGTCGCAGAGTACCAGCTCTGGGCACACACACGCCAGAGTTCCGGCTCGGTAATTGGACACATCGGTCCAGCTGCTCCGCGGCACGTGGGATCTTCCCAGGCCAGGGATCGAACCGGTGCCCCTTGCACTGCAAGGCGGTGTCCTTACCCACTGGACCACCAGGGGAAGCCCGTACTTGTTCTTAAAAGCGGAGGCTGTGCAGGGTAATGTTTATTTTTGTAGTCTCTGAGTCCTGTCTCCCCAGTTTGCTTTATGTGTATGTGTGAGTTGCTCAGTCGTGTCCATTCTTTGTGACCCTCTGGACTGTAGCCCACCAGGCTCCCCTATCCATGGGGTTTTCCCAGCAAGAATACTGCGGTGGGTTGCCATGCCCTTCTGCAGGGGATCTTCCTGACCTAGGGGTTGAACCCAGGTCTCCCTCAGTGCAGGTAGATCCTTTACCATCTGAGTCACCAGGGAAGCCCGTGCTTTATATCCTTCAACTAATTTATTGGCCTCTCTGACCTTTAGTTTCCTCATCTATAAAATTGTTTAATAAAAGTTTGTACATCATAGGGGCATTGGAAGGATTACTGAGGTAATTTCTTTATGGCCCATATCCCATTGCCTGACATGTAGTAAGCCTTTTTAATTATGTTATTCTCTGGGCCTAGCGATGTTTCGTGGGTTGAAGTCAGAGCAAGAAAATAAATGTTCCTGAAGTGAAGCACTGCCTTCCATAACCTGGTCACTGGGTCCCCAAGGTCTGTCTCTTGGAATCACATCTCCTCACTGGATCTCACCTGTGATCACGTTTATTCATGTGTGGGGCTTAGTTGACATCCTTTAGGTTAGTAAGTGATCAGTTACTTATTTATCCTAACATGTTGTATCAAAGGACAACATCACCTTTTCTCCACAAGTATAAGCAGATGCATTAGGTCAGATACCCATGTACTTGTTCTTTTTTTTTTTTTAATTTTATTTATTTATCTTTTGTGGGGTGGCGAGGGAAGGGGATGGCGGGCCACTTCTATTGGCCTTTCATTTCTCTATTTCCATCGGTCTTTGTTCTTTGGCTCTTGTGGGCCTCCCATCACGGTGGCCACTGTCGTCGCAGAGTACCAGCTCTGGGCACACACACGCCAGAGTTCCGGCTCGGTAATTGGACACATCGGTCCAGCTGCTCCGCGGCACGTGGGATCTTCCCAGGCCAGGGATCGAACCGGTGCCCCTTGCACTGCAAGGCGGTGTCCTTACCCACTGGACCACCAGGGGAAGCCCGTACTTGTTCTTAAAAGCGGAGGCTGTGCAGGGTAATGTTTATTTTTGTAGTCTCTGAGTCCTGTCTCCCCAGTTTGCTTTATGTGTATGTGTGAGTTGCTCAGTCGTGTCCATTCTTTGTGACCCTCTGGACTGTAGCCCACCAGGCTCCCCTATCCATGGGGTTTTCCCAGCAAGAATACTGCGGTGGGTTGCCATGCCCTTCTGCAGGGGATCTTCCTGACCTAGGGGTTGAACCCAGGTCTCCCTCAGTGCAGGTAGATCCTTTACCATCTGAGTCACCAGGGAAGCCCGTGCTTTATATCCTTCAACTAATTTATTGGCCTCTCTGACCTTTAGTTTCCTCATCTATAAAATTGTTTAATAAAAGTTTGTACATCATAGGGGCATTGGAAGGATTACTGAGGTAATTTCTTTATGGCCCATATCCCATTGCCTGACATGTAGTAAGCCTTTTTAATTATGTTATTTAAATATCTCATAAATAAGTACCTGAGGAATTACCAAGGTTGGGAATTGCACTTTGAATTCCAGTCACCCTGGATATTTAACTCCGCTTAAATATCTGTCAGAAATAGTAGCTGATTCATCTTTAAAATGAAAAGTTGTTATGAGTCCTACAAGAGGCAGTGCTTGTAAAGACTTCAGCACGTACATGGAACCTTGTCAGTGCTGATGAATGGTAAATGCATAGCATCAAGGTGGGTCTGAGCTTGGTTTGGGTCCAGCTCCTCTGCTGAATAGCTCTGTGACCTTAAGTAAGTCTCCGAAGCTCTTTAAGTCCCAGTTCACTCATTGGTAACAGATAAACAATTACCTCCTTAGGTTTGTCATGAAGCTCAGTGTGCTTTATGGAATTTTGTACAGCTTTGTATTTTTACCGTTGCTGTTGCCATTGTTGTTTTCCATAACTGACCCTCTGAAATATATAATGGCTAATGAAGGATGCTTCCCTAGTGACTCAGATGGTGAAGAATCTGCCTGCAATGCAGGAGACCCGATTCGATCCCTGGGTCAGGAAGATCCCCTGGAGGAGGGCGTGGCAACACACTCCAGTACTCTTGCCTGGAGAATCCCACAGACAGAGGAGCCTGGCAGGCTACTGTCCATGGGGTCACATAGTTGGACACAACTGAGCAATTAACACTGACTTTAATGAGGGGCGAGAGCATTCCAGAATGGAGTTCTGAGTGGCTGTGAGAACAGTCTGTGTGGTGCATCTGTGGCCCCACTGATTGCCAAGTGACCTGGAGCTCTATGAGGTTCTCTTTCCCCTCTGCCAGGCACACCCCTCTGGACGGTGTGGGCTGCAGCCAAGCCAGTGACCTTCCTTAGACAAAAGGGCAAAGAAAAAGGATGAACTTCTTCTCTGAGAGCCTGCACTACAGACTTACACTGCTGTGTCTATGTGTGTGCATATTGGTAAGACCACTGTAACATGTACAGGTGGTGTGTAGAAAGCATGGAATGGACGTGTAAAGGTGGCAACAGAAAGAATGAATAACCCGAGAGGTGGGGCTGCTTCAGTTTGCAAAATGCAGATAAAGCCACAAGAATCATTTTTGGGGGGTTGTATTTAGGTCAAGGAGAAAAGTGAAAAGCAGTTATTCAGTTCTTGGTGAATTAGGAAGAGGAATAAAGCAAATGTTTTTGAGTATCAGCTTAGAGCCAAGTACTGTGGCTGGCATTTTAAAGAAATGCTCTCTACATATCTGTAAACAACAAAACTCTGTAAGAGTAAAAATAAAATAAAATAAAATAAAAAAATATATATATAAAGAAATGCTCTCATTTAGAAATAATGGCATTTGCAACAACATGGACAGACTTGGAGATGATCATACTAAGTGAAATAAGTCAGAGAAAGACAAATACTGTATTGCATATACGTGGACTCTTAAAAAATGATGCAGCTGAACTTTTCCGCAAAACAGAAATTGACTCACAGACTGAAAACAGACTTATGGCTACCAGAAGGGAAACTGGGATTGACATGCACACACTGGTATACTTAAAATAGACAGACCTACTGTGTAACACAGGGACCTCACTCAGTTCAATAATCTGTAACAAACTAAATGGGAAAATAACTTGAGAAAGAATAAATATGTGCATATGTATTAATAAATCAGTTTGTTACACACCTGAAACTAACATATTGTAAATTGACTATACTCCAATATAAAATAAAAATTAGCAAAATTCTTTCATTCAGTTTGAGTCACTGAAGATAGAGAAAGCACTCAAGTCCTCTGCTGCTCCTGTTTCCTTGGTCAAGGAGAAGACTGTAAAAACTTACTTGTAAGATATTTGAAGCCCAGGAGATGTAAGGAGAAAGTGCACTCCATATAAGTTGGTTTCCTGATCTGAACAGATTTATTCCTAGGATTTTTCTAGTATTTGTAGTGGTGATTGCCAAACCATTGTCCTTAATCATTGAGCTATCGAAAAAGAAGAGGTAGCAGAGGACAGAGAACTGAGTCTCACAAACTTTAGATAGTACATTTTAGCTTTCTGGTTTTAGTCTCGTATGTAATTCTGGACTGTTAATCTGTAGCAATGGGATGCATGGATTCGGACTTGGTATACTTGATAAAGCCTCTTGGTATCCTTGTGGGAAAAAGGAGTGATTGGAGAAAGTATGGGCTACCTTCCAGTGCGGGAGATGAGGATTTGATCCCTGGGCCAGGAAGATCCCCTGGAGAAGTAAATGGCAACCTGCTGCAGTATTTTTGCCTGGAGAATCCCATGGATAGAGGAGCTATGACTATGGGCTACAGTCCATAGAGTCACAAAGAGTTGGACACGACTTAGTGACTAAACAACAGCAATTGGAGAAAGTATGTTGGATGATGACTTGTTAATGTGGAGATAAAGCGAGTTCAGTTGACCACTTTCTTGAAGCATTGGTTGGTGGGTTATTCACCCTCCAGGAGGAAGCGTGCCTTAGTCCCTTTGGGGATCAGTATTTTCATCAGTGCATTGAACAAGGCAGTGATAAGATGATCATATTTGTGGAACATTTAGGGTTCATTCGTGTTAGCTGCCCTCAAAATGGGGTTGCGTTTGAAGGTCAGGAATGCTGATGGCAATGATCCAGTCAGGAGGGAAGAGATTAAGAGATGAGGGTCATTTTAGCAGTGAAGTCCCTTCACATCAACTCTCTGTTGATTTGAAACTGAACATTGGGTTTCTAAATGAGGAAGGACTTACCAGGATTATGACCTTTCCTTTTTCAAAAAATGAAAGCTAGAGGGTTACATGCAAAAAAATGATGACATCTATAGGATGAATAAAGGCTTATTCAGCACATTCTATGATCCTAATTAAAAGACAGGAAGAGGAGCTCGCTTTCTTGTAACAAACTTAAACTTCGCTCCATTCAGTTTGAGTCACTGGTAAGAAAGCACTCAAGTCCTCTGCTGCTCCTGTTTCCTTGGTCAAGGAGAAGACTGTAAAACTTACTTGTAAGATATTTGAAGCCCAGGAGATGTAAGGAGAAAGTGCACTCCATATAAGTTGGTTTCCTGATCTGAACAGATTTATTCCTAGGATTTTTCTAGTATTTGTAGTGGTGATTGCCAAACCATTGTCCTTAATCATTGAGCTATCGAAAAAGAAGAGGTAGCAGAGGACAGAGAACTGAGTCTCACAAACTTTAGATAGTACATTTTAGCTTTCTGGTTTTAGTCTCGTATGTAATTCTGGACTGTTAATCTGTAGCAATGGGATGCATGGATTCGGACTTGGTATACTTGATAAAGCCTCTTGGTATCCTTGTGGGAAAAAGGAGTGATTGGAGAAAGTATGGGCTACCTTCCAGTGCGGGAGATGAGGATTTGATCCCTGGGCCAGGAAGATCCCCTGGAGAAGTAAATGGCAACCTGCTGCAGTATTTTTGCCTGGAGAATCCCATGGATAGAGGAGCTATGACTATGGGCTACAGTCCATAGAGTCACAAAGAGTTGGACACGACTTAGTGACTAAACAACAGCAATTGGAGAAAGTATGTTGGATGATGACTTGTTAATGTGGAGATAAAGCGAGTTCAGTTGACCACTTTCTTGAAGCATTGGTTGGTGGGTTATTCACCCTCCAGGAGGAAGCGTGCCTTAGTCCCTTTGGGGATCAGTATTTTCATCAGTGCATTGAACAAGGCAGTGATAAGATGATCATATTTGTGGAACATTTAGGGTTCATTCGTGTTAGCTGCCCTCAAAATGGGGTTGCGTTTGAAGGTCAGGAATGCTGATGGCAATGATCCAGTCAGGAGGGAAGAGATTAAGAGATGAGGGTCATTTTAGCAGTGAAGTCCCTTCACATCAACTCTCTGTTGATTTGAAACTGAACATTGGGTTTCTAAATGAGGAAGGACTTACCAGGATTATGACCTTTCCTTTTTCAAAAAATGAAAGCTAGAGGGTTACATGCAAAAAAATGATGACATCTATAGGATGAATAAAGGCTTATTCAGCACATTCTATGATCCTAATTAAAAGACAGGAAGAGGAGTTAGCTCGCTTTCTTTTAGGCCTGCTGCCTGACTTTGATAGGAATTGCAGAAGTAATCATTTTTGTGATTGTGGACAAACTTAAGCTATTTGTGAATGTGCCATCGCTCTCAAATAATCTTATTGAAAATGTCAACAGATTTTCTAAATACTGTTTAAAGTGAAACTTTATATATGTATAAAGGCTAAGCTGAATTTTCTAGAGACTCTGAGATGAAAGCACTTTTATATCTTCCTTGAAGTTATGTAATGAACAAGTGTCGGTGTCTTGGGCTTCCCTGGTGGCTCAGACAGTAAAAAATCTGCCTGCAATGTAGCAATTGTATGTAATGAAGTTTGTGTGTGTCTTTTGTACTAGAAGTTATGTTGATAGATAATGCAAGTGTGCTCCAATTCTAGTTCAGTGACTTTCAACCTTTTGGGGCTGTGACCCAAAGTGAGGAGGTTTGCACAGTGATTCAGTGCGCAGGCACAAACACACATGGCACTGAAACAAAAGCTCGTGAATGGTTTCTCATATTTTCTTCTGTATTTGATTCTGTCCTGTTATTATTTATAAATACTGCTGAATACCCCCTCTTACTGATTTTTTAAAAAAAATTTTGGTCTCTTTTATTGGTTTTTTATTTATTTACTTTCATCCATCTTTATTCATTTGGCCTGTGTGGGCCTCCCATTGCAGTGGCACCTCTCGCAGAGCACTGACTCTAGGTACATGTGCTCCAGAGTGCTGGCTTGTAATTGGACGCACCGGTCTAGTTGCTCCACGGTACGTGGGATCTTCCTGGGCTAGGGATTGAACCGGCACCCCTTGCACTGCAAGGCAGACTCTTTACCCACTGGACCACCAGGGAAGACCCCCCTTACTGATTTTTACCACTATTTTTTAAAGCCCTGTTTTACCGGACCTTTTGTCATTCCTTTCTTCCAAGGAAAAAAGCATTTTATATTATCGTCTCATATTGCATCATTATAAAGATGTCAAAGGAAGTACTTCTAGAGAGCAAGGATTTTGCAGATGGAGAGCCGTTAGAGCGCTGACTCAGAGCTGAGAAACAGGCTGGAGTCTAGTCACTGGTTTGTGGTCCATTTGTGAGGACTACCCCAAACCTCTCAGCCACCTTAGGTCCAGAGATGAGGAGTTCTCTTAATTCTCATAATTGACCAGCCAGCTTCTGCTTGATTACCTTCAGAAACTGGTTAGGTTTCTATTGCTCCTGTAACATGACCACAAATTGAGTGGCTTAGAACAGCACACCTTTGTTATCTTATAGGTTTGTAATTCTGAAGTCTAAAAATGGGTCTCACTGACCTACAGTGAAGGTGTTGTCAAGGCTGGATGCCTGAAAGCTGTAGGTGAGATTCTTTTCTGAAGCTTTGTTCAGTGTGTATAGGCTGTTCTCATTCCTTGACTTTGGTCCACCTGCAGAGCCAGCAATGGCCAGCCAAGTCTTTTTCACATACCGTCACTCCGACTCTTATGTCTTCAGTTGTCTCTTCCACTTTTGAAGGACTCTTGTGATGACATGTGTGTTCACTCGGATATGGGTTTCCCTGGTGGCTCAGTGGTAAAGAATCCTCCTGCAGGGCAGGAGATGCAGGTCCAGTCCCTAGGTTGGGCAGATCCCTTGGGAAGGGAAATGGCAACTCACTCCAGTATTCTTGCCTGGCAAATCCTATGCACAGAGGAGCCTGTGGTCGCAAAAGAGTCAAATACGACTTAGTGACTAAACCACCATTACCACTCAGATAATCCAGGATAATTTCTTTAAGGTCAGCTGATTAGCAACCTTAATTCCACCTAGAACTTTAATTTCCCCCTTGCCAGGGAGGGTTACACATTCACAGCTTCTGAGGATTAGGATATGGTCATTTCCTGGACTATGGCTATTGTCTGTTTGATGGCTCTTTGGATAACACATATTACTCATGACTTCTATTCATGCTGCAGATGAATATTTAAAAGGTGGTGTTTTTTTGGAAAAACCTGGAGGAATTTTAGGCATAGGCATTTCTCTGTGGTCCCGAAAAGCATTTTATATTATCGTCTCATATTGCATCATTATAAACATGTCAAAGGAAGTACTTCTAGAGAGCAAGGATTTTGCAGATGGAGAGCCGTTAGAGCGCTGACTCAGAGCTGAGAAACAGGCTGGAGTCTAGTCACTGGTTTGTGGTCCATTTGTGAGGACTACCCCAAACCTCTCAGCCACCTTAGGTCCAGAGATGAGGAGTTCTCTTAATTCTCATAATTGACCAGCCAGCTTCTGCTTGATTACCTTCAGAAACTGGTTAGGTTTCTATTGCTCCTGTAACATGACCACAAATTGAGTGGCTTAGAACAGCACACCTTTGTTATCTTATAGGTTTGTAATTCTGAAGTCTAAAAATGGGTCTCACTGACCTACAGTGAAGGTGTTGTCAAGGCTGGATGCCTGAAAGCTGTAGGTGAGATTCTTTTCTGAAGCTTTGTTCAGTGTGTATAGGCTGTTCTCATTCCTTGACTTTGGTCCACCTGCAGAGCCAGCAATGGCCAGCCAAGTCTTTTTCACATACCGTCACTCCGACTCTTATGTCTTCAGTTGTCTCTTCCACTTTTGAAGGACTCTTGTGATGACATGTGTGTTCACTCGGATATGGGTTTCCCTGGTGGCTCAGTGGTAAAGAATCCTCCTGCAGGGCAGGAGATGCAGGTCCAGTCCCTAGGTTGGGCAGATCCCTTGGGAAGGGAAATGGCAACTCACTCCAGTATTCTTGCCTGGCAAATCCTATGCACAGAGGAGCCTGTGGTCGCAAAAGAGTCAAATACGACTTAGTGACTAAACCACCATTACCACTCAGATAATCCAGGATAATTTCTTTAAGGTCAGCTGATTAGCAACCTTAATTCCACCTAGAACTTTAATTTCCCCCTTGCCAGGGAGGGTTACACATTCACAGCTTCTGAGGATTAGGATATGGTCATTTCCTGGACTATGGCTATTGTCTGTTTGATGGCTCTTTGGATAACACATATTACTCATGACTTCTATTCATGCTGCAGATGAATATTTAAAAGTGGTGTATGGAAACCTGGAGATTTTTAATTTTGTGGAAACCCAAAGTGTTGAATGCTGAGACTGAGAGAAAACTATGATGGAAACTAATTCATAGGCAGTAAGGCATCTCTTTACTGGCTGTGAGTTTAACATTTGTAGACCGAGATATTTGCTTGGTATTTGCTAGGAAGAGGAGAAACTACGAATCTTGATTAAAGGATCCAGAATAATCTGTCACACATTGAGCTGTTTAACATCCTAGTTACACTATTTTATTTGATTGATGTTGAGGGTTTCTTTTATTTTTTTGAATTGATTTTTATTGGAGTATAGTTGCTTTATAATATTGTTAGTTTCTGCTGTACAGCAGAGTGAATCAGCTGTATGCTTACATGCATGTGTAAGTTGCTTAGTCCTGTTTAACTCTTTGTGACTCAATGGACTGCAGCCCACCAGGCTCCTCTGTCCATGGGATTTGCCAGGTAAGAATACTAGAGTGGATTGCCAGGCCCTCCTCCAGGGGATCATCCTGACTCAGGGATCAAACCTGCATCTTTTAGGTCTCCTTCATTGGCAGGAGGGGTTCTATGCCACTAGCACCACCTGGAAAACCCATATGTTTACATATATCCCCTCCTCTTTGGATTTCCTTCTCATGTAGGTCTTTCACAGAGCACTGAGTAGAATTCCCTGTGCTATACAGTAGGTTCTCATTATTGATCTATTTTTTTTGGAGGGGGGCACTTCTATTGGTCTTTCATTTATTTATCTTTGTTTTTTGGCCCGTATGGGCCTCCCATCACAGTGGCCTCTCTCGTTGCAGAGCACCAGCTCTGGGCGCATGCGCTCCAGAGCTCTGGCTCAGTAGTTGGACACAATGGTTCAGCCGCTCCGCGGCACGTGGGATCTTCCCAGGCCAGGAATTGAACTGCCACCCCCTGCACTGCAGGTCAGTATCCTTACCCACTGGACCACCAGGGAAGTCCAGTGATCTATATTTATACATAGAATCAGTAGTGTATATATGTCAATTCCTACTCCCCCAAGCACCCTTGTTATCCATACATTTGTTCTCTGTGTCTGCATCTCCATTCCTTCCCTGCAAATAGATTTATCAGCATTATTTTTCTAAATTCCACATGTATGGATTAATATGTACAGTATTTCTTTTTTTTTTCTGACTCCATTCAATATGGCAGTCTCTTTGCAAATGGCATATTTTTGTTTCTTTTTTATCACTGAGTTATATTCCATTGTCTATGTATATATATATACACACCATATATTCTTTATCCATTCCTCTGTTGGTGGTCATTTAGGTTGCTTCCATGTCCTGGCTGTTGTAAGTAGTGCTACCATGAATATTGGGGTGCATGCATCTTTTTGAATTACGGTTTTCTCTGGGTATATACCCAGGAGTGGGATTGCAGGGTCTCATGGCAGTTCCATTTTTAGTCTTTTAAGGAACCTCCATACTGTTCTTCATAGTAGCTCTATCAATTCACATTCACACTGGGGAAATATTTTAAAGGTGGCTTGGCACCCGGCCCAAGGTTCGGTTGGTCATGAGTAGCTGTCATTCAGGCACTCACATAAGTTAATGTTAATACAATTTAAATTGGGAATCAGAATCAAGTGAAGGAAGAAGCAAATATGCTAATCATAGGCACATATCTATTTTGGGAATACATGGTTTTCTTGGTTTTAAATTCTTAGAGATTCTCATGGGACTTCATATAAGGACAATGAGTAATGTAAACAGTGTCCTTGGCAGTTCTTCAGTAAATGCAAAAATACTTTCCACGTGATCCTTTCCTTGGTGATCTTTGATTAAAAACCATGGTTATGATATTTAGGTGTGCTGTAGTGATGTCAGTTTTACGAGGTTCTTAGCTAATGAAATGTAACTATACAGTGTTGTGCCCATCGAGAGTTACCCAGAGAAAAAGCTTTGAGCACCAGGAGGAATGGCTGTCTTATCTCTTAGAAAAGTAGATCTCAGAAGAAGAAATAGTCTCAAAGTTAGACTATGAAAGATATGTCCTCCTATTAAAGATAATTAATGCCTTGAAATGTATTTTAAATGACAAACGTAATAGCAGAATGGTGAAAAGCAGACAAGTGTCTGTTTTAGATATGAATTTTTTTTTTTTTTTAATTTTTGTCAGTGCACACAAGGGGAAAAGAGGTTGGGTTCTGCATATATTTTGAATATAGAGATAACAGGACTGCATTGGATATGAGTAAAAAGGTCTTAAAGATGACTTTAAGGTTCTTTGCCTAAGCAGTTTGAAGGATGGAGTTAACATTTTTTGGAGTAAGGAAGACTAAAGGAATAGTAGCTTTCAGTGGGAAAAGAAAGATTTCACTTGGACTCGTCAAGCTTGAATTTTGTTTAGACATCCAAGTGCACAGGTAGAATAGGTTGTTGGATATCTGACAACTTCTCATCCTCCATTGCAACCCTCTCAGTCAAAGGGTCTGTCTTCTCTCATCTGAATCACTGTGACAGCATCCTAGTTGGTCTTGTTGCTTCTGCCTTTTCCCCTCTTTTATCTTCCACACAGCAGCCAGAACTGTTCCATTAAAGCAAAAGTCAGAAAACTTTTGCTTCAGGTATTGGTAGACAAGGTACTTGAAGTCTCTGTTTAGCTGAGAGCAACCAAGGAAATTGGACAAAGTATTAAAAAAAAATATACTTGAAGGCATTAAATACCTAACAAGGTGGCAAGGAATTAATGACCAAGATTTGGGAAATTTATGTCTGATGTTCTTAGCTTTATCTCCTGGGGTTGTTCACTTAATGTGGAACATATTGCTGAGATACTGAGAAGCAGTTTTGCGAAATTTAACAAAGTATGAGAGAAAAGTTGGAATCCATAGCCTGCTAAAGGGAAATCAGCCTGCTTGAGGATGGTTCCATAGAGAACTAAACAGGGAAAAAAGTGAACTGCGTGAAGACCAGTAGACTTGCTGTCATAAGACCTTACCGGCTCACTAAAATCAGTTCTGTATCTGATCATAGATTAAGGTGTCCTGGATTATAGTCAAGTATCTGGCAGAAGCAAACGTTAGTCTTCTTTGAAACAAGATAATGTTATCAGAAGCCTTAAATTATGTATGTACATTTTCAAATACAATTTTCCTGTCAGAAATCTAAAATAGCCCAACTTGTCAGTGGTAGATGGGAAAGCCCCACCTCTGAGACGCATACACAGGGCTAAAACTGAGCCAACATCAGAAACTATGCTGTGGCTTCTGCCTTGCTCTTTGCTTCGTCCCATGTTCTAGGGGAAGCCATCCCACCTTGTGATGAAGACCTAGTCAAGTAATCTGTAGGGGAGCCCATGTAAAGAGAAACTACAGTCTTTTGGTTCTACTAGAACAACTAGTTCTAAGTTCAACACACTAGGTCAGTTAGTTCAACAACTAGTGCTGTATGGATGAGTCACCTTGGAAGCCGATCCTCCAGCTCCAGCAAATCCTTCATATGATTATAGCCCTGCACATTGATAGCAGTCTCATGAGGTATCTTGAGCCAGAACCATCAGCTATGGTTTTTCTTTTTTTTTTTTTTAATTTCTGAACCACAGAGACAGCCCCTTAAGCCATTTGGTTTTTTTGTTTTTTTTTTTTAAGGATTTTTTTTGGGGGGAGAGGGGTTGGTGAGGGAGGGGGGCAGGTGGGCCACTTACATTGATCTTTCATTTATCTATTTTTCATCCATCTTTGTTCCTTGGCCCGTGTGGGCCTCCCATTGCAGTGGCCTCTGTTGTCGCAGAGCACTGGTTCTGGGCACGTGTGCTCCAGAGCTCCGGCTCAATAATTGGACACATCGGTCCAGCTGCTCTGCGGCACATGGGATCTTCCCAGGCCAGGGATTGAACTGGCGCCCCTTGCACTGCAAGGCGGTGTCCTTACCCACTGGACCACCAGGGAAGCCCCCATTTAGTTTTAAGTTGATTTATTACACAGAAATAGATAACCTAATGCAGACGGGTTTATTGACCAGTTGGAGACCTCAAAGGAATCAAGAGAATCAGTGAACTTTTGAAGGTAGGTCTGATAAAAGTCAAACTAGAACACAATGAAAAGTATGGAAACAGTTCTGTATCTGATCATAGATTAAGGTGTCCTGGATTATAGTCAAGTATCTGGCAGAAGCAAACGTTAGTCTTCTTTGAAACAAGATAATGTTATCAGAAGCCTTAAATTATGTATGTACATTTTCAAATACAATTTTCCTGTCAGAAATCTAAAATAGCCCAACTTGTCAGTGGTAGATGGGAAAGCCCCACCTCTGAGACGCATACACAGGGCTAAAACTGAGCCAACATCAGAAACTATGCTGTGGCTTCTGCCTTGCTCTTTGCTTCGTCCCATGTTCTAGGGGAAGCCATCCCACCTTGTGATGAAGACCTAGTCAAGTAATCTGTAGGGGAGCCCATGTAAAGAGAAACTACAGTCTTTTGGTTCTACTAGAACAACTAGTTCTAAGTTCAACACACTAGGTCAGTTAGTTCAACAACTAGTGCTGTATGGATGAGTCACCTTGGAAGCCGATCCTCCAGCTCCAGCAAATCCTTCATATGATTATAGCCCTGCACATTGATAGCAGTCTCATGAGGTATCTTGAGCCAGAACCATCAGCTATGGTTTTTCTTTTTTTTTTTTTTAATTTCTGAACCACAGAGACAGCCCCTTAAGCCATTTGGTTTTTTTGTTTTTTTTTTTTAAGGATTTTTTTTGGGGGGAGAGGGGTTGGTGAGGGAGGGGGGCAGGTGGGCCACTTACATTGATCTTTTTCATTTATCTATTTTTCATCCATCTTTGTTCCTTGGCCCGTGTGGGCCTCCCATTGCAGTGGCCTCTGTTGTCGCAGAGCACTGGTTCTGGGCACGTGTGCTCCAGAGCTCCGGCTCAATAATTGGACACATCGGTCCAGCTGCTCTGCGGCACATGGGATCTTCCCAGGCCAGGGATTGAACTGGCGCCCCTTGCACTGCAAGGCGGTGTCCTTACCCACTGGACCACCAGGGAAGCCCCCATTTAGTTTTAAGTTGATTTATTACACAGAAATAGATAACCTAATGCAGACGGGTTTATTGACCAGTTGGAGACCTCAAAGGAATCAAGAGAATCAGTGAACTTTTGAAGGTAGGTCTGATAAAAGTCAAACTAGAACACAATGAAAAGTATGGAAACGCAAAAGAAAGCAGCACATCTGAGATAGGTAGGAAAAATATTAAATGTATAGTGTTGAACTTATCTGTATCTCAAAAAGAGAGATAAAGGTGCAAAAAAATGTGTTGAAAAATAATGGGTATGACCTTTCCAAAGTTAATGAAAGATAGCAAACCACAAATCTGAGGACCTCAAACAGGATAAGTACACAGGAAAATACAGCTAGGCATATAACAGGCAAGCTGTTAGGAACCAACGATGAGGAGAAAATCTCGAGAGTGTACAGAAAGGATAGAACTATTACAACAGAGGAACAAATGTAGTAACATCTGTCTTCTCATAACTGTCCAAGCCAGAAGACAGTGGAGTGATAACTCTAAAGTACTGAAGAGAAAAAAAAAGAAAACCCTACCAACCCAGTTGCTTTACCTAGACAAAATTTAAAAATCTTTCAGAAATGAAGATAAAATGAAGACAGTTTCAAACAAAAGCTGAGAAAACTCATTACCGATAGACAATGAATATAAGACAGTTTAAATGAAGTTCATCAGGCAGATAGAAAATAATAACAGATGGATATTTGGAATTACACAGAGGAATAAAGAATGCTGGAAATGGTAGCAATGTGGGCAAATAAAAACAGACTTCCTTCTAATTTTTGATCTTCTTGAACAATAATTAGTTTTCTGAAGAAAAAAAACAACAGGGTATTGTGGGGTTTCCAGCACATGTAGAATTAAAATACATGACTGCAATAGTACAAAGGGCAGTGATAGAATGGTGTCGGATTCTTGATCTCCAAAAGAAGAGATTTCATGTTAGGATCAAAAGGACTTGGCTTTAGTCACTCAGAGCTTCATGCAGTGAAAGGTTTATTAAAGGAGAAAGGAATAGAGAAAGCTTCCAGTCTAGGCATTGGAAGGGGGATAGAAGAGTACCCCCAGAAGCTACTTTAGTCAAGGCATTATGTACTTTCCAGTTGGTTATTAACAATATGTCAGAAGAATATTTGAAGGTGATAAAGGGCTTACCAGACCCACACCCACAACATACATCTTTAGATAACATAGGTGCAAGTTAAGTAGGAGAAACATGTCCTCCAGCAAGATACATTGTTGTTATAAGCATTAGCTGTGGGCTTAAAGTCAGCCAAAATAGATTGTTGTCCTAGGTGTGGCAATCAAGGTGATGGACCTGTATCCAAAGGTTGCAAAAAATGTGTTGAAAAATAATGGGTATGACCTTTCCAAAGTTAATGAAAGATAGCAAACCACAAATCTGAGGACCTCAAACAGGATAAGTACACAGGAAAATACAGCTAGGCATATAACAGGCAAGCTGTTAGGAACCAACGATGAGGAGAAAATCTCGAGAGTGTACAGAAAGGATAGAACTATTACAACAGAGGAACAAATGTAGTAACATCTGTCTTCTCATAACTGTCCAAGCCAGAAGACAGTGGAGTGATAACTCTAAAGTACTGAAGAGAAAAAAAAAGAAAACCCTACCAACCCAGTTGCTTTACCTAGACAAAATTTAAAAATCTTTCAGAAATGAAGATAAAATGAAGACAGTTTCAAACAAAAGCTGAGAAAACTCATTACCGATAGACAATGAATATAAGACAGTTTAAATGAAGTTCATCAGGCAGATAGAAAATAATAACAGATGGATATTTGGAATTACACAGAGGAATAAAGAATGCTGGAAATGGTAGCAATGTGGGCAAATAAAAACAGACTTCCTTCTAATTTTTGATCTTCTTGAACAATAATTAGTTTTCTGAAGAAAAATAACAACAGGGTATTGTGGGGTTTCCAGCACATGTAGAATTAAAATACATGACTGCAATAGTACAAAGGGCAGTGATAGAATGGTGTCGGATTCTTGATCTCCAAAAGAAGAGATTTCATGTTAGGATCAAAAGGACTTGGCTTTAGTCACTCAGAGCTTCATGCAGTGAAAGGTTTATTAAAGGAGAAAGGAATAGAGAAAGCTTCCAGTCTAGGCATTGGAAGGGGGATAGAAGAGTACCCCCAGAAGCTACTTTAGTCAAGGCATTATGTACTTTCCAGTTGGTTATTAACAATATGTCAGAAGAATATTTGAAGGTGATAAAGGGCTTACCAGACCCACACCCACAACATACATCTTTAGATAACATAGGTGCAAGTTAAGTAGGAGAAACATGTCCTCCAGCAAGATACATTGTTGTTATAAGCATTAGCTGTGGGCTTAAAGTCAGCCAAAATAGATTGTTGTCCTAGGTGTGGCAATCAAGGTGATGGCACCTTTGCTAAAAATGTTTGTTCCTGGGCTTCCCTGGTGGTCCAGTGCTAAAGAGTCCACTTAGCAGTGCAAAGGGCGCCGGTTTGATCCCTAGCATGGGAAGATCACATGTGCCTCGGAGTGGCTGGACTGGTGTGTCCATTTACGAGCCAGAGCTCTGGAGCACGTGTGCCCAAAGTGGTGCTCTGCAGCAAGAGGGGTCACTGTGATGGGAGGCCCACACAGGCCAAAGAATAAAGATTGATGA
Source organism: Tragulus kanchil (assembly GCA_022376925.1). Taxonomy (NCBI): domain Eukaryota; kingdom Metazoa; phylum Chordata; class Mammalia; order Artiodactyla; family Tragulidae; genus Tragulus; species Tragulus kanchil. The sequence goes on along the minus strand of JAIOJX010000005.1, from coordinate 97,717,734 downwards.
AAATATATAAGTAAAAAACAAATAAAAGAGGCCTATATATGTGTGTGTATATATACATATAAATGCTTGTTTCCCCTCCTCCTCTTCCTTGAAAACCTCTGGCCTCCTTAGGAAGTCTGCCTATTCACTCCTTTCAGCAGGAGGTTGCAAAGGGAAGTGTGCTGCATCTTCTGTGAGTGGAATAATATTATAAGCATCTTCCTTTTTAAATCCATAATGTGTTTTATTCAGTTTTCTTATTTTCTCCCCTATGTATCCAATTGCTTCATGAAGGCACGGATTTTTTTTTTTTTTTTTTTTGCTGTTTTGTTCTCTGCTGTATCTTCAGTGCCTATGCCTTGCCTAAAATACATGCTTAAAAATATGACTGAATGAAAACGTGTGTCTGTATGCTCAGCTGCTCAGTCATGTCTGACTCTGTGATCCCATGGACTATAGCTCACTAGGCTTCTCTTTCCATGCAATTATCCCAGCAAGAATACTGGACTGGGTGGCCATTTCCTCCACCAGGGAATCTTCCTGAACCAGGGATCGGACCCACGTCTCCGGTGTCTCCTGCAATGCAGGGGGAATCTTCACCGTTGACCTGGGATGCGGGAATGAAAACATAGATGAGATGACTGAATTTGGAGATTAGAGGAGCAGTCTGGGCTGGAGGTGTGTGTTAGGCCATTAGGCTTGAGGGAGAGCACTGAAGAAAAAAATGGTGAGAGGATGAAGGGCGAAATCCTAGAGATGAAGAGGATCCAACAGAAGACTGGAGGAAAAGCAAGGGATGATGGTGTCCTGAAAAGCTACTGAAGAAAATCCATCACGGAAGATGCGACTGCTGTTACTCACACAGTTGCAGCCAGTTTTCCTAAGCTCTTTACATTTAATAACTAATTTCATCCTGACAACAATTTCTATGAGTTATTAAGGACGAGAGATGAACTGATTTATTCAGGCTCACCCAAGATGTAAGTGGAAAGGCTTGAACTCAGGCAGGTTGGGTCTGGAGCCTGGACTCCTTATCACTTTGCCATGCTGTCTCCCAGCTAGGTTGAATGCAGCTGATGAAGTAAGATGGTGGTTGAGAATTGGAATTGTCACTGTGGAGCTTCTTGATGATCTTGACATGAGGTCTTGGGTTGAACTAATCACCTGATTTTAAGAAAAAAGGATCTGACCCCAAGAAATTGACAGCTAACCATGCCCTTCCCTCACCTTTCCTAGAAACAGAAAATGGCTTTGCTGAGAGCTCAGGGAGTCTGCAGGGTCCCTTGCAGGGCCCTGCAATAAATCTTCCTCTGCTCCAAACTCCAGCCATTTGGTACTGGTTGGCCTCACTGTGCATCAGCCATATGGACTTGCCTTTCAGTAACCGCATGCTAGTAAACAGCTATCGAAAGTGCCAGGGACTGTTGTAACAGCACTCATAAACTTCTTCAGTCCTTAGGACGCTTTGTAATAGTTTTATTATCATCCCTCTTCCACAGATGGGGAAACTGAGTCAGAGAGCTGAAAAAAGGCAGATCTATTGGGGCTCAAACCCCGATAGTTTGGCTCCAGACACTGTCCCTACTCAGCTGTGTTCTCCTGACACAGGAGAAATGGAAATAATGAAGCAGAACTTGAAAAGTGGAGACAGAATCTGGAAAAGAGAAAAGTTAGATCACTTTTCTTAACCAAGTAAGCTGTTTGCAGCATATTTAGTATGCAAACTCTCCATGGTAGATGACTCATGCTTTCAGTGCCTTATGTAAGGTTACTCAGTTACATTTAGTTTATTTCGAGGTTTCTCCAAGAAATCTTAGCAACAGCAACCAAGGATGAGGTTGCATCACTTCTCATTTATCTCTGTGATATAATACCATAGAGAGAAGTTAAAAAAGTTCCTTTAATAGAACTTCATGGGGAACTGAGGTTTCTTATTGCTCTTGTGGCTGACATTCCAAAGACACTTACTTGGCCTTTCCCAGGTTCATTCTGCTGCTTGTGCTTTATGTGGAGCTTGGATTTAAGTCTTATGGAGGATCCCCAATTTTGATGGATCTGTCTTGTACAGCCTTTGCTTTCGTGGCCCCTGACTGTGTGGATACCTCTAGCGGGTCTTTCCAAAGCCGAATGCTATCTTTTGAAGTGACAGCATGGAGCAGAGAGTGAGCAGAGCCTCTGCCCTGGAAGTGTGATCTGCAGGTGTATTAGCTTTAACGACTTCTCTGCTTGGGCTCTGGGGTACCAGGGGAGCTGCCCCGGCCAGAGGGTGGGCAGCAGGAGCCCACTCAGTTTTTGCCCCTGTGTTCTTCCTGGTTCTTGGGAAGGAGGGGTGCAAATAAATAACTTGCATAAGTTGAGTGACCATGGCAACCTACCCAAACCATCAGCTTTGCCAAGTGAGTTTAATTAATGCCATTTGGTGCCATAAAGTAGAAGCAACACTCTGCTACATGTCTAGAATGCAGCTGCCGTGTAAAAATGATGTAGAGGAACTTCCCTCATGGTCTGGTGTTACAACTCCATGCTTCCAATGCAGGGGTCGCAGGTTTCATCCCCAGTCGTGGAAGTAAGACCCCACATGCTGCATGGAATGCTCCCCCCAAAAAGTGATGTGGCCTGTGATATGGCTGTAATACAGAGGTTCTTGGAAAAGTATCTAGAGTGGGGCAGAGTTATATAAAGGACTTAATAACCTTATATTATTCTTGCTGTCACCTGTTTCCTGCAGTCACCTGGGCTGTGTGACAAGGTGCATGCAGGAGGGCCTCGGTGAGCTCCAGGGCCAGATCAGATCTTTTCCTCTTTCCCCTCTCTTGCTTTTCCCTACCATATGGGTTGTCCGACTCCCAAGAAGTTCGTAATGCACACACCCTGCTTCCTCTCACAGGTCCTGGGTAGGCCCAGCGTCTTGAAAAGTGATGGTTATTTAGGACGTGTGCTTAATGCATTGGCTCTTTCTAGAGCAGGCTGAGTGTGGGAGGGAGAAATGCTGAGGGGAGGCAGAGGGTTTGCCTGTTCGAATATACTGCAATGCGAAAGCCAAGTTACAGTGCTCAGTGCATCAGAGGTATAGATTGGTGGTTAAAAAAAATGCTGAGTAGAATATTCTAGACCTCTCTAGAATATTTTAGATCCTGCTAGCCAGTGGTTTTAACTTAATGCTAATGGTCTATACTAGGGACCTTGCAATTTTGACTTTGTTTCACGAATGACCAAGTAACAAAATTTTGTGTATATGTATGTGGGGTTGGGGTGGGAGGAGGTCCACCTTCTAACCACTAGTTACATTTCCCTTAAAGAACAATGCTTTGTCAGTAGTAGACATCTGAGTCAGCTGGATTGTGGAGCATAGCATCACTTCTACTTTTGATTTTCTTTAGCATCCTGTTGCCTATGTTTGTTTTGCTGGGCTGACCTCTGGTTAGTCCTCAGCTCTGGAATAATTGGCCAGAGAGCAGGCTCTGGGCTGCTAAGCAGTGTAAATAGTAAGGTTTTTAGTGGCTAATGTGAGATGTCCTTTCTGCTGCTAATGATTTCTCAGTGAGGAGAAAGAACAGGTGTGACCCTGGGGTTGTGCTCAGTTTAGAGTTGACAAAGATGTCAAGGAATTTATGATCTTGCAGTTCACAACATTTTCAGTAAATTGGCAACAAATGATATTCATCAAAGGAGAGGTTATTTGGAAAAAAGGATTATTTTTGAAAACATTGCTCTTGTACAGAGTAACTTAAGATGGATGTGTGGTCTCCATTTTTTATAAGATTCAAGGATGAAAGGAAGATAATTCTCTCTTTTAATTGTCAGCTTTGAATTGGATTTTAATTTTAAGTATATAAAGGACTTAATAACCTTATATTATTCTTGCTGTCACCTGTTTCCTGCAGTCACCTGGGCTGTGTGACAAGGTGCATGCAGGAGGGCCTCGGTGAGCTCCAGGGCCAGATCAGATCTTTTCCTCTTTCCCCTCTCTTGCTTTTCCCTACCATATGGGTTGTCCGACTCCCAAGAAGTTCGTAATGCACACACCCTGCTTCCTCTCACAGGTCCTGGGTAGGCCCAGCGTCTTGAAAAGTGATGGTTATTTAGGACGTGTGCTTAATGCATTGGCTCTTTCTAGAGCAGGCTGAGTGTGGGAGGGAGAAATGCTGAGGGGAGGCAGAGGGTTTGCCTGTTCGAATATACTGCAATGCGAAAGCCAAGTTACAGTGCTCAGTGCATCAGAGGTATAGATTGGTGGTTAAAAAAAATGCTGAGTAGAATATTCTAGACCTCTCTAGAATATTTTAGATCCTGCTAGCCAGTGGTTTTAACTTAATGCTAATGGTCTATACTAGGGACCTTGCAATTTTGACTTTGTTTCACGAATGACCAAGTAACAAAATTTTGTGTATATGTATGTGGGGTTGGGGTGGGAGGAGGTCCACCTTCTAACCACTAGTTACATTTCCCTTAAAGAACAATGCTTTGTCAGTAGTAGACATCTGAGTCAGCTGGATTGTGGAGCATAGCATCACTTCTACTTTTGATTTTCTTTAGCATCCTGTTGCCTATGTTTGTTTTGCTGGGCTGACCTCTGGTTAGTCCTCAGCTCTGGAATAATTGGCCAGAGAGCAGGCTCTGGGCTGCTAAGCAGTGTAAATAGTAAGGTTTTTAGTGGCTAATGTGAGATGTCCTTTCTGCTGCTAATGATTTCTCAGTGAGGAGAAAGAACAGGTGTGACCCTGGGGTTGTGCTCAGTTTAGAGTTGACAAAGATGTCAAGGAATTTATGATCTTGCAGTTCACAACATTTTCAGTAAATTGGCAACAAATGATATTCATCAAAGGAGAGGTTATTTGGAAAAAAGGATTATTTTTGAAAACATTGCTCTTGTACAGAGTAACTTAAGATGGATGTGTGGTCTCCATTTTTTATAAGATTCAAGGATGAAAGGAAGATAATTCTCTCTTTTTAATTGTCAGCTTTGAATGGATTTTGAGGATTTTAAGCAGTTTCTTTCCTAAAGTAAAAACTCTTAATTAATTGCTGGGAAGTTTGCCTGAGCACAAGTTTCTGTTTAACTTTTTTATTGTGAAGTATGAAGTCTATAAGCAGTTTATTTAACTAGTGAACACTTGTTTGATCACTACCTGAAATAAGACATTGTTGAGGCGCCACAGAAACTCTTAAGTGTGCTTTCCCCTCCTGGATAACCACCCTTCTGACTTTGGTAGTGGTGATGGTGGTGGTCTGTTTAGCGGCTAAACTGTGTCTGACTCTTTGCGACCACATGGAATGCAGCCCACCAGGATCCTCTGTCCATGGGGTTTACCAGGCAAGAACACCTCCTGATTTGAATGATAATCACTTTTTGCTTAACTTTCTAGTTTGACCACTTCAGTGCTGGGCATATGGTACAATGTATCCCTAAGATGCTTTTATTAATATTCTTGTCCATCTGCTTGTGCTAAAAAGACTAGGTAGTCTCAGAGATAAGACATGACTATAATTATTATTATTATTATTTATATACCCCAATCTAGTTTTATCATTTAGACACTCCGGGCTTTTTGTATGTGGAAATAAATGAGTTTTGATTATGTCAGTGGCTTCATAGTCTTTAATTTGAAGATGAAGTTGTTTCTGAACCACATATAAAAAATAAGTACTTTTTTGTAAGTTCAGAGTTACAGAGTTTACTCATTATGAAGTCGGTAAACGAGGGCTTCCCTGTTGGTTCAGTGGGTAAAGAGTCCACCTTGCAGTACAAGGGGCACCAGTTTGATCCCTGGCATGGGAAGATCCCATATGCCGTGGAGCGGCTGGGCTGGTGTGTCCAATTAAGAGCCAGCGCTCTGGAGCACATGCACTCAGAGCCAGTGGTCTGCAATGAGAGAGCCCACTGCAATGGGAGGCCCACACAGGCCAAAGAATTAAGTTGGATGAAAATAAATAAATGAAGGACCAACAAAAGTGGCCAAAATTAAAAAAAAAAAAAAAGAAATCAGTAAATGAGAACGCATTAGGACATTTTCAATATCAGTGTGTTTAAGTTTCTAATCTGGAGGTCCCGTGTTTTGGATCTTATTTTAAAGGTGTATAAAAATTGAATATGCAGTAGCCAATAAGCACATGCAAAGACACTCAACATCCTTAATTATTAAGGAATTGCACATTAAAACCACAATGAGATACTACGTCACACTCACTAGGATAACTCTAATAAAAATGACAAGTGTTGGTGAAGGTGGGAAAAGTTAGAGCCCTCATGCGGGCTGATGACAATGTAAGGTGATAAAGCTGCTTTGGAAACAGCTTGACAGTTCCTTAAAAGTTTAAACATAGATTTAGCATAGGACCCAGCAGTTCTGTTCTCAACTGTATACCCAAAGGAGATGAAAACATACATCAAAACACAAACTTGTACACAAGTTCTCAGAGCACATTATTTATAATAGCCTAAAAGAGTAGGCTAGGTATCCATGAGTTAATAGATAGATACACAGACTGTGGCATATCCACATGGTGGAGTATTATTTGGTTGTGAAACGGAATGAAGTACTGATATATGCTATGATGTGAATGAACCTTGAAAACACAATACTGAGTAGAGGAAGCCAGGCACACAAGATAATCCCATATTGTGTGATTCACTTACAAATCTGAAAACACAATATCATTTTGATTCAGTGGCTTCATAGTCTTTAATTTGAAGATGAAGTTGTTTCTGAACCACATATAAAAAATAAGTACTTTTTTGTAAGTTCAGAGTTACAGAGTTTACTCATTATGAAGTCGGTAAACGAGGGCTTCCCTGTTGGTTCAGTGGGTAAAGAGTCCACCTTGCAGTACAAGGGGCACCAGTTTGATCCCTGGCATGGGAAGATCCCATATGCCGTGGAGCGGCTGGGCTGGTGTGTCCAATTAAGAGCCAGCGCCTGGAGCACATGCACTCAGAGCCAGTGGTCTGCAATGAGAGAGCCCACTGCAATGGGAGGCCCACACAGGCCAAAGAATTAAGTTGGATGAAAATAAATAAATGAAGGACCAACAAAAGTGGCCAAAATTAAAAAAAAAAAAAAAGAAATCAGTAAATGAGAACGCATTAGGACATTTTCAATATCAGTGTGTTTAAGTTTCTAATCTGGAGGTCCCGTGTTTTGGATCTTATTTTAAAGGTGTATAAAAATTGAATATGCAGTAGCCAATAAGCACATGCAAAGACACTCAACATCCTTAATTATTAAGGAATTGCACATTAAAACCACAATGAGATACTACGTCACACTCACTAGGATAACTCTAATAAAAATGACAAGTGTTGGTGAAGGTGGGAAAAAAGTTAGAGCCCTCATGCGGGCTGATGACAATGTAAGGTGATAAAGCTGCTTTGGAAACAGCTTGACAGTTCCTTAAAAGTTTAAACATAGATTTAGCATAGGACCCAGCAGTTCTGTTCTCAACTGTATACCCAAAGGAGATGAAAACATACATCAAAACACAAACTTGTACACAAGTTCTCAGAGCACATTATTTATAATAGCCTAAAAGAGTAGGCTAGGTATCCATGAGTTAATAGATAGATACACAGACTGTGGCATATCCACATGGTGGAGTATTATTTGGTTGTGAAACGGAATGAAGTACTGATATATGCTATGATGTGAATGAACCTTGAAAACACAATACTGAGTAGAGGAAGCCAGGCACACAAGATAATCCCATATTGTGTGATTCACTTACATGAAATGTCTAGAATAAGCACACCTATATGCAGAGAAGTAGATTAGTGGCTGCCAGGGGCTGAGGATGATGGGGCGTTTGAGGAGTGGTGGCCAATAATCATTTTGGGGATGGTAAATATATTCTGAAAGGGATTGTGATGTTGGTTGCAGAACTCTGTGAATATACTAAAACCCAACCAGCTGTACATGTTAAAATAAATAACAAGAGTAAAGAGCACTAACATTTTCAAGTAATTTCAACTGCTCTGATACTTCTTTGTAAGTATGGTGGCCTTGACAAGTGGACTTGCTGGCTAGCAGACAGAGTTTGGTGATATTACAACTCAAAACATGTGTACAGATATGCCTCCCAAGTTCCGAATGGGGAGGAAAAGGCAGTGTTTGAGTTAGGTTTGTTCAAAAGCTAAACACAAGAAAAATTAATGACTGCTTGATTACAGTATACATTTGTACATGTATGTTTCTTTAATTAATTTTGATAAGTTTGAAATTTACCTGGAAAAGAAATCAGAACTGCATGTTCATTGAAGCCTGAAGCACTGTTGTAGAATGTAATTTATAAATCATGAGACTATATCATATTTGGCAACTTTCATACTTCATTTTATTTAATTTATAGCTATGCATGTGTATTTATTTGCTTCCATCCAAAAAGCTTGAGGGATTGATTTTCGATATGTGCCAACTAATTAGAATAACCATTTGTGCTTGATTATTTGCATGGGAGGGTTGAAATTTATCTTTAGTAGCATTCCATAGTGCAAACTGCTTTGGGAAACAGCTTGACAGTTCCTTAAAAGTTTAAACATAGATTTAGCATAGGACCCAGCAGTTCTGTTCTCAACTGTATACCCAAAGGAGATGAAAACATACATCAAAACACAAACTTGTACACAAGTTCTCAGAGCACATTATTTATAATAGCCTAAAAGAGTAGGCTAGGTATCCATGAGTTAATAGATAGATACACAGACTGTGGCATATCCACATGGTGGAGTATTATTTGGTTGTGAAACGGAATGAAGTACTGATATATGCTATGATGTGAATGAACCTTGAAAACACAATACTGAGTAGAGGAAGCCAGGCACACAAGATAATCCCATATTGTGTGATTCACTTACATGAAATGTCTAGAATAAGCACACCTATATGCAGAGAAGTAGATTAGTGGCTGCCAGGGGCTGAGGATGATGGGGCGTTTGAGGAGTGGTGGCCAATAATCATTTTGGGGATGGTAAATATATTCTGAAAGGGATTGTGATGTTGGTTGCAGAACTCTGTGAATATACTAAAACCCAACCAGCTGTACATGTTAAAATAAATAACAAGAGTAAAGAGCACTAACATTTTCAAGTAATTTCAACTGCTCTGATACTTCTTTGTAAGTATGGTGGCCTTGACAAGTGGACTTGCTGGCTAGCAGACAGAGTTTGGTGATATTACAACTCAAAACATGTGTACAGATATGCCTCCCAAGTTCCGAATGGGGAGGAAAAGGCAGTGTTTGAGTTAGGTTTGTTCAAAAGCTAAACACAAGAAAAATTAATGACTGCTTGATTACAGTATACATTTGTACATGTATGTTTCTTTAATTAATTTTGATAAGTTTGAAATTTACCTGGAAAAGAAATCAGAACTGCATGTTCATTGAAGCCTGAAGCACTGTTGTAGAATGTAATTTATAAATCATGAGACTATATCATATTTGGCAACTTTCATACTTCATTTTATTTAATTTATAGCTATGCATGTGTATTTATTTGCTTCCATCCAAAAAGCTTGAGGGATTGATTTTCGATATGTGCCAACTAATTAGAATAACCATTTGTGCTTGATTATTTGCATGGGAGGGTTGAAATTTATCTTTAGTAGCATTCCATAGTGCAAACTTTAAAAGAAGCACATGCAAATTTGTTATTAAGCCAATTATCACAGATTGAGTTGTGATTAATTTTTTCCACAGTGCTCTGTGAACCTAAATTCTCTGTCAAAAAACATAGAACACTGATGTTCCATTTGAGGGTTTCTGACACACCCCAGCACCAAATCCAGTCACCCACAGGCTTATTTATAGTCTTAGAGAAGAGAAGGCAGAGATGGTCTTGTTCAGATTCTTTATTTCCAAATAAACAGTTTGGAAGTAGGCCCTCCTAGTTGGTGGAATTTCTTAAAGTGTGTAGGATGATTTTAAGAATTTGAATTTAAGGGTATATCTATATATCTCTGTGTATATAGGTATATTTAAATAGAAAGATTCTGGAAACCCATGGCAGCTAAGTCTAGGCCGTATGTGTTTCTTCAGAAGTAGGTTAAATATTATAAGGTGGCTCTGAAGTTTTACAGCTGATTTTCCCTTCTTGGATCCTAGGATATCATCTCTGAATTATCTGTATCAAATCATCTCTAATACCAGGACTTCACCTTTCCCAGCCTCCCTGTGTCCCCTGGATATGCAGAACTAGGCTGAGTCAGTCTCTTTATATTAGCTGCTGCATGATGAGTGCCTGTGCTGTGTTCCTCTCCCTTGTAGAAATAGATTGCAGGGTTTAAGTCTCCTTCTGTTGATGGACGTTTAGATTGCTGCCTTTAAAAAAAGAAAAAAACCTCTTCTTACAAAACAGTTCTGCAGTGCACAGACTTGTTCATGTCTCCTTGTGCACAGAGTGAGAACATCTTGCAGACAGTCTTAGAAATTGTTGAAAACTAAAGCATAGACACATTTTATTTATTTAGTATTATTAGTTTTTTGTTTTACATCATTTATTTTTTATTTTTTTGCACATTTTGTTTTTATTGTCTGAATTTTCTAGAATTCTAGTACCTGCATGTTCATTGAAGCCTGAAGCACTGTTGTAGAATGTAATTTATAAATCATGAGACTATATCATATTTGGCAACTTTCATACTTCATTTTATTTAATTTATAGCTATGCATGTGTATTTATTTGCTTCCATCCAAAAAGCTTGAGGGATTGATTTTCGATATGTGCCAACTAATTAGAATAACCATTTGTGCTTGATTATTTGCATGGGAGGGTTGAAATTTATCTTTAGTAGCATTCCATAGTGCAAACTTTAAAAGAAGCACATGCAAATTTGTTATTAAGCCAATTATCACAGATTGAGTTGTGATTAATTTTTTCCACAGTGCTCTGTGAACCTAAATTCTCTGTCAAAAAACATAGAACACTGATGTTCCATTTGAGGGTTTCTGACACACCCCAGCACCAAATCCAGTCACCCACAGGCTTATTTATAGTCTTAGAGAAGAGAAGGCAGAGATGGTCTTGTTCAGATTCTTTATTTCCAAATAAACAGTTTGGAAGTAGGCCCTCCTAGTTGGTGGAATTTCTTAAAGTGTGTAGGATGATTTTAAGAATTTGAATTTAAGGGTATATCTATATATCTCTGTGTATATAGGTATATTTAAATAGAAAGATTCTGGAAACCCATGGCAGCTAAGTCTAGGCCGTATGTGTTTCTTCAGAAGTAGGTTAAATATTATAAGGTGGCTCTGAAGTTTTACAGCTGATTTTCCCTTCTTGGATCCTAGGATATCATCTCTGAATTATCTGTATCAAATCATCTCTAATACCAGGACTTCACCTTTCCCAGCCTCCCTGTGTCCCCTGGATATGCAGAACTAGGCTGAGTCAGTCTCTTTATATTAGCTGCTGCATGATGAGTGCCTGTGCTGTGTTCCTCTCCCTTGTAGAAATAGATTGCAGGGTTTAAGTCTCCTTCTGTTGATGGACGTTTAGATTGCTGCCTTTAAAAAAAGAAAAAAACCTCTTCTTACAAAACAGTTCTGCAGTGCACAGACTTGTTCATGTCTCCTTGTGCACAGAGTGAGAACATCTTGCAGACAGTCTTAGAAATTGTTGAAAACTAAAGCATAGACACATTTTATTTATTTAGTATTATTAGTTTTTTGTTTTACATCATTTATTTTTTATTTTTTTGCACATTTTGTTTTTATTGTCTGATTATATATTCTAGAATTTCTAGTACCATGGTGAATGACAGAGTGTTACTGAGACTCCTTGTCTTATTTTTGACTTTAAAGGGTGGAGGTTTCTGATGTTTCACCATTAATTAAGAGGTTTGTTGTTGGTTTCTTTTTTTAAAAGATTTATTTATTTTTAGCTATGCTGGGTCCTTGTTGCTACACATAGGCTCTCTCTAGTGGTGCTGAGGGGAGTTATTCTTCATTGCAGTGCATGGGCTTCTCACGGCAGTGGCCTCTCTTGCTGTGGAGCATGGGCTCCAGAGTGCAGGCTCAGTAACTGTGGAGCACAGGCTCAGTTGCTCCGCAGCATGTGGAATCTTCCCAGACCAGAGATCGAACCGGTGTCCCTTGCATTGCAAGGCAGATTCTTAATCCCTGGACCACCAGGGAAGTCCCTGTTGTTGATTTTTCAGGTAATTTTTCAGGTAAAGGAAATTCTCTTATTCCTTTTTGGTAAGATTTTTTTTTTTTTTAAATTAGGAATGTTGGTTGAGTTTTGTCAAATGCTTTTTAAGCTGATTTTGTTTTAATCCAGTTCTCCAAGATGTTTCACATGGGGGCATCCCCCCCAGTTCCCAAGTGTCTCAGATTTATAGGGTGGTCTGGTCACCTCCAGTGACTTAAATCTACCCTTTCTATCTTGGGATTGTGCTCTTTGAGACCCTATAGAGTATAGCCTTCCAGGCTCTTTTGTCCATGGGATTCTCCAGGCAGGAATACTGAAGTGGGTAGCCATTCTCTTCTCCAGGGGATCTTCCTGACCCAGGGATTGAACCTGGGTCTCCTACGTTGCAGGCAGACTCTTTACCATCTGAGCTACCAGGGAAGGCCTGAGCGCTTGAGCGATTTGCCATCAGATCTTTTCTTACAGGAGGCTAATCAGATATATTCCTACCTAGGACTATATGGTAAGCTCCTCCCTGGAGATGCCTTCTGACCAGTTAGCCCCCCAACCTTCCCGCATCACACTGACTGATCTCTGAGTCCTGTGGACTTAGCCTGTGGGCATGTAGGATGACTCCAACACTACAGCAGAGGTGTGCACACCCAAGGGCTCTGGGCTCCCTTCTCTTTTACTTCTTACACTCCTGTGTGGTCAGACAGTTATTGAGGTGCTTATGTGGAACCCACATGTTGGACATGGACACAAAGTGGAATGCTGTTTTTTTTTTTTTTTTTTTGAAGTATGTCATGTCTTAATGCCATATTTGCTCTGAAAGAGCACCACAGAAGGCTAACAGTGAATTAGGAAAATGGCTTTATGCTCCATGTATCTTAGGTTAATTTAAATTGTATTTCTGGGTGTGAGCCCAGGGAAGAAAGCCGTGTGGTAGAATGAAGAGCAATACTCAGTAGTCTGGGGTATACCACGGAGTGTGGAGGAAACCCCGCTGCTAGGGTTCCTGCAACCGCATGGTGGGTCAGCTGGGAGGAGCATGCTGATCTGCGGGGTAAAGAGGTTTCCCATGCTGCGGTTTTTGCTCTCACCTGCTCTGTTGCCACTGAGTCAAAGCTTGTATTTCTCACGACAAGGCAGGTGAATAAATTTGAGAGGCAAGTTGTCAGGGGAAGGAATTGCAACTTGATTCAGAGAGTTGGCAGACTGATAAGATGGTAGACTCGTGTCCCACAGAATGGTCTTGCCTGAGTTAGAATTCAGGCTCCTTTTATACTCAGAGTGGAAGGAGTAAATCTAAACCTTTCCTGGTTCTTACTGCTTCTGGAGGGAATGTGTTCGTATTGTCGTCCTCCCTGTAGTCATTTACAGATGGGCCAGGTGGGGATGTTTCCTGTGAGGTAAACAAAGGTATCGTAGCTTAATGCTCCTTACCTGTGAGGCAGGGTTCCCAGAGTTGGGCAATTATGTATAATTTAAGTTTATAGGCTTAAATCATGTTAGTGACTAACTTAGAATACAAAGGCTCTTCCCTAATAAACAACTGAGCTCAAGGTCAGACACACAGAAGAGGCTCCGCTCCCCAGAGTTCCCTTTTGACGGTTTATTTAAGCCTCTCTCTGTTTCACTGGAAGCTGACTGAGGAGAGTTTGTCCTAGGCACCTGCGTGTTATCTGCCACACATGGGGACCAGTGGACCGCTGATTTCCTCCTGCCTTTCCCTCTTACCGGCTGCCAGGGGGTGAAGACACCCGCCCGCTCTTAGTAGATTGAGGTTATCCTCTGGATTTTCTTTTTGTAGTTTGAAATTTTGAGGCTTATGTGGAACCCACATGTTGGACATGGACACAAAGTGGAATGCTGTTTTTTTTTTTTTGAAGTATGTCATGTCTTAATGCCATATTTGCTCTGAAAGAGCACCACAGAAGGCTAACAGTGAATTAGGAAAATGGCTTTATGCTCCATGTATCTTAGGTTAATTTAAATTGTATTTCTGGGTGTGAGCCCAGGGAAGAAAGCCGTGTGGTAGAATGAAGAGCAATACTCAGTAGTCTGGGGTATACCACGGAGTGTGGAGGAAACCCCGCTGCTAGGGTTCCTGCAACCGCATGGTGGGTCAGCTGGGAGGAGCATGCTGATCTGCGGGGTAAAGAGGTTTCCCATGCTGCGGTTTTTGCTCTCACCTGCTCTGTTGCCACTGAGTCAAAGCTTGTATTTCTCACGACAAGGCAGGTGAATAAATTTGAGAGGCAAGTTGTCAGGGGAAGGAATTGCAACTTGATTCAGAGAGTTGGCAGACTGATAAGATGGTAGACTCGTGTCCCACAGAATGGTCTTGCCTGAGTTAGAATTCAGGCTCCTTTTATACTCAGAGTGGAAGGAGTAAATCTAAACCTTTCCTGGTTCTTACTGCTTCTGGAGGGAATGTGTTCGTATTGTCGTCCTCCCTGTAGTCATTTACAGATGGGCCAGGTGGGGATGTTTCCTGTGAGGTAAACAAAGGTATCGTAGCTTAATGCTCCTTACCTGTGAGGCAGGGTTCCCAGAGTTGGGCAATTATGTATAATTTAAGTTTATAGGCTTAAATCATGTTAGTGACTAACTTAGAATACAAAGGCTCTTCCCTAATAAACAACTGAGCTCAAGGTCAGACACACAGAAGAGGCTCCGCTCCCCAGAGTTCCCTTTTGACGGTTTATTTAAGCCTCTCTCTGTTTCACTGGAAGCTGACTGAGGAGAGTTTGTCCTAGGCACCTGCGTGTTATCTGCCACACATGGGGACCAGTGGACCGCTGATTTCCTCCTGCCTTTCCCTCTTACCGGCTGCCAGTGGGTGAAGACACCCGCCAGCTCTTAGTAGATTGAGGTTATCCTCTGGATTCTTTCTTCTTGAGGAGGAATGGTTCTGTAGCTCCATGGTGTTCTTAGATTTAACATTCACAGTTTGTCTTGGTGAGTAGCTCCTAGGTCTGTGACAAGACATTTGTAAATCTGCTGAGGCACAAGAGTAACCACATTTCCCTATCGTTTTGTTGTTCTGATTTGATGGTTCAGAAGTGGAAATCATTATGTAAAACATAAATCAACTCATTGCTTTCACGGTTTCCAGTGGCTTCTCACTGCATTTAGGATAAAATCCAAACTCCTTCACATATGCTAAGGTAACCCCAGCCTCTGGGTCCTGCCTGTGTGTCTGATCTCATTTGGTTCTGCCTTGGCTCACTACCTTTCTCTAAAGAGCACATCTCAGCTTGAGAGCATTTTCTTCCTGATGGGGACTCCTACAGCGCTTCTTTGGAAGAAATTCCTTCAGTTACTAAAGTTGCTTTGCCTAAAGAACCAGTGCCTGAGAGTTTATAGCTCTCTTCTGCCTACACCCCCTGAAAACTGTCCAGTGTGTGGTCGTGAAAGACAGCACCCTCTTGAGGCAGAATTTACACTCCCACATTCCCTGGTGGAATCAGGGATGTTGGCTGCTAAGGTCCCTCTGGTTGACTTCCTCCACCCCAACCCCATCCCTGTTTTGCTGTCTACCGCCTTACCAGCTTCCCGGGAGCATTTCCTTATTAATCCTCTTGCACATGGCTCCTCCTCCATGGGAATCGGACCTAAGCCCCAGTTTCAATCACCCCTTGCCAAGCACTATTGGGAAGTAGAATTCACTCAAATCTTTCAACCTGGAAATCCTCTGCACAAAGGAAATAGAGAAAACAGTTTTACTATTGAATAAACATGAAACCCAGGTGTCTCAGTGGTAAAGAACCTGCCTGCCAATGAGGGAGATGCAAGAGGTGTGGATACGATCCCTGGGTCAGAAATATCTCCCAGAGGAGGAAATGGCAACCCACTTCAGTATTCTTGCTTAGAAAATCCCATGGACAGAGGATCCTGGAGGGCTACAGTCCATGGGTGGCAAAGAGTCAGACACAATTTAGAGACTGAACACACATACAGCCATTAAACCAGAATGTGATGAGCTTCACAGGCCATCTGCTAAGAGTTTGCTAGGACAAAGAACTTTCACCTTTTTATATGTAGCTACGTAGATATAACCCATTGCAAACATGTTCTCTAAATAGACAGTGATTTGTCCTCAGGTAAGAAGATTTGAGGGCATTATTACACATAATTCATCCTAAGTTCACCTGGTCGTTGGGTTTACTGTCACTGTTAATTGGTTTCATACACAGGAAAAATAAACTTTATTTTTTCTGTCTGTATGACAGGCGATAGTTTTGCAGCTGGGAACCAAGTGCAGTCCAGCTAAGTGTGACTCCTACCTTCTCATACAAACTGGGAGATGTTTCCAATCCAAAGAGATCGTTCTTAGATCCTTGAAAAAAATGCTCCTGGGTGAAGCTGGCAGAAGCCTTAGTTACCTTTAAAAGAATTCATATATTTTTCAAAGAGGCAACAAAAAACCTACAACTGCAAATTTTCCAAACTAAATACTTGAAGAAAAGGAAAAAAGGATGTCACTTACCTTATTTTAACAGTGAGAATTAAACTTCTTAATTTTCATTTGCTTTGAAACCATGGTCTAGTCCTAGCTGCTCTAGACTTAGTCTTCCTTTGTAGCTTTTTGAATATTATATGTGATAGATGCACAGTAATGTATGTAACACATACCTAAATTATAAAGTCTAGTAAAAAATGTCTGTGTACCTATCTTGAGAACTAACCTTAGGCTTCCTCTATTCGATCCCCCAACTTCCTCCAAGAGGAATTTCACATTCACCTGAATTTTCTCTTATTTCCTTGCTTGTACCACATGCAAGCATGTTTTCTTAATAGGTAGTTCTAAACTAAACTAATAGTTTAGCTATGCTTAGTTTTGGACTTTAAAAAAAGTGCACCGTAGTCTTTTGGGACTAGCCCTTTCCAGTTAACATTGTATTTTCCTTTTCTTCTTTTGTTTTGTTTACATCATCATTTTATTTATTTTTAAAAATTTTATTGAGGTATAGTTTATTTAAAATGTTGCATTAGTTTCAGGTATACAGTAGCGTGAATCAGTTCCATAAATGTGTATGTATGTGCATATGTCTATGTGTGTGTGCAGTGGTGGTGGTTTAGTTGCTAAGTAATGGCCGACTCTTGCAGCCCCATGGCCTGTAGCCCACCAGGCTCCTCTGTCCTTCAGATTTCCCAGGTAAGGATAGTGGAGTGGGTAGCCATTTCCTTCTCCAGAGGATCTTCCTGATCCAAAGGTTGAATCTGGGTCTCCTGCATTGCTGGCAGATTCTTTACCACCTGAGCCACAAAGGAAGATGTATATGTGTATGTATATATACACACACACATATATCCATTCTTTTTCAGATCATTTTCCCATATAGAAAGTGATAGACTATTGAGTAGAGCTTCCTGTGGTATAAAGTAAGTCCTTGTTAGTTATCTGTTTTATGTATAGTAGTATATATATGTGAGTCCCAATATCCTAATTTATTGTTTTCCCCTACATTTCCTTTTGATGACCATAAGTTTGATTTTGAGATCTGTGAGTCTGTTTCTGTTTTGTAAATAAGTTCATTTGTATCACTTTTTTCATTAGAGCATTATGTTCCTAGGAGTCATGTATTTTTGCCTGAAACTATGCATGTTCATTTTTGCCCATCACTAATATTCTGTTACATATATTTAACAGTGAAAACCTTTTTTGGTCTAGTCCTAGCTGCTCTAGACTTAGTCTTCCTTTGTAGCTTTTGAATATTATATGTGATAGATGCACAGTAATGTATGTAACACATACCTAAATTATAAAGTCTAGTAAAAAATGTCTGTGTACCTATCTTGAGAACTAACCTTAGGCTTCCTCTATTCGATCCCCCAACTTCCTCCAAGAGGAATTTCACATTCACCTGAATTTTCTCTTATTTCCTTGCTTGTACCACATGCAAGCATGTTTTCTTAATAGGTAGTTCTAAACTAAACTAATAGTTTAGCTATGCTTAGTTTTGGACTTTAAAAAAAGTGCACCGTAGTCTTTTGGGACTAGCCCTTTCCAGTTAACATTGTATTTTCCTTTTCTTCTTTTGTTTTGTTTACATCATCATTTTATTTATTTTTAAAAATTTTATTGAGGTATAGTTTATTTAAAATGTTGCATTAGTTTCAGGTATACAGTAGCGTGAATCAGTTCCATAAATGTGTATGTATGTGCATATGTCTATGTGTGTGTGCAGTGGTGGTGGTTTAGTTGCTAAGTAATGGCCGACTCTTGCAGCCCCATGGCCTGTAGCCCACCAGGCTCCTCTGTCCTTCAGATTTCCCAGGTAAGGATAGTGGAGTGGGTAGCCATTTCCTTCTCCAGAGGATCTTCCTGATCCAAAGGTTGAATCTGGGTCTCCTGCATTGCTGGCAGATTCTTTACCACCTGAGCCACAAAGGAAGATGTATATGTGTATGTATATATACACACACACATATATCCATTCTTTTTCAGATCATTTTCCCATATAGAAAGTGATAGACTATTGAGTAGAGCTTCCTGTGGTATAAAGTAAGTCCTTGTTAGTTATCTGTTTTATGTATAGTAGTATATATATGTGAGTCCCAATATCCTAATTTATTGTTTTCCCCTACATTTCCTTTTGATGACCATAAGTTTGATTTTGAGATCTGTGAGTCTGTTTCTGTTTTGTAAATAAGTTCATTTGTATCACTTTTTTCATTAGAGCATTATGTTCCTAGGAGTCATGTATTTTTGCCTGAAACTATGCATGTTCATTTTTGCCCATCACTAATATTCTGTTACATATACTTAGAAGAATATATTCACTCGCCTGCCTGTCTGTGTGCACTGTCATGTGATAATGTATGAGCATTCCTGTTTTGCCTTCTGGTGCCACATGCAGTCATCTCTCTCGTTCTGTGTACTGGGAGTGTAATTGCTGGTCATCATGTTTGATTTTCCTTATACCACTGAAGTATCTGAAAATATCTTATTTGTCTATTGTTTCCAAGCTAACTGTCTTCCTCCTCCTCTTTGGCACCAGTGTGAGCTCTGTGAGCCCAGGCCCTTGTCTTCATCTCCTTTGTATACACACTGGGTCTAGACCTGCTATACATGTGAATACCAGTGACCCAAATCCTGATGGCTGGTTTTTCTAAATAGACCAGAGAACACTAACTTTCTATTCTGGTGAAGGCAGTAAAGAAAAAAAAAAGAGAACACTAGGAAACTGATTGTTGCTAGCCTGAAAAATATAAGTTTTAAGGGAGAAATTATATGCCTCATCTGTATTTTTAAATGGGGGGTTTTGACTGTTAGGATCTATTTTTAGTTAAAACTGAAGGGGTTTCTCTTGCAGTTGCCACTGTGAGTAAACAAAAACAGATATGACTGAGGAGGGATTGGAGGTTAGCATCCATTTGGATAGCAAATCTGATATGCCATGTTGTCTTTGGTATAATGAAAATGCAATCAATTTTTGAATTTCTTGTAAAAAAGCCATCTTTTTTAGAAGAAGAAAGGGAAGAATAGAGGGGTAGAGTTTGGAAATTTTAGGGAGATGTCCGAGGATGATTTAAAAATCTAACTTCGGGGCTTCTCTGGTGGTGCAGTGGGTAAGGAGTCCGCTGTGCAGTGCAAGGGGTACTGATTTGATCCCTGGTCCGGAAAGATCCCACGTGCTGTGGAGCGACTGAACCGATGTGTCCAATCATGAGCTAGCACTCTGGAACGCATGCGCCCAGAGCCGGTGCTCTGCAATGAGAGAGGCTACTGCAATGGGAGGCCTACACAGGCCTTGAAAAAATAGAAAAGTTCATTTGTATCTTTTATGACCTAGGAGTCATGTATTTTGCCTGAAACTATGCATGTTCATTTTTGCCCATCACTAATATTCTGTTACATATACTTAGAAGAATATATTCACTCGCCTGCCTGTCTGTGTGCACTGTCATGTGATAATGTATGAGCATTCCTGTTTTGCCTTCTGGTGCCACATGCAGTCATCTCTCTCGTTCTGTGTACTGGGAGTGTAATTGCTGGTCATCATGTTTGATTTTCCTTATACCACTGAAGTATCTGAAAATATCTTATTTGTCTATTGTTTCCAAGCTAACTGTCTTCCTCCTCCTCTTTGGCACCAGTGTGAGCTCTGTGAGCCCAGGCCCTTGTCTTCATCTCCTTTGTATACACACTGGGTCTAGACCTGCTATACATGTGAATACCAGTGACCCAAATCCTGATGGCTGGTTTTTCTAAATAGACCAGAGAACACTAACTTTCTATTCTGGTGAAGGCAGTAAAGAAAAAAAGAGAACACTAGGAAACTGATTGTTGCTAGCCTGAAAAATATAAGTTTTAAGGGAGAAATTATATGCCTCATCTGTATTTTTAAATGGGGGGTTTTGACTGTTAGGATCTATTTTTAGTTAAAACTGAAGGGGTTTCTCTTGCAGTTGCCACTGTGAGTAAACAAAAACAGATATGACTGAGGAGGGATTGGAGGTTAGCATCCATTTGGATAGCAAATCTGATATGCCATGTTGTCTTTGGTATAATGAAAATGCAATCAATTTTTGAATTTCTTGTAAAAAAGCCATCTTTTTTAGAAGAAGAAAGGGAAGAATAGAGGGGTAGAGTTTGGAAATTTTAGGGAGATGTCCGAGGATGATTTAAAAATCTAACTTCGGGGCTTCTCTGGTGGTGCAGTGGGTAAGGAGTCCGCTGTGCAGTGCAAGGGGTACTGATTTGATCCCTGGTCCGGAAAGATCCCACGTGCTGTGGAGCGACTGAACCGATGTGTCCAATCATGAGCTAGCACTCTGGAACGCATGCGCCCAGAGCCGGTGCTCTGCAATGAGAGAGGCTACTGCAATGGGAGGCCTACACAGGCCAAAGAATAAAGATGGGTGGAAAAAAAAAAAAATTAGAGGCCAAGAATTAAAAATAAGAAAAAAAAAATCCAACTTCATGGATTCCACTATTTTTAATCCTGCATTTTAGTTTAGTGTGGCATCTGTAGACTGTGTACTATCTATCCAAAAAACATGCCGATACTGAGAAGGGGTGTGTGAGCTGCTGAACTGAGTGTGTGGTTTGTGTCCTCAGAGGTTGTTAAGTTGACATGGAGAGGAATGCATGGGAAAGTTCCAAGAGTCATTTGCATGGTTCTCCTGGGAACCCACTTCAAATATGTAGATAACATAGCATTTGGCATTCCTAGAGCCAACAATTCCCACTGCTTATAAGATGCATTTCTTCTTACAGCATTTTTCTGTATTGCCAGCTATTTTCCTTGACAACTGAGACAGTTTAAATCCTTTTAAAATTTTTTTTCTTCTTCTTCTTCTTCTTCTTCTTTTTTTAACCAGTTTCTGTCCACCAGTAAAAACACTTCTGAGCACCACTGGGAGTTGGGCTTGTTTGAATTGTCACTTTGCCAGTTTTTCTTTCTCGTGGAGAATGTGTTAATCTATTTTCAGAATGCATCTTAAGTAGTCCCTTCATCTATTCTAGTAGTTTAATTTCTGAGTTTTAAACGACAGCTATATCATTTCGTTAAATCTTTGAAAAAAGTGACAGTGGTTTGGAGACATACCTTCTCTTGGAGTTGTTTTTCCTCTTCTGGAATAATTGCCTATTTATAATGAGTTTAGCATCAAACTTAGCATGAGTTTTTCTTTTAAAATCTATATTTGTCCTTCATTTTATACAGTCTTTAAAATCTGGGGGCTGTAAATGCCCTTTCTTCTAGGTTGGGATTGATTAATGGCTAAACATAACTCTTAGGAAGCAATCTTTGGGATCAACCAGATAACTTGAAAATATAGATTCGCAGTTCTAGGAAACACTTTTTACATAATAATATTATGTGACAGAAAAGATCAGGAATGCCATACTGCATTATATATTCACATAAGGGACCTGAGAAGTCTTCCTTTTTAATTGAGAGAGAAATTTTACTTTAAGAGCCTTTTAAATTTATAGTGTAATAATCAAAACAGTTGGCACCTTATTGATCTTGCTAGTTTTGATACATTTCTCTATTTCTGTCTAAAGAGGAAAGGAATCTGCAGCTATTTTGGTAACATTAACAATGCCCAGCAAAGTACAGCATTACCGGGGCATTGGGGCAGGGGTGGGAGAGACACGCAGATCATCTGTAGAGGGTGTTCTTTCTTTAGTTTTTTTTCATTGTAAACTTTAGTTCCTCATGAATTCATCTTCTTCTTTTTCAGATGATGTCCCTCTTTCACTTTCCACAATTTGGATTTGTCTGGGGGCAGTCATAGAATTTTGAGATTTCAGAGATTTCATTTCTGATCACAGTTTTACATTTCAGTGTGTGTAACTTTTCACTATGAGATTGCCGTCCTTACCCAATAAATAGTGTAAAATGAGCTTCTGGATTAGAGGAGTCATTTCTTAATTTGTTGTATATTGTCCTCATAGCATTCTGGCACATAGTCTTTGTGTCCTGAGTATGTGGATGTTTTAGAATCTTGGAACATTATGGCTATTAGAGAATCAGTTTTAACTGAAGAGAACAGAGACATGTAGGCAGCTATTGCAAAGTCTTCTTGTGTTGGGATAATAACAAAGCAAGTGATGTCAGCTAATTTCAATGATGTTTTCTTAAAGACTCTTCTTTCCTTGTCTCAAAATTGGGTTTTTAATGGCAGCTTATCTGGCTTTATTATGTGTTTTGAAGCCAGCTGGTCTTATGTTTGAATCCTGGTTCTGGCTGTGTAATCTTGGACAGGTCTCTTTGAATCTCCGTTTCCTTATATAAACAAGATCATTATGCCTACATTGTAGGATTGGTTTAAAGATAAAGGTGATAAATATAAAAAGCCCAGTATGCAGTAGATATTAAGGGGTAGAAATGATTTTTATTACCATTGGAATTGCCTTATTCTGTAGATAAGGTTGCCTCATTTTTCAGAATTTGGAGATATCTTGTACCCTACCCAAAATGTAAACTCTCTTAAGTTTTTTCATTTTTGTGTTCACTTCTGGATCCAAGCTCTAGCTTCTTCCAGATCAGCTTTTCCTTTAGAATGACCATATTAAGTTGAAGCATTGCTCAAAGCATCAGTGAGGGTTCAGAGGGTCAAACGTAATGTGAGATAGTACTTCAAAATGGGGGCAGTAATTAATACCAGACATGATACAGAACACATTGTTAGATCTGGATAGTCTGTTCGAAAGATGCCACTTAGGTTATTTTGTATGCCTGTCTCTCTTCTTGAGATACTTGAAAATTATAAGAAAATTCTAAAAGAGATAGAATAGTGGATGTGAGAAGTACTTGATATGAATGGTTAGTTTATAAGGATGTTTTGGTGAGATTTAGTGGTTAGGTCTCCCAAAGATACTTGCCAATGAAGTACCATAAACAGTAACAATTAAGGTTAATCATAGTCATTTTCTGAAAGTGAGGGGAAGAGTTCGAGACAGAAGCAGAATTATTTTGTTGGCTCACTATCAGGTACACGAAGGGCTTACTGTTCTGCTGTGGGATGGAAATGGGATGAAGGTTTTCCCCGTGTCTGTTGTAGATACTGCCATATATTGAACTGGTTTAACTTTTATTTCGACTTCTCCACGAACTGAATTGGACCATCAAGCTACTTCACAGTTCATCTTCGGTTATTACGTTGGCTTGTTTTCATGTGAAAGGAAGCCCAGGTAACCTCAGTGGGATCTTGAAATGGTGCCCTTCTGGGAACTTGTAGGAGAAGAAGCCAGATACCAGTATGTTCAAATACAAGAGACTGGCATTTTGATTCATACATTGGCCTATTTTTCACTCAAAAAAAATCCTTCCTTTGTGGAACTTTGTGTTATGTAACAAATGTGAAGGCTCAGTTTAAAATAAGAACTACTACTATTATTTTACTACCATGTCAAGAAGCAACATATACTGAGAATTTGCATGTATTGGGCATGGCTTGGCCCTCAAATTAGCAGTGTCAGTGATGGAGTGAGGCCATAGGCCAGAAGCACCTTGGAAAACCAGCTTTGGAGTGGGAATGGGACCATACTTTTTCATCTTTGTATCCTCCGTACTTACCGCAATATCAGCATGTAGAAAGCCCCTGAGTATAGGTCAGGCAGGTCTTTTCTTGGATTAGCAGTTGGAAAGTTTTTTTCTTCTTTTAAATAGCATAGTCTAAACAACCGTCTCCTTTATTCTATCAGGGAAAAACGTTACCAATAGAAGATGGAAATATTGAATCTTTGATATATTTAACAGATTTTCAATAAGGGATTTGGGGAATTTAAAAATGCAGGGATGAAACTCTTAAGTCTTTCAACTGGAAATCCTCCTGGATTTCATGTCTGAAGGAATTAATACAAAATCCCGTAGATTTTGGCTTCAAAGTGTTTAATTTTGCTTTTGATTGCCAGGGGTCGGTCTACTTAATTCCATATGCTGCTGGAAGAAGAGAATTCTAAGTTGCTAACATGAGGTGCCAGGGCTTAACTGAGTGGTTTTAGTTTTACACGATCACCTCTCTTTTTAGATAAGAGGGTCATAATTTTGAAAGTGAAATTTAAACAAACAGGAATCACAGGAGAAAATAGACTAGGTTGGTTGATTTTCATCTTGAGTTTTACTTCTGATAAATTTTAGATCTAGAAATAGTGTATTGTCAGGAAAATAGTTTTGAGGGATAGTGAATTTTGCTTTAGGATTGTATTCTGCCTGATTTTTAATTTTAAACTCACTATAAAGACATTAGTATTCAAATGCAATCCTGAAGTTGCCAGAACAATCCAGAGACCAAACAGTGCTGCTTCTGAAAGCCATTATTACTTACTTAAAAACTGGACATATGCCTGCTCCAGGGATGAATATGCCAGAGTGGGATAATTATCCTAAAAGAGGAAGCCACCCAAACTTTGGTGCTTTGATTTTAATGAAAATGACTTTCAGTAATGCTTCTGGAATGATTACTTCTCCATGTATTTAGAAATAACAAATTAAATGGTTGCTTTTACTTTGTTAAAACACCAAATTAGCAGTGTCAGTGATGGAGTGAGGCCATAGGCCAGAAGCACCTTGGAAAACCAGCTTTGGAGTGGGAATGGGACCATACTTTTTCATCTTTGTATCCTCCGTACTTACCGCAATATCAGCATGTAGAAAGCCCCTGAGTATAGGTCAGGCAGGTCTTTTCTTGGATTAGCAGTTGGAAAGTTTTTTTCTTCTTTTAAATAGCATAGTCTAAACAACCGTCTCCTTTATTCTATCAGGGAAAAACGTTACCAATAGAAGATGGAAATATTGAATCTTTGATATATTTAACAGATTTTCAATAAGGGATTTGGGGAATTTAAAAATGCAGGGATGAAACTCTTAAGTCTTTCAACTGGAAATCCTCCTGGATTTCATGTCTGAAGGAATTAATACAAAATCCCGTAGATTTTGGCTTCAAAGTGTTTAATTTTGCTTTTGATTGCCAGGGGTCGGTCTACTTAATTCCATATGCTGCTGGAAGAAGAGAATTCTAAGTTGCTAACATGAGGTGCCAGGGCTTAACTGAGTGGTTTTAGTTTTACACGATCACCTCTCTTCTTTTAGATCAGAGGGTCATAATTTTGAAAGTGAAATTTAAACAAACAGGAATCACAGGAGAAAATAGACTAGGTTGGTTGATTTTCATCTTGAGTTTTACTTCTGATAAATTTTAGATCTAGAAATAGTGTATTGTCAGGAAAATAGTTTTGAGGGATAGTGAATTTTGCTTTAGGATTGTATTCTGCCTGATTTTTAATTTTAAACTCACTATAAAGACATTAGTATTCAAATGCAATCCTGAAGTTGCCAGAACAATCCAGAGACCAAACAGTGCTGCTTCTGAAAGCCATTATTACTTACTTAAAAACTGGACATATGCCTGCTCCAGGGATGAATATGCCAGAGTGGGATAATTATCCTAAAAGAGGAAGCCACCCAAACTTTGGTGCTTTGATTTTAATGAAAATGACTTTCAGTAATGCTTCTGGAATGATTACTTCTCCATGTATTTAGAAATAACAAATTAAATGGTGCTTACTGTTATCACCAAGCTTTAAGTTGGATAATGGCAGATTGTAGAGTTCAGTTAGAAAGATCTAAATTCTAGTTTTGTTACTTGAAATCTTTCCTTTCTGTCTTTTCTCACATGCTAAGTGAAGATAGCAAATTATAAACAGTTTCATGGTGAAATTTGAAAAAATTTCAAGGTATGTGATATTCAGTGCAATGTACGTGATCACTATTGCTATGTTACTCTGTGTAATAATGAAGATGTCAAGGTGTACTGATCGAGCCCTTACAATCCAAATCCTTTAGAAAATGGAGATGGGCTATGTGTGAAGACAGTGATTTTTAAGCACTGGGCCATGGTATGGCCATTGATCCAGCACATGTTTCTTAGGGACTTTTACAAGGTGTTGGATTACACTTGCATTTCTGAAAGGTGATTTAGGGTGTATCTAGAGAGAGTGGAGTCTGAGTGAATAATTAGTATCCTTTTCTAGGAGATACAGGTCAAGACAGAAAGAGGACAGATGGGAGAGACTATTTGGAGCAAGAATGGGCAGACATTGGATGGTGAAGACTTGAAGTCCTGTTGAAGGAGGGAAAATGAAGTATGGATAAAATAAAGGTTTCTAGCATTGGTAATTGGGAAAATGATGACTTTATAAGTGGAGACTGGACGTACAGGAGTACAGGAACAAGTTGCTAAGGGATTGGAAAAGGGGCACTGTTATTCTTAAGAATTCTTCAATGGAAACTAAATTGTTCTCTCTGTGTGTGCCTTTTTTTTTTTTTTTCCCACCTATGGGCTTTTGCTGCCTGTCCATGTTCTGACAGTGAAAATTAGGTGATAATGTTTACATGAAATAATTCTAGTGCCTGGGTCAGTATGTTTGGAGTAATGATTTTGCCATTGAGTCAGCTGGTATGGAACAGTTATAGACAGAGGGATGCGTATGCAGAACATTGTTTGTTTCTTGGTGATTCTGGAAGGTTATAAACCACAACTCAGTAAATATCTTTTAGATTTCCAATAAGTTTGCAGACAACGTGCAAAACCATTTTTTTTTAGTTCATGGGTGGAAAACGAACATTGTAAATTTAGATGATGCTTCTGGGAGCTGTTACATATTTTTCATTTAAATCACCCCAAGGCTATGTTTGTACTGGAAATAAAGAAGTAGTCTTCTACTATAGAAATACTGTTTCACTACTGGATAAAGAGTGTTTTTGAAAAAAAGGAAAACATGAAAATAATGTGTCTTTTAAAATTTTTGTGTCTGGTACTTACTATTTTCAAAAATTTCCATTCTACAGGACAGTTGATTTAATGGGTGGATAACCTTGGGGAGATAAATACTATTTAAGAGAAAAATGAGTAGGAGTAAAAACTGCAGCCTGAGAGAGGGTCTTTGAGCAACATTGCTGTCCCAGGAGGACATTGCTGACTTATTATAGCCCTGAAAGGAAGCAGGCATGGGAATTGTAGATTATGAATTCTGCAGTGTTCTGTGCAAATAAGATTCTGGCTTTCTCCTTAACTTAGCTTTTGTGTATCTGAACACTTCAGCTGATATGTTGGTTCATTGTAACTTTACAATCATCCTAATATGAGAGCTCACCCAGTAATGAGTGGGTGATTTCATTGCTTTTCTGAAGATCCGTAAGTAAAACGTTGTTGGTGGGGTAGCCTGAGATCTATTGAGACCTAGTGATTTAGTGATGAAGTTATCCAGCTATTCTAGGATGATGTTAGTGTTTGGATTGTGTTCAGAACTGGTACAGAGCTTCTTTCTGGGGAGAGGAGTTTTGAAAGCAGGTTACCCTGCTTATTACTCTTTTTGTGGATCATTTGTGAGCCAAGCATTTGTACGTGTATACTGTATATTGATATAGAACCATCATGCCATAACATAATATATAATTCACCCATCAAATCTTTATTGGACTTTTTTAATAATAATTTTTAAAAAATTTTGGGCCTCTTTTATTTGTATTTATTTATTTATTTTCATCCATCTTTCTTCTTTGGCCTGTGTGGGCCTCCATTGCAGTGGCCTCTCTTGCTGCAGAGCACTGGCTCTGGGCGCATGCGCTCCAGAGCAGTGGCTTGTAATTGGACACATCGATCCAGCCGCTCCACAGCACGTGGGATCTTCCTGGGCCAGGGATCCGACCTGTGCCCCCTGCACTGCAAGGCGGACTCTACCCACTGGACCAACAGGGAAGCACTTTATTGGACTTTAGTGTGGTTAAAACCCTCCTTTCTCCTGCTGTCTCTGCCATGTGATCTTAACCTCTGTCATCAAGGAGCTTGAAAAAGCTGCATGGAGATAATTAGGGATGTGATGACCAAGGCCATTATAAAGTTAACATAAGTAATTTAAACTTACCAAACATCTGATCAAAAGCAAATTTAAACTTAACAAACATTAGCCAGCAGATTCTGATTATCAGTTACTATTGTTTTCTTTTAATGTTTGAATTGTATGAAAAAAACTTGTGTTGAATGGTAATATTTTAATAAGAAATGAAAACACAAATTGCAGGAAAATGCCAAAATAACCATTTCCATACCCTGTAGCCCTCCTCGGAAGTTTTGCCTTTGAAAACTCTTCCCTGAAAAGGCTCTGGGAACTGGGTTTTTTGAGCGTGAGCTGCTCGTTTTCTTTGCTTGGGCCTTGCAGTAAACCTCTCTCTTCTCCAACTCCTATGTTTCAGTTTGTTTGGCCTCACTCTGTTTTGAACACATGAACTTAGGTTTGACCACAGTGATTGGCAATTTGGGCTTTTCTTTTGAAAACCTGAGACAAAAGGAGGAAGCTGGAAAGCAATTTTTTTCTTTTTAAGCTCCAGGGTGTGTTGTGTGTGCTGTGTGCGTAGTCGCACAGTTGTGTCCGACTCTGCGACCCTATGGGCTGTAACCTGCCAACCTCCTCCATCCTTGGGGATTCTCCAGGCAGGAATGCTGGAGTGTGTTGCCATGCCGTCCTTCAGACATCTTCCCAACTCAGGGATCAGACCTGGGTCTCCCGCATTGCAGGTGGATTCTTTACTGTCTGAGCCACCAGGGAAGTTTACCACAAAGATTTCACTAGCTTTTAAGAGGTCTAGGGATCTTAATTCCCTGACCAGGAATCCAACCAGCAGCCCCTGCAGGGAAAACATGCAGTCTTAACCATTGGACCGCCAGGGAAGTCCCATCCAGGTTGTTGATGGAGGAGGAGGGAAGGTGAAGTCAGACTCTGTTTTTTACAGGACTGAGATCTAATTTCATTCATGTCCTGGAGTGAAGATTCCCTGCCTGAAATTCAGAAAGCTCACAAAATTAAGGAATAACACCAAAGCATCGATTAGCTAACTGATGCTGAGAAATGCTTTGTCAGTGGAGCTTGTTCTTATAGCTGCCAGGCTATAGCCTTGGTGAACCATGTTTCATATTTGTTCATGAAACAATATTTTAACAGGACACATGGTCTAAGTTGTGCTGAGAGGTCGGTAGTGTAAGGGAGCAGAGGCAGGCAAAAATGAAGAAAAGAACAGGAAGACTATCAGATAATCATGAATTGTGGACAGAAGGTGACAGTGGGAAGTTGTGACAGCGAGTGGCCAGCTTGCTGGCTTGCATGGGTGGGCATGCTGAAGATTTGACGTCTGGTACGCCCAAGGGCACTAGATAAGCTTATAATTAAGAACCTCCCCCTTCCATAACTCTACCTTTTTGACTTAAGCTTTTTGTTGTTAGGTTTGTAAATGCAATCTAGCTCAGGCCAGAGCTCTCTGAGCTGATTTTTTTTTTATCTTTGTTTACAGTTTTGTTTCTACTCCTTACTTTCTTTTTGTTATTTTATTTTTTATTGAAGTTTAATTTATTTAAAATATCATGCTTCATTTTTATAGCACAGTGATTCAGTTATACACATATATTGATATTTTATATTGATAGATAAGTCTATTCTTCAGATTCTCTTCCCTTATTACAAAATACTGAGTAGAATTCCCTATGCTGCACAGTAGGTCCTTGTTGAGTATCTGTTTTATCTAGAGTTGTGTGTATGTGTTATGCTCTCTCTCAAAAGGCAATCCCCATCCTTTTTCCAGAATCACTGTGGCTCTCTCTAGCTCCTTTCCAGACCACACATACCTGCTATGAACTATTTAAAATCAGGAAATAATATAGCCCCTTGTAGGAATATATTTCAGAGAAATGTTTGTTTGCAAAGTTCATGTTTTTAGATCTCATTTAATGGCTAAATGCAGTCTTAACCATTGGACCGCCAGGAAGTCCCATCCAGGTTGTTGATGGAGGAGGAGGGAAGGTGAAGTCAGACTCTGTTTTTTACAGGACTGAGATCTAATTTCATTCATGTCCTGGAGTGAAGATTCCCTGCCTGAAATTCAGAAAGCTCACAAAATTAAGGAATAACACCAAAGCATCGATTAGCTAACTGATGCTGAGAAATGCTTTGTCAGTGGAGCTTGTTCTTATAGCTGCCAGGCTATAGCCTTGGTGAACCATGTTTCATATTTGTTCATGAAACAATATTTTAACAGGACACATGGTCTAAGTTGTGCTGAGAGGTCGGTAGTGTAAGGGAGCAGAGGCAGGCAAAAATGAAGAAAAGAACAGGAAGACTATCAGATAATCATGAATTGTGGACAGAAGGTGACAGTGGGAAGTTGTGACAGCGAGTGGCCAGCTTGCTGGCTTGCATGGGTGGGCATGCTGAAGATTTGACGTCTGGTACGCCCAAGGGCACTAGATAAGCTTATAATTAAGAACCTCCCCCTTCCATAACTCTACCTTTTTGACTTAAGCTTTTTGTTGTTAGGTTTGTAAATGCAATCTAGCTCAGGCCAGAGCTCTCTGAGCTGATTTTTTTTTTATCTTTGTTTACAGTTTTGTTTCTACTCCTTACTTTCTTTTTGTTATTTTATTTTTTATTGAAGTTTAATTTATTTAAAATATCATGCTTCATTTTTATAGCACAGTGATTCAGTTATACACATATATTGATATTTTATATTGATAGATAAGTCTATTCTTCAGATTCTCTTCCCTTATTACAAAATACTGAGTAGAATTCCCTATGCTGCACAGTAGGTCCTTGTTGAGTATCTGTTTTATCTAGAGTTGTGTGTATGTGTTATGCTCTCTCTCAAAAGGCAATCCCCCATCCTTTTTCCAGAATCACTGTGGCTCTCTCTAGCTCCTTTCCAGACCACACATACCTGCTATGAACTATTTAAAATCAGGAAATAATATAGCCCCTTGTAGGAATATATTTCAGAGAAATGTTTGTTTGCAAAGTTCATGTTTTTAGATCTCATTTTATTACCTTTTTTTTTTTTTTTTTAATGCCTGGAATGAGGGTGCTGACAGGGAAGGCAGAAGAGGCAGGTCAAATGGGGGATGGTTGAAAAATCAGTGACAGGAAATAAATGAACCCGATTTTCATTTCAATGAAGCAGTTTAAGAATTGTTGACAAATTCATGTCCAAATTCCTGCTGAACTCAAAAAGGATGACATTTCTTAAAGTGAATGAGAATTTCTTTGCTTTTGACTTGCTTCATTTGGAACACTAGAGAAGTAGATTTGTGAATTTAAGAATTTGTAAGACTCAAAAATTGGGTCCTGGCTTTTGTAAGGTTGGAGTAAGTTATGAACGGCCTATGCCTCCATTACACAATGTTGTTGACTCTATTTTAAATGATGTTCTTTCTTTTGTTATTAAGACTTCAAAATGAAAAATAGTGTGAGGATGATCTCTACCCACCGCAGCAGGGTGAGTATCCTTTTTGGGTGTCATGGACATGTGTGTCTACGGAGCCAGTCCTGTTAGGTCCAATCAAGCCTGGGGATTTTGCTTCTTAAGAAGTTTCTGTCATCTGACATAGAACACCTGGAGGTTTTGCCAGCTTCTCTGCTTCTCTGATCTTATTTGTGAGCAATCTCCTGAAAATAATATTAGGCAGCACCAGCAATAAAACAGATACTTTCTGCATGAATGTTTTTGGAGGCAGAAAGATGAGCCAATTAAACATTTTTATTTTCTGATGCATATGTAACATTTGTACACATGGATGATCTTTTTGAAATATGTGATTTGCTACTGTTTACAGTGATGGTTAGACTGAGGTCTCTCAGGGCTGGAGCTCAGATTTTTAAATTATTTAGAAAAAGTATTTTAGTAAGTGAAATTAACCCTGTATTTTAAAATGAGTGAACGTTAACTGTTCACTGTTGAAAATCAGGCAAATTCTACTGTATGTTTTGTTTATTCTTCAGTTGTATTACATTATTGAGTCATGCTATGAGTACTCAAGAAAACAAAATAGTTCTGGCACAGTCAAGTTTCACATTGGCAATTGGATACAATAGAGCATTTGCAATTCTAGTTACAAATTGTACTGACTTCCAGAAGGTCTTAGAGCACTTGCTGCCTCCCACACCAGTTTAGAGGCAAGGAAATAGAAACATTTGGGTGTACTTGTTAGGTTCTAGGATTTCGGGTTCAATATCTGTACAGCACAATTTAACAAGAAAATCAGTAGTCACCTGAGAGTGTGCTTGGCATTAAATTACATTAGATGAGGCTACATGTTTTTGTTTGAACAAAACTATACTGAAGAATAATGAAGCAGCAAATATACTAACAGAACCCACCTCTTCACTGTGGATTGGCTCTTAACACTTCACATTTAAGATCGTCTTCCAAATGTCATAACCAAAGCCTTTTGATTTGATTTCCAAAGTTGTGCTTTGTTGAATATTTGATGAAGCAGACTGCAGATAGCTGCAGTGGCATTTTGGGTGATTCCCTGCTGGCCCCTGAAGAGTCTGTCCTGGCAGTTTCCAGGGATTCTCAATCCGGAGGATCCAGGAGCAAAGCATGATTATTCCTATCAGTGGGGAGGCACCAGAATGATATGGGAACACTCGGAATTTCTTGCCTTCCAATAAAAATTCCATGAATGGTGAGAGTAGTGGTCCTCACATCAAACAGTCATGGTCCAGCTTTTCATAGAGGAACAAAGACTGTTCAGCAGTTGGTCTCCAGTGAGAACTCAGCAGTTTTACTGAGTAATACATGTGGCTGTGTTGGTGATATTCTTTTGTTTGCTGTAAATTTTTGACTTGATGAATATTCTCACTTAAAAGGTAGAGAGTAAGCAGTGCAGTCTGCCATGAGTGATTTTCTGTTTGGTTATGGCATTTGGAAGAGGTAGTTCAGGGCTGGAGCTCAGATTTTTAAATTATTTAGAAAAAGTATTTTAGTAAGTGAAATTAACCCTGTATTTTAAAATGAGTGAACGTTAACTGTTCACTGTTGAAAATCAGGCAAATTCTACTGTATGTTTTGTTTATTCTTCAGTTGTATTACATTATTGAGTCATGCTATGAGTACTCAAGAAAACAAAATAGTTCTGGCACAGTCAAGTTTCACATTGGCAATTGGATACAATAGAGCATTTGCAATTCTAGTTACAAATTGTACTGACTTCCAGAAGGTCTTA
Source organism: Tragulus kanchil (assembly GCA_022376925.1). Classification (NCBI taxonomy): domain Eukaryota; kingdom Metazoa; phylum Chordata; class Mammalia; order Artiodactyla; family Tragulidae; genus Tragulus; species Tragulus kanchil. Next base: position 97,684,118 of record JAIOJX010000005.1, on the reverse strand, counting down.
GAGCACTTGCTGCCTCCCACACCAGTTTAGAGGCAAGGAAATAGAAACATTTGGGTGTACTTGTTAGGTTCTAGGATTTCGGGTTCAATATCTGTACAGCACAATTTAACAAGAAAATCAGTAGTCACCTGAGAGTGTGCTTGGCATTAAATTACATTAGATGAGGCTACATGTTTTTGTTTGAACAAAACTATACTGAAGAATAATGAAGCAGCAAATATACTAACAGAACCCACCTCTTCACTGTGGATTGGCTCTTAACACTTCACATTTAAGATCGTCTTCCAAATGTCATAACCAAAGCCTTTTGATTTGATTTCCAAAGTTGTGCTTTGTTGAATATTTGATGAAGCAGACTGCAGATAGCTGCAGTGGCATTTTGGGTGATTCCCTGCTGGCCCCTGAAGAGTCTGTCCTGGCAGTTTCCAGGGATTCTCAATCCGGAGGATCCAGGAGCAAAGCATGATTATTCCTATCAGTGGGGAGGCACCAGAATGATATGGGAACACTCGGAATTTCTTGCCTTCCAATAAAAATTCCATGAATGGTGAGAGTAGTGGTCCTCACATCAAACAGTCATGGTCCAGCTTTTCATAGAGGAACAAAGACTGTTCAGCAGTTGGTCTCCAGTGAGAACTCAGCAGTTTTACTGAGTAATACATGTGGCTGTGTTGGTGATATTCTTTTGTTTGCTGTAAATTTTTGACTTGATGAATATTCTCACTTAAAAGGTAGAGAGTAAGCAGTGCAGTCTGCCATGAGTGATTTTCTGTTTGGTTATGGCATTTGGAAGAGAGTGTAGTTCTAGGATGTTAAGAGTCCATAGAGGAAAGTTGGGATTCTAGGTCTAGGCAGAGCTTTCTTTTTTCATTTTTAACATTTTTTTCCCTCGCATCATGCCTCTTTTTGTTTTTATATTATTTTCATCCATCTTTTATTTTTTGGCGTGTGTAGGCCTCCCACTGCAGTGACCTCTCTCATTGTAGAGCACCAGCTCTGGACACATGTGCTCCAGAGCATTGGCTCATGTTGGACACAGTGGTCCAGTCGCTGCACAGCATGTGGGATCTTCCCTGGCCAGGGATCGAACCGGTGCCCCTTGCATTGCAAGGTGAACTCTCTACCCACTGAACCACCAGGGAAGCCCAAGTTTTTCTTTTTTCAGATTAAATTTTATTGGGAGTTGAATTGCTTTACAATGTTGTGATAGTTTCTGCTGTATAGAAAAGTGAATCAGGTGTATGTATACATATATCTCTTGTTTTTTTGTTTTTTTCTTCCCGTTTAGGCCACCACAGAACATTGAGTGGCATTCCCTGAGCTATACAATAGATTCTGATTAGTTAGCTATTTTATGCATAGTGGCAATAGTGTGTGTGCGTGTGTGTGTATATATATATATATATATATATATATATTTGTGTTGTATATATATATATTTGTGTTCCATATATATGTGTTCAATATATATATATATATATATATATATATATATATATATATATATATATTTATATCAATCCCAGTCTTCCAATTCATCCCAAACACCCCTCCCCTTGCCGCCTCAGTGTCCACAGGATTGTTCTCTAGGTCTGTGTCTGCTTCTGCTTTGCAGAGAAGATCATCTTTATTTTTCTTAAACAAACAAATAAACAAATGGCAGTAACAACCCCCTGTTTTCCTAATATCCGCCCATCCAAAGGGAAACAGATTTATTGGGATTCTGGTCCTCTGAGACCAGTAGTACTGGTCCTTAGTGGAGGCTGGAACCTATGGCTGTCACAGGGTTTTGGATGTTTTCTGGACTTGATGAATATTCTCACTTAAAAGGTAGAGAGTAAGCAGTGCAGTCTGCCATGAGTGATTTTCTGTTTGGTTATGGCATTTGGAAGAGAGTGTAGTTCTAGGATGTTAAGAGTCCATAGAGGAAAGTTGGGATTCTAGGTCTAGGCAGAGCTTTCTTTTTTCATTTTTAACATTTTTTTCCCTCGCATCATGCCTCTTTTTGTTTTTATATTATTTTCATCCATCTTTTATTTTTTGGCGTGTGTAGGCCTCCCACTGCAGTGACCTCTCTCATTGTAGAGCACCAGCTCTGGACACATGTGCTCCAGAGCATTGGCTCATGTTGGACACAGTGGTCCAGTCGCTGCACAGCATGTGGGATCTTCCCTGGCCAGGGATCGAACCGGTGCCCCTTGCATTGCAAGGTGAACTCTCTACCCACTGAACCACCAGGGAAGCCCAAGTTTTTCTTTTTTCAGATTAAATTTTATTGGGAGTTGAATTGCTTTACAATGTTGTGATAGTTTCTGCTGTATAGAAAAGTGAATCAGGTGTATGTATACATATATCTCTTGTTTTTTTGTTTTTTTCTTCCCGTTTAGGCCACCACAGAACATTGAGTGGCATTCCCTGAGCTATACAATAGATTCTGATTAGTTAGCTATTTTATGCATAGTGGCAATAGTGTGTGTGCGTGTGTGTGTATATATATATATATATATATATATATTTGTGTTGTATATATATATATTTGTGTTCCATATATATGTGTTCAATATATATATATATATATATATATATATATATATATATATATATATATTTATATCAATCCCAGTCTTCCAATTCATCCCAAACACCCCTCCCCTTGCCGCCTCAGTGTCCACAGGATTGTTCTCTAGGTCTGTGTCTGCTTCTGCTTTGCAGAGAAGATCATCTTTATTTTTCTTAAACAAACAAATAAACAAATGGCAGTAACAACCCCCTGTTTTCCTAATATCCGCCCATCCAAAGGGAAACAGATTTATTGGGATTCTGGTCCTCTGAGACCAGTAGTACTGGTCCTTAGTGGAGGCTGGAACCTATGGCTGTCACAGTGTGTCTTAGAAATGGCTTGCATGTCACTCAATCTGCCTGTGAATGCTCTATGTGGACCCCACATGGGGTTGACACCCCTGGCCAGCTGCCAAGCAGAGGGTGACTATTAGCCCCACTCTGAGGAAGTAATGCCCTTTTCTTCCTGGGCCTTCCTTGTTAGATGTTTTGTTAGGGACAAGCTTTAAGAAAAATGGGTTTTATCTGAGTGAAGAGGGAGAGACTGGTTTTGGAACCTCATAGCTGCATTTTTGGCAAACTGTTTTTCTTGGGGGTCAGTTATTTGAGGTCTGTGAACTGTGGTGTTATCCGCCTTCTCTCACTCCTGCCTGTTATTTCTTTAGAGAGTGTTTATCAAGTTGATGGATTTCCAATTTGATTGATTGATTCTTTAGCCTTTTTCTTAGAGAATCATCTGTGCCTTTGGCAAATGGAGATGAAAAAATGTGCACCCCATAATACTTGAATTATAGTTTGGGGAAAATGTAAGGATCAGGATAATATTTTTAGATTTCAGTAATCTTTTTTTCCTAGCATTTCTTTTTTTTGCCACTGCAAAGAACAGCAGAGCTGTCTCCCATTAGATTCGCCCAACTTTCGGATGTTAAATGCTCTACATTGACTGTAGATTTAATATGATGGTCAGAAGCAGGTTTGGCTTTTGATCTTTTAAGATGTTGACATACATACACTAGAAATGTTTATTTTATTACTTTTATCCCCATGGAGTGTATGGCATGGGAAACAATTTGACTATTGATTTTCCTTTTTAGTTTATTCTTTGTAACCAATCAGAAAAGATTATCATTGATTAAATGTTTCATTTGAGATATTTTATCCCAAGATTTGTTTTTCTTTGTCTTTAGGTTTTCCATAATAATAGGAAACTTTGACTACCTTTGATAGGCCATGGTGATTCTTTTTTTCTTTTGATAGTGATCGAATGAGATGTCTATGATTACATAAAATATTAAGTTGTTACCAAACTGTAATTAGCATGAACATGCATTCATCATTTCTAAATGTCATTTAACTACTTAGAAATTACTTTCCCCCCAAACACAGAAAGATCATTTTGTTTTTGTCTTGGCTTCTGGTATGAATGGGCTGTTGCATGACAGTTGCTTTTTTGCCAGGTGAAATATGCTTCTAGTTTCTTGCCCTGTTTTAAAAATAATTATTACTGGAATTTTACTTTCACATTTCTAAACGAATAGCATAATTGGCATATTTTAAGCAAAAAATGATAAAGCAAGCCTATCTGTTTGGAGCCCTAGAAATAATTGTACCATCTGTACCTAAGTAAGTTTTTGTTGTATAGTTAATTCACATACTGTAGGCATGACACACAGTTTAGTGAAACTTCTACGAATGCATTCTAGTTAAACTCATACCTTTAATGAACCCACAGACACCCCATTAAAACTTTACATCTAAAAACTTCTCTAAAATGAGATGTTTAACATTGATTTAGCTATACTTTGGACCTTTTCTCTTCTCTATTCATTTCTTGAGTGCTTATTGTATAAAGTCATTATTCTAGGTGCTGGAGATTCAGTGATGAACAAATAAACATCCTTCTCTCATGAAACATACCTTGGAAGTTGGAGGGATACTGATAATAAGCAAAATAAGCAAGCAAGATGTTTTTAGACAGGGATGATGTTTTAAAAAGGAAAGCAGCCAGACAGTAATGGAAAAGATGAGGGATATGAGTCTAAGAGGGAGAGCATTTTAGGTGGGTTTGATCTGATTATTCTTTCTCTGTGGATGTGCCACTTGGGTCGAGTCATGAATGATGGAAGGGAGCCAGCCCTGCATGGAGCTAGAGGAAGAGCCGTGCATGAAGAGAAGCAGCCCCTGCCAAGCTCTCAGGCAGGGGAAGCTTGGCAGGTCGGAGGACGTCGTGGCAGGAGTACAGCCGGCATATAAGATGGAGGGAGGCGGGAGGCAGGCTTGAGATGAGGACTCGAACCCTCGTAACACATCTCATCTGTCTCAACCAGGTGGTCTGGGGCTGCCAATGACTCAGAAGATGGGGGAACTAATTATAAAATGAGACGAGAGAAATAATTTGCTAGTTCATTGAAATATAGATTTCATTTCACCCTCATCATAAGCCTATGGTTTTTAAAATCTTTAAAATAAATATGTTAAAATGCTTTGTAAGAATATAAGAAAGAAATCAGGAATGAAAAGAGATGGTTATCCTGCAGATACAGAAAACCTTTCTAAAAAGCATTGAGAAAGGAGCATAGGACTTCTGGCCAGATGTTGGAAGTGCTTTGTTGTAGAGCTAGGTGAAGATGCAGCTGATGCAAAACACAACACCTGCCTTACAAGTCATTCTAGAAAACAGAACAGTTGTGTGTATATGTGTAGGAGTATGTGTGTATAGGCGTAGATATAGAAGTAGGCATAGATAAAGTTCTACCTACAGGATTAGGAGTAGGTGTAGATGGAGGAGGAGGAATGGGTGTAGGCATAGATTAGAAGTAGGAATAGGTAAACATGTGAGTCACGCAGTCTCATCTGACTCTTTACAACCCCATGGATGTAGTCTGCCAAGGCTTCTCTGTCCATGACATTTTCCAGGCAAGAATACTGGAGTGGGTTGCCATGCCTGCCTCCAGGGGATCTTCCTAACCCAGGGACCAAACCCGTGTCTCTTACATCTCCTGCACTGGCAGGCAGGTTCATTTACGACTCACACCACTGTGCTAGATATTAAGAACAGATGTAGGAGTGAATACAGGTGTAGGATTAGGTGCAGGTTTAGATGTAGAAGTAGATACAGATCTGGATGTAGGAGTAGGTAAAGGAATAGAAACTGGAGTAGGAGTGGTTGTAGGCATAGTGCAGAAGCAGGAGTAGGTGTGGGAAGAAGAGGAGGAACTGAGGGAGGAGGAAGAGGAAGCTGAGGAGCTGACGTAGGTGGAGGAAGAACATGCAGATGCATCACACCAGGTTAATTTTAATCTGTGTTCTCAGTAGTTCTAGGATTTCTTGGAGGTTTCTGACGGGTATTGGTAATGGTGAAGAGGAGAGAGAGGTTAGGTGGATGGACTTTAATTGAAAATCAGTCTTACCATTAAAAAGTTTTAAAATCTTTAAAATAAATATGTTAAAATGCTTTGTAAGAATATAAGAAAGAAATCAGGAATGAAAAGAGATGGTTATCCTGCAGATACAGAAAACCTTTCTAAAAAGCATTGAGAAAGGAGCATAGGACTTCTGGCCAGATGTTGGAAGTGCTTTGTTGTAGAGCTAGGTGAAGATGCAGCTGATGCAAAACACAACACCTGCCTTACAAGTCATTCTAGAAAACAGAACAGTTGTGTGTATATGTGTAGGAGTATGTGTGTATAGGCGTAGATATAGAAGTAGGCATAGATAAAGTTCTACCTACAGGATTAGGAGTAGGTGTAGATGGAGGAGGAGGAATGGGTGTAGGCATAGATTAGAAGTAGGAATAGGTAAACATGTGAGTCACGCAGTCTCATCTGACTCTTTACAACCCCATGGATGTAGTCTGCCAAGGCTTCTCTGTCCATGACATTTTCCAGGCAAGAATACTGGAGTGGGTTGCCATGCCTGCCTCCAGGGGATCTTCCTAACCCAGGGACCAAACCCGTGTCTCTTACATCTCCTGCACTGGCAGGCAGGTTCATTTACGACTCACACCACTGTGCTAGATATTAAGAACAGATGTAGGAGTGAATACAGGTGTAGGATTAGGTGCAGGTTTAGATGTAGAAGTAGATACAGATCTGGATGTAGGAGTAGGTAAAGGAATAGAAACTGGAGTAGGAGTGGTTGTAGGCATAGTGCAGAAGCAGGAGTAGGTGTGGGAAGAAGAGGAGGAACTGAGGGAGGAGGAAGAGGAAGCTGAGGAGCTGACGTAGGTGGAGGAAGAACATGCAGATGCATCACACCAGGTTAATTTTAATCTGTGTTCTCAGTAGTTCTAGGATTTCTTGGAGGTTTCTGACGGGTATTGGTAATGGTGAAGAGGAGAGAGAGGTTAGGTGGATGGACTTTAATTGAAAATCAGTCTTACCATTAAAAAAAAAGTTGTAAAATATAGTGCTTTAAAATGTCAACAGTATGAACTGTGGCATGAAGCATTTGCAAAATGAGTGAAACTGATAGTCATGTCAGTGGGCCACATAGTTACAACCCACCAACCCCCTGTCCTATGCCGACCACCCCCAGAGAAAACAGAGCAGTGATGTTAATACCAGGATCAGGAGGCCTGTGATTTATAGGATCTCACTTCCGTATACTCATTTCCTTACTAGGTTTTATAAGCCTTCTGAGCTCAGCATGATAGGTATTGTCGTATACATTGGCTATTGATATACTGGCTGCTAAGGCATGTGTTATCAAAATATCATCAGTTATTATCTAGGGAGGAACAAAAATCTCTGAGATTCTTCTGGAAGTTATTATTCAAAACCATCTTTTATCAGAGTTTCTCTAATTATGCAGTGCAGTGGTTTAGCAAAAGCCTGCAATAGACTCATTTGCTCTTGCCTTGTTGCTTCAGATTTCTCTGCCTGTAACGAGGAATGTGCTTGTGCTTCCTAAACAGGTCGACTATCACAGAACTCTGTGCAAGCACAAGGAATTTGTGTTTGCTGGAATATCAGTGCTTTGATTCATGAGTTTCTCTGCTTTGCTCCCAAGAGGTGAAAAGCACGATTCATTTTGTCCCGTTGCGTTCCCTGAACCAGGCTCTTTTGGCATTCACATCAGTGTCTGCTAAGCAGCAGGTAAGCTTGGCTGTGCCCTTGAGCTGGGGCAGACTTTTGAGAAGAGAGTAGCAAGTTCGTCAGAATCTGCCTGAAATAGTCTCCATTCTCACCACTGCTACTGGGACATAATTAAACCACTATTTCATTCTTCCTTTCATAGAGCTCTTATTCCTCTTTAACCAAGTTCTTAATGTATGGTCATAAAAGATGAATTTAATCAGTAGGTTCTCTCCCTAGACTTTGAATTTCATTTGCTGTTGGCTAGGTGAAGCTCCTTATGCTTTCCACATTTGGATTCAGAAAGACTAGCTTTTTATTATTAATCTAATTGTCAGCAAGGGAACAATGTGCCAACTAGTTATCACCTGGTTGTACATTTATGACGAGGGGCATTATTAAGAGATCAGAGATGAGACTGAGAAAATTAATGTCACCTAGTTCATGCAGAAGAAACAAAAGAGATAATAATTTACAAGCTCTTCTCTTCGTCTTCAATACCTATTTTGTTTAAAAGGAAAGCTGGTGCGCCAATGAGTACCACATCCTCATTACAAAATTTCAGAATGAAAACAAAAGAGAAAATTAATTTACAAATTTTCTTTTCCCTATTTGGAAAGATCAGGAGGCCTGTGATTTATAGGATCTCACTTCCGTATACTCATTTCCTTACTAGGTTTTATAAGCCTTCTGAGCTCAGCATGATAGGTATTGTCGTATACATTGGCTATTGATATACTGGCTGCTAAGGCATGTGTTATCAAAATATCATCAGTTATTATCTAGGGAGGAACAAAAATCTCTGAGATTCTTCTGGAAGTTATTATTCAAAACCATCTTTTATCAGAGTTTCTCTAATTATGCAGTGCAGTGGTTTAGCAAAAGCCTGCAATAGACTCATTTGCTCTTGCCTTGTTGCTTCAGATTTCTCTGCCTGTAACGAGGAATGTGCTTGTGCTTCCTAAACAGGTCGACTATCACAGAACTCTGTGCAAGCACAAGGAATTTGTGTTTGCTGGAATATCAGTGCTTTGATTCATGAGTTTCTCTGCTTTGCTCCCAAGAGGTGAAAAGCACGATTCATTTTTGTCCCGTTGCGTTCCCTGAACCAGGCTCTTTTGGCATTCACATCAGTGTCTGCTAAGCAGCAGGTAAGCTTGGCTGTGCCCTTGAGCTGGGGCAGACTTTTGAGAAGAGAGTAGCAAGTTCGTCAGAATCTGCCTGAAATAGTCTCCATTCTCACCACTGCTACTGGGACATAATTAAACCACTATTTCATTCTTCCTTTCATAGAGCTCTTATTCCTCTTTAACCAAGTTCTTAATGTATGGTCATAAAAGATGAATTTAATCAGTAGGTTCTCTCCCTAGACTTTGAATTTCATTTGCTGTTGGCTAGGTGAAGCTCCTTATGCTTTCCACATTTGGATTCAGAAAGACTAGCTTTTTATTATTAATCTAATTGTCAGCAAGGGAACAATGTGCCAACTAGTTATCACCTGGTTGTACATTTATGACGAGGGGCATTATTAAGAGATCAGAGATGAGACTGAGAAAATTAATGTCACCTAGTTCATGCAGAAGAAACAAAAGAGATAATAATTTACAAGCTCTTCTCTTTCGTCTTCAATACCTATTTTGTTTAAAAAGGAAAGCTGGTGCGCCAATGAGTACCACATCCTCATAAAGCCAGTGACAAAATAGAATATTTGCATTAGGAGATGTAAAAAGAGTTGCAAAAAGCAAGAAAATATTTTCAGGAATTTACCAAATTTTCTTTTGCCCTGAGATGTTTTTGGCAAAATCAGTTTTATTGACCTATTTTATGTAAGGACTCACTGTGCATAGAATATTGGAGGAGGAACTGCAGTCATCTGGATATGAGTGACTTGAAGAGTGCATGGAGGTTCTTGAGGACCCCAGCCTTTCCCTTTTTGGGAACAGTGGTTTGTATATGCCATATCATATCCACAGAATGATGGGTGTTAGATCCTCTGTATGGCTGTTTGCTGTGTTCACGTGCTTGGGATATCAAATGCTAGAAGGCTGAGAATGTGAGCTCTTGTCTGTTATGTGTCTGGTTAATCAAATTACCTACTTCATCTTCACAGAAACATGTTAAGGTTGTATTATTACTACTAAGGTGTTATTGACATAACTTTTCAGAGGAGTAAAAAGAGAAAGATTAATTGGGAACTAGGTGTCTTGCTGTAGCTGCTATAGATTCAACTAATAACCTTTTACTAAGCAGCTAGCCCAGTGCATCCAGACAGGGTTAGATGCAGCTTGAAAATAAGAACAGGAAACACTGCATAATTTATGTGTGCATCCTGCTTTGTAGCTGACTTCTTCTACTGGGCTTTGGGACTGAAGACAATTGGTTGAAGGCCTGGCATGGTTGCTTATTAGCTCTGTGCCTTGGGCAAATTGCTTAATCTGTCCAAACCTGAATTTCCTCATTTGTAAAACAAGGACGGTCATAAAATAGAATCCATCTCAGTGGGTTTTGGGAAGCATTACAGGAAATGTGTGTAAAAATCATGCCAGTTTCTCCATGACTGTTAACTAGTGACATTATGATGGCTGCTTCTGTTTAAAAAATTCATTTAAGTATAGTTGATTTACAGTGTTTCTAATTTCTGCTATACAGCAAAATGATTGTTATATATACATACATCCCTCTTCATATTCTTTTCCATTTTAATCATAGTGTATTGAATATAGTTCCCTGTGCTATACAGTAGGACCTTGTTGTTAATCCATTCTGTGTATAATAGTTTGCATCTTCTAATAGAGATGGTTGCTCTTTTGAGAAGACACACTGACCACCAGCTCAGAAGAGCTATAGGAAAAAGTAGCTAGGTCACTCAGTAGTCTTTTGCCTTGGGAATGATGAGTCTTTTTTTCTGCATTTAAAATTTTCCACGTAGATAGGCTGGCTCGTCCACCCAGTGTAAATACCTGTGTGTATTATGCACAAAGGCAGTTTTTATGCATGATTTTTCATTTCTTGTGTAGGTATTGGAAAATCGGCCAGACTCATTAAAAGAGTGTTTGACTTGTGATGATAAAAGATTAGTGTACTTAATTTTATTTAATTTAAAAGATAATTCCAAGGGTACTTGATTACGGTATTATAAGAATTAAAAATGTTTCATTTTTCTTCATTCACTCCAGTTTAATATTTAAACAGGGTACTAAATGAATTTAGAGAGAGAGGGGTGCATTTATAATAAATCTGAGTGTGGCTCAGAGTTTTCCTCAAGGAATTTTAACTTTTAATCTGTCCTCAGATTAGTGGTAATGTTAAAAAAAATATATATAATCAAGTAGTGTGTTCTTGTTCTTGTCCACCTGGCCTCCCTATTGGGAGCTGGTTTCTTGCCCAGCTCTAAGGCACCGTCTTTGGTCACTGCTCCTAAACTGAGCTCTCTTGGAATTTTGGATGTTCCTACTCTCTCTCCATCTTTCCCTTTTATGAACCTTCTCTCTTCCACTGACCACCTGCTGCTCCCTGCCCTTATCCACAGCCTTCACTGATCCCACTGACGGAAGTGCACCTTCCTCCTCTGCCGTATGGCACCTTCCTCTGGTAGCACTCAAGACAGGGAGTTGCAATAATTTATTTAGTTCTTTATTTTCCCCTTAGATGACATCTTAAAATTTCAAATATGATCTTTCTAATATACCGATTGCCTTTTCAAAGAGCACTCAGTGGAGTGTGGGGAGTACATTTAAATACTTTTTGCTAAGTGTTTAGGAATACTTTCATAATGGGACTCATTTGGACTCTACTGTTAGAAATAATCCAATAATGATCCAGAGTCAGGGTTCAGTGGTATCTGCAAAGGGTTTCAATGACTAGTGAGGGAAAGGTGAGCCATGTGATCAATTCCATATTTTAAAAAACACCAAGTCACTGAGTTACATAAGTTGTTAATCAATGAAGGTTAAAAAAAACCCCACTCTTAAAGTTTTGTTAGCAGCATTTCTTATCATATGTTTTTTCCAGATTCTAAGTATCTTATCATGAGGCAGCCTGTATGATTGCAAAGCCTTGGTCCTATTAATAATGTATAACTTCCAAATGAATTATGAGCTTATGCATAGCACTTGAGTATGCAAATTTTATAATACTCATAATCTGAATGCTCATATTTTTCTGTTTATTTAAAAGTGTTAGGTCTCATTTGCATTACATTTAAAGCTCTGTTATGTCCTATATAATCTCTGCACATCACATTCAATCTGGATAGTGTCCCCTGAGGGCACTTTAATTACGTGCTTTAGTTCTTGAATTCTTTTATGTATTTTTCAGAAATTTCTTCTGGCTATTTTTCTTTCAATGGATCTTAAAATAGCAAAAATGGTTACTCTGGAACCTTCTGTTATAGATGTCAGTCTTTTAGGAGAGTTATCAGATTTATTTTCTTTTTTGGCCTTTGTGACATTTCATATTATTTTATAGTCATGCCTGTAACCCCATGTGTGACTTTTTTTCTTTCAGTGTGTGTGTGTCTCTTTATACCTACATACTTACATACCCATGAGTTCATGTGTATGTGTGCATCTATTATACATTTGAAAATTGGTTGTGTTGTACTTATTTTTAGTGGAGATCATTGGTTTACTAATATAAATTCCTCAGTATGTAACTATGGCATATCTTATATACAATTTTGGATGACTTTGAAACTAACAATATCTCTGATTGCAAGCTGATTGCCATAAGACAATCCCAGCCAGCACAGTTTCTGTTGGGTCCCAGGCTCACCCTGCGTTCTCATTTACAGACAGAAGGATCTGTAATGAGGTCCTTTCTTATATTGACAGCTATAATTTGGAAAACCCATAGCAGGCCTTCTGTTTTCCTACCCCACACCTTTTCAAAGAGCACTCAGTGGAGTGTGGAGTACATTTAAATACTTTGCTAAGTGTTTAGGAATACTTTCATAATGGGACTCATTTGGACTCTACTGTTAGAAATAATCCAATAATGATCCAGAGTCAGGGTTCAGTGGTATCTGCAAAGGGTTTCAATGACTAGTGAGGGAAAGGTGAGCCATGTGATCAATTCCATATTTTAAAAAACACCAAGTCACTGAGTTACATAAGTTGTTAATCAATAAAGGGTTTAAAAAAACCCCACTCTTAAAGTTTTGTTAGCAGCATTTCTTATCATATGTTTTTTCCAGATTCTAAGTATCTTATCATGAGGCAGCCTGTATGATTGCAAAGCCTTGGTCCTATTAATAATGTATAACTTCCAAATGAATTATGAGCTTATGCATAGCACTTGAGTATGCAAATTTTATAATACTCATAATCTGAATGCTCATATTTTTCTGTTTATTTAAAAGTGTTAGGTCTCATTTGCATTACATTTAAAGCTCTGTTATGTCCTATATAATCTCTGCACATCACATTCAATCTGGATAGTGTCCCCTGAGGGCACTTTAATTACGTGCTTTAGTTCTTGAATTCTTTTATGTATTTTTCAGAAATTTCTTCTGGCTATTTTTCTTTCAATGGATCTTAAAATAGCAAAAATGGTTACTCTGGAACCTTCTGTTATAGATGTCAGTCTTTTAGGAGAGTTATCAGATTTATTTTCTTTTTTGGCCTTTGTGACATTTCATATTATTTTATAGTCATGCCTGTAACCCCATGTGTGACTTTTTTTCTTTCAGTGTGTGTGTGTCTCTTTATACCTACATACTTACATACCCATGAGTTCATGTGTATGTGTGCATCTATTATACATTTGAAAATTGGTTGTGTTGTACTTATTTTTAGTGGAGATCATTGGTTTACTAATATAAATTCCTCAGTATGTAACTATGGCATATCTTATATACAATTTTGGATGACTTTGAAACTAACAATATCTCTGATTGCAAGCTGATTGCCATAAGACAATCCCAGCCAGCACAGTTTCTGTTGGGTCCCAGGCTCACCCTGCGTTCTCATTTACAGACAGAAGGATCTGTAATGAGGTCCTTTCTTATATTGACAGCTATAATTTGGAAAACCCATAGCAGGCCTTCTGTTTTCCTACCCCACAGCACTGGGACTGCCAGTGTTTAGCGTGTTGTAGATGTGATGGGCTGGAAAGTTAATTTTAAAATTATAATAGTTTCCTATTCACTCAGACGGCCAGTGTTCTATCACTCACGTTCACATTGTAAAATGTTCTCAAATACTTTTCTCTAATTATAATTGACAATGATCCCTTCTTTACTTTAAAATAACAGTATCAAATATAAACATCCATGCTTAGGAAATCACAAAAAGTCACTGAAAGATGATTTTTTTTGGTTCTGTCACTTAGTTATGGTGAGTACTGTTTGAAATTAGAATAAGGACATCCTGATTTTGACTTGGAAATCTTTCAATTAAAAAAAAAGACCAAGCTTTAATGTCATGTGGGCTTTATTAGTACTACATGAATTTTATTGTTTTCATTGGCTTTTCTAAAATTGTGATTAAACTGTCAGTACTGTCTGTACCTTGTAAACTATGTGCTCTTTCTTAAAAAAAAGTGAAAAATCTTTCACACTGCAGGTGTTTAACATTTTGCTTGGAATCGCAGTGAAAATATTAACACTTTACTTGATAGAGTTAATAGAAAATTCTTCATTTGCATTTTACTGCTGTATGTATGGTGAAGATGTTCTGTAACTTTGTATGGAACTTATGAGAAGGTTCAAGAACACACAATATTTCTAGAAAGCCAGGTCCCTGAAACAATTTAATATAGGGAACATGTACACATGTCAGATGTTTAATTATGGGGGAGGAAATTATATCTTGATATTTACTGAGATTACCAGTACTTTTGCAGATAGAATAACTAGATCTTTTTGTAAATAAAAAGATAGGCTCTAGTGTATGTTAGTTTGTCTTTCAAAAGCCTACCTCCTTATCCATCTAAGAAAGCATGGAGGTTGGCTTTGGCTCTGCCTGTATTTCTCTGCTCTCTTGCTGGCACTATCTTTGCCTGGGTCCTTCTGAATTGGTTGAAAAAGAAAAAAATATGTAAGTGTTTACTCAGTAGTGTGTGACTTTTTGTCACCCCATGAACTGTAGTCCTGGGCTCCTCTGTCCATGGAATTCTCTACATAAAAATACTGGAGTGGGTTGCCATTTCCTTCTCCAGGGGATCTTCCAGACCCAGAGTTTGAACTCAGGTCTCCTGCATTGTAAACAGATTCTTTACCATCTGGGTCACCAAGGAAGCTCTGCATTATAAAGTCAGCTGTCTACTTTCAGTTGTCGTTTTCCTTATTTTATTTGTATTTTCAAGATGCCAATTCTTTGTCCCTGATATGCTGGGAACATCTGACTTCTTTCAATTACTGGCTTGTCTTTCCTGCACTCTTTAGAGCATTGTGCTGAATAAGTATGCTTTTATAGTCGGAGAGTATGTCTATTAGTTTTCTTTATAGTTAGAACTTCTGTGTTTGATTTCAAAAATCCTTCTCCCCCCAAGGTCATGACAATGATTGCTACAATAATAGTAATTAATAAAAGCCCTCACCACCACAACAGCAATAGTGGTAAGTATTGCTGACCCACACTAAGCAGGTTCAGCCTGTTCTCTTGGGGGTTTTGTGAATTATTTCATCCAATCCTCACAACAGTCTGAGAGAGGGTCAACTGATTATTCCCATGTGAAGTCCTTTACTCAAAGTCAAACTAGTTGGTGAGTGGTGGAGCCAAGATCTGAGCTCAGGCTGGGAACTCCAGTGGGCTCTTTCCTATACAGGCATCCCGCAAAGTCCAGGGGTGTCAGAACTGCGAGGCTGTGTCACTGATTTGGTTTAGATGATGTGGCAGAGCTGGGGACTGGCTGGACGTTGGCATACTTGGTTTGGTATGTGCCAACTAGAAACAGTGTTGTACAAAGGATACCAAACCAGTCAGACCTCCAGCCTAAGTGTTCTAGAAAAATAACCACTGCAGGATGACTGCTTAAAGGAATTACAGGTCTCACACACATGTTGCATGGATACAGAGTAGATTCGGTATGCAAAGTGTTAAGAAACTGAATCGATACCATTTTGAAAAAGAGAAGAGATTAATGGTGACTTAATGTTTTTCAAATCTGTAATTTTGTAACAACTGACTTATGTGGTGGTTGTTCCAGAAGGACTAGAGTCAGGATCTTGCCAGCAGAGAGAGCAGTGGCTTTTTATCCCTTGGAATTGGTAGACAGTAAGTTGTAGTAGTTGGGTTTCGGCATCTGTGGTGTGGCACTGCAGACTTGGTCTTCAATTTCCTTTTGAATTATGACATATTTGGTATACCCAGAAGAGTATAGATCATATATATGCAGGTTATATGGCTTGAACATAAAATGAAGCTCTCTGTTCTTCTTGCTTCCTTCCCAGGAGTCACCTCCCTCTCCTGGAAACTGCCACCATCTTGGTCTTATTTATTATTATTATTATTTTTTGGCCACTTCTATTGGTCTTTCACTTATCTATTTTCATCCATCTTTGTTCTTTGGCCTGTGTGGGCCTCCCATTGCAGTGGCCTCCCTCGTTGCAGAGCACCAGCTCAGGACACATGTGCTCCAGAGCTCCGGCTTGGTAGTTGGACACATCGGTCTAGCCACTCTGCAGCACGTGGGATCTTCCCAGGCCAGGGATTGAACCGGCGCCCCTTGCACTGCAAGGCAGTGTCCTTACCCACTGGACCACCAGAGAAGTCCTGTTCTTATTTTTTGATTATCTTTCTTTCCTTTTGTTTTTGCTAGAAGAATCACGAATATATTCCCAAACTATATATTTTTAGCGTTTTTCACTTTTGAACTTAATAAAAATAGTATCACCTAATATATATATGTATATATGTATTCTTCGGTGATTTGATTATATTGTTGCATGCTGTGAACATACATAATAATCTAGTATTTCTGTTGAGTTACCTGTATTTGAAGGACCCACAAGAAAGGCCAGGAAGATCTGAAAAGCAGGCAGGAACACAACATTTAGGCATTCCAGATTAGCATAAGGAGTGTAAATTTTATTCTAAACCCAATGACATTCCATGACAGGGTGCCAAGTAGGGACCTGATACAATGGAAGTTATGATAGGACCCAAACCAGTCAGACCTCCAGCCTAAGTGTTCTAGAAAAATAACCACTGCAGGATGACTGCTTAAAGGAATTACAGGTCTCACACACATGTTGCATGGATACAGAGTAGATTCGGTATGCAAAGTGTTAAGAAACTGAATCGATACCATTTTGAAAAAGAGAAGAGATTAATGGTGACTTAATGTTTTTCAAATCTGTAATTTTGTAACAACTGACTTATGTGGTGGTTGTTCCAGAAGGACTAGAGTCAGGATCTTGCCAGCAGAGAGAGCAGTGGCTTTTTATCCCTTGGAATTGGTAGACAGTAAGTTGTAGTAGTTGGGTTTCGGCATCTGTGGTGTGGCACTGCAGACTTGGTCTTCAATTTCCTTTTGAATTATGACATATTTGGTATACCCAGAAGAGTATAGATCATATATATGCAGGTTATATGGCTTGAACATAAAATGAAGCTCTCTGTTCTTCTTGCTTCCTTCCCAGGAGTCACCTCCCTCTCCTGGAAACTGCCACCATCTTGGTCTTATTTATTATTATTATTATTTTTTGGCCACTTCTATTGGTCTTTCACTTATCTATTTTCATCCATCTTTGTTCTTTGGCCTGTGTGGGCCTCCCATTGCAGTGGCCTCCCTCGTTGCAGAGCACCAGCTCAGGACACATGTGCTCCAGAGCTCCGGCTTGGTAGTTGGACACATCGGTCTAGCCACTCTGCAGCACGTGGGATCTTCCCAGGCCAGGGATTGAACCGGCGCCCCTTGCACTGCAAGGCAGTGTCCTTACCCACTGGACCACCAGAGAAGTCCTGTTCTTATTTTTTGATTATCTTTCTTTCCTTTTGTTTTTGCTAGAAGAATCACGAATATATTCCCAAACTATATATTTTTAGCGTTTTTCACTTTTGAACTTAATAAAAATAGTATCACCTAATATATATATGTATATATGTATTCTTCGGTGATTTGATTATATTGTTGCATGCTGTGAACATACATAATAATCTAGTATTTCTGTTGAGTTACCTGTATTTGAAGGACCCACAAGAAAGGCCAGGAAGATCTGAAAAGCAGGCAGGAACACAACATTTAGGCATTCCAGATTAGCATAAGGAGTGTAAATTTTATTCTAAACCCAATGACATTCCATGACAGGGTGCCAAGTAGGGACCTGATACAATGGAAGTTATGATGAATGCTCTCATTGTCATCTTTTAGAATCCCCTGCTTATCTGAGGAAACAACCATGAAAACTGAGAGCTCTCTATAGTATGATAAGTGAAAGTGTTAGTGGGTCAACCAGACTGCAGTTCAGTTTACTGAACATCAGTCCCAGCGAAGCCAAGTGGCTGTTCTTTTGGAAAAATCCGACTCTGATCCTTCTGAATCAACCCCTGCATAACAAATTGGCTGTTATAAGAATTACAGATTTGAACAAGTTAAAAATCACCACTGATTCTTCTCTCTTTCAAAAATGTATCAGCCAGTATTAACCCTTTGCATGTGGAATCTTCTTGACAACATCTGCCCTCTTGGTTAATGAAATCCTAGACAGTTCCTAGTAAAAAGTCTGGTGGAGGAAGAGAATCTGTGAAAAGGGTCTAGGAAAGATAAATTAGAGGGAAAGCGCTAGGGCCAGGAAAGAAGAATTTAGAGGAGGGCATATGTATATGTATACACACAGACACAGATACACACACACAGAGACACAGACACACACACAGCTTATTAAGAAGGCAGTGACCAGCAGGATCCTAAGAAGTCTGCTAGGTTTAGAACTACAAACAGTCCATTGGAGTTACCAGTTGGGAGGCCATAGGTGATCTTTTTTTTGTTTTTGTTTTTGTTTCTTTTTTAAGATTTATTTATTTATTTACTTTGGGCAGGGGTCGGGTTGGGGAGGGTGGGGAGTGGGTGGGCCACTTCTATTGGTCTTTCGTTTCTCTATGTTCATCCGTCTTTGTTCTTTGGCTCCTGTGGGCCTCCCTTTGCGGTGGCATCTGTCATTGCAGAGCACCGGCTCTGGGCGCATGCGCTCCAGAGCTCCGGCTCGGTGATTGGACACATCGGTCCAGCCGCTCCGCGGCATGTGGGATCTTCCCAGGCCAGGGCTCGAACCAGCGCCCCTTGCACTGCAAGGCGGTGTCCTTACCCACTGGACCACCAGGGGAAGCCCCATAGGTGATCTTTTGATGGCAGGGTGTAGAAGTGGAAACCTCAGAGTACCTAATGAAGGGACACGTATTGAAATGTTGACATGACATAGGAAGCAGCCTGTGTCACTTTCCCCTTCTGGAAGTTTCTGGAAGGGCGTGTGCTGGGAGTGGGGCATCTGGGATGCTGTGGCAAACTGGCCTGGCACAGCATGTGTGGCCTCTGCATGCAGCATGCCTCTCCAGAAGCGCCTGTATTCCAAGACTCTTTGGCTCTGCAGAAGGGCAGTGGATGCAAAGGTGCAGGCTGGACTGGGGTGAGCAGGGGACTGAAGGCTGATTCATCTTGCTGCAGTCTTGGTAGGGCATGAGTCTGCTGTTCTTTCTTCCAGTTATTAGACAGGAAGATGCCAACTCAGCTTTATCTATTCTAGATGATGCAAATTTTCTCGAATTATGGAATACAATTTATAAGAAAAGAACAACTTTCCAGAAACCATTGATTTCAACAATGATATTTTTTCCCCCAGAGGCTTAATTCATTTTTTAAATTAAAGGTGTAGTTGAGAACAAATAGTTTTTGACAAAAATTAATATGTATGTAATCTACTCTTATTTAAAAATTAGATAATGATTGACTTCAGCTATCACTGAAGTGCATTGGACTCTGATGGTAGCCTATAAATGATCTCTGATGTTCACAGCCTTGGTTTTGTGCATTATTAGTGTTTATCATTTGGTACTGCTTCTATTTTTCTAGACTTGTACACTTCTTCATGGTTTTTTATTTTTTAACTTTGATTAGAAGTGCATAGAACCTACTGTATTCTCCTCTGAAGAAGTCTTTATACAAAGAGGTCCTGACCATCACTATTTTGCTGGTATAATTAGCAAAGTATATTTAGATTTTCGCAAGCTTCTCCAAATTTGCTTTAGTTAGGTCTTGTGCCCTGTTATGGACTGCATGTTTGCAACCTCTTCAAAATTCATGTGTTGAAATGTTATCCCTAAGGAGATGGTGTTAGAAGGTGTTAGGTCATGAAGGTGGAACCCTCATGAGTAGGATTAGTGCCCTTATAAAAGAGGCCCTGGAGGAGGAAATAGCAACACACTCCAGTATCTTGCCTGGAGAATCCCATGGCCAGAGGAGACCAGTGGGCTACAGTTCATGGTGTTGCAAAGAGTCAGACATGACTCAGCGACTAAACAACAGAAGAGGCCCACAGAGCTTCCTCTGTTCTCTGCCGCGTGAGGGTCCAGTGAGAAGGTAGCAGTCTGTGACCTGAAGAGGGTCCTCGTAAGTATCCAGCTATGCTGTCACCTGAGCTTGGACTTGCAGCCTGTAGAACCGTGAGAAATGAGAATCTGTTGTTCACAAGCCTCCCAGTCTCAGGTACTTAGTTACAGCAACTCAAATGGGCCAAGACAGGCTCCATATATATATAAATAGAGCTTGTTATCATCCTTCAGAATGCCGTTCTGCTCCACAGATCTACCATTCACTACCTCTTCACCTGTGGTTCTCTAGATTGGAGCCCCTTGGATTAAAAACCAAGTGTCTCAGAAACAGCACACCTCTGAGTCCTTCCTGTATGCACCAGAGATGCCGCTGCGCAGAAGACCCAGTCGCTTGCCTCCGTAACTCGTGGTCCAGTTGGGAAGGTGCGTGATGGTGTGTGGCCTGCTGAGTCTCTGAGCAAATGTATGTAATCTACTCTTATTTAAAAATTAGATAATGATTGACTTCAGCTATCACTGAAGTGCATTGGACTCTGATGGTAGCCTATAAATGATCTCTGATGTTCACAGCCTTGGTTTTGTGCATTATTAGTGTTTATCATTTGGTACTGCTTCTATTTTTCTAGACTTGTACACTTCTTCATGGTTTTTTATTTTTTAACTTTGATTAGAAGTGCATAGAACCTACTGTATTCTCCTCTGAAGAAGTCTTTATACAAAGAGGTCCTGACCATCACTATTTTGCTGGTATAATTAGCAAAGTATATTTAGATTTTCGCAAGCTTCTCCAAATTTGCTTTAGTTAGGTCTTGTGCCCTGTTATGGACTGCATGTTTGCAACCTCTTCAAAATTCATGTGTTGAAATGTTATCCCTAAGGAGATGGTGTTAGAAGGTGTTAGGTCATGAAGGTGGAACCCTCATGAGTAGGATTAGTGCCCTTATAAAAGAGGCCCTGGAGGAGGAAATAGCAACACACTCCAGTATCTTGCCTGGAGAATCCCATGGCCAGAGGAGACCAGTGGGCTACAGTTCATGGTGTTGCAAAGAGTCAGACATGACTCAGCGACTAAACAACAGAAGAGGCCCACAGAGCTTCCTCTGTTCTCTGCCGCGTGAGGGTCCAGTGAGAAGGTAGCAGTCTGTGACCTGAAGAGGGTCCTCGTAAGTATCCAGCTATGCTGTCACCTGAGCTTGGACTTGCAGCCTGTAGAACCGTGAGAAATGAGAATCTGTTGTTCACAAGCCTCCCAGTCTCAGGTACTTAGTTACAGCAACTCAAATGGGCCAAGACAGGCTCCATATATATATAAATAGAGCTTGTTATCATCCTTCAGAATGCCGTTCTGCTCCACAGATCTACCATTCACTACCTCTTCACCTGTGGTTCTCTAGATTGGAGCCCCTTGGATTAAAAACCAAGTGTCTCAGAAACAGCACACCTCTGAGTCCTTCCTGTATGCACCAGAGATGCCGCTGCGCAGAAGACCCAGTCGCTTGCCTCCGTAACTCGTGGTCCAGTTGGGAAGGTGCGTGATGGTGTGTGGCTGTGTATAAAGTGAGTGCAAGTTCACAAGCAGGGCTCAGATTCATCTTCCTGGGACCATTAGACTTCTGTAGATAATGTGATATACCAGGGCTGCTGAAAGCTAAGGAGACACCAGCATCTGACTCTTCTTTTTGCTGCTGCCGTGCACCGCAGAAGAGCTTCTCAGAGCTGTGTCATGCTATCTGCCGTTTACCTTAAGTTTGTACAGCTTGGAAAACAACAGTGCCTGCTCGTTAGGGACCTGGTCGAGGGTTTCATTGCCAGGATCGTCCTGCCACCAGTCTATCTCTGGGTCTCAGGCCCTTGTTTTCTGAGATTTCAGAGATCTACAGGCTGTAGCCCCAGAACCTCATGGATGTATACCCTGGAGTTGTTTTCTCCCTGGAAATCCAAAGCCCTCTGGTAGCTAAATGGTATTCTGATTTCTCATCCTCATGAGAGATGAGCTCTTGTCTTGGAGCACTTAATCGTTGTAAATTAGAAAAACACTTTTCTCTCTATTGCATCTCTCTGTATGTCATTTCCAGACATAATTACTACCAGTGACAGTCTTCCTGTTAGCTCAGGTAGTACCTTTAGAACTATTTTAACACAAGCATTATGGTTGCATTTGCCTATTCTGTAGCATACAGTTACATATGCAAAAACAAACACATCGTCCTATGAGATCCTTCAGTATACGATGAGAAAGCTGGAGCCACTGTTACACGGTTGTCGTGGCATCGATTTCAGTTTAACTGGACCGTGTGCAGCATGAGGCTCTCAATGTTGGTGTTACTTTAATATTTTTACTTGTAAACTATGAGCTTTGGTTAGATGCTCTGATGTACAGTTGTCTGATTTCAACTTTGATTACCAAGATTGAAGCCTGTATTCTGGATGATTATTCTGGGCATTCCTTCTAATGCGACAACAGGAACAGAGTGAGACCCACTTGCATAACAGACCTGCATCGCCGTGTTTTTCCTTTCTGTCTTCAGAAATTGCATCATCTTGATTTATTGTTGAAAACAGAGGGAAAAGTCTTTTTTTAAAAAAATGTAATTATTCTGTTTTCCCTGTGGTTGTGCCACCAAGAACGGCAATAAGTTTGCAGCCTCTGGATATGGCATCAAATGACTGCAGAGCTTGTAGGCTGTGGAGGACTCAGACCGCATTGCGAGGCCCCCAGGGAGCCGGGCTCTGATGGTGTCTGTGCCACTGCAGCATTCTGAGGACCTCTGAGGGAACCCAGGGAAGGAGCTCAGCTTTCCACCACCTCCAGAAGCCAGAGCTGCTCGCAGCCTGCTGAAGTCTGGCTCCATGCTGAGTTCACAAAGTCCATCTGTGGGATGCTTCAGAGCCTCACCCCCCCTCAATTCAGACTAGAATTGTAATAGAAATGCAGTGATAAGGTCTTAAAGAAATCGCTCTGTTGGCAAGAAGACAGATGATAAAGCTGCACAATCTCCTATGGGTTGAGAGATCTGGGGGATTATTTTAAGAACCCGAGGTCCTTTCCAAACGGTATCTATGAAGGCTGATATATCCTATATTTGAATTTTTAGTTGCAATTTGCTTTTTAGTTGTTCTGCCCATGCAGAATCTTAAAGCTCTTTGCTGTCTGTCACATTATGCACACTTCTGAAGGATCTTTTCTTTTCATACTTGAATTTAACTTCTTCCCTTTGCCTCAATCACTAAAGCTGTGTGGCTGAGCCAGCAGCATTGGCCTTGTCTCATGGTCCCTAGCCTTTAAGCAGTCTTTGGTTGCTTTTCCTTGTAGATTTCAGTTTAACTAGTATACGATGAGAAAGCTGGAGCCACTGTTACACGGTTGTCGTGGCATCGATTTCAGTTTAACTGGACCGTGTGCAGCATGAGGCTCTCAATGTTGGTGTTACTTTAATATTTTTACTTGTAAACTATGAGCTTTGGTTAGATGCTCTGATGTACAGTTGTCTGATTTCAACTTTGATTACCAAGATTGAAGCCTGTATTCTGGATGATTATTCTGGGCATTCCTTCTAATGCGACAACAGGAACAGAGTGAGACCCACTTGCATAACAGACCTGCATCGCCGTGTTTTTCCTTTCTGTCTTCAGAAATTGCATCATCTTGATTTATTGTTGAAAACAGAGGGAAAAGTCTTTTTTTAAAAAAATGTAATTATTCTGTTTTCCCTGTGGTTGTGCCACCAAGAACGGCAATAAGTTTGCAGCCTCTGGATATGGCATCAAATGACTGCAGAGCTTGTAGGCTGTGGAGGACTCAGACCGCATTGCGAGGCCCCCAGGGAGCCGGGCTCTGATGGTGTCTGTGCCACTGCAGCATTCTGAGGACCTCTGAGGGGAACCCAGGGAAGGAGCTCAGCTTTCCACCACCTCCAGAAGCCAGAGCTGCTCGCAGCCTGCTGAAGTCTGGCTCCATGCTGAGTTCACAAAGTCCATCTGTGGGATGCTTCAGAGCCTCACCCCCCCTCAATTCAGACTAGAATTGTAATAGAAATGCAGTGATAAGGTCTTAAAGAAATCGCTCTGTTGGCAAGAAGACAGATGATAAAGCTGCACAATCTCCTATGGGTTGAGAGATCTGGGGGATTATTTTAAGAACCCGAGGTCCTTTCCAAACGGTATCTATGAAGGCTGATATATCCTATATTTGAATTTTTAGTTGCAATTTGCTTTTTAGTTGTTCTGCCCATGCAGAATCTTAAAGCTCTTTGCTGTCTGTCACATTATGCACACTTCTGAAGGATCTTTTCTTTTCATACTTGAATTTAACTTCTTCCCTTTGCCTCAATCACTAAAGCTGTGTGGCTGAGCCAGCAGCATTGGCCTTGTCTCATGGTCCCTAGCCTTTAAGCAGCTAGTTGGAGATGAGAAACCTGCCATCGATGGAGGTATATTGACTGCTATTTTCAGTAAAGGGCCGTCAGGATATATGCCTGCTGTGGTTTGTCTGTGCAAGGTCGCTGAATGAGCATGCTTCTGCTGTAAATATATTTTACCAAAGGTGGTTTTCTAGCATTTACTTAGAAATTTAGGTTAGAGGTGATACAAATGAACTTATTTACAAAACAAACAGACTCATAGACTCAGAGGATGAACTTGGGGTTACTAGAGGGGAAGGTGGGGGAGGGATAGACCTGGAGTTGAGGATTTATGTGTACACACTACTGTATTTAAAATAGATGACCAATGAGGACCTACTGTGTAGCACAGGGAACTCTACTCAGTATTCTGTAATAAGCTAAATGGGAAAATAATTTGAAAAAGATGTCTATATATGTGACTGAATCACTTCACTGTATGCTTGAAACTGACATAGCATTGTTAGTTGTATTCCAGTATAAAATAAAAAGCTTAAAAAAAGGAGGAAAAAAAGAAAGCAGAAGAGTGACCTGGGAGTAGGTTGTGTAAGCTCTCTGTAATAAAAACGAGAAATTCACATGAGACACCATGCTTCAGAATTTTAAAGCTCAGTGTTGCTTTTTTGGCTATTCATTTCTGTTTAATTTGGAAAAGGATGGCATCCTGTGCTGTATGTAATATAGAGCAAAATACTCAGCAATATAAACTAGGAGTCAGTCAATCAATTTTTGGCAGAGTGGGACCTCTATAAGCCTCAGTATTTTGCAGGAAATGGAGACAGTAATTCTGATTTAACTATTGGGATTATTAAGTGAGAAAATACATGTAGAGCTCCAAGCATGGCACACGGTATATGTGCTCACTAAGTGTTAGCACTTATCGTTAGGTTACTTAAAATGGATCCTTAGGTGATTTTACCTGAGGAGTCTAGTGTTGCAACGGTTTTCTGTAGTCCTAATATCAACTGCCTTAGTTTTTTTAACAGAGTTTTTGTTTTGCCTTTTTTTTCCCCACTTACAACATTAAAAATTCCATCTTCATCATTTTTAAACATGCAGTTCAATAGTGTTTAGTATTGACATAGTTGTAACAGATCTCCAGGACTTTTTAATCTTACAAAATTGAAACTATATATCTATTAAAAGTGATTTCCTTCATCTATTCTTCCCTCCTTGGCAACTACCTCTCAGCTTTCTGTTTTTTATGATATTAGGTATATAATAGAATCGCAGAGTATTTGCCCTTTGTGATTGGCTTATTTAGTATAATGTTTTCCAGACTTACTTAGGTTGTATCATGCTATTTATTTAGAAATTTAGGTTAGAGGTGATACAAATGAACTTATTTACAAAACAAACAGACTCATAGACTCAGAGGATGAACTTGGGGTTACTAGAGGGGAAGGTGGGGGAGGGATAGACCTGGAGTTGAGGATTTATGTGTACACACTACTGTATTTAAAATAGATGACCAATGAGGACCTACTGTGTAGCACAGGGAACTCTACTCAGTATTCTGTAATAAGCTAAATGGGAAAATAATTTGAAAAAGATGTCTATATATGTGACTGAATCACTTCACTGTATGCTTGAAACTGACATAGCATTGTTAGTTGTATTCCAGTATAAAATAAAAAGCTTAAAAAAAGGAGGAAAAAAAGAAAGCAGAAGAGTGACCTGGGAGTAGGTTGTGTAAGCTCTCTGTAATAAAAACGAGAAATTCACATGAGACACCATGCTTCAGAATTTTAAAGCTCAGTGTTGCTTTTTTGGCTATTCATTTCTGTTTAATTTGGAAAAGGATGGCATCCTGTGCTGTATGTAATATAGAGCAAAATACTCAGCAATATAAACTAGGAGTCAGTCAATCAATTTTTGGCAGAGTGGGACCTCTATAAGCCTCAGTATTTTGCAGGAAATGGAGACAGTAATTCTGATTTAACTATTGGGATTATTAAGTGAGAAAATACATGTAGAGCTCCAAGCATGGCACACGGTATATGTGCTCACTAAGTGTTAGCACTTATCGTTAGGTTACTTAAAATGGATCCTTAGGTGATTTTACCTGAGGAGTCTAGTGTTGCAACGGTTTTCTGTAGTCCTAATATCAACTGCCTTAGTTTTTTTAACAGAGTTTTTGTTTTGCCTTTTTTTTCCCCACTTACAACATTAAAAATTCCATCTTCATCATTTTTAAACATGCAGTTCAATAGTGTTTAGTATTGACATAGTTGTAACAGATCTCCAGGACTTTTTAATCTTACAAAATTGAAACTATATATCTATTAAAAGTGATTTCCTTCATCTATTCTTCCCTCCTTGGCAACTACCTCTCAGCTTTCTGTTTTTTATGATATTAGGTATATAATAGAATCGCAGAGTATTTGCCCTTTTGTGATTGGCTTATTTAGTATAATGTTTTCCAGACTTACTTAGGTTGTATCATGCGACAGGCTTTACTTCTTTATGAGTGTGTAATATTCAATTGTATGTATTTATCACATTTTCTTTACCCATTCATCTTTTGGAGGATATTTCGGTTTCTTCTACCCTTGTATTGTGAATAGTGCTATAGTGCACGTAAGTGTGCAAATACCTCTTCAAGATCCTGCTTTGAATTCTTTTGGATACATACCTAGAAGTGGGATTAGTAGATCATACTGTAATTCTGTTTTTAAAATTGTGAGAAACTTACCATTTTTTCCACAGTGGCTGCACCATTACACATTCCTACCAACAGTGCACAAAGGTTCCAGTTTCTTCACATCCTTGCTGACACTTATTATTTCCTGTTCTTTGCTTTTGTTAATGGCAATCCTCTATGGTGTGATGTGGTATCTCATCATGGTTTTGATTTGTATTTATGTGTTGTTGAGTATCTTTTCATCTTTTGTGATATTGAATATCTTTTCATTTTCTTTGGAGAATTGTTTATTCAAGTCTTTTGCCTATTATGAAAAATCTTTTGAGTTGTAGAAATTCCCTATATATTCTGGATATTACTCCCTTAACAGATACATGATTTGCAAATATTTTATCTCATTATATACATTGCCTTTCCATTCTATTGATTGTTTGTTGAGCAGAGGTTTTTAAATTTGACGTAGTTCAATTCATTATTTTTTCCTCTTGTTGCCTGTGCTTTTGATGACATATTTAAGAAATCATTCCCAAACTGAGAATTGTGAAACTTTCATCCTACATTCCTCTAGAAGTTTTTAATTTCAGTCTTAGGAATAGGTATCTAATCCATTTTTATCTATTTATCAAAAAAAATTTATTGATGTATAAGGGCTTCCCCTGTGGTTCAGTGGGGAATCTGCCTGAAATGCAGGAGACCCAAGAGACATGGTGTTTTTTTTTTTTTTAAGATTTATTTGTTTATTTATTTTGGGCGGGGGTCGGGCTGGGGAGGGAGAGGAGCCGGCGGGCCACTTCTATTGGTCTTTCATTTCTCCATTTTCATCCGTCTTTGTTCTTTGACTCCTGTGGGCCTCGCATCGCAGTGGCGTCTGTTGTTGCAGAGCACTGGTTCTGGGCGCATGCGCTCCAGAGCTCCGGCTCGGTAATTGGACACATCGGTCCAGCCGCTCCACGTGGGATCTTCCCAGGCCAGGGATGGAACCGGCGCCCCTTGCATTGCAAGGTGGTGTCCTTACCCACTGGACCACCAGGGGAAGCCCGACATGGTGGGTTTGATTCCCAATGCAGGGTTGGGAAGATTCCCTGGAGGAGGAAATGGCAAATCATTGCAGTGTTCTTACCTGAAAAATCTCATTGACAGAGGAACCGGTTGGGCTGCAGTCCATAGGGTCACGAAGAGTCGGACATGACTGGGTGACTGAGCTCATTGATAATATTGTCTTAGTTTCAGGTGTACAGCATAGTGATTCAGCTTTTATTATTGGCAAATTATACTCCATTATATATTATTACAAGATGTTGGATATAATTCCCTGTGCTGAACTAAATCTGTGTTGTTTATCTCATAGTAGTTTGTTTCTCTTAATCCCATGCTCCTAATTTGTCCCTCCAATCCTCCCTCCTTTTCTCTTTGGTAACCATAAGATTGTTTTCTAGGTTTGTGAGTCTGTTTCTCTTTTGTGTATTGATTCATTTGTATTATCTTTAGCTATTTTTAGTTAACTTTGTATATAGTATAAGGTAGAGGTCCAGCTTTGTTCTTTTGCATGTGGATATCCAGTTTTTCCAACACTGTTTGTTGAAGAGACCGTCTTTTTCCTATTCTGCACTCTTACTAGTCTTGTTTAAAATCGTTTGACCATATACAGAAAGGTATTTTCTTCACTCTACTCAGTTTAACTGATCTGTATATCTGGCTTTATGTCAGTATCACACCATCTTGATGCTTTTCATTGTAGTTTGTTTTGAAATCAGGAAATGTAAGGCATCCAACTTTGTTCTTTTTCAGAACTGTTTTGCTATTTGGGGTCCTTTGAATTTCCATATGAATTTTAAGATTTTTTCCCTCTTTCTGTAAAGAATACCATTGGGATTTTGATAGGTCTTACATTGAATCTTGACTGCTTTAGATTTTATCGGACAAAACTGTTCACCAGTCTTAATAAGAAAAGTGAGCTGTTGGCCATGAAACAACATTTCTTTTGCTGCAGGGTGGCTTGTGTTGCCAAGTTTGTGTTCTAACCGAGGCCAGATTACAGAGCAGCACAATCAGGCCATGCCGTGCTTTCAATAGGCAAGTGTTCTCCAGCTCTAAATGATGAAAGGGTGATCTTAAGCACTTCTGATCTGATTTAATGAACAGTGAGCATTTAATTATTCTTGCTGACAAATGTCAGCGTTATGTGACAATTCCAAGTTAACAACTAAAAATATCAAATGACTGATAAAAATTTTTTGCAGAGGAAAAAGTAGGTGATATTGCCCTGTGGTTATTACTTGCTGAGTAATAGCTGCTCCATTTCTGGGTCAGAGGCCCTAAATGAGAGTAAGTGGATTTGGCGTATGCAAGTCCCTGATTAACCATGGCCATACCTTTCAGATTTCTTCTATGGCCTTATGCCGATACCACAGTGATACAGATGGGCCAGGAGTTTCTGTAGAATGTTCAGTTTGAAGAGACTAAACTTGGAGGAATGGGGTGACATGTCCAAGGCCTGGTGACTCCAGGAGACAGAGCCAAAATTTGACTGAAAAATAATTTCAAATGGTGTTTAATACATTGATTAGTCATTCCAATTCTGTGAATTCATTTATGTTGCAGAAGCTGCACATTCAACTACTCAGCTAATTAATTAGCCTTTAGACAGTGTTTTACACAGAAGTCAAAAGATCATGAAAGACACTAATCATCTTAAAATTTATGAAAGGGAGGAAGGCCAAGGACAATTATTCTTAGCTAGAAAAGAGGAACGTAAATAAGTATAACTTATCAAAAGCCAGTTTTCTTGATTTTTTTTCAAATTTTGCTCCAAGTAAGTGTGCTTTTTCAGATTAGGAAACACAGTACAAAACAGAAAACTCTTTTCGTTTTTCTATTTGGGGTCCTTTGAATTTCCATATGAATTTTAAGATTTTTTCCCTCTTTCTGTAAAGAATACCATTGGGATTTTGATAGGTCTTACATTGAATCTTGACTGCTTTAGATTTTATCGGACAAAACTGTTCACCAGTCTTAATAAGAAAAGTGAGCTGTTGGCCATGAAACAACATTTCTTTTGCTGCAGGGTGGCTTGTGTTGCCAAGTTTGTGTTCTAACCGAGGCCAGATTACAGAGCAGCACAATCAGGCCATGCCGTGCTTTCAATAGGCAAGTGTTCTCCAGCTCTAAATGATGAAAGGGTGATCTTAAGCACTTCTGATCTGATTTAATGAACAGTGAGCATTTAATTATTCTTGCTGACAAATGTCAGCGTTATGTGACAATTCCAAGTTAACAACTAAAAATATCAAATGACTGATAAAAATTTTTTGCAGAGGAAAAAGTAGGTGATATTGCCCTGTGGTTATTACTTGCTGAGTAATAGCTGCTCCATTTCTGGGTCAGAGGCCCTAAATGAGAGTAAGTGGATTTGGCGTATGCAAGTCCCTGATTAACCATGGCCATACCTTTCAGATTTCTTCTATGGCCTTATGCCGATACCACAGTGATACAGATGGGCCAGGAGTTTCTGTAGAATGTTCAGTTTGAAGAGACTAAACTTGGAGGAATGGGGTGACATGTCCAAGGCCTGGTGACTCCAGGAGACAGAGCCAAAATTTGACTGAAAAATAATTTCAAATGGTGTTTAATACATTGATTAGTCATTCCAATTCTGTGAATTCATTTATGTTGCAGAAGCTGCACATTCAACTACTCAGCTAATTAATTAGCCTTTAGACAGTGTTTTACACAGAAGTCAAAAGATCATGAAAGACACTAATCATCTTAAAATTTATGAAAGGGAGGAAGGCCAAGGACAATTATTCTTAGCTAGAAAAGAGGAACGTAAATAAGTATAACTTATCAAAAGCCAGTTTTCTTGATTTTTTTTTTTCAAATTTTGCTCCAAGTAAGTGTGCTTTTTCAGATTAGGAAACACAGTACAAAACAGAAAACAGATTCCTAAAACAAAAATATGGTTACGAAAGGGGAAAGATGAGGGTGGATAAATTAATTATAGTATTGTGTTATAGTATAACACAATAGTATATATAAAATAGATGACCAACAAGGACCTATTGTAGAACACAGGGAACTCTACTCAGTACTCAGTGATAGCCTATATAGGGAAATAATCTGAAAAAGACTATAAATACGCACACACACACAGACACACACACACACCTGAATCTGAAAAAGAATATAAATACACACACACACATACCTGAATCACTTTGCTGTAGCCTGAAAACTAACACAACATTGTAAGTCAGCTATAATATAAAATAAAAATTAGAAAGGAATAATTGAGTAGTCATTAATAGATATCAGTTATAGTAGTAATATAGATATTATATGTAGTTGAATTATATTTTTGATGGTATTTAGAATGAAGGAGATGAAGCCGGCATTATTCAGTATTTCCGCAAATCCAAAAATCTGTGAATAAGATGATACCTGTTTGGAGTTTCTCTGAAAATTACCTTTCTCTGCCTTTGATATGTGTTCTGCATGTTGTTGAATGACTTCTTGTAACTAGTCACAGTGACAGTGTTAACTGATTAAAATGATTAACCCCAGGGGAATTTATTGCCCTTTGCAGATCAGTAGCCTCATTTTCTTCAGCATTAGGTAAGGAATATTGTTTTTCTGGGGAAAAGCTGTTGCCGATCCTTATTTGGTTCTTATTTTTATGTAACTCACATTTCTTATATTTACAAGCTTTTAGGAAATAAAATGCATGTTTTCTACTAATGTCCAAGCTGATAAGTACTTTTAAAACGAAAAAAAAAAAATATAAATATGACCAAATTCTGTGACATTATGTTGCAGAAGCTGCACATTCAACTACTCAGATAATTAATTAGCCTTTAGACAGTGTTTTACACAGAAGTCAAAAGATCATGAAAGACACTAATCATCTTAAAATTTATGAAAGGGAGGAAGGCCAAGGACAATTATTCTTAGCTAGAAAAGAGGAACGTAAATAAGTATAACTTATCAAAAGCCAGTTTTCTTGATTTTTTTTCAAATTTTGCTCCAAGTAAGTGTGCTTTTTCAGATTAGGAAACACAGTACAAAACAGAAAACAGATTCCTAAAACAAAAATATGGTTACGAAAGGGGAAAGATGAGGGTGGATAAATTAATTATAGTATTGTGTTATAGTATAACACAATAGTATATATAAAATAGATGACCAACAAGGACCTATTGTAGAACACAGGGAACTCTACTCAGTACTCAGTGATAGCCTATATAGGGAAATAATCTGAAAAAGACTATAAATACGCACACACACACAGACACACACACACACCTGAATCTGAAAAAGAATATAAATACACACACACACATACCTGAATCACTTTGCTGTAGCCTGAAAACTAACACAACATTGTAAGTCAGCTATAATATAAAATAAAAATTAGAAAGGAATAATTGAGTAGTCATTAATAGATATCAGTTATAGTAGTAATATAGATATTATATGTAGTTGAATTATATTTTTGATGGTATTTAGAATGAAGGAGATGAAGCCGGCATTATTCAGTATTTCCGCAAATCCAAAAATCTGTGAATAAGATGATACCTGTTTGGAGTTTCTCTGAAAATTACCTTTCTCTGCCTTTGATATGTGTTCTGCATGTTGTTGAATGACTTCTTGTAACTAGTCACAGTGACAGTGTTAACTGATTAAAATGATTAACCCCAGGGGAATTTATTGCCCTTTGCAGATCAGTAGCCTCATTTTCTTCAGCATTAGGTAAGGAATATTGTTTTTCTGGGGAAAAGCTGTTGCCGATCCTTATTTGGTTCTTATTTTTATGTAACTCACATTTCTTATATTTACAAGCTTTTAGGAAATAAAAATGCATGTTTTCTACTAATGTCCAAGCTGATAAGTACTTTTAAAACGCACAAATATATTATAAAACACTATAAAACAAAATTATAGACATTAAGTCTTTGACCAAATTCAAGAAGAATATATTTATTACCTCTCTGTCATTTTTTTCCTTCTCACTGCATTCTAGCAGTTTAGTAAAAAACTCAAATGAAGAGATTGTCTTTCTCTTGAGTCAAAGGTTGTTTTGTAGCTGTCATTTCATCTTTTAAGTTCTCTTTTTTTTTCCTCCAAATCTTTGAGCAAGCAGAATCCTTTAATGTCTCTGAGTACTTGCCATGGATTAGAGCACGCGAAAAGAAATTTTTCTTGCAAATGTCTTTCTTCCACATTCTCAAATACATCCTTTGCATAAATGCACTTAATAGCTTCTTCTCCCTGTTGTGACCTTGATAGTGTTGCTGGCAGTGTACATATATGACTTTACAGTTTCTTGATATCTGCTGAGTTCCCTGTCTTGGACACTGGCAGGGCTGGTAAGAGGGACCTGGAGTAGAGATCCAGAGAAGAAAGGTTTTGTGGCAATGACAGTTTTGTCAGGCACAAAATCAAGATCATTAATGAATGAATGACTCCTAATTTGTTTGAAGCCCACTGTGTATTATACATCAGTGAGACACAGCCTGCAAGCTCCCAGTGGGCCAGTCCTTGAGATTACTCTGCAGAAGAGAGAAGTCTGGAAGCATCCAGCCCATCTTTGCATGAAATGTTCCCTTGATATCTCCACTTTTATTGAAGAGATCTCTAGTCTTTCCTATTCTGTTGTTTTCCTCTCTTTCTTTGCATTGTTCACTTAAGAAGGCTTTCTTATCTCATTGCTATTCATTGGAACTCTGCATTCAGATGGGTATATCTTTCCTTTTTTCCTTTGCCTTTCCCGTCTCTTCTTTTCTCCAATAATTACTAAGTTTAAAAAATTAATAAATGTAAACTTCACAAGTTTAATTTATTTAAATTACTCATTTGAAATTTAAATTTAATTTATCAAAAATAGTTCTTGGCTTTTAAGTGAACTCTTGGTTACTTCTAAAAGATTATTCATCATTTTCATTATTTTAAGATATTTCACCCATATTTAGGTTTAATTTTTAGGGACAGAAATTAAAACTGGATTGAAAATATTGGATCCTGTTCTATATCACAATACCTTTAACACAGGCTTTAAAGAGTTTTTTTAAAAAAAAAAAAACAAATTTTTATTGATATAATTTAAGTACATTTAATTGCTTCCATTTTAAAGTACATACATGTATCCTCTATTTCTCTTTTTTTTAAAAAATCTTTTTAAATAATGAGGTAATTTTAGGTTTACAAAAAGTATGATGAAAACTTTAACAGTCATGTAGTAACTACTCAGATTAAGAAAAAAATTTACAGATGCTATTGAAACTTCCTATGTGCTCCTCCCAGGTCCCATTCCTCCGTGCCTTCCCAGAGAGAATCATTCTCATAAATATGCTGTTTTCATGGATGTTTCTCTTCCATCCATATGTCCATATTTAAGCAATATATGGTATTGTTTTGTATGTTTTAAAACATGATAAAATGGTGTATTTTTGTCTAATGCAACTTGCTTTGTTTCTTCAATAATGTTTTGAGATTTCTCTAGATTGATTCACTGATTTGTATCATTCTATAATATTCCATTGCAATCATATTGCATATACCACAGTTTATTAATTCATTCTCCTGTCTTTATGTACTTATATTATTTTCAGGTGGTTTTTTTTGTTTGTTTGTTTTTTGAGCCTCTGCTCCAGTTAGAATTCTTATTCATGTCTCTTTGAGCATGTCTAGAGAGACTGTCTAGGCCATCAACCTAGGATAAGGATTACTAAATCTGAGGGTTTATGTATTTTCAGTTTTTCCAGCTATGACAAATTACAATTTTGTATGATTGTGCCAATTATTCTTCATCTATAGTGAATGAATTCCTGACTGTCTACAATTGGATTATCAAACTTTTAATTAAAAAATTTTTTTCTTGCCAATCTAAAGGATGTAACTCAATTACATTTTCCTGATGACTTGCAAGCTTGAACATCCTTTTATATATTTATTGTATATTTTGGGTCCCTCTTCCATGAGTTACATGTTTATATTCTCTGTCCAATAATTACTAATTAAAAAAAACTGTTTAATTTATTTAAATTACTCATTTGAAATTTAAATTTAATTTATCAAAAATAGTTCTTGGCTTTTAAGTGAACTCTTGGTTACTTCTAAAAGATTATTCATCATTTTCATTATTTTAAGATATTTCACCCATATTTAGGTTTAATTTTTAGGGACAGAAATTAAAACTGGATTGAAAATATTGGATCCTGTTCTATATCACAATACCTTTAACACAGGCTTTAAAGAGTTTTTTTAAAAAAAAAAAACAAATTTTTATTGATATAATTTAAGTACATTTAATTGCTTCCATTTTAAAGTACATACATGTATCCTCTATTTCTCTTTTTTTTAAAAAATCTTTTTAAATAATGAGGTAATTTTAGGTTTACAAAAAGTATGATGAAAACTTTAACAGTCATGTAGTAACTACTCAGATTAAGAAAAAAATTTACAGATGCTATTGAAACTTCCTATGTGCTCCTCCCAGGTCCCATTCCTCCGTGCCTTCCCAGAGAGAATCATTCTCATAAATATGCTGTTTTCATGGATGTTTCTCTTCCATCCATATGTCCATATTTAAGCAATATATGGTATTGTTTTGTATGTTTTAAAACATGATAAAATGGTGTATTTTTGTCTAATGCAACTTGCTTTGTTTCTTCAATAATGTTTTGAGATTTCTCTAGATTGATTCACTGATTTGTATCATTCTATAATATTCCATTGCAATCATATTGCATATACCACAGTTTATTAATTCATTCTCCTGTCTTTATGTACTTATATTATTTTCAGGTGGTTTTTCTGTTTGTTTGTTTTTTGAGCCTCTGCTCCAGTTAGAATTCTTATTCATGTCTCTTTGAGCATGTCTAGAGAGACTGTCTAGGCCATCAACCTAGGATAAGGATTACTAAATCTGAGGGTTTATGTATTTTCAGTTTTTCCAGCTATGACAAATTACAATTTTGTATGATTGTGCCAATTATTCTTCATCTATAGTGAATGAATTCCTGACTGTCTACAATTGGATTATCAAACTTTTAATTAAAAAATTTTTTTCTTGCCAATCTAAAGGATGTAACTCAATTACATTTTCCTGATGACTTGCAAGCTTGAACATCCTTTTATATATTTATTGTATATTTTGGGTCCCTCTTCCATGAGTTACATGTTTATATTCTCTGTCCATTTATCATTGATCTGTTTTCCTTGGTTCATGTATACTATGGGTATAATTTATTCTCTGTGTGATAAATATTTTCTTCCAGTCTTTGATTTGCTTTTTAACATTATGATTTTTTTTATATTTACAGCATTGCACTGTATTATACCATAGGTTTACATCATCTGTTGAAAAGATGAATTGACTGTCAATACCTATATCAATATTTTCTTATATGATACAAAATGCTATAGATGTCATATGTATTACTAACATTAGATAGCAAAAATGCAAAATGCACTGTAAAAAAGAAAAGTTCATTTATAGATATAATGATTCATCCATGATTATGAAGATGCAGCACTATGATTGCTTTATTGTAGCATAATGTAATCCATACAATTGCTTCACTGTAGTTTAGCCTATATACTCAAGAATGATTAGCTATAAAATTTTCTTGGCTTAAAGTATTATAGTCATATTCATACTACAGGACTAGAGATATTATTACATTAAAAATGCCCTTATCTATGATGAAAGGCTAATAGGCAGTTTCTCTAGGTATGAGCAAAAGACAAGAATTTTTTAAATTATGGTTTTATTTCTGCTGGCTCTTACGGGTCTTTGTTGGTGCATGGGGTTTCTCTAGCTGCAGCATGCAGGAGGCTCCTGCAGTTGCAACACATAGGCTTCTTATTCCAGTGCCTTCTCTTGTAACAGAGCCTGGGCTCTGGGGCAGCTGTGTTTTAGTAGCTGTGGCCCCCAGGCTCCAGAGTACAGGCTCAGTGGTTATGGCGCTTGGGCTTAGTTGCTCCCCAGTGTGTGGAATTTTCACAGATAACCTAGGATAAGGATTACTAAATCTGAGGGTTTATGTATTTTCAGTTTTTCCAGCTATGACAAATTACAATTTTGTATGATTGTGCCAATTATTCTTCATCTATAGTGAATGAATTCCTGACTGTCTACAATTGGATTATCAAACTTTTAATTAAAAAATTTTTTTCTTGCCAATCTAAAGGATGTAACTCAATTACATTTTCCTGATGACTTGCAAGCTTGAACATCCTTTTATATATTTATTGTATATTTTGGGTCCCTCTTCCATGAGTTACATGTTTATATTCTCTGTCCATTTATCATTGATCTGTTTTCCTTGGTTCATGTATACTATGGGTATAATTTATTCTCTGTGTGATAAATATTTTCTTCCAGTCTTTGATTTGCTTTTTAACATTATGATTTTTTTTATATTTACAGCATTGCACTGTATTATACCATAGGTTTACATCATCTGTTGAAAAGATGAATTGACTGTCAATACCTATATCAATATTTTCTTATATGATACAAAATGCTATAGATGTCATATGTATTACTAACATTAGATAGCAAAAATGCAAAATGCACTGTAAAAAAGAAAAGTTCATTTATAGATATAATGATTCATCCATGATTATGAAGATGCAGCACTATGATTGCTTTATTGTAGCATAATGTAATCCATACAATTGCTTCACTGTAGTTTAGCCTATATACTCAAGAATGATTAGCTATAAAATTTTCTTGGCTTAAAGTATTATAGTCATATTCATACTACAGGACTAGAGATATTATTACATTAAAAATGCCCTTATCTATGATGAAAGGCTAATAGGCAGTTTCTCTAGGTATGAGCAAAAGACAAGAATTTTTTAAATTATGGTTTTATTTCTTTTTGGCTCTTACGGGTCTTTGTTGGTGCATGGGGTTTCTCTAGCTGCAGCATGCAGGAGGCTCCTGCAGTTGCAACACATAGGCTTCTTATTCCAGTGCCTTCTCTTGTAACAGAGCCTGGGCTCTGGGGCAGCTGTGTTTTAGTAGCTGTGGCCCCCAGGCTCCAGAGTACAGGCTCAGTGGTTATGGCGCTTGGGCTTAGTTGCTCCCCAGTGTGTGGAATTTTCACAGATCAGGGATTGAACCCATGTCTTCTGCATTGACAGGCAGATTCTTTACTGCTGAGCCACCAGGGAAACCCTGTGTTTTTTGGTCCACAGAATATAAAAGTTTTTAATAAAGCCAGAATTTTTAGCTGTTGCTTTTTATAGATGATGTACTTTTTTCTCTTAAGAAATATATATATATATTTATATTGAAGTCATATTTTTTTTCTCCTGTATCTTTTAAGAATTTCTAAGTTTTGCTTTACTCAAGTATGTATTTAATTCACCTGGAATTTCTCTTGGAAGTTTCTGTTATCCATATTAATGTTGATTTGTCATTGTTCATCTCCACCCCAATTATTATGTAAGCTTTGACATGTTTCAAATTTCTGATATACTTGTCGGTCTCTTTTGGTCCTACCAAGTATGTCCCGATTCTGTGAAGTTATCTCATTGTCTTAACTCTGGCTTTATAATAAGCTTTGATAATAAGTCCTCTGCTTTGGTCTTCATTTTAACACATTTATAGCTATTTTAGGCACTTTGGATGTTTTGCTTTTAAATTTTGGCCTCTTTTTATTGATTTTTTATTTATTTATTTGTCATCCGTCTTTATTCTTCGGCCTGTATGGGCCTCCCACTGCAGTGGCATCTCTCGCTCCAGAGCACTGGCTTGTTATTGGACACACAGGTCCAGCCTCTCTGCGGCACGTGGGATCTTAGCCTATTATACTCAAGAATGATTAGCTATAAAATTTTCTTGGCTTAAAGTATTATAGTCATATTCATACTACAGGACTAGAGATATTATTACATTAAAAATGCCCTTATCTATGATGAAAGGCTAATAGGCAGTTTCTCTAGGTATGAGCAAAAGACAAGAATTTTTTAAATTATGGTTTTATTTCTTTTTGGCTCTTACGGGTCTTTGTTGGTGCATGGGGTTTCTCTAGCTGCAGCATGCAGGAGGCTCCTGCAGTTGCAACACATAGGCTTCTTATTCCAGTGCCTTCTCTTGTAACAGAGCCTGGGCTCTGGGGCAGCTGTGTTTTAGTAGCTGTGGCCCCCAGGCTCCAGAGTACAGGCTCAGTGGTTATGGCGCTTGGGCTTAGTTGCTCCCCAGTGTGTGGAATTTTCACAGATCAGGGATTGAACCCATGTCTTCTGCATTGACAGGCAGATTCTTTACTGCTGAGCCACCAGGGAAACCCTGTGTTTTTTGGTCCACAGAATATAAAAGTTTTTAATAAAGCCAGAATTTTTAGCTGTTGCTTTTTATAGATGATGTACTTTTTTCTCTTAAGAAATATATATATATATTTATATTGAAGTCATATTTTTTTTCTCCTGTATCTTTTAAGAATTTCTAAGTTTTGCTTTACTCAAGTATGTATTTAATTCACCTGGAATTTCTCTTGGAAGTTTCTGTTATCCATATTAATGTTGATTTGTCATTGTTCATCTCCACCCCAATTATTATGTAAGCTTTGACATGTTTCAAATTTCTGATATACTTGTCGGTCTCTTTTGGTCCTACCAAGTATGTCCCGATTCTGTGAAGTTATCTCATTGTCTTAACTCTGGCTTTATAATAAGCTTTGATAATAAGTCCTCTGCTTTGGTCTTCATTTTAACACATTTATAGCTATTTTAGGCACTTTGGATGTTTTGCTTTTAAATTTTGGCCTCTTTTTATTGATTTTTTATTTATTTATTTGTCATCCGTCTTTATTCTTCGGCCTGTATGGGCCTCCCACTGCAGTGGCATCTCTCGCTCCAGAGCACTGGCTTGTTATTGGACACACAGGTCCAGCCTCTCTGCGGCACGTGGGATCTTCCCGGACCAGGGATCAAACCGCTGCGCCTTGCACTGCGAGGTGGACTCTTGATCCATCGGACTACCAGGGAAGCCTGGCACTTTGGATTTTGATGTAGATCTAAGAATTAGTTCATCAAGGTCTATGAAGTATAGTGTTGGTATTTTAATTATAATGATATGAATTTATGGATCTATGTTCAAACAGTTGGTGTCTTTAAAATGTTGAGTCTTCCCATCGTTGAATATGGTATCTCTCCATTAATTTTGCTCCCTATTAGTATATATCTCCAAAGTTCTATAATTTTCTTCAGAAATATGAAGATATTCTATTACATTTATTACTAAGTACTCACAGTTTTTTCTTATTGTAGTAAATGGAATCTTTCCGAAGTTTCCATTTTCTGTTTATTCTTGATATATATGAAGTGAGTTGTTCTGTATACTGATCTTGTATTAGGCACTTTGCTGAACTGTTATTCAGATAATTTGCATAAGGTTCTGTAGCTACTGATATTGTCTGTGAGTAGTGTCTTTTGCAATCTTTATACCTCTTCTTTTTATTATTCCCTTGCAGAAACTAAGAGTTTTAGTACAGGGTCAGTAGGAGTGCTATAAATGGGCATTGACTACGATGTTTGGTAACATCTCAAATTAAGGAAGTCCATTCATTATTTTCATCCATCTTTGTCCTTTGGCCTGTGTGGACCACCCATTGCCGTGGCCTCTCTCGTTGCAGAGCACTGGCTCTAGGCACATGCACTCCAGAGCGCTGGCTAGTAATTGGACACATGGGTCCAGCTGCTCCGCAGCATGTAGGATCTTCCCAGGCCAGGGTTTGAACCAGCGCCCCTTGCACTGCAAGGCAAACTCTCAACCCACTGGACCACCAGGGAAGCCCCTGAGTAGCTTTTTTAAAAATTGGTCTTGAATTTTATGAAATACCCTTTTATTGCTCAGCCATAGTGTTGTCTCTTAATCTCTTTATCTATTCCTTAATTATGTAACCACCTAACAATATTGAGGCAAAGACTCTTTCAAATTAAAAGGACTTGACTATTTTTATCCCAATGAAAAAAGTGGGCAAACATAATAAGTTAAGTGTAAAAGATATATTTAGGTAGACATGGAAATGTGGCCATATCACGGAGTTGATGAGGGAGATGGAAGGTAATGTCATCT
This sequence comes from Tragulus kanchil, assembly GCA_022376925.1. NCBI lineage: Eukaryota > Metazoa > Chordata > Mammalia > Artiodactyla > Tragulidae > Tragulus > Tragulus kanchil. The sequence continues at coordinate 97,642,866 of JAIOJX010000005.1, read as the reverse complement.
TGTAGAAATGAGAATGGCAAGGACTGAATAGAAGGCTGGAAGATGTGATGAATTTCTAGAATTGTAGCTGAGGGAATAGAAAGAAAATAGTAACTGTGCTCAGCTAAGATGAAAATTAGATTTCTAGGAGCACTACATTGTGAAATCTTACGACTTTTACATTGTAATGCTCCAGACTGAGAGTCTGAGGGTAGAGTACAAGAATTCAAGTAGCTGGATTGATCTGAGGATGTGGGTATGCAGGGTGGTTGCAGCATAAGAACACGGGAAGTAGGGAATTACTGAGGGAACTGGGCTTAAGGTGTAGTTGATTTAATCAATCGTGGGTGAGTGGGGTTTGCTGCTTCAAGAAGGAGAAGAAGTCAGGAACAGATCTGGCATACCTGAACAAATTTTTGGTAAAGAGGCAGTGGGGAAGTGATGGGGAAATTAGGTATGTGATTTGCTGAACTGTTATTCAGATAATTTGCATAAGGCTGTAGCTACTAAGGTTCTGTAGCTACTGATATTGTCTGTGAGTAGTGTCTTTTGCAATCTTTATACCTCTTCTTTTATTATTCCCTTGCAGAAACTAAGAGTTTTAGTACAGGGTCAGTAGGAGTGCTATAAATGGGCATTGACTACGATGTTTGGTAACATCTCAAATTAAGGAAGTCCATTCATTATTTTCATCCATCTTTGTCCTTTGGCCTGTGTGGACCACCCATTGCCGTGGCCTCTCTCGTTGCAGAGCACTGGCTCTAGGCACATGCACTCCAGAGCGCTGGCTAGTAATTGGACACATGGGTCCAGCTGCTCCGCAGCATGTAGGATCTTCCCAGGCCAGGGTTTGAACCAGCGCCCCTTGCACTGCAAGGCAAACTCTCAACCCACTGGACCACCAGGGAAGCCCCTGAGTAGCTTTTTTAAAAATTGGTCTTGAATTTTATGAAATACCCTTTTATTGCTCAGCCATAGTGTTGTCTCTTAATCTCTTTATCTATTCCTTAATTATGTAACCACCTAACAATATTGAGGCAAAGACTCTTTCAAATTAAAAGGACTTGACTATTTTTATCCCAATGAAAAAAGTGGGCAAACATAATAAGTTAAGTGTAAAAGATATATTTAGGTAGACATGGAAATGTGGCCATATCACGGAGTTGATGAGGGAGATGGAAGGTAATGTCATCTTGTAGAAATGAGAATGGCAAGGACTGAATAGAAGGCTGGAAGATGTGATGAATTTCTAGAATTGTAGCTGAGGGAATAGAAAGAAAATAGTAACTGTGCTCAGCTAAGATGAAAATTAGATTTCTAGGAGCACTACATTGTGAAATCTTACGACTTTTACATTGTAATGCTCCAGACTGAGAGTCTGAGGGTAGAGTACAAGAATTCAAGTAGCTGGATTGATCTGAGGATGTGGGTATGCAGGGTGGTTGCAGCATAAGAACACGGGAAGTAGGGAATTACTGAGGGAACTGGGCTTAAGGTGTAGTTGATTTAATCAATCGTGGGTGAGTGGGGTTTGCTGCTTCAAGAAGGAGAAGAAGTCAGGAACAGATCTGGCATACCTGAACAAATTTTTGGTAAAGAGGCAGTGGGAAAGAGAAGGAAGATTGTCCAGTGGGGGAAATTAGGGTATGTGATTTCAAAAGAGAATTGTTTTGAGGTAATGAAAAAAGTCTAGGTTATGGCCACACATTTCAAAGTGCTATAAATGAGTCGCTGCTTGTAAAAATGCCTGCAAATGAAATGGCCCACTTGTTCCCATCTGTAGTAGATGTATTTTTATTGCTATAGGACTGTTTAGTTTGTGTGTTGAATCTACAAAAGTGTTAGCTTTTATCTGTCATTGTATGAATGTATTTCCATCTGAACAGTATTGGATTTTCATGAAGTGTGGTGTGTTTAATCCTTGCATTTTAAGGGAGTTAGATTTTTCTCAATACTCTTTTTTGGCCATGCAATGCAGCTTGTATGGTCTTAGTTCTGTTCTGGGACCAGGAACCAAACCTGTGCCCTCTGCAGTGGAAGCACATGGAGTCCTAACAACGACCACCAGGAAACTCCTGGTATTAGAGTTTTAATGTATCTATTAACTATGCTTGAATAGCATGTTGACATTTTTTTGAGAGTGGGATCTTTTTCTTAGAAATCTTTGTCTTGTGATATTTTCTGTCTCTTTAGCCTTTATGGATAAAGACCAAATCTGTTTTCTCAAATTGGCTTCCACTGAGAAGTATTGAAAAATGTAGCAAGAGTTGATTTTCAGCTTGGAGGATTGGTTTGTTCTTATTTTTTTGGAATGGACCAATGTTCAGGATTTATGTTGTAATCCACAATTTTTAGGTCCTTGGAAAACTAGAAAAAGGATTCAGAAAATTATTATAGAAGAAGAGAGGTTGGGAAGTATATTTGCTTTTTTCTTTCTTTCTGAAGAAATGGTGGTTCATGAATGCCCTAAAAAAGTTTTCAACAACTTGAGGGATTATAGTCTAACCAAATGGACCGACTTTTCTATGTTTACATGAAAAATTTAATAAACTTAATTAAATTCCAGGTCCATAACATGAAATTTGTCAGACTCGTCCAATTAACTTGACAAGTACAGACTTCATGCTAAGTAGGTTGCAGAGTCCTGATGAGTATATGAAATGAAAGTCTGGTGTGGTCTTTGCCTTAAAGGAAATTCTATTTGTGTGACAGAGGCAAAACAGTTTTGGCTTGAGAAACAACAATGTAGAACTGCATAGGGTCACCACAGTTCTTAGGATTCTCTCAACTCTGTGGATCATGAAAAATAGTTCTGTAAGCATCTCTGATTCATGGAAAAATGCAATATAAAATCAGTTTCTAATAAAAATTTAATGATATATCAGTTTCTACCTTTATGATTAAATTTAAAATTATGGTAATTTGAGTTTACTCCATAAACTTTTGCTAATGAATCTACAAAAGTGTTAGCTTTTATCTGTCATTGTATGAATGTATTTCCATCTGAACAGTATTGGATTTTCATGAAGTGTGGTGTGTTTAATCCTTGCATTTTAAGGGAGTTAGATTTTTCTCAATACTCTTTTTTGGCCATGCAATGCAGCTTGTATGGTCTTAGTTCTGTTCTGGGACCAGGAACCAAACCTGTGCCCTCTGCAGTGGAAGCACATGGAGTCCTAACAACGACCACCAGGAAACTCCTGGTATTAGAGTTTTAATGTATCTATTAACTATGCTTGAATAGCATGTTGACATTTTTTTGAGAGTGGGATCTTTTTCTTAGAAATCTTTGTCTTGTGATATTTTCTGTCTCTTTAGCCTTTATGGATAAAGACCAAATCTGTTTTCTCAAATTGGCTTCCACTGAGAAGTATTGAAAAATGTAGCAAGAGTTGATTTTCAGCTTGGAGGATTGGTTTGTTCTTATTTTTTTGGAATGGACCAATGTTCAGGATTTATGTTGTAATCCACAATTTTTAGGTCCTTGGAAAACTAGAAAAAGGATTCAGAAAATTATTATAGAAGAAGAGAGGTTGGGAAGTATATTTGCTTTTTTCTTTCTTTCTGAAGAAATGGTGGTTCATGAATGCCCTAAAAAAGTTTTCAACAACTTGAGGGATTATAGTCTAACCAAATGGACCGACTTTTCTATGTTTACATGAAAAATTTAATAAACTTAATTAAATTCCAGGTCCATAACATGAAATTTGTCAGACTCGTCCAATTAACTTGACAAGTACAGACTTCATGCTAAGTAGGTTGCAGAGTCCTGATGAGTATATGAAATGAAAGTCTGGTGTGGTCTTTGCCTTAAAGGAAATTCTATTTGTGTGACAGAGGCAAAACAGTTTTGGCTTGAGAAACAACAATGTAGAACTGCATAGGGTCACCACAGTTCTTAGGATTCTCTCAACTCTGTGGATCATGAAAAATAGTTCTGTAAGCATCTCTGATTCATGGAAAAATGCAATATAAAATCAGTTTCTAATAAAAATTTAATGATATATCAGTTTCTACCTTTATGATTAAATTTAAAATTATGGTAATTTGAGTTTACTCCAGAAACTTTTGCTAATGATCTGATTTTTATTGACTATAGTAAATATTTCTTATGGTCTTTTTAGATTAAGCTTTTTGTGTTGAGGGCTGTGTTGTGTCTTCACTGCTGCACAAGGGTGTGCTAGTTGTGGTGAGCAGGGCCTACCGTGTAGTTGTGGTGCACGGGCTTCTCATTGTGCTCGCTTCTCTTGCTGGAGAACAGGCTCTACGTGGGCTTAGGACTTGAGGGTTCTAGTCTGCTGGTTCGGTAGCTGTGGCACAGTTGCCCTGCAGCCTGTCGAATCTTCCCAGATCGGCATTTAGACTCATGTCCCCTGCATCAACACGCAGATCCTTAACCACGAGGCCTCCAGGGAAGTTCTCTAATAAATATTTCTCTAGCTCTTGTTCTATACCTGTATTAAGTATTTTGCAACTGTTAGCTCTTGTGACTGGTTAGGAACCCTATTAAATAGGCCTGTTAGTCTCCTCTCTTTGAATGCTATGGAAACCAGAGAGGTTAAGTAACTTGCCCAGAGTCGCACAGGTCATGTGTGGTAGAGCTAGGATTTGAATCCTAGCCATGTAACTCCATTCTGCCTCTTTGGTATATTCTGTGTGTGTGTGTGTGTTTTTTTTTCCTCCATCATGCCTCTTTTGTTTATATTTATTTTGATCCATCTTTTATTCTTTGGCATGTGTCGGCCTCCCATTGCAGTGGCCTCTCTTGCTGCAGGGCACTGGCTCTGGGCACGTGTGCTCCAGAGTGCTGGTTCACAACTGGACACACTGGGCCAGCCGCTCTGTGGCAGGTGGGATCTTCCTGCGTCAGGGATCGAACCTGTGCCCCTTGCACTGCAAGGCGAACTCTCTAACCACTGGACCAGCAGGGGAGCCTGGTGTATTCTGTTTTATTCTTTATCACCTATTCTCAATGTTATTCTTTAATGAGTGAAGTAGAAGTAGACACTCATCAGAAAATAAGTGGAAATTCTGCAGAGTTTTAGGGTATGACTTTTGCCATTCTGGGGCATATTTGACATTATTTGTCAGCGTATTACTTTGAATTTATAACTACTTCCTCCCTCTCCTCCAAAAGAAGCCAGAAAGAAAGAAACCATAGGAAATAGCAATTTTGTTATATCATATTAATATAATTTTTATTTCTTTATATCTCTGAATTTGGTTCAGAGGAACCTGAATGTTCTCATCCGTTGCTCAAGTTATACATTTGATGACTACTTTTTTAATTTTTGTTCCCTGAACTGATTGCAGTGTGGAATATTGTGATGTCAGCCATTCAGGAATCTGACTCTCTGTGTCAACCATATAAGAGTAATCAATGTAGGGTTCCCAACTCCGATCATTTTGATTCTTTTCCCAGCCTTCCCAAAAAAACCATATTGAGGGATTACCGGGCAGGGAAAGTCGGCATTTAGACTCATGTCCCCTGCATCAACACGCAGATCCTTAACCACGAGGCCTCCAGGGAAGTTCTCTAATAAATATTTCTCTAGCTCTTGTTCTATACCTGTATTAAGTATTTTGCAACTGTTAGCTCTTGTGACTGGTTAGGAACCCTATTAAATAGGCCTGTTAGTCTCCTCTCTTTGAATGCTATGGAAACCAGAGAGGTTAAGTAACTTGCCCAGAGTCGCACAGGTCATGTGTGGTAGAGCTAGGATTTGAATCCTAGCCATGTAACTCCATTCTGCCTCTTTGGTATATTCTGTGTGTGTGTGTGTGTTTTTTTTTCCTCCATCATGCCTCTTTTGTTTATATTTATTTTGATCCATCTTTTATTCTTTGGCATGTGTCGGCCTCCCATTGCAGTGGCCTCTCTTGCTGCAGGGCACTGGCTCTGGGCACGTGTGCTCCAGAGTGCTGGTTCACAACTGGACACACTGGGCCAGCCGCTCTGTGGCAGGTGGGATCTTCCTGCGTCAGGGATCGAACCTGTGCCCCTTGCACTGCAAGGCGAACTCTCTAACCACTGGACCAGCAGGGGAGCCTGGTGTATTCTGTTTTATTCTTTATCACCTATTCTCAATGTTATTCTTTAATGAGTGAAGTAGAAGTAGACACTCATCAGAAAATAAGTGGAAATTCTGCAGAGTTTTAGGGTATGACTTTTGCCATTCTGGGGCATATTTGACATTATTTGTCAGCGTATTACTTTGAATTTATAACTACTTCCTCCCTCTCCTCCAAAAGAAGCCAGAAAGAAAGAAACCATAGGAAATAGCAATTTTGTTATATCATATTAATATAATTTTTATTTCTTTATATCTCTGAATTTGGTTCAGAGGAACCTGAATGTTCTCATCCGTTGCTCAAGTTATACATTTGATGACTACTTCTTTTAATTTTTGTTCCCTGAACTGATTGCAGTGTGGAATATTGTGATGTCAGCCATTCAGGAATCTGACTCTCTGTGTGTCAACCATATAAGAGTAATCAATGTAGGGTTCCCAACTCCGATCATTTTGATTCTTTTTCCCCAGCCTTCCCACATAGGTTTTAATGATAAGGAGAACACTTATGAAAATATGTCATTTTGATGATAAGTAGTATCAGAGTAGCATTTTCTTGAGTTGTGTATTTCAAATAAGGTTCTTGAAGCCAAGACTTAAAATTGACTGGACCAAGACATGTATGACCTGTGTCTGTCATTGTCTTTGTCACCAGGAACCAAAGGAAGGAAATCAGCCTGACTGGATGCCTGTTTACTTCTGCAGTCTGTTAGTGTCACTTTAGGGTCTTGACATTGCCCTTGCTATTATTCAAGGTCTTGTTTAACTGGCAGAATTGGTCTTGACAGCTGTCTGTTTTTTTTCCCTAATAGTTCTGGACAGATATGTTGATTTGTTGCTTCAGATGAGATGCACACTTGTCAGTTCAGACAAAAATAGCTTTGTGATTCTTGCTGTGAAATCTGATTTGTGTTTTTCTGGCTGTTTAGAGGGACATTGCAAGCAGACATGAGTAGGATGTCCTTTTCCTAAAAGCTGATGCACTAGAAATGAAGTAATTCTTAGTCAATAGGTTCAGGTATTACAGTAATTTGGGTAAACCCCTTTCTACACTGGGCACTATCAGCAACCTTCTGTCCACACACCCCCAAACATCCTCTTGGAGGTTTACAGGAAGGTCCAACTTGTCATCTACAGTTCTCATGGCCTGACAGGCTCTGGAGGCTCTGATGTCAAAATCCTCCCTTGTTTATATGATGACTCTGGCACTGGATTGTGGGGAAGTGTTATGATAGACCTGTTTGTTCTAACAGTATCTGTTCACTGATGGACAGGAAAGTAGATTATATGTAGAATTAGTGTGATATACATCATTGGATCTATCTGAATTATTTCAGCATTATCTTCAGATTTGTTGCATGACCTTCTAGGTGATTGAAAAATAGATTATCACAGTTTGGCTGGATTTTCTCAGAGAAGGTAGCTCTGGGTAAACTTGAATACAGGACGCACTGATAGTAGAGAAGTTGGAAAGAGAAGAGATGCTATCAACTATTAAGAATTTCATCATACATAAGAAAAGATTTTCATCTGAATGTCATCCAAATCTTCTATCTACTTATAATTTTGAGTTAACTTTGTTCTCAAAGCAGACATGTCTGATTTGATAGATCTGCTATTTGTGTTGGATGATACTCTGCCCTCATACCTTTGCCACTCATTTCTAGTTGCAACATTTCCTTTTACCAGGTTTGGCTTGGAAAGACCAACAGATTTGATGGTCACCTAACATACTTACCCCCTAGTCCATTTCCTTTGCAAAATATACATAGAGTTTCCTTTAAGAATGAGTGTTCTTTAAAAAATAGCTTGTTAACTGAAAACTTGTTCTGAATAGTACTCATTCATAAATTTTGAAGATGGCTATCCTACTCTTCTGTTTTTTCCCTAATGTTCTGAAGATTGTTTCTTCAGATGAGATGCACACTTGTCAGTTCAGACAAAAATAGCTTTGTGATTCTTGCTGTGAAATCTGATTTGTGTTTTTCTGGCTGTTTAGAGGGACATTGCAAGCAGACATGAGTAGGATGTCCTTTTCCTAAAAGCTGATGCACTAGAAATGAAGTAATTCTTAGTCAATAGGTTCAGGTATTACAGTAATTTGGGTAAACCCCTTTCTACACTGGGCACTATCAGCAACCTTCTGTCCACACACCCCCAAACATCCTCTTGGAGGTTTACAGGAAGGTCCAACTTGTCATCTACAGTTCTCATGGCCTGACAGGCTCTGGAGGCTCTGATGTCAAAATCCTCCCTTGTTTATATGATGACTCTGGCACTGGATTGTGGGGAAGTGTTATGATAGACCTGTTTGTTCTAACAGTATCTGTTCACTGATGGACAGGAAAGTAGATTATATGTAGAATTAGTGTGATATACATCATTGGATCTATCTGAATTATTTCAGCATTATCTTCAGATTTGTTGCATGACCTTCTAGGTGATTGAAAAATAGATTATCACAGTTTGGCTGGATTTTCTCAGAGAAGGTAGCTCTGGGTAAACTTGAATACAGGACGCACTGATAGTAGAGAAGTTGGAAAGAGAAGAGATGCTATCAACTATTAAGAATTTCATCATACATAAGAAAAGATTTTCATCTGAATGTCATCCAAATCTTCTATCTACTTATAATTTTGAGTTAACTTTGTTCTCAAAGCAGACATGTCTGATTTGATAGATCTGCTATTTGTGTTGGATGATACTCTGCCCTCATACCTTTGCCACTCATTTCTAGTTGCAACATTTCCTTTTACCAGGTTTGGCTTGGAAAGACCAACAGATTTGATGGTCACCTAACATACTTACCCCCTAGTCCATTTCCTTTGCAAAATATACATAGAGTTTCCTTTAAGAATGAGTGTTCTTTAAAAAATAGCTTGTTAACTGAAAACTTGTTCTGAATAGTACTCATTCATAAATTTTGAAGATGGCTATCCTACCTCTTCTGTTTTTTTTATAGATTTAAAAAAAAAAAAACAGTATTATTTATTTGGCTAAGTCTCTGACTAGGGATTGAACCTGTGCCTTATGAGTGCAGAGTCTTTAACCAGGGGGCTGCCAGGTAGGTCCCTGGCTGTCTGTATCTTTTGAATGCCATTCCTACTCAAAAGTTTTCTCTCTGCTCTGATCTCTTAGCTCTGTGATGGGGAACTATAGAGAAGAGAGTGGGCAGGTAGGTGAGGAGAGCCGTATTGTGAGCGTGAAACTTTTCTAAATGAAATTGTTGCTATGGGAACAACTTTATAAAGCACCATAATGAACATTTTCTTAAAATATAGTTTTTCACAATCTTTTCACCCTAATAGATCAACTGCATTTTGCATGTGTGTTTAATTATAGCCCATGTAGCTATAATAATAATAGGTATTTCCATACATTGATTTTTACAGTTAGTGTCATATTTTCGTTGCCCCATAATTTATACCCTAAGTAATATTGTGTCAAGTAGATGTACCTTATTTTATGAAATTATTCTCTTACTGTGAGCTATTTAGGTAGTGCCCATTCTTTTCATATTATAAATAAGGCATATTAGTTTATTCCAGAAAGTCTTATTTGAACATCCATCCATTCATTGTTGGATGCTTTTCCTTGACATTGTGTTTCATGATGAAGTCAAACTTTTGAAAGATCAGTGTTGATGAATCCTGTAGGAATAGCTGCTATGGGAAAAAATTCTTTTTTGTGAAACATTTTATGTTATTTTACACAACTGAATGACTGTCTTTTCAAAAAAATTTTTGACATGAGCTATAAAAACATCCACCTTCTACTATAGGATCCCAACACTCTAAAAGATTCCCATCCTTTTCAGCTTTCTACATAATTACAGATCTATTAAAGAATATTAACTTTTCCTTATTCTTTACCTTAGATAGGATCTTTTTCTTCCAACAGATTTGATGGTCACCTAACATACTTACCCCCTAGTCCATTTCCTTTGCAAAATATACATAGAGTTTCCTTTAAGAATGAGTGTTCTTTAAAAAATAGCTTGTTAACTGAAAACTTGTTCTGAATAGTACTCATTCATAAATTTTGAAGATGGCTATCCTACCTCTTCTGTTTTTTTTATAGATTTAAAAAAAAAAAAAACAGTATTATTTATTTGGCTAAGTCTCTGACTAGGGATTGAACCTGTGCCTTATGAGTGCAGAGTCTTTAACCAGGGGGCTGCCAGGTAGGTCCCTGGCTGTCTGTATCTTTTGAATGCCATTCCTACTCAAAAGTTTTCTCTCTGCTCTGATCTCTTAGCTCTGTGATGGGGAACTATAGAGAAGAGAGTGGGCAGGTAGGTGAGGAGAGCCGTATTGTGAGCGTGAAACTTTTCTAAATGAAATTGTTGCTATGGGAACAACTTTATAAAGCACCATAATGAACATTTTCTTAAAATATAGTTTTTCACAATCTTTTCACCCTAATAGATCAACTGCATTTTGCATGTGTGTTTAATTATAGCCCATGTAGCTATAATAATAATAGGTATTTCCATACATTGATTTTTACAGTTAGTGTCATATTTTCGTTGCCCCATAATTTATACCCTAAGTAATATTGTGTCAAGTAGATGTACCTTATTTTATGAAATTATTCTCTTACTGTGAGCTATTTAGGTAGTGCCCATTCTTTTCATATTATAAATAAGGCATATTAGTTTATTCCAGAAAGTCTTATTTGAACATCCATCCATTCATTGTTGGATGCTTTTCCTTGACATTGTGTTTCATGATGAAGTCAAACTTTTGAAAGATCAGTGTTGATGAATCCTGTAGGAATAGCTGCTATGGGAAAAAATTCTTTTTTGTGAAACATTTTATGTTATTTTACACAACTGAATGACTGTCTTTTCAAAAAAATTTTTGACATGAGCTATAAAAACATCCACCTTCTACTATAGGATCCCAACACTCTAAAAGATTCCCATCCTTTTCAGCTTTCTACATAATTACAGATCTATTAAAGAATATTAACTTTTCCTTATTCTTTACCTTAGATAGGATCTTTGAAAATAGTTGAGAAATATTAGATACAAAGATTCAGGTTTGCTCAAAGTGAGACCAGTGTGGCCTTCATCATCTGTACCGCCTGGGAGGAGCTGGTGTTAGGTTGACTAGTGAATGCCATGTGCAGAGGCTCACATTAGGGCACCTTTGCTCCAGTGCAGGCAAGGCTAGTGCACATGGATGTGCGTCTTTGCAGTGATGTTTGTCTTGCTATATTACAATATGTGTGAAGTAGCTAATCCTATCAAAGGTCTCACTGGTAGCCATTGAACCAGTGACAAAACCAGGTGCCATCATTATGGAGTATGCTGGCTCCACTGTTTGCTTACAATAGTGACAATTTTGAGGAGCTGAGTGATTTCCTTCTTATGGGTATTTGTGTGTGTTTTGTTCAATTGAAGCACACTCTGTATTCTATTACATAAAATGTGTTGAGGTGCATATGTAATGTGATTTCTTTTGAAAAATGCTTGAATAATACAGTGGTTAGACTAAAAGTGCTGAGTGGTACTTGCTTCTTCAGATGCTACATACACACAGCATTTTGTTGGTTGGAGGTAAATTTTATATGACAATGATCAAGCCTTTAGAAATTACATATATTTATATATGTTTACATACATTAAAGCTTTCTTCTGATGCTCTAATTTTGCTACTTATCTATTCTTTTCTTTGGGAAATATGAGTCAGAGGGAATTAAAAGTGCCAGAGAGGGGAGTGTGTTGCACCTGAAATGTCCTTAGGATTTTGGGAAGATTGTACTTCTCTTTTTCTTTCTTTCTTTCTTTTTTTTTTTTTTAAGATTTATTTATTTATTTTGGGCGGGGGTTGGGTTGGGGAGGGAGGGGAGCGGGCAGGCCACTTCCATTGGTCTTTCATTTCTCCATTTTCATCCGTCTTCTTTGGCTCCTGTGGGCCTCCCATCGCGGTGGCGTCTGTTGTCGCAGAGCGCCAGCTCTGGGCGCATGCGCTCCAGAGCTCCGGCTCGGTGATTGGACACATCAGTCCAGTCGCTCCGCGGCATGTGGGATCTTCCCAGGCCAGGGATGGAACCGGCGCCCCTTGCACTGCAAGGCGGTGTCCTTATCCACTGGACCACCAGGGGAAGCCCTCTCTTTTTCTTAATTTACATTGATTTTTTTTTTTTTATTAGACATGGGTTTGTGTAGAACACTTGTAGGGAAACATTAATAAATATTAAAAAAAACGGTAACTGCTTATAATCCTGCTATCCAGAGATGAACTGCTGTTAATATTTAATATATTGTATTTTTTTATATTTATATGTCTATTCTTCTTTCATTTTTTTTTTTTTAAGATTTATTTATTTTGGCAGGGGTAGGGTGGGTAGGGAGGGGAGTAGGCGGTCCACTTCTATTGGTCTTTCATTTGTCCATTTTCATCCATCTTTGTTCTTTGGCCCGTGTGGGCCTCCCATCGCAGTGGCCTCTGTTGTCGCAGAGCGCCAGCTCTGGGCGCATGCGCTCCAGAGCTCCGGCTCGGTGATTGGACACATCAGTCCAGTCGCTCCGCGGCATGTGGGATCTTCCCAGGCCAGGGATGGAACCGGCGCCCCTTGCACTGCAAGGCGGTGTCCTTATCCACTGAACCCCCTGGGAAGCCCTCTCTTTTTCTTAATTTACATTGATTTTTTTTTTTTTATTAGACATGGGTTTGTGTAGAACACTTGTAGGGAAACATTAATAAATATTAAAAAAAACGGTAACTGCTTATAATCCTGCTATCCAGAGATGAACTGCTGTTAATATTTAATATATTGTATTTTTTTATATTTATATGTCTATTCTTCTTTCATTTTTTTTTTTTTAAGATTTATTTATTTTGGCAGGGGTAGGGTGGGTAGGGAGGGGAGTAGGCGGTCCACTTCTATTGGTCTTTCATTTGTCCATTTTCATCCATCTTTGTTCTTTGGCCCGTGTGGGCCTCCCATCGCAGTGGCCTCTGTTGTCGCAGAGCGCCGGCTCTGGGCGCATGCGCTCCACAACTCCGGCTCGGTAATAGGACACATCGGTCCAGCCGCTCCGCGGCACGTGGGATCTTCCCAGGCCAGGGATCGAACCGGCGCCCCTTGCACTGCAAGGCGGTGTCCTTAACCACTGGACCACCAGGGAAGCCCTTCATCTTTCATTTTTAAAAATAATTTTGAAGTTATCTTATTCATATCATGCATATGCTATTTTTCTTCACTTTTTACCTCATAGCATTTCTATACCAATACACTCTTTGTAAAAATGGTTTTACCACGACTGCCCCATACTAAAGTTGTAGTACGTTTTCCTTCTGAAATGTTGGGGATTCTCATTTGTGCATCACATAGTCTTAGGCACCATTTCCCCTGTGTGCCCATTTCTGAATTAAAATAGCCCGTGCTTTTTTTTTACCACAGCTGGTCTGTTTTTAAGTGATTCTAAGACCTCCGCTCAGATCTGAAGGTCAAACTGATAAGAGTAGCCCTGGCTGGTTTCTGGTGTCCAGCATGAGTAGCCAAAGAACAAAGACGGATGAAAATGGAGAAATGAAAGACCAATGGAAGTGGCCCTTGCACTGAGTCAGCATTTTCTCCTGCTTCTCCAGTGAAGATCTGTTCCTGACTTTTTCCTGTCTCTATGATTATATTCTGTCCTGAGGTACATTAGCTTCCCCAGTATCAGTTCCCTTCCCATTTGCATTCCTGGGTGCCATGGTCTTACGAGAGTCTGTGCAGAGAGGTTCTGATGCCTGCTGAAGGCAGTGGGAGGGAGAAATCTGCTTCCACCACCTCTCAAAGGAGGCTCTGGGATCAGCAGTCCAGCCTGAGCAAGGCAGGACTAGGACTCCCTGGACCAGAGTTCAGGATAATTCCTCAGAGGTGGATAACTAAAAATTGATTTTCTTCTTTTCTGATGCTGCTGCCTTTGCGACCTATATGTGTTGTTGTGGATACTTCTGTTGGGAACTGTGAGAGAGCAAATGGAGTTTCTTTAGAAAGTTATCATCCCAAGGATAAGTCCATGCACCACTGAGGGAGTGGGTATTTCATTTTCCCTGTGGGCCTCCCATCGCAGTGGCCTCTGTTGTCGCAGAGCGCCGGCTCTGGGCGCATGCGCTCCACAACTCCGGCTCGGTAATAGGACACATCGGTCCAGCCGCTCCGCGGCACGTGGGATCTTCCCAGGCCAGGGATCGAACCGGCGCCCCTTGCACTGCAAGGCGGTGTCCTTAACCACTGGACCACCAGGGAAGCCCTTCATCTTTCATTTTTAAAAATAATTTTGAAGTTATCTTATTCATATCATGCATATGCTATTTTTCTTCACTTTTTACCTCATAGCATTTCTATACCAATACACTCTTTGTAAAAATGGTTTTACCACGACTGCCCCATACTAAAGTTGTAGTACGTTTTCCTTCTGAAATGTTGGGGATTCTCATTTGTGCATCACATAGTCTTAGGCACCATTTCCCCTGTGTGCCCATTTCTGAATTAAAATAGCCCGTTTTTTTTTTTTTTTTTTTTACCACAGCTGGTCTGTTTTTAAGTGATTCTAAGACCTCCGCTCAGATCTGAAGGTCAAACTGATAAGAGTAGCCCTGGCTGGTTTCTGGTGTCCAGCATGAGTAGCCAAAGAACAAAGACGGATGAAAATGGAGAAATGAAAGACCAATGGAAGTGGCCCTTGCACTGAGTCAGCATTTTCTCCTGCTTCTCCAGTGAAGATCTGTTCCTGACTTTTTCCTGTCTCTATGATTATATTCTGTCCTGAGGTACATTAGCTTCCCCAGTATCAGTTCCCTTCCCATTTGCATTCCTGGGTGCCATGGTCTTACGAGAGTCTGTGCAGAGAGGTTCTGATGCCTGCTGAAGGCAGTGGGAGGGAGAAATCTGCTTCCACCACCTCTCAAAGGAGGCTCTGGGATCAGCAGTCCAGCCTGAGCAAGGCAGGACTAGGACTCCCTGGACCAGAGTTCAGGATAATTCCTCAGAGGTGGATAACTAAAAATTGATTTTCTTCTTTTCTGATGCTGCTGCCTTTGCGACCTATATGTGTTGTTGTGGATACTTCTGTTGGGAACTGTGAGAGAGCAAATGGAGTTTCTTTAGAAAGTTATCATCCCAAGGATAAGTCCATGCACCACTGAGGGAGTGGGTATCATTCTGTGCCATGCGTCAGTTCGCTTTTGGCCTTGGATTCTGCTGAAGGTATCAGATGGCATTCCTGGATGATAGTACAGCCTGGGATGAATTTGTGCAGTTCTTCCCTGTTAGAATAGAGCATAGAAACTTTAAACTTCATCTGGTCCAGAGATTGCTGAGTTCTTGGCTGACTTTGGTCCATTCCAAGTTTAGTGCCATCCTGTGGTGTAGACTCAGGGGGGACCATGCTGGCAGTCATATTTTTATGTATGTGTACCACTAATCGAATTACTCTGGAATGATGTTAGAGAGACTAGGAATTGGTTATGCTCTTTGAGTCACCCTTTTTAGCCTGATAATTTTGCATTTGTACTTGGAATAATCATCTGATATTTTTTCAGAGTTAATTTTCAGGTGAGATAATGAACGGAACCTTTAGCTTAAACTTGATGGAGTTTTCATAGCTAATAAGTGGTACGGCTGGGATGAAAATCTGATTTTCCCTATACCAAGTCTAGGATTTTTTTCACCGTTGTACCAATTCTTCTTTTTCTTTTAAAAAAATATTTATCTATTTGGCTGTGTTGGTTCTCCCATTGAGGTGTACAGGCTTTTCTCTGTGGCATGCATGTGGGAATCTTCGTTCCCCAACCAGGGATCACACCCATGTCCCCTGCACTGAAAGGCAGACTCCCAACCACTGGGCCATCAGGGAAGTCATCATTTCACCAATTCTTAATGAATCATTTATTTTCCAGAAGACAGTTTCATTGCAGTAGAGTTATTCTTCGCTTTATCATTTATCCATTTGATAAGTCTCTGAATCGCGGTTGCCCCACTTTGCAAAATATCAACACCATGCTTGATTTACCCGAATGTCAAAGTGCTTTCTGTGTGTTCTGAATAACTGCATTGTGTGTTTAAGGATTATTCTTAGTGACTTGCCCCTCTAATTTCACTCTGTATAGCAAGATTTATTACTCCTGTGGATGGTTGATAAGTAGGATCCTCTCTAAGTGAGGGAAGTGTCACCTTTTATGTGGAACATACTTAAGAGAAAATTGATGGTGGAAACGGATTTAATTAGAGGAGATAAATTAAGTAAGATATCTGAGGTCAGATTTGCACCAAGAGTCAAAGATAGTTGCCACTTTTACGATAGTGCCATTTTAAATGTTTGGCAGATGACTAAGCATTTAAAAAACTGCAGACATCTGTCCTGTTTTTGACTGTTTCTTGTAGTGATTTTGTTTTGTTTTGTTATTTACATAGAATGTTCTTTGGGGAAAGATCAGGAAACATTAAAAACAATACAGAAAATAAGTTCATTATTATTATTTTTTATAATTAAACATGAATACCCCCACACTTCTTTTTTATACTGTAGAATTATAAAATACTTTTAAAAATACTAGACACAAAGGTAAGAAGTTTGTTTCCTTCCTAAGGGTAATATTTAAGAGGCAGGCATTGGAAGATTGCCAGGATTTGGGGTTGGAAAGAGGAAATGTAAAATGAGTCCTAGTATCTTTGAAAACTTTTGCTCTGGGCCAAACAGAGCTGCCTTTGGTATTTTTAATATCCCTTTAAATTCCATTCTGCCAATAAATATAACCTGTCAATGAAACTTAAAAAAATTATTAATGAGTATCTCAGAGTTCCCAATTTTTTACCATTATAAATATTACAGGGAAATTAATTTATATGCTCCTTTCTGAACATGTTAAATTCTTAAGAGAAATGCCTAGGTCAAAGACATGCACCTTTTGAAACATATATACCAAGGAGTTTTAGAGTAGACATTTTAAAAGAATTATCAATTCTTGGTCAGGAGAAAGAAAATGGCCCAAACAATGTCTTCCACACATTAGATGAAATCAACTCAGAGAAGGTGAGGGAATATATGGGTTGCGTTCCTTCTGTTCTATAAACAAGACTGATATCTTAGTTCTGCCACCTGTTGTATCCTCACTGGGCCCAGGAATTGAGCCAGCAAGCCCAGGGTAAAGCAAGCTTGAAAATATTTTTTTCCTTCCCAGAAACATTTGAAAAACTTTCTAGGAAGAAAATTTGTAGCACTAGTAAGAGTTGAGTGGAATACTGCTTTCTCCTTGTAAAGTGCAGAACCTGTGGTTCATCAACCTTTAATATCTGAGATCCAATTGTTTTTTCTAGGCATCTGTACCTCAATGCTTAAAAAAGAACATCACTTTTAAAGTATGACATACTAACTACAATTAACTCTTTTAGTATGCTATCCTCTTGCCAGCTCTGCCCACCGGCACTTTCTTCAGTCTCATTTTTGGCCCTGGTTTTGTCGAGTCATTACTAATCCTGTGTTTATAAATCCTTTACCTCTCTGAGCGTGTTTAACATTTTTAGTTATATAATGTTCTTCAGACTCTGTTTCTGTTTATTCTGTAAAAATTTAACTAGAAGTTAAAAGTTAGATAGCGTTTACGATTGACATATTTCTTCCTAAATCCTTTTCATGTGAAAATCAAAAGCTGGTAGAGAAAATATGCTGGATTTTAAATTTGGAAAATGAAAATGAAATAGCTGGGGTTCATCTTGCCCACGAACGTGTTATCATTTTTTGATAATTCATAAGCTTATAAATCAGAAACATATTTGGTACAGAAAACCAATACATATTTTAGAATATTTCAGAATGGTATTTTTGTAGGTTCTTAGCCTCATAAATATGGATTAACACTGGTACGACTCTTGAGATAGTTGACTTTTGTTCTCAGGGGCATACATTTATTATTTATCAGTCTTTTTTCTAAAACAAATTAAAATGCTATAAATGAGGGTTTCTGTTTACTGGTACTCCTGAAAAACATATTTAATATTTTTCTGTATGTATTTATGTTGCCACATATCTCTTCTATATCAGCAGGTTCTGCATCTGCTCATTGAACCAACTTGAGTGGATCCGTAGTTTGAATGGGCAGATGCCAAACTTGCTGATGCAGACTGTGGACTATAAGGGACTGAGCATCTGCAGATTTTGGTACCTGAGAGAGGGAGGGTTCTGGAACCAGTCTCTCTCAAGACACCAAGAACTGCCTGTATTTGGCTCCTAAGTGGGCTTTTTTTTTTTAAAAAAAAAAGATTTATTTATTTATTTTTTATTGGTATGGGGTGGGGAGGGAGGGGAGCAGGCGGGCCACTTCTATTGGTTTTTCATTTGTCTATTTTCATCCGTCTTTGTTCTTTGGCTCCTGTGGGCCTCCCATTGCGGTGGCCTCTGTTGTCGCAGAGCGCCGGCTCTGGGCGCATGCGCTCCAGAGCTCCGGCTCGGTAATTGGACACATCAGTCCAGCTGCTCCGCGGCACGTGGGATCTTCCCAGGCCAGGGATCAAACCGGCTCCACCTGCACTGCAAGGCGGTGTCCTTAACCACTGGACCACCAGGGAAGCCCTAAGTGGGCATTTTTGATCTGTAACAATCATTGTAAATATATTGCATTGTTTTTATTATGTTAATACACAGATAAAGAGGGAAACATCTAAGTTTTGAAGACCAAAATATATGGGGTTTCCAGTTTTGTGACCCTAGGAAGTTGCTATATCTTTCACGGGATGTATATATAAACCATTAAGTTCATTTGTATTATTTTTAAAGATTCCACAAATAAGTGATATCACAGGATATGTGTCTTTGTCTGACTGACTTCACTTAGTATAATAATCCATCCATGTTGCCGCAAATGGCATTATTACATTCTTTTTTATGACTAAGCAATATCTCATTGTGTATATATACCACATCTTCTTCAGTCATCTATTTATAGACATTTAGGTTGCTTACATGTCTTGGCTATGCGCTACTATGAATATTGAGATGCATCTATCTTTTCAAATTAAAGTTTTCTCTGGATATATGCACAGGAGTGGAATCGCAGAATCATATGATAATTCTATTTTTAGGTTTTTAAGGAATGTCCATACAGCTCTCCACAGTGGCTATACTATGGAGTAATATTTTAGTAGAAATATGGACTGAACTTTGCAGATTATTCCTTGAACATCCTCTGAATATATTCTAGTAATTATATTTTTGATTTGATTGTGTTAGGTCACAGAATATGGTTGTGTTAGGTCATAAAATTTGAGGAATTAAAAATATGGGCACTGTATCATCTCATGACAGTACAATTGACACTCCAGTTCATGCAAGTTAATTAGCCAATATTTTTAGTTAAATATAAATTTAAAATATTTAACCAGTTACACCATCCTCAATGTAAGTTCTGTAACAACATACAAGATGGAAAATATTCGTCCGGTAAGATCATGTATGAGAATATCTGGCCTTTAACTTAAATTCACTTTTGATTTTTGAAGACTCTTGGTTTGTAGGTGAAATTCAGAATCCATGTGACATCTGAGCCTCTGTGAATTCAGTCTTTTCCAATTGTATACCTGTTTCAACAGGTACATTAAATGCAACACTAAACCTTGAATATTAGCTTTCAAAACAAAAGTTTCTCTACTTTTCTAAAAAAAATCAATAAAACAATAAAATGTTTCAGGAATCTGAGATCAAACCTAGAAAAATGAAGACTCTAAGCCTGATGTTGTGGTTAAATTGATTGTTTTCAGACCTGTAACTGATTCAATTGCAATTTGAAACATTTACTATAGGCCCCGGCGTAGTAATTTTGGTAGCCCAGTGCCTTGTGCACATTGGGTGCTTAGTTAATGTTCGTGAAAGTGGATGACTCTGCCCTATCTCTTTCTCTCCTCCTCCTTCAGAGTACCTGACATTCCCTACTGGACACTATAGTATGTTAGTCTCTTAATAGGAAGTAGAGTTCTTAAACAGTGGGTACAGGAATGGTTGTATAAGGCCTTTTGGACCTCCGCCCAAGGAGGCTGTTTGCCCTAGGGGAGCCTTCCCCAATGGGAACCTTGATTGGTAGGTCATTGAGCATCTTGGATAGATAAATGACCTTCAAAAGGCCATCTTCAGTCCAACACTGATGTGTCTTACTTACTTGGTTTTACTGGGCTTTTCTTTCAAAGAAATCTTTGGTGATCTTTTGTTCTCATTCTCTGTTCTCTGTGTTGCTAATTCCCACTGACATAATAAAGCCTTTTCGATGCAAACTAATATATAGAGGATGGATAAACAAAAAGAATGCTGTATAACACAGGGAACTGTATTCAACATCTTGTGATCAGCTATCATGGAAAAGAATATGGAAAAGAATACACACACACACACACACACAAAACTGAATCACTTTTCCTGGATACCAGAAACTAACACAGCATTGTAAATCAACTATACTTCAATGAAAGACAAAACCACAAGAAACTTTTCCTCTTGGTAATTCAGACTTCAGGTGACTTGCTGAGCTACTTATATTCTTGATGTTAGAGTGTAAAAGATACATTTTTTAGGACAGTGGATGGAAAGTGAAGTGTACCTTAGTGATGGGAAATTTTAGTTAGGGATACTGCCTAGTTGTCACCCAGGGTTTCAGGCAGTGGTTTAAAATTGAGAATTCTGTGTCAGTAGCCCTGGCTTTGAATCCTGGTTGCACACTACACTCTAGCCATGTGACCCTGACCTTGTTACTTCTCTGTTTTCTCCTCTGTCAAATGGAAATAATAGTAACACCTAGTTGATAAGTTTGCAGAGTGTTGATACTTAAACAGTGTCTGGTGCATAATAAGAACTAGCTCAGAAAATGTTAGTTGTGATGACGAGAAAGTGAGTGGAGATTTCAAGGTACAGGTATGGGAGGATGCAACTGTGTTGGTGATTCAAAGGTAAAGAATCTGCCTACCAGTGCAGGAGATGCAGGAGACACAGATTTGATCCCTGGTTTAGGATGATCCCTTGGCGGAGGGCATGGCAACCCACTCCAGTATTCTTGCCTGGAGAATCCCATTAGCAGAAGAACCTGGCAAGCTACAGTCCATAGGGCAGCAAAAGTTGGACACAACTAAACGACTGAGCATGCACACACAATTAAGTGGAAACAGGGACTGTTGACTGCCATTCCCCTGTGCCCACCAGAGGAGATCTCTGCTCTCTAAAGCACCGTGAGTATGCATTGGGGGAGAGAAGGGATTTTTACTTCAGGCTTGTGGTCTGCATACAGAGGCTTTGCTGTGTTGGTTTGGCTCAGAGGGCTTGTTATTATGTTCAGAATGTAAAATAATAGTTAATGGGGACAGGGAATTAATGGCAGAATTTAAAATCACTTAGTGACTAATAGCTTAGTGGCCTATGAAATCTGTATCTTGATGTGCAGGGTGGCTCTCCTATTAACATTTCTAAGCTATTTAGAAGCTGGTTGGATGCTTTTTGTTACACACTCATTTTTCATCTTTTTTCTTCCATTGAGGAAACATCAATAGGATTTAATAATTCCCTGTCATCTCTGGAAAGATAAATAAGATTATAGATTATTAAGGGTTATTTTTCATTTTGATGGTGGATAAATAGTAAGAGGAGCCCTTGCTGCATGAAAACTGTGATTTATTGATTATGATTACAGGATTAATGAGAAACTACTCAAATGTTTCCCTGCTCATAGATTCTTTTTGTTTTTTTTAAAGATTTATTTATTTATTTATTTTGGGGGAGTCGGGTGGGGAGGGAGGGGAGCAGGCGGGCCACTTCTATTTCATTTGTCTATTTTCATCCATCTTTGTTCTTTGGCTCCTGCGGGCCTCCCATCGCGGTGGCCTCTGTTGTTGCAGAGCACTGGCTCTGGGCGCATGCGCTCCAGAGCTCCGGCTCGGTAGTTGGACACATCAGTCCAGTCGCTCCGCGGCACGTGGGATCTTCCCAGGCCAGGGATCGAACCGGGGCCTTGCACTGCAAGGCGATGTCCTTACCCACTGGACCACCAGGGAAACCCTCATAGATTCTTTTCCAGTGCTGCTATAGATAGATTCAGGAGCGATGTTAAGTAGGAGTATTTACTGAGTATTGAATACCTGCTGTCTCGTATGAGCTTCTCCAGGTAGGTATTTTATGGGTGAGGAAATGTAGGCTGGGGAGGTTGAACAACTACCGAAGATGTTACAGCTTTCACTTCCTAAGCACATTTTTTTTCCTGCCATACATAGAAAATCAAGGATTTTGATACAACTGATGGCTTCTTAAGATAAATTTTTTTCAACTTTACTGAAGTCTAGCATTCTGCAGAAGTCAGTTCACTATAGGAATTTGGCATTTGAGTCAAAGGCTGGGTTATGGGGTTGTTATTATGTTCAGAATGTAAAATAATAGTTAATGGGGACAGGGAATTAATGGCAGAATTTAAAATCACTTAGTGACTAATAGCTTAGTGGCCTATGAAATCTGTATCTTGATGTGCAGGGTGGCTCTCCTATTAACATTTCTAAGCTATTTAGAAGCTGGTTGGATGCTTTTTGTTACACACTCATTTTTCATCTTTTTTCTTCCATTGAGGAAACATCAATAGGATTTAATAATTCCCTGTCATCTCTGGAAAGATAAATAAGATTATAGATTATTAAGGGTTATTTTTCATTTTGATGGTGGATAAATAGTAAGAGGAGCCCTTGCTGCATGAAAACTGTGATTTATTGATTATGATTACAGGATTAATGAGAAACTACTCAAATGTTTCCCTGCTCATAGATTCTTTTTGTTTTTTTTAAAGATTTATTTATTTATTTATTTTGGGGGAGTCGGGTGGGGAGGGAGGGGAGCAGGCGGGCCACTTCTATTTCATTTGTCTATTTTCATCCATCTTTGTTCTTTGGCTCCTGCGGGCCTCCCATCGCGGTGGCCTCTGTTGTTGCAGAGCACTGGCTCTGGGCGCATGCGCTCCAGAGCTCCGGCTCGGTAGTTGGACACATCAGTCCAGCTGCTCCGTGGCACGTGGGATCTTCCCAGGCCAGGGGTCGAACCGGCGCCCCTTGCACTGCAAGGCGATGTCCTTACCCACTGGACCACCAGGGAAACCCTCATAGATTCTTTTCCAGTGCTGCTATAGATAGATTCAGGAGCGATGTTAAGTAGGAGTATTTACTGAGTATTGAATACCTGCTGTCTCGTATGAGCTTCTCCAGGTAGGTATTTTATGGGTGAGGAAATGTAGGCTGGGGAGGTTGAACAACTACCGAAGATGTTACAGCTTTCACTTCCTAAGCACATTTTTTTTCCTGCCATACATAGAAAATCAAGGATTTTGATACAACTGATGGCTTCTTAAGATAAATTTTTTTCAACTTTACTGAAGTCTAGCATTCTGCAGAAGTCAGTTCACTATAGGAATTTGGCATTTGAGCCCTAGAGTCAAAGGCTGGGTTATGGGGATGAAATTACATAATGTACGTAAAGTATCTAGAAGGGACGAGTCACATAATCCTATCTGTTCACTTGGGCTCTAGGTGGGGTGCCCACTGTCTATTCAAATGTTACAATAAAGAGAACAAGCCAGCGCATAGGAGAGACCCGAGTCTGAATAGGGCACTCTCTAACTTTGGGTGAAAGACCACGTAGGATGCTTTCGGCTGCAAGTAAGAGACTGTTACTTTCAAATGTCAAAGGGAATTTTTAAGTGAAGTCCGCAAGGTAAAGCCCAAACACAGCTGGCTGATCCAAGTGATCCATCTCTCTTGTCTGCTACACTTGATGTTAGCCTATCTAAAGTAACTCATAGCAAGTTGGCTACGAGACTACCAGGCACCATATCTGGTTGTGATGATGACTCGAGGAATTAAAAAGACCATTTCTTCTTGTGTCCCTTTCCCGGTATAGAAGAACATTCTCCCAGAATCCGTTTCCCCAAGAGGAGACTTCTCTTAGATCTCTTCAACCAGAGATGGGTCCAGCACCTGCTCGTCATCGTTACTAACAAGGGGAAAGCATCCTCTGCAGCTCAGAGTAGGGTGACTCCTTGAGGCACCCAAATACCTGCATAAAAAAGAAATCATATAGAAAGGCAGAAAGAGGAAAGAGATGTATTTTGTAGTTGGGGAAATGCATATAGAAATGTCAAGTGAATATTATCAAGAGGTAGCCATTGGGGAAACCACCTCAGAGGACAAAACTATTTTCAGTGTTTAGAAGGAGTCCAATGAGTCAGTCTGCTTGTCTCTGTCATTCATTGACTTTGGAATGTGCTAACAAACACCTCTGTGCTAAAAAAAAATACCTGGCACATTTATATTCTTTAAACCTATTACTTTTCTGGAAGAATGTTCATTTATTATTATATTGTTGAGTGCAAGACTTGAATGAAAGCATTGATTTGATGAAATACCAAAACAAAAACTCACTTCTACTCATTTGAAGCATTAAGTTTAGTTTCTGAGATGTGTGAAAAGAAGAGTGATTTTTTTGTTTTTCTGAAGAAAATAGTGGTAGAAATAACAATTTGATTAATTTTGTTTTGGTCACAACCCTAACATTTCTTACACAATATAGTATATAATATTATGATGATGAGGAAAGATGTAATTTATTTATTTGTAATTCAGTTTTATTTCTGAGAATTGCAGATTCAGAGGCAATTTTAGGAAGTAACAGAGCTCTTCTGACTAGAAAGATGTGATTTAAAAAAGAGAAAGGCATGGAGATACTGGGAAATTTTAAGAAAAACAAAATCAGACAAATTAAAAATCTGATAGATACTTTCAAATGTCAAAGGGAATTTTTAAGTGAAGTCCAAGGTAAAGCCCAAACACAGCTGGCTGATCCAAGTGATCCATCTCTCTTGTCTGCTACACTTGATGTTAGCCTATCTAAAGTAACTCATAGCAAGTTGGCTACGAGACTACCAGGCACCATATCTGGTTGTGATGATGACTCGAGGAATTAAAAAGACCATTTCTTCTTGTGTCCCTTTCCCGGTATAGAAGAACATTCTCCCAGAATCCGTTTCCCCAAGAGGAGACTTCTCTTAGATCTCTTCAACCAGAGATGGGTCCAGCACCTGCTCGTCATCGTTACTAACAAGGGGAAAGCATCCTCTGCAGCTCAGAGTAGGGTGACTCCTTGAGGCACCCAAATACCTGCATAAAAATGAAATCATATAGAAAGGCAGAAAGAGGAAAGAGATGTATTTTGTAGTTGGGGAAATGCATATAGAAATGTCAAGTGAATATTATCAAGAGGTAGCCATTGGGGAAACCACCTCAGAGGACAAAACTATTTTCAGTGTTTAGAAGGAGTCCAATGAGTCAGTCTGCTTGTCTCTGTCATTCATTGACTTTGGAATGTGCTAACAAACACCTCTGTGCTAAAAAAAAATACCTGGCACATTTATATTCTTTAAACCTATTACTTTTCTGGAAGAATGTTCATTTATTATTATATTGTTGAGTGCAAGACTTGAATGAAAGCATTGATTTGATGAAATACCAAAACAAAAACTCACTTCTACTCATTTGAAGCATTAAGTTTAGTTTCTGAGATGTGTGAAAAGAAGAGTGATTTTTTTGTTTTTCTGAAGAAAATAGTGGTAGAAATAACAATTTGATTAATTTTGTTTTGGTCACAACCCTAACATTTCTTACACAATATAGTATATAATATTATGATGATGAGGAAAGATGTAATTTATTTATTTGTAATTCAGTTTTATTTCTGAGAATTGCAGATTCAGAGGCAATTTTAGGAAGTAACAGAGCTCTTCTGACTAGAAAGATGTGATTTAAAAAAGAGAAAGGCATGGAGATACTGGGAAATTTTAGACCATATCAGACATTTTTCTGATAATACCTGTATTGACTTAGATATATTACAGTATCAATTATTTAAGAAGAAAATTCTTGTTTTAGTAGATACATGTTCTTAAGTAGCTGGTTTCTTACCTATTTCTTCACTTACAGGCATATAATGCATCTGTGTGATTTAACAAGGAAGGAGATGTTTTTATGTGTTTTTCAAGTGACTCATTGAAGTGACCTTTTCTAGGTTGTGGTCAAGGTCAGCACAGACATGGGTTTCCTTTTCCATGTCAGCGAGTCAGTGCAGCCCTTTTAGCCTGGACCCTGGGGGAATGATGTGTTCCATTTTGTAAGTGACATTGTAATTGAATGTTAGGCACCCTGTTCCTGCCTTTTTTTTTTTTCCTCCATAAGAGAAACACTTGAAACGTAAGCAGCCGCTTGCTCCAGAGCATATAGTGTGAGAGGTTTTACAAGTAACCATGGGTAGGAGCCACAGAAAAGAGAGGCTGGTACCTGTTTTTTTCCAGGGATTATTACATTTCTGTGACATTGTGTGTCATCTTTCAGAAAGTATCAGAATGTATGCTTAGGGTCAGTGGATATGTTGGTGTAAAAATAAGCCAGAGAGATGCTGTGAATGTTATGGCTCTTGAAACAAACTCAGACCTCTTTTTGTCTACCAGAGTTCTTTCTTTTCGCTATGTCTGTTCTCTCTTTCTTCAGATTTTTGGTAGTACTCTGGAAAGAAATGTCTTCTTCCTCAAGGTTTTCAGTTTATGTTTAAGGTTTTGATGATACTTTTGGTTGGGTAGAGAAAAGCTCTGCTTTTTAGTTTTGGGGGGATTTTTCCTACTAGTCCAGTAATGACATTATTTTCCAGCCTCAAACATATCTTTCTTCCTCAAAATTATTGTTTTCAGGATAGAGAGGAAGGCAAGCTTGTCTATATTACTTCTGGTTAATATTTTATTTAAGATCTTTCTCTTTGTACACATACAAGTTGGTTTAAAATGATACAGGTTTGGTGAGGACTAATTTAATAATATAAAAAAGTTAAGATAATGAAAAGATCTACCACATTCACCATTTTGCTTAATCCTCTGTTTATAACACCCATTTCTCTAGGTTAGAAGATGAGAATTTTAGAGCCTCTGGCATGTGTCTTGCCTTATGAGGACAGAACAGGTTAATTTTCCTAAAAGTGACTTAAAACACTGTGCTTTTCTAAAAATGAGGTGTCTCTGGGCTGCCTGCCTCTACACCTCTGTCTGACCTGTGGTCTTGGTGCTTGCTGCCAGAGCGGGTTGGTTCCTTAAGATGACATGTGTCCTAAGGGCTAGTGCTGGTGATTCATCTGAGTCTTGTTTATAGGAGTCTGAATATCTCCGTGATAGGCAAAGAGGCACCCGTTTTCCTAAATAATGCTGAGTGAAGGCATAACGTGCATTTTGGTTCCTAATAATATGAAAAGTCTCTGAGAGCCTAGCTTTATTCCCAGAGTTGGTATTTTAGCTTGTAGGTATTATTTGGTCAGTTAACATGTACTCCGGTGAGTCAAGTAACAAAATTTACGTTTCCTCTCCTATTTTCTCTAGGGTATGTAATAGAGGGAGAGAAGTAACTTGTTTTGGGTTATAGGAACCCTGAGCAAAGGTTGTATGGCTTTTCTTCTGTCATTCAGAAAAAAATTGGCCACCTTGCAGGTTTGCCATATCAGTCGGTATCAGGCAAATTCACCCACACCAGAAATTTGGGTAGCAGCTGAGGAATAGTTACTTAGCTTATTATGTCCAAGCATTGTTCTATATGTTTACATATATAAATAATTGTAAGATTGCTATTATTATCCCCATTTGACAGGTGAGGAAACTGAGGCTCAGAGAAATTAAGAAATTTGCTCCCAGTTTTATAGTTGGCCTAGAGGGATTCAAATACTGCATCGAAGCTGTGGATATTTCACTGTTAACCACTCTGCTGTGTTTCCAGAGGTCCTAACTATTTCAGAACGTTTGTTTGCATCATCAGGAGAACTTTGGTTTTGCTTGCGTCTTCTCAGGTGGTTTCTGTGTTTTGGTGTCTGAGTATATCTAGTCAATAACATCTACTTCCTTGCCTCATTTCTGAAAAATGTGGGAAATACAAGAGTAAAGCAGAGAAAGATTAAAACATTTTTTTTTTTTTCTTCCTGATAGAGGACCTATCCTTGCGAGCAGCATGTTCCCAAGAGGAGTAAAAGGCAGAGCTGAGCCAAGTTTACCAGTCAGTGAGGTCAGGCCATCCCCAGGGATGGAGAGAGTGAGGGGCCAGAGAGAGGCCTGGAGTGGATGTTTAAGGAGAATCCTTCGGGAATGGCAAGAAAGGGCTGTTCTCTAATGTTAGAGACATGAGTTGATCAAGTCTGGAATCTAGTAAAAAATTAATATTACTGTTATATCTGTGTCTCTGTTTCTGCTTTGCAGATAAGATCATCCATACCATTTTTTTCTCCATTTAGATGCATTGTTATATGCTATTTGTCTTTCTCTTTCTAACTTACATCACTTAGTACGATAATCTCTAGGTCCCTCTATATTGCTGCAAATGGTATTGTTTCACTTTTTCTTGTGGCTGAATCTTATTATGTAAGCAAAAGTGCCTCAGTGTACCTCCATGGGTTCCAAACCTAATTGCCATTCCTGCATCCCACACACTGGGCAGGTGATGAACCTGCTGGGTATCATAGAGCATTTTCCCCAGTGCCATCCCTCTTTGCTCATATATAAGAAGAATAGCCTAGCAAAATACCTTTCGTTTTTTATAGAGCTCTGCCCTCTGCTTGGACAGTGCAATCTAGATGCTTTCTTTAGTATCATAATGTAGTTTGTTAATTTAAAAGGTGAATTAAATGTCAATGTATTATATTGCTCTGAGAAAAATAACTGAAATGTATCATAAAAAAGCAGCTATCTTTTTTTTTTTATGCCAGATGAAAAACTGAATTGTAATAAACTAAACTTAAATTGTGGCTAGCATAAGCAGGGAGAGGGGAAAATGTAACCTTAGTGAAGGTTCAAAACCTTTGTAAAATAAGTATGTCTGATACTATCCTTAATACAGTTGATTATTTAGTAGACTTAGAATTCTCAAAACTTTGGTTTTGCTTGCGTCTTCTCAGGTGGTTTCTGTGTTTTGGTGTCTGAGTATATCTAGTCAATAACATCTACTTCCTTGCCTCATTTCTGAAAAATGTGGGAAATACAAGAGTAAAGCAGAGAAAGATTAAAACATTTTTTTTTTTTTCTTCCTGATAGAGGACCTATCCTTGCGAGCAGCATGTTCCCAAGAGGAGTAAAAGGCAGAGCTGAGCCAAGTTTACCAGTCAGTGAGGTCAGGCCATCCCCAGGGATGGAGAGAGTGAGGGGCCAGAGAGAGGCCTGGAGTGGATGTTTAAGGAGAATCCTTCGGGAATGGCAAGAAAGGGCTGTTCTCTAATGTTAGAGACATGAGTTGATCAAGTCTGGAATCTAGTAAAAAATTAATATTACTGTTATATCTGTGTCTCTGTTTCTGCTTTGCAGATAAGATCATCCATACCATTTTTTTCTCCATTTAGATGCATTGTTATATGCTATTTGTCTTTCTCTTTCTAACTTACATCACTTAGTACGATAATCTCTAGGTCCCTCTATATTGCTGCAAATGGTATTGTTTCACTTTTTCTTGTGGCTGAATCTTATTATGTAAGCAAAAGTGCCTCAGTGTACCTCCATGGGTTCCAAACCTAATTGCCATTCCTGCATCCCACACACTGGGCAGGTGATGAACCTGCTGGGTATCATAGAGCATTTTCCCCAGTGCCATCCCTCTTTGCTCATATATAAGAAGAATAGCCTAGCAAAATACCTTTCGTTTTTTATAGAGCTCTGCCCTCTGCTTGGACAGTGCAATCTAGATGCTTTCTTTAGTATCATAATGTAGTTTGTTAATTTAAAAGGTGAATTAAATGTCAATGTATTATATTGCTCTGAGAAAAATAACTGAAATGTATCATAAAAAAGCAGCTATCTTTTTTTTTTTATGCCAGATGAAAAACTGAATTGTAATAAACTAAACTTAAATTGTGGCTAGCATAAGCAGGGAGAGGGGAAAATGTAACCTTAGTGAAGGTTCAAAACCTTTGTAAAATAAGTATGTCTGATACTATCCTTAATACAGTTTGATTTATTTGAGAGTATTGACTTAAATCTCTCCTCTTCAATCTCGATTAGAGTAGTTTTAGACTCATTATCAAATCATATAACAGGGTATAGCTTTAGAAAAATACAGTAAAAGCAACAGCCTAGTGATTTGAAGTGAATAAATAAGCCTCTCAAACTTATACTTACTTTTTCCAAACAGAGATAGTTTTAAGGAATTGTCACTGAAAGTAGAGACATAACTCAGCTTTTAAAAAAACAAGCTTGGGACTTCCCTGGTGGTCCAGTGGTTAAGACTCTGTGTTCCCAGTGCAGGGGGCCTGGGTTCCATACCTGGTCGAGGAACTGGATCCCATATGCCGCAACCAAGACCCAGTGGAGACAAATAAATAAATAATTTAAAAAAAAACAAAAAACAAGCTTATCTTTATACCAAATGTATATTTAGTTCTACTCCTAGTATTGTTTAATATAAGTCAATTGTATGCTGAGGTGTTTTTATTTTTTAAAAACTGCTCCAAAAATTATGACCATTTTTCATTTAGAGCATACTTGCTTTTCTTTGTATACAAGTTAAATCTGTGGTAATTATAAATTGAACGTGATTTTAGCATGATGATTGGGGATGAGGAGATTTATTTATGCAGCTGATAGAATTGTTTGGTCTCTAAGCAGCTTTATATAAAAACAGTCAAACAAATATGTTGGTCATTTTTAAATTCTGCTTTTTCTTGTTTATTTTTTAAGCCAATTAGATTCCTTTCTGAACATGAGTGGGTAAAGTGAACAAGTGCTTTTTAAAACTTCTGGAACAAATGTAATTCCTGTTGATGAAATGTTTGTGAATCCATAGCAGAGAGCCTGTCATTAGCCTTAGGGGGTTGACATAGTTAATTTTATATACCATTTTGTTTTACCCATATAAATTCCCCCTGAGGCTGAAACTATTAACCTCTACAGAATATGGTACATGGTTATAAATATAGAAAGTGCTTTTCCATGTTCCCCATGGCACTAGAAGAATCCACAGCCAGGCCATATAGACCTAAATTGTCCTATATGAGGCTTGTGTCCATAACATCGTAGTCATGACCTAAGTAAGTAGTTACACGTTGTTAAGCCTTTGTAGGCCCACATGCCCTCCAACTAATTTTTTTTTTTTCAATTATAAAAACTTTTTTTTGGCCATGACACATGGGATCTTAGTTCTCTGATCCTCCTTACCTTGGAAGGTAGAGTCTTAACCACTGGACTGTGAGAGGTGTCCCTCTCCTACCAAGCTTGATCCATTTGACTTTTTCAAAAGAGATACCATCGTTACCTGTTTCTTTCGCCAAGGATTGGGGTGGTGGTGGACCAATCTCTTAGCATCTCTAGGATTCCTGTGGATTAATGCTGTGATGAGACTTGTTTACTCTAGGAGATACCAGACAAGATGAAGTCTTTCCATTATTGACCCAGTGTTCCATAGCTTGTTTCTAATGAATTAATTTCAGGTAGCAACTTCTCTATTCCACATGATGTCTTAGTCCATTTGGGTTACCATAATATAATAGTACACACTGGTAGCTTATAAGCACAGACGCTTATTTTCCACAGTATTCGAGGCTGGAAGTCCAAGATTAGGCTGCCTGTTGCATTGTGTCCTCATATGGCAGAAGGGGCTGGCTATGAGTTTTGTGGAATCTTTTTTCATAAGGGAGCTAATTCCATTCATGAGGGCTCCACCTTCGTGACTAGTCACCTCCCAAAGGTCCCTACTCTTAATACCATCACACTGGGCCTTAGAATTCTGACCTGAGAATTTGCTCGGGACATAAACATGCAGACCATTGCACATGAGAAAATGAACAGGGGCAAGAAAGTTTTGAATACTGAGATGTTAGGAAATTGTACTTGAATATATTTAAACACTGAAGGTATTTTTGTTTACTGAATCATTCATAGGATGTTTGAGATAAGCCATGCAAGACTATTTTTTTTTTTTTTTTTAATTTTCATGGCAGGATAGGATATTGAAAGAGAAAGAAGGAAACATACAGAAGAGTGTGAAGATCGAAGAAACCGCCACCTTGCGGCTTGGCAGGCACATATGTTAAGAGGGAATGCCCTCATATGACTAATCTGGGATTATACATATCTGTAAACAACAAAACTCTGTGAAAATAAAAAGTAAAAAAAAAAAAAAAAGGGAATGCTCTGAGATGATTCCTACATTCCTGTGAATACTGTAAATTACTCTTTGAGTATCTGAATTCCATTCCATTTTAATACTCCAAATGTAATTATGTTGTAAGAACACATTATTGGATTGGAACTTAAACTTTTTTAGAGGTTCACAGATGGCTTTATCCCTCTTGAAATTCCCCCTTCTGTGAGTATAACTCAATCAGTTGAACATATTTTTTTCTTTTTGGGGGGAAAGAAGTTTATGACATAATCACTTTAGGTGTGTACGGGCCTTTTTTCTGTTAGTCTTATTCATTGATTTTGTATTAGTTACTGATGAACCCATTTTAGGTGACTTTCTATAGTCTCCTTCCATTGGATAAATTTCTGATCAATTTTTGCTATGTTTTTATGCCTGTTCCATGGCTAGAATTTAGCATGTGCAAGCATCATTCCAAGTGTGATCACTGTTAGCCTTGCCATTCCCAACTTGGTAGTCTTTAAAAATATATAGTTAACTAAAATAGTTTTTAATTTCATGTGTACAGGAAAGTGACTCAGTTATACATACACATTTGTATCTATTCTTTTTGTATAGTTCCTTATGCTATACAGTAGGTCCTTGCTGTTTATATGTTTTAGGTATAGTAGTGCATACATATTAATCCCAAATTCCTAATTTATCCTCCTTACCCCATCTGCTTGGGTAACCTTAGAATTCTGACCTGAGAATTTGCTCGGGACATAAACATGAGAAAATAAAAACAGGGGCAAGAAAGTTTTGAATACTGAGATGTTAGGAAATTGTACTTGAATATATTTAAACACTGAAGGTATTTTTGTTTACTGAATCATTCATAGGATGTTTGAGATAAGCCATGCAAGACTATTTTTTTTTTTTTTTTTAATTTTCATGGCAGGATAGGATATTGAAAGAGAAAGAAGGAAACATACAGAAGAGTGTGAAGATCGAAGAAACCGCCACCTTGCGCTTGGCAGGCACATATGTTAAGAGGGAATGCCCTCATATGACTAATCTGGGATTATACATATCTGTAAACAACAAAACTCTGTGAAAATAAAAAGAAAAAAAAAAAAAAAAAGGGAATGCTCTGAGATGATTCCTACATTCCTGTGAATACTGTAAATTACTCTTTGAGTATCTGAATTCCATTCCATTTTAATACTCCAAATGTAATTATGTTGTAAGAACACATTATTGGATTGGAACTTAAACTTTTTTAGAGGTTCACAGATGGCTTTATCCCTCTTGAAATTCCCCCTTCTGTGAGTATAACTCAATCAGTTGAACATATTTTTTTCTTTTTGGGGGGAAAGAAGTTTATGACATAATCACTTTAGGTGTGTACGGGCCTTTTTTCTGTTAGTCTTATTCATTGATTTTGTATTAGTTACTGATGAACCCATTTTAGGTGACTTTCTATAGTCTCCTTCCATTGGATAAATTTCTGATCAATTTTTGCTATGTTTTTATGCCTGTTCCATGGCTAGAATTTAGCATGTGCAAGCATCATTCCAAGTGTGATCACTGTTAGCCTTGCCATTCCCAACTTGGTAGTCTTTAAAAATATATAGTTAACTAAAATAGTTTTTAATTTCATGTGTACAGGAAAGTGACTCAGTTATACATACACATTTGTATCTATTCTTTTTTTGTATAGTTCCTTATGCTATACAGTAGGTCCTTGCTGTTTATATGTTTTAGGTATAGTAGTGCATACATATTAATCCCAAATTCCTAATTTATCCTCCTTACCCCATCTGCTTGGGTAACCTTTAATTTGTTTTCTGTCAGTCCGTTTTATAAATAAGTTCATTTATATAATTTATAAGATTCTGCATATAAGCGATATCGTGTAATATTTGTCTTTCTCTGACTTACTTCACTTAGTGTGATACTCTCTAGGTCTATTCATGTTGCTGCAAATGGCATTCTGTATGGGGCACGTGGTATTTTAGGTCCCCAACCAAGGATTGAACACACACCTCTTCACTGGAAGACAAAGTCTTAATTCCTGGACAGCCAGAGAAGTCTTCAGTTTTTCTTAACTGATTGTGATGGGTTCCATTTCAAGTCTCTGTCTTTGCCTGCTTTTGTTATTTTGTGCGCAAAAGATTTGGTGTGCATTCAGTATTTCAATTATTTTATAAATCATTTCGTTTGCTGAGAGTGACTATTTCCTGAGTACACACTAGGGATGGGACTACAGTGTTGGGCATGTGTACATGGGGTCCTAAGTAGCTGAACTCTAGGAACTCACAGGCAATGGAGTGAGTTTGCAGAGTATCCTGAAGTAACCTTATACTTAGGGTAAAAGCCCTTATTTTTCAGCAAAACCAAGGCTTCTTTATGCATCTGTGTCTTTTCTCCTACGGACACAGATTGTTACATTTTGAAAATTCCTTTATTATCTGTCTTTGAATCTCCTGCCACTCTTTAGCCCTCCTTTGTCAACCCTTTGTCTGTAGCTATACAGAATTTGAAATACTTGTCAGAAAGTGGCTTTGGCTACCTCAGACAAGCATTTTGACTTTCTTTTTCTTGGGGATGGTATTTGAGGTGGGAATTTGAAATAAATGTTGATGTTCACACACATTTGTGTTTGTCCCACCATTGTTTTGAATTCTATGACTAGGAATTTTCTCAGCCTTTCATTCATTCCAGCTTATTCTGAAGAACTATGATGAGCCCAGGTACAGGTACACCCAGGTTCTTTCTTCTCCTCCACAGCATCCTATCGTCCAAACATTTTCAAAAATAACAGCAACAATAAACTACAGCAGTGCTTCCCCGGTGGTCCAGTGGGTAAAGAGTCCACCTTGCAGCGCAAGGGGCACCCATTTGGTCCCTGACCCAGGAAGATCCCATGTGCCCCAAAGTGGCTAGACCGATGTGTCCAATTAGGAGCCAGTGCTCTGCAATGAGAGAGGCCACTGCAATGGGAGGCCCACGCAGGCAGAGAATAAAGATGGATGAAAATAAATAAATAAACAATAAAAGAGGCCAAAATTAAAAAAAAAAAAAAACAACACATAACAAACCTCATTTACAAATTGGAGAAATTTATTTTTAATGATAAAGGAATGGCTATTATTACCCCAATACAAGCAGGAAAAGAAAGGAGGTACCTGCTGTGTTTTGGAGTCTTGGCTAGTTGCTGTATTATTAGCTCACCTCCTATTCTCCAGTGGTGGTTACTGAGAAGTAGCAGAATCAGTGAATAGCATTCAAGTTTTCTTGTTGCACTCTTTATGCTTTATTATTAGTATAATATAATATTTTAGGATATTATAATATATTATAATATTATAATAAATCATATTTATTATTATAATAAATATTATTTTTCTTGAGAAGTGGCAAGAGAAACCTAGAAATTTAGAAAATAATGCATATGAGGCCTATATTTAAGAGGTAGAAAAGTCTAAGGAGCAATAACCAATTCACAGTTACAAGATGAACTTTAACTTAGGAAAAGCCTTAAGAATGTGCAGATTTGATGTTTTATTTGATAGAGGAAGAAATTTAGATCTAGGAAAATTCAGTGATATATCCTAGATTGCGTGCATAGTTAATGGTAGAGAAATATTTTGAGTGAGTGAATTTGAAACTTTAGGTTTTACCTCAGACAAGCATTTTGACTTTCTTTTTCTTGGGGATGGTATTTGAGGTGGGAATTTGAAATAAATGTTGATGTTCACACACATTTGTGTTTGTCCCACCATTGTTTTGAATTCTATGACTAGGAATTTTCTCAGCCTTTCATTCATTCCAGCTTATTCTGAAGAACTATGATGAGCCCAGGTACAGGTACACCCAGGTTCTTTCTTCTCCTCCACAGCATCCTATCGTCCAAACATTTTCAAAAATAACAGCAACAATAAACTACAGCAGTGCTTCCCCGGTGGTCCAGTGGGTAAAGAGTCCACCTTGCAGCGCAAGGGGCACCCATTTGGTCCCTGACCCAGGAAGATCCCATGTGCCCCAAAGTGGCTAGACCGATGTGTCCAATTAGGAGCCAGTGCTCTGCAATGAGAGAGGCCACTGCAATGGGAGGCCCACGCAGGCAGAGAATAAAGATGGATGAAAATAAATAAATAAACAATAAAAGAGGCCAAAATTAAAAAAAAAAAAAAAACAACACATAACAAACCTCATTTACAAATTGGAGAAATTTATTTTTAATGATAAAGGAATGGCTATTATTACCCCAATACAAGCAGGAAAAGAAAGGAGGTACCTGCTGTGTTTTGGAGTCTTGGCTAGTTGCTGTATTATTAGCTCACCTCCTATTCTCCAGTGGTGGTTACTGAGAAGTAGCAGAATCAGTGAATAGCATTCAAGTTTTCTTGTTGCACTCTTTATGCTTTATTATTAGTATAATATAATATTTTAGGATATTATAATATATTATAATATTATAATAAATCATATTTATTATAATAAATATTATTTTTCTTGAGAAGTGGCAAGAGAAACCTAGAAATTTAGAAAATAATGCATATGAGGCCTATATTTAAGAGGTAGAAAAGTCTAAGGAGCAATAACCAATTCACAGTTACAAGATGAACTTTAACTTAGGAAAAGCCTTAAGAATGTGCAGATTTGATGTTTTATTTGATAGAGGAAGAAATTTAGATCTAGGAAAATTCAGTGATATATCCTAGATTGCGTGCATAGTTAATGGTAGAGAAAAGAAGTCTGAGGTTCTTTTCGGTATTAAAAATAACAAAAAAATAGTTTAAGATAGCAGGCAGCAATTTTTTTCCTTTGAGCAGTCAACAAGAGAGAAAGAACTTAGATCGAGTTTAAGTACTTTAGAATAGTTTTGGTGGTAGAAACTCTTAATTAATGGAATTGAGGTATTATTTTGAGAATATCTGCAGTCCAAGATGTTTTGGTATGCTCCTTTCCTAAGAAGTAGGAGGGAAACGGTTGAACTGTCCCTTATTTACTATGGTTGTATGATGATCCTGTGTTCAAAGAAGAAAAATGCTCATAATCAAATATTGATTATTTTAATATCTCTCTTGATTCCCTGATCTTGACCTCTTCTAGCATGAGAAGCTGTCATAAGGGCTGTGGAGGCACCAGCCAGATGGGCTGTACTGGGGTTCTGTTATTTTGATATGTAGCTGCTTGGATATGCAGGTTGATGACAGGTCTGCAGTTCATGAAAGATCTCTAAGAGATGGGCCATTGACCTTTGCAGTTAATGTTCTACTTTGTTTTGAGTTGTGTAAAGAGATATTCTCTAGCGTATTGACTAGCATCTATGTGTTGATTGGGAAAAAGAAAAATAAAGGGACCTACACAAATTAGGAAGGCAGGATTCAGGAGAATGGCCATTCTCCCTGGGTCACCATCTGCCTGATACGCTTACCCCAGTCAGAGTTCTCCTTGCCTCCTCTTATATATAAATGCCAAAAACTATGATGCAAAAGATTTGGGCACTTCTACCCATATATGAAAATACATTTGTTGTTATTTCTTTGAAAAATGTTTCCAATCATACCCAGTTGGGGGGTGCTCAGGATTCTGTGCTCATGCACCAGTGCACTTGAACAAGCCTCTTGATTTTTCTTTCTTAGCTGTTGCTCCATGGCGTAGTATACCTATCAAGAGGACATGTCACTTTTCCATCATCATCAGTATCCTCTGCAGGCGTGCCAGAGCTCTGAGGAATAATTAAGATTTAAATATTCCCGGCAGGGAGGGAGGGCGTTTGGATAAAAGAAGATTTTTTTCTCTCTCTCTTAGGATTTTATCATTAGAGAAGATCATTTGCTTGTTCATTAAAGCTGCCATTAGTGCTTCTGCACACACAAAAACGTCACAAGGTTTTGCCTCTTCCAGTCTGTTATTTTCACCTGGGATTTAATTTTCTAGTGTCATAAAAAGAATGTGAATCTTGGATTTTTTTCAGAAGCTTCAATGTTCTCCTGCTTGTGTGAGGTCACCATTATCCTATTACTGTGAAGGAAGGATTGAGAAGATTAAATATCATGAAGTCTTAAAAATGAGCAGATTTCCTCATGGAAATCACTTTAGCACATGGTTGTATGATGATCCTGTGTTCAAAGAAGAAAATGCTCATAATCAAATATTGATTATTTTAATATCTCTCTTGATTCCCTGATCTTGACCTCTTCTAGCATGAGAAGCTGTCATAAGGGCTGTGGAGGCACCAGCCAGATGGGCTGTACTGGGGTTCTGTTATTTTGATATGTAGCTGCTTGGATATGCAGGTTGATGACAGGTCTGCAGTTCATGAAAGATCTCTAAGAGATGGGCCATTGACCTTTGCAGTTAATGTTCTACTTTGTTTTGAGTTGTGTAAAGAGATATTCTCTAGCGTATTGACTAGCATCTATGTGTTGATTGGGAAAAAGAAAAATAAAGGGACCTACACAAATTAGGAAGGCAGGATTCAGGAGAATGGCCATTCTCCCTGGGTCACCATCTGCCTGATACGCTTACCCCAGTCAGAGTTCTCCTTGCCTCCTCTTATATATAAATGCCAAAAACTATGATGCAAAAGATTTGGGCACTTCTACCCATATATGAAAATACATTTGTTGTTATTTCTTTGAAAAATGTTTCCAATCATACCCAGTTGGGGGGTGCTCAGGATTCTGTGCTCATGCACCAGTGCACTTGAACAAGCCTCTTGATTTTTCTTTCTTAGCTGTTGCTCCATGGCGTAGTATACCTATCAAGAGGACATGTCACTTTTCCATCATCATCAGTATCCTCTGCAGGCGTGCCAGAGCTCTGAGGAATAATTAAGATTTAAATATTCCCGGCAGGGAGGGAGGGCGTTTGGATAAAAGAAGATTTTTTTCTCTCTCTCTTAGGATTTTATCATTAGAGAAGATCATTTGCTTGTTCATTAAAGCTGCCATTAGTGCTTCTGCACACACAAAAACGTCACAAGGTTTTGCCTCTTCCAGTCTGTTATTTTCACCTGGGATTTAATTTTCTAGTGTCATAAAAAGAATGTGAATCTTGGATTTTTTTCAGAAGCTTCAATGTTCTCCTGCTTGTGTGAGGTCACCATTATCCTATTACTGTGAAGGAAGGATTGAGAAGATTAAATATCATGAAGTCTTAAAAATGAGCAGATTTCCTCATGGAAATCACTTTAGCACATGGTCCCCATGGAGATATCCTACAGAAAATTACTTCCTTTCATTGAAAAAGCGTTAGGTTTGAGGTTCTGTGAATTTTATGTTCTAATGTTGCCAATGCTATATTGATTTATTCAGGTTTCTGGTGGAGTTCTTTTGAATGTATTTGCAGAAATCCCCCTCACAGTGGTTCAAGTTAAAATACAGGAAGAATGTGTTGCTGAGTCAAGTAACTAAAAGGTTCAGCGTGGATTTAAGTTGAAGCATAGCACTTTCCAGGGATTCAAATGATGCTGTTTCGATGGATCCCCTTGTTTCTTGCCTCTGTTTTCCTCTTGGTTGACTTTATGTACAGACAGGTTTTTTCTATGAGATGACTAGATGGTCACCAGCAGCTCTAGGCCTGTATTCTAGTAGCTCTGAGACTGGGAGAAATAAAGAGTTTTCCTTCCTAAGTGTTCCATTGCTGGGATTGAATATCACTGTGCCAAGTTGGATCATGTCACTAGGGAGATAAAATGTCCCAGTCATATGTGTGCCCCCTGCCCCTCAGAGGGGAGGAGGGGCAGAATCAACTCTACCCAAACCACCTGAATTGAGTGTCCGGGAGAAGAAAGTTCCTTCAAAGAGGAATATCAACATTTCACCAGAAGAGGTGCAGTGATAACTGGGCTCTCCAAACAACAGATTGCCACTCCCTTCTGCTTAAATGTTACTATCCATTTACGCTCATGCATAAGGTGGTATTTAAAAATTTAGAAAAAATCATCTTTCCACATTTAGTGCTTCCAGTCTGATCTGACTAGTTTTAACAGAGATTCACTTTTGCTTGTTCATTAAAGCTGCCATTAGTGCTTCTGCACACACAAAAACGTCACAAGGTTTTGCCTCTTCCAGTCTGTTATTTTCACCTGGGATTTAATTTTCTAGTGTCATAAAAAGAATGTGAATCTTGGATTTTTTTCAGAAGCTTCAATGTTCTCCTGCTTGTGTGAGGTCACCATTATCCTATTACTGTGAAGGAAGGATTGAGAAGATTAAATATCATGAAGTCTTAAAAATGAGCAGATTTCCTCATGGAAATCACTTTAGCACATGGTCCCCATGGAGATATCCTACAGAAAATTACTTCCTTTCATTGAAAAAGCGTTAGGTTTGAGGTTCTGTGAATTTTATGTTCTAATGTTGCCAATGCTATATTGATTTATTCAGGTTTCTGGTGGAGTTCTTTTGAATGTATTTGCAGAAATCCCCCTCACAGTGGTTCAAGTTAAAATACAGGAAGAATGTGTTGCTGAGTCAAGTAACTAAAAGGTTCAGCGTGGATTTAAGTTGAAGCATAGCACTTTCCAGGGATTCAAATGATGCTGTTTCGATGGATCCCTTGTTTCTTGCCTCTGTTTTCCTCTTGGTTGACTTTATGTACAGACAGGTTTTTTCTATGAGATGACTAGATGGTCACCAGCAGCTCTAGGCCTGTATTCTAGTAGCTCTGAGACTGGGAGAAATAAAGAGTTTTCCTTCCTAAGTGTTCCATTGCTGGGATTGAATATCACTGTGCCAAGTTGGATCATGTCACTAGGGAGATAAAATGTCCCAGTCATATGTGTGCCCCCTGCCCCTCAGAGGGGAGGAGGGGCAGAATCAACTCTACCCAAACCACCTGAATTGAGTGTCCGGGAGAAGAAAGTTCCTTCAAAGAGGAATATCAACATTTCACCAGAAGAGGTGCAGTGATAACTGGGCTCTCCAAACAACAGATTGCCACTCCCTTCTGCTTAAATGTTACTATCCATTTACGCTCATGCATAAGGTGGTATTTAAAAATTTAGAAAAAATCATCTTTCCACATTTAGTGCTTCCAGTCTGATCTGACTAGTTTTAACAGAGATTCACTTTTGCAAAGCCATTTATAGCAAAGACTTGTAAAATGTCTCATAAACAATAAAGAATTCATGGTCTTATTTGAAAATTATTCTTTAAAAACTTTATTGAAGTATAGTTGACTTACAATGTTGTATTAATTTTTGCTGTACAGCAAAGTAATTTAGCTGATACAACTGACCACACACACACACACACACACACACTCTTCTTTTTTACATTGTTTCCTTTATGGTTTATCACAGGATATTGAATCTAGTTCTCTGTGCTATAAAGTAGGACCTTGTTCATCCATTCTCTGTGTCATAGTCTGCATCTGCGTCTGCTGCTCTCAAACGACTACTTTCAGTCCATCTGCTACTTCCAGTCCATCTCTTTCCTATCCTACTCTCTCTAAGCAATCACAGGTCTTTATGTCTGTGAGTCTGTTTCTGCTTCATAGATAAATTCATTTGTGTTGTATTTTAGATTCTGCATATAAGTGAAATGATACTTGTTTTTGTCTTTCAGACTTAGCTTTGCTTAGTATGATAATCTCTAAGTGTGTTGCTGCAAATGGCATTATTTCATTCTTTTTAAACATTTATTATTTTTTTAATTTATTTATCTTTTGTGGGGAGGGGTGGGGAGGGAGGGGGACGGGTGGGCCACTTCTATTGGTCTTTCATTTTCTCTATTTTCATCCGTCTTTGTTCTTTGGCTCCTGTGGGCCTCCCATCGCGGTGGCCTCTGTCGTCGCAGAGCACCAGCTCTGGGCACATGCACCCCAGAGCTCCAGCTCGGTAATTGGACACATCAGTCCAGCCACTCCGTGGCACGTGGGATCTTCCAAGGCCAGGGATCGAACTGGCGCCCCTTGCACTGCAAGGTGGTGTCCTTACCCACTGGACCAGCAGGGAAGCCCTATTTCATTCTTTTTAATGCATTGTCCATTGTATAAATGTACCACCTCTTCGTCATCCATTTATCTGTCTGATGGATGTTTGAGTTGTTTCCATGTCTTGGCTATTGTGACCAATATTGCTATGAACATAAGGGTACATATATCTTTTTGAATAATAGTGCTTCAGTGAACATCGGGGTGCATGTATTTTTTGAATTATAGTTTTGTCTGAATATATATCAGGAATGGGACTGCTGGATCATATCATTTAGTCATTCACTGTTTGATGTTTTATCAGCACTTGAGAAAGATAATTTGTGTGTGTGTTATGATCGGCCTCTTTAGAGGCCTGTTCTGTTGGAATGTCTCTCTTTGGATTTTGGAGCTTGGTTAGAGCAGAGCTCACCATGCACTGAGCACCTCTATGAGATAATTTCTACATAAGCTTGTGTAGGTAGACATGTACCCATAAATGTGGAAATAAAGTTCAGCTCTGTTTCCTTATTTGTCAGGGTCCTGGAAGAGTAAGGTTGTAGAGTTAGTATGTACAGGGGAAGGCTTATTTTCATTCAAAAATATGAGTCAATGAAAATCACAGAGCTGTGAAAATTAAGTTTTCTACAAATTTAGACTCAGATTTCATGTCAGTTAAGTTTTTTAAGATTTTTTTTTTGATGTGGATCATTTTCAAAGTCTTTATTAAATTTGTTACGATATTGCTTCTGTATTATGCTTTTTTTAAATTTTTGGTTGGAGGCATGTGGGATCTTAGCTCCCCAACCAGGAATTGAACCCACATCCCCTGCATTTGAAGGTGAAATCTTAACCACTGGGCAGCCAGGGATGTCCTGATTGAAGAGTTTTAGACAATGTATCAAAATGGGAGGAGAAGGGCTTCCCCTGGTGACGCAGTGGGTAAGGACACTGCCTTGCAGTGCAAGGGGCGCCGGTTCGATCCCTGGCCTGGGAAGATCCCATGAGCCGCAGAGCAGCTGGACCGATGTGTCCAGTTACCAAGCCGGAGCTCTGGAGCTTATGTGCCCAGTGCCGGCGCTCTGCAACGACAGACACCACCGCAATGGGAGGCCCACAGGAGCCAAGGAACAAAGATGGATGGAAATAGAGAAATGAAAGACCAATAGAAGTGGCCCGCCCGCTCCCCTCCCTCCCCAACACGACCCCCGCCCAAAATAAATAAATAAATAAATCTTAAAAAAAAAAATGGGAGGAG
The DNA here is from genome assembly GCA_022376925.1 of Tragulus kanchil. NCBI lineage: Eukaryota > Metazoa > Chordata > Mammalia > Artiodactyla > Tragulidae > Tragulus > Tragulus kanchil. Next base: position 97,599,504 of record JAIOJX010000005.1, on the reverse strand, counting down.
AAGCTCAATAAAGATAATGCTGCAAAAGGGCAGTGCTGATTAATCTCTAGATCAATTTTAATTAGGGATGCCTCTGTCTTTGTGGACTCTAAACAGGTTTATCGATCAATAGTTCTTGCACATGTGCTTTGATTGTAGAAGTGGCTTTAATCTGAAATTACCCTATCACATGAGTGTTTTTTTTAATGCAATTTAATTAATGAATGAATGTATTTTGGGCTATGCTTGACCTTTGTTGCTATGTGGGCTTTTCTCTAGTTGCCATAGCGGGGTCTACTGTCTAGTTGCTCTGTGCAGGCTTTTTATTGCAGCGACTTCTCTTGTTGCTGAGCACAGGCCTTGCACGCTTCAGTAGTTCAGGTACCTGGGCTCCTTAGTTGTGGCTCTCTGGCTCTACTAGAGCACAGCTCAGTAGTTGTGTCACATGGGCTTAGCCGATCCAAGGCATGTGGGATCTTTCCAGAACTGGGAGTAAATCCGTGTCTCTTACCACTTAGCCACCAGGGAAGCCCTTCCACGAGTGTTATGGTCTGGTTTCTTTCTTCGTCCTGCTGCCTGTCACTCTAGGTGGCACCCTCTGTGCCAGCAGCATTATGGAATGGTCAGTCCTATTCGTCTTGCTTTGCTTTTTGGAAAATAACATTGTTTCTGAAGTATTTGACTCCTCAAGTAGCATTGATAACTTCTTACTCATTTTGAAAGTAACGGAAACCTCCTCTGTTTTCCTGCTTTTTTGACTTGGTTGTGTGCAGCTTTTGTCTTCTTGTTTGGTTTCCCTCAGAAACAGGAATACACATGAAGATTTTTCCTTTTTAAATGCTGTTTGTTTTTAACAGTTTGAGTCTGTGACTCAGTAACCACTGGCTTAATTTATAAATTCAGCGAAGCAACAGGAAATTTAACACTTTTGATAGTCAGTTTTAATGGGCGATGGATAAAACTGTTGTCCTCATTTTTACTCTATTTCTTGCAGGATTATATATTATTGTGCAAGTGATTATGGTACTAATTGAAAGATATCCTTTTTTATTTTACCTTGTACAGGACTGGCTCTCATTTAATTGTTGTTTATCTCCTTTTAATTTGGAAGAAAATCAGGAAGAGTGAGCATTTGAGCACCCAAACGGGGGGAAAAAAAAATCTGTTACTTTACACTCAGCATTTGAATTGCAGCTCTACTTCTCTTGTCATTTCCTTTGGCTATGGAGTTTAAAATTACACAGACTTTCATGTTCAGAGCACCACCATCCACCTCTGGCCCATTTGTTGTGGAAGGGCTCCTTTCCGGTTAATTTTAAATAAAAGACATACTTAGGTAGCCACAGGGTGATGCTTTATTTTGGGCTATGCTTGACCTTTGTTGCTATGTGGGCCTAGTGAGCGGGGTCTACTGTCTAGTTGCTCTGTGCAGGCTTTTTATTGCAGCGACTTCTCTTGTTGCTGAGCACAGGCCTTGCACGCTTCAGTAGTTCAGGTACCTGGGCTCCTTAGTTGTGGCTCTCTGGCTCTACTAGAGCACAGCTCAGTAGTTGTGTCACATGGGCTTAGCCGATCCAAGGCATGTGGGATCTTTCCAGAACTGGGAGTAAATCCGTGTCTCTTACCACTTAGCCACCAGGGAAGCCCTTCCACGAGTGTTATGGTCTGGTTTCTTTCTTCGTCCTGCTGCCTGTCACTCTAGGTGGCACCCTCTGTGCCAGCAGCATTATGGAATGGTCAGTCCTATTCGTCTTGCTTTGCTTTTTGGAAAATAACATTGTTTCTGAAGTATTTGACTCCTCAAGTAGCATTGATAACTTCTTACTCATTTTGAAAGTAACGGAAACCTCCTCTGTTTTCCTGCTTTTTTGACTTGGTTGTGTGCAGCTTTTGTCTTCTTGTTTGGTTTCCCTCAGAAACAGGAATACACATGAAGATTTTTCCTTTTTAAATGCTGTTTGTTTTTAACAGTTTGAGTCTGTGACTCAGTAACCACTGGCTTAATTTATAAATTCAGCGAAGCAACAGGAAATTTAACACTTTTGATAGTCAGTTTTAATGGGCGATGGATAAAACTGTTGTCCTCATTTTTACTCTATTTCTTGCAGGATTATATATTATTGTGCAAGTGATTATGGTACTAATTGAAAGATATCCTTTTTTATTTTACCTTGTACAGGACTGGCTCTCATTTAATTGTTGTTTATCTCCTTTTAATTTGGAAGAAAATCAGGAAGAGTGAGCATTTGAGCACCCAAACGGGGGGAAAAAAAAATCTGTTACTTTACACTCAGCATTTGAATTGCAGCTCTACTTCTCTTGTCATTTCCTTTGGCTATGGAGTTTAAAATTACACAGACTTTCATGTTCAGAGCACCACCATCCACCTCTGGCCCATTTGTTGTGGAAGGGCTCCTTTCCGGTTAATTTTAAATAAAAGACATACTTAGGTAGCCACAGGGTGAAGGGAACTTTAGGAGAGAAGCCCACTCAGATGTCATGAAACCTTTGAGGAGCTGCTGGTAGTTTTATTATGTTCAAACTGCACAAGATACTTCTTTCTGGAGTTGAACAGCAAAAGGGGCTCTGATGACTGCTGAATAAGCCTCCATGGGGTATTGTGGTAGCTGGAGAAAGGTGGATGGAACCCTTGACAGTGGAGGCGGCAGGGAGAAATAATTGTTTTGAGAGGGAAACCTATTGCTAGTAATGCTAAAAGCAAAAATAGAAAATAGAATTCAGGATATCTTAGGTGTGGGTCTTTTAAAGTTGAAAGATTTCACCGTAACTGCCATATGGAAAGGCTAAACAAAGAATTCATATGTTTTCAGAATGTTCTCCAGATCTTGACTAGAAATCATGGTGCTTGTGGGTTTTTTGCAGGATCTGATTAGAATCATATAGAGGTGATACACAATTTGGAAAAAAAACATTTATTCGGGTTGTTTTCCAGTATTTGACTAAATCATCTTTTGGCAAGCTATCTTTCATAGGCACTGGGGTGGTATTTTACTTGGTTTTTATTTCCCCTAATCAGTAATCATCCAGAGAATCCAATGCAGGATATTCCTTCTTTATTCATTAAAATAAATCTGGTTTTTGCTTATAGTATAGTCTTTACTTCTTTTGCTAAGAAAGGATAGAAAAGGATGTTTTAATGTAACTGCATATTTGCTTTGAGAGGCATGTAAATCAATGAAGAAATGAACCTAATTTTCATGATAATAAGGCTTAAAGAAGATAGAGTTGTGACACTATTTTAGCACTGAGAGATTTCTAAAATATCCAGTTTGGATTTTTAAAAGACATAGAAGGATGTCTGGAGAATGAATGTCCTGTTAGATGATTTTTTTAATCTGGAGATTTTAAAAGTTGTTGAATTAAATATCCTTCATAGGATATCAGAAACTGGTGGAATTTAAAGTGCCATTTCTGTCTAGATGAAATTTTGATGAGTATTTTGGGGAAGTTAGTACTTTCTTTGTCCAAATCACTGTGGTTTATGCATTTCTCATAGTGAATACCTTTTCACATTTTATTTTAGTCTTTGTGTTGCTTAATATCAGAGTATGTCTTTTTTGAGTAATATTGACCTTGGACAAGGTTCTTAGGGGTGATCAGGTCTTGACTGGTTTGCCATGCTGCTGAAACTAGATACGACCTTGTTCATGACCTCTGTTGCTAGTTCAGTTTACCAGTTATGAGGATGTTAGCAATAGCCGACTCATTATATGGGACTTCACAATTGGGAAAGGACCTTGAAAAAAAGCGGCTCCATGGGGTATTGTGGTAGCTGGAGAAAGGTAATTGTGAGGCGGCAGGGAGAAATAATTGTTTTGAGAGGGAAACCTATTGCTAGTAATGCTAAAAGCAAAAATAGAAAATAGAATTCAGGATATCTTAGGTGTGGGTCTTTTAAAGTTGAAAGATTTCACCGTAACTGCCATATGGAAAGGCTAAACAAAGAATTCATATGTTTTCAGAATGTTCTCCAGATCTTGACTAGAAATCATGGTGCTTGTGGGTTTTTTGCAGGATCTGATTAGAATCATATAGAGGTGATACACAATTTGGAAAAAAAACATTTATTCGGGTTGTTTTCCAGTATTTGACTAAATCATCTTTTGGCAAGCTATCTTTCATAGGCACTGGGGTGGTATTTTACTTGGTTTTTATTTCCCCTAATCAGTAATCATCCAGAGAATCCAATGCAGGATATTCCTTCTTTATTCATTAAAATAAATCTGGTTTTTGCTTATAGTATAGTCTTTACTTCTTTTGCTAAGAAAGGATAGAAAAGGATGTTTTAATGTAACTGCATATTTGCTTTGAGAGGCATGTAAATCAATGAAGAAATGAACCTAATTTTCATGATAATAAGGCTTAAAGAAGATAGAGTTGTGACACTATTTTAGCACTGAGAGATTTCTAAAATATCCAGTTTGGATTTTTAAAAGACATAGAAGGATGTCTGGAGAATGAATGTCCTGTTAGATGATTTTTTTAATCTGGAGATTTTAAAAGTTGTTGAATTAAATATCCTTCATAGGATATCAGAAACTGGTGGAATTTAAAGTGCCATTTCCCGTCTAGATGAAATTTTTGATGAGTATTTTGGGGAAGTTAGTACTTTCTTTGTCCAAATCACTGTGGTTTATGCATTTCTCATAGTGAATACCTTTTCACATTTTATTTTAGTCTTTGTGTTGCTTAATATCAGAGTATGTCTTTTTTGAGTAATATTGACCTTGGACAAGGTTCTTAGGGGTGATCAGGTCTTGACTGGTTTGCCATGCTGCTGAAACTAGATACGACCTTGTTCATGACCTCTGTTGCTAGTTCAGTTTACCAGTTATGAGGATGTTAGCAATAGCCGACTCATTATATGGGACTTCACAATTGGGAAAGGACTTCATGTGTTTCATTTAAGAAATCCTTATAAAAATAAAATGACATACATAAGGATGAATCTCCTGGAGGTGGATCATAAGGTAACCAGCTAGGAAATGAGAGAATTTCTCTTTAGCTCATGTTAGCTAGAGGGTTTTTTTTTCCAGTTTGTACCTTCTCATTCATCCATTCATCCATCACACGTTTATTGAACGTCTGTTATATTCAGGGTATGCTTGCTGACACAAGTGCAACGAAGAAATGAGCCACGCACTCTCCTTGTCTCTGAAGAGTGCACTTTAGGAAAAGAAAGATGGAAAGAGGAAGTGTGATGGATGTGGGAATCATGGTCTCAATGAGGGATTCCATCTGTCTACTGTAGGATTTGGAATGGCTAATTTATACTTTGACCCTCTGGAAGTACATTTATTTTAGGTAACTGTAACAGCCTTTCCTAATGCACCGCAAATTGTACTGAGATGAAATGAACTGAGGAGCAGACGGGGAAGCTCTCTAAAAGAGTCTGTTACATTAAAAGATTGAATAGACACACACTACTGTATATAATAGATAAACAACAAGGACCTGCTATATAGCAAGCAGACCGTGTTCACTATCTTGTAATCTACAATGGAAAAGAATCTGAAAAGAATGTATATCTAATGTAGCTATATATAACTGAATCACTGCAATACATCTGAAACCCAGTTTTTGCTTTTTATTAATAAAAACAACTGGAGATTTTAAAAGTTGTTGAATTAAATATCCTTCATAGGATATCAGAAACTGGTGGAATTTAAAGTGCCATTTCCGTCTAGATGAAATTTTGATGAGTATTTTGGGGAAGTTAGTACTTTCTTTGTCCAAATCACTGTGGTTTATGCATTTCTCATAGTGAATACCTTTTCACATTTTATTTTAGTCTTTGTGTTGCTTAATATCAGAGTATGTCTTTTTTGAGTAATATTGACCTTGGACAAGGTTCTTAGGGGTGATCAGGTCTTGACTGGTTTGCCATGCTGCTGAAACTAGATACGACCTTGTTCATGACCTCTGTTGCTAGTTCAGTTTACCAGTTATGAGGATGTTAGCAATAGCCGACTCATTATATGGGACTTCACAATTGGGAAAGGACTTCATGTGTTTCATTTAAGAAATCCTTATAAAAATAAAATGACATACATAAGGATGAATCTCCTGGAGGTGGATCATAAGGTAACCAGCTAGGAAATGAGAGAATTTCTCTTTAGCTCATGTTAGCTAGAGGGTTTTTTTTTCCAGTTTGTACCTTCTCATTCATCCATTCATCCATCACACGTTTATTGAACGTCTGTTATATTCAGGGTATGCTTGCTGACACAAGTGCAACGAAGAAATGAGCCACGCACTCTCCTTGTCTCTGAAGAGTGCACTTTAGGAAAAGAAAGATGGAAAGAGGAAGTGTGATGGATGTGGGAATCATGGTCTCAATGAGGGATTCCATCTGTCTACTGTAGGATTTGGAATGGCTAATTTATACTTTGACCCTCTGGAAGTACATTTATTTTAGGTAACTGTAACAGCCTTTCCTAATGCACCGCAAATTGTACTGAGATGAAATGAACTGAGGAGCAGACGGGGAAGCTCTCTAAAAGAGTCTGTTACATTAAAAGATTGAATAGACACACACTACTGTATATAATAGATAAACAACAAGGACCTGCTATATAGCAAGCAGACCGTGTTCACTATCTTGTAATCTACAATGGAAAAGAATCTGAAAAAGAATGTATATCTAATGTAGCTATATATAACTGAATCACTGCAATACATCTGAAACCCAGTAAATCAACTATACTTCAGTTTAAACATTTATATAAACTATTAATACTAGGAATAAAATAGACAATTTATGGGAACATTATTGTGTACCTTAAATCAGAGGGAAAGGGAGATCCAACATGGAGGGACATAGGCATACATGAGCTTCCCTGGTGGCTCAGCAGTTAACAATCTGCCTGCAATGCAGGAAATGCAGGTTCATTCCCTGGGTTGGGAAGATCCCCTGGAGAAGGAAATGGAAACCCATTCCAGTATTCTGCCTGGGAAATTCCATGGACAGAGGAGCCCTGGCGGGTGACAGAGTCACAAAAGAGATATGACACAGTGACTAAATAACAGCATACATATTCATACAACTGATTAATTTTGCTATGTGGTAAAAATGAACAAATATTGTAAAGCCACTAAACTGTAATAAACAATAATTAATAAACATTTTTTAAAAGGTAGACAGAGGCACAGCAGGAAGAACAGCCATGACAACACTGGGCAGTATGACTTGCCCAGGTGTCTGTCTGCCGCCTGGCATGCTGATCCTTTCTCACTCATGGTGCAGTAGTCCACAGCTCCTCTAGTACAGTCCGTTATCTACTTGTACTGTCTTCCTGATGGACTCTGAGTCCTTTGAGGGCACCTGTCCTCGCATTTTGAGAGCACTTGCCATGTCCATCTTGTTTCCATACGTATAATGTATTTTATCTTCTCTACTCAGCCATCATCTTTCTTCCCCCCTTTTTATTATATCACACCTTGCCATAGTATTTCAGAATTTATAGACATTCTCTCACTTAACATCATCTTAACATTTAGAACTCTAACCTAACGTGATTCCCAGCCATCCTCTTGTATTTTCCCCTGGAGCTCACTGTCTTGCATTCCTCAAACCCTTGCTCCCAGCTGTTAATGACCTTATTTCCCTGAGAAAACGGAAGCCTTTGGAAGAGAACTTCTGCCTCCTCCCATCACTAAGCAGTCGCACTTCCAGGATCTCCACATTTCCTTCTACCTGAGGCTTCTACCTCCACCTGTGCTCTTGACCCCAGGTAGAGACTCACTGACCCCATCTCTCTCTGAATTACATAGCTTTTGTACTCTATGATTTTTTTTTATTCAGGATTATTCTTATCAGTATATGATAATACCTTTCTCAAACATATGTCAGGAGTATCTTTCTTTTAGATAATTTCATGGCTTGCTCTCTCACTTCATTTAGACAGAAGGCCTTTTATCAGAGATTTTCTGCGTATAGCCATGCAAAGTATCAAGTCTCATCATTTCTTTGTCCTTGATTGCTTTATTTTATATAATTTTCCCAACCTATATATCAATATATTTGCTTGTTGTCTGCTTCTTCTATTATACCTCCCCAGGAGAACATGAGTTTAGTCTGTTTTGATCACCTCTCTCCACAGCACCCGGATGAATAACCTGAACTTTTACAGAAGTTCCCCAGTGCTTTCTTCCTGAACTGCATATCCCTCTCCAGTTACTGTATAATTTCTCTGCTCCTTTTCTTCAAGGGCCATCTCTTCCTGCTACCGCACACCCTTTCCTCTCAGTCTCTCTTTTTAATTTTTTTTTTAAAGTTTAATAATTTTTTTATTTGAGTATCACTTCTTTACAATGCTGTGTTAGTTTCTGCTGTATATTGAAGTGAATCAGCCTCATGTGCACATACATTCCCTCCCTCCCAGACCTCCTACCCTCCCCCAGCCCACCCAGAGCACTGAGCTCTGGTCATCCAGAGCATTGAGCTGAGCTTCCCGTGCTACACGGCAGATTCCCATTAGCTATCTATTCTACACGTGGTAGTGTATACATGTCGATCCTAGTCTCCCATTTGTCTCAGCCTCTCTTCTCTCCTCGTTACCCACCCTCAACCCCACCCCATGTCCACATAGCCATTCTCTGTGTCTCTCTTCTTGCCCTGGAACTCAGTTAAATCCTCTCTATTCTGGATCTGAGCCCCACTACTCCACTGCATCAATCTTTGCCAAGACCACTGATGAAAATCATTATTGCCAGCCATAATGGTACGTATAAGCCTTCTTGGCACTTAGCTTCTGCACAGTATTCTGCTCAGGTGACTGTTTTTTCCCTTTGTAATTAACTTGTTTCTCTAGGCTCCTGATTCTCCTCCTGCTGTATAGCCCATTCACTATAATTCACTAAAATTCTCCTTCATTGAATTCTCTCATCTTAAATTCCTAATGTGGGTGTGTACCAGGGTCAGGGTTCAGTTTTACCTTCTCTACTTGTTATTTACTCATTCATTCTCCTTGACTAGTATGATGATCTTTAAATACATTTTCATACTGGTGACTCCTAAGTATTTATCTTCAGCAGGGCATCTTTCCTGAATTTGTGTTATCTCAGCTGCCTACTTTCTTTTGGATGAAAGTCATCAGAAACATAGTATGTCCAAACTTGCCTTCCCAGGCCCCTCCTCATTGAATGTGCCTTTCCTCACATGTTCCCTGTTTTAGGACATGGTCACCAGCATTGAACCAGATGTTCAGGCCTGAAACCTTAAAATCCTTTTTTCCCTATCTCCGTGCTTTATCCTGTCAACTCTGTTTTGAAATTGTATCCAGATTCTGACTACTTCCCAACACTTCCACAGGAAACACTGTAATAGAAACCACCTTCATCTTTTTGATTTGGCTATGATGAGCACCTTTCAAATAGTATTTGTGCTCCCAACATGGCAGAGTGATTTTTTTTTAATGTGGAGATGAGTCATATCTCTCCTCTTCTCAAACCCTCCGTGAATACCATCTGATTGATTGATTTTTCACATATGGCTGATTTACAGTATTGTGTTTCAGATGTACAGCATAGTGATTCTGCATGTTGTATTTGCATATTGTATTCCATTATTGAGTATTACAAGATACTGTGTATAATTCCCTGTACTATATAGTGAATCCTTGTTACATATTTGTTTGTATATAATACTTTCTCTCTGTCAGTCCCATATTCCTAGTTTACCCTTTCCCCATTCTCTGTCTATCTTTTGGTAACCGTGAATTTGTCTTCTTTGTCTGTTTGTGCATTGTATAGAGATTCATTTGTATTATTTTTTAGATTTCACATATAAGTGATATTGTATAGTGTTCTTCTCTGTTTGACTTATTTCACTAAGCATAATTTTCTCTTGGTTCATCCATGTTGCTGCCAATGACAATATTTCATTCTTTTTATGACAGAGTAATATTCCATTGTATATATGTACCATGCCTTCTTAAGCCAGTGGTCTGTTGATGGGCACTTGGGTTGTCTCCATGTCTTGGCTCTTGAGAATAATGCTGCTGTGAACAGTGGGGTGAAGATGTCTTTTTGAATTAGAGTCTTTGGGTTTTTCTGGATATATATCCAGGATTAGAATTGCTGGATCATATGATAATTCTATTTTTAGTTTTTTAAGGAACCTTTATACTGTTTGCTTAGTGGGTACACCAGATTGCATTCCCTCTAACAGCAAATGGCATCACTGAATCCATGTACATGAATTTGAGCCAGCTCTAGGAGATGGTGAAGGATAGGGAAGCCTGGCATGCTGCAGTCTCTGGGGTCGCAAAGAGTCAGACATGACTGAGTGACTGAATGAACAGAGAATGAGGGTTTTCTTTCCTCCACGTTCTCTTGAATATGTATTACTTGTAGAGTTTTTGATGATAGCCATTCAGACTGATGTGAGATGATACCTCATTGTGGTTTTGATCTGTATTTCTCTAATAATTAGCAGTGTTGAACATCTTTTCATGAGCCTGTTAGCTCTCTATAAGTCTTCTTTGGAAAAATGTCTACTTACATTTTCTGCCTATTTTCTGATTGGGTTATTGGCTTTATTTTTTTAATATTGACATGTATAAATTGTTTGTATATTTTGATAGTAACCCCTTGTTCGTCTCATTGTTGGCAAATATTTTCTCCCTTTCCGTAGATTATCTTTTCATTTTGTTGATGGTTTCTTTTGCATTTAAGTTTGATTAGATCCCATCTGTTTATTTCTGTTTTTATTTCTTTTGCCTTGAGACACTGATCTAAGAAAGTGTTGCTATGGTTTTGGCATTAATGATTTTACAATGTCTTACGAGCTTTAAACCATGTATGAATTGTCTTCTTTGTCTGTTTGTGCATTGTATAGAGATTCATTTGTATTATTTTTTAGATTTCACATATAAGTGATATTGTATAGTGTTCTTCTCTGTTTGACTTATTTCACTAAGCATAATTTTCTCTTGGTTCATCCATGTTGCTGCCAATGACAATATTTCATTCTTTTTATGACAGAGTAATTTCCATTGTATATATGTACCATGCCTTCTTAAGCCAGTGGTCTGTTGATGGGCACTTGGGTTGTCTCCATGTCTTGGCTCTTGAGAATAATGCTGCTGTGAACAGTGGGGTGAAGATGTCTTTTTGAATTAGAGTCTTTGGGTTTTTCTGGATATATATCCAGGATTAGAATTGCTGGATCATATGATAATTCTATTTTTAGTTTTTTAAGGAACCTTTATACTGTTTGCTTAGTGGGTACACCAGATTGCATTCCCTCTAACAGCAAATGGCATCACTGAATCCATGTACATGAATTTGAGCCAGCTCTAGGAGATGGTGAAGGATAGGGAAGCCTGGCATGCTGCAGTCTCTGGGGTCGCAAAGAGTCAGACATGACTGAGTGACTGAATGAACAGAGAATGAGGGTTTTCTTTCCTCCACGTTCTCTTGAATATGTATTACTTGTAGAGTTTTTGATGATAGCCATTCAGACTGATGTGAGATGATACCTCATTGTGGTTTTGATCTGTATTTCTCTAATAATTAGCAGTGTTGAACATCTTTTCATGAGCCTGTTAGCTCTCTATAAGTCTTCTTTGGAAAAATGTCTACTTACATTTTCTGCCTATTTTCTGATTGGGTTATTGGCTTTATTTTTTTAATATTGACATGTATAAATTGTTTGTATATTTTGATAGTAACCCCTTGTTCGTCTCATTGTTGGCAAATATTTTCTCCCTTTCCGTAGATTATCTTTTCATTTTGTTGATGGTTTCTTTTGCATTTAAGTTTGATTAGATCCCATCTGTTTATTTCTGTTTTTATTTCTTTTGCCTTGAGACACTGATCTAAGAAAGTGTTGCTATGGTTTATATTAAAGAATGTTTCATTTATCTTCTATGAGTTTTACAATGTCTTACGTTTAGAGCTTTAAACCATTTTGAGTTTATTTTTGTGTATGGTCCTAGAGAATGTTATAATTTCATTCTTTTACATGTATCTGTCCAGCAGTCTCAGCACTCCTTGTTGAAGGAACTGTCTTTTCTGCATTGTATGTTCTTGCCTCCTTTGTGTTTGTAGAGTAATTGATGGTAGGTATATGGTTTATTTCTGGTTTCTCTATTCTGTTTCATAGATCTATATGTCTGTTTTTGTGTCAAAACCATGCTGTTTTGATTACTGTTGCTTTGTAGTATAGTCTGAAGTCTGGGAGGGTTATACCTCCAGAATTATTCTTTTTTCCAAGGGTTACTATGGTGGTTCTCAGTCTTTCATGATTCCATATAAATTCTAGGATTATTTGTTCCAGTCCTGTGAAAAATATTGGCTATTTTGATAGGGACTCATGAAACCTATAGATTACTACCATTGTACTTGGACAAAACTGTAGAGTCCTTCCTATGGCCTGCAAGCCCCCCTCGATAGCCCTTGTAACTTTCTCTCCTTGATTCTTCTATTCATCCTCCCAGCTCTTCACACACCACACCCTTTCCTAGTGCATGGTTTCTGTGTTTGCTGCCCTTACCTGCCCGGTGTATTCCACGTACTCTCCCCCAAGTTTATTGTTTTTTGGCCATGATGCAAGTCATGAGAGATCTTAGTTCTCAGACTAGAGACTGAACACATGCCCCCTTGCAGTGAAAGCATGAGGCTTCACCACTGGACTATTAGGGAAATTTCTCCCAGGTTTATTTTGATCTTTATTCGTTGTTATCTCATCAGAGAGTCCAATTCTGATCAGCCTCTAATTTAATCCCCTTTATTACTAGTAAAACATTTGACCTTGTCCTTGTGTGGTCTTGGCTTTTTTTTTTTTACCACAATTGGGTATTAGATTTTATAAATCATTCATATACTTATTATTTATCTCTTCTTGAGTGTAAATTCCATGCATGAAAAACTTGTTCTGCTATATTGCAGGTCATATCTTTTTTTAAACTTTTTTTTTTGACCTCTCCCATTGGTTTGGTATTTATTTATTTTCATCCATCTTTGTTCTTTGGCCTGTGTGGGCCTCCCAACACAGTGGCCTGTGTCACTACAGAGTGCCGGCTCTGGGCGCATGCGCTCCAGAGTGCTGGCTTGCGATTGGACACACTGGCCCAGCTGCTCCGCAGCATGTGGGATCCTCCCAGGCCAGGGATTGAACCAGTGCCCCTTGCACTGCAAGGTGGACTCTTCACCCACTGGGCCATCAGGGAGGTCCAGTCATGTCTTGAATAAGAGAATTTACTCCTTAGAAAAATAGGAATGGTGAGTTAATACTTACTAATCTTTTATATTCTAGACATCCTCTTTTGTTCACTTTTTAAATATGATATTCTCGATTAATTTACTCTTTTCAGCAACCCTATTAAGGTAGGTGTTATTTCATAGATGAAAATATTAACCATCACAGTGACTTGTAAAAGGAAACCTGAGGGTCAGGGATTTAAACTGAGTCTAGTCCAAAAGTAATACTTTCCAGGAATTCCCTGGTGGTCCAGTGTTTAGGGCTCAATGCTAGGGAATTAAGATCCCACAAGCTGTGTGGCATGGCAAAAATCAAGCAAACAAGCAAATAACCTCCCAAAAGCAAAACTAATGCCTTCCTCTGAATTCATATTATTTAGTATTGCAAAGGATTAACTAATAGTTATGTATAGTAGACAGCTATTGTCACATAACATAATTCTTATTACATAACTTTATTAACTCATAAAGCTTATATAGCATTATGTGACTTTCATGTAATAGATGAAAACATAATAGATGAAAACGCTGAAGACAATATAAGAAGTACATTGTATAGGATCACAGCTAGAAGTATTGAACATGGGTTTTAGATCTTGGGTTTTTTACTGGGCTCTAGTGGGTTCTTTCTATACAAAGATTTCTGTAACAGATATTCTGTGTGTCTCACTTTATTGGGGTAACTTTTTTGGTTTTTCCATCCATTATATTTGAGGCCTTGTAAACTGGCATTTTCATGTTCAGTACTAAGCTTTTCAAAAACTTGCCTTATACTTGTATCATGATTTTGCTTCATGATACAAGTGACCTTTTGCTGATCTGTATAATACTGGGGTCAAGCTGAGTGAAAACAACAGAAAACCTGAAATTTGCTATTTTGCTTAAACTCACTTTATAGAGTAAAAATGTACGATCTCACTCTTATCAGAAACAGTTTAATGGTCAGATACAGTTTGCTGGTTCAGTGATTCATTCCTAAGTCAGAGAAAAGCCCTTAGCTGAAACATTTACGAATTGCAAGGAAAGTTGAGGTAATTTACTGAAAGCATATAAAAACATGTATGTTTTGGTGCACTGGATGTTAATCTCCATTTGAGTTAACGAATTATATTTATAATTAGCAGGAACAGAATTGAATAGGATTGCCAATTATAGAAATGAATTGGAGGCTAAAACTGCAAACTCATCTCACTGTGTTTTTCCAAAGTAACTCTATGAATCCATAAATAAATATCATATCCATATTTCCTGATCTATAAAACCCTTGTACAAACATGCCAGTGGGGAGATACATATCAAAACATATCCCAGAAACAAGATTAAATGTTTTCTATTAGTAATAGTATCTCATACTTGGTGGTTTTGCTAAAAATTCTCTGATGTTTATTCTTCTATGGATAGTATAATTATATATATATATGTATATATAATTATATATATATGTGTGTGTATATATATATATATATATATATATATATATCCAGACAGTTGTTATTTGTTTTGTGATTAGTTGTAAAATTTTGTCGATGTTGTATAATATGGGAAAAGTACACTTACTAGAGGTCATAGACTTGAACATGTGAAAGACAGAGTCTATATATATATATATATATATATATATGTAATACAAGAAAGGATAGTATGTATCTTAAAAAGAATATATTGAGTCTAGTATATTGACTCTCCACATCAAAAACATATCTTGAAAACTGCCTCTAAAATCACTTCTTGATCTTTTCTTATCTTTTCAACATTCTTCCTTAACATATGGTCTTTTCATTATCTGTCCTTAAAATGTTGTGGCAATTCATACACAGTTGTTTCTTCTTCAGGACTTTAGCATAGTTTCTGTAACCCAAGTATGGTATGGAATCTTGAGAAGCTCTCCTGCTTTATCCTTGTGGTCTATGCCACTGTACATAGAAGAGGAAGAGGACTTGAAATGTTCTAAAATATGCATGTAATCTCAACCAATATGTGTAATAGACACCTGTATTTATACTTAAGTATGGGTCTCATCTGCCCTGCTACTGAATATTTCAAAGTAATATGAATAAGTGCATTTAATTTTTCTTGGATGCATAGTATCTCAATAACACTTTGTACAACAGGTAACACTTACAGGTGTAATTACAGAATGACTCTTAAGGGGCTTGTGCATCTGGCACTGTCTTTGGTCTCTTAATACTTTATGCTTGAACATCAACCTGATGACAGGGAGACATGACTGAGTGCCCAGTTACTTGCTTGTCTCTTCCATGTGATGTTAATCTTCTGTATGCAAATTCTTTCCTTGCAAGTTGTTTCTGTGACTGTGTTCCATGTAGGGGGATGTGAGAAAGTCAGAACAGTCTCATCCTCAGCACATAAATTAACATGAATTTTAACAAATTCAGCCTTATACGTGAGGCTATCTTCAATGCAAGTGGAAAATTAGGATCATTTCAGGGCCAAAAACACAGGTGTAGATATGCATCTTATTTTTTATGTGAAAAAGTGGTAAGGATACTTTTCTGTTGATGTTATTGTTGGTGACTCTATCTGTCTTAATCCCTGTCTCATATTGAACATATACTGAGTTAGAATATCTGAAATACGTTCAATCTTTCTAGGTCTGATTTTCTCATTTGTCACTTCCCTTTTGACAAAGATCAAATGCTTAATTTTTGTAATTGCTTCTGCTTTTATTTATCTACCTGTATGACCTTATGTATTATTCAAGTGATTTTAGGCTCTTTATCTTTTTAAAATTCCTTTTTAAAAATATTTATAATATTTCAAAAACTGATTTCAAGGATTTATAATGTAGGAACAAAGACTTTTTTTCTTACCTTATGGTCTCTGAGAGACTTCTTTTCTTCTTATTTACTGTCTAATAAGAAATATAATTTGCTATCCCTATGCCTTAGGTAATATTCATGAGGGCAGTTTCAGTGGGTTTTTTCCATATTTTGAAATAAAATTTCATCAGAGAATACATGGAATATGTTTTACAATGCCACTGTACATAGAAGAGGAAGAGGACTTGAAATGTTCTAAAATATGCATGTAATCTCAACCAATATGTGTAATAGACACCTGTATTTATACTTAAGTATGGGTCTCATCTGCCCTGCTACTGAATATTTCAAAGTAATATGAATAAGTGCATTTAATTTTTCTTGGATGCATAGTATCTCAATAACACTTTGTACAACAGGTAACACTTACAGGTGTAATTACAGAATGACTCTTAAGGGGCTTGTGCATCTGGCACTGTCTTTGGTCTCTTAATACTTTATGCTTGAACATCAACCTGATGACAGGGAGACATGACTGAGTGCCCAGTTACTTGCTTGTCTCTTCCATGTGATGTTAATCTTCTGTATGCAAATTCTTTCCTTGCAAGTTGTTTCTGTGACTGTGTTCCATGTAGGGGGATGTGAGAAAGTCAGAACAGTCTCATCCTCAGCACATAAATTAACATGAATTTTAACAAATTCAGCCTTATACGTGAGGCTATCTTCAATGCAAGTGGAAAATTAGGATCATTTCGGGGCCAAAAACACAGGTGTAGATATGCATCTTATTTTTTATGTGAAAAAGTGGTAAGGATACTTTTCTGTTGATGTTATTGTTGGTGACTCTATCTGTCTTAATCCCTGTCTCATATTGAACATATACTGAGTTAGAATATCTGAAATACGTTCAATCTTTCTAGGTCTGATTTTCTCATTTGTCACTTCCCTTTTGACAAAGATCAAATGCTTAATTTTTGTAATTGCTTCTGCTTTTATTTATCTACCTGTATGACCTTATGTATTATTCAAGTGATTTTAGGCTCTTTATCTTTTTAAAATTCCTTTTTAAAAATATTTATAATATTTCAAAAACTGATTTCAAGGATTTATAATGTAGGAACAAAGACTTTTTTTCTTACCTTATGGTCTCTGAGAGACTTCTTTTCTTCTTATTTACTGTCTAATAAGAAATATAATTTGCTATCCCTATGCCTTAGGTAATATTCATGAGGGCAGTTTCAGTGGGTTTTTTTTTCCATATTTTGAAATAAAATTTCATCAGAGAATACATGGAATATGTCACATTATGATACTGAGTTGGCTTTTTCATGTGATTTTCAGGTGTATTAGTTCAGATCTATGTCAGTTCTTCATAGTTGGAATCAGATTATAGGATTGTATCTACATCCAAAATTATTTGTGCACTGTCTAGTTGTGCTATGTAATATCCCAGCATCTGTGCATGCATGTGTGTGAGTGTGTGTGTAGATTTTCAGGTGCTTTTGAAGCTCTAACATGTGGTCTTCATACGGAAGACAGGGTGTGGTGGAAGGATATGTGGTCACTCAGGTGGATAGAACTGTATTTCCTGCAGTGTTTAGAATCGCTTGTACATGGTGGTCCTAAAAATCAGGCCAATTCTTTGTGGGTTACATTACAGTTTGGAAGCTTCCTACAGAGTGCCCCAACCTTTGCCTGCCCCTGGGGCCATGACCCTCTGCCCTCTTGGCTCACTGCTGCTCCTCTTTCCTAGGATTGAAGGTAACAAGGAAGTGTGAGACAGCAGTAATTGAAGAGGAAGGTGCTCTGTTGAGTTCTAAGTCAACAACTTTATCTTATCAAGTATTTTAATGAGTTCCAAAGGATATGGCAGATACTTTCATTCTTACTACAATAGTCCAGAAAAATAGGCATTTTCCATCTCTAAAATGGAAGTTGCAAAGGTGTCTTCCTCCTCTTTGTCTGTATTCAATCTTTGTCTTCTACTTGCCTTTCTCTCCGCTTTCCTAAAAATCCATTAAGTAGCACTACTCTGGACAGCCCTTTCTCAGTCTAAAATGCTAATTTTGTAATTGCTTCTGCTTTTATTTATCTACCTGTATGACCTTATGTATTATTCAAGTGATTTTAGGCTCTTTATCTTTTTAAAATTCCTTTTTAAAAATATTTATAATATTTCAAAAACTGATTTCAAGGATTTATAATGTAGGAACAAAGACTTTTTTTCTTACCTTATGGTCTCTGAGAGACTTCTTTTCTTCTTATTTACTGTCTAATAAGAAATATAATTTGCTATCCCTATGCCTTAGGTAATATTCATGAGGGCAGTTTCAGTGGGTTTTTTTTTCCATATTTTGAAATAAAATTTCATCAGAGAATACATGGAATATGTCACATTATGATACTGAGTTGGCTTTTTCATGTGATTTTCAGGTGTATTAGTTCAGATCTATGTCAGTTCTTCATAGTTGGAATCAGATTATAGGATTGTATCTACATCCAAAATTATTTGTGCACTGTCTAGTTGTGCTATGTAATATCCCAGCATCTGTGCATGCATGTGTGTGAGTGTGTGTGTGTAGATTTTCAGGTGCTTTTGAAGCTCTAACATGTGGTCTTCATACGGAAGACAGGGTGTGGTGGAAGGATATGTGGTCACTCAGGTGGATAGAACTGTATTTCCTGCAGTGTTTAGAATCGCTTGTACATGGTGGTCCTAAAAATCAGGCCAATTCTTTGTGGGTTACATTACAGTTTGGAAGCTTCCTACAGAGTGCCCCAACCTTTGCCTGCCCCTGGGGCCATGACCCTCTGCCCTCTTGGCTCACTGCTGCTCCTCTTTCCTAGGATTGAAGGTAACAAGGAAGTGTGAGACAGCAGTAATTGAAGAGGAAGGTGCTCTGTTGAGTTCTAAGTCAACAACTTTATCTTATCAAGTATTTTAATGAGTTCCAAAGGATATGGCAGATACTTTCATTCTTACTACAATAGGCCAGAAAAATAGGCATTTTTCCATCTCTAAAATGGAAGTTGCAAAGGTGTCTTCCTCCTCTTTTGTCTGTATTCAATCTTTGTCTTCTACTTGCCTTTCTCTCCGCTTTCCTAAAAATCCATTAAGTAGCACTACTCTGGACAGCCCTTTCTCAGTCTAAAATTTATTTATTGACTAAATTTTAATTATGTACAAATGATGCAGCCAGCCTTCTTTCTCATCTCACCATTGCCTGCTACTCCTCCATTCAAAGAAATTTAATTGTATGTATATTTTTCATGTGATTGCTTTTCTATATTCTTTTTTTTTTTTGCCTCTAAGTCATCATTTGTTTTCATCCATCTTTATTTTTTGCCATCTGTGGACCTCCCATTGCAGTGGCCTCTTTCGCTGCAGAGCACTGGCTCTGGGCGCATGCCCTCCAGGGCACTGGCTGGCACCTGGACACACTGGCCCAGCAGCTCCTCAGCATGTGGGATCTTGGGCCAGGGATCGAACCGTGCCCTTTGCACTGCAAGGTAGACTCTTTACCCACTGAACCACCAAGGAAGTCCTGGTTTTGTTTTTAATTAAAACAAAATGCAGATTTTAATGCAATTAACTCTACACACAGTATCTATATTCACTTTACCTGTTGCCACATTGTTAAAAGCATTTGATAAAAAAGAAACCAGGGGATTATACTAGGATTGGTTTCTGGATAGATTCCTAGCTAGACTTTTGGTACAATGATTTTGTATCATTGCAGCAGGCTGTATAGCACAGAGGTTAGGAGTCTAGGTTATAGAGTCAGGTGGACCCAGACTTGAATCCTGTTTAACCAGTTTGCTGGGAATCATGGGCAAGTGATTTATTCTTACAGTGCTTCTTTTTCTCATGTAAAGTAACTGTAATAATATTATTACTCATACTAATAGCCAGTGTTAATACTTAACTCATATGTGCTGTGTGCTAAGTCACTTCAGTCGTGTCTGAGTCTTCATGACCTCATGGACTGTAACCTACCAATCTTCCCTGTCCATGGGATTCTCCAGACAAGAATACTAGAGTGGGTTGCCATGCCCTCTTCCAGGGTATCTTTCTTCTCCAGGGAAAAAACAAGCAAAGGATTTAAGATAGAGAAAGGCTTTGTACATTTGAGGAATAAAAAGGTGACATAAATATCTGGATTGTGGCAGAGTGGAGGAAGATGTGAGAATTGTTGTAGAGATGGTAAGAAATAGATTGTACACGATCTGATGAACCATTTAGAAGGGCAGTTACAAGAGGCTTGGTGTGATGGTGGGCAAGGTGAAAGGAATGTGATCAGTTAGAAGGAAATAATAAAGATGGTGCTTAAATGTCTGATTTCTTTTAAATTTATTCATATTTTCATTGAGGTATAGTTGAAGTACAATGTTAGTATTAATTACTGCTGTACAGCAAAGTGACTCACACACGCATTCTTTTTCATATTTTTTTCATTAAGGTTTATCACAGGATATTGAATATAGTCCTTTATGCTATATAGTAGGATCTTGTTTTGTATCCATTCTATATATAATAGTTTGCATCTGCTAATCCCAAACTCCCAGTCCACCCCCTCCTCCCTCCCCCTAGGCAATCACAAATCTCTTCCCCATGTCCGTCTGTTTCTGATTTGTAGATATGCTCATTTGCATCCTGTTTTAGACTCCACATATAAGTGATATTATCGTGGGATGTTTGTCTTTTTCTTTCTGACTTACTTTCAAAGTGGCTGATTTTAATTACTGTGATTGGCAGTGCTATTTATGGAGATAAGGAACAATGGAAAATTGCAAAATTTGGAGGAAGAAAAATTTACAGTTTGGGCTTGTTAAATTTCAGGAGAACATAGACCTATTAAAATGTGATCATTATTTGTGACTCTTCATAAGAAAAATAGGCTTATCTATATCATGTTTTATGTTGCTTTTTGTTTCTGTGACATTCATTTAAGACCTCTGTAGAAGTTTCCAGCTTTTATTTTTGTAAAGTTTTAGTTTGCAGGAAACTAATAACTCTGGTTACTAATAAGACTGCTATTGGCCTATGGGGAGACCATCAGAGTCCACTTTGGACCAGGTGGTTGGTGACAATGAAACTCTTAGGGAACATCAGAGGGTTTACTTAGACCTTATTGGTGGAGTAACTGTACTCCACTCTGATGGAGTTCCTGATTTAGGGTACTACTTGTGCAAGAGGTAAAGTTCCTTTCTGATAGAAGGGATATTGTCTACTAAATGAGAATAGAAAGTTATTGATGAAAAGAAGCATTCCGCCTTCTAACTGGTGTTTGGATAGCTGCCTCTTGGAATTGTTCAAAATTGAGAGACCTGGTATCTTGATCATCTCTGATATTTGGGGTTTCTGTCTGGCTCCGCTTCAGCTGACATTATCCAGGCACATGGCTAATGCTGTCATCCCAGGGCAAAGTGACTCACACACGCATTCTTTTTCATATTTTTTTCATTAAGGTTTATCACAGGATATTGAATATAGTCCTTTATGCTATATAGTAGGATCTTGTTTTGTATCCATTCTATATATAATAGTTTGCATCTGCTAATCCCAAACTCCCAGTCCACCCCCTCCTCCCTCCCCCTAGGCAATCACAAATCTCTTCCCCATGTCCGTCTGTTTCTGATTTGTAGATATGCTCATTTGCATCCTGTTTTAGACTCCACATATAAGTGATATTATCGTGGGATGTTTGTCTTTTTCTTTCTGACTTACTTTCAAAGTGGCTGATTTTAATTACTGTGATTGGCAGTGCTATTTATGGAGATAAGGAACAATGGAAAATTGCAAAATTTGGAGGAAGAAAAATTTACAGTTTGGGCTTGTTAAATTTCAGGAGAACATAGACCTATTAAAATGTGATCATTATTTGTGACTCTTCATAAGAAAAATAGGCTTATCTATATCATGTTTTATGTTGCTTTTTGTTTCTGTGACATTCATTTAAGACCTCTGTAGAAGTTTCCAGCTTTTATTTTTGTAAAGTTTTAGTTTGCAGGAAACTAATAACTCTGGTTACTAATAAGACTGCTATTGGCCTATGGGGAGACCATCAGAGTCCACTTTGGACCAGGTGGTTGGTGACAATGAAACTCTTAGGGAACATCAGAGGGTTTACTTAGACCTTATTGGTGGAGTAACTGTACTCCACTCTGATGGAGTTCCTGATTTAGGGTACTACTTGTGCAAGAGGTAAAGTTCCTTTCTGATAGAAGGGATATTGTCTACTAAATGAGAATAGAAAGTTATTGATGAAAAGAAGCATTCCGCCTTCTAACTGGTGTTTGGATAGCTGCCTCTTGGAATTGTTCAAAATTGAGAGACCTGGTATCTTGATCATCTCTGATATTTGGGGTTTCTGTCTGGCTCCGCTTCAGCTGACATTATCCAGGCACATGGCTAATGCTGTCATCCCAGGCCATAAATTCTTGCATGACATTTTGTATATATACTTTTGCTTAATAGTCATCAGCACAGAGCAGTAGACTACTACTGTAGGTATATTATTTCATGAGATTAAAGTATTACTATGGTCTTACATAAAACTGCATATACAACACAGACATAAGGGTACTAATGATATAGCCTCTAGTTTTCTCTTACAAAAAAGGCTAGTGGCTAGAGATAGGGTTATATAGTAAAAGTAAGAAATGTCCATTTAATTTCTATCTTTTACTTTGTACAGAGATAGATTGTCTTCTCTCCTTTTGGCCTTTTCCACAACACCATGAAATATGAGTGCTGGAAGGGACCCTGAAGGAGATTTGGTTCATTTACTGTGAGGTACTGAGGGCTCGGCAGTCACGTTGTGGTTGGAACAAGTCATTGTAAATAAACATAGTACTAAGAATAGACTTTTCCCAAAGCTTCTCTAGTGGCAGTTCATGGGTCCCTTCTATACTTCAATGATCTTTCACAGAACTTCTTGTTGTGCATAAGTGGGTATTACAGCTCTTTACTTTTGTCAACAGTGCCTTTAGCTTCATTGCAAAGCATGCCTTTCGGTTGGAAGTTTTGAATTAGTGACTTGTGGAATGTTATGTCCTTCAGTAGCACTTGATGTCATGGTTCCTTTCTCTTTCCAAGACTTGTGACCATTTTTAGGAATGTCCAGCTCTGCTTGAGTCCTAGAGGTCACTGTGTGTGCCACTGCATCATCCAATAGGCACCACAAAAGAGAGCTCTTCCAGTGCACATTGACTGTGGTCTCAGTTCTAAAATGCTCACCTCAATCATTCCTTGAAGCTGTTATCCATATTATTGATGTTTTATTCTTCTTGCCTTTTCTGCTGAATTTGATCGTTAGGTTAACACCACTTTCTCATTCATGATATTGGTGCCATAATGAACATTCTTACACATGATTTCTCATACAAATAAATGAATTTTTTCCTCAGTGAACTTATCTAGGGATGGGACTGCCAGGTTAAAGGATATTAGCATTTTCAACTTCCATGTCAAATTGTTTTCTGAAGTTTTTTTTTTTTTTTTTTAACATTTTACTTTCCCATCAGCAGTGCATAAGAGTTCCTATTTCCCCACATTTTAGCTGACACTTAGTACTGTCAGACTTTTTAATTCCAGTCTAGAAAGCAGAAAATCGGCTTTATTCTGCTTTTATTCTCTATTTCTTTAATACCTAATACCCATATTTCTTGAACTACTAATATTATAGTGACTTAAAAAAAAAAAACAAAACCTCACCTCTCTCTCTCTTTTTTTTTTTAAAGATTTATTTATTTATTTATTTTGGGCGGGGGTCGGGTTGGGGAGGGAGGGGAGCGGGCGGGGTACTTCTATTGGTCTTTCATTTCTCTATTTTCATCCATCTTTGTTCTTTGGCTCCTGTGGGCCTCCCATCGCGGTGGTGTCTGTCGTTTCAGAGCGCCGGCTCTGGGCGCATGCGCTCCAGAGCTCCGGCTCGGTAATTGGACACATCGGTCCAGCCGCTCCGCGGCACGTGGGATCTTCCCAGGCCAGGGCTAGAACCGGCGCCCCTTGCACTGCAAGGCGGTGTCCTTACCCACTGGACCACGAGGGGAAGCCCTATAGTGACTTGTTAACCTCTTTTCATGTGACAATTTACTGTTTATATTCTTTTCTACTGTGAAATGCTATTTATACCTTTTCCCTATTCTTTTTTCTCAGTGATTTTAATAATTTATCATTTGTCTAATGTATGTATTTCAGATATCTTCTCATAGTGTTTGGTTTGTCATTTTACTTTGTGATGACTTAATTTTAATGAAGTTGAATTTATCAGTCTTCCATTTTGTTTTGAGCCTTGCTTGAAAGCTCCCTCAATCATTCCTTGAAGCTGTTATCCATATTATTGATGTTTTATTCTTCTTGCCTTTTCTGCTGAATTTGATCGTTAGGTTAACACCACTTTCTCATTCATGATATTGGTGCCATAATGAACATTCTTACACATGATTTCTCATACAAATAAATGAATTTTTTCCTCAGTGAACTTATCTAGGGATGGGACTGCCAGGTTAAAGGATATTAGCATTTTCAACTTCCATGTCAAATTGTTTTCTGAAGTTTTTTTTTTTTTTTAACATTTTACTTTCCCATCAGCAGTGCATAAGAGTTCCTATTTCCCCACATTTTAGCTGACACTTAGTACTGTCAGACTTTTTAATTCCAGTCTAGAAAGCAGAAAATCGGCTTTATTCTGCTTTTATTCTCTATTTCTTTAATACCTAATACCCATATTTCTTGAACTACTAATATTATAGTGACTTTAAAAAAAAAACAAAACCTCACCTCTCTCTCTCTTTTTTTTTTTTAAAGATTTATTTATTTATTTATTTTGGGCGGGGGTCGGGTTGGGGAGGGAGGGGAGCGGGCGGGGTACTTCTATTGGTCTTTCATTTCTCTATTTTCATCCATCTTTGTTCTTTGGCTCCTGTGGGCCTCCCATCGCGGTGGTGTCTGTCGTTTCAGAGCGCCGGCTCTGGGCGCATGCGCTCCAGAGCTCCGGCTCGGTAATTGGACACATCGGTCCAGCCGCTCCGCGGCACGTGGGATCTTCCCAGGCCAGGGCTAGAACCGGCGCCCCTTGCACTGCAAGGCGGTGTCCTTACCCACTGGACCACGAGGGGAAGCCCTATAGTGACTTGTTAACCTCTTTTCATGTGACAATTTACTGTTTATATTCTTTTCTACTGTGAAATGCTATTTATACCTTTTCCCTATTCTTTTTTCTCAGTGATTTTAATAATTTATCATTTGTCTAATGTATGTATTTCAGATATCTTCTCATAGTGTTTGGTTTGTCATTTTACTTTGTGATGACTTAATTTTAATGAAGTTGAATTTATCAGTCTTCCATTTTGTTTTGAGCCTTGCTTGAAAGCTCCTAATTATAAGCTCATACTGATACTCACTTACGTTTTCTTCTAAAAGTCTTAAAATTTGCCTTTCACAGTTTAAATCTTTAAACTTTAGAGTTGATTTTTCACGTGTAATTTTAATTAACAAATTACATATTTGTGTTTGCATTCATTCTTGGCATATACTTACACATTTTGACGCATATAATAAAGTATGCTATTTTTTAGTCTACATTTTTAGTTCATTGAAGTCTTTATGATTTACCTCAGTGTGAAACAATGGTAGGTCTTCTCATTGGCACCTCTCATAATCCTCACTGTATTCATACAGTTTTCCCATCTGTGTAGATTATCTGGTTTCTATATGTGTGTATGCTCTGCCTGAAGGCACTTTCACGTTCATTGCATTTGTAGGGTTTCTCTCTAGTGTGAAGGATCTGATGTTGTCTAAGGACAGAGTATGTATTAATTTCAAGAGAAATTAATTCTTATGTTTTTTCACCAATGTGAATTTGCTCATGTGCTTAATAGGATGCATGATGACTGAAGGCTCTTCCATAGAGAACAGTCATAGAATGTCTTTCGTGAGTTTCTGAGTAGGTATAAAGGTGAAAGCTGTTTTTAAAAGCTCTTTCACATCTACTCCATTTACACAGTTTCTCTTCAGTGTGACAATTGTATTTTTTCCAGTTGCACAATTATAATTTATTAAACAAAATTTTCTGCTTTTTTTCTTTCATACAATTTGACAGCAAATTTTGCCAGCTTCTACCTTCAAGCTACATTATATTCCAATTGCTTTGTCTTTATCAAGTTCTCAGTAAACATGGGCAGCCTGTGTCTGGCATGGTTGTGATTTGCACAACGTGCCATTAGCGTGGTTGAACTCAACAGCACAAGTATCCCAACATAATGGTTCAAATTTCATTTATAATGACTTATTCACTGTGAGTCATCACGTGAAGTGCAGAATTTGTTGCTGGCTCTTGAGTTTGTGAATTCTCTTCAGATACCAGATGCACATTGTGATCAGCGGCCAGTCACATCGCTTCTTTCAGAGTCTGTGGCGATTGGTCACTGCATGTCTGTTCTTTGTTTCACAGACACGTGTGGTATTGTGTTCCTTCCTTGTCCCCCTGTGATCAAGGCACACGACTTGTTACACAGGTGGATACGTTGGGATTAGCAAAGGGGAAGGTGTGGTGGGGAAAGAGAAGGTGGTGATGCTGAAAATGAAACTCTGGTTGAACATAAATAGAGTTGTAGAGGCACCATCCAAATGTGTGAGTGTGAACACCGTTGCTGTCCGAGGAGATAGATCCCTGTAGCCAGAGAGTGGAGTGAGATGAGTTTACTGATATAAGTGAGGAGTACAGATATGATGGAAGGATGAAGATGTCCCAGAGGAAGTGACAGTGGCAAACAAATTCATGATCATTTGCACAGGCATTTGAAGAAATGTACATTCTACAGGAAACGTGATCATGAAGAGGATGAGGCATGTGCTCTTCAGACTATTCTCATTAAGTCTTTTACAAAGAAACAAAACACTTTCACTTCTCCATATTCATTATATATTGAATTACAGCCTACTAAATAAATAAATTGTTTTTTTTTTATTTTATATTCTGTACTTTCATAACTGATAGTAGAGATTTTAATGTCTGAACAAAAATTTTTAAAGATCAAAGAAAAATTCCTAGGTAATTCTCCCAGAAATTGCTTTGCATGGCTATTTTTAGGGTCCTGTCTTAATGTGCAAACTGAGGACTGCCTGCATTTTTAAATTGAATAAATATAAACAGTATGAGAGAACAGATATGGGCTGGTTTTCTTTGAGTCCTCTTACCTCATTTGCTCTGCTAACTACGTATTTGCTGTTAAAAAACAAAATAGTACAGTTAACATTTTAGCTGGTGATAGGCCAGAAGAGATAGATGTGATGATGGAATAACTGAGATAAGCTTATGCCTACTTATAATCGGTCCTTGATCCATGCAAAGCATATCCAGGTTTTGATCACTTGTCTGTGCGTCCATTGTTCCACTGTGGTCTGAATCACCATCACGTCCCCTGAGTGGTTGAAGTGATCCTATGAGGTCACCCTGCTTCTTCCCTTTCTCCCTGTACACAGCACAGGCTCCCCAGTCCCTAAGTAAAAGCCAAAGGCCTTACACTTGGACTCAGGGTCTGTGTTGATCTGGACCCTCATCTCCTATCCTCCTCCACCTGGCTTCCTCCACTCCAGCTGTGATAACATGTGCCCTGTTTCCTGAACATGCCAGGTGCTCTTCTGCCTGAGAGACTTTTACTGGTCTTCCTGATGCTTGGAGACTTTTTACTGCCCTTCCTGATGCCTTGGAATTCTCATTTTGCAGATATTTATGTGTCTGATTCCTCTTCCCTGCTTCAAGTCTCTGCCCAAATGAAGCCTGATAATTTTATTCATAGTTTCAATCACCCCCCACCGCACCATCATACAATCCCCTCACCCTGTACCTTTTTTTCCTACATAGATTTTTCACCTTTAATGTAATTTATAAACTTATTGTCTTTTTCTTTATTGTATCTCTTCCCTGCCTGTAGGTAAACCTAATAAGTTCAGAGTTCTTTGATCTATTTACTAAATTATCTCAGAGGCTTATAACATTTCATAACACACATTATATCCTCAGAAAATATTTCAGTGATGAATGTTTGAAAAAAGCTGTTGGTGGTGTTATTTGGTAATTATTTTCCATCTTGTACTATTCCAGCAGACTTGGCAGCATCTGTTATAGAAATCATGTCTTATTTACTCATCATAAAACTGTCCGGAATGCAGTATTGTAGTGCTGGCTTTCCCTGCTGTAAATAATTGATCTCTGTGCTCAAGAGCTGTAAGGGCACAGGAAAAATACAGGAGCATTTAACAAAAGGAATTCAAACCAACTTTTTTTTCTGGAGCCTTTACTATCTGCAAAGCCTAAATTGGATGGTGTGATGATTCCCTCAGGTTTTAACTAAAATGTTTGTTTTCGCCCGACACCTGGTTTTCAAGGCCTGGGTCGCAAAGACTGATTTAGAAGATGCTTTATGATCCCCCAAATCATATTTTAGTGTATCCTTATTGGTGTGTTACCTCAGTGGTGTTAACTATCTGGATCCCATCAGTATCAGGCATTGTTTAGTCTTTCTTTCTGGAGTAGAAAATAGGTTTTGTGTGTGTGTATATACCAAATCTTATACACATATCTGTGTGTTGACAATAATCAGATTTATTATACATGTGTTATAATAATTACAAATAAAGGTACTTCTCAAAACTTTTCAAATGTATGGTCAGTAGTAGACTCTCAAACCACCGCAGTTCTGGAGAACAACTGTGCATTGAGATGAATGAAAGATTAGTTAAAGGGACTTTACAGGTGTTTGTAGATTGGTGTTTGGTCCATCAATGCTCAGTATATTTTTCTTTTTGTCAAAAGGAGCCCTTTGCTTACTGGAGTTAAAATAGAAACAGCTCACAGATAAACTGGAAAAAAATCTTTTGTGTCAGGATGTTTTCCATCAGTCAAAGTTAAATCATGACTAAAAGTTATAGTCGTAGGCTCTCTTGGTGGTGGTATGGCGGAGCTCTCTGAGCTCAACATTACTTTGTGGCTAGGAACTCCATCATACAATATTGAGGTACTAAATTGGAAGGAAACTGTACAGTGAGCTAATTTGAAATAGGATAGTACATTGTTAACTCTTTTCCCTTATATAGTTGGTTTGTACCACATATTAATGAGCATCTCGACATATGTTCTCATTTCTGGTTCTGTTTAAAGTCTATTACTTATTTTAACATTCAGCAGTTAATGATTGCCTGCAAACTCTTCTCACATCTTTTCTGGGATTAATGCCTTTTCTGGGGACCATTCTGAATCTTCCTCATACTTGAGCACTTATTATAAATGCAGAATCTACCGAAGACCCAGAAGTGAGAGGATGCATGTTAGAGAAGTACTTCTCTAGATAACAAAAGTAGTACAAGTCTCGTAAAACTTTAGCAGTAGTGTGGGACTGAGGACTTTAACATTCAGATAAATTAGGGTGGCCAATTCTTGGAAATGAGTGTGACCAGCCCTTTGTGAATAACAAGTTACTTTGAGTCTCATTTTCCTCATCTGCCTGTGTGGATGATCTGTATATTGGTGTTTGCTACATTTTTGGTAAATATGGTGTGCCTTCTTTTATTTTGAACTTAATGGACAGCACTGTTTATTCTTTGCTGCCCTGTGTCTTGCTGGGTTTTTTTCCCCCCTTATTCTCAATCCTAAAATACATTTAATTAGTAAACTACAATAATTATTTATTAAGTGGTATTTATTAAAATTTTTTAACTTCATGGGTTCTTTGTTGAGGCACACAGGCTTTTCTTGTTGTAGTGCATAGACTGCTATAGTTGCAGAGCATGGGCTTAGTCGTCTGTGACTGGAATCTTAGTTCTCCCACCAGGGATCAAGCCTGTATCCCCCGCATTGGAAAACAGATGCTTAACAATTGGACCACCAAGGAAACCCACTAACTAGTATTTAGATCTCTTCTTGTATCCAAAGGAATCTGTCTTACCCAAGAGTTAGTTTCACAGGATAAGTAAGATAGCAAAGAGTGTGGGAGTTTGGGAAGGCACTGAACACATCAGCACAATTCAGTTCTTTGTTATTAACACCACCTATTTGGCAAACACAGTGTATCTTTGATCTTGCAGATTATGTAAGCAACAAAGGTACTTCATTATTTTTATTATAGCCATGCTGAACATGAATTAATCTTCAGATGTACTCATTATATGAAAATAAGGCTTTTTTTTTTAAGCAATTGACTTTTGAAATGTAACAATTGAATGCTCACTGGAAATTAATGAACGCTGAGGGTATAGTTGCAATGCAAGGTAATTATTAAGAGATTGGCCTTGGCTGTGACCAGTGCTGTGAGCCAGCTATTAGGTACTGCTGCTACCACGCAGGAAATAAAGCAAATACATGGCATTGATAAGAGTTTTTAAATTAGAGCTGTGCTTTTCCAATTGATGTAGCATATTCTCTAGTTTAACCAAAAGGACTTGTTTCCTGCTTTTGAATGTTTGTCAGATTACCTCTCCTTAGCCGTTTACCATGGTAAGGGATCTTCTAGTGCGTACTCATATTCCGTCTTAACCTTGGTTCTAATTGAAAGGGTTGATGAGATTATTTGTTGTTTTTACTTCTCTGTTAGGATGTATCCTGTTTCTTTAAGGTTGAAATGTCAAAATATAAATGGCTAGACTTTTTAGGTATTTGCCACATAGAACCTGTTAAAATAAGATGCTTTGTTAAAAAAATGATAATGCTACCCCATTTATTGTTGATAATAGGGCCTTCTGTATGTCAGTCACTGTGTAAGTTACATGATGTGACTTCCCTTCTCACTTTGGAGATGACAGAACTGGGGTAGGAACCCAGCTATTGCAAACTCTAAAGTCCATGCTTCTTGCTGTGTTCATGCTGTCCATACTGAGTCATCCTGTGGATTAGCCTTCCCTTGTACAATTTCCTGTAATTCTGCTTACTTAATTGATTGGAAACTGGGTGTTGGATTTCAGAGGGCTGAACTAACAAATCACCTCTTTGTACATTTTTTCAAAGATGATCAGGTTGTCAATGTGTCGCTGAACTAGGGCGATTTTTCGGGTTGACTGGAACCCAGAAGCTGTTATTGACCTGTTTTCTTGTGTCAGCTTTGGAACAATGTGTGTGTGCCTGCCAGGAGACACTGTTCCATTCTTGGCGGTGCTTGATGTCCTAGGAATATGTCAGAGCATTTCTTGATAAGTTTGATAATTTAAAGCAGTGTGTAAGAGCTCTAACATAGAAATCCTGTATTTTACCATTTTCTATCCAGATTGCCTCTGTTGATTGCAAAAAACTGTCGATTGTCTTCAATGGCAGTAACCTCTCCCGTCTCCCCCTACCCAGTTTTTTGGCAAATTAAAGTGCTCTAGGAATTGATTGTGTGACTTTTGGGAGGACAGTTGTTTTTAGATTCGTTTTTCTCTGATTTTTAAAATGCACTAAAATCATAACCTTCTAGGTCTTATTTAGACTGAGTCATGCTAAATCTCACTTTTTTTCTCTTTTTCTCTGTTTTGCAGGATGATGAAGTGGTTCTGCAGTGTACTGCAACCATCCACAAAGAACAGCAGAAACTGTGTTTGGCAGCTGAAGGATTTGGCAACAGACTTTGCTTCTTGGAGTCCACCTCGAATTCCAAGGTACGAAAAAACCTTTTCAGGTTATTCAAAACACTCAGGTTTTACTAGTGGCATTGCAGTTATTTATGGGAATTCTTCTGCTTTCTACAGAACACATCAACTAAAGAAAATTGAACAATCTTCTCAGTATTCATTAAGCACATTTTCAGCTGAGCCCTACTCTTATGTCACTAACTCAGGTGTGATTGTTAACAGGATTAGACAAAGCCCTTGGCCCCATGCTATATATATCCTATTCCCTTCTCACTTTGGAGATGACAGAACTGGGGTAGGAACCCAGCTATTGCAAACTCTAAAGTCCATGCTTCTTGCTGTGTTCATGCTGTCCATACTGAGTCATCCTGTGGATTAGCCTTCCCTTGTACAATTTCCTGTAATTCTGCTTACTTAATTGATTGGAAACTGGGTGTTGGATTTCAGAGGGCTGAACTAACAAATCACCTCTTTGTACATTTTTTCAAAGATGATCAGGTTGTCAATGTGTCGCTGAACTAGGGCGATTTTTCGGGTTGACTGGAACCCAGAAGCTGTTATTGACCTGTTTTCTTGTGTCAGCTTTGGAACAATGTGTGTGTGCCTGCCAGGAGACACTGTTCCATTCTTGGCGGTGCTTGATGTCCTAGGAATATGTCAGAGCATTTCTTGATAAGTTTGATAATTTAAAGCAGTGTGTAAGAGCTCTAACATAGAAATCCTGTATTTTACCATTTTCTATCCAGATTGCCTCTGTTGATTGCAAAAAACTGTCGATTGTCTTCAATGGCAGTAACCTCTCCCGTCTCCCCCTACCCAGTTTTTTGGCAAATTAAAGTGCTCTAGGAATTGATTGTGTGACTTTTGGGAGGACAGTTGTTTTTAGATTCGTTTTTCTCTGATTTTTAAAATGCACTAAAATCATAACCTTCTAGGTCTTATTTAGACTGAGTCATGCTAAATCTCACTTTTTTTCTCTTTTTCTCTGTTTTGCAGGATGATGAAGTGGTTCTGCAGTGTACTGCAACCATCCACAAAGAACAGCAGAAACTGTGTTTGGCAGCTGAAGGATTTGGCAACAGACTTTGCTTCTTGGAGTCCACCTCGAATTCCAAGGTAAGAAAAAGCCTTTTCAGGTTATTCAAAACACTCAGGTTTTACTAGTGGCATTGCAGTTATTT
This sequence comes from Tragulus kanchil, assembly GCA_022376925.1. Classification (NCBI taxonomy): domain Eukaryota; kingdom Metazoa; phylum Chordata; class Mammalia; order Artiodactyla; family Tragulidae; genus Tragulus; species Tragulus kanchil. The sequence continues at coordinate 97,566,733 of JAIOJX010000005.1, read as the reverse complement.
ATGGGAATTCTTCTGCTTTCTACAGAACACATCAACTAAAGAAAATTGAACAATCTTCTCAGTATTCATTAAGCACATTTTCAGCTGAGCCCTACTCTTATGTCACTAACTCAGGTGTGATTGTTAACAGGATTAGACAAAGCCCTTGGCCCCATGCTATATATATCCTAGGGGAAAAGTAAACATGTCAATAATTTCAGAACCAATATGGGCTCTCAGGAAAAGCAAAGTGACAGGGTGGAGCGATAAAGTAAGGTCCCACCCTTTCGTAGAGGGTGTGTCTAGAAGGCCATTCTGAGATCCTGTTTTTTGAGCAGAATGAAGTAAGGAAGGGAGCAATAAGTAGTAAGTTCTTAACCATTCTAGAAAGAGGAACCAGGCATTGCAAGGGCCCATCATCAGGAATGGGCTTACAGGCTGTTTAACAAAGGACCAAGAGGTCATTGCAGATTTGGTCCTGTGAATGGGGCCACAAGTGAGGGGAGGTGAAGGGCCTGCCAGCCCTTGGTGAGTATTGGGTTGGCCAAAAGTTTTGTTGCAATTTTTTATTACATGTTATGGAAAAACCCAAGCAAATTTACTGGCCAGCACAATACTTGTGGTTTCTTCTTAGTAAAGATGGAGGCCTTTTGATCAGGTGAGTGTTGCAATTCTGTGTAATATTTAAGAGATTGATTTGGCCTTTCTACGAATTTGAATGGGAGTCACCAACCCCTGGGCTATAGACCAGTCCACAACCTGTTAGAAAACAGAGCCTCACAGCAGGAGGGGAGTAGCTGGTAGCTAGCTACGCTTCATCTATCCCTCTCCATCACTTGATTTACAGCCTGCAGCACCGTTGACCCTCCAAAGTTGGTGGAAAATTTGTTTTCCATGAGATGGGTCCCTGGTGCCAAAAAGTTGGGGTTGGACTAGAGAATGTTGAAAGAACAGCAGAAACTGTGTTTGGCAGCTGAAGGATTTGGCAACAGACTTTGCTTCTTGGAGTCCACCTCGAATTCCAAGGTAAGAAAAGCCTTTTCAGGTTATTCAAAACACTCAGGTTTTACTAGTGGCATTGCAGTTATTTATGGGAATTCTTCTGCTTTCTACAGAACACATCAACTAAAGAAAATTGAACAATCTTCTCAGTATTCATTAAGCACATTTTCAGCTGAGCCCTACTCTTATGTCACTAACTCAGGTGTGATTGTTAACAGGATTAGACAAAGCCCTTGGCCCCATGCTATATATATCCTAGGGGAAAAGTAAACATGTCAATAATTTCAGAACCAATATGGGCTCTCAGGAAAAGCAAAGTGACAGGGTGGAGCGATAAAGTAAGGTCCCACCCTTTCGTAGAGGGTGTGTCTAGAAGGCCATTCTGAGATCCTGTTTTTTGAGCAGAATGAAGTAAGGAAGGGAGCAATAAGTAGTAAGTTCTTAACCATTCTAGAAAGAGGAACCAGGCATTGCAAGGGCCCATCATCAGGAATGGGCTTACAGGCTGTTTAACAAAGGACCAAGAGGTCATTGCAGATTTGGTCCTGTGAATGGGGCCACAAGTGAGGGGAGGTGAAGGGCCTGCCAGCCCTTGGTGAGTATTGGGTTGGCCAAAAGTTTTGTTGCAATTTTTTATTACATGTTATGGAAAAACCCAAGCAAATTTACTGGCCAGCACAATACTTGTGGTTTCTTCTTAGTAAAGATGGAGGCCTTTTGATCAGGTGAGTGTTGCAATTCTGTGTAATATTTAAGAGATTGATTTGGCCTTTCTACGAATTTGAATGGGAGTCACCAACCCCTGGGCTATAGACCAGTCCACAACCTGTTAGAAAACAGAGCCTCACAGCAGGAGGGGAGTAGCTGGTAGCTAGCTACGCTTCATCTATCCCTCTCCATCACTTGATTTACAGCCTGCAGCACCGTTGACCCTCCAAAGTTGGTGGAAAATTTGTTTTCCATGAGATGGGTCCCTGGTGCCAAAAAAGTTGGGGACTGTTGGACTAGAGAATGTTGAAAGACTAAGATTAAAAATATAGGGAGCATGGAAGGTGTCTGCAGAAGTCTGCAGGGTGGCTGCTGGGTCTGCAGATGAGAAACAGTGGAAACGCAGAAACTCGGTCAGGGTTTGGGGTTGGGAATATTCTTGGGGGATTTAGAGGATGTGCTGATAGATCAGAGTGTAGAATAAAGGAAACAGAGGAATGGCAGATGTCTCTGGAGGTAGAAAACCAACCAGAAAGCAGTCAATTTAATCTTTTGTGTAGCACTTTTTACTTTACAGAGTCGTTTGACATGCATGATCTCATTTGATTGTCAGTTAGGAGTGTGTTATGCATAGTTACTGCTGTTGTATTCCCTGTGCACTGAGGACATGAAGGGCTGATAGAGGACAGGTACTAGACCAAAGGCTTCCTGTGACTTGAAGCCACAGCATTGACAATGGCTTTTCATACTTAATACCTCAGTCTTTGGATTCAAATCCCTGATTCTTTATAACACAGGACACCTTTCATTACTCTGTGCAGTAACATGGAACAATGTCTACATATGATTCATTATAATAATTTAATGCCAAGTCATGTTATTAATATTACAATGGAGAGTGACATTATTATTATGCATTTTGTAGCCCTGCCTGGATTCATTTTTAATTTGACAAGTGCTTATTGAGCATTCTCTTGGTGAAAATTACTGTGCTAGGTATCAATTGTGAAGAATAGTCTTCTTTAAAAAGTATCAAGAATTTTAATATTTAGTACTTTCCCTGTGGTTTCTGGTATTTAGTAGTGGCTAGAACCAGGCAGGCCGGTTAGCTACATTTTTGGGGGGGGAGGGGAGCGGGTTGGGGAGGAATTGGGCGGGCCACTTCTATTGGTCTTTCATTTATCCATTTTAATCCATCTTTGTTTTTTGGCCGGTGTGTGCCTTCCATGGCAGTGGCCTCTGTTGTCGCAGAGCACTGGCTCTGGGCACATGCGCTTCAGAGCTCTGGCTCGGTAATTGGACACATCGATCCAGCTGCTCCGTGGCACGTGGGATTTTCCCAGGCTAGGGATTGAACCAGCGCCCCTTGTACTGCAAGGTGGTGTCCTTACCCACTGGACCACCAGGGAAGCCCTGGTTAGCTACATTTTGACTTTTCACTGTGCTGGCTGTGGTTGCCTTGGTCCTTTAGTGTAAGAGCGGCTTCCAGCACTAAGCATGAATTCTCCTGGTGCTCTAGCAGGCATGTCATGTAGAAGTCGAGGCATTGGTTTAATCTTGAGATCAGTTCATACAGAGGAGTAGAAAGAGATGGAGTCCATCTCTCCCCACAAGAACATCAAAAATACATCTACAACTTGAACAGTTCCAACTGAAAACTAACTGGCAACTGGCAAAAAGAGTCCTGTACAACCAAGCATGTAAGAAAGATTTGCATGGAATCATGTAGGAAGGGAAGAGAAGTGATCAGGTCAGGATCTATGCCTTTAGAAAGAGACTCAGAGGAGAAGAGATTACATGGGTGGAGATTTGCCCTGGGGAGTGAGCAGTTCCAGACACATGTTGGGTGTCCTGGCTCTCAGGTCTGGCACAGGGAAAATAGAACCAACCCTTTGGCTGTTTGGAGAGCTGGTGGGGTTCATCGGAGGGCTGTGGGTAGCCTAGACTTTGCTCATCAGCAGTCGGCATGCACTGGCCTGCTCCTGAAACGAGATGGAGAGGGCAGATTGAAAACCACTGAGGTGACTGCTTGGTCACCCTCACCTTCCCTACTGCATGCCACAGCCTGAGCCCAGTGGACACTCCAGCCCTGCTAAAAACGAAATATCAGAAAGAGAAAATGAGGTAACAATCCTCTGTAAAATTACATCAAAAAGAATAAAATACCCAGGAATGAATTTAACTAAGGAGGTGAAAGATCTTTACCATGAAAACTATAAAACTCTGTTGAAGGAAATTGAAGATGATACAAAGAAATGGAAAGGTATTTCATTCATAAATTGGAAAAAATAATATGGTTAATGACTCTACAACCTAAAGCAATCCACTGTCAACCTAATTCAATCCCTGTCACATACTCATGATACTTATCACAGAGCTAGAGTAATCCTAAAATGCATAAAGAAACACAGAAAGCTCTGAATTGGGAAAACAGTTTTGAGAAAAAATAACAAAGCTGGAGGTGTATGCTCTGAGCTCAGACTATCCTACAAAGCTACAGTAATCAGAGCTTGGTATTGGCATAAAGTACTTTAACTACCTGATGCAAAGAGATGACTCGCTAGGACCAGGAAGCCCTGGTTAGCTATTGACTTTTCACTGTGCTGGCTGTGGTTGCCTTGGTCCTTTAGTGTAAGAGCGGCTTCCAGCACTAAGCATGAATTCTCCTGGTGCTCTAGCAGGCATGTCATGTAGAAGTCGAGGCATTGGTTTAATCTTGAGATCAGTTCATACAGAGGAGTAGAAAGAGATGGAGTCCATCTCTCCCCACAAGAACATCAAAAATACATCTACAACTTGAACAGTTCCAACTGAAAACTAACTGGCAACTGGCAAAAAGAGTCCTGTACAACCAAGCATGTAAGAAAGATTTGCATGGAATCATGTAGGAAGGGAAGAGAAGTGATCAGGTCAGGATCTATGCCTTTAGAAAGAGACTCAGAGGAGAAGAGATTACATGGGTGGAGATTTGCCCTGGGGAGTGAGCAGTTCCAGACACATGTTGGGTGTCCTGGCTCTCAGGTCTGGCACAGGGAAAATAGAACCAACCCTTTGGCTGTTTGGAGAGCTGGTGGGGTTCATCGGAGGGCTGTGGGTAGCCTAGACTTTGCTCATCAGCAGTCGGCATGCACTGGCCTGCTCCTGAAACGAGATGGAGAGGGCAGATTGAAAACCACTGAGGTGACTGCTTGGTCACCCTCACCTTCCCTACTGCATGCCACAGCCTGAGCCCAGTGGACACTCCAGCCCTGCTAAAAACGAAATATCAGAAAGAGAAAATGAGGTAACAATCCTCTGTAAAATTACATCAAAAAGAATAAAATACCCAGGAATGAATTTAACTAAGGAGGTGAAAGATCTTTACCATGAAAACTATAAAACTCTGTTGAAGGAAATTGAAGATGATACAAAGAAATGGAAAGGTATTTCATTCAAAAATTTGGGAAAAAAATAATATGGTTAATGACTCTACAACCTAAAGCAATCCACTGTCAACCTAATTCAATCCCTGTCACATACTCATGATACTTATCACAGAGCTAGAGTAATCCTAAAATGCATAAAGAAACACAGAAAGCTCTGAATTGGGAAAACAGTTTTGAGAAAAAATAACAAAGCTGGAGGTGTATGCTCTGAGCTCAGACTATCCTACAAAGCTACAGTAATCAGAGCTTGGTATTGGCATAAAGTACTTTAACTACCTGATGCAAAGAGATGACTCGCTAGAAAAGACCCTAATGCTGGGGAAATAGAAGGCAGAGGAGGAGGGGACAACAGAGGACAAGATAGTTGGATGACATCATTGAGTTAATGGACATGAGTTTGAGCAAGCTCCAGAAGATGGTGAAGAACAGGGAAGCCTGGCATGCTGCCGTCCAAGGGGTTGCAAAGAGTCAGACATGACAGAGTGACTCAACTGAACTGGCATAAAGAGAGACGCATAGATCAATGGGACAGAACAGAGAACCCAGAAGTAAATCCAGGCACCTCCTGTGAATAATCAGTGACAAATAAGACAAGAATATACAATGGAGTAAAAACAGTCTCTTCAAGTGGTGCTGGAAATACTGGACAGTTACATGTAAATGAATGAGATTAAAATGTTTCCTTATACAATATACAAAATAAATTCAAAATGGATAAAAGACCTAAATGTCAGACTTGAAACTGTAATATCCTAGAAGTTAACATAGGAAGAGCATTCTGTTTAATATACTCTGTTAGTATACCTGAAACAAATGTAATATTGTAATCAACGATACTTCGGTAAAAACTTACACAGTGATATATGTCAGGAGCTACTTGGCTATCTAACTGTGTCTGATGAGCGCACTGGCTATTTCAGCCATTTTGCTCTGGTTGTGCTCCTTACTCTTTTCTGGTTCATTTAAAATCTGTACTTAGTATGAGATACTGAAATTGTTTATCAAGCGTAGAATAAAACAGCAAATTGAGGTCCAGTAAACCACTCTTGAACTTTTCTTTTTAAAGCTCTTACATGAATACTCTTTTCTTTCCCCTATTCTGATTATTGGTATTTCCTACTCTGTTATTTTTTTTTTTTTTCCTATATCTCTATTTTACTTTGTTCTCCTGACAAAAAAAAGTTACTCATGATACTTATCACAGAGCTAGAGTAATCCTAAAATGCATAAAGAAACACAGAAAGCTCTGAATTGGGAAAACAGTTTTGAGAAAAAATAACAAAGCTGGAGGTGTATGCTCTGAGCTCAGACTATCCTACAAAGCTACAGTAATCAGAGCTTGGTATTGGCATAAAGTACTTTAACTACCTGATGCAAAGAGATGACTCGCTAGAAAAGACCCTAATGCTGGGGAAATAGAAGGCAGAGGAGGAGGGGACAACAGAGGACAAGATAGTTGGATGACATCATTGAGTTAATGGACATGAGTTTGAGCAAGCTCCAGAAGATGGTGAAGAACAGGGAAGCCTGGCATGCTGCCGTCCAAGGGGTTGCAAAGAGTCAGACATGACAGAGTGACTCAACTGAACTGGCATAAAGAGAGACGCATAGATCAATGGGACAGAACAGAGAACCCAGAAGTAAATCCAGGCACCTCCTGTGAATAATCAGTGACAAATAAGACAAGAATATACAATGGAGTAAAAACAGTCTCTTCAAGTGGTGCTGGAAATACTGGACAGTTACATGTAAATGAATGAGATTAAAATGTTTCCTTATACAATATACAAAATAAATTCAAAATGGATAAAAGACCTAAATGTCAGACTTGAAACTGTAATATCCTAGAAGTTAACATAGGAAGAGCATTCTGTTTAATATACTCTGTTAGTATACCTGAAACAAATGTAATATTGTAATCAACGATACTTCGGTAAAAACTTACACAGTGATATATGTCAGGAGCTACTTGGCTATCTAACTGTGTCTGATGACGAGCGCACTGGCTATTTCAGCCATTTTTGCTCTGGTTGTGCTCCCTTACTCTTTTCTGGTTCATTTAAAATCTGTACTTAGTATGAGATACTGAAATTGTTTATCAAGCGTAGAATAAAACAGCAAATTGAGGTCCAGTAAACCACTCTTGAACTTTTCTTTTTAAAGCTCTTACATGAATACTCTTTTCTTTCCCCTATTCTGATTATTGGTATTTCCTACTCTGTTATTTTTTTTTTTTTTCCTATATCTCTATTTTACTTTGTTCTCCCTGACTTGTATATCCTTCCTAAAGGATATCCTTTTCCTGCTGGTGAAATACTCCTTGTCCTTCAAAGCCTATCTGAAACAGTCCCTCTTGTGGGCTGCTTTTCTCAAGCAATTTGTTTATGTTTCTATTGTCATTTGGGCTTAATTCTGTATAATATCCACAGCACCTTCTCTCCCTGAATCTGTAAGTATCTATATACCCAGGTACATACAGCAACTTCAGAATTCCCTGAGGACCTTGGGTATAGATTATTTATTTTCTTATATCTTACTATGAAACAGTAGTGATTTATAATATTTAATAGATTATTACATTTGAAAGGGTACCACTAGTCTTTATGATATATTTTTATAAAATATACTTCTAATTTTCTATAATAACAAAGAGTCAAAGCTTTAGATTTCAGTTCATGTTTAAGCTATTAAACCTAGGTACAGATGTGTTTCAGGCAGATATATCTGAATTTGACATTCATTGGTAGAAAATGAGAGATGGCCTTTTTTTTACCCCTCAAATTGGAGTCTCCTGCATTTATTATAAAGGTTGAGAGAACAGAATTATTGTTAGCATTGAGAAGTCAGTCACTGTAAATTATATATGTGTTCTTGGAAATGATCCCAGAAATATCTTAAGCTACAGAATCTTCTAATCAAATGCAAGACTGACTTTTTCAAAAGACTGTTTCAGTCTCCTAGGATACTTATTCGGGCTGATCTTTGCCTGAAAAAGAATGTTTCCTAATTCCAGCATAGATTTTCTTGCAGAAAATGTAAGCATTAAATCTGATGATATGTTTAATTGTTTATTCATAATTCATAATTATGTATACTTACTGTGCACTCTTTATATGAAAGACATTCTTGTTTCTGTAGTTTAGAATTGAAAAGTTAAGCTTTTACTTTTTAGAACTAGTCATTTTCAGAGATAGCCCAGCTTATTATTATTAAAACTTTACAGAGAAATTAGAAGCCATTAGGGAGGCATGACACTTAGTGTCTTTGAATCTTCACGTAAAAACAGACCTGCAATGATGGCAAAACCTGAACTCCACAGACAATACAATACCTAAAATAAACCAGCTGACAGGTTATCCTGAATCTGGTGTCAGTAAGTGAAGAGGAGAAAGTACAGAGAAAGCCACATGATTTCTTCTGTCTCTGGAAACTGGTAGTGAGTCTTCACTAGAAATCATGGGGGGCTGACATGAAACTGGCAGCTGAAACTAAGAAGGAGCAAAGGAACTGTGGCAACGATGGATGTTTCTAGAATAATCTTGGCCTGTGAACTTTGGAAACTAAGGCTCTTTCCTTGACCAAATCCTGCTCTGAGGGGAAATTGGTGGGAATCTAGTTCAGATGGCGCTGAGTTGATAGGGCAAAGACAGAGAATGATCAGGTTAGAAAGGGGCAGGGAGATAGCCAAGAGGTCTCCTAATTGAAAAGGCATTGCTTTGACCACTGGGTGAAAACAGCAGAGCAAGTTGCTATAGGACCATGAGGTTACAAAAGGAGGTTGACCCACCCTCTGTTCCTGAGGGCACAAGATAGATCCTTTCCATTTTATCTGTTTATCTAGTGTGCTTTTGCTGCCTGTAGACATAATTCTGCTCCTTATTTGTCTCTTTGTTTTATACACACACACACTCTCACACACATATATATAGTTATATGTATGTATGTAATTAGATGTAATAATACATAATTCATATATAATTATGTCTAGTATTATAATCATATCTAATTTATATATACTATATAAGTGGAGTAATCTAAATACATTTATTTGTATAATCATGTATAATTTTCTTTATATAGATGTAATTTTATACATCAAAGGAAGAATAAGGAACAGAATAATATCTATAGGTAATCCAGGTCCACCAGACTTAAAACTGTTATGCCAGGCATTTATAACAACCATGGTAAACGTGCTAAAGATTCCAATGCATAAGGTAGACAGCCTGCAAGAACAGATGGGCAATGTAAGGAGAGAGGTGGACATTCTAGGAAAGTATAGAAAAGAAATACCAGACATCAAAGACACAGTAACTGAAATTAGAAGCCATTAGGGAGGCATGACACTTAGTGTCTTTGAATCTTCACGTAAAAACAGACCTGCAATGATGGCAAAACCTGAACTCCACAGACAATACAATACCTAAAATAAACCAGCTGACAGGTTATCCTGAATCTGGTGTCAGTAAGTGAAGAGGAGAAAGTACAGAGAAAGCCACATGATTTCTTCTGTCTCTGGAAACTGGTAGTGAGTCTTCACTAGAAATCATGGGGGGCTGACATGAAACTGGCAGCTGAAACTAAGAAGGAGCAAAGGAACTGTGGCAACGATGGATGTTTCTAGAATAATCTTGGCCTGTGAACTTTGGAAACTAAGGCTCTTTCCTTGACCAAATCCTGCTCTGAGGGGAAATTGGTGGGAATCTAGTTCAGATGGCGCTGAGTTGATAGGGCAAAGACAGAGAATGATCAGGTTAGAAAGGGGCAGGGAGATAGCCAAGAGGTCTCCTAATTGAAAAGGCATTGCTTTGACCACTGGGTGAAAACAGCAGAGCAAGTTGCTATAGGACCATGAGGTTACAAAAGGAGGTTGACCCACCCTCTGTTCCTGAGGGCACAAGATAGATCCTTTCCATTTTTATCTGTTTATCTAGTGTGCTTTTGCTGCCTGTAGACATAATTCTGCTCCTTATTTGTCTCTTTGTTTTATACACACACACACTCTCACACACATATATATAGTTATATGTATGTATGTAATTAGATGTAATAATACATAATTCATATATAATTATGTCTAGTATTATAATCATATCTAATTTATATATACTATATAAGTGGAGTAATCTAAATACATTTATTTGTATAATCATGTATAATTTTCTTTATATAGATGTAATTTTATACATCAAAGGAAGAATAAGGAACAGAATAATATCTATAGGTAATCCAGGTCCACCAGACTTAAAACTGTTATGCCAGGCATTTATAACAACCATGGTAAACGTGCTAAAGATTCCAATGCATAAGGTAGACAGCCTGCAAGAACAGATGGGCAATGTAAGGAGAGAGGTGGACATTCTAGGAAAGTATAGAAAAGAAATACCAGACATCAAAGACACAGTAACTGAAATTAAGAGTGCTCCTGATAGGCTTATGACCAAATGGGACTTCACTGAGCAAACAATCTCTGAGCTTGAGTACTTCAAAAGAAGCCTACAAAACTGAAAAGCAAAGAGAAAAAATGACCGAAAGAAAAAACAAAACCGGATAGAGTACCTGAGAACTAGACAACTACAGAAATTCTCTAGAATCGTGAAGAAAGGAATAGAAGAAATATATACAGTAATGAAGACTGATGATTTTGGCAAATTAATGTCAGACAGCCACAGATAACAGGAAGTTCAGAAAATTACAAGTAGAATAAATGCAAAAAACCTCTACACGTAGGCATATCATTTTCAAAAACCAGAACATTAAAGTCTAGAGAGATACCAGAGGAAAAAACTTACCTATGGAGGAGCAAAGATAGGTGATGTAATACCTATCTTTGTAATACCTACTTCTCAAAATACCATTGGAAACAAGAAGAGACTAGAGTGAAATATTTAGTGTTGAGAGAAAAATAAAACTCTACAGACCTCGAATTCAGTATCCTGAAAAATTATCCTTCAGAAGTGAAGAAGAAATAAGGACTTTCTCAGACAAACAAAAATTCAGGGAATTCCCAGAGTAGACCTGCTTTGTGAGAAATGTTAAAAAAAGTTCTTCAGTAATAAGGAACATATATATATATATGTATGTCAGAAGCTCTAATCTTTAGTAAGGAAGTAAGAGTATCAGAGAACAAGTAAGTGAAAATAAAAAGTTTTATTTTTCTTATTATTAACTGATCTAGTGGATAGCTGAAAATAATAGCAGCACTATATTTAAATATATATATATGTATATATTAGTATATATATATGTATTAGTGTTCATTTACTTTCCAGACAGAAATCATCAGGCCCAATGAATTATTCACTGGTGGATTCTATCAAACATTTAAGGAAGACACTATGCCAATTCTTTATCAGCCTTTTTTAGTTGATTGATACAGAAGGAATACTTCCTAATTCATTTGTGAGACAATATGACCCTCATATCAAAATATGATACAACATTAAAGGATACTGACCATGTTTTAGGCCACAAAGTAAAGCTTAGTTATTTCCAAATAACAGAAATTTAAAAAAACAGGATTATCTAAGAGCAAAACTCAAATTAAAATTTCAAAATAAAGGCCCCAGAGGAACTTCTGTGTTCCTTCTCCTTTAAAATTACAAAGCACACTATTAAATAAAGTTAGGTCAAAGGAAAATGGAAGAATTTCTTGAATATGGTGAAAATGATTACATGATAATTTAGAATATTAAATGCATTTTCTAATAAAAATTAAAAAGAAAATAAATGAATTAAACAAGCAGATAAAAACTGTAAAAGCAGATAAAAGCAGATTAAAAAGTAAACAAAGGAATCAACAAGATAGCATTAATAAAGATAAAAAAGAAAAGTGAGTTAATTTAAAACTGATGGTTTAAAAAAAATCAGCAGACTAGTCACTGGAAACGGAGAACACACAAATATTCAAACATTAGAAGTTAAATTAGGCTAGGGAAAGGAAAACTGATAATAAATTAAATCCAAAGGACCATTTGCTCAATTATATGCAACTAGATTGATACCTACTTCTCAAAATACCATTGGAAACAAGAAGAACTAGAGTGAAATATTTAGTGTTGAGAGAAAATAAAACTCTACAGACCTCGAATTCAGTATCCTGAAAAATTATCCTTCAGAAGTGAAGAAGAAATAAGGACTTTCTCAGACAAACAAAAATTCAGGGAATTCCCAGAGTAGACCTGCTTTGTGAGAAATGTTAAAAAGTTCTTCAGTAATAAGGAACATATATATATATATGTATGTCAGAAGCTCTAATCTTTAGTAAGGAAGTAAGAGTATCAGAGAACAAGTAAGTGAAAATAAAAAGTTTTATTTTTCTTATTATTAACTGATCTAGTGGATAGCTGAAAATAATAGCAGCACTATATTTAAATATATATATATGTATATATTAGTATATATATATGTATTAGTGTTCATTTACTTTCCAGACAGAAATCATCAGGCCCAATGAATTATTCACTGGTGGATTCTATCAAACATTTAAGGAAGACACTATGCCAATTCTTTATCAGCCTTTTTTAGTTGATTGATACAGAAGGAATACTTCCTAATTCATTTGTGAGACAATATGACCCTCATATCAAAATATGATACAACATTAAAGGATACTGACCATGTTTTAGGCCACAAAGTAAAGCTTAGTTATTTCCAAATAACAGAAATTTAAAAAAACAGGATTATCTAAGAGCAAAACTCAAATTAAAATTTCAAAATAAAGGCCCCAGAGGAACTTCTGTGTTCCTTCTCCTTTAAAATTACAAAGCACACTATTAAATAAAGTTAGGTCAAAGGAAAATGGAAGAATTTCTTGAATATGGTGAAAATGATTACATGATAATTTAGAATATTAAATGCATTTTCTAATAAAAATTAAAAAGAAAATAAATGAATTAAACAAGCAGATAAAAACTGTAAAAGCAGATAAAAGCAGATTAAAAAGTAAACAAAGGAATCAACAAGATAGCATTAATAAAGATAAAAAAGAAAAGTGAGTTAATTTAAAACTGATGGTTTAAAAAAAATCAGCAGACTAGTCACTGGAAACGGAGAACACACAAATATTCAAACATTAGAAGTTAAATTAGGCTAGGGAAAGGAAAACTGATAATAAATTAAATCCAAAGGACCATTTGCTCAATTATATGCAACTAGATTGGGAAATCTTCATGAAATGAATTATTTTGGAAAAAAATTTTACTGCAGAAAGCCTACACAGATTAGTTGTCATAAAATAAAGAATTTCCTGGAAAGAAATGCACCAGGATTAGATAAACCCTGATTTAACTATACAGCTTACATTATTCCAAAGACAGGAAAACTTTCAAATTTATTTCATTAAATAAGTAGAGCGTGGATTCTAAAATCTTAAATTATTTTGGAAAATTATAGAATAATTTTAAGTATGAATATTCATAACAAATTCAAAATAATATGTTTTAAAGAAAATAATGTTGCCTTAAAACATGCATCATTACTAGGTGGGGTGTGAGGAATTCAAGAATGGTTCAATACCAAAAATTCCGTTAGTATAATTCTTCATATTAGTAAACCTAAGGAGAAAAATCCTTTAGATGCCTTTGAAGATAGTGATAATCAGTTGATAAATCTACTTTTCATAAACTATTAAAATAAGAATTGATGGCTAGCTCCTTAACATTTATTTTTACACACACAGTCACATACGCTTGCATACTTCAGTTCAAAGGTCAGTACCTTATTGTGGTGGTGGGAACACAAATGGTTTGAGGTAGATATAAATTAAACATGCGTGTTCAGTATCTTTCTGTTATGCATGTGCGTTGGAAGAAGCAGCCAGTGTTACTAGGCATATAGACTTAAATTGGGATATAGCATCTCTAGCTGCAGATGATTTGATGATATACCTAAGTCTCAAATGAGTCAATTGAAAAACTACCAAAAATGGATTTATGAGAGACATCTATAGAATAGCGGGTTATAAAATCAGTGTATCAACAGCCTTCATGTATGTAGACCAGTTATAAGGTAGACTCAAACATACATGTATATGGAATGATGCTTTTGTACATATACATACACATGTCTGAACTCAAGTTTACATTAAATTCAAAGGGGATCAGTGATTGTCTTAGACCAATTGTCTATCAATAGTAATGAAGTAGTCCCTCAAAAAAGAAAATTCACTAAAAAAAAAATAGGATTCTTGTTTATTTATTTATTTTGGGCAGGGGTTGGGTTGGGGAGGGAGGAGAGCAGGCGGGCCACTTCTATTGGTCTTTCATTTCTCTATGTTCATCCGTCTTTGTTCTTTGGCTCCTGTGGGCCTCCCACCGTGGTGGCGTCTGTCATTGCAGAGCGCCGGCTCAGTAATTGGACACATCAGTCCAGCCGCTCTGCGGCATGTGGGATCTTCCCAGGCCAGGGATCGAACCAGCGCCCCTTGCACTGCAAAGCAGTGTCTTTACCCATTGGACCACCAGGGGAAGCCCCCTTGTTTAATATTATTGCTACACACATGATTTTCTGGTGTTACTCTTTTTGTGGATTCAAGACACATATATTAAGAGGATCTTTAAAATTTCTTTCAGACCAACATTTGGATTCTATATTTCTATGACTGTCCCATACATATCATACTAATGAAATAACACTGTTGATTTTTATCAGGTGTCCAAAAAGGAAGTTGAGCTCTGTAGATGGAACAGTATTGAGAACTGTTCCTTCTGATTTCTGTGACTCCACTATTGAAAAAAACTTAAAAAAAAAGAATTGATGGCTAGCTCCTTAACATTTATTTTTACACACACAGTCACATACGCTTGCATACTTCAGTTCAAAGGTCAGTACCTTATTGTGGTGGTGGGAACACAAATGGTTTGAGGTAGATATAAATTAAACATGCGTGTTCAGTATCTTTCTGTTATGCATGTGCGTTGGAAGAAGCAGCCAGTGTTACTAGGCATATAGACTTAAATTGGGATATAGCATCTCTAGCTGCAGATGATTTGATGATATACCTAAGTCTCAAATGAGTCAATTGAAAAACTACCAAAAATGGATTTATGAGAGACATCTATAGAATAGCGGGTTATAAAATCAGTGTATCAACAGCCTTCATGTATGTAGACCAGTTATAAGGTAGACTCAAACATACATGTATATGGAATGATGCTTTTGTACATATACATACACATGTCTGAACTCAAGTTTACATTAAATTCAAAGGGGATCAGTGATTGTCTTAGACCAATTGTCTATCAATAGTAATGAAGTAGTCCCTCAAAAAAGAAAATTCACTAAAAAAAAAATAGGATTCTTGTTTATTTATTTATTTTGGGCAGGGGTTGGGTTGGGGAGGGAGGAGAGCAGGCGGGCCACTTCTATTGGTCTTTCATTTCTCTATGTTCATCCGTCTTTGTTCTTTGGCTCCTGTGGGCCTCCCACCGTGGTGGCGTCTGTCATTGCAGAGCGCCGGCTCAGTAATTGGACACATCAGTCCAGCCGCTCTGCGGCATGTGGGATCTTCCCAGGCCAGGGATCGAACCAGCGCCCCTTGCACTGCAAAGCAGTGTCTTTACCCATTGGACCACCAGGGGAAGCCCCCTTGTTTAATATTATTGCTACACACATGATTTTCTGGTGTTACTCTTTTTGTGGATTCAAGACACATATATTAAGAGGATCTTTAAAATTTCTTTCAGACCAACATTTGGATTCTATATTTCTATGACTGTCCCATACATATCATACTAATGAAATAACACTGTTGATTTTTATCAGGTGTCCAAAAAGGAAGTTGAGCTCTGTAGATAGAACAGTATTGAGAACTGTTTCTTCTGATTTCTGTGACATCACTTTAATTAAAATTATTTCTTCCCATAATGGAACATGATAGAGCAATATTTTATTTTCAGTTACTTATCATTTCAGGATATTATTCACCATCATAAATAATGCATTAGTGTATTAATGATGCATAATAGTTCTGATATTCCAGATGAACTGCCCTTCTTATTCAAGTGAGAATAATAAAAATGTCAGTATATGATAAATGCTGGAGGATGTGAGAAACATTCACCTTAAAAATCAAATTTATGAAACATTTTAAATATCAAATACTATCTCCGTTTTCATTAAAATTAAAATAATAAAGCACAATTATAGGAAAATAAATAGTAACATTATTGCTGTTTTACTCTTTATTCGTTGTGATTTTCACAGAATTTTGAGCAAAAGGGAGATAAAAGAAAGACCGGTTGTTTAGGAACAAACATAAATTAATAGCTATATTTGTTTCTCAGTACCTTGTGTTTTAGTTATGTAATTACTTTTTCCCCAATATGTTGAAAGAAAACAAAATACTTGGTAGGTGTGGCAGAAAGGAAATATCCTAATGATGTATGAATACTCAGTGTATAAAGAACAAGTTGATTGCATGCTTAAAGTTCTGATAGAAGTTGTAAGAAAATGTCTAAAAATGTTCAAGAGATATGTTGGCCAGAATGAAAGTGTTTGCTATATTACAATTTGTACATTGAGGGGAAATAATTCTTAGTTTTTTAAACACACAATGATGCTGCTACCCGGTTAGGAAAGGGTGGTGCTTCATAAGGACAAAGATGACGTAATTGAAATCCCCTAAGCAGGAAATGTTTATGGATTACTTGAATAATATGGTGTCAGTAGATTGTCCTAGGAGTTAAAGACTCATTCTTGGAATATTTTTAAAAATTTAAAGAATTCTCACTGTGGTCAAAGATGTGCTTTCAGTCAATGTTTTTTGAGACTTGAAAACTTAAGAAAACATCAAAATTTACTTAAAATTTATTTTTAGTATTTTTTATTTGATTTCATTGTGTCATGTGGGGTCTTTCTTTGTGGTGGCAGAACTTAGTTGTTCTGCAGCATGTGGGATCTTAGTTTCCCATCTGGGAATCAAACTCACGTCTCCTGCATTGCCAGGTGGATTCCTAACCCCTGGGCCACCAAGGAAGTCACAACACTGAAATCTTAGACTTAAAACATTGAATCCAAACTCTGGGAGAGATATGTACTAATTATAAGGCAGATGGAACCGGTGGGAAAAACTTACCTGGAGTTCACCTCTGACACACTCAAATTCAACTTAGAGGCTGCACTTGGGAACAAAGGTTCAATCCCTAGTCAGGGAATAAAGATACCATATATCTTGTGGCATGGATGGAAAAAAATAAAGACTATGTTCATATTTATCTTTTAATGTGATTTTGCTTGGGGCAAGGGTGGATAAAATCATCTTTGAAGTCTTTGGTTTTTATAGGCCATGGTTGAGGCCTAGTTGAAAAGAAGGTTTAGAGGCGCCTGGGGAGAGTTTGGTCAAAGAGTGAATCTTTGTCATTTCTTTCTTTTTAGTTATAAAAGAAAGACCGGTTGTTTAGGAACAAACATAAATTAATAGCTATATTTGTTTCTCAGTACCTTGTGTTTTAGTTATGTAATTACTTTTTCCCCAATATGTTGAAAGAAAACAAAATACTTGGTAGGTGTGGCAGAAAGGAAATATCCTAATGATGTATGAATACTCAGTGTATAAAGAACAAGTTGATTGCATGCTTAAAGTTCTGATAGAAGTTGTAAGAAAATGTCTAAAAATGTTCAAGAGATATGTTGGCCAGAATGAAAGTGTTTGCTATATTACAATTTGTACATTGAGGGGAAATAATTCTTAGTTTTTTAAACACACAATGATGCTGCTACCCGGTTAGGAAAGGGTGGTGCTTCATAAGGACAAAGATGACGTAATTGAAATCCCCTAAGCAGGAAATGTTTATGGATTACTTGAATAATATGGTGTCAGTAGATTGTCCTAGGAGTTAAAGACTCATTCTTGGAATATTTTTAAAAATTTAAAGAATTCTCACTGTGGTCAAAGATGTGCTTTCAGTCAATGTTTTTTGAGACTTGAAAACTTAAGAAAACATCAAAATTTACTTAAAATTTATTTTTAGTATTTTTTATTTGATTTCATTGTGTCATGTGGGGTCTTTCTTTGTGGTGGCAGAACTTAGTTGTTCTGCAGCATGTGGGATCTTAGTTTCCCATCTGGGAATCAAACTCACGTCTCCTGCATTGCCAGGTGGATTCCTAACCCCTGGGCCACCAAGGAAGTCACAACACTGAAATCTTAGACTTAAAACATTGAATCCAAACTCTGGGAGAGATATGTACTAATTATAAGGCAGATGGAACCGGTGGGAGAAAAACTTACCTGGAGTTCACCTCTGACACACTCAAATTCAACTTAGAGGCTGCACTTGGGAACAAAGGTTCAATCCCTAGTCAGGGAATAAAGATACCATATATCTTGTGGCATGGATGGAAAAAAATAAAGACTATGTTCATATTTATCTTTTAATGTGATTTTGCTTGGGGCAAGGGTGGATAAAATCATCTTTGAAGTCTTTGGTTTTTATAGGCCATGGTTGAGGCCTAGTTGAAAAGAAGGTTTAGAGGCGCCTGGGGAGAGTTTGGTCAAAGAGTGAATCTTTGTCATTTCTTTCTGATTTGTATATTTAGACAGGCATAAACTTCCCTGGAGGTATAATCAGTCCAACTTGATTGAGTTTACTAAAAGACAGCTTGCCTTTGAATATACTCAGTTCTTTCTCTTCCTGGAACATCCTTGCATAATTCTTCACCTAAAGGAATTCTGCTCTCCTTTAGGCAGCTGTCAAATATGTCTACCTCTGTGAAGCTCTCCTGCATTTATGTGCATCCCCTCCTCCCTGAAAATATATTTTTTCCCTCTCTTTCTTCCTTTCATTCTCTTTCCTTATCTCCCTTGTTTCTCTCCCTCTCCACCTCCTCCTCTTCCTGCTCTCCCTTCCTTCTTCCTTCTCTCTGTCTTGAGAATAATGAATATCTTCTATTGAACCTCTCACTGCTAAATCACACGACCCTTTACATTTACTTCTTGAAACTATTGATTAATCAGGAAAATACCTGCAGAAAGAAGCAATATCCCATTCATCTTATATCTCAAGTTTATAATATATTTTGGCAGGAAGTAGATGGGTTAATAAATGTTGGTTGATTTTAAACTGATTTTCCCTCTTTGGACTGATGACCTAATTAATATTGCTGCATTTATTTTGACAGTGCACCACGTATTTGTGTATCCTATTGGACCTTCCAAAGAATGCATAGACATAGTCTTCTCACTGCCAGGAGTTAATGTTTTTAGTGTTACCAGAGTAAATGTTCACATTTTTTTACTATACTCACATGTTTAATCCTATAACCAATTTCACAAATGGAAGATGAAAAACCGGTGGGAGAAAAACTTACCTGGAGTTCACCTCTGACACACTCAAATTCAACTTAGAGGCTGCACTTGGGAACAAAGGTTCAATCCCTAGTCAGGGAATAAAGATACCATATATCTTGTGGCATGGATGGAAAAAAATAAAGACTATGTTCATATTTATCTTTTAATGTGATTTTGCTTGGGGCAAGGGTGGATAAAATCATCTTTGAAGTCTTTGGTTTTTATAGGCCATGGTTGAGGCCTAGTTGAAAAGAAGGTTTAGAGGCGCCTGGGGAGAGTTTGGTCAAAGAGTGAATCTTTGTCATTTCTTTCTGATTTGTATATTTAGACAGGCATAAACTTCCCTGGAGGTATAATCAGTCCAACTTGATTGAGTTTACTAAAAGACAGCTTGCCTTTGAATATACTCAGTTCTTTCTCTTCCTGGAACATCCTTGCATAATTCTTCACCTAAAGGAATTCTGCTCTCCTTTAGGCAGCTGTCAAATATGTCTACCTCTGTGAAGCTCTCCTGCATTTATGTGCATCCCCTCCTCCCTGAAAATATATTTTTTCCCTCTCTTTCTTCCTTTCATTCTCTTTCCTTATCTCCCTTGTTTCTCTCCCTCTCCACCTCCTCCTCTTCCTGCTCTCCCTTCCTTCTTCCTTCTCTCTGTCTTGAGAATAATGAATATCTTCTATTGAACCTCTCACTGCTAAATCACACGACCCTTTACATTTACTTCTTGAAACTATTGATTAATCAGGAAAATACCTGCAGAAAGAAGCAATATCCCATTCATCTTATATCTCAAGTTTATAATATATTTTGGCAGGAAGTAGATGGGTTAATAAATGTTGGTTGATTTTAAACTGATTTTCCCTCTTTGGACTGATGACCTAATTAATATTGCTGCATTTATTTTGACAGTGCACCACGTATTTGTGTATCCTATTGGACCTTCCAAAGAATGCATAGACATAGTCTTCTCACTGCCAGGAGTTAATGTTTTTAGTGTTACCAGAGTAAATGTTCACATTTTTTATTTACTATACTAATGCTTAATCCTATACCAATTCATAATGGAATTGGTACTGTGCATTTTCATGAGCAATTAATGTACAAATAACAGATAAAACCTACTTGAAAAGCTCCTTACTGTAGGATTTCAACTATATATATGAAATTCTGGAAAAGGTAAAAATGTGGAGACAATACAAAGATCAGTGCTTACCAGGTGTTATGGGGGGATGAGATGAATTCATGAAGCGCAGAGGATTTTTACCACAGTGAAACTGTTGCAAGTTGAGGGAGACTTTCGATGACTTGATAGTGATCTCTTATCTACCACTTGGAAATGAATTGTGTGAAGAGACACATACGCTGACAAAGCAAGAGACTTGATTTTGAAGGGACACGCTGGCAGAGGGCAGCAGGGTAAGGGAATCCAGGAGCACTGCTCAGCCACTCAATTTGTAGCTAGCAGACTCAGATTATGTGGTAATGGGATTAGGTTCTCGGCTGTTTTTGGCCAGTCATCTTTCTTGGCCTGTATTTGGTCTGACTCGTGGTCTTTCCCGGTGGCATGTGCCTGCATCTCTCAGCCAAGATGGACTGCAGTGTGAAGGATTTGGGGAGGTCGAACTGGCATGCCCTCCCTCCGTTTGGCCTCTCCTGAGTTAGTTTTTGGCAGCAGGAGTAGGTTTCTTCGTGAGACCCCTTGTTATGAGACAGTTCCTCTAAATGTCTGGCAAGGCAGGTGGTTTGGGTCAGTGGTTTCCTCACAAAACTATTGTCTATGATACTATAATGGTGGATACAAATCACTGTACATTTACCAAAGCTCATAGAATATATAGCACCAAGAGTGAACTCTAATATGTAAACTCTGGGCTTTTGGTGATAATAGTACATTTCAGTATAGGTTCACTGATTGCAACAAGTATAAATTCACTTCTGTATAGGGAAGCTGTGTAACCTACCACTTCTTTGGGGGAACAAACAGAACAAAATCTGGTCTGGGTATATTGTTGACTTCACCAGTATATATAATAATTTATTTTTAGCTGAGTGTTGAATCAGCAGCTTAAAAAACCACTGGTTTTAGCTGGTATTTATTTATTTACTTAAAATTTTGGGCGCTTTTATTTATTTTTTATTGGTCTTTCATTTATTTATTTTCATCTGTCTTTGTTA
The DNA here is from genome assembly GCA_022376925.1 of Tragulus kanchil. NCBI lineage: Eukaryota > Metazoa > Chordata > Mammalia > Artiodactyla > Tragulidae > Tragulus > Tragulus kanchil. Next base: position 97,545,153 of record JAIOJX010000005.1, on the reverse strand, counting down.
TTTGACCTGTGTTGGCCTCCCATTACAGTGGCTTCTCTTGTAGCAGAGCACCAAGGCTCTGGGCTCATGCGCTCCAGGGCTCTGGCTCATAATTGGACACACTGGTCCAGCCACTCGATGGCATGTGGGATCTTCCCAGGCCAGGGATCCATCCGGCACCCCTTGCAGTGCAAGATGGACCCTTTACCTACTGGACCATAAGGGAAACCATAGCTGGTATTTATTATAATGCTTTTATACTATTTTACATTTCTGAAGTTTCCATTAGAAAATAGCTTATGGAAAATAAGTGTTGATTTTTAAAATTATCGGTAAGCTCTCAATTAATCTGGGATATGATGTCTTGAGTGATACTGTTTTTTGTCTTGTTACATTTACATTTTTAAGATTATGCCTTAAAAGCATGCAGCAGATATTGCCTTACTGAAAATGATTGTAATTAGGGTTTCATGTGGGGAACTTGGTGAATAGGACTAGAGGAATAGAGAAGAGCTAAAGCTGTTTGTATTAGAGAACTTTACTGCAACGATGGATGAGAAATAACCAGCTGTGATTTGGGCTTACTGTTCAGGTCACTAGTAACTACAGTTCCTAAACTCCAATTTGCATAAAATATATGAGCTAAGTTACGTTTCAGGATTCACCTAGTTTTCCATACTTGTGGAGATGTTGACTGTGCATTGTATTCATTTCCAATTTTCCCAGAGTCTCTCAATATTTTTCAATGCTCTGTTCCAGGAAGCTGCTGCCAATCAATTGCACCTGAAATGAAACTGATTTGCCATCCTGGGCTAATGATATAAACTAAGTTATGCTTTTGTAAGAAAAAAATGAACCCCCTAATCTCAGTGGCTTATTTAATTCATGTACATGTCCAGCACTGGTTATGAGTTGTACTTCAGTTGATCACTTACGAGCCCCAGCCAAGTGACATTCCACATTTAAAATGATTTTAATTATCATGGCAGGGAAGAAAAAGTACAAAGAACTAATTTCCTTTTCGAGTGTTTTGTTTTTAAGGAGACACATGTCATCTCTGCTTATAGCTAATTGCTCAGAGCTAATGACCTGATCTTCTCAGGAGAGTTAGTGGTAAAGAACCCGCCTGTCCATGCAGGAGATGTAAAAGATACAGGTTAGATCACTGGCTCAGGAAGATGCCCTGGAGGAGGGCATGGCAACTCAACTCCTATATTTTTGCCTGAAGAATCCTATGGACAGAGGAGCTGGGCAGGCTACAGTCCATAGGATTTTGCAAAGAGTTGGACATGGCAGAAGCCACTCGATGGCATGTGGGATCTTCCCAGGCCAGGGATCCATCCGGCACCCCTTGCAGTGCAAGATGGACCCTTTACCTACTGGACCATAAGGGAAACCATAGCTGGTATTTATTATAATGCTTTTATACTATTTTACATTTCTGAAGTTTCCATTAGAAAATAGCTTATGGAAAATAAGTGTTGATTTTTAAAATTATCGGTAAGCTCTCAATTAATCTGGGATATGATGTCTTGAGTGATACTGTTTTTTGTCTTGTTACATTTACATTTTTAAGATTATGCCTTAAAAGCATGCAGCAGATATTGCCTTACTGAAAATGATTGTAATTAGGGTTTCATGTGGGGAACTTGGTGAATAGGACTAGAGGAATAGAGAAGAGCTAAAGCTGTTTGTATTAGAGAACTTTACTGCAACGATGGATGAGAAATAACCAGCTGTGATTTGGGCTTACTGTTCAGGTCACTAGTAACTACAGTTCCTAAACTCCAATTTGCATAAAATATATGAGCTAAGTTACGTTTCAGGATTCACCTAGTTTTCCATACTTGTGGAGATGTTGACTGTGCATTGTATTCATTTCCAATTTTCCCAGAGTCTCTCAATATTTTTCAATGCTCTGTTCCAGGAAGCTGCTGCCAATCAATTGCACCTGAAATGAAACTGATTTGCCATCCTGGGCTAATGATATAAACTAAGTTATGCTTTTGTAAGAAAAAAATGAACCCCCTAATCTCAGTGGCTTATTTAATTCATGTACATGTCCAGCACTGGTTATGAGTTGTACTTCAGTTGATCACTTACGAGCCCCAGCCAAGTGACATTCCACATTTAAAATGATTTTAATTATCATGGCAGGGAAGAAAAAAGTACAAAGAACTAATTTCCTTTTTCGAGTGTTTTGTTTTTAAGGAGACACATGTCATCTCTGCTTATAGCTAATTGCTCAGAGCTAATGACCTGATCTTCTCAGGAGAGTTAGTGGTAAAGAACCCGCCTGTCCATGCAGGAGATGTAAAAGATACAGGTTAGATCACTGGCTCAGGAAGATGCCCTGGAGGAGGGCATGGCAACTCAACTCCTATATTTTTGCCTGAAGAATCCTATGGACAGAGGAGCTGGGCAGGCTACAGTCCATAGGATTTTGCAAAGAGTTGGACATGGCAGAAGTGACTTAGCATGGACACCTGTGGAGATAGGAAGTCAATCTTTATTTACATGTCAGAAGTGCTGTCTGCTTCTCTGGTGGCTCAGTGATAAAGAATCTGCCTTAAGTGCAAGAGACACAAAAGATGCAAGCTTGATCCCTTGGTCAGGAAGATCCCCTGGAGGAGGAAATGGCAGCCCATTCCAGTATTCTTGCCTGGAAAAATCTCATGGAGAGAGGAGCCAGGCAAGCTGTTGTCCTCAGGGGTCACAAACAGTAAGGCACGACGGAGAGCCTGAACAAAGCACAGTATAAATGGTGTCTGGGGTCCAGTACAAGATGCTGATGAAACCTATGGGAAGGTCATCTTGGTCAGTCATGAAGAGTTGCTTAAGTCAAACCCTGAAGGATAAGTGCAGTTATTTGGAGGAAGAGCCTAGAGATAGTAGACCATGGCTATACAGAAAGCATATTTTTTTTAGAGGTACCCATAGAGTAGCTCACCCCTCAGAAGGGAACAATACTTAAATGTGTTTATCTTTGGGTTTGCTTTTTGGACAAACACAGAAATGTAGTAATAGATCAATTTTTCATAAATACAAAGCCTACTTACTATGTCAGATGCATTCTTAAGGTTTAAATCAGTTTTCTAAGGATAACTGAAGACATTTGGGATGATTGTTGAATGCCATCAACTTCTGAGATATATATTTTTTAAATATTGACATTTTATATCCACTGACTATATTATATTTCATTATTATTCACTCAAGGAGTTGACTGCTTGCATTGAATGTCTCCCATTTTATTTCTGATTAAGTAATGCAATTCCACATTTAAAATGATTTTAATTATCATGGCAGGGAAGAAAAAGTACAAAGAACTAATTTCCTTTTCGAGTGTTTTGTTTTAAGGAGACACATGCCATTTCTGCTTATAGCTAATTGCTCAGAGCTAATGACCTGATCTTCTCAGGAGAGTTAGTGGTAAAGAACCCGCCTGTCCATGCAGGAGATGTAAAAGATACAGGTTAGATCACTGGCTCAGGAAGATGCCCTGGAGGAGGGCATGGCAACTCAACTCCTATATTTTTGCCTGAAGAATCCTATGGACAGAGGAGCTGGGCAGGCTACAGTCCATAGGATTTTGCAAAGAGTTGGACATGGCAGAAGTGACTTAGCATGGACACCTGTGGAGATAGGAAGTCAATCTTTATTTACATGTCAGAAGTGCTGTCTGCTTCTCTGGTGGCTCAGTGATAAAGAATCTGCCTTAAGTGCAAGAGACACAAAAGATGCAAGCTTGATCCCTTGGTCAGGAAGATCCCCTGGAGGAGGAAATGGCAGCCCATTCCAGTATTCTTGCCTGGAAAAATCTCATGGAGAGAGGAGCCAGGCAAGCTGTTGTCCTCAGGGGTCACAAACAGTAAGGCACGACGGAGAGCCTGAACAAAGCACAGTATAAATGGTGTCTGGGGTCCAGTACAAGATGCTGATGAAACCTATGGGAAGGTCATCTTGGTCAGTCATGAAGAGTTGCTTAAGTCAAACCCTGAAGGATAAGTGCAGTTATTTGGAGGAAGAGCCTAGAGATAGTAGACCATGGCTATACAGAAAGCATATTTTTTTTAGAGGTACCCATAGAGTAGCTCACCCCTCAGAAGGGAACAATACTTAAATGTGTTTATCTTTGGGTTTGCTTTTTGGACAAACACAGAAATGTAGTAATAGATCAATTTTTCATAAATACAAAGCCTACTTACTATGTCAGATGCATTCTTAAGGTTTAAATCAGTTTTCTAAGGATAACTGAAGACATTTGGGATGATTGTTGAATGCCATCAACTTCTGAGATATATATTTTTTAAATATTGACATTTTATATCCACTGACTATATTATATTTCATTATTATTCACTCAAGGAGTTGACTGCTTGCATTGAATGTCTCCCATTTTATTTCTGAAAAACAAAGTGAAATAAGTAATATGAATAAGCAATAAGTTAAATACTTTAAAGTCAGTAATTTAAGGTAGTTACTATATTAGTATGCTATGATGGATTTCCTTATGGATCTATATGTAAGAAATGATGATCCCTGTGTTCTAATCATTTGTTTCAGGTTTAATTTCTTTGTTCATTTTTGGTTTAGAAATACATTCAAATAATTTTCCCTCATTGCTAATGAGTATATCTAGTATTAGCAATTTTCAGATATAGCTCAGTAAAATTAATAGAGGCTTTAAGAATAACTGTAATACATTTTCTTATTTGTTTAATAGTTGAGTTGGGAAAAAGTGAGTTGAATTAAAATATAAATATTATTTATCTTAGTTGGATGAAATTGACGGGCCATTAATGTTTAAGTTGAAAGGTTACTTTATTAAGGAGACTTCGAAGGCTGTGTATGTCATTCTTTCTTTGGTGTGAAAGGCACATGAATTGGTAGCATACTATTTGTCTTATGAATTCAATTAATGAAGTAGAATGTAATAAAACTTAAATATGGAGCCCCCTTTAAATTTCACAAAACTTTTAGAACTTTAACCTCAGCTGTGTATTTGGTGTCTGTTACAAAATGGAACATGACTAAATATACTATGCATTTGGAAACACTTGAATATTTAAATAAAATATTTTATCCAATTAACCAGAAAGGCAGTTATTTGGAGGAAGAGCCTAGAGATAGTAGACCATGGCTATACAGAAAGCATATTTTTTTTAGAGGTACCCATAGAGTAGCTCACCCCTCAGAAGGGAACAATACTTAAATGTGTTTATCTTTGGGTTTGCTTTTTGGACAAACACAGAAATGTAGTAATAGATCAATTTTTCATAAATACAAAGCCTACTTACTATGTCAGATGCATTCTTAAGGTTTAAATCAGTTTTCTAAGGATAACTGAAGACATTTGGGATGATTGTTGAATGCCATCAACTTCTGAGATATATATTTTTTAAATATTGACATTTTATATCCACTGACTATATTATATTTCATTATTATTCACTCAAGGAGTTGACTGCTTGCATTGAATGTCTCCCATTTTATTTCTGAAAACAAAGTGAAATAAGTAATATAAATAAGCAATAAGTTAAATACTTTAAAGTCAGTAATTTAAGGTAGTTACTATATTAGTATGCTATGATGGATTTCCTTATGGATCTATATGTAAGAAATGATGATCCCTGTGTTCTAATCATTTGTTTCAGGTTTAATTTCTTTGTTCATTTTTGGTTTAGAAATACATTCAAATAATTTTCCCTCATTGCTAATGAGTATATCTAGTATTAGCAATTTTCAGATATAGCTCAGTAAAATTAATAGAGGCTTTAAGAATAACTGTAATACATTTTCTTATTTGTTTAATAGTTGAGTTGGGAAAAAGTGAGTTGAATTAAAATATAAATATTATTTATCTTAGTTGGATGAAATTGACGGGCCATTAATGTTTAAGTTGAAAGGTTACTTTATTAAGGAGACTTCGAAGGCTGTGTATGTCATTCTTTCTTTGGTGTGAAAGGCACATGAATTGGTAGCATACTATTTGTCTTATGAATTCAATTAATGAAGTAGAATGTAATAAAACTTAAATATGGAGCCCCCTTTAAATTTCACAAAACTTTTAGAACTTTAACCTCAGCTGTGTATTTGGTGTCTGTTACAAAATGGAACATGACTAAATATACTATGCATTTGGAAACACTTGAATATTTAAATAAAATATTTTATCCAATTAATCAGATAGATTTAAGTATAGTATATACAGTTCATATACATAGGCATATAGGCATAAACATGTATTTCTAAGTTGCGTGAGTTATTTAGTATCAGACAGTGCTTTTGGAGTGTATGTTAGTTGCACTTATTTTTTTTTATAATCCCTAATCCGAGGCCCACAGGTAGGTAACCACTGAATTATGTGTCAGAGATTTCAAGAAGGGTCGATTAACCAGAATACAGAGGCTTTGTGAGAAGAGTTAGTGAAAGAGTATTAAAGAGTATGGGACTTTGTCGGGGGGAGGGGTTCGACATGGAAATGACCTAAAAATAATGCTTTTCTGAGAATTGTATTTATAATGTTTGTAATGGAAATAGAGGAAGAAAAGCCAGAAGAGGTGGGGGAGGATTACATCTTAAGAGTTATCTTAAGTATAATGTAATGAAAAAATCTAGTCTGTATTGGTGCAAGAGGGATGGAGTCTAGAAAAACTGGGAAAAAAAGCTATATCAGATCTTGATGGTATATTTCACATTGCCACAAAAATTCACATGAAATTGAGATTATAGTCCTTAAACCCAGAGAAACATAAAATGATGTTTTAATTAACATGAAATGACATTGAAGTGACATTGAAGTATGGGTCATTTGCATTTTAATTAACTATTGAAAATGCAATCATTTGTCATGTATGATTAACTTCATATAGGGTTTAGAGGTACTACAGTTTCTGGAGCATTTTAAGCATTGTAGTGTAATATTTTAATATTCTTTTACTAATAAGAATTTCCATGAAAATTGTCTAAAATGAATGTTTGCTTGAGATCTTTTAGTAAATGTGGTAATTTTCTGAAAAAAGGAAAAAGATCAGTGCCATGATTATTCATGGAATTTTATTGTGTTTAAAGTCTTTTAAATTCATTCATTTAATAAACACTTTATTGAGTGCCTACTCTGTGCCTCAGCAGTATCCAAAATCATGGTGATACAGTGGTGATTGAGATAAGAGTTCATCATCTTGTGATCTTTTATTCTAGTGAATGAAGATGGAAAATAAATGAGTTAACAATTTGTGTTATGTACTGTGGAAAATAAAGTGGTGGTAAATGACAGGATGGCTCTCTTAGGTTGGTTTGGTAACAGAAGGCCTCTCTGCTGAATAGCCAGAAGGAATCTGGCATTTGATTGTGCAGCAGAAGGAGCAGTGTAGGTAGGTAGATAAGATGGTGCAAGGATTCTAAGGTGAGAGTGAGCATGGACTGTTCCAAGGACAGAAAGAGGCACATGTGTTTGGAATCTTACAGGTGAAGTAGGTAAGTGACCTGAGAAAAGGTCAGAGAGGCAGGCAAGGACAAAGTCATCAGGGGCTTTTCAAGATAGGGAATACATTTGGGTTTTAAGTTCAATAGAAAGCTGTTGGATGGTTGTAAGAAAGTGGGTCCATGATTCATGTTTCTAGTGTTTGTACCTATTATGTGTGGAGAAAGGATTAGAGAAAACATGAAACTGGAGTGGTAAAGTAGTAATTGGGTCCAGAATCATCATTGCATTGCGTTTGAGAGGTTAAGGGAAAAAGAGGAATTAAAGATTTTTGGATTTGAGTGCATTGTTGGAAGGCATAAAGGAAAGAGTTCTGTTTTGACTCTGCTGAATTTATGACATCAAGTAGAGATGTTGCATGAGCAGCTTAATGTTAGCCTGGAGTCCTAAAGAGGGATCAAGTCTCAAGACACGTTCATAGATTTGAGAGACACTGGGTTATATTATGGTATTTAAAACCATGGGTTTGGGTGAAAACCCTCCAGGGAAGAGTTTGTGAATATAGAAGAAAATGAGTATCAGGATGAGTAGATCAGAAAAGAATGGTTCAGCAAAGGAGAAAGGTTTTTTTGGGTCTTCTAAGAATATAAAAATCTTTCTTGGAATCTTTATCGTCTAAATAAACTAGAATAGCTGTGAATTTAATAATGTACAAAGCCATGGGGAGTCAAATGTAAATACCATATACTGTTGAATTTTAGTGGTAGCTCTATTTTATTGTTGGAAAAGTGTATCCAAAATCATGGTGATACAGTGGTGATTGAGATAAGAGTTCATCATCTTGTGATCTTTTATTCTAGTGAATGAAGATGGAAAATAAATGAGTTAACAATTTGTGTTATGTACTGTGGAAAATAAAGTGGTGGTAAATGACAGGATGGCTCTCTTAGGTTGGTTTGGTAACAGAAGGCCTCTCTGCTGAATAGCCAGAAGGAATCTGGCATTTGATTGTGCAGCAGAAGGAGCAGTGTAGGTAGGTAGATAAGATGGTGCAAGGATTCTAAGGTGAGAGTGAGCATGGACTGTTCCAAGGACAGAAAGAGGCACATGTGTTTGGAATCTTACAGGTGAAGTAGGTAAGTGACCTGAGAAAAGGTCAGAGAGGCAGGCAAGGACAAAGTCATCAGGGGCTTTTCAAGATAGGGAATACATTTGGGTTTTAAGTTCAATAGAAAGCTGTTGGATGGTTGTAAGAAAGTGGGTCCATGATTCATGTTTCTAGTGTTTGTACCTATTATGTGTGGAGAAAGGATTAGAGAAAACATGAAACTGGAGTGGTAAAGTAGTAATTGGGTCCAGAATCATCATTGCATTGCGTTTGAGAGGTTAAGGGAAAAAGAGGAATTAAAGATTTTTGGATTTGAGTGCATTGTTGGAAGGCATAAAGGAAAGAGTTCTGTTTTGACTCTGCTGAATTTATGACATCAAGTAGAGATGTTGCATGAGCAGCTTAATGTTAGCCTGGAGTCCTAAAGAGGGATCAAGTCTCAAGACACGTTCATAGATTTGAGAGACACTGGGTTATATTATGGTATTTAAAACCATGGGTTTGGGTGAAAACCCTCCAGGGAAGAGTTTGTGAATATAGAAGAAAATGAGTATCAGGATGAGTAGATCAGAAAAGAATGGTTCAGCAAAGGAGAAAGGTTTTTTTGGGTCTTCTAAGAATATAAAAATCTTTCTTGGAATCTTTATCGTCTAAATAAACTAGAATAGCTGTGAATTTAATAATGTACAAAGCCATGGGGAGTCAAATGTAAATACCATATACTGTTGAATTTTAGTGGTAGCTCTATTTTATTGTTGGAAAAGTGAATGATGAACATGAAAATAAAATCACACCTTTAGAACTTAATGAAGAAATGCACATATTTGGAAAAAGCTAAGGAATGTAAAAGAAACAAAACAGTTGTCAAGAAATAGAACTGATAAAATGAAAGATATAATTACAGTCTAATTTCCTATGTGCAAGAAGAAAGAAAAAGGAAACTAACAGAAAATTGTATCCCAAGGAATAGGAATACTTGAGAGGGGGAAGAATATTGATGTGTAAAGAAAAGGAGGGAAATGGATAAAAGAAGACAAAGCCATGAGGCTGGTCCAAAGATTTACATAATTGGAGGAGGGGCAGGAGTAATCTTTTGTGCTCTGCCCTAGTAAACTGCAGGAACAGATAAGGCATAACTTCTTCAATGTGTCTTAACACCAAGTGATGATTTACATAGAGGTTAAAGTCACCATTCATCATTTCCATACTGAAAACTAAGGTAAAGGTGGGCGTTAGGTTTAAAGACAGGGACTTCTAAAACCCAGGAAAAACCCAGTCCTTCAAACAATTTTAAAGCATTTTTAGGAGAATCACATCAGTTGGGAGTATATAATAACAGTTTGATTCAGAATAAGATTAAAGCATGGTAACTACCCTTAAATATCAATAATAATTTTAATTTTGAAGTTTCTTAGTTTGAAAAAATATACTCTGGAACTTAAGCTGAGAATTTCACTGTGAAAGAGTATTTGTAATGAATTATATGTGAGTCACTCAATAACTCTTTGCGACCTCATGGATAGGGGCCCACCAGGCTCTTATGTTCATGGGACTGTCCAGGCAAGGATACTGGGATGGCCATCCAGGGCGAAGAATAAAGATGGATGAAAATAAATACATAAACAATAAAAGAGGCCAAAAAAAATACTGAAGTGGGTTGCCATTTCCTTGTTCAGAGCATCTTCCCAACCCCACACTCCAACCTGTGTCTCTTTCATTGACGGCAGATTCTTTACTGCCTGAGACACTAGCGAAGCCCTTTGTAATGAATTGGAAGCACTCAAATACAAGTTTAGTAAGTGGCCTCCCTTAAAAAGCCAGGCTTTTCATTCATGTATTTAAAGAAATGTGTATACACACACATATATATAAAACAAACACACACACAAACACACACACACAAATATTTATATGTAATAGTGATGCTTCTGACACATTTGACTTATTTTCCTTCAAGATCAAGTTACATCATTACCTTAATCAGTCAAATTATTCTTTGGTGTCACTTGACCATGGACACACACACTCATTCATCAACTCTGCCACCATCTGGATGCAGGCACAGTGTTATGTCCTGGTGAAGGAAGATGAAGGTGAGGTTGTTGATCTCGGGAGCACATGGTTCTTACGAGGAATTCTAATCATCCAAGTCTGACCTAGGAGGACTTGAAATCCATGGAAGTTGTAGCCACAATTATGAATATATATGCGTTTTTCCTCAGGTTAACAATGAGGTCTATGACCAAGAAAAAAAAAAGACATAAGAGCCATTGTTCTAAGCTTTGCAGATTTAATATGTAACTTGGTGACACAGTGTTATTTTTAGTTTTGTTTTCGAATTCTCCTAGTCTTAAGGGAATCAGAATTCTTAATCCTGTCTTGACTGGCTTCATTCTGATTTTCTTGAGGGCTTCCATCCACACCAATGCAAGAGCAGCATAACAAGGGTGAATGAGGACAACTTTCCATATAGATAGAAGAAAAAAATATTTTTGTAAGATTCACTTTTATCTTGTTTTTGTGTCATATATGTGGGCCTCTGATAAACTATTCAGCATTTGTATAAATGTGCTCAGAGATCCTTCATTTAGTCAAAATCATGAAAACTTAAAGTATAATTCTTAGAGTTTTGTTTTTATCATGTGATCTACATAGGTTTTACTCTAAACTCAGAGTTGGTCTTAGCTTAAATGCTCAAAATACTGTTGACTTCTCTGTTTCCTCCTCTTCAGTCTGCTAGTGGAATTTATCATCGATGAGAATATGTTTACCCTAATGGTACTTTCATAAGGTCATCTTTTGCTGAAGTAGAGGATCTAGGGCTGAAGCTTACTCTATTGGAGTATGGAAGAAGAAAAGTGTGAGGTCTGAGTCGTGAAAGGTTAATAATAAAGAGAAAAAATCATGCAAAATAAAAGTATTAGATTAGTGGGGTCTTTGAACATGTAACTTCTTTCAGAATTCTGAGGGAGGAATTTCTCAGCATTGTAGTGGCATGATGTGGCGGCCTTCTGAGCCAGAAAAGGTTTTCTGAGGCACCCCCAGATACTTCCCTCACCTCTAATAGTTCCAAGTCATAAACTAGTACTGGCTGAACCTAGGTGTAGTATTCCTGAGTGGTGAGTTATGACACCTGCTAATAAAAAGTTTTATCCTTTGACATGTCCTGCTAAGTGTTAATTTTGGGTCGTGAATATTTAATGTCCTCCTAGGAGCTTTTAGGTGAATGTGTTTTCACAGCACATATGGTGCCATTCTACAGTGAACCAGACTAATGGGTTTTAATTATGCTAAAGGCTGTGGAGCCACTGACAAATTCATAATGTGCTTTAAATTACTAGTATGGAAAGTACAAACCAAAAGTTTAACCTGGAATAAATAAGTCTGGAAAATAATTTCCGTGGCTGAAACGGAACGTGCCACCTCTCACGTTCAATTCTCAAGTCGAAGAATACAGTTGACTCATGTCATATATATCTGCAAGGTGAAGGGGAGAAAGTGTTGCCCTGAACTTCGGGAGACCTGGATTTGAGGAGATGATTTTTGCTTTTTCTCTAGATTTGAACAAGTAACCCAACAAGAAGCACTTTCTTTGCTGTGTTATGGGTAATAGCTATCACATAGGGGAGACTTACTGAGGATTATTGAGAGATTGTAATAATGTGATATCTGCTCAGTGCATATTTAAGAGATCTCTTTCCTATTGTTTTGGTTTGAGGAGGTTGACTGTTAGAGCCATTAGGATTTCTCTCCCTGATTGGAAATCTGGTTACTTGAATTAATGTTCTTCTCCTTGATTATTATTGTACTCATTTCATTTTCTGTAATCTCTTAGTCTATTAAACATGGCTGATTCATGAGGACAAATGTATTTTTTATCTAAGTAGATGTTCATAGACCTCAGATAATCAGTAATTTCACCCCCATCATGATGTTTTACTTTTTTGGGTAAATCTTCTGTGAGGGCTGAAGCTTACTCTATTGGAGTATGGAAGAAGAAAAGTGTGAGGTCTGAGTCGTGAAAGGTTAATAATAAAGAGAAAAAATCATGCAAAATAAAAGTATTAGATTAGTGGGGTCTTTGAACATGTAACTTCTTTCAGAATTCTGAGGGAGGAATTTCTCAGCATTGTAGTGGCATGATGTGGCGGCCTTCTGAGCCAGAAAAGGTTTTCTGAGGCACCCCCAGATACTTCCCTCACCTCTAATAGTTCCAAGTCATAAACTAGTACTGGCTGAACCTAGGTGTAGTATTCCTGAGTGGTGAGTTATGACACCTGCTAATAAAAAGTTTTATCCTTTGACATGTCCTGCTAAGTGTTAATTTTGGGTCGTGAATATTTAATGTCCTCCTAGGAGCTTTTAGGTGAATGTGTTTTCACAGCACATATGGTGCCATTCTACAGTGAACCAGACTAATGGGTTTTAATTATGCTAAAGGCTGTGGAGCCACTGACAAATTCATAATGTGCTTTAAATTACTAGTATGGAAAGTACAAACCAAAAGTTTAACCTGGAATAAATAAGTCTGGAAAATAATTTCCGTGGCTGAAACGGAACGTGCCACCTCTCACGTTCAATTCTCAAGTCGAAGAATACAGTTGACTCATGTCATATATATCTGCAAGGTGAAGGGGAGAAAGTGTTGCCCTGAACTTCGGGAGACCTGGATTTGAGGAGATGATTTTTGCTTTTTCTCTAGATTTGAACAAGTAACCCAACAAGAAGCACTTTCTTTGCTGTGTTATGGGTAATAGCTATCACATAGGGGAGACTTACTGAGGATTATTGAGAGATTGTAATAATGTGATATCTGCTCAGTGCATATTTAAGAGATCTCTTTCCTATTGTTTTGGTTTGAGGAGGTTGACTGTTAGAGCCATTAGGATTTCTCTCCCTGATTGGAAATCTGGTTACTTGAATTAATGTTCTTCTCCTTGATTATTATTGTACTCATTTCATTTTCTGTAATCTCTTAGTCTATTAAACATGGCTGATTCATGAGGACAAATGTATTTTTTATCTAAGTAGATGTTCATAGACCTCAGATAATCAGTAATTTCACCCCCATCATGATGTTTTACTTTTTTGGGTAAATCTTCTGTGAGGGATAAGAGATCCTTGTTTCCGGAAAATCTTGACTTAGTAGGAAACTAAGTATATGTGGCGTGGGGGAGGAATCATCAGACCTGTGCTCTAATCCTCTCTCTGCATCCGTTAGACTCTTACTCTACAGTTCTTTCTGAGGACAATATAATCCTTCATAATCAGTAGGTACAAGTGGATGACACTGATGAGTCATACTTAAAAAGAAATTCTATCTCCTCAACTTTGTTTATTCTTTTTAAGACTGGGACATTTTTTTTTAAGTCTTTTTTTTTTTTTTCCTTTGGCCTCTTTTATTGGTCTTTTACCTATTCATTTTTCATCTATATCTTATTCCTTGGCCTGTGTGGGCCTCCCACTGCAGCAGCCTCTCTCATAGCAGAGCACTGGCTCTGGGCGCATGTGCCCTAGAGTGCTGGCTCACAGTTGGACACACTGGTCCAGTCGCTCCGTGGCATGCAATCCTCCCGGGCCAGGGCTCGAACTGGTGCTGCCTGCACTGCAAGGTGGACTCCCCACCCACTGGACCACCAGGGAAACTCTTTTTTTTTTTAATTAAAAAATTTTTTTTGGCTGCACCCCTTGGCATGCAGGATCCTCATTCCTCTAACAGCACTGCATTGAGAACAGAGTCTTAACTGTTGAACTGCCCAGGAAGTCCCCATCTCCTCAGCGCTGACAGTGTTCTTTCCTTACCTTGGAAAGTGGTACAGTGTTGCGGAAGGAATCCTGAACTAGAGGGAAGGAAACTTGGACTTTTGTCGAGGAAGGCATCCTGAACTAGAGGGCAGGAAACCTGGACTTGCCTCCAGGATTTTCCCCTTTTATGCAAATCCCTTCACTTCATATTTTTTTTTAGTTCTGAAGTGGAAACCATAATTTCTTTTCCTCATCCATTCTCATTGTTCTGAACATCATATAAAGCATATAAAGGATATAACTATAACTAACATGCCATCCAAATACAAGTTACTGTTAAGAGAAGAGAAAACTCTACTCTGATTATCCTGAGGCTCTGTAGAGAAGCTCGGTGTCCAGAAGATGCGTAAATGCTGCCTGTTTCAAAGACTACTTATTAACACGTGTTTCAATGGACTCTTCAGCTAACTTGGCTATTACTTTATACCCTCTTCTGTTTCTAGGTGTGGGAAATAGTTGGGATACAGTTTCAAAATAAAAGAGATGAATTTTTTCTCTTGGTTTTTATTTGTATGTATACTATTCATATATATGTATATACATATGATGGAAAGGGAAAAGAGCGTCAACCATTAACGTGCTATGTACTTTATGAAAATATATTTTAACAACAAACTAAAAAGTATAGGCCATCAGTGGAAAGCCCAATGTTATTATTTGGTTTGTGACATAAAGAACATGAAATGTAAAACCTAGAAGTATCAGAATACATAGAATATTCCTATCAATCCATATGAGAATGACAGCCAAAGAGAAATGAGATACATGTGAACAGGGATTTCCCGGAAGAGAAAATACTAATGGACCATTATAATTTGAAAACATTGTCAGCCCCTATTATTTATTTATGGCTGTGCTGGGTCTTTGTTGCTGCATGAGCTTTTCTCTAGTTCTCGTGAACCAGGGTTCACTCTGTAGTTGTGGTGAGTGGGCTTCTTACTGAGGTGACCACTCCTGCTGAGGAGCACGGGCTCTGGGGCATGGTGCTTCAGTAGTTGCACATGTGGACTCAGTAGTTTCAGTTCCTGGTCTAGAGCATGGGCTAATAGTTGTGGCACCTGGGCTTAGTTGCTCAGTAGCATGTGGAATCCTCACGGAACAGGGATCAAACCTGTGTCGCTTGCATTGGCAGGCAGACTCTTTATCACTGAGCTATCAAGGAAGCCCTCAAGCCTCATTATTAATTGGGGAAATGAAAATTAAAAGCACAATGAAGGATCCTTCACAGATTGGGAATATCATTGGTGACAATTTCCATCCATCTCTGATAGGAATGTATACTAGAAAGCTATTTAATAAATTTGAAGATGTGCATACAGTGATTCATATAAAGCATATAAAGGATATAACTATAACTAACATGCCATCCAAATACAAGTTACTGTTAAGAGAAGAGAAAACTCTACTCTGATTATCCTGAGGCTCTGTAGAGAAGCTCGGTGTCCAGAAGATGCGTAAATGCTGCCTGTTTCAAAGACTACTTATTAACACGTGTTTCAATGGACTCTTCAGCTAACTTGGCTATTACTTTATACCCTCTTCTGTTTCTAGGTGTGGGAAATAGTTGGGATACAGTTTCAAAATAAAAGAGATGAATTTTTTCTCTTGGTTTTTATTTGTATGTATACTATTCATATATATGTATATACATATGATGGAAAGGGAAAAGAGCGTCAACCATTAACGTGCTATGTACTTTATGAAAATATATTTTAACAACAAACTAAAAAGTATAGGCCATCAGTGGAAAGCCCAATGTTATTATTTGGTTTGTGACATAAAGAACATGAAATGTAAAACCTAGAAGTATCAGAATACATAGAATATTCCTATCAATCCATATGAGAATGACAGCCAAAGAGAAATGAGATACATGTGAACAGGGATTTCCCGGAAGAGAAAATACTAATGGACCATTATAATTTGAAAACATTGTCAGCCCCTATTATTTATTTATGGCTGTGCTGGGTCTTTGTTGCTGCATGAGCTTTTCTCTAGTTCTCGTGAACCAGGGTTCACTCTGTAGTTGTGGTGAGTGGGCTTCTTACTGAGGTGACCACTCCTGCTGAGGAGCACGGGCTCTGGGGCATGGTGCTTCAGTAGTTGCACATGTGGACTCAGTAGTTTCAGTTCCTGGTCTAGAGCATGGGCTAATAGTTGTGGCACCTGGGCTTAGTTGCTCAGTAGCATGTGGAATCCTCACGGAACAGGGATCAAACCTGTGTCGCTTGCATTGGCAGGCAGACTCTTTATCACTGAGCTATCAAGGAAGCCCTCAAGCCTCATTATTAATTGGGGAAATGAAAATTAAAAGCACAATGAAGGATCCTTCACAGATTGGGAATATCATTGGTGACAATTTCCATCCATCTCTGATAGGAATGTATACTAGAAAGCTATTTAATAAATTTGAAGATGTGCATACAGTGATTACTTGTCCCTTTTTCAAATGCTTTGGTTTTTCTGTGTAGGTTTTTGTTTGCATGATTTAAATTGTTTCTGTTGCATTGAAAATTGCAGAAACATATCTATTTGTAACTTAATAAAAATTGGTCCTTATAATGGTCAGTTCAAGACTAAAATTTTCACCATCATTTCTTTGTTATACATTCTGGCTGATAATAATAACTCATTATAAGACAACTATACAGTTTAATCAGTGGAAAAATAAATTTAACCCTTATAAAATGAGTAGTTATACTCCAAATTTTCAGTAACATGTATCTAAGGAAATAGCAATGTGAGTCATATTCAGTTTCTCTTTTGTATGTTTCCTAACATAAGATGTCATTTTATCTACTGTAATTGAATTGTAGCAAAGTCAGGATCCCACAGATTTGTTTCTTTTTTTTGTTTGTTTTTTGGTGGGAGTGGGGTGGGGAGGGAGGGGAGCAGGTGGGCCACTTCTATTGGTCTTTCATTTGTCCATTTTCATCCATCCTTGTTCTTTGGCCCGTGTGGGCCTCCCATCGCGGTGGCCTCTGTTGTCTCAGAGCACCTGCTCTGGGCGCATGCGCTCCAGAGCTCCGGCTCGGTAATTGGACACATCGGTCCAGCCGCTCCGCGGCACGTGGGATCTTCCCAGGCCAGGGATGGAACCGGCGCCCCTTGCACTGCAAGGCGGTGTCCTTATCCACTGGACCACCAGGGAAGCCCCCCACAGATTTGTTTCTAACTACCATGTGCTAAACTGTCTTTGGCATGAACTAAGCTTTTGAGTCTAGTGAATTTATAGGTGCTCGTACACTGAAAAGCAACAGGGAATGCTGGTCTTGATTTTCATAGTATAATGGTGAGAAAGTTATGTGGGATAAAAGGAGAACTTCTACAGTAGTTCTGAAATTAGTGTCATAATATGTTCATTATAATTTTATCCTCTAGGTATATTTCTTGGTTTATTTGCTTATTGAACTTTTTCATGTATCCTTTATTAAGCTCATTTGAACTTTTTCCTGTTTTCCATATTTGTTAGCATTCTGTCAAATTTTATGGCTCCTGAAATATTCAGTAGTTTAACCATAAAGATCTATTCCATTTTTTTAATATTTATATAGATCCTGACAACTATTACTCCCAGTGCTAACTGCAGTTTAATACCATATTTTACATATATAAATATGTGCAAGTTATGTTTGGGTGTTTTTATCTTAAATGTATGACTTTTCAGTTTAGCTGTACTGTCTGCTCAGTGTTATTATTCTGTCATAGTCTACAGAATGTGAAAGTGAAGGTGTTAGTCATGCAGCCATGTTCAACTCTTTGCGACTTCATGGGCTGTACAACCTGCCAGGTACCTCTGGCCATGGAATTCACCAGGCTAGAATACTGGAGTGGGTAGCCATTCCCTTCTTCAGGGGATCTTCCCAACCCAGGGATCGAACCAGGATCTCCTGTATTGCAGGCAGATTCTTTAGCGTTTGAGCCACCAGAGAAGCCCAGAAGTGAAAGTGTTAGTTGCTCAGTTGTGTCCGATTCTTTGAGACCCCATGAGCTGTACTACTCCGGGCTCCTCTGTCTGTGGAATTCACAGTCAAGAATACTGGAGTGGGTAGCCATGCCCTTCTCCAGGGGATCTTCCTGACTCAGGAATCTTCCTGAACACAGGTCTTCTACATTGCAGGCAGATTCTTCACCATCTGAGCCACCTATTTCTGGTCCGCAATGTAAAGGGTTGCCTCTAGGGGTTAGACAAGGCAATTCAGTGGAGTGTGGAAAGTAATGTAACATTTTTAAATACTATTTTTTAGCTGAAAACAGGAAAGAAATGAAATTTCATTAACAATTTTGACACAATTTGTTTCTCCCTTTGTTGGTCAGAAGGACATTTGGTTGCATATCATTTGTTGCCTTGCCAAATATGTAAAGTATCCTGGGGATGAGTGAAGGTCCCACAGTTAAGATTTGTTTGATATGTTATATCATTAATATGCTATTAATTTATTAGATATCTACCTTATATACATTAATAGATGAATTGAGTTAATAAATATTCAAGTGCATAGAGAAGAGGCAAAGTATAGCAACTAGTTGAGTCTTGTTATTGTCATTATTATTATAAATGTTCTAGTTCTATTTAAATGGGAAGTATACAACTGTCATTAAGATATTCTGCAGAGGAATCTAGTAGAATGGTGATGATGGCACATGCAGTGAAGTGATGGAGAAACAGACATGGACAGTGGACATATGGACATTGTGGGGAAGGAACAGTGGGTGGGAGGCATAAAGGAAGTAGCATGAAGGCCTGTACTATCATATGTGAAGAAAATAGCTATAGTCATTGCTTTGTGAGAAAAGGAGGTCTTTCAGGGGTGCTGTGTGATGGTCTGGAGGGGTGGGATGGGGGGATATACATATGACTAATCTGGGAACATACATATCTGTAAACAACAAAACTCTGTAAAAGTTAAAAGTAAAATAAAAGTTAAAAAAAAAGATTCTGCAGAGACACACAAATTGAAAACTATGCTAGTAATGTAAGTACAAATGAGTAAAGAATTTAGAATAACTGATATTTTTATTTACACACATTGTTTGCTAGGTGTGTTATGAGGTCAAAACAATGATAGTAATTAGATCTGAGAAGAAAATGACTCAACCCATGCGACTCTGTCAGGGAATATGTAGGAATTTACATTATCATTTTAATTAACAAATCTTATCCTGTTCATGATTTGCAATATCCCTGAAAAATATTTAGCAGCTTCTTATTTTATCTTTTTCAATAGTGAAAGACAAAAATCCACATTTTTTGAGAAGAAATCATTTATTATCTTAAAACTGGCAGGAATACTGCCACTGTCAGTGACAGGAAACCCTGTCACTGAGATGCATTTTTGTGTTGGGAAATGTTGGTGGAAGACTAATGGAAAACATTGCTGAATAAAAAGTTAAAGAAATGTTAGGACTATTACACAGCATGGGAGATTGACCATAGAAGTGCATTGGTTTTGTTTCATTAGTGAAATTATAATGAATTGCTTTTTAAAAGCATTTAAAAACATTTATAAAGAAGGTTGTGTTCTCAATAGTGAAAATGTCTCTTGTAAAAGCAAGGACTTGGGGAGGATGAGGATGCTGCTCATGAAGGAAAATGGGCACAGATAATCACTAATGGAGCAGCTGCTTGACTGAAAACAGAATGAGAATCTTGGGTAAATTCACGAATTAACTGCTTACACGGGAGTCATACTTTCTTTCCTAGGCAAACTATTGTAGCAAGGGAAGTTGGAGCTAGAATATAAAATCCTGATAGCATTTTAAAATGAGGTGTGCAATGGCTCTACTATGGACAGTCTTCTTTTAATTTGGTGGCAAATAGCTTAATTTGAATTTCTTTAATTTTAATGTTTAATTTTACAAAAGTTTTAACTGTTACAGACTTGCAGTGACTGATAATCAGGAACTTTTCATAGCATAGTCCCTTGGAGATATTTCCAAGGTGAAGATGACATTTTTACAATGAAAAACCACCTGTTTTCCTAGTAATCTTAACCAAGAAGAGAACATTTTGAAAATGGATGTTTGAGTATATTTTTACATTGCATCAGTATGTTGCTGAAAATTATCTAAATGTGTCAGGTGTATAATCTCTGACATAAGCAGACTTTTAAAAAGGTGAGTGTTGAAATTTCTACTTGTTTAAATAATGAGGTAAAGTGAAAATTGAATCTGTTAAAAATATAAAAATAAATCTGTGGTTAGTGTAAGAACTGATTGACAACAGGGAATATGGAGAGTTACTAATTTCAACAAAATCCTTTTATAATTGGTGGATTAGAATGAAAAATGAGTTTCTTTTGGTTCTGTGTATGCTTTTCTGTTTTGAAAGCCACTAAACAAATTATTGGGATAAACTGAACTCGAAGTCAACCTTTCGTATTATTGTTTCACAGGATTTCAGTCTTAAGGTTTTGAAAATAATGAAGCGTATTTAGTCATATTATATTCATAACCTAAGCAAAAAATAATGTGTTCTATTACAATTATAATAAAGCAAAATTTGTACTATAGAAAATATGTTTCCATTAATTTTCATTTTTAATCTTTCATAATGTATAGGGAATTTATGGCAGGCTGAATTGCTGCCACCAATAGCCAGTTCCTAATCCCTGAAAACTATGAATATATTATATGGCATAGAAACTCCAGATATAAATGAAGGATCTGGAAGAGGAAGGGTATCAGATTCTCCCTTCAGAGCCTCCAGGAAGACCCAGGCTTGCTTGCATCTTCACTTTAGCCCAGTGGTTTCAGATTTCTGACCTCCAGGACTATTAAGAGAATAAATTTGTATTGCCTTAAGTGTTTGGTAATTTGCTATAGCAGCATTAGGAAAGTAATATGCAGTGTAGACTTAAAGAGGTTTGGAGACTATTAATATCTATTCCAGTTGCCCGCTTAGTAAAATGCTCCTAGTTGAGATTACTGAAATTAACCTTAGATGTTTCACAGTATTGTGTTTTATTTCATTGTTCATTTTTCAGTGGCTATCTACCTTCCTATTGCTAATTTCCTGATGAGTTTCTGAACCACATTCAAACATTCCACTTTGAATAAAATTTTCAAAAATTCTTTTGAAAGATTGTATAATTAAGTTACCAGGAAAATCAAATTTAGAAAGCAAATTGTGAAAGCAAAAAAGTATGCCATATTTCAACATGAATTTTCAAAGGCAAAAATACATTTACACATCCCAATGAGGCATCCTTGAAAAGAAAGCTCTACTAGAGAAGCTGAGTTTTTGTACTGTCTTTTAAAAATGTATTTCTAGCTTTTTTAAGTTATGGAGTACTAATTTTCAAAAATATAAAAATAAATCTGTGGTTAGTGTAAGAACTGATTGACAACAGGGAATATGGAGAGTTACTAATTTCAACAAAATCCTTTTATAATTGGTGGATTAGAATGAAAAATGAGTTTCTTTTGGTTCTGTGTATGCTTTTCTGTTTTGAAAGCCACTAAACAAATTATTGGGATAAACTGAACTCGAAGTCAACCTTTCGTATTATTGTTTCACAGGATTTCAGTCTTAAGGTTTTGAAAATAATGAAGCGTATTTAGTCATATTATATTCATAACCTAAGCAAAAAATAATGTGTTCTATTACAATTATAATAAAGCAAAATTTGTACTATAGAAAATATGTTTCCATTAATTTTCATTTTTAATCTTTCATAATGTATAGGGAATTTATGGCAGGCTGAATTGCTGCCACCAATAGCCAGTTCCTAATCCCTGAAAACTATGAATATATTATATGGCATAGAAACTCCAGATATAAATGAAGGATCTGGAAGAGGAAGGGTATCAGATTCTCCCTTCAGAGCCTCCAGGAAGACCCAGGCTTGCTTGCATCTTCACTTTAGCCCAGTGGTTTCAGATTTCTGACCTCCAGGACTATTAAGAGAATAAATTTGTATTGCCTTAAGTGTTTGGTAATTTGCTATAGCAGCATTAGGAAAGTAATATGCAGTGTAGACTTAAAGAGGTTTGGAGACTATTAATATCTATTCCAGTTGCCCGCTTAGTAAAATGCTCCTAGTTGAGATTACTGAAATTAACCTTAGATGTTTCACAGTATTGTGTTTTATTTCATTGTTCATTTTTCAGTGGCTATCTACCTTCCTATTGCTAATTTCCTGATGAGTTTCTGAACCACATTCAAACATTCCACTTTGAATAAAATTTTCAAAAATTCTTTTGAAAGATTGTATAATTAAGTTACCAGGAAAATCAAATTTAGAAAGCAAATTGTGAAAGCAAAAAAGTATGCCATATTTCAACATGAATTTTCAAAGGCAAAAATACATTTACACATCCCAATGAGGCATCCTTGAAAAGAAAGCTCTACTAGAGAAGCTGAGTTTTTGTACTGTCTTTTAAAAATGTATTTCTAGCTAAAGGTTTAAAGTTAGATAGGTTAAATATGATACTAGCCTTACGGGTGCTCAGACTGCTAATTTGAATCTGAGTATACGATGACAAGTTGCTAGCTTTATTGAGTATATATCAATTCAATGTGAACTCTTTTAAGTTGATGTAACAAATGTAACTTTTTACAAGTTTTGGGTGATTTAATGCTTAAAGATGGGAATGTTTTGTTGAACAGTGATAAAGGTTTTCCTGAGGTTCCTGGTACTTCATGTTGCTTGCTTTTCTCTTGCCATTGTGGCCTGGTGGTCTATCACAAAGAAAGTGAAATTGCTTTCTGCAGGAAATGAGATCAGTCCGACAAAGATGCATTTCAGCAGACACCAAAATTTAGGTCATTCATTCATTCTTTGACCAGTTATGGGTATAAACATAAGCTGCAGTTAATGTTGATGAAATTAATGTAAACTGGGATTAGTTTGTAGAAATAGATGGTCATTTTAATGGGAGATTTTATCACTAAATCTCTTTACTAGGATTAAACTGGGCATCAGACATTCAAGTCTATTATGGTACTTGCCAAATAAAAGATTTAGAAGCATGTAGTTTTTATTACTAAAGAATTTATTCCTGTAAAGAGCCAATGAATCTTTCAGATTGGTAACCAACATGTGAGTGGATTAGGTGTGTTTCATTTCATTCAGTAAAGGGTCCTGAAATAATACAGTTAAATTCCGTATAGATATTTTTGCTTGCTTAATGTTCAACCCTATGAAAGTGTTTTTACCAATCATTATAAATTTGAATTTTTAGACCATCATCAACATACTTGTTTTTAGATTATTTTAACATTTGTTTATCTTTGAAAAATTATACCTTCATTATCAAAAATTCATACCGTCAGTATTTAAAACATATCAGTCAATATTTAAAAAATACTTTAAAAATGTTCTAGGGCTTATATACAAATATTTTTTCACTGGTTTGTTTTCAGTGAGATGGTACATGCATTATCTCACAAAATTGTTTTTCTTTAGTAGACTTTTATGTGAGGCAGCACTATTTATTACTCAGTTGATCAGTTTTGTCCGACTCTTTGCAGCTGCATGGACTACAACACAGCAGGTTTCCCTGTCCTTCATTATCTCCTAGAGTTTGCTCAAATTCCACTGAGTCGATCATGCCATCCAACCATCTTATCCTCTGCCACCCCTCCTACTCTTGCCCTCAATCTTTCCCAGCATCAGGGTCTTTTCCATTGAGTTGGCTGCTTGCTTCGGGTGCGCAAAGGATTGGAGCCTCCACATCAGTCTTTCCAGTGAATATTCAGGATTGATTTCCTGTAGGATTGACTAGTTTAATCTCCTTGCAGTCCAAGAGACTCTCAAGAGTCTTCTCTAGCACCACAGCTCAAAAGCATTGGTGCTTTAGCACTTAGCCTTCTTTATAGTCCAGCTCTTTTATCTGTACATGACTATAGGAAAAACCATAGTTTGACTATATGGACCTTTGTTGGCAAAGTGATGTCTCTGCTTTTAAATATGCTGTGTAGGTTTCTTATAGCTTTTCTTCCAGGGAGCAAGCATCTTTTAATTTCAAGGGCTGCAATCACCATCTGTAGCAGTTATGGAGCCCAGGAAAGTAAAGTTTGTCACTATTTCATTGTTTGCCCATGTATTTTGCTATGAAGTGATGGGACCAGATGCCATGATCTTAGTCTTTGAGTGTTGAGTTTTAAGTTAGTCTTTTCAGTGTCCATTTTCACCTTCATGAAGAGGTTCTTCACTTTGTGCCATAAGGTGGTGTCACCTGTGTATCTGAGGTTAATGATACTTTTCCTGGCAATCCTGAAGCCAGCTTGTGCTTCATCCAGTCTGTCATTTCACATGATGTACTCTGCGTAGAAGGTAGAGAGACAGGATGACAGTATACAGCCTCAATGTACTACTTTCTCAATTTTGAACCAGTCCACTATTCCATGTCTGGTTCTAACTGTTGCTTCTTGACCTGCATACAGGTTTCTCAGGAGGCAGGTAAGGTGGTCTGATATTCCCATCTCTTGAAGACAATTAAGAATATTCAAGGGGCTTCCCTGGTGGTTCAATGGGTAAAGAGTCTGCCTTGTAGTGCAAAGGGGGCCGGTTCAATCCCTGGCACAGGAAGGTCCCATATGCCGTGGAGCGGTTGAACCGGTGTGTCCAATTACGAGCCAGCACTCTGGAGCGCATGCTCTCAGAGCTAGTGCTCTGCATCAAGAGAGGCCACCGCGATGGGAGATCCACACAGGCCAAATAATTAAGATGGATGAAAAGTAAATAAATGAACAATAAAAGAGGCCAAGATTTTTTTAAAAAAGAAAAGTCTTCAAAAAAAAAAAAAGAATATTCAACAACATACATAAGAAGGGTAAGAAAGTCTCATTAACTTACAAAGTATCATGAAAGATATGTTGTATTCAAATAGGTGAAATTGCATGGCAATTTGGGTTATCAGGAGATTCTTAATGGATGGGATTGTATTTGAGCTTGGAGCTGAAAAATGAGTAGAAATTGGACAAAGACCCCAAGATAGGAAAATGAGACATGTTTGTGAAAAGTAAAGAATAATCTAGTTTAATGTATTGTAATAAGCATGGAAAATTAGGTTAGATTCAGAATATGAATACCAGGTAAGGGAGCTTGGTCTTAATGTATTAGGTATTGAGATTCCCTTTCCCCCAACTTCACTGAGGTTGTAATTGACAAACATTGTAGATATTTAAGGTATAACATGTGATGTTTTCATGTGTGCATACACATGTGAAATGATTACCACAATCAAGCCAGTTAGTCTATCCATCACTAGCATGTTACAATTGTTGCTTAGGTGGTGAGAGCACTTGAGATCAACTCTCTTAGTGAATTTCAAACACACAAACCCATATTGTGCACTATCACTACCATGCTGTACATTAGATTGTCAGACTCATTCTTTTGCATAACTGAAACTTTGTACTCCTTGACCAACGTCTCTCCTTTTCTTCTAACTCCCACCCCTTCCTTAGCAATGGCCGTTCCACTTTGTTCTTCTATGAGTTTGACTGTTTTTCATTCCACATGTAAGTGAGATTATGTAGTATTTGTTGTTCTAAGTCCAGTTTGTTTCACTCAGTGTAATTCCAGATTTGTTGATGTTGTCGTTGAATGTCAGTATTTCCTTCATTTTTAAAGACTAAGTATTATTCCATTCTATACATCACATTTTCTCTTTAAGTGGGAAATGACTGAATTCACATTTTCCATTTTTTTTATGCCTCCTTTGTTGTTGTTCCTGTTTCTCATTTTTATTTTGTTAATGGTTAGTGTGGCATTTTGAAAACTTTTTTTTTTTTTCAACTTTATATCTTTTCAGTTATGTTCTTTTTAAGAAATTTTTTTTTTTACTTTTACAGTGTTTTGTTGTTTATTGATATGTATAATCCCAGATTAGTCATATGTATATCCCTGGCTCCCATCCCTCCACCACCCCTCTCCCAGTCCCCCCCAGCCCAGTCTCATCCTTCCGGGCCATCTCACAGTGCCCCTGCAGGATCCCCTATTCTCACAGCGCAATAATAGCTATCTTTTTCACATATAATAGTATAGGTTTCCATGTTACTCCATCTATGCCTCTCACCCTCTGTTCATTCCCCACAATGTCCATAAGTCTGTTCTCTATGTTTGTTTTTCCAACGCTTTACTGCATGTGCTATCATTACCATCTTACTAGATTCCATATATATGTATTAGTATACTGTACTTGTCTTTCTCTTTTTGACTTACTTCACTTTTTATAATAGGTTCTAGCTCCGTTCACCTCATTAGGTGGGTGCATTTCTTTTTACAGGTGAGTAGTACTTCATTGTATATATGTACTAGAGCTTTTGTATCCATTCATTCGTTGATGGACATCTAGGTTGCTTCCATGTTCTAGCTATTGTATAGAGTGCTGCAATGAACATTGGGGTACAGGTGCTTCTTTCAAATTTGATTTCATCAGGGTATAAGCCTAAGAGTGGGGTTGCTGGATCGTATGATGCTTCTATTTTTAGTTTTCAAAGGAATCTCCATACTGTCTTCCATAGTGGCTGTATCAATTTACATTCCTACCAGAAATGCAAGAGGGTTCCCTTTTCTGCACACCCTCTCCAGCATTTATTGTCTGTATATTTTTTGAAGATGGCCATTCTGACTGGTGTGAGGTGATTTCTCATTGTAGTTTTGATTTGCATTTCTCTGATAATAAGCAAGGTTGAGCATTGTTTCATGTGTTTTTTGGCCATCTGTATGTCCTCTTTGGAGAGGTGTCTCTTAAGGTCCCTTTCCCATTTTTTGATTGGATTGTTCACTTTTCTGGTGCTGAATTGCCTGAGTTGCTTGCAAATTTTGGAGATTAATTCTTTGTCTGTTGTTTCATTTGCTATGATTTTCTCCCATTCTGTGGGGTGTCTGCTCAGCTTTTGTGTAGTTTCTTTTGCTGTACAAAAGCTTTTAAGTTTCATTAGGTCCCACATGTTCATTTTTCTTTTTAGTTCCGCTATTCTAGTAGGCAGATCATAGAAGATCTTGCTTTGGTTTATGTCCTTGAGTGTTTTGCCTATATTCTCCTCTAAGAGCTTGATGGTTTCTGGTCTTAGATTAGATCTTTAATCCACTTTGAGTTGATCTTTGTGTATCGTGTCAGGGAATGTTCCAACTTCTTTTTTTTTTGCATGTAGCTGTCCAATTTTCCCAGCACCACTTGTTGAAGAGGATGTCTTTGTCCCATTTTATGTTTTCACCTCCTTTTTCAAAAATAAGTTACCATAAGTGTGTGGGTTTATCTCTGGGTGCTCTATCTTGTTCCATTGGTCTATAATTCTGTTTTTGTGCCAGTGCCATACTGTCTTGATGACTGTTGCTTTGTACTATAGTCTGAAGTTAGTGAGGTTGATCCCTCCAGCACCATTCTTCTTTATCAGGATTGCTTTGGCTATTCAGGGTCTTTTGTGTTTCCATATGAACTGTGTTATTCTTTGGTCTAGTTCTATGAAGAATGTCATTGGTAATTTGACAGGAATTGCATTGAATCTGTAGATGATATTTGGTAGTATGGTCATTTTCACAATATTGATTCTTCCGACCCAGGAACATGGAATACCTTTCCATCTGTTTAAGTCATCTGTGATTTCTTTCATTAGTGTCTTATAATTTTCAGTGTACAGTTCTTTTGGTTTTTTGGGTAGGTTTATTACTAGATATTTAATTCTCTTGGTTCCAGTGGTGAAGGGGATTGCCTTTTTGATTTCATTTTCTGATTTTTCATTGTTTGTATATAGGAATGCCAGTGATTTCTGTATATTGATTTTGTATCCCGTGACTTTGCTGAATTCGTTGATTAGCTCCAGTAGTTTTGTAATAGTGTCTTCGGGGTTGTCTATGTATAATATCATGTTGTCTGGAAATAGTTTGACTTCTTCCTTTCCAATCTGGATTCCTTTTATTTTTTTTCTTCTCTTATTGCTGTTACTAGAACTTCCAGTACTATGTTGAATAACAGTGGTGAAAGTGGACACCTCTGTCTTGTTTCTGATCTTAGAGGGAATGCGTTCAGGTTTTCACCGTTGAGGATAATGTTGGCTGTGGGTTTCTCATATATGGCTTTCACTATGTTGAGATAGGGTCCTTGTATGCCCATTTTCTGAAGAGTTTCTTTTTTTTTTTATCATAAATAGTTGTTGGATTTTGTCAAAGGGTTTTTCTGCATCCATGGAGATTTCATGTTATTTTTGTCTCTCAATTTGTTGATATGGTGGATCACATTGATAGATTTGCGGATACTGAAGAATCCTTGTGTGCCTGGGATGAACCCGACTTGATCATGATGTATGAGTTTTTTGATGTGTTGTTGAATGTTTGCAGCACCACTTGTTGAAGAGGATGTCTTTGTCCCATTTTATGTTTTCACCTCCTTTTTCAAAAATAAGTTACCATAAGTGTGTGGGTTTATCTCTGGGTGCTCTATCTTGTTCCATTGGTCTATAATTCTGTTTTTGTGCCAGTGCCATACTGTCTTGATGACTGTTGCTTTGTACTATAGTCTGAAGTTAGTGAGGTTGATCCCTCCAGCACCATTCTTCTTTATCAGGATTGCTTTGGCTATTCAGGGTCTTTTGTGTTTCCATATGAACTGTGTTATTCTTTGGTCTAGTTCTATGAAGAATGTCATTGGTAATTTGACAGGAATTGCATTGAATCTGTAGATGATATTTGGTAGTATGGTCATTTTCACAATATTGATTCTTCCGACCCAGGAACATGGAATACCTTTCCATCTGTTTAAGTCATCTGTGATTTCTTTCATTAGTGTCTTATAATTTTCAGTGTACAGTTCTTTTGTTTTTTTGGGTAGGTTTATTACTAGATATTTAATTCTCTTGGTTCCAGTGGTGAAGGGGATTGCCTTTTTGATTTCATTTTCTGATTTTTCATTGTTTGTATATAGGAATGCCAGTGATTTCTGTATATTGATTTTGTATCCCGTGACTTTGCTGAATTCGTTGATTAGCTCCAGTAGTTTTGTAATAGTGTCTTCGGGGTTGTCTATGTATAATATCATGTTGTCTGGAAATAGTTTGACTTCTTCCTTTCCAATCTGGATTCCTTTTATTTTTTTTCTTCTCTTATTGCTGTTACTAGAACTTCCAGTACTATGTTGAATAACAGTGGTGAAAGTGGACACCTCTGTCTTGTTTCTGATCTTAGAGGGAATGCGTTCAGGTTTTCACCGTTGAGGATAATGTTGGCTGTGGGTTTCTCATATATGGCTTTCACTATGTTGAGATAGGGTCCTTGTATGCCCATTTTCTGAAGAGTTTCTTTTTTTTTTTATCATAAATAGTTGTTGGATTTTGTCAAAGGGTTTTTCTGCATCCATGGAGATTTCATGTTATTTTTGTCTCTCAATTTGTTGATATGGTGGATCACATTGATAGATTTGCGGATACTGAAGAATCCTTGTGTGCCTGGGATGAACCCGACTTGATCATGATGTATGAGTTTTTTGATGTGTTGTTGAATCCTGTTTGCTAGGATTTTGTTGAGGATTTCGGCATCCAAATTCATCAGTGATATTGGTCTATTACTTTCCTTTTTTGTGTTGTCTTTGCCTAGCTTTGGTATCAGGGTGATTGTGGCCTCATAGAATGTGTTTGAAAGTGTTCCTTCCTGAGCACGTTTTTGAAAGTGTTTTAGAAGGACAGGCATTAATTCGTCTTTAAATGTTTGGCAGAATTCAATCTGACCCTGGGCTTTTACTTTTGGGTAGATTTTTGATCACAAATTCGATTTCTGAGCTTGTATTTGGGTTGTTCATAGTTTCCATTTATTCCTGGTTCATTCTTGGGAGATGAATCTTCTCCAAGAAACTGTCCATTTCTTCCAAGTTGTCCAGTTTGTTGCCATAGAGTTGTTCATAATAGTCTCTTAGAATCCTTTCGATTTCTGCATTATCTTTTGCAATCTCTCCTTTTTCATTTTTGATTTTGTTGAGCTGCTTCTTCTCTCTCTTTTTCTTAATGAGTCTGGCCAGTGGTTTGTCAATTTTGTTTATCTTTTCAAAGAACCAGTTTCTTGTTTTATTTATCTTAACTATTGTTCCTTTCATTTCTTTTTCATTTATTTCTGTTGTGATCTTTATGATTTCTCATCTTCTGCTAACTTTGGGGTGTTTTTGTTCTTCTTTCTCCAATTGTTTTAAGCATAGGGTTAGGTCGTCTGTTTGATATTTTTCTTGTTTCTTGAGGTAGGATTGTATTCCTATAAACTTCCCTCTTAGAACTGCTTCTGCGGTATCCCATAGGTTTTGCACTGTCATGTGTTCATTGTCGTTTTATTCTAGGAACTTTAAAATTTTTCCCTTGATTTGCTTGGTAATCAGTTGGTTTTTTAGGTATGTTTTGAATTTCCTTGTTTGGGCTTTTGCATCCATGGAGATTTCATGTTATTTTTGTCTCTCAATTTGTTGATATGGTGGATCACATTGATAGATTTGCGGATACTGAAGAATCCTTGTGTGCCTGGGATGAACCCGACTTGATCATGATGTATGAGTTTTTTGATGTGTTGTTGAATCCTGTTTGCTAGGATTTTGTTGAGGATTTCGGCATCCAAATTCATCAGTGATATTGGTCTATTACTTTCCTTTTTTGTGTTGTCTTTGCCTAGCTTTGGTATCAGGGTGATTGTGGCCTCATAGAATGTGTTTGAAAGTGTTCCTTCCTGAGCACGTTTTTGAAAGTGTTTTAGAAGGACAGGCATTAATTCGTCTTTAAATGTTTGGCAGAATTCAATCTGACCCTGGGCTTTTACTTTTGGGTAGATTTTTGATCACAAATTCGATTTCTGAGCTTGTATTTGGGTTGTTCATAGTTTCCATTTATTCCTGGTTCATTCTTGGGAGATGAATCTTCTCTAAGAAACTGTCCATTTCTTCCAAGTTGTCCAGTTTGTTGCCATAGAGTTGTTCATAATAGTCTCTTAGAATCCTTTCGATTTCTGCATTATCTTTTGCAATCTCTCCTTTTTCATTTTTGATTTTGTTGATCTGCTTCTTCTCTCTCTTTTTCTTAATGAGTCTGGCCAGTGGTTTGTCAATTTTGTTTATCTTTTCAAAGAACCAGTTTCTTGTTTTATTTATCTTAACTATTGTTCCTTTCATTTCTTTTTCATTTATTTCTGTTGTGATCTTTATGATTTCTCATCTTCTGCTAACTTTGGGGTGTTTTTGTTCTTCTTTCTCCAATTGTTTTAAGCATAGGGTTAGGTCGTCTGTTTGATATTTTTCTTGTTTCTTGAGGTAGGATTGTATTCCTATAAACTTCCCTCTTAGAACTGCTTCTGCGGTATCCCATAGGTTTTGCACTGTCATGTGTTCATTGTCGTTTTATTCTAGGAACTTTAAAATTTTTCCCTTGATTTGCTTGGTAATCAGTTGGTTTTTTAGGTATGTGTTGTTTACTCTCCGTGTGCTTGTGTTTTTAGTGTTTTTTTTTTTTTTTTTTCCTGCAGTTGATCCCTACTCTCATTGCATTGTGGTCTGAGAAGATGGTTGATACAATTTCAGTTTTCTTGAGTTTACTGTGGTTTGGTTTGTGGCTCAAGATGTGGTCTATCCTGGAGAATGTTCCATGAGCACTTGAGAGGAAATTGTATTCTTCTGCTTTTGGATGGAACGTCCTAAAGATATCCATGAGGTCCATCTTTTCTAGTGTGGCATTTAAGGCTTGTGTTTCTTTGTTAATTGTCTGTTTGGATGATCTGTCCATTGGTGTGAGAGCAGTGTTAAAGTTTCCTACTATTACTGAGTTATTGTTGATTTCTTCTTTTAAGTCTGGAAGTATCTGTCTTATGTATTGAGGTGCCCCTGTGTTGGGTGCGTAGATATTCATGACTCTTATGTTTTCCTCTTGGATAGATACCTTAATCATGATGTAGTGACCTGCCTTGTCTCGTAGAATCTTCTTTACTTTAAAATCTATTTTGTCTGATATAAGGATTGCTAC
The DNA here is from genome assembly GCA_022376925.1 of Tragulus kanchil. Lineage (NCBI taxonomy): Eukaryota > Metazoa > Chordata > Mammalia > Artiodactyla > Tragulidae > Tragulus > Tragulus kanchil. The sequence goes on along the minus strand of JAIOJX010000005.1, from coordinate 97,512,903 downwards.
TCCAGCTTTCCTTTGATTTCCATTTGCATGGAATATCTTTTTCCATCCTCTCACTGTCAGTCTAGGTGTGTTGTTAGGTCTGAGGTGGGTTTCTTTTAAACAGCATGTATATGGTTCTTGTGTTTGTATCCATTCAGCCAGTCTGTGTCTTTTGGTTGGAGCATTTGGTCCACATAAATTCAAAGTAATTATTTATATGAATTTTCCTATTGTCATCTTCTTAGATATTTGGGGATAGATTTGTAGGACTTCTCCTACTCTTGTATTTATTGACTATATCAGGCCCTTTAACACGTTCGTGTGTTTTGTTCTTCATTTCTCCAATTTTTTTTGTTTTAAGCATAGGGTTAGGTCGTCTGTTTGATATTTTTCTTGTTTCTTGAGGTAGGATTGTATTCCTATAAACTTCCCTCTTAGAACTGCTTCTGCGGTATCCCATAGGTTTTGCACTGTCATGTGTTCATTGTCGTTTTATTCTAGGAACTTTAAAATTTTTCCCTTGATTTGCTTGGTAATCAGTTGGTTTTTTAGGTATGTGTTGTTTACTCTCCGTGTGCTTGTGTTTTTAGTGTTTTTTTTTTTTTTTTTTCCTGCAGTTGATCCCTACTCTCATTGCATTGTGGTCTGAGAAGATGGTTGATACAATTTCAGTTTTCTTGAGTTTACTGTGGTTTGGTTTGTGGCTCAAGATGTGGTCTATCCTGGAGAATGTTCCATGAGCACTTGAGAGGAAATTGTATTCTTCTGCTTTTGGATGGAACGTCCTAAAGATATCCATGAGGTCCATCTTTTCTAGTGTGGCATTTAAGGCTTGTGTTTCTTTGTTAATTGTCTGTTTGGATGATCTGTCCATTGGTGTGAGAGCAGTGTTAAAGTTTCCTACTATTACTGAGTTATTGTTGATTTCTTCTTTTAAGTCTGGAAGTATCTGTCTTATGTATTGAGGTGCCCCTGTGTTGGGTGCGTAGATATTCATGACTCTTATGTTTTCCTCTTGGATAGATACCTTAATCATGATGTAGTGACCTGCCTTGTCTCGTAGAATCTTCTTTACTTTAAAATCTATTTTGTCTGATATAAGGATTGCTACTCCAGCTTTCCTTTGATTTCCATTTGCATGGAATATCTTTTTCCATCCTCTCACTGTCAGTCTAGGTGTGTTGTTAGGTCTGAGGTGGGTTTCTTTTAAACAGCATGTATATGGTTCTTGTGTTTGTATCCATTCAGCCAGTCTGTGTCTTTTGGTTGGAGCATTTGGTCCACATAAATTCAAAGTAATTATTTATATGAATTTTCCTATTGTCATCTTCTTAGATATTTGGGGATAGATTTGTAGGACTTCTCCTACTCTTGTATTTATTGACTATATCAGGCCCTTTAACACTTGTTGTAAGGCTGGTTTCGTTGTACAGGATTCTTTTAGCAACCGAGTATTCTTGGTTGCAGATTTTTCTCTTTCTGTGCTTTAAATGTGTCTTGCCATTCTCTTCTGGCTTACAAGGTTTCTGTTGAGAGATCAACAGTTAAACGTATAGGATTTCCCTTTTATGTTACCTGTTGTTTTTCCCTTTCTGCTCAAAGTATTCTGCCTTTGTGTTTAGTCTGTGTTAGCTTGATTAATATGTGTCTTGGCGTGTTTCTCCTGGGATTTATCCTGTATGGAACTCTTTGTGCTTCTTGAACCTGATTGACTATTTCCTTTCCCATGGTGGGGAAGTTTTCTGCTATTATCTCTTCAAAAAATTTTTCATAACTTTTCTTTTTCTATTCTTCTTTGGGGATCCTTATTATTTGAATGTTGGTGCACTTGACATTGTCCCATAGGACTCTGAGACTGTCCTCAGTTCTTTTCATTCTTTTCTCTTTTTTCTGTTTTTCAGCAGTTATTTCCACCATTCTGTATTCCAGCTCACTTATCTGATCTTCTGCCTCGGATACTGTACTAATGAGTCCTTCCATAGGATTTTTAAGTTCAGCAATTGAGTTGTTTGTCTCTATTTGCTATTTTTTAAGTTCATCAGTTGAGCTGTTTGTCTCTTTTAATTTTTTGTTAATTTCTTGCATGTCTTTCTCCAGTGTGTCAGTTCTCTCTATAATTCTGTTTTCAGAATTTTGAATCATCCTTCCTATCACTCTTCTGAATCCATTTTCTGATAATTTGTCTATTTCTTCTTCGGTCATTTGGATCTGTATGTTCATAGTTTGTTCCTTCATTTGCGTGGTGTTTCTCTGTTTTTTCATTATTATGTGTTGTTGATGTTTTATGGTTGAGTCTTGTAGTCGATGTTTTCTCTCGGGATTCCTAGTATTGGTCTATGGCCAGTGAGTGGAGATTTCACTGGGTGCCGCGCCGCGCCTCTCCGGGCCGGCGCTCCGTGGTCTGCTGGCCCTGCCTCACAACCGCGCGGTCCTCTGGCCTCGCCTCACCCCCAACGCGGTCTGCTGGCCCCGCCTCACCGCCATGAGGCCCGCTGTCACCGCCTCTCCTCCATGCAGTTCGCTGGCTCCACCTGTTACTGTAGAGGTTATAATTTGCATTATTTTACTTGAAATCATCATTGTGACTTCATAGTCTACTTCACATTAATACTCAGTTAATTCCAGTAGAACTTTACTCCACATAGCTTCTTTCACTTTGTATTGTTATCATATATATTATATGCGCTTACATACGTGCATTACCTCACATAATTATTATTCTTTTTTAATAGTGAGAATATTTAAGATCTACACTGTTAGGAACTTTAAGGTATATAATACAGTATTATTAACTGTAGTTGCTGTGGTTTAGATTAGATCCTTGGAATTTACTCATCTAAAACTGGAAGTTTGTACTCTGTAAATATTTCCCCCATCCCCCTGGTACTCACCATTCTAGTCTGTTTCTGAGAGGGTCTGTGGCTTTTTAACAGTTCTGTATCTTATATTTTTATTTCTTTGTCTGGTGTCTCACAGGAACCTAAAACTCCATCCATATTGTCACAGCATTAATTCCTTCTTTCTCATGGCTGAATAATTCTCCGTGGTTTGTGGTTGTGCCTATAAATATATATACACACACATGTGTGTGTATGTGTGTGTGTATGTTAATTACTGTGTTAGTGTTAGTTAGTTGCTCATTTGTATCCAGCTGTTTACGACCTCATGGACTGTAGCCTAACAGGCTCCTCTGTCCATGGGATTCTCCAGTCAAGAATACTGGAGTGGGTTGCTATTCCCTCCTCTAGGGAATCTTCCTTACCCAGGTTCCATCCTCTAGGGATATCTTTCTGATAATTTGTCTATTTCTTCTTCGGTCATTTGGATCTGTATGTTCATAGTTTGTTCCTTCATTTGCGTGGTGTTTCTCTGTTTTTTCATTATTATGTGTTGTTGATGTTTTATGGTTGAGTCTTGTAGTCGATGTTTTCTCTCGGGATTCCTAGTATTGGTCTATGGCCAGTGAGTGGAGATTTCACTGGGTGCCGCGCCGCGCCTCTCCGGGCCGGCGCTCCGTGGTCTGCTGGCCCTGCCTCACAACCGCGCGGTCCTCTGGCCTCGCCTCACCCCCAACGCGGTCTGCTGGCCCCGCCTCACCGCCATGAGGCCCGCTGTCACCGCCTCTCCTCCATGCAGTTCGCTGGCTCCACCTGTTACTGTAGAGGTTATAATTTGCATTATTTTACTTGAAATCATCATTGTGACTTCATAGTCTACTTCACATTAATACTCAGTTAATTCCAGTAGAACTTTACTCCACATAGCTTCTTTCACTTTGTATTGTTATCATATATATTATATGCGCTTACATACGTGCATTACCTCACATAATTATTATTCTTTTTTAATAGTGAGAATATTTAAGATCTACACTGTTAGGAACTTTAAGGTATATAATACAGTATTATTAACTGTAGTTGCTGTGGTTTAGATTAGATCCTTGGAATTTACTCATCTAAAACTGGAAGTTTGTACTCTGTAAATATTTCCCCCATCCCCCTGGTACTCACCATTCTAGTCTGTTTCTGAGAGGGTCTGTGGCTTTTTAACAGTTCTGTATCTTATATTTTTATTTCTTTGTCTGGTGTCTCACAGGAACCTAAAACTCCATCCATATTGTCACAGCATTAATTCCTTCTTTCTCATGGCTGAATAATTCTCCGTGGTTTGTGGTTGTGCCTATAAATATATATACACACACATGTGTGTGTATGTGTGTGTGTATGTTAATTACTGTGTTAGTGTTAGTTAGTTGCTCATTTGTATCCAGCTGTTTACGACCTCATGGACTGTAGCCTAACAGGCTCCTCTGTCCATGGGATTCTCCAGTCAAGAATACTGGAGTGGGTTGCTATTCCCTCCTCTAGGGAATCTTCCTTACCCAGGGTTCCATTAAGCCCAGGTCTCCTGCATTGCGGATATATTCTTTACTGTCTGAATCACCAGGGAAGCCCTTGTGTGTGTGTGTGTGTGTGTGTGTGTGTGTGTGTATACACATATATATTTCACGTCTTCTTCATTTACCATTTACTCATTGATAGACAATTTAGATTGTTCCCTTATTTTGGCTGTTTTGAACAATGCCGCAGTGAACAGGGAACGCAGATATCTCTTTGACACACTTTCAGTCTACATCCAGAAGTTGATTTACTGGATCATATGGTAGATTTTTTTTTTTTTTTTGACTCTAAGTCATCATTTGTTTTCATACATCTTTATTCTTTGACATGTGTGGGCCTCACATTGCAGTGGCCTCTCTTGTTGCAGAGTACCAGCTCCTGTCACTCGTGCTCCAGAGCGATGCTCGTACTTGGACACACCAGCCCAGCTACTCGGTGGCACGTGGGATCTTCCCAGGCTAGGGATCGAACCGGTGTCCCTTGAACTGTAAGGCAGACTCTTTACCCAGTGGACCACCAGGGAAGCCGCATATAATTGATTTATTTTTGATTTTTCTTCATACTGTTTTCCTCAGTAGTTGCACCAATTTAAGTTCCTTCCAGCAGTGGTAAAGTGTTCCCTTGTCTCCTTGCCCTGCTCAGTATGTTATTTCTTATGTTATTTGTAATAACCATTCTAATAGGTGTGAGACGATAGCTGACTGTAGTTTTGATTTGTATTTTCCTGATAGTGAGGTTTAACAGTTCTGTATCTTATATTTTTATTTCTTTGTCTGGTGTCTCACAGGAACCTAAAACTCCATCCATATTGTCACAGCATTAATTCCTTCTTTCTCATGGCTGAATAATTCTCCGTGGTTTGTGGTTGTGCCTATAAATATATATACACACACATGTGTGTGTATGTGTGTGTGTATGTTAATTACTGTGTTAGTGTTAGTTAGTTGCTCATTTGTATCCAGCTGTTTACGACCTCATGGACTGTAGCCTAACAGGCTCCTCTGTCCATGGGATTCTCCAGTCAAGAATACTGGAGTGGGTTGCTATTCCCTCCTCTAGGGAATCTTCCTTACCCAGGGTTCCATTAAGCCCAGGTCTCCTGCATTGCGGATATATTCTTTACTGTCTGAATCACCAGGGAAGCCCTTGTGTGTGTGTGTGTGTGTGTGTGTGTGTGTGTGTATACACATATATATTTCACGTCTTCTTCATTTACCATTTACTCATTGATAGACAATTTAGATTGTTCCCTTATTTTGGCTGTTTTGAACAATGCCGCAGTGAACAGGGAACGCAGATATCTCTTTGACACACTTTCAGTCTACATCCAGAAGTTGATTTACTGGATCATATGGTAGATTTTTTTTTTTTTTTTGACTCTAAGTCATCATTTGTTTTCATACATCTTTATTCTTTGACATGTGTGGGCCTCACATTGCAGTGGCCTCTCTTGTTGCAGAGTACCAGCTCCTGTCACTGTGCTCCAGAGCGATGCTCGTACTTGGACACACCAGCCCAGCTACTCGGTGGCACGTGGGATCTTCCCAGGCTAGGGATCGAACCGGTGTCCCTTGAACTGTAAGGCAGACTCTTTACCCAGTGGACCACCAGGGAAGCCGCATATAATTGATTTATTTTTGATTTTTCTTCATACTGTTTTCCTCAGTAGTTGCACCAATTTAAGTTCCTTCCAGCAGTGGTAAAGTGTTCCCTTGTCTCCTTGCCCTGCTCAGTATGTTATTTCTTATGTTATTTGTAATAACCATTCTAATAGGTGTGAGACGATAGCTGACTGTAGTTTTGATTTGTATTTTCCTGATAGTGAGGTTAAACACTTTTTCTTGTACCTGTTGGCCACTTTTTTCTTTTCTTTGGTAAAATGCCTATTCACTTCCTCTGCCAGGTTTTTTTTTTTTGGCCGCTTCTATTGGTCTTTCATTTAATTCCATCTTTTGTTCTTTGGCCTGTGTGGACCTTCTATTGCAGTGACCTCTCTTGCTGCAGAGCACTGGCTCTGGGTGCATGCGTTCCTGAGCTCTGGCTCGGTAGTTGGACACATCGGTCCAGGTGCTCTGTGGCATGTGGGATCTTCCCAGGCCTGGGATTGAACTGGTGACCCTTGCACTGCAAGGCAGTGTCCTTGCCCACTGGACCACCAGGGAAGTCCCTCTGCCAGTTTTTTTTTTTTGGCCACTTCTATTGGTCTTTCATTTATTTCCATCTTTGTTCTTTGGCCTTTTTGGGTCTCCCATTGAAGTGGTCTCTCTTGTTGCTGAGTACCTGCTCTGGGTGCATGTGCTCCAGAGTGCTGGCTCCGTAGTTGAATACATCAGTCCAGCTGCTCCGCGTCATGTGGAATCTTCCCAGGCTAGGGATCAAAATGGCATCCCTTACACTGCAAGATGGTGTCTTTACCCACTGGACCACCGGGCAAGCCCTTTTGTCAGTTTTTAAATCAGATTGTTTCCTGTTGAGTTGTATACACTCTTTATATGTTTTGGATATTAATCCCTTTTCAGAGATACAATTTACCTTTTCATTTTGTTGGTGGTTTTATTTACCATGTAGACGCTTTCTACTTTGATGTAACCCCATTTATTTAATTTTTGTTGCGTTTGCTTTTTATGTCAAATTTAAAGAAAAATGTTGGCAAGACTTTTGTCACAGACTTTACCCCTACAGTCTTCTAGGAGGATTATAATTTCAGGCCTTTTAAGTCTTTAAACCGTCTTGAGTTGATTTTTATGTATGGTGTACAAGATAGTGGTTTAGTTTCATTCTTTTACGTATAACCATATAGTTTCTTAGCAACATTTATTGAAGAGATTATGTTTTCCCTATTTTGATGAATTGGCTATATCTGCATGAATTTATTTCTGGGTTACTATAATGTTTTATTGGCCTGTGTGTCTTTTTCATGTTTTGATTACTATAACTTTATAATGTAAAGTCTAGAAGCATGATGCCTTGTGCTTTCTTCTTTCTGAGGATAACTGGCTATTTGAGATCTTTTGTGGTTCCATGCAACTTTCAGAATTGTTTGTTCTATTTGTGTGGAAATGGGATTGGAATTTTGATAGTGATTGTGTTGAACCTGAAGGTCACTTTAGGTAGATTAGTAGGTATTTTCGTAATATAGTTCTTCCAGTCTTTGAGCATAGAATATTTTTCCTTTTATTTGTGTTTTCTTAAGTTTCTTTTAATAATATCCTATCATTTTCAGTGTACTGATCTTTCACCTTCTTGGTTAAATTTATTCTTAAATTTTTTTTCTATTTGCTGCAGTTGAAAATGTATTTTTTTTCTCTCTCTGATCTTTTATTTTTAGTGTGTAGAAACACAACTGATTCTATATTTTAAAATTATATCCTGCAACTTTGCTGTGTATATTGATTAGTACTATAAGATGCTTGGTGTGCACTTTACGATGTATAATATTAGTTCCTCTGCTTATAGAAAGAATTTTGCCTTTGTCCTTCCAGTTTGCCTTTTATTTCTTTTTCTTGCCTACTTGTTCTGGTTAGGATTTTCAGTACTATTAGTATTATTTTGGCAGGGGTGGAGGGCACTTCTATTAGTCTTTCGTTTATCTATTTTCATCCATCTTTGTTCTCTGGCCCATGTGGGCCTCCCATCACAGTGGCCTCTCTCGTTGCAGAGCACCAGCTCTTGGCGCATGTGCTCCAGAGCTCCGGCTTGGTAGTTGGACACATTGGTCCAGCCGCTCTGTAGCACGTGGGATCTTCCCAGGCCAGGGTCGAACTGGTGACCCTTGCACTGAAAGGTGGTGTCCTTACCCACTGGACCATCAGGGAATCCCTTCAGTACTATTATTAATAAAACTAGTGAGAGTAGACATTCTTGTAAGGCAACTGTAGTAGCAATAAATTCTCCATCCTTGTTTATCTTGAAAGTCTTCATTTTAATTAATGTTTGAAAAATTGTTTTGCTCTATGTTGAATTTTGGGTTGATGACTTTTTTCTTTCAGATCTTTGAATGTCATCAACTGCCTTCTGTTATCTCTTGGTTCAAATGAGAAGTCAGCAATTAGCATATTGTGATGAGTAATTTTTTGTTTTGCTGCTTTAAATATTTCCTTTTTATTTTTCTCTTTGACTTTCAGCAGTTTGAATGTTTTTCATAAAAATGTGGAAGTTTTTGGCTTTCATTTATTTAAATATATTTTCTATTCTTTTATTTCTTTCTTATTTACCTGGGAGTCCCATTGCATGTTTACTGATATTATTCCACAAGGTTTTACAGCTTAATTTTTTTCCATTGTGTACTTCCAGTTGAATAATTTTTAATTGAATTATGCTGCAGTTGAAAATGTATTTTTTTTCTCTCTCTGATCTTTTATTTTTAGTGTGTAGAAACACAACTGATTCTATATTTTAAAATTATATCCTGCAACTTTGCTGTGTATATTGATTAGTACTATAAGATGCTTGGTGTGCACTTTACGATGTATAATATTAGTTCCTCTGCTTATAGAAAGAATTTTGCCTTTGTCCTTCCAGTTTGCCTTTTATTTCTTTTTCTTGCCTACTTGTTCTGGTTAGGATTTTCAGTACTATTAGTATTATTTTGGCAGGGGTGGAGGGCACTTCTATTAGTCTTTCGTTTATCTATTTTCATCCATCTTTGTTCTCTGGCCCATGTGGGCCTCCCATCACAGTGGCCTCTCTCGTTGCAGAGCACCAGCTCTTGGCGCATGTGCTCCAGAGCTCCGGCTTGGTAGTTGGACACATTGGTCCAGCCGCTCTGTAGCACGTGGGATCTTCCCAGGCCAGGGTCGAACTGGTGACCCTTGCACTGAAAGGTGGTGTCCTTACCCACTGGACCATCAGGGAATCCCTTCAGTACTATTATTAATAAAACTAGTGAGAGTAGACATTCTTGTAAGGCAACTGTAGTAGCAATAAATTCTCCATCCTTGTTTATCTTGAAAGTCTTCATTTTAATTAATGTTTGAAAAATTGTTTTGCTCTATGTTGAATTTTGGGTTGATGACTTTTTTCTTTCAGATCTTTGAATGTCATCAACTGCCTTCTGTTATCTCTTGGTTCAAATGAGAAGTCAGCAATTAGCATATTGTGATGAGTAATTTTTTGTTTTGCTGCTTTAAATATTTCCTTTTTATTTTTCTCTTTGACTTTCAGCAGTTTGAATGTTTTTCATAAAAATGTGGAAGTTTTTGGCTTTCATTTATTTAAATATATTTTCTATTCTTTTATTTCTTTCTTATTTACCTGGGAGTCCCATTGCATGTTTACTGATATTATTCCACAAGGTTTTACAGCTTAATTTTTTTCCATTGTGTACTTCCAGTTGAATAATTTTTAATTGAATTATGCTTAAGTTCACTGAAAGTTTTTTGTTTCATTATAAATCTGATGTTGAATCCCTCTAGTATTTTATTATTTGAGTTATTATGCTCAAATATAGAATTTCCATTTGGTCCTCTTTATGTAATTTATATATCTTTATTGGGCATTTCTATTCATTTCTTTATTATCATACTTGATTTCTTTAAGCATTTTTCCTTCTTTTCTTTTAATATGTTTATTTAGATGGTACATTGTGCCCGACTCTTGGTGATCCCATAGACTGTAGTCCACCAGCATTCTCTATCCATGGGATTTCCCAGGCAAGAATAATGGAGTAGGTTGCCATTTCCTTCCCCAGACTGTAAATATATTTATGTTGAAAGGTTTTTTTGAAGTCTTCATCTGCTAACTCTTGAATATTTTTCTCTCAGTAAAGGTTTACACTTTTGCCTACATTTTTAAAAAGAATTTATGAGAATTTCCCCTTACAGCTGAGTTAGGAAGCTTTTAAAAATGTAGCTCATAAATCTTTTTGTCTATACTGATTTGATCATTGAACATAGAAAGTGTCATTGAAAACTGTCATACTTCCTCATACATCTTGTCCACAACTGCTAGAGTTATCTTTCTTAAAATATTCTTTGTGTTACTAATAGACCTCCTCTGGACTAAATTATATGTTTGGAGGATGGAATTTTTGATTACTCGGACTGTGTTTGAATCCTTTTAAGTGTGTGTTTATAAATTACATGGTTTAATAGGACTCTAGAGTATGTCCAGATCACCAAACATGATTTCAGGGTTAGGTATCACAAATACGGCCAAAGTGTTTACTTAGTTTTCTAATTCTACTATATACCTCTCTTGTCAAGATCTTCAACCAGAAAGTATTACATTGCCAATTGATGTGATGCCTTATATCTTCAGATAGTAAGGGAATGATCTCTATATGCAGTTGTACCCATAGGTCATTATCTACAAAAAAATCACTATTTTAATGCCTTACTACACTTTTACTTTTGCTATTACTTTCCTGATGGGCTCATATTGGATAATGAACTTAGGAACTCTTCCTTAAGGCAAAATAGACTTTGGGGTGTTTGTGGTTTTAATTTTGTGTGAGTTCATCTAGAGTGTTATACAAGAGGTTATGTTGTTCTTATAGTGTTACACTGAGGTTTGATTTATCAATAATAAAACTGTTATGATAGATTTACAGGAAAACTAAATGAAAAATAAAAGCTGATAATTAGGCTGCCTTGAGGGGGACAACGTGATATATGGGTTTTAGGCTAAGTGGATCTGCCTTTTAGTAGTTTTTAGTTTAGATCAAGTCATTTAATTTTCTGACTCACCATTTACTCATTTATAAATGAAGACAGTAACACTTGTTTTATAGAGTTTTGATGAGATTTAGGACTTTGCACACAGAGGGTGCTTAAACAGTGATACAGCCATTAGTATTTACATAATTGTGTCTACATGGCTCTTTCCTACATGCTTGAAACTGTGTAGAAAATCCATGCAAGAGGAATTCCTAGTAAGATTTCCAAGGTGTTGACTGTCACCATCTTGGTCTTCCTGGAGTTTCAGTTTTGAGATTTTGATATTACTGAGTTAATTCCAGCTTAATTTGTTCAGGCTGATACTGAGTAATTAATTTAGCCCTTGCCATTTCAAATTAATTTAGATGAAATTATCCATCATGTGGAATGAAATGCCTGCAAAGAGTGAGATGGTTGTATGGTTATGCTTGAATAAATCTGTGCTGTATTGCATCGTTAATTAAATTTTAAGACAGCATATCATCGCCTGCATAACTTGATGTGGAAGCCATAATTATTGTTTTCACTTCTCACTCTCTGTTGGCTTTTTATACTGCTCCAGTTAAGCTAGAACCTGTTGTTTGGCTTTATCCACAAGTTAGTAAGAATTGCTCCCTTTTCTTTAAGCAGATTATGAGATAAGACAATATGGACTCCAGTTAAGCTAGAAAAAACTTTTTCTTACAGATAGTAAGAATGTTATGGCCCATAGGTCATTATCTACAAAATCACTATTTTAATGCCTTACTACACTTTTACTTTTGCTATTACTTTCCTGATGGGCTCATATTGGATAATGAACTTAGGAACTCTTCCTTAAGGCAAAATAGACTTTGGGGTGTTTGTGGTTTTAATTTTGTGTGAGTTCATCTAGAGTGTTATACAAGAGGTTATGTTGTTCTTATAGTGTTACACTGAGGTTTGATTTATCAATAATAAAACTGTTATGATAGATTTACAGGAAAACTAAATGAAAAATAAAAGCTGATAATTAGGCTGCCTTGAGGGGGACAACGTGATATATGGGTTTTAGGCTAAGTGGATCTGCCTTTTAGTAGTTTTTAGTTTAGATCAAGTCATTTAATTTTCTGACTCACCATTTACTCATTTATAAATGAAGACAGTAACACTTGTTTTATAGAGTTTTGATGAGATTTAGGACTTTGCACACAGAGGGTGCTTAAACAGTGATACAGCCATTAGTATTTACATAATTGTGTCTACATGGCTCTTTCCTACATGCTTGAAACTGTGTAGAAAATCCATGCAAGAGGAATTCCTAGTAAGATTTCCAAGGTGTTGACTGTCACCATCTTGGTCTTCCTGGAGTTTCAGTTTTGAGATTTTGATATTACTGAGTTAATTCCAGCTTAATTTGTTCAGGCTGATACTGAGTAATTAATTTAGCCCTTGCCATTTCAAATTAATTTAGATGAAATTATCCATCATGTGGAATGAAATGCCTGCAAAGAGTGAGATGGTTGTATGGTTATGCTTGAATAAATCTGTGCTGTATTGCATCGTTAATTAAATTTTAAGACAGCATATCATCGCCTGCATAACTTGATGTGGAAGCCATAATTATTGTTTTCACTTCTCACTCTCTGTTGGCTTTTTATACTGCTCCAGTTAAGCTAGAACCTGTTGTTTGGCTTTATCCACAAGTTAGTAAGAATTGCTCCCTTTTCTTTAAGCAGATTATGAGATAAGACAATATGGACAGAGATCATGTATCAGATGATTAGGTTGACCTGCTTACAGCAAAAATTATTTATTTTACAAATACTTTCAGGAAATGAACTAATGAATAGGTTCTGTGTAGATCTACCTAAATTCTATTTTTCAAACTACCACACAATTGTACTCACTTCACATGGTAGCAAAGTATGCTCAAAATCCTCCAGGCTAGGCTTCAACAGTACATGAACCAGGAACCTCCAGATGTACAAGCTGGATGTAGAAAAGGCAGAGGAACCAGATATCAAATTGCTAGCATCTGTTGGATCATAGAAAAAGCAAGAAAATTCCAGAAAAACATCTGCTTCTGCTTAATTGACTACAGTAAAGCCTTTGACAGTGTGCATCACAACAAACTGTGGAAAATTCTAAAAGAGATGGGAATAACAGACCACCTTACTGGATTTTTGAGAAATCTGTATGCATGTCAGGAAGCAATAGTTATCACCAGACATGGAGCAAAGGACTGATTCCAAATTGGAAAAACTTTTTATTGTCATGCTGCATATTTAACTTACATGCAGCATGCATCATGTGAAATGCTTATTTGGATGAAGCACAAGCTAGAATCAAGATTGCCAGGAAAAATATCAGTAACCTCAGATATGCAGATGACACCACCCTTATGGCAGAAAGTTAAGAGGAACTAAAGAGCCTCTTGAAAGACAAGAGTGAAAAAGCTGGCTTAGAACTCAACATTTAAAAACTAAGATCATGGCATCTAGGCTCATCACTTCATGGCAGAGAGATGGACAAACAATGGAAACAGTGACAAACTTTATTTTTTTGAGCTCCAAAATCACTGTGTATGCTGACTGCAACCATGGAATTAAAAGACACTTCCTCCTTGGAAGAAAAGCTATGACAAACCTAGACAACATAGTGAAAGCAGAGATAACACTTTGTCGACAGAGGTACACACTGTCACAACTATGATTTTCCCAACAGTCATGTATCAAAGTGAGAATTGGACCATAAAGAAGGCTGAGGGCCGAAGAATTGATGCCGTTGAACTGTGGTGCTAGAGAAGACTCTTGAGAGTCCCTTGAAATGCAAGGAGATCAAACCAGTCAATTTTAAAGGAAATCAGCCATGAATATTCATTGGAAGAAATGATGCTAAAGCTGAAAGCTCCAATCCTTTGGCCATCTGATGAAAAGAGCTATCTGATTGAAAAAGACCCTCATGCTGGGAAAAATGCAGAAGGAAAAGGGGATGACAGAGACCGAGATGAATGGTATCACCAACTTCACATGGTAGCAAAGTATGCTCAAAATCCTCCAGGCTAGGCTTCAACAGTACATGAACCAGGAACCTCCAGATGTACAAGCTGGATGTAGAAAAGGCAGAGGAACCAGATATCAAATTGCTAGCATCTGTTGGATCATAGAAAAAGCAAGAAAATTCCAGAAAAACATCTGCTTCTGCTTAATTGACTACAGTAAAGCCTTTGACAGTGTGCATCACAACAAACTGTGGAAAATTCTAAAAGAGATGGGAATAACAGACCACCTTACTGGATTTTTGAGAAATCTGTATGCATGTCAGGAAGCAATAGTTATCACCAGACATGGAGCAAAGGACTGATTCCAAATTGGAAAAACTTTTTATTGTCATGCTGCATATTTAACTTACATGCAGCATGCATCATGTGAAATGCTTATTTGGATGAAGCACAAGCTAGAATCAAGATTGCCAGGAAAAATATCAGTAACCTCAGATATGCAGATGACACCACCCTTATGGCAGAAAGTTAAGAGGAACTAAAGAGCCTCTTGAAAGACAAGAGTGAAAAAGCTGGCTTAGAACTCAACATTTAAAAACTAAGATCATGGCATCTAGGCTCATCACTTCATGGCAGAGAGATGGACAAACAATGGAAACAGTGACAAACTTTATTTTTTTGAGCTCCAAAATCACTGTGTATGCTGACTGCAACCATGGAATTAAAAGACACTTCCTCCTTGGAAGAAAAGCTATGACAAACCTAGACAACATAGTGAAAGCAGAGATAACACTTTGTCGACAGAGGTACACACTGTCACAACTATGATTTTCCCAACAGTCATGTATCAAAGTGAGAATTGGACCATAAAGAAGGCTGAGGGCCGAAGAATTGATGCCGTTGAACTGTGGTGCTAGAGAAGACTCTTGAGAGTCCCTTGAAATGCAAGGAGATCAAACCAGTCAATTTTAAAGGAAATCAGCCATGAATATTCATTGGAAGAAATGATGCTAAAGCTGAAAGCTCCAATCCTTTGGCCATCTGATGAAAAGAGCTATCTGATTGAAAAAGACCCTCATGCTGGGAAAAATGCAGAAGGAAAAGGGGATGACAGAGACCGAGATGAATGGTATCACCAACTCAATGAACATGAGTTTGAACAGCTCCAGGAGATGGTAAAGAACAGAAAAACCTGAAGTGCTGCAATCCATGAGGTCGCAAACTGTCTGACACCTCTGAGCGACTGATTGAAATCTCCTTTTTGCAAATTGCCCTGGAGACAGCTGGATCATTGGAAATTTTCACTGGGGGCTCTGCCGCATTTCATTGTTGTCTGTGGTTCACTGAGCAGGGAGCAAGGCAGAGGTGTCACAGACTCTGATATCTGACAAATATTTGGGAGATACATTATTTTTGCCATAATTGTTTTTGTATACTTGGTATCATGTCAGGATCAATTGCTTTCTATATACATATGTAAGAAACTTGCATGTATTTTGCTAGGTCTTAAAAAATGACTCTGGATTAGATTGTAACTTTGTTCCACAGTAATTTGTGGGTACTTCCACTGATTGATTTGGTTTTTTGTTTGTTTGTTTTGCTTGTTCATCCATTTATTTAGCTTGTTACTCAGCTCTAAGCTCTGAATTTAGTGGTGAAGCACCATAGCTTTTTCAACATCAAATTTTTCAAATTTGAGCCCAGCTTCATGGAAATTCATTGTCATATATGTATTACCAGAAATTGCTTTATATGCAAGTTAGAAAAGTGGATCATTAACTAGTGTGGAGAGTTGATTTATTACATCTTTACTGAGCTTGTGACAGATAATGGGTTTGACTTAGCATTGTTCAAAAGCTGGAGGCTGTATTCAATGAATCATTAGTAGCACAAGTGAGTTTTAACAGACTTGCATATTATTTTGAGGTTTAATTCATAGCAGAAGTCCTTCCTTGGTTCCCCTTTGAATGTCTTGCTCTCAAAATGCTGAATATGTGTGTTCTCACCAGCGATGGCTCCCACTTAAGATGTATGTGAACAACAATGATAAGAGTGCAAACTCTGTGATTTCAGTACTTTTAGGTTATGAAATTTTCGCTCATTTTGTATCCCTAGATAAGTTCTAGTGTCTCGTGGTTTGTAGTCTATCCCTTTTTTGAATATTCATCAGACGAAATGATGCTAAAGCTGAAAGCTCCAATCCTTTGGCCATCTGATGAAAAGAGCTATCTGATTGAAAAAGACCCTCATGCTGGGAAAAATGCAGAAGGAAAAGGGGATGACAGAGACCGAGATGAATGGTATCACCAACTCAATGAACATGAGTTTGAACAGCTCCAGGAGATGGTAAAGAACAGAAAAACCTGAAGTGCTGCAATCCATGAGGTCGCAAACTGTCTGACACCTCTGAGCGACTGATTGAAATCTCCTTTTTGCAAATTGCCCTGGAGACAGCTGGATCATTGGAAATTTTCACTGGGGGCTCTGCCGCATTTCATTGTTGTCTGTGGTTCACTGAGCAGGGAGCAAGGCAGAGGTGTCACAGACTCTGATATCTGACAAATATTTGGGAGATACATTATTTTTGCCATAATTGTTTTTGTATACTTGGTATCATGTCAGGATCAATTGCTTTCTATATACATATGTAAGAAACTTGCATGTATTTTGCTAGGTCTTAAAAAATGACTCTGGATTAGATTGTAACTTTGTTCCACAGTAATTTGTGGGTACTTCCACTGATTGATTTGGTTTTTTGTTTGTTTGTTTTGCTTGTTCATCCATTTATTTAGCTTGTTACTCAGCTCTAAGCTCTGAATTTAGTGGTGAAGCACCATAGCTTTTTCAACATCAAATTTTTCAAATTTGAGCCCAGCTTCATGGAAATTCATTGTCATATATGTATTACCAGAAATTGCTTTATATGCAAGTTAGAAAAGTGGATCATTAACTAGTGTGGAGAGTTGATTTATTACATCTTTACTGAGCTTGTGACAGATAATGGGTTTGACTTAGCATTGTTCAAAAGCTGGAGGCTGTATTCAATGAATCATTAGTAGCACAAGTGAGTTTTAACAGACTTGCATATTATTTTGAGGTTTAATTCATAGCAGAAGTCCTTCCTTGGTTCCCCTTTGAATGTCTTGCTCTCAAAATGCTGAATATGTGTGTTCTCACCAGCGATGGCTCCCACTTAAGATGTATGTGAACAACAATGATAAGAGTGCAAACTCTGTGATTTCAGTACTTTTAGGTTATGAAATTTTCGCTCATTTTGTATCCCTAGATAAGTTCTAGTGTCTCGTGGTTTGTAGTCTATGGGAACTTAGAATTTATATCTTTCTGTTGTGTGAAAATTGTATGAATTTTAATTATGCTAAATTGGTTCATAGTACTTTTTAAGTCTATCATATCCTTCTCCTTTTCCGTCTATTCATTCTATTAAAATTTGAGGGTTTAATATTGAAACTCCAAGTAAAAACAGTTTATCTATTTAAAAATAATTACAATATATAGTAGAACTATATGTAACATTGTTCTGTATTTTCCAAATCTCCTATAAATATGTTATCATACTTCCATAATTTAAAAAATAAGAAGATACATATGAACAGGATTGACCTAATACAGCATTCCTTTATGATATATAAAAGAAGAGAGGTCATGGAGGAAGGGATGTCAAACAAATATACCTCTAGATTTACACTATCATATTTGAGTCAGCTGAATGTTAAAATAATTAGAAAAATAAGATTGATTGGCGTATTACTTAGTATTATGTTTAAATAAGATTAAATTTCAAAAGATGTACACCATGGAGAAAAAAATAAACATGGGCCAAATCATATGAAGCCTTAGTATTTCACTAGGGATTTTCATAATAACTGCAGAATTGGCAAGTTGTGACTCTTTATCTTGGTGATGTACTGCTAGTTAACCTGTTTAACCTGCTAATAGAGCCTTCTCCACTTGGACTTGTGTTATTAACAATGTCATTTGGAAAGACTTGAGCTTTTCTGAAAAGATTTTGAAGACATGAGACCTGGGGAAACCGAGACATATCAGTTTCATCTATTACAATCACATTTAACTTTGTCTTTGAAAAGATTAATCTCTCAAAAAGAAAGAATTTATCCTATGATTGGCACAGGATGTGTATTTCCTTCTGTAAGGAAATCTGTTCATCTTTGGTGCAAAATGGGATGAAGAGAAAAAAAGAATATGACAATAAAAACTATCCAGAACTATGAACTCCCACAGAAAACTGTGAAAATCTAGCAATAATCCCTCTTCTAGGCTAGGGACATGTTGTGATTGGAATTTTGTAAACATATCAAGAAGAAAATATGAACTAAGATTTTCTTTATATCCAGTTTGATATTTCTTTCCTACAGTATTTCATATAGTAATAGGTCAGTGGGATACAGTACCATAATTATGTTGGAATTGTAGGACATGGTAGACATTTTAAAGAATATTATGCCCCATATGGGCAGTTTTGCCTCGTTCTTGTCTTTAGTAAGCAACTTCAACAACAGCACTGACAACTTTATCTTTTAGAGAAGTTTGATATCTCCATAGTTTGTGGACAAGCTGACCCTCAGTGGTTATGGTATCTTGCCAGAGGCCACTTAGCAGATGGGTGGCTGAGAGAAAATAAACCTGCAACAACTTCAGACCATCTGTTCCACTCCAGAGAATACTCTCTTCACATTCCTTTATGATATATAAAAGAAGAGAGGTCATGGAGGAAGGGATGTCAAACAAATATACCTCTAGATTTACACTATCATATTTGAGTCAGCTGAATGTTAAAATAATTAGAAAAATAAGATTGATTGGCGTATTACTTAGTATTATGTTTAAATAAGATTAAATTTCAAAAGATGTACACCATGGAGAAAAAAATAAACATGGGCCAAATCATATGAAGCCTTAGTATTTCACTAGGGATTTTCATAATAACTGCAGAATTGGCAAGTTGTGACTCTTTATCTTGGTGATGTACTGCTAGTTAACCTGTTTAACCTGCTAATAGAGCCTTCTCCACTTGGACTTGTGTTATTAACAATGTCATTTGGAAAGACTTGAGCTTTTCTGAAAAGATTTTGAAGACATGAGACCTGGGGAAACCGAGACATATCAGTTTCATCTATTACAATCACATTTAACTTTGTCTTTGAAAAGATTAATCTCTCAAAAAGAAAGAATTTATCCTATGATTGGCACAGGATGTGTATTTCCTTCTGTAAGGAAATCTGTTCATCTTTGGTGCAAAATGGGATGAAGAGAAAAAAAGAATATGACAATAAAAACTATCCAGAACTATGAACTCCCACAGAAAACTGTGAAAATCTAGCAATAATCCCTCTTCTAGGCTAGGGACATGTTGTGATTGGAATTTTGTAAACATATCAAGAAGAAAATATGAACTAAGATTTTCTTTATATCCAGTTTGATATTTCTTTCCTACAGTATTTCATATAGTAATAGGTCAGTGGGATACAGTACCATAATTATGTTGGAATTGTAGGACATGGTAGACATTTTAAAGAATATTATGCCCCATATGGGCAGTTTTGCCTCGTTCTTGTCTTTAGTAAGCAACTTCAACAACAGCACTGACAACTTTATCTTTTAGAGAAGTTTGATATCTCCATAGTTTGTGGACAAGCTGACCCTCAGTGGTTATGGTATCTTGCCAGAGGCCACTTAGCAGATGGGTGGCTGAGAGAAAATAAACCTGCAACAACTTCAGACCATCTGTTCCACTCCAGAGAATACTCTCTTCACATTTCTTGGTAGAAGACCAGCTTTCCTCTTAATTTACATCTCTATGATTCTGAGCTTTCAGTGTGAGATAGACTTTTTTAATTAGGCAGAGGAAAATTATATCTTATTGACATTTTCCAGTTTGCAGTGCATTGATTTTCGTATTTGACTTCAGAACTATTCTTTGAAGTATGGTAAGTATATTGTTACCTAACTGATGGGGAAGGTCAGACTGATTTATCTAGGACCCCTTACCTAGTTATACACTGATTTAGAATGCCATGTCCTTTGGTACTGTGACCTGTCCATTTCCTTTTGCTCTCAAACCCAAGATTTAATACCTCACTAATCTTTAACATACATTTTGAGATATTTCTGCATTACTCTGAAGGTTATTTGGTGGACAGTTAAAAGGCTGTGTAGAAAGATAAATTTACTTGTTTTCATGTTAGAAACCTAAGATTATGAAAACAAAAACCAGCGTAGAGATCTCCCGTTAGGGCTATAACTACTGTGCTTCTGTATACACATTTGCGTAATTTTCCAGAAAGAGTTAAAAATTGTAGCTTGAGGTCAACTCATCCAACATTGGGCACTTTCTTTTGTAAGTCATTACTTAAGGCTGGTCATAGTGGAGTAGGAAGGTGAAAGTCCAAGTTGAATAATTGTGTGGCCTGGTATTAAACTTGAACTAGTCTTCAGGAGGAATATGGGTTATCCAGATTCTTTAGTAGTCATGAAGAATGAAGTAGATAGAGATCTATTAAGAATGATCTTCAATACATATTAGTACATTAAAATATGTAATTTGTGCAAAGTGAGCACATTAATGGGTAAAGAAACTACTTTAAAAAAAACATTGCCTCGTTCTTGTCTTTAGTAAGCAACTTCAACAACAGCACTGACAACTTTATCTTTTAGAGAAGTTTGATATCTCCATAGTTTGTGGACAAGCTGACCCTCAGTGGTTATGGTATCTTGCCAGAGGCCACTTAGCAGATGGGTGGCTGAGAGAAAATAAACCTGCAACAACTTCAGACCATCTGTTCCACTCCAGAGAATACTCTCTTCACATTTCTTGGTAGAAGACCAGCTTTCCTCTTAATTTACATCTCTATGATTCTGAGCTTTCAGTGTGAGATAGACTTTTTTAATTAGGCAGAGGAAAATTATATCTTATTGACATTTTCCAGTTTGCAGTGCATTGATTTTCGTATTTGACTTCAGAACTATTCTTTGAAGTATGGTAAGTATATTGTTACCTAACTGATGGGGAAGGTCAGACTGATTTATCTAGGACCCCTTACCTAGTTATACACTGATTTAGAATGCCATGTCCTTTGGTACTGTGACCTGTCCATTTCCTTTTGCTCTCAAACCCAAGATTTAATACCTCACTAATCTTTAACATACATTTTGAGATATTTCTGCATTACTCTGAAGGTTATTTGGTGGACAGTTAAAAGGCTGTGTAGAAAGATAAATTTACTTGTTTTCATGTTAGAAACCTAAGATTATGAAAACAAAACCAGCGTAGAGATCTCCCGTTAGGGCTATAACTACTGTGCTTCTGTATACACATTTGCGTAATTTTCCAGAAAGAGTTAAAAATTGTAGCTTGAGGTCAACTCATCCAACATTGGGCACTTTCTTTTGTAAGTCATTACTTAAGGCTGGTCATAGTGGAGTAGGAAGGTGAAAGTCCAAGTTGAATAATTGTGTGGCCTGGTATTAAACTTGAACTAGTCTTCAGGAGGAATATGGGTTATCCAGATTCTTTAGTAGTCATGAAGAATGAAGTAGATAGAGATCTATTAAGAATGATCTTCAATACATATTAGTACATTAAAATATGTAATTTGTGCAAAGTGAGCACATTAATGGGTAAAGCCAATCTATCTACTTTAAAAAAAAAAAAAACATTTATTATCTGCAGTAGGTCTTAGTTTCTTAGTTACAGCATGTCAGATCTTCATTGCATCCTGAGGGAGCTTTCACTGTGGTGCATGAACTCTGGTTATGGCTCTTGGGCTCTCTAGTTGTGGCATGGGTTCTATCTAGTTGTGGTACACAGGCTCAGTAGTTGTGGTAGAAGCCCAGTTGCTCCACAAAATGTGGGATATTAGTTCCTCAACCAGGAATCGGACCTGCATCCCCTGCACTCCAAGGCAGATTCTCAACAACTGGGCCACCAAGGAAGTCCCCAGTATACTTCTGTGTGATCCAACATACATATATAAATGTGTAGAAAAAGGCTTGGAAAGATATACAACTGAAACCTCATCCAATTCCCATGTGGTTATGCCTAAGAAAGAGTGTATGTGCAATTAAATTTGGAAAGAAAGAATTAAAAAACTTTCAGTATATAAATTTTCACCATAAATGTTTTTATATTATATATATGTTAAATTTATGTGTAATTTAAAAATGTGAGCTTGTCTTCCACTGGAGGAGACCTGACACTGGATATTTCATGCTGAGGAAGAGAAAAATGTGAGCGAAAGAATTAAGACCTTAAAATGGAGTGGTTTGTTAGCATGTAATTTGTACACAGTGATAACAAGGGAGGTAGTCTACAGTGACTTCTTTAGTCCCAAATTATTTGTTGCAGTTAAGTCAAGGAGATTAAATATTTCAATAGGGTTGTGAGGGAGTTAGGCAGGTGCATTTGTGGATGCCAAATGGTTTGATGGATACTTCAGTTGAAAACCTGATTTCACAGAGACTCTCCACTGCCAACAAGGCCAGATGCTCTGTTGCGGTTATTCTTGCAAATTTGCTTTTCTCCTGTAAGATTAGGTAATGTTGGTCAGGCAGAGGAAGATGTGGACAGGTTTGTATTTTAAAGAGAAGGAAATGCATATAGCTACATTACTTGCTTAAGGTTTGTTACTTTTGCCAAAGTGTACCTATCCTTATTAAATTTGTCTTGTTTTCATATGAAAAGCATTATGAACCTACTGTCTGCCTACTTTGGGTTCTGAGCAGCCTAGATAGACATTTAGACAGACTGAAATACGGGCTTTCTGTGGTTTAATTTTGTATGAAAGATGAGTATAATGCTTAAGAGGCAGGAGAGTGTACAGTCTGAGTTGTAGTTTTTTGTTTCATGTTCCAATGTGGTCTATTTTGAAGCATCTAGAAGGTAAAGCATATATTACATAAGGGTTTCTTTTATGATTGGGGAGCACATTCATTGTAAGGCCAAGTAAAGTTCTTTCGTATTGAAGTTCTAAAAATTTTCTGAGTAGTAAGACCTGAGTAAAAAAAAGACTAAGGAAAAGATGGTGACTCACCAATCCTTGTGAATTGAAGTTCCCACTGCAGATGTATAGACTGTTATACTGTATCTTTTGTGCTAGATGTTAGGAGTCTTTTTTTATTTTAATTTTTTTTTAAAAAAATTATTTATCTTTTGAATGGTGGGGTGGGGAGGGAGGGGAGCGGACGGGCCACTTCTATTGGTCTTTCATTTCTCTATTTTCATCCGTCTTTGTTCTTTGGCTCCTGTGGGCCTCCCATTGCGGTGGCCTCTGTCGTTGCAGAGCACCAGCTCTGGGCGCATGTGTTCCAGAGCTCCGGCTGGGTAATTGGACACATCGGTCCAGCCGCTCCGCGGCACGTGGGATCTTCCCAGGCCAGGGATGGAACCGGCGCCCCTTGCACTGCAAGGCGGTGTCCTTACCCACTGGACCACCAGGGGAAGCCCATTAGGAGTCATTTTGATTTGAGGCCATTTAGTTTGTCTTTAAATTTATGGCTAAGACCCTTTATTTTCCACTGACAGTTTAATTTTCGGAAAGTGAGAACAAAGTCTTAACATGAATGCTGTAGTATGGTTTAAAACTTTCAGGGTTATTTGAAGAAATATGCATCTAAATGACTGACATATTTTTAGTAGTTTAATGTTACAAGTTTTGGTAAAGGATATGATTCTGTTACCTAGAACAACCTGACCATTTTTCTTTAGAGCAAAAGAAACAGATACCAGTGAAAAGCTCTGGCTTGTATTGTTTCAAGTTTTCCTGTAGGGGGTAGACTTTTTTTTTTCTTTTCATACTGCTCATCTTTTCCATTACATTTGTGTGCTTGTATGGGGGGAGTATAAATGAAATAAACATAAGATCTTCCAGTAGTTCATAAACATTTTCATTAAAGTGAAGCAGGAAACAATTTAAATATACCCAAGTTGTAAACTTTTCATAGTACCAGAAAGTGTCTTTTCTTGAAAACTGGGACATTTTAGATGTTATGAACAGATTGCATAGCTAATGCTTTGTGTGTTCCAACACTGTTTCTTTAAAATAGAATCCAGGCTTCCCCTGGTGGTCCAGTGGGTAAGGACACCGCCTTGCAGTGCAAGGGGCGCCGGTTCGATCCCTGGCCTGGGAAGATCCCACGTGCCGCGGTGTGGCTGGACCGATGTGTCCAATTACTGAGCCGGGGCTCTGGAACGCATGCGCCCAGAGCCGGCGCTCTGTGATGACAGAGGCCACCGCAATGGGAGGCCCACAGGGGCCAAAGAACAAAGATGGATGAAAATAGAGAAATGAAAGACCAATAGAAGTGGCCCAGCCGCTTCCCTCCCTCCCCAACCCGACCCCCGCCCAAAATAAATAAATAAATCTTTAAAAAAAAAAATAAATAAATAAATAAAAAATAAAATAGAATCCATTTAAGACCCAGTTTTAAGAATGGAGTGGTATTTCATAAATGCCCCAAATGGAGAGAAATAGTAGAAATGATATGATGCAAACTCATGGCAGTGACTCTCTTTTTTTGAGTTCTTGTTATAGTGTTGACACTGTGGTAAGCTCTTTACTTAGATTAGCTCATTTCTTTTTTCACAGCATCCTTATGAGCATGGTATAATTATTATTCCATTTCTCAGGGTAGGTAACTAAAGATTAGAAACATTAATAGCTCATTGCTAGTAAGGCCTGAATGTTTATGAATATTAGTCTGAATTCAGTCAGTTCAGCAGTGTGTTGATAATGGCTCTTATAGATTTCTGAGAGCTGATTATTATATATTTAGCAAGTTTGTAAGATGCATTGTAAACTTTGATACTTAATCAACCATCTTTGGATTATTTAGACCACAGAAATGAGCAAATCAAGACTGATTTTTTTTTTTTTTTGAGAAATTGTTTCTTCAGCACACCATTTCTTAACATAGTTCTCTATCAGTGCATTTGTCAAAGCGTAGCTTCCAAACTCTCACAGTTTAAATGGATATAATGGAATAAACACTTTAATCAATTTTTCCAGTAACATTTGTCTTTGTGTGATAAATTTCTATGAATATAGTTAGTACTGAGAATATAAAATTTAAAAGAACTTATCCTGAATTTCATAGTGGAAGGGAGACCCTTTTCTCGCTTCCAATCTTTTATCTGAGGATTTTATAAAGAAAGTCCTTGTCTAGCTGACTGCTGTCGATAGAAGTAATCAATGAACAATCCATAATAGGAATAGGTTAGAGTTTTATTTGAGTCACAACAGCCTGGGAGACATTTGAGTTGTGTTCTGTTAGACTACAACATGGGGGAGGCTTATATAGGCAAAACCTACATGGTTACTTAAGTTGTTTTTCAGTTATAATTGGAACTGGGAAGAAGTTAGGGTGCATGTTAAAACCATGATTGGTTGAAGCCTGAAATGGTTGAATAGTTCATGAGAAGACCATGAGAGCCTAAAGGTACAGCTGGCAGTTGTTTTGACTGTGACTAGTGGCATCCTGAATCTGATACAGTTCACAGAATTCAAGTTTTCAGGAATATGGGAATGTGTCTGAAGCCACATCCACAGTGGTCACCTAGCTCCATTTTGAATGCCTGAACCACAGTTTTATATCTTGTCAGAACAATAGGCAAACACCAAACATGACTCCATTTCAGGTAGGTAACTTTTAGATTAGCTCATTTCTTTTTTCACAGCATCCTTATGAGCATGGTATAATTATTATTCCATTTCTCAGGGTAGGTAACTAAAGATTAGAAACATTAATAGCTCATTGCTAGTAAGGCCTGAATGTTTATGAATATTAGTCTGAATTCAGTCAGTTCAGCAGTGTGTTGATAATGGCTCTTATAGATTTCTGAGAGCTGATTATTATATATTTAGCAAGTTTGTAAGATGCATTGTAAACTTTGATACTTAATCAACCATCTTTGGATTATTTAGACCACAGAAATGAGCAAATCAAGACTGATTTTTTTTTTTTTTTGAGAAATTGTTTCTTCAGCACACCATTTCTTAACATAGTTCTCTATCAGTGCATTTGTCAAAGCGTAGCTTCCAAACTCTCACAGTTTAAATGGATATAATGGAATAAACACTTTAATCAATTTTTCCAGTAACATTTGTCTTTGTGTGATAAATTTCTATGAATATAGTTAGTACTGAGAATATAAAATTTAAAAGAACTTATCCTGAATTTCATAGTGGAAGGGAGACCCTTTTCTCGCTTCCAATCTTTTATCTGAGGATTTTATAAAGAAAGTCCTTGTCTAGCTGACTGCTGTCGATAGAAGTAATCAATGAACAATCCATAATAGGAATAGGTTAGAGTTTTATTTGAGTCACAACAGCCTGGGAGACATTTGAGTTGTGTTCTGTTAGACTACAACATGGGGGAGGCTTATATAGGCAAAACCTACATGGTTACTTAAGTTGTTTTTCAGTTATAATTGGAACTGGGAAGAAGTTAGGGTGCATGTTAAAACCATGATTGGTTGAAGCCTGAAATGGTTGAATAGTTCATGAGAAGACCATGAGAGCCTAAAGGTACAGCTGGCAGTTGTTTTGACTGTGACTAGTGGCATCCTGAATCTGATACAGTTCACAGAATTCAAGTTTTCAGGAATATGGGAATGTGTCTGAAGCCACATCCACAGTGGTCACCTAGCTCCATTTTGAATGCCTGAACCACAGTTTTATATCTTGTCAGAACAATAGGCAAACACCAAACATGACTCAGGTGCAACTTTTGAAGGTTTCTAAAGAGAATGATTAGCACATACACAGCAAGTGCTGACTTACTGAACAGTAAGAGTAATAATCCGTATTGTAGATGACCATTTGGTTTACTGACAAAGCCCCGAGTGCAGTGCTCAGTCAGTGGAGGCACTCAGTCAATGGTAGCTATGATTATCCACAGGTTAAAACATGGATTAAATGTGAGTGGTATAGAGAATATATTTGGATGATTTGGGAGCTCGTGTTAGAATTGACAAGTACTTTTTCTGTGAAAGAAACAAGTATAATAAGGTAAGTTTGGGTCTGGATGCTTGACGGTAATAGTGATGGTGATAGATGGTGATAATAATGATGTTGGTGGTGATGATCATGATGATAGTGGCTTTTCCTCTTTCTGTACAGAATGTCCCCCCAGATCTCTCCATCTGCACCTTTGTGCTGGAACAGTCCCTCTCTGTGCGGGCCCTACAAGAGATGCTGGCTAACACTGTGGAAAAGTCCGAAGGGGCAAGTACTTAATTTATTAATTTAGATGTGCAGTATTTTAACAAACTTAGCTATTACATAAATGATTTCTTCCACAAGATTTGAAGATGTTCTTTTGACTGAAATAAGTCAATGCTTTTTAGTTTGATTTTGTCTTTTTTTTTTTTTCTTTTTTCTTCTTTTTTTCTTAGTTGTGATTTTCTTAAGTTTGCCTTTCTGCTTTTTTCTAGCAGGTCTGTTGATGTCTTAAAGAACTTAAAATCAATGCTCAGGGTGATCTGTGTCATTGAACCTCATGGTTATGCCAGTAGTTAAACAGAATCTTTTTCTTTGAGCATTTGTGGGTTTTCTTACATTTTTAGACATATTATTTTGACTTTTTCAATTAATTGTTGTATGTATGGCTGTCATTAATCTTAGTTCATTCTCAAATGCCTCTAATCATGTGACTATATTCTAAGTTTCTTTACAGCAAGTAAAATTTCTTGGCACTCATATTTGAAGTAATGACATTACAGTGTTACAGCTTCGGTCAGTTGTAATTTTACAAATAGCTAATTATTTTCCTCAGAAAATTGAGGGTTTTCTGTTGCCTAATGCAAACATTTTTCTTTGAAAACTTATTTGGTAATTTAAATTATGTTTCATCCATGCTGTGAGTGATTTCTGAGCTGTGACCCATTCTTAGAAACTCATTAAATTTTAGAATTTAGCAGGAGAATGAATGATCAAATTTTTGCTTGCTGTCCACTTGTTTGCATGTTGCTATAATTACTGCAGTATATTGTTTTCAAATTATTTCTTGTGAGTGGTATAGAGAATATATTTGGATAAGGGGCTCGTGTTAGAATTGACAAGTACTTTTTCTGTGAAAGAAACAAGTATAATAAGGTAAGTTTGGGTCTGGATGCTTGACGGTAATAGTGATGGTGATAGATGGTGATAATAATGATGTTGGTGGTGATGATCATGATGATAGTGGCTTTTCCTCTTTCTGTACAGAATGTCCCCCCAGATCTCTCCATCTGCACCTTTGTGCTGGAACAGTCCCTCTCTGTGCGGGCCCTACAAGAGATGCTGGCTAACACTGTGGAAAAGTCCGAAGGGGCAAGTACTTAATTTATTAATTTAGATGTGCAGTATTTTAACAAACTTAGCTATTACATAAATGATTTCTTCCACAAGATTTGAAGATGTTCTTTTGACTGAAATAAGTCAATGCTTTTTAGTTTGATTTTGTCTTTTTTTTTTTTCTTTTTTCTTCTTTCTTCTTTTTTTCTTAGTTGTGATTTTCTTAAGTTTGCCTTTCTGCTTTTTTCTAGCAGGTCTGTTGATGTCTTAAAGAACTTAAAATCAATGCTCAGGGTGATCTGTGTCATTGAACCTCATGGTTATGCCAGTAGTTAAACAGAATCTTTTTCTTTGAGCATTTGTGGGTTTTCTTACATTTTTAGACATATTATTTTGACTTTTTCAATTAATTGTTGTATGTATGGCTGTCATTAATCTTAGTTCATTCTCAAATGCCTCTAATCATGTGACTATATTCTAAGTTTCTTTACAGCAAGTAAAATTTCTTGGCACTCATATTTGAAGTAATGACATTACAGTGTTACAGCTTCGGTCAGTTGTAATTTTACAAATAGCTAATTATTTTCCTCAGAAAATTGAGGGTTTTTTTCTGTTGCCTAATGCAAACATTTTTCTTTGAAAACTTATTTGGTAATTTAAATTATGTTTCATCCATGCTGTGAGTGATTTCTGAGCTGTGACCCATTCTTAGAAACTCATTAAATTTTAGAATTTAGCAGGAGAATGAATGATCAAATTTTTGCTTGCTGTCCACTTGTTTGCATGTTGCTATAATTACTGCAGTATATTGTTCAGTAATCTGTACTCTTTTCAGGAATGAAACTGAAGATTTTTATTTGCCATTATTGGTTCATGTGCTGTTGTTTCTGTTAATTATTGCTGTAGTTTGGATAAGTAAAGAAATTAAAAAAATGGTAATATATGGTTTAAGAGAAAATGAGTGATCAATTCTGATGTAATGTGTTTCATTAGCCTTGTGGTTTCTTAGGTTTTAGTGTCACACAGCATAGGACTTGAATTTAAAATTTCAATACTGTACCACAGGTACGGAAGAGAAACTTTAGTAATTTTTATTTGGTATTAGAACAGCAGCTATTTAAGAGATCCAACCATATAATGTATATTTTAATTTTCCAAGTTCATTTTTTGGTTATAATAGTTAAAAAGTACAGTATTAAACTATGTGAAGTTAAAAAAATTGCTTATATATATATATTAATTTTGACCTTTTTAATTGATTATTTATTTATTTATTTTCATCCATGTGTATTCTTCGGCCTATGCGGGCCTCCGATTGCAGTGGCCTCTCTTAACACTCATGTGCTCTAGAGCTCTGGCTCCTAATTGGACACACCAGTCTGGCTGCTCTGCAGCATGTGGGATTTTCCTGGGCCAGGGATCAAACTGATGCCCCTTACACTGCAAGGCGGACTCTCTACCCACTGGAACACCTGGAAAGCCCCTGCTTTTCTGTATTTTAATGCAGTGCTTTTGGAGAAGACTTAAAGAGAAATAAACATTTTCAATTCAACTAGTTTTCTTTCTACCTGGAATAACCCCGCTTTGATTTTTAAACATCACTGAGGCATATCTATTTGAAAAAAAATTAGGGTTTTTTCTTTGAAGTAATGACATTACAGTGTTACAGCTTCGGTCAGTTGTAATTTTACAAATAGCTAATTATTTTCCTCAGAAAATTGAGGGTTTTCTGTTGCCTAATGCAAACATTTTTCTTTGAAAACTTATTTGGTAATTTAAATTATGTTTCATCCATGCTGTGAGTGATTTCTGAGCTGTGACCCATTCTTAGAAACTCATTAAATTTTAGAATTTAGCAGGAGAATGAATGATCAAATTTTTGCTTGCTGTCCACTTGTTTGCATGTTGCTATAATTACTGCAGTATATTGTTCAGTAATCTGTACTCTTTTCAGGAATGAAACTGAAGATTTTTATTTGCCATTATTGGTTCATGTGCTGTTGTTTCTGTTAATTATTGCTGTAGTTTGGATAAGTAAAGAAATTAAAAAAATGGTAATATATGGTTTAAGAGAAAATGAGTGATCAATTCTGATGTAATGTGTTTCATTAGCCTTGTGGTTTCTTAGGTTTTAGTGTCACACAGCATAGGACTTGAATTTAAAATTTCAATACTGTACCACAGGTACGGAAGAGAAACTTTAGTAATTTTTATTTGGTATTAGAACAGCAGCTATTTAAGAGATCCAACCATATAATGTATATTTTAATTTTCCAAGTTCATTTTTTGGTTATAATAGTTAAAAAGTACAGTATTAAACTATGTGAAGTTAAAAAAATTGCTTATATATATATATTAATTTTGACCTTTTTAATTGATTATTTATTTATTTATTTTCATCCATGTGTATTCTTCGGCCTATGCGGGCCTCCGATTGCAGTGGCCTCTCTTAACACTCATGTGCTCTAGAGCTCTGGCTCCTAATTGGACACACCAGTCTGGCTGCTCTGCAGCATGTGGGATTTTCCTGGGCCAGGGATCAAACTGATGCCCCTTACACTGCAAGGCGGACTCTCTACCCACTGGAACACCTGGAAAGCCCCTGCTTTTCTGTATTTTAATGCAGTGCTTTTGGAGAAGACTTAAAGAGAAATAAAAACATTTTTCAATTCAACTAGTTTTCTTTCTACCTGGAATAACCCCGCTTTGATTTTTAAACATCACTGAGGCATATCTACTTTGAAATTCAAATCTGTCTTTACAAAGGAGAATTCCTCTAATTTTGCATGAGTGTCTAGAGAAGTGTGTATTGTCATTTCACTTATCTTTGTAGATACCAACTTATGATTAAATCACCATAAATTTTTAATACTGCTCTTTAAAGCTGCTTTTTAAATTTTAAAGCTGCTTTTTCTAAATTTAAACTTTTAATAAAATGTTTTATCTCTCAGAATCAGGACATTGGATTAGGCAAGCTCGCAATTTATCTCTGTATATAGCGAGTGTTGAAAATACTACTTTGGGGCTTACTGAAGATACTTATTGCTTAGAATTTCTGCCCCCAAATATATTTATTTAACTATATTTAAATTCGAGTTGTACTCCATCTAGAAAGTTTCTGTTAGAGATAAAGCGGTAACTTATGTGATATTTGGAACATCATTTATAAAGCCCAGTATAGCTACTGTAAGACATTAATTATAAAATGAAAATTGATAAAAAGCAGTTATAGGAAAGGAACATATTTTTCATTGAGTCAAATTTCACTTTACGGCTAGTAACTGTTAGGAAGAAAGCACTGTTAAGTGACTCCAGAGGATACTGTATTTAGGGGAAAGAAAATGCTCAGACTACCGAAGAGTTTTGATTGTACCTGGAAGTGATATTCAAAATATTTCCTAACTAGCACAGCACAGTGTGGACCTTGAGTCAAGATTCTGCCAAGATTTGGGGGGAAGTCTAAGCAATTTTGGTGTATTCTCGAGGAGTCATGGGCTGGTCAGAGTTAGGAACCACAAGGGACTTGGGCCTGAGGTTATTTGCTGCAGAGCTGGTTTTCCACTTTAATAGTGGTCCTCATCATAAAGTGGAGATGGCGTAAGAGCACATCTAGTTACACATGATCAGTGGATGCTGCAGGCCCTTGTAGGATCTCGTCTTTGGACGCCATAGGTATCCATCCCCGCTGAGCGCCTTCTATGTCTTCTTTGAACTCATGGGATTCTGCAGCAAATACTTTTGTCAAGCAAATTGTCATCTCCAACAGTAAGTTATGTGCAGTAGATTTTCTTAAAGAAAGATTCACTTTGACTCGGATGAAGGTATGTCAGCAAGGAGTTGCAAATTCTCTTGAAGTCATATTTTTGTGATGTAAGTTTATTTTAATTTTAATTTTTTTGAACGTCTGCTTTATATTTTGAATTGGAGTATAACTGCTTTTAAATAGTGTGCTAGTTTCTGCTGTACAACAACGTGAATCAGCTATACGTATGCCCTCTCTCATGAGCCTCCTCCCAACCCCCACAGCCTACTCCTCCAGGTCATCACAGGGCACCCTGTGCCAGACAGCACTGTCTGTTTTACCCATGGTAGTGTATATATGTCAATGCTAGAAATCACTTCTCTCCCTACATATTAAAAGTGTAACAAAAACAATCTGAGTATTATCTGATTCCCCCACTCTTAACGATCAACTTGTTTTAAGACGCCTTTTTTGTTTTTCTTTTTAAAGATGATTCTTAAACTCCTTATGTAATTCAATACATTTTGTAATACTGATACTATTTATTGTCCAAAATGCAGTCAAAGCACAAATACACTTGATGGTGATAAAGAAAAAAAATTTCATCTAGAACCATGCCTTTTCTTAATCCTTATGTGTTAATACACTGTTAAGTGACTCCAGAGGATACTGTATTTAGGGGAAAGAAAATGCTCAGACTACCGAAGAGTTTTGATTGTACCTGGAAGTGATATTCAAAATATTTCCTAACTAGCACAGCACAGTGTGGACCTTGAGTCAAGATTCTGCCAAGATTTGGGGGGAAGTCTAAGCAATTTTGGTGTATTCTCGAGGAGTCATGGGCTGGTCAGAGTTAGGAACCACAAGGGACTTGGGCCTGAGGTTATTTGCTGCGAGAGCTGGTTTTCCACTTTAATAGTGGTCCTCATCATAAAGTGGAGATGGCGTAAGAGCACATCTAGTTACACATGATCAGTGGATGCTGCAGGCCCTTGTAGGATCTCGTCTTTGGACGCCATAGGTATCCATCCCCGCTGAGCGCCTTCTATGTCTTCTTTGAACTCATGGGATTCTGCAGCAAATACTTTTGTCAAGCAAATTGTCATCTCCAACAGTAAGTTATGTGCAGTAGATTTTCTTAAAGAAAGATTCACTTTGACTCGGATGAAGGTATGTCAGCAAGGAGTTGCAAATTCTCTTGAAGTCATATTTTTGTGATGTAAGTTTATTTTAATTTTAATTTTTTTGAACGTCTGCTTTATATTTTGAATTGGAGTATAACTGCTTTTAAATAGTGTGCTAGTTTCTGCTGTACAACAACGTGAATCAGCTATACGTATGCCCTCTCTCATGAGCCTCCTCCCAACCCCCACAGCCTACTCCTCCAGGTCATCACAGGGCACCCTGTGCCAGACAGCACTGTCTGTTTTACCCATGGTAGTGTATATATGTCAATGCTAGAAATCACTTCTCTCCCTACATATTAAAAGTGTAACAAAAACAATCTGAGTATTATCTGATTCCCCCACTCTTAACGATCAACTTGTTTTAAGACGCCTTTTTTGTTTTTCTTTTTAAAGATGATTCTTAAACTCCTTATGTAATTCAATACATTTTGTAATACTGATACTATTTATTGTCCAAAATGCAGTCAAAGCACAAATACACTTGATGGTGATAAAGAAAAAAAATTTCATCTAGAACCATGCCTTTTCTTTTTTTGTGGTTAAGTACCTTTTGACTTGTATTCTCAGGTCCCACCAAATAAGTGCATGGTTTTTATAAAGCCGCAGGAAATTTAGCGGGAAATTCCCAACATCATTAGTGTCAAAACAGAGTATGAAGATTATTGATAATGAAAGGAGATGTGTAAGAGGAAACGGGAAAAATACTACTTAATTTATGAAGTTCTGATTCCACAGAGTTGCTTATTGTGGCTATTAATAAGATAATTAGTATATAAGTGATATGGGAAGCATTCTTAAGTATTTTATTAAAAGTTTCTAAAGTATCTGCTTAATTTTTTTAAAAAAAAGTGTGATTAAACTTATCTAGATGTAGTGTATGTAATTCCATTGAACACCATTTAGCTTTTATTCTTATTCAAAGCATAGCTGTTGTAAATAGGCCAGGACCTATTTAGCTTTATCTGAAGAGCTGCTCACAGGGCCTTTATAGTCCTGAGAGTGGAGGTGATACAGATAAAACAAGAAGAAAATTACTGTAGGAACAGTGCCTATCCCTTTGGCTGAATTTGTTGTATCGTCTGTATATGCACATCCTTGCTTCTATTAACTTTTTGTTCTGCCTCAGGTTTTATGTGGCTCTAGATAACTAATCTGCTTCTCTATTCACTTGTGTCTGTCTTTTCTCATCCTTCCGATTTATTTTTCACATGTTTATGTAGCATAGGGCTAAAAGCAAGGTTTTCTAGAATTTGAGAACTGTTTAAGAATACCAGCTGTGTCACATACTCACTCTGTGACCTCGACGAAGGTCAGTCTTTATCATCAGGATTGCGCGTGCATGCTAAGTTGCTTCAGTCGTGTCCGACTCTGTGAAAACCTGTGGTCAATAGCCTGCCAGGCTTCTTTGTCCATTGGATTCTCTAGGCAAGAAGACTGGAGTGGGAGGCCACGCCCTCCCCCACGGGATCTCCTTGACCCGGAGATTGAACCCCCATCTCTTATGTCTCTTGTGTCGGCAGGCAGGTTCTTTACCACTAGCACCACCTGGAAAGCTCCAGTCATCAGGTTTAGTGAAAAGTACTATTTGAAAACGAATTATCAGTATATTTCACAGACTGCAAAACCAAAGCCCTTTCCACTCTAGTATCTCACTTTCATCTAGAACCATGCCTTTTCTTTTTGTGGTTAAGTACCTTTTGACTTGTATTCTCAGGTCCCACCAAATAAGTGCATGGTTTTTATAAAGCCGCAGGAAATTTAGCGGGAAATTCCCAACATCATTAGTGTCAAAACAGAGTATGAAGATTATTGATAATGAAAGGAGATGTGTAAGAGGAAACGGGAAAAATACTACTTAATTTATGAAGTTCTGATTCCACAGAGTTGCTTATTGTGGCTATTAATAAGATAATTAGTATATAAGTGATATGGGAAGCATTCTTAAGTATTTTATTAAAAGTTTCTAAAGTATCTGCTTAATTTTTTTAAAAAAAAGTGTGATTAAACTTATCTAGATGTAGTGTATGTAATTCCATTGAACACCATTTAGCTTTTATTCTTATTCAAAGCATAGCTGTTGTAAATAGGCCAGGACCTATTTAGCTTTATCTGAAGAGCTGCTCACAGGGCCTTTATAGTCCTGAGAGTGGAGGTGATACAGATAAAACAAGAAGAAAATTACTGTAGGAACAGTGCCTATCCCTTTGGCTGAATTTGTTGTATCGTCTGTATATGCACATCCTTGCTTCTATTAACTTTTTGTTCTGCCTCAGGTTTTATGTGGCTCTAGATAACTAATCTGCTTCTCTATTCACTTGTGTCTGTCTTTTCTCATCCTTCCGATTTATTTTTCACATGTTTATGTAGCATAGGGCTAAAAGCAAGGTTTTCTAGAATTTGAGAACTGTTTAAGAATACCAGCTGTGTCACATACTCACTCTGTGACCTCGACGAAGGTCAGTCTTTATCATCAGGATTGCGCGTGCATGCTAAGTTGCTTCAGTCGTGTCCGACTCTGTGAAAACCTGTGGTCAATAGCCTGCCAGGCTTCTTTGTCCATTGGATTCTCTAGGCAAGAAGACTGGAGTGGGAGGCCACGCCCTCCCCCACGGGATCTCCTTGACCCGGAGATTGAACCCCCATCTCTTATGTCTCTTGTGTCGGCAGGCAGGTTCTTTACCACTAGCACCACCTGGAAAGCTCCAGTCATCAGGTTTAGTGAAAAGTACTATTTGAAAACGAATTATCAGTATATTTCACAGACTGCAAAACCAAAGCCCTTTCCACTCTAGTATCTCACTTCTCACTTCATATCTGTGCTTCTATGAAATGGAATCCTAAATTAAGCTAGATCTTACAGAAATGAAACTGAATGGAAAAAGTGTTCATTGAAAATGCTTCTGAATTAATTAAGATATAGTGTAACAAATAGCCAAAAGCATAAGATCGTCTAAATTATGAAACTTTATTAACTAGAACACACAGAAAAATAAGCAAATACTATTGCTGACTGTACTGTAACCTAATTGTGCCATCCTTAAACTGGCAGGGTCACATGCCAGAACTGGCTGGCTGAGATACCGGAGGAGGGGGTTCCTGAATAGTCAAAGGTTGCAGAGCAGCAAACTGCTCAGGCCAGGTAAAAGGCAGTCAGGTATTAGTAGAAGTTTGATCAAAAGCATATACAGGTATGAAAAAAAGAATAAGTAAAACAATAAAAATAACCACTGCTAAATGAATGCTAGATGCTCCTTATATGCTATCACTTAATAGTCAATAAACCTGATGATTTTTTTTTTTGTGATGTTTAAATGATAGTAAAAGTCAGTAATAGAATTTGCTTATTTCTGTGTGTGTTCTAGTTAATAAAATTTAATAATTTAGATGCCATTTGTTTCAGCATACCTTAATTCAGAAGCATTTTCAATGAATGCTTTCTCCAGTCAGTTTTATTTTTGTAACGGCTAGTTTAATTTGAGAACTGTTTAAGAATACCAGCTGTGTCACATACTCACTCTGTGACCTCGACGAAGGTCAGTCTTTATCATCAGGATTGCGTGCATGCTAAGTTGCTTCAGTCGTGTCCGACTCTGTGAAAACCTGTGGTCAATAGCCTGCCAGGCTTCTTTGTCCATTGGATTCTCTAGGCAAGAAGACTGGAGTGGGAGGCCACGCCCTCCCCCACGGGATCTCCTTGACCCGGAGATTGAACCCCCATCTCTTATGTCTCTTGTGTCGGCAGGCAGGTTCTTTACCACTAGCACCACCTGGAAAGCTCCAGTCATCAGGTTTAGTGAAAAGTACTATTTGAAAACGAATTATCAGTATATTTCACAGACTGCAAAACCAAAGCCCTTTCCACTCTAGTATCTCACTTCTCACTTCATATCTGTGCTTCTATGAAATGGAATCCTAAATTAAGCTAGATCTTACAGAAATGAAACTGAATGGAAAAAGTGTTCATTGAAAATGCTTCTGAATTAATTAAGATATAGTGTAACAAATAGCCAAAAGCATAAGATCGTCTAAATTATGAAACTTTATTAACTAGAACACACAGAAAAATAAGCAAATACTATTGCTGACTGTACTGTAACCTAATTGTGCCATCCTTAAACTGGCAGGGTCACATGCCAGAACTGGCTGGCTGAGATACCGGAGGAGGGGGTTCCTGAATAGTCAAAGGTTGCAGAGCAGCAAACTGCTCAGGCCAGGTAAAAGGCAGTCAGGTATTAGTAGAAGTTTGATCAAAAGCATATACAGGTATGAAAAAAAGAATAAGTAAAACAATAAAAATAACCACTGCTAAATGAATGCTAGATGCTCCTTATATGCTATCACTTAATAGTCAATAAACCTGATGATTTTTTTTTTTGTGATGTTTAAATGATAGTAAAAGTCAGTAATAGAATTTGCTTATTTCTGTGTGTGTTCTAGTTAATAAAATTTAATAATTTAGATGCCATTTGTTTCAGCATACCTTAATTCAGAAGCATTTTCAATGAATGCTTTCTCCAGTCAGTTTTATTTTTGTAACGGCTAGTTTAATTTAGGATTCCACTTCATAGAAGCACAGATATGAAGTGAGAAGTGAGACAGTACAGTAGAAAGGGCTTTAGTTTTGCAGTCTGTGAAATTTATTGATAATTCTTTTTCAAATTCTATTTTTAGTAGTTATAATTGGTTGACAAGGCATTGCTTTTGTTTTAACACCATGAGTATATTAAGTGGCTTACTTGGGAGGGTATATACGAAAATAACATTGACTGTCCCTTATGTCTTTCAGTTTAGCTGTTTCTAGGAGAATTGTAGGGTCCTGGCTCTTGTGACTTTGGTTTTTGGCCTCTTGATTATTGGTGCCTTGTTGTTAGACTATTAACAGCTTTAACCAAGAAACAAAACTCAAATTAAACCAGTATTTGTCCCTTATATCTTGCTTTTTGGTGGGGAAGGAGGTTGAAAGTCTTCATTTCAATGATTCTGATTTGTATCATTCATTCATATCATATTTTCCTCATTACTATAGGTAGTTGGTACTTTTTTGGGGGTAGTTTTCTATAATTTAAATTACAAATGATGCTTTAAGTGTCTATAAAATTTACACTGTAGTTATAAATATTACTTAGTATGAATGTCAGTTCTAATCATTCATTTATTTAATGTAAAACTTTGAATATTTATAAGTTATGTATTATAAGCCTCTGTGGATTAAAAGATGAACAATAAGGGAGTTTTGTCATGAATGGATCCACAGTCTAATGCAGGAATGGAAGGACAATTATAGTGCTGTATGATGTGTGTTATCATAATAGAGTAGGTATAATTATAGTATTAACAGCAGGAAGGGATTGGGTTTGTGGAACTTGGCAAGCTTTTAAATTTTCTTTGGACTTTCTATTAATAAATCATTTCTAAGACAAGAAGAAATAATATTAAGACTATTAATATAAAAGTCCTTTAAATTTTTTCTCCAAGGAACAATTGATCTCATTATGCTATTCTTTAGAATTCTATTATAAGGTATAGTACTTTCCAAGAGGACTATGCAGAGCATGTCCGGGGATATTCTTAATGTGACTTTTATGTTTCAGTGTACTGAAATGGTTTATTATTTTATATGAAATTCCGAGTGTTTCATATTTCTGAATTACACACTGTCTTAAATTAAAGTTAAAAATGCCACAGTGACTTATTATCAATAGATATATCAGATTTGGACACTTTCAGTTTTCATGAAAAATGCAATTGTAGAATATAAAGTATTATTGATACAGTTGTACCATTTATCTAATAAAACCTCTATTTTTTAGAGGCATATACTCTGAGAGTATTCAAAAATCCATCATGAAGTAACCATTTAAGTTTTCTGGTAAATGAGGTTTTTTTTAAATATATGTTTTAAAGATTAAAGCACCCGAAATGGGTTTCTGAAAAGTACATTTACCAAACATTGAAATACCAATATCAGGCAAGTAATTACATTTAATATCATTTTATATGAATGCAGGAGCAGAAGTTGAAATTAAAGATGTGTGCTCTATTCCATAGTGATTAAGCATATAGATTATAGAGTGAACTCCTTGAGTTAAATTCTTGATAATCTTAGGAAAACTGCTTAAACGTTCTGCACCTCAGTTTTCTCACCTGTACAGTGTGGGAAAATGTAGTATTGTGAGAATCTAATAAGTTAATATGAAGTGTGTAGAACATTCAGTGCTCATGGTAGCACTCAATTTGTACTGTTGCATGCTGCCAAGTTGCTTCATTTGTGTCCGAGTCTTTTTATAGTCCACTGTAGCCCTGCAGGTTCCTCTGTCCATAAGATTCTCCAGGCAAGAACACGGGAGTGGGTTGCCATGCCCTCCTCCAGGGGATCTTCCTGACCCAGGGATTGAATCCACCTCTCTTGCCTTGTTGTGGTCATTAAAACTCTGAAAGAATAGGCACACTGTCTCTGAAGACAGAATTCTGGGCCTTTTGAAAGTCAAGGAGTCGTCCTAGAAAAGAGAAATCCACAGACATAGGGAGCCCCAAATTCTGTGCATAAGCTCTGCCCTCATCTCTGGTTGATGTTTAATAACCATGTGTGTATGGTTATTAAACATCATAATCCGTTTTCCACTGCTGAGGATAGTAGTGCACTGAGATTTGCACTGCCACGCAGCAGTTTGCAGTTTGAGTCCTACCAAGTTGACTATTTTTTAGAACAAATCCATCAGTGTTCTTCGACTGTATATATAGCAGAACTGCAGTAATATAAAAGGACAGGACACAATTCACAATTGTTTAAAATATATGGAAACACGCACATGTGACCCAGTCTCAACAGAAATGACTACCAAGAACAACCCAGAGAAAAGTGTTGTCAGATGAAGATTTAAAGGAGCTATTATGGGGCTTCCCCTGGTGGTCCAGCGGGTAAGGACACCGCCTTGCAGTGCAAGGAGCGCCGGTTCGATCCCTGGCCTGGGAAGATCCCACGTGCCGCAGAGCGGCTGGACTGATGTGTCCAATTACCAAGCCGGAGCTCTGGAGCGCATGCACCCAGAGCCGGTGCTCTGCGACAACAGATGCCACTGCGATGGGAGGCCCACAGGAGTCGAAGAACAAAGACGGATGAAAATAGAGAAATGAAAGACCAATAGAAGTGGCTCACCCATCCCCCTCCCTCCCCACCCCACCCCCCAAAAAAAGATAAATAAATAAAATAAATGTTAAAAAAATAAATAAATAAAGGAGCTATTATGGCTCTATTCAGTGAAGTCAAGGAAAGTATGTTTACCGTGAATAAAAGAATTAAAAAATCGCAACATACAGAAACGATTCAAGGTAACAGTGGAATTTCTATAAAACAGAAAACTACAGTATCTGAAAAGTTGACATTTAATAAGTGGTAGAACTAAGGTACAGATTTATCTCAATTGGACTCAAGTCTGTGCTTTTATGTTCTTTCCTACGGATTGTCCATGTAATAAGAGGGAGCAGTGGGAGAGCCTAGGGGTACCACTACTAAAGCAATGGGAAGGAGAGGAGGAGTGCTCTGCGGAAAACTTTGGGAAGATACAGCTGGGAGATCAGAGCAAAACCAGGAGAAAATAGTTACAGAAGCCATTTATGTTAGTTTCTCCGGTTAATGTAACAAATTATGCTCCAAGCTGGATATCTTAAAACACCATGAACTAATTATCTTCAAGATTTTCAGATAAGAATTCTAAAAACTAGTCTCAATAGGGTAAAATCAAGTTGTCTGCAGGACTGCATTAATTATGATGGCTCTCAGGAGGAATCTATTTCATTGCCTTTTCCAGCTTCTGTTCTTGGGTGGCGCCCCATCCTCCATCCACAAAGCCAGCAACATTACATATTCACAGGTCTGTGTATTAGAATGCAGATCGTCTTGGGATGCCAGCATGCTACATCATGGAAGTACCTTTTCAGTAAGATGTTGTTGAGCAGATGAAATGAGAATCAGAGAAATCCAGTTGAATAAGGACTGGAAAGTGTGCTTTGGTTTGACAGGAGCCTGGCTTTCCTGCAAGCCCGTCATTATTAATGTCAGTCTTTCCTAAATATGCATACTAATTCATAGATGCACACACATTTTAAATTAAAAAGACTGTATTCTCTAAAGAGTTTTCAATACTTATTGGTCATTCCAAAAGTAGTGCTCAGTATTTTTTTTATATTTTAATAGAGTTTGATACATATTCACTACATTCAAAGACTTACTTGTTCATGCTCTTGGCCAGGTAGGCCAAGGATTCAAAATTCATAGTTAATGTGATATCTACCCTGATTGAGTTATATTTTCATATTGATTTTTTTTCCCATTTGCTTTCTCTTCATTAAAGTGAATTAGAGTAGTGTGAACAAAAGAGAAAGGGTTGGCAAATCTTGTGGTTTTGTATAATATAGATTGTGTTCTGTACATTATTAAAAATAGGTTTCTCAGATGACTGGGCTAATGATTCACTGGGAAGGAAAATGAAGTTTACTTAAACACTCGATATTGTTCATCCATTTCCACATGCTATTGCTCTGCACATTTTAAGTTGCCATTAAAATGTAGAATCAAACAGAATATAAAATTGTGATTATACTTTTAAATACTCTCAGGGCAGTAGCTTTCTACCTCTGAAGAGACAAAAGACTGAACAGGGCTCTTTTTTTTTTTTTTAAACTTTTATTTTACTTTTAACTTATACAGAGTTTTGTTGTTTACAGATATGTATGTTCTCAGATTAGTCATATGTATATCTCCCCCATCCCACCCCTCCAGACCATCACACAGCACCCCTGAAGGATCTGCCTTTCTCACAGAGCAATTACTATAGCTATTTTAAGGCTCTTTTTAATAAAGAAAAATAATACCACACTCACAATTTTATTTATTTGTTTATTTATTTAAACATTTATTTTATTTATTTATCTTTTGGGGGGTGGGGTGGGGAGGGAGGGGAATGGGCGGGCTACTTCTATTGGTCTTTCATTTCTCTATTTTTCATCCGTCTTTGTTCTTTGGCTCCTGTGGGCCTCCCATCGCGGTGGCCTATGTCGTCGCAGAGCCCCGGCTCTAGGCGCATGCTCTCAGAGCTCCGGCTCGGTGATTGGACACATCGGTCCAGCTGCTCCGCGGCACGTGGGATCTTCCCAGGCCAGGGATCGAACCGGCGCCCCTTGCGCTGCAGGGCGGTGTCCTTACCCATTGGACCACCAGGGAAGCCCACAATTTTATTTTTGTGTCAGCAAGATACCTCTTGAACTATGGTAAGGAATCAGTACGTTTTATATATTGGTATTGTTGAAATTCATTAGTGACACATAAAGCACAAGCAAGAAAATAAAAAAATAAGCAAATTGGACAACAACAAACTAAAAAGCTCCTGCATA
Organism: Tragulus kanchil; assembly: GCA_022376925.1. NCBI lineage: Eukaryota > Metazoa > Chordata > Mammalia > Artiodactyla > Tragulidae > Tragulus > Tragulus kanchil. Next base: position 97,470,278 of record JAIOJX010000005.1, on the reverse strand, counting down.
GCAAAAGAAACAATGAACAGAATGAAAAGGCAACCTGAGATGGGAAAACATATTATACAAACCACAGTATGTGTTAAGGGGTTTAATATCCAAAATATATAATAAGTTCATGCTATTCAATAGCAAAAGAAATCAAAAATGGGCAGAAGACCTGAATAATATATTTCCAAAAAGATGTGTGAAAAGCAAACAGGTGTATGCAAAGATGTTCAAATCACTAGTCATTAGGGAAATGCAAGTCAAATCCACATTGCACATTTTAAGTTGCCATTAAAATGTAGAATCAAACAGAATATAAAATTGTGATTATACTTTTAAATACTCTCAGGGCAGTAGCTTTCTACCTCTGAAGAGACAAAAGACTGAACAGGGCTCTTTTTTTTTTTTTTAAACTTTTATTTTACTTTTAACTTATACAGAGTTTTGTTGTTTACAGATATGTATGTTCTCAGATTAGTCATATGTATATCTCCCCCATCCCACCCCTCCAGACCATCACACAGCACCCCTGAAGGATCTGCCTTTCTCACAGAGCAATTACTATAGCTATTTTAAGGCTCTTTTTAATAAAGAAAAATAATACCACACTCACAATTTTATTTATTTGTTTATTTATTTAAACATTTATTTTATTTATTTATCTTTTGGGGGGTGGGGTGGGGAGGGAGGGGAATGGGCGGGCTACTTCTATTGGTCTTTCATTTCTCTATTTTTCATCCGTCTTTGTTCTTTGGCTCCTGTGGGCCTCCCATCGCGGTGGCCTATGTCGTCGCAGAGCCCCGGCTCTAGGCGCATGCTCTCCAGAGCTCCGGCTCGGTGATTGGACACATCGGTCCAGCTGCTCCGCGGCACGTGGGATCTTCCCAGGCCAGGGATCGAACCGGCGCCCCTTGCGCTGCAGGGCGGTGTCCTTACCCATTGGACCACCAGGGAAGCCCACAATTTTATTTTTGTGTCAGCAAGATACCTCTTGAACTATGGTAAGGAATCAGTACGTTTTATATATTGGTATTGTTGAAATTCATTAGTGACACATAAAGCACAAGCAAGAAAATAAAAAAATAAGCAAATTGGACAACAACAAACTAAAAAGCTCCTGCATAGCAAAAGAAACAATGAACAGAATGAAAAGGCAACCTGAGATGGGAAAACATATTATACAAACCACAGTATGTGTTAAGGGGTTTAATATCCAAAATATATAATAAGTTCATGCTATTCAATAGCAAAAGAAATCAAAAATGGGCAGAAGACCTGAATAATATATTTCCAAAAAGATGTGTGAAAAGCAAACAGGTGTATGCAAAGATGTTCAAATCACTAGTCATTAGGGAAATGCAAGTCAAATCCACAGTGAGATAATAGCCCATATCTATTAACATGGCCATTATCAAAAAGACAAAAGAAAACAAATAGTGGTGAGATTGTGGAGAAAGAGAATCCTTCTGAACTCTTGGCTGCATTGTAAACTGATAGAGCAACTATGGGAAACCATATGGGAGATCCTCAAAAATTAAAAATAGAGCTACTGTATGATTCACCAATTTTACTTTTGGGAATATATCAAAAAGAAATGAAAACATTAATGAGAAAGGATATGTGCACCCCTGTGTTCATAACAACCTTACAATAACCAAGATAATGGAGACAGTCATTAATGGATGAATGGATAAAGAAGTTGCGGTACCTGTGTATAGTGTAATACTGTTTCAGTCATTAAAATGAGGAAATCCTGCCATTTGTGACAGCATGGATGGACTTTCAGGGTATTAAGTGAAATAAGTCCAACAGAGAAAGACAAATACTGTATGATCTCACTTATTTGTGGAGTCTCAAACAACAAACAAAAAGAAACTCGTAGAAAAAGAGATCAGATTTGTAGTTACCAGAGGTGGAGAAGAGGGGAAATTGGAGGAAGGTCAAAAGGTACAAGTTTCCAGTTACAAGATAAATAAGTACTAGGGATGTAATATACAACATGGTGACTGACTATAGTTAGCATTTCTGTATGATATATAGGAAAAGTGTTGAGAATGAATCCTAAGAGTTCTCATATCAAGGAACAATTTTTCTTTTTCTTTTGCACTGAGTACAATATATGTATCTTTTGTGGAAATTTTAATATACAATCTTATGGTGACACAAAAGCAAGAAAATAAAAAAATAAGCAAATTGGACAACAACAAACTAAAAAGCTCCTGCATAGCAAAAGAAACAATGAACAGAATGAAAAGGCAACCTGAGATGGGAAAACATATTATACAAACCACAGTATGTGTTAAGGGGTTTAATATCCAAAATATATAATAAGTTCATGCTATTCAATAGCAAAAGAAATCAAAACTGGGCAGAAGACCTGAATAATATATTTCCAAAAAGATGTGTGAAAAGCAAACAGGTGTATGCAAAGATGTTCAAATCACTAGTCATTAGGGAAATGCAAGTCAAATCCACAGTGAGATAATAGCCCATATCTATTAACATGGCCATTATCAAAAAGACAAAAGAAAACAAATAGTGGTGAGATTGTGGAGAAAGAGAATCCTTCTGAACTCTTGGCTGCATTGTAAACTGATAGAGCAACTATGGGAAACCATATGGGAGATCCTCAAAAATTAAAAATAGAGCTACTGTATGATTCACCAATTTTACTTTTGGGAATATATCAAAAAGAAATGAAAACATTAATGAGAAAGGATATGTGCACCCCTGTGTTCATAACAACCTTACAATAACCAAGATAATGGAGACAGTCATTAATGGATGAATGGATAAAGAAGTTGTACCTGTGTATAGTGTAATACTGTTTCAGTCATTAAAATGAGGAAATCCTGCCATTTGTGACAGCATGGATGGACTTTCAGGGTATTAAGTGAAATAAGTCCAACAGAGAAAGACAAATACTGTATGATCTCACTTATTTGTGGAGTCTCAAACAACAAACAAAAAGAAACTCGTAGAAAAAGAGATCAGATTTGTAGTTACCAGAGGTGGAGAAGAGGGGAAATTGGAGGAAGGTCAAAAGGTACAAGTTTCCAGTTACAAGATAAATAAGTACTAGGGATGTAATATACAACATGGTGACTGACTATAGTTAGCATTTCTGTATGATATATAGGAAAAGTGTTGAGAATGAATCCTAAGAGTTCTCATATCAAGGAACAATTTTTCTTTTTTCTTTTTTTGCACTGTCTTTTTATTTTGTCTACATGGGATGATGACTGCTATCTGAAATTATTGTGGTAATAATTTGCATAATATATGTAAGTCAGATCATTATGCTGTATACCTTAGACTAATACCATGATATATGTCAATTATATCTTGGTAAAACTGGGAAAAAGTAATTAGTGCCTTGCTTGCATGCAATATAAATATACACTTAAATTTCAGTTTAAATTTAAATTCCAGAGCCATTTCAATCTTCTCTTTTCTTACCAGTAATACTGAAAACTATAAACTGAAAATACCTTCTGCATAGTCTGTTTTTCCCCCGAAGACAACCACAGCTATTCTTGCTTTTTATCCATCTAGAACATCTTGTATAAAATTTTTTTCCATGGATTGTTGTATCATCTCTTACAGTTTAATCATATATGGTTAAAAGTATTACATAAATGCAAATCAAAACTGCAGTGATGTATCACCTAATGCTTGTCAGAATGCCCATCATCAAAGATCTACAACAATAAATGCTGGAGTGAATGTGGAGAAAAGGGGACCCTCTTGCACTGTTAGTAGGAATGTAGATTGGTACAGCCACATGGAGGTTCCTTAAAAAACTAAAAACAGATTTCCCAGCAATCCCACACCTGGGCGTATACCTGGAGAAAAACCCTAATTCAAAAGATATATGCACCCCAGTGTTCATTGCAACACTATTTACAATAGTCAGAACGTGGAAGCAACCTAAATGTCCATCAGCAGAGGAATGGATATATATATATGATGGAATATATATATATATATATATATATATATATATATATATATATACATACATATATATATATATATTCAGGCATAAAAAGAAAAGAAATTGTGCCATTTGCAGAGATGTGGTTATACTGTCATACAGAGTGAAATCAGTAGAAGAAAAATAAGCATCATGTATTAATATGTTTATGTGGAATCTAGAAAAATGCACAGATGATCTTATTTGCACAGCTAAAGAGAGACTCCAATGTAGAGAACAAATGTATGGATACCAAAAGGTACAAGTTTCCAGTTACAAGATAAATAAGTACTAGGGATGTAATATACAACATGGTGACTGACTATAGTTAGCATTTCTGTATGATATATAGGAAAAGTGTTGAGAATGAATCCTAAGAGTTCTCATATCAAGGAACAATTTTTCTTTTTTCTTTTTTTGCACTGTCTTTTTATTTTGTCTACATGGGATGATGACTGCTATCTGAAATTATTGTGGTAATAATTTGCATAATATATGTAAGTCAGATCATTATGCTGTATACCTTAGACTAATACCATGATATATGTCAATTATATCTTGGTAAAACTGGGAAAAAGTAATTAGTGCCTTGCTTGCATGCAATATAAATATACACTTAAATTTCAGTTTAAATTTAAATTCCAGAGCCATTTCAATCTTCTCTTTTCTTACCAGTAATACTGAAAACTATAAACTGAAAATACCTTCTGCATAGTCTGTTTTTCCCCCGAAGACAACCACAGCTATTCTTGCTTTTTATCCATCTAGAACATCTTGTATAAAATTTTTTTCCATGGATTGTTGTATCATCTCTTACAGTTTAATCATATATGGTTAAAAGTATTACATAAATGCAAATCAAAACTGCAGTGATGTATCACCTAATGCTTGTCAGAATGCCCATCATCAAAGATCTACAACAATAAATGCTGGAGTGAATGTGGAGAAAAGGGGACCCTCTTGCACTGTTAGTAGGAATGTAGATTGGTACAGCCACATGGAGGTTCCTTAAAAAACTAAAAACAGATTTCCCAGCAATCCCACACCTGGGCGTATACCTGGAGAAAACCATAATTCAAAAAGATATATGCACCCCAGTGTTCATTGCAACACTATTTACAATAGTCAGAACGTGGAAGCAACCTAAATGTCCATCAGCAGAGGAATGGATATATATATATGATGGAATATATATATATATATATATATATATATATATATATATATATATACATATATATATATATATTTAGACATAAAAAGAAAAGAAATTGTGCCATTTGCAGAGATGTGGTTATACTGTCATACAGAGTGAAATCAGTAGAAGAAAAATAAGCATCATGTATTAATATGTTTATGTGGAATCTAGAAAAATGCACAGATGATCTTATTTGCACAGCTAAAGAGAGACTCCAATGTAGAGAACAAATGTATGGATACCAAGGAGGTAAGAGAGGTGGGGTGGATTGGGTGACTTGGATTGGCACACATACACTTACGTATAAAACAGACAAGTAATGAGAACCTACGTTATAACACAACCAAACGCAGTGCTCTGTGGTGACCTGAATGGGAAGGGAATCCAAAAAAAGAGGAAGTATATGTATAAATGTAGCTGATTCACTTTGCTGTGCAGCAGAAAATAACACCACATTGTAAAGCAACTTATACTTCCATTAAAAAAAAATTAAGACAGAAAATTCCAAAGGGAGAGAATTCAGGTTTAATTGATCGGGGCTCAGGTCAGATTTTCTTAAGTTCTCTTGACTCTGTTCTTTGATTCTTAGACTAGTTTCTGTAGTTCCCACAGGGTTACTGCAACTTCAGGGATGATATCCCAATTCAGCATCATCCATAGACACATAAAGCAGCTCACTTGTTTGCTCTTGTTCATGAGAATAAGGAGATTTTCCCAGAAACTTCCTAACCGACTTCTCCTTATGCCCACTGTTACATAGTCATTGCCCAGACTATTAACTGGCAAGGGGAAGTGTGGCCAACACAATTGGCCCAGAGCATGGCGAAGGAGGAGAGAAAGGATGCCTCTACAGAATTAGGGGGTAAGAAAGAAGAGAGCAATATATGGAAATGAGTGTTGGGCAGTTTCTAACATTCTTTGCTATGGTATATAGCAGACATGGCATTAGCCTTCTTAAGCCTTATTTAGAAATATTTATTTATATTTGAGATCCTCCAGGTTCTTGAGCCAAACTTGGTCTAGCAGGTTATCAGTAAACTAAATCCTTATTTAGGAAAAGAAGTCAACATCTGTGCTAAGTTGTCTCTGTAGCTGGGGAATGGAAAACCCATGTCTTGTCTTCACCAGACTCACCGATGTAGTATTTGTTCCACGTAAGTGTGTTGAGTTGCTACTGTGAATTCTGGGCTGTTAATGCAGGAATCAAAAAGAATACATGTTGCTTTTGAGGAACTGAGTGATTTAATAGTGAAAAGAAAAAGTGAATAATTGATTGAATGTGGGAAACTGTTTTGATAGTCAGAAATTCAGTGAAAGTCCAGAGGAGGAAAGGCTTAAATGACTTAGCCAGTACTATCTCCCCTATATGAAGGCACACATCCCGTCAACAATGGCAGAGGTCCTCACAGGTTAAAAACAATGAAATGCTTAACAGATTAGTGTTTCTATTATAGATAAAATGATGTTACTTGTTATCTATATTGAAACTGAAATTCCCAATTATCCACTAATAACATTTTCTTTAAAGAAACTGGGTACTATATACCTTGCTGTTCTGAAGCATTCCTGGTAAAGTGTAAATATTGCTTTGGAATGGCCCTGTGATGCTAGTAAATGAACACATTTCCTGACTGAATGTGTTTATTAGGCAGCACCTTATCTAAAGCCTCTATACAGAACCATGTACCTGCCTTCCATCTGTGAAACGGGCACAGTGATTTAGAAGGTGAATGTGATTATTACTTCCTAAAGAACTTATAGCTAAAAATAGCCACTGAGCAGCAACTATTTGTTTACCACCAATGGGACTGTGGACATTTGTTTATGGCTGAAATATGTATCTATTTATAGACATTTTGTTTTATTGTCTTTATATCTCTAGAAAGTCTATGTCCTACTCTGAATCTAAGCATACAACATATTTCCATGTATTTGAACAACATGGTTTCCAGAGATACTGGCACCAAACTCAATAAAGATGTCGGTTTCATCAAAATGTAATTGAATCACCAGGCCAGACTTATGCACTGTTTTAGATTATGACTCGTTAATGTATAGATTATTTCATTCTATTAGTGTCATTCAATTTGTGCATCTTCCTCAGATTTTTTGTATTTAAAGAATTTTTCATCTTATAAATGTTTGATAGCAAACGAATCAGAATTTGTGATAGACTATTCCTGAATTTACCAGTGACTTAAAGATATTCATAACCTATTGAGCCAAACAGCTTCTAATTTTATTCTCTTAAAGTAAGCTTAATTTTCTTAAAAAATTCTAGTCTCACTTGATAGGCCCCTGGAGCAGGGCATGGCAACCCACTCCAGTAATCTTCCCTGGAGAATTCAGTGGACAGAGGAGCCTGGTGGGCTTCCTTCAGTCCACGGCTCACAAAGAGTCGGACACGATTGAGCAACTACCCCTTTCGCTTTCACTTTCTTTCAATTTGACAGCCTATATCCAGAACATATAATTTTTTTTTTTTATCAAATGCCATTTCCCCTTACTTTCCTCAGACTCTCACTAGCACTGTTCTTACCTCATTTGAGTTTTCTCCAAAGCATTGATTTTCCTTCTAACACGTTAATATTATGCATTTGTGTTTCTATTTTTTGTCTTTATTTTCATTGGAGTATAGTTGCTTTATACTATATAAAGCAAATATAACTCTCTCTATATATACATTTAAATATATAGCAAATTTTTTATAGTGTTGTGTTAGTCTCTATTATACAGCAAAGTGAATCAGCTGTGTGTGTGTGTGTGTGTGTATGTATGACCATTTTGGTCACCACAAAGCATTGAGCAGAGTTCCCTGCCCTCTACAACAGGCTCTCACCAGTTCTCTACTAATATTTTATACATAGTTTCTATAGTGTACATATATCATTTCCCGGTTCATCCCACTCCCTTTCCCCCTTGACAGTCATATGTTTGTTCTCTATGTTGTCTCTATTTCTGCTTTGCGAATAAGAGCATTTACACCATTTTTTAGATTCCATGTATGCGTGTTAATATGAAATATTTGTTTTTCTCTTTCTGACTTCATTCTCTACAACAGTGTCTAGGTCACATCTATGTCTCTATAGATGGCCCCATTTTGTTTTCTTTCATGGTTGAAAATACTCCATTATATATCTATGTACCACATCTTCTTTATCCATTCATTTGTTGATGAGCGTTTAAGTTGTTTCCATGTCCTGCCTATTGTAAATAATGCTACACTGGACATTCGGGTCCATGTGTCTTTTTGATTTGTGGTTTTCTCTGGGTTATTTTTATTTTCTGTTAATCTCCATTACAGTGTAAATCCTATGAAAGCAGAGCTTTCAATCTGTTGTGTTCACTGGCTTTAGCATGAACACCTAGGACAAAGCATGTAATGTAGCAGATATTCAGTAAGTATTTGCTGTGTTGAGCAGCTGGAAGAGAGATTGCATGAACCTAAGAATTAAGGGGTTAAAAAATGGCAACAGTTCTGTTCCTACTACTGTGGTAACAACTTTGAACCTAAGTAGAGCATTGACCGTTAAGCACAGCTGTTTTTTCTCCTTGGCCCTCTCTACTGCAAGAGAAAAGATACCTATTCAGAAGAGAAAGCAAGAAAGTAAGCTTTGCGGGTTAGATGACTGTACATCCTTGTTTGCCTGGCCCAGTTCAGGTTAACACGTATTACAACTTAATTCCTGTTATGCCCCTTTTACTGTTCATAGTGCCCCAGTCCAGTGAGAAAGTACATGGCCATTCCCAGTTGTGGTACCTTTGTGAATCAAATAAAAACTACAGACCTGTTCCCTAGGAAAAAATATGGATAATTTCAACACATACAGAATCTTTCATATAATTTCAGATTTAAGGGCTTAAAAAGAAATCAAGCAATTCTTTTAACTTGTAGCCACATGGTGTCAGAATCTATACTTTTTTGCCACTAACCTCACAGCTGTGAGAGTAAAACAGAATCTGGTGGAATCTGTGTAGCTTAGAGAGCAGATGGAATATGTAGGCCGTGGGAGGCCACTATGGGCAATATGACCAGATGTGACTTCTGAGATAAAAATGAAGTGGTTATCCCCATGACCCTCAACTGAATTGGGGTCAAGTTCTTTATTGGAATAGAAAACTTCAGACCTTAGATCGTTGACAGAGTACAGAGAGCAGCACACTATGGGCACACAAATCTCTGCATTATAGGGAACTAATGTTCATAGCTGTGCAGCCAGTCAGCCTGGTGCCTGAAATCATTGTATGATATGACATGCGAGGAAAGTGTCCCACTGAGATCAGATGCAAGAGAAATGAGAAGTGAGAGATAAACCACAGCAGAGACAACAGAGGAAGCATTAGCTGGAGTTAGCTGGGGTAACTTGCATTTGTTTACTCTATCAGTGTATGATGAATAATTATCTTCCAAGCTCTGTGTACAGTAAATAGTGTAGGAGAGCCTGAAGAGCGAGGAATGTTCCAGGATAGGACATAAGTGAAATCTTATAAACTACAAATATTTTGGTGAGAGGGATGAAGAAATAAAAACAGGATTCCAGAACCAAAGATTGGAAACTGAGATTATCTTTATACACCAATGGCCTGGAGATTTTCTTTCTAATGATATTGGTGTGTCTAACAATGATGAGTAGGAAAATGAGGGATATTGTGTATTTATTCATGAGATGTAATCTCTATACATCCAGAATGGATTTGAGGTGAATGCTATATAGATATTTAAATTCAGTAGATTTGTAGTTCGTTTCACTATAAACATATTTTGGTTCCTTTGCAAACTATTCAAGAATTGCTTAGGAAGACATCTGTGCACCAGGGATTCGGTCAATGACTAGGTCACTCTGGTGGTACTTTGTCAAGAATTGTGATTATGGCTTCTTTCTAGGTATTTAACTTGCCTGTAGCTGTTGAATAACTGTTCTCTGAGCAGACTATTACTATTTTCATTAATTAATTGTTGCCAAGTGGACGATCAGTTTTCGTGAAGGAACTTGAGCATTTATTTCTATGTTTGGCTTTAGTTAACTTTTCTTTTTTTATTATTTAAACTTTTAATTTTAACTTGGCGTGTAAGCTGATTAACATTATTTTCATAGTTTCATGGTGACAGCAAAGGGACTTAGCTATACATATATATGTATTCATTCTCCAGGAAATTCCCCTCCCATCCAGGCTGTCTCATAATATTAAGCAGTGTTCCCTGTGCTATGCAATAGGCCCTTAGTTGGTTATCTGTTTTAAAAAGTAGAAAGTATGTGCATATCAATCCCAAACTTCCTAACTGTCCCTTTCCCTTATTCTTTCCCTGCCCCATCCCATGACAATAAATCTGTAAGTCTGTTCCTTTTTTGTAAATAAGTTCATTTGTATAATTTCTTTTTAGATTTCACATATAAGGGATATAATACAGTATTTCTCTTTCTTGGTCTAACTGACTTCATTCAGTATGACAGTCTCTAGTTCCATCCATGTTGCTGCAAATGGCATTATTTCATTCTTTTGATGGCTGAGTAATATTCCACTAAATAGTTTTTTTCATGTGTACAGTAAATAGTGTAGGAGAGCCTGAAGAGCGAGGAATGTTCCAGGATAGGACATAAGTGAAATCTTATAAACTACAAATATTTTGGTGAGAGGGATGAAGAAATAAAAACAGGATTCCAGAACCAAAGATTGGAAACTGAGATTATCTTTATACACCAATGGCCTGGAGATTTTCTTTCTAATGATATTGGTGTGTCTAACAATGATGAGTAGGAAAATGAGGGATATTGTGTATTTATTCATGAGATGTAATCTCTATACATCCAGAATGGATTTGAGGTGAATGCTATATAGATATTTAAATTCAGTAGATTTGTAGTTCGTTTCACTATAAACATATTTTGGTTCCTTTGCAAACTATTCAAGAATTGCTTAGGAAGACATCTGTGCACCAGGGATTCGGTCAATGACTAGGTCACTCTGGTGGTACTTTGTCAAGAATTGTGATTATGGCTTCTTTCTAGGTATTTAACTTGCCTGTAGCTGTTGAATAACTGTTCTCTGAGCAGACTATTACTATTTTCATTAATTAATTGTTGCCAAGTGGACGATCAGTTTTCGTGAAGGAACTTGAGCATTTATTTCTATGTTTGGCTTTAGTTAACTTTTCTTTTTTTATTATTTAAACTTTTAATTTTAACTTGGCGTGTAAGCTGATTAACATTATTTTCATAGTTTCATGGTGACAGCAAAGGGACTTAGCTATACATATATATGTATTCATTCTCCAGGAAATTCCCCTCCCATCCAGGCTGTCTCATAATATTAAGCAGTGTTCCCTGTGCTATGCAATAGGCCCTTAGTTGGTTATCTGTTTTAAAAAGTAGAAAGTATGTGCATATCAATCCCAAACTTCCTAACTGTCCCTTTCCCTTATTCTTTCCCTGCCCCATCCCATGACAATAAATCTGTAAGTCTGTTCCTTTTTTGTAAATAAGTTCATTTGTATAATTTCTTTTTAGATTTCACATATAAGGGATATAATACAGTATTTCTCTTTCTTGGTCTAACTGACTTCATTCAGTATGACAGTCTCTAGTTCCATCCATGTTGCTGCAAATGGCATTATTTCATTCTTTTTGATGGCTGAGTAATATTCCACTAAATATATGTACCACATCTTCTTTATCCATTAGTTAGTTTTTCATACTGTCCACTCTGTATTCCAGATTGGACTCACTCCCTGAATAAGCTCTATTTCCCTTAGATATGTTTCCCATATTCTTAACCACACTAATTTCTCAGGTTGCCATTCTGCCTCTTTCAAAAGTTTATCCTATTTTATTTCTATTTAAAAATATGATTGCTCATTTTTGGTCCCAAAATACGTAAGGCAGATTTCTACAGATGGCAAAATATGTATTTTCTCTAATGCAAGAGATATATTTTTAAAAAATTCTACACACTTGTATAAAAAATACTGGAATATTCAGTTGTCTTATATGCATTATGGATTTGGTAAGTGTTTAAACTGTAAAACTGGTCAAGTTCATTGTGAGCTTTGTATTTCCCTTGATTAGCTTCGTATAAATCATTCTCTTCTTCACTGTTTGTAGGCATTTAATTAAATAGTTCTTGTTAGCATTCATAAGAGATGTGTCGTGAAATTTCTCTGCATCGCTTATGCATAATTACAACTTTTTGCACATTCTCAGTCCTTTACCCTGTGGAGCATTTGTCTTGTCTTCTATGTTTAGCAGGAAATTCACCCCAGCACATGCTGTTGCTAAGTCTTTCTTTGGCTATTTGGATACTGAGTCGATTATATTATTGCTAACTAATTTCTGTTTCTTAAGAGACATATTCTCTTTTGTAATATAGATCTTTATAGAGCACCTGTTACTAGTATCTAGGAACCCTGATTTTTGATTACACGTTCTTTTTCTTCTAGAAGAATCCTTCAACACTTTATCTTTGCACTGATGCAAGTGTGTGTGTTAAAACTGAGATGTGAAAATAATGATGGAAAAATACTGTGCATATCAATCCCAAACTTCCTAACTGTCCCTTTCCCTTATTCTTTCCCTGCCCCATCCCATGACAATAAATCTGTAAGTCTGTTCCTTTTTTGTAAATAAGTTCATTTGTATAATTTCTTTTTAGATTTCACATATAAGGGATATAATACAGTATTTCTCTTTCTTGGTCTAACTGACTTCATTCAGTATGACAGTCTCTAGTTCCATCCATGTTGCTGCAAATGGCATTATTTCATTCTTTTTGATGGCTGAGTAATATTCCACTAAATATATGTACCACATCTTCTTTATCCATTAGTTAGTTTTTCATACTGTCCACTCTGTATTCCAGATTGGACTCACTCCCTGAATAAGCTCTATTTCCCTTAGATATGTTTCCCATATTCTTAACCACACTAATTTCTCAGGTTGCCATTCTGCCTCTTTCAAAAGTTTATCCTATTTTATTTCTATTTAAAAATATGATTGCTCATTTTTGGTCCCAAAATACGTAAGGCAGATTTCTACAGATGGCAAAATATGTATTTTCTCTAATGCAAGAGATATATTTTTAAAAATTCTACACACTTGTATAAAAAATACTGGAATATTCAGTTGTCTTATATGCATTATGGATTTGGTAAGTGTTTAAACTGTAAAACTGGTCAAGTTCATTGTGAGCTTTGTATTTCCCTTGATTAGCTTCGTATAAATCATTCTCTTCTTCACTGTTTGTAGGCATTTAATTAAATAGTTCTTGTTAGCATTCATAAGAGATGTGTCGTGAAATTTCTCTGCATCGCTTATGCATAATTACAACTTTTTGCACATTCTCAGTCCTTTACCCTGTGGAGCATTTGTCTTGTCTTCTATGTTTAGCAGGAAATTCACCCCAGCACATGCTGTTGCTAAGTCTTTCTTTGGCTATTTGGATACTGAGTCGATTATATTATTGCTAACTAATTTCTGTTTCTTAAGAGACATATTCTCTTTTGTAATATAGATCTTTATAGAGCACCTGTTACTAGTATCTAGGAACCCTGATTTTTGATTACACGTTCTTTTTCTTCTAGAAGAATCCTTCAACACTTTATCTTTGCACTGATGCAAGTGTGTGTGTTAAAACTGAGATGTGAAAATAATGATGGAAAAATACAGTGTCTTTGTTAATTGTTGGAAAAAGTATGGTGTATCCTATTTTCCTGGTAAATATGAAAGGGATATCATTTCATGTTTTCTTGTGTATTTTTCTTGAGAGAGAATAAATATAAGAATTTATCTGTTTAAAGATAGAAAAATGAGTAATAATTAGATTATGCTTACAATGACAAGATTGCTTTACTGTGCCTCTGAATCTTAAGAAATAGATTCATCATTCTAATTAGGTTCATGCATAGAATGAGGACTTGAACTTGAGATAACAGCTAAATATCTTGAAAACACACAGTGAAAACTAGGATTTTCCATTCAGTAAAGTGTTCTTTCTTAACTAACAATGTGTTTTTAAGCTCAGTGGTTGAGGGTAGGCTTAGGGGAGATTTTTCTGAAGATGAGGTAAATTATTGAAGGATCCAAAATGCTCTGTTACAAGTAATCAGTTGAATGTACTGAATTTCAATGGGTCTTCTAAACAATCCCACATGTATACTCAGGTTGATGTTTTTATATCATTTTATAATATTTAAAAGATAATCACTACGTATGTGAATTTCATGCACATTTCCCTCTAGAAGCTTGCTTACTAAGGAATGGAGATTCTTAGTTTTGGCGACTATTTCTACCTAAGTAGTGTGAGCTTTTGACTCGATTAATGAATTTTATTAGGAAAAATTACAAGTAAACAACTTTTGGGCATTTAATTAAATAGTTCTTGTTAGCATTCATAAGAGATGTGTCGTGAAATTTCTCTGCATCGCTTATGCATAATTACAACTTTTTGCACATTCTCAGTCCTTTACCCTGTGGAGCATTTGTCTTGTCTTCTATGTTTAGCAGGAAATTCACCCCAGCACATGCTGTTGCTAAGTCTTTCTTTGGCTATTTGGATACTGAGTCGATTATATTATTGCTAACTAATTTCTGTTTCTTAAGAGACATATTCTCTTTTGTAATATAGATCTTTATAGAGCACCTGTTACTAGTATCTAGGAACCCTGATTTTTGATTACACGTTCTTTTTCTTCTAGAAGAATCCTTCAACACTTTATCTTTGCACTGATGCAAGTGTGTGTGTTAAAACTGAGATGTGAAAATAATGATGGAAAAATACAGTGTCTTTGTTAATTGTTGGAAAAAGTATGGTGTATCCTATTTTCCTGGTAAATATGAAAGGGATATCATTTCATGTTTTCTTGTGTATTTTTCTTGAGAGAGAATAAATATAAGAATTTATCTGTTTAAAGATAGAAAAATGAGTAATAATTAGATTATGCTTACAATGACAAGATTGCTTTACTGTGCCTCTGAATCTTAAGAAATAGATTCATCATTCTAATTAGGTTCATGCATAGAATGAGGACTTGAACTTGAGATAACAGCTAAATATCTTGAAAACACACAGTGAAAACTAGGATTTTCCATTCAGTAAAGTGTTCTTTCTTAACTAACAATGTGTTTTTAAGCTCAGTGGTTGAGGGTAGGCTTAGGAGAGATTTTTCTGAAGATGAGGTAAATTATTGAAGGATCCAAAATGCTCTGTTACAAGTAATCAGTTGAATGTACTGAATTTCAATGGGTCTTCTAAACAATCCCACATGTATACTCAGGTTGATGTTTTTATATCATTTTATAATATTTAAAAGATAATCACTACGTATGTGAATTTCATGCACATTTCCCTCTAGAAGCTTGCTTACTAAGGAATGGAGATTCTTAGTTTTGGCGACTATTTCTACCTAAGTAGTGTGAGCTTTTGACTCGATTAATGAATTTTATTAGGAAAAAATTACAAGTAAACTTGAATGAAGAGTTTGAAGCAAACCTCAAGTTTCCCTGATTACTAGTCATAGGTGCTAAAAAGGGAGGTTGGTTATGGAAACTTACGTTTGACAGTACTGAGAGTTATAAATTCTGATGGATTGACCAAGAATTTTAGGGCCTTGTAGAATGCATTCTTTGTTAACATTTGGCTTTGTGATTTGTTCTGTTATACAGTTTGGATGTAATTATGGTTACGTATTTTTTTTTTAAAGAGTCATATAATACTTGTGTTAATATGCATTCATTAATAAGTAAATATTAAGTAAATATTAAGTAAATATTTTGATACAGTTTCAGAATTAGTTGTCAACACATGGCTTTTGTCATATTGTGAACTTTTATATAATATTAGAAAGACTTGGGCTAAGAGAAATTTTATTTCGTCAGAGATTAATTGTTAGATGCTATATTTCTAAATTGATCTTTTTTTTTATTAAATATATTTTTATAGTTAGAGAATAGTGGTTCCTGAATCAAAGGCCTGTAGGTTTGAAAATGAGATAAATATTTACTTTTGTTTTTGAATATATTAGATTATTGTTATTTCATGTACCTGGTACATATTTAGCTAATGTCTTTTGAAATTCTGATTGCTAAATTAATTAAAAATGTTTTGTCTGAGATTAAATGTTATTAAAGTTTGAATACTGTTTCATAGGTTTTGGTGCAAGGACCACATTTCAGTTTATTTAAATGACTGTAATTGAAACCTTACTAGCTATTTGTTTATTTGCATGTTGTTTATTTTGGCTTTTTCTTTCCACAGAAAGTTGATGTTGAAAAATGGGTATGTGTTTCTGTGTATTTTCAAGGAGATTGTCATCTAAATGGCTGCATGTTTGCTATTGCCTCTAATCTTTTTGTTTTGCTCCCTAGTGTGGCTGGTAGTATGAGTATTCAAAATAATTGCCATGTTATAATCAACACATATTTTACCAGTCTCCAGTTAGTACTTTCTAAATTTCTAGTTTTGTTTTTTTCTGAAATGGTATCTATTAAAATATTCTTTAATACTACAACATAATAGTCTCTATGTAATTGACTTTGTTATTATGATAGGCTTCTGGTCAACAGGAAGGCTTTTGTTATTAATATTCTATATATTTTACTGAAAAATTTTGATCGTTTAGTCTTACAATCTTCCTGTTTATCTCTTGTATTTTTCCACGTGCTATAGAAAAAGACTTTATACATAGTCTTACAATCTTAAAAAGTGAGGGTGAATGACAAGATACCAACAGAAAAGTCAACAACAGGATTCTGGAGGCCAAGTTTGGAGACCAGCAGAGCAAGAGTGTGTAATGTGGCCAAATTATGTGACTGCTGTTGGTCTCAGTTTTCTCACCTGTGAAGAAAGAGATGGAAAGAAGAAGGAAGGGAGGGAGGCAGACTGGGAAAGAAAAGGCCTTCTAATTCTGAACTCTTTGTAATTCTGAATGAAAAGTAGAGTCTCACCAACACTGATGGTCCCTATCTACTTTTTTTCTCCAATGAGCAAAGCAGGCCCTCCATTGTTGTTTATTTTATTCTGTGACTTAATATGATGAATCAACTAAGATTGGATGGCTTCATTTTACTTTCAGTTTTTCTTCTAATTCTGGGATGCATTTCTCCTGAGGCAACATGTTGAGGCCTTTTCTGTCTTTTCAGTAGCCTTTCATTGTTTCCCAGACAACCGTATGTCCAAGTGCTTTTCTGTGTGTGATTCTTTGCTCTTTTTAAACATTTATTTTATTTATTTATCTTTTTGGGGAGTGGAGTTGGGAGGGAGGAGGATGGGCGGCCACTTCTATTGGTCTTCCATTTCTCTATTTTCATCCGTCTTTGTTCTTTGGCTCCTGTGAACCTCCCATCGCGGTGGCCTCTGTCATTGCAGGGCGCCGGCTCTGGGCACATGTGCCCCAGAGCTCCGGCTCGGTAATTGGACACATCAGTCCAGTCGCTTCGCGCCACGTGGGATCTTCCCAGGCCTGGGATCGAACCGGCGTCCCTTGCACTGCAAGGCGGTGTCCTTACCCACTGGACCACTAGGGGAAGCCCTCTTTGCTCTTTTTAAGTTTCTTATAGCCCTTTACATTTATGGGAAGTTTTGTTTATTTAATTTACCATTTCCATTATGATGACACCCTTATGTGGGTTTTGGAGAACTACTACTTCAATGTTATACTGGAAAGAATTTTTTTTTTTTTTAATTCTTTATTTTAAAGGTTTTACAGAGTTTTGTTGTTCACAGACATGTATGTTCCCAGATCAGTCATATGCATATCCCTGGTCCCCACCCCCCTAGTTCCCCCGTCCCACCCCTCCGGACCATCACCCCAAGCCATTGTGAGCACTCCTATTCCCTTAGCACAATGACAATAGCTATCTTTTCCACACATGACAGTATAGGTTTCCATGTTACTCCCTCCATGCCTCCCTCTCCCTATTTCTTTCCCACAATGTCCCTATGTCTATGCTCTGTCTGTTTTTCCATGAGTTCACTGCGTGTGTTATCAAGACCATCCTACTAGATTCCATGTATGTGTGTTAGTATACTGTATTTGTCTTTCTCTTTTTGACTTACTTCACTTTTTATGATAGGTTCTAGAGCCAGCCACCTCATTAGGACTGAGTCTTCTGCATTTCATTTAACAGCTGAGTAGTATTCCATTGTATATATGTACCAGAGCTTCTGTATCCATTCATTCGTCGATGGACATCTAGGTTGCTTCCATGTTCTGGCTATTGTATAGAGAGCTGCAATGAATATTGGGGTACAGGTGCCTCTTTCAGTTTTGATTTCATCAGGATATAAGCCTAATAGTGGGATTGCTGGGTCATAGGGTGTTTCTATTTTTAGTTTTTAAAGGAATCTCCATACTGTCTTCCATAGAGGCTGTATCAATTTACATTCCCACCAGCAATGAGAGAGGGTTCCCTTTTCTCCGCACCCTCTCCAGCATTTATTGTCTGCAGATTTTTTGAAGATGGCTATTCTGATGGGTGTGAGGTGATATCTTCATTGTAGTTTTAATTTGCATTTCTCTAATAATAAGCGAGGTTGAGCATCGTTTCATGTGTTTTTGGGCCATCTGTATGTCCTCTTTGGAGAGGCGTCTCTTTAGATCTTTTTCCCATTTTTTGATTGGGTTGTTCGTTTTTCCTGTGCTGAGTTGTCTGAGTTGCTTGTAGATTTTGGAGATTAATTCTTTGTCTGTTGTTTCATTTGCTATGATTTTCTCCCATTCTGTGGGGTGTCTGTTCAGCTTTTTTGTAATTTTTTTTTTTTAAAGATTTATTTATTTATTTTATTATTTTGGGCGGGGGTCATGTTGGGGAGGGAGGGGAGCGGGCGGGCCACCTCCATTGGTCCTTTATTTCTGTATTTTCATCCATCTTTGCTCTTCGGCCCGCGCGGGCCTCCCATCGCGGTGGCGTCTGCTGTCCCATAGCGCTGGCTCTGGGCGCATGCGCTCCAGAGCTTCGCTCGGCACTTGGACACACCCAGGCCAGAGATCGAATTGGCGCCCCCTGCACTGCAAGGCGGTGTTCCTACCCACTGCGCCACCAGGGGAAGCCCTTTTTTGTAATTTCTTTTGCTGTACAAAAGCTTTTAAGTTTCATGAGGTCCCACATGTTCATTTTTCTTTTCAGTTCCACTATTTTAGTAGGTGAGTCAGAGAAGATCTTGCTTTGATTTATGTCCTTGAGGGTTTTGCCTATATTCTCCTCTAAGAGTTTGATGGTTTCTGGTCTTACATTTAGGTCTTTAATCCATTTGGAGTTGATCTTTGTGTATGGTGTCAGGGAATGCTCCAACTTCATTTTTTTGCATGTAGTTGTCCAATTTTTATACTGGAAAGAATTTTAATTCATCATGTATGTTTTCAAAACTAGCCTATTACTAATTGTGTTCAATCTTTTCTTTCTGAATCCTTGTCTTGGGAATGGAAGGCTGTTTGTTTCTAAGAGCATGTGTTTTACCTTTTTGTGTTGCCTTGCCAAGATCAGCCATCTGAAAAGAAGTTCCTCTTTCATCTTTTAATCCCTCCCTTCCAGTATTTCCGTGCTGTGTCCAAATCAGTCTTTCTTGAAGGAACCACTTGGGCCACTTTAATTCCTTTGGAAATAGAATAGAATCCCTGTATACTATTGTCTAGAAGTAGTCCCATTTTTACACTCTGTACATGTGGTTGTTTATTTGATCCTGCCTTGCTGTGTGCTTTTTTTCTCATTTTCATAATAAATTCTCATCTCACAATTTATTCTTAGTAGGTTTACTTGCAAACCTCGGCCTTAGTGATTGGTTTCTAGTTCTGAGACGGTATTGAGGATAACACTGAGGGGATTTGATTTATAACCTCTGTTCACGTCTCCGTAAATTTTAGATTTGAGCTATTTCTTTCTTTGAAGACCTGTAAAAGTCAAATCTTAAGCATATGCTCTGTGGATTTTGAAAGTCTGTTTTCACAGGTAGAATTTGTTACCTTTTTCTCTCACTTGAAGGGTTCCACAAAATAGTTCAACCCCTACCTACTTACATGCCCTAGGGGTTCCTTGTCCTGTGTACTCTTTGGTTAAATTAAGAAGATTTACAGGACCTTTCTCATGGATATTCCTCAGCCATTTGCAAGTCACTCGAGCCTCATTCACATAATTAAAATTCCCTGTCTTCTGTAATGGATCACTCTTGATGTTAATTCCTGTTAACAGTCTGGGACAGCTCAGGCTCCTCCAGGCAGGAGGCTGGGGTGGGAGTCGGAGGCGGGGGTGGGCAGGAATCTGAATCTCACTTACCTTTGCCAATTTCCTCACAGGTCTGTGCATTGCCAGCATCTTCTTTTTTAAAATATAAATGTATTAAGTTTTTATACTGGAAAGAATTTTAATTCATCATGTATGTTTTCAAAACTAGCCTATTACTAATTGTGTTCAATCTTTTCTTTCTGAATCCTTGTCTTGGGAATGGAAGGCTGTTTGTTTCTAAGAGCATGTGTTTTACCTTTTTGTGTTGCCTTGCCAAGATCAGCCATCTGAAAAGAAGTTCCTCTTTCATCTTTTAATCCCTCCCTTCCAGTATTTCCGTGCTGTGTCCAAATCAGTCTTTCTTGAAGGAACCACTTGGGCCACTTTAATTCCTTTGGAAATAGAATAGAATCCCTGTATACTATTGTCTAGAAGTAGTCCCATTTTTACACTCTGTACATGTGGTTGTTTATTTGATCCTGCCTTGCTGTGTGCTTTTTTTCTCATTTTCATAATAAATTCTCATCTCACAATTTATTCTTAGTAGGTTTACTTGCAAACCTCGGCCTTAGTGATTGGTTTCTAGTTCTGAGACGGTATTGAGGATAACACTGAGGGGATTTGATTTATAACCTCTGTTCACGTCTCCGTAAATTTTAGATTTGAGCTATTTCTTTCTTTGAAGACCTGTAAAAGTCAAATCTTAAGCATATGCTCTGTGGATTTTGAAAGTCTGTTTTCACAGGTAGAATTTGTTACCTTTTTCTCTCACTTGAAGGGTTCCACAAAATAGTTCAACCCCTACCTACTTACATGCCCTAGGGGTTCCTTGTCCTGTGTACTCTTTGGTTAAATTAAGAAGATTTACAGGACCTTTCTCATGGATATTCCTCAGCCATTTGCAAGTCACTCGAGCCTCATTCACATAATTAAAATTCCTGTCTTCTGTAATGGATCACTCTTGATGTTAATTCCTGTTAACAGTCTGGGACAGCTCAGGCTCCTCCAGGCAGGAGGCTGGGGTGGGAGTCGGAGGCGGGGGTGGGCAGGAATCTGAATCTCACTTACCTTTGCCAATTTCCTCACAGGTCTGTGCATTGCCAGCATCTTCTTTTTTAAAATATAAATGTATTAAGTTTTTAAATTGGAGGATACTTGCTTTACATAATTTTGTTGTTTCTGTGAAATATCAACATGAACAGCCATAGATACACATATGTCCAGTCCCTCTTGAACCTCCCTCCTGTCTCCCTCTCCATCCACCCTTCCGTGTTGTTTCAGAGCCCCTATTTGGGTTTGCTGAGTCATACAGCAAGTTCCCATTGGCTATCTATTTTACATATGGTGGTATAAGTTTCCATGTTACTCTCCATACATCTCACCCTCTCCTCCCCTGACCATGTGTCCATAAGTCTGTTCTCTATGCTTGTTTCTCTATTGCTGTCCTGAAAGTAAATTCACCAGCAGCATCTTTTTAGATTCCATATATATGTGATAGTCTATGATATTTCTCTTTCTCTTTCTGACTAACTTCATTCTGTATAATAGGCTCTAGGTTCATCCACCTCATTAAAACTGACTCAAATGTGTTCCTTTTTGTGGGTGAGTAATATTCAGTTGTATATATGTACCACAGATAGTTTATCCATTCATCTGTTGATGAACATCTAGGTTGCTTCCATGTTCTCGCTATTGTAAGTAGGGATGCAGTGAACACTGGGGTACATGTGTCTTTTTCAATTTTGGTTTCCTCAGGGTATATGTCTAGTAGTGGAATTGCTGGATCATATGGTAGCTCAATTCCTAGTTTTTTGAGTAATCTCCACACTGTCTTGCATAGTGGCTATATCAATTTACATTCCCTCCAGCAGTGCAAAAAGGTGCCCTTTCCTCCACACCATTTCCAGCATTTATTTGTAGACGTTTTGATGATGACCATTCTGACTGGTGGGAAATGATATCTCAGTGTTGTTTTGATTTGCATTTCTCTCATAATGAGCAATGTTGAGCATCTCTTCATGTGTTTGTTGGCTATCTGTATGTCTTCTTTGGAGAAATGTCTATTTAGGTCTTTTTCCCACTTTTTGATTGGTTGTTGTTTCTCTGGTATTGAGTTGTATGAGCTGCTTGTATAGTTTGGAGATTAGTTCTTAGTCAGTTGTTTCATTTACTATTATTTTCTCCCATTCTGGAGGTTGTCCTTTCACCTTGTGTAT